>OZ030026.1:9466700-10966700 GCA_964023405.1 Apodemus agrarius | reverse complement strand
CAAAGCCATCTCATCAGCAGGAGCTCTGGCTCAGTTGTCCTTGGCAGAGCCCAGGAATCAGTATCCGCCCCGCCCAAAGTTCCCCAGATACTCCAGCACATAGCCGGACTGAGAAACTGCAAGGATCAATACATCCCAGCAGACTTGGGCTGTAACACCTCCCCTGCCTCCAGCCCACTGCTGGGCTGCCTTCAAGACATAGTTCTCAGGAACCATCTAGAACACCACTTTCCCACATTGAGAGAACCCTCACAGGCTTTACCTACAGTCTCTGTTTACTAGGCATAGCGGTTACCACCCGAGAATAATTCACCCTAGGTTCAGTGATGTTCGTAAACATTGGTAACCCCCTCCTTATTTTAGCTCCTAACCTCCATTAACCTTCCAGAAAAGCAAGACTAGACTCTAGGACTAACAATAATTTTTTTTTAACAATGAGGGAACAGTGTCCAGTCACCAAGGCTTTCACAGAACCAAACATTGTCCTGGCAACCCTTCATGCAAAGCATAGTTAGTGAAAGCACACTAAGGTGCTAGAAGGGTTGGTTCAGGTTCAGAGTGCACGGTGTCCATCCTGTTATTGTCAGTTTTGTTCGGTGCGTCCTACGTGTCCGAGCACATCTAGAGTCTGGGCAATCTGGGGAGTCGGGCACTGAGAAATTTGCTAGCCTCTCTGCTCCACGTCCCTCTTTCTGAAAGCTTTCCTTAGTCAGGGGACATCACAGTTCCATGACCCATGTCAGGGAGGCATCATGAGCAGGCTTCTCCTACGCTTCCCCAGTGTACTGGCTGCCTTTCTGCATCAACTGGACCCAGGCTGGAGTTACCACAGAGAAAGGAGCCTTCCTTGAGGAAATGCCTCCATGAGATCCAGCTGTGGGGCATTTTCTCAATTAGTGATCAAGAGTGGAAGGCCCCATTGTGGGTGGTGCCATCCCTGGGCTGGTAGTCTTGGGTTCTATAAAAAAGCAAGCTGAGCAAGCCAGGGGGAGCAAGCCAGTAAGGAACATCCCTCCATGGCCTCTGCATCAGCTCCTGCTTCCTGACCTGCTTGAGTTCCAGTCCTGACTTCCTTTGGTGATGAGCAGCAGTGAGGAAGTGTAAGCTGAATAAACCCTTTCCTCCCCAACTTGCTTCTTGGACATGTTTTGTGTAGGAATACAAACCCTGACTAAGACACCCAGGAATACTAAAGAACATGCTAAATGCCTCTGGAAGTTCCCACAGAACCTGCGCAAAGACGCACGTTCTGTTTCTTAGTTGTGCCAACTCAGGCCTGGGTCCCAAACATCACATTGAAGCTTTTATTGATACTGTCCACTTTAGAGGTTAATTTAGGAAAAAATGCACACTTGTATGGTAGGGCTTTTACCTGGTTTTTGTTTTTGTTTGTTTCCTACATAAAACATGAGGTAGAGCGCGATTGAAGAAAACACACATTGATGTTAACCTCTGACTGTCACATGCACAAGCACACCCTGTGCACACTAATTCTCTCTCTCTCTCTCTCTCTCTCTCTCTCTCTCTCTCACACACACACACACACACACACACACACACACACGGCTCTCCATACATTGACATGCAGTTTGTAAAAGTTTATATCACCAGATTTTCATATTGTTCATACGATTTTTTATGACTATTTTTGTGTTCATGCATCATGGCTATTGCTTTTCTTAAAACTTCCAGGACTTTCACATCTTAAGAAATTGAATTTACAGACCCAAAGAAAATTAGCAAACAGCTAAATCCTGTGCTACCAGTGAAACTTGTATGGGTCTGGCTGAGTAAACAGATGTGAACTTGCCCTTTCTTCTTTTATTTTCTTTTTTTTTAAGATTTATTTACTTATTTTATGCATACGAGTACACCGTAGCTGTTTCCACAAACACCAGAAGAGAGCATTGGATCCCATTACAGATGGTTGTAAGGCAGCATGTGGTTGCTGGGATTTGAACTCAGGACGTCTGGAAGAGCAGTCGGTGCTCTTACCCACTGAGCCATCTCTCTGGAACCTTCCCTTCATTGTCAGCTAGGCAGTATCTGTTTCCTGAGCTGCCGACAACATGAGCATGCTATATTTGTGGTGCACAGTCTTCTTCTTTGTGGAATGGTATTTTCTAATTAGATCACAAAGCAAAGAAATGTCTGGTACATCTCAACTTGCCCAAGTCCCCTGTTTTACTGCAGTGTTTAGTTAGTAAGCCTTGACACACTAAGGAACTCATGCAAACGAAAGCATCTGTCTCCATCCTCCTCACCCTTGCATCGTTATGCAAACATTAAATACCAATAAATAAATAAATAAATAAATAAATAAATAAATAGACCTACAGCTTGTGTGGAGCCTGTAAGTTAGCAGGAAACAAATTCCAGAAGCAGGTTCCTCCCTCTCCCAGACTTCCTCTCCTCCCCCACTCCTTTCAGAAACACCTGTACCAGACTGAATCAGCCCCTTTGAGACCGACGAGACTTACTGCAGTTAACCTCCTTGTGATTCAGCGCGTTTCCTTGCAAGAGTTCTACTTTGGCGTCTAGACGTTGCTTGATTTATGTCACTCCTTTCTTTGGTCTGGACACGAACCTGTGAGGTGTGCTCTTGCGTTTGGAAGCAAATACCTTTTGTTTACCTTGTTTCCAGAACGATCTCCTCCGTGTGCCTTCCCACAAGCCACACCGCGGCTTCACCTCTATAACTAGTCTGAGCATCTGGAAAATGATGGATTTGATAGTCTCCATCTCTGAGTTTTGTTGTTGGGCTCGTTGTAAGCATTCAGCGACTTACCGGACTAATGACTGCACAAATTACTTCATTAACTGGGACGTAAATGTTTCCTTTCTTGGTTTAAAACAAGCTCTTAGGGAAAAAAAAAGACTTAAAATATTCTTAAATGAGAGGGTAATTGACTATTACCGGCTCTTAAAGTACCCAGATAAATGGACTTATATTCCAAAGAAAAGAGTTAAGTTAAAAAGAATTGAGTTTTTTTTATGTTTTTGAAATTCAGCCAGAAACTTTGGCTGTAATTTTCCTGTAGAGACAAACCAACATGTCTTCGCACATAAAACTGGCCACCACACAGTAGTAATCCCCCTCATACAGAACTCACATCCTTGGAGACCCAAGTAGGAATAAGCGTCAATGAATTGAATCTTCTCACATAGCAGGCATGACATGACCACTTAAAATTTTCATGTGTCTCTCTGACACAGGGCATGCAGAAATCAAGTTAGTGCTGACCAGGAAGCTTCATTTCTCTGACTAACTCATAGTCCTGGTAGGCGCTATGCAGGCTGTTCGGAGAAAGCAATTGCCAATCATTTTACCCAGTTGTGAACTCTGTGGTCTACAATAATGACCAGCAAGGCAATAGACCCCTGGGTGGAGTGATGGCAGAAATTTGATGGGAATAACCAACCACTTTCTGACAGGGGTTAAAGCCTATTCCTCGAGAGGAAATGCATGCTTAGTACTGGAAATCTGGCCCAGAACCCAGAACTCTCTGGCCTCGGGGATAGACCTACTACTGTTATTCTGTCAAGTAGACAACTGCCGTCTAAATTCATACCTCTGCACCCACAGATTAGTGCAACTCCCAGACATCAGAGAAGTTTCTTTGTGCGGTGAACAGTGGTTAGCAGAAGATGGCAGAGACTGATAAGAAGTCAAAGAAACTGTGAAGTGATTAACCAGAAAGTGAACATCTACATTATTCTCATTCTCTCTCTCTCTCTCTCTCTCTCTCTCTCTCTCTCTCTCTCTCTCTCTGTGTGTGTGTGTGTGTGTGTGTATCTCTCTCTCTCTCTCTCTCACACACACACAGAGAGAGAGAGAGAGAGAGACAGAGACAGAGACAGAGACAGAGACAGAGAGAGCTCAGAGACTATTGCAGCAGAAGAGACAGAAAGATCCAAAGGGCCATAAACTGAGGAGGAGCAGAGCCATGTCTTCTGGACAGGGAAAGACTGCTACTTGTGGATTCCCAACTGTGGATTCCCCCATGCAGGACCTGCACACAATGAAGCCAGTCAACATTTCAGCAGGAAGCAGGGAAAGGCACAGGATCCCCCTACCCCAAACTAAGGAGCCACTGATGGCTGTTGCTGCTTGGGAATGGAAAGCCAGTGGTCTTCAAGGGTGTGCCCCATGGCAGCCTGACCGTGCTCCAGTGGATGAAGCCACAGCCTTGAGTATTTGCACCACACACAAAGTGAACTTGGTGGGTTACTTAAAAAACAAACAAACAAACAAAATTGTAGGGAAGGAGGCGCTGATCTGGGGAATGGTTTAAAAAAGAACAAGGAATGATCAATAGGGTCAAATTACATGGTAAGAAACTCCCATTAAAATGTCTTAATTGTATGTCTAATCTTAAAGGTCTAAAGATGTCGACGTATCTAGGACCACTATGCATATTTTTAAAACATTCAGCGAGAGTATTTTTGTCTGCCAGACGTGCTAGGCACCCTTACATGTCTGTCTGTACTGCAGATAGACCCCCCCCCCCATCTCCTGCATCATCATGATCCATCATGGTCAACTACTAACCTTTAAGCACTGAGACATGGCTTTCTACCAACAAAGACTTGGGTTATTTCTTAAGTTGACGTCTCCATTTGTTGGGCGCACATCAGTGTCCGTGGCTTGTCTAAGTGGTTGTTGTGTTTTAAGGGGGCATAAAGGACAAGCAAATACCAGTGGGCTTAAGTCCAGGCGTTTCTGGGAAATAATGTAAAAGGCCGGGGTCTTTGATGCAGTTAGCCAGACCTTTGATTCTTGAGTTTCAGTCCTTACCTGAGTCTTCAGAGGAAATGTTATAGGTGAAGCTGACATCAGTATAAACTCATCGCTTCTTCTTTGGACGCTAAAGAATAACACACAACTCAGCCACTTGGAAATGCTGGCTTCTTGATTGACACGCTGGGGCATCACATTGTCGGCCCTGGAAATCCTGACAGCACAGACTGGGATAGCGCCTATGCCCCTGAAGAAGTTAGCACATTGTGCCTCTCTTATTTTTTTCACCAAGTAATTGGTTCTGCACGTGACCACCCACAGGAGATACTGTTTTTTCGATTAACATGATTTGTTTTAACTATCCTGGTGGGTAATCTATCATCGACAATTTAAATATCTGTACGATAAGCATGCATAGAGATTTTTGAAAAATAATTAACTATTATGCGTAATTAAGAAAAATGGAAAAGGGAGTATAAATAATCCTTTTTAAAAAAACAAATGTGACCTAAGAAAAACAAGGCTATTCTTATATTTTAAGGTGTGCTTGGCAATCTAGAAGTTTGTAGCTACTAACATTGATAACCTGATCAGTACAAATTGGAAAGCCATATGCCCCACCCCATACCCATTCAAAAAGTATCTGTATAACAGGAAAAAAAGGCCATGGCAAGAACCTTTGACACAGAGATTATCAATTGTTAAGCCTCTGAAGGGTAAATATCAACCTCATTTTTATTCCCTAAAAGTGGTGTATTCTCAAAGTCATCTTACCATCTACCCTGGTCAAAATCCAAACATTTGAGTTCCTGGTTAGTGTGGAGATATTATTTCCACCAAATTGGTAAGCTTGAGTAATTGTGTTACCTTGATAGAGAAAGTTTTATGGCATTTACCCCCCAAATCCTGACGCCCTGCCTTACTGTGCTGTGACACATTGTTTGGGAAAATGATAGCACCTGTCACCTGAACCGTGGTATTCTGATTTTTAAGAGTGAACTAGTGTTATATACCTCTGGAGAACCCTCTTCCAGCAGTTAGTTTCCTAAGCCGGGATGTCCGATGGACCATGAGTTGGCTGCCATGTTTTATACATTGGCACGATTGTTTACAATTCTGCTCTTCCTTGCCTAGCAACATCCTGTTGTATTTTGAGTTGTAAGAATAGAAAACAAAGTCTCTAGAGAGTGGCAGAAACCCCAGGAAGAACACTGTCATCCATGTCTTAGAGGACTGAGACTTTATTGTGACATCAGAGTGGATCAGTGCACTGGCGCCGGCTTGATCACCTCTCCCACCTAGACTGCCATCCTCAGCACCGTCTGCTCTCCCACCATCACGAGATGCTGCAATTACCGTGCAAGCTGGGTGGGGTCTTTCCTCATCAATGAAAACACGGGGGGAATGCAGGGCGTGGAAGCACTTCGCCACATAGCCAGCAGCTCTGGACCAGCTCTCGTTTAATGGGCTGAATGTTTCTCTTTTACAGAGGAATTCAAGGGCTCCACCGTGGTGGAGCTGATGAAAAAGGAGGGAACCACCCTTGGCCTGACGGTATCGGGAGGAATTGATAAGGATGGAAAGGCGAGAGTGTCCAACCTGCGGCAGGGAGGGATTGCTGCCAGGTAACTGCCTCACCTCACGGGGTAACGGGGAATAAAAAGGAATGAGGGTACAATTAATTCAGAAAATGAGAGCTTATCAGAAAAGGTAACTGATACATAAATGACAGCTGTCCTCAGCGTCTCCCACAGCCTGTGTGCTTCAGAAACTGTTCCCCTCATGTGCAGGTGGCTTGGCTGGGCTGGGCTGAAGCCTCTGCGGAGTTTTGTGTCACCTCAGGAACAGCCCAGCTCGCAAAGGGTTAATTGCCTCAGGCTTGCTTAAGGTCTGATGGCTCCTCTCCTTAGCAAATGGGCCCACAGTTGGAAGGTGACATTCGGCTCTACTAAATGTAGAGCACGTGGCCCCTCAGATGTGAACTGGCAAATATGGAAGACCAGGAGGCTCAACACCAGAAACTGACTCTGGTCCCACTTCCAATAAGGACATTAAAGGCTATAAAGTGTCCAAAAGGCAGGCAATACAAATAGGAGGGAAAAAGGGAAGGGGTTGGAGTATCCAGGATCAGGGTCCTTCCTAGAGAAACAACCCTGGGGACAAGCAACATTTATGTGTTTGTGTGTGTGTGTGTATGTGTGTGTGTGTGAGTGTGTGTGTGTGTGTGTGTAATATATATTATATATTATATATATTATATATATTATATATTATATACATGTATATATGTGTGTGTATACATATATACATATATATATTATATATATGTATACATTATATATGTGTGTATATATATATATATATATATATACCATGTATTAAATACAAAAAAGATAAAATGTTTGAAGGACAATCAGAGATAGTAGCACACCAAAGACAGAAGTGCCAAAATATAACAGGAGGGGTGAGTGAGCTAGCCCCACCCCCACCATATCCCACCCAGACTCAGCCACGCCCCTTCCTCTAGGGACCAGTCAGAGCCCAAGTAGCACCATGTTTGCTATGTTGACTTGTCAGTCTAGATGAGGGACCATGAGAAGGACAGCCGAGTGGCCTTTGGGCAGCACGGGTCCGCTGTAGTGACGTGGTTTGTTTTGCAGAAGTGACCAGCTGGATGTGGGTGACTACATCAAAGCGGTGAATGGGATCAACCTGGCCAAGTTCCGCCATGATGAGATCATCAGCCTGTTGAAAAATGTCGGGGAAAGAGTGGTCCTGGAGGTCGAGTACGAGCTCCCACCGGTCTGTAAGTAATGAGAACCCGGGGAGGGATGGCTGCCCGGCAGACGCATCCTACGCTACGGGGCCTCTCTCTCTCATCAGCGTTACCACAGCAGAGGGGCGAACAGTCGCTTCACATTTCAAAGTATCGTGAAATGGGAGCCATGTTGTCTCTTCAGAGAAAACGGAAAAAAACGCTCAGCCCTGAAGTTACCACGTTCCATTAAAGAGATCTGTGAACATTTTTGCCATTTAAGCTATTTCAATAAACAATACAATTTTAAAAGCCCACGCCTTAAGCACTGTCTAAATATTGTGCTTAGATTTAGGAAAAGTTTTACTGCTTCACATCGGGTCTTCAGCGGATAATCTCATAAAGAAACATAAAACGATAATATCACGTCTAATTGTTATTAAGCGATGACAATAGTAATAAGTGCAGCAGACAAACTTTGAGAATTGAATGCCTGGCGTTATAACAGCCTTGGCATTCGTTCATGTCGCCCTCACCATGAGGATGGGGACAGATTGGAAAGGAACTTGAATATCAGGCCGGGTGGGCTCCAGGACCAGCCTCACTGGCAGTTGCTACATGTCTTTGTAAAGGTTGCTTAGGTTCCTGTCTCTGTGTCGCCATCTGCAAACGGTGGATCGCTGGTTACGACAAGGGGTGACTGAGTATTTGTCAGACACTGAGAACATTGCCTGGCATTCTATAAGTTCTTAATAAATCTAGATAGATAGATAGATAGATAGATAGATAGATAGATAGATAGAGATGGAAATAGATATAGATCAAATATGTATGTTGATCACTATATATCAATGATCAATAGATATATATCAATATATATGTATATATATATATATAACCTATTGTGCATATATATATGACCTATTGATCAACCAGTGAAAACTACAAGACATACATATATAATTGCTTTTCCCGCTCATTGAGGTGTAAATCAAGGCTTCCTTAAATTAGTAGGGCACAGAGCATTTGAGCCCAGCCTGTCTGCCTCCAAAGGCCATTTGTTCCTCTCCTGGGGTATGGCTTCTGCTGTGTGTTGCGGCTGCCTGGCATCTGAGCTGTGTTCAGACTTCCCATCTCCTCTGACGAGCTGTCCCGAGAGATCTAACCCTCTTTACGTCTTCCTACCAGTGAGAACTTAAACTATTATGAATAGTTGGTGATAACCCATACGCGGTAATGAGTTGATAGTTATTTATTCTGCTCCAGCCATGACTGTGGTCTAGGAGGCCCGGGGCACATCAATGGAGATTGCAAACTGCAAGCGTAAGGCAGCATATAGCAAAAACCATGATAACTGTTATATCAAAGAGACAGGGAAAATATGAGGGAAGTAAACCAGAAACTATGAGTGGGGTGGGGTAGGATTGGGACAGTGTTAAGTAAGGACATTAGGAACAGTCTTTGAGGAGGTGTCATGGATGCAGAACTTGAAGGCAGTGAAGGAAACAGCTATATTCAGCTTTAATGAACCTGAGGCAGGCTGTGCAAAGACAGGTTCACAGGTCATGCCAAGGTTTTGAGTCTGAGCACCTGAAATGATACAGTTGCCATTAATGGAGCTAGGCAAGATTACAGGGAGGGCTGATTGTTGGCGAAAGATCCGATTGAATGCTACATTTGAGACTTTGTTTGCCATGTACACAGACATATTAAGGAAAGCAGTGTGGGCAAGCTATTCTGATGGCAATTGAGATTGTGATAACACAGAAGGTATTTGAGACTCAGGGACCAGATTAAAACACCTGGGCTATGTTGGATTAAAACACCTGAGCCTTGGAATGCCCACCTGTCAATGGCTATAATCATCGCTGGGTGCACTCTGTAGGAATTCAGTAGTGCGATCACATACTTAGGCCACTGTTACAAACTTGGCAAATATTAGCCGTTATTAGCATTACCGTTATAAGGCACTGTGGTTTCTTTAACGTTGTGAGTTAAAAGTCAATTTGCCTTTAAATCATTATCTCAAAGCCTTGGCCAGGAGTTCAGAAAACCAGCTCTATAGAGATGTGCCTCCCATTTATGTGTTGGCCTTCCACTGGATGTGTGTATCAGTCAAACACATCCCCTTCCTAAAGGAACTCATGATAGGGTTTAGGGTAAGGCCAAGTGTGGAGTTTGTCCAGCTCATGCATGACTCAGAGCTGGGGGTTCAGGGAGAATGGGAAGGAGTGGGACAGATTGAATAGAAAAGGGAACAGTCTGGGCAGAGGGTCCAGTGTAGGAGGATACAGTGGCCTGCACAGGCTCGGCTGCAGATGGGCTTGTTGGAGCACAAAGCAAAGACAAGGAGACCCAGGATAGGGATGTAGCCTGCAAGCCAAAAGCAATCAGATAATGAGGACCCACAGAAGATGTGGTGCAGGTTTGCAGGCTTTTGAAACTGCACGGTCAGACCAGGGTGTTTTGAGTTGCCATTTTAGAAACTAAAGGGAGACTATCCAAACCTGTTTGCGTGAGGCTGTTCGTGCTGTCCAAGAGAGATGATATCTGTGGACCCTACAGCATCTTAGGAGTTCAAGAGGAGAGAGCTGGGATCAGACATGTTTAGGAGTTAAATCTATTGAGGCACGGTACTTAAATGGACTTGTCTTCTCTGAGCAATAAAGCTGACAGGAAAAGAGAAAATATGCTTTTAAACAGCCACGTATCTTTGGTGATACAATTCAGCTGGAAGAGGCCGAGCTGCCAAGGATGATCTCTATCTATTTTGCTTATGTTGGGGGAAATTATTAAGATCTGAGAGTTTAGAAAGGTGGAGGGCATTAACAAGCCATTCATGGACTCAGAGCCTGAAAACTAACCAGACTCTGCAGCAGCTGCCTGAGGCCCACCCAAGCCGGCATCTGCCTTCTCCCTCAATATCAACGCCCACACACCCAGATCTCAGCTGTCTGCGAGATCAGAGAAAGCTGGAAATGATGTGTGTGTCTGTGAGAAAAAAATGGATGGATGGATGTGGATGGATGATGGATGGATGGATGGATGGATGGATGGATGGATGGGTGGGTGGATGGATGGATGGATGGATGGATAGATAGATAGATAGATAGATAGATAGATAGATAGATAGATATAGACAGACAGACAGGTAGGTAGGTAGGTAGGTAGGTAGATATGATAGATAGATAGATAGATAGATAGATAGATAGATAGATAGATAGATATAGATAGACAGGTAGGTAGGTAGGTAGGTATGATAGATAGATAGATAGATAGATAGATAGATAGATAGATATAGATATAGATAGATAGACAGGTAGGTAGGTAGGTAGGTAGATATGATAGGTAGATAGATAGAGTTTGACCTTGGGCAATCCATTTATCTTTCCTAAGATGCTATTTCTTTATGGAAATGAAGTACTTGACCTACCTGTGTTCCATGCTTGAATTTAATGTGAAAATTCTGTAACTACACTCAGCACTACTTGGGGAGAACATAAGCAAAATGTATCTCAGGCATTTATGCATTAAACATCAATCCACAAAGTGCCTTCGCATTCTCTGCCCACAGAACCCCAGCGGAGTTTTGAAATGCTAACTAATTCTGGCCCATTGTCAATGGACACTTAACATTTTATCATCAGTGCAAAAAAAAAAATTAGAATGTAATTTGGGGACATTTTGTTTACTTAAATAGAACTTCCCATTTAAACTTCAGAGCTACAAATTTTCCCTATTTAATAATTAAAAAGAGAAACCTGTCGGGTCTGCTTAGTGCCCGTTACAGCATGAGCTGAGTCATACCAGCCATCAGGCAGAAGGGATCCTTTCTTCCCTCAGATATGTGTGTGGAAGCGTGTCACTCTGGGGCCACCTTGTTCGGACCCTGTGGTCATCTTGGTGGGAGTGAGGAAGGAAAAGGAGGAGCCTTTGAAGATTTCTCCATGATGCAGTTCTTTCTGGGGTTGAGTCTACAGAGCTCTCCCTGCGGCAGAGGGAAAGAGGATAGCCCCACGCACCTCAGCACATTTCTAACCTCTGATTTCAGGCCCTAGCCCCATAGGGACACAGCCAGACGCATGGGCAAGGGGACCGGATAAAGTAGGAAACAATTTGACTCCTCCTGTGGAGGTGGTGATATGGAGGAGGGGCGTGGAGTGTTTGACTTGGAGCAATTGCATCAACTACAGCAAAGCAAAAACACGAAAATTCGCAGATAGAAACAAGGAACCACAGTATCACAGAGACCATTTACCTAGCCCTGTGATCCTTTGGCTAAGCGCCTTCATTACCTGTCTCTGGAATAATAAGTCACAGTCACATGGTGGGTACAAGGATGCCAATCCTGAGTGTGAACGGGAAATCGGGCAAGGGCCAATCATGTGAATAAAAACTGTATAAAGATCCAACATGGTTTGCTAATTGTATCAAAATGTTGCCAACAGTAGCAGTTACCATTGCATGTGACAGAGAGTGTGACAGAGAGTAGCCTGAGGGTGATCTGAAGCTGTGGATAGTCCCAAAGTCTTCACGCGGACCAGATTTGACTCTAAGAATTCTGTGGTCAGCGATGGAGAGCCACAACAAAATTTAAAATTCTTCGAATTCACATTCCCAGAACAGATAGCTAGCCAACGAGCACAGGTGGCCCAGAGCTGGAATTTGGTTGCGTATAATTGAAAGATGATTTAACGATTAAATAAACTAATATTCGCAGGCCACTTTGCTGAGGAGTTCTGGGCACAGAGTAGATGGTCCATCAGTCATTTCTCGCCACGTCTTTGCCTTCCTCGCCCTTAATGTGAAACTGTTGTATTCTTCAAGTGGCTTGTTGGATCATGGAAATAAGAAATCATTTAGCTCAAGCCCAATTTTGTTCCTCATTTAATTAAAACTATCCCTCAATCCTTTGATCTGTTTGTCTGCACTGCTCCTAGTTGATTAGAGTAGACGGGGAGTCCCTTGATAGCCAGGAGGTGACATTTAATTAAATCAGCCACACAGCAAACATCTGTCTAGCCGGACGTTTGTGCTGCTTCTCAGCATATCTGGGTTTTTCCTGTCCTTTATGCCCCAGCCTGGGAGTCTGCAGATCAACTCCGTGTACCACCTTGATTCTGTGAGTTTGAAGATGTAGCTTCCATACTAGTCCCTACAGGATCCCTCTAAGGGTGTAGCGCTTCTGATCATTAAAAATAACAAGACTTAAAGCTTCTTTTAAGCCACTAGCTAGTTGCATACATGGAAGAAGAGAGGAATTTTTATTGGTTCTTTAAACATGTCTATATGTAGATGTTCCTGGAGTGTGGGGGGAGTTATGTCTGAAGAAACCCATCTAGAGCTGAAACGGTTGTAAAGTCGGGATGATTTTATAAACCAACCCCGCTGAACATCTCAGCCTGACCCACCTGAAATGCACTTAGGCCATCCACAGTAGACCTCATGCCATTTGTTGGACACTGCACAGAAAATAAAAACAAAATATGAGTGTGTCTGTTCCACAGCCCAGTAAAGGCAACACAACATAACTCAAGCATCCTACGAGTCACAGGTTTTCTGTTAGAAGTTTTATGTGAGAAACATGTGAAGATCAAATAACAGTATAAAATGTGTTACTGAGAACAATGGCTACAGACATTGTCATGCCTTTTGACATAGGATCTCGCTATGTAGCCCAGACTGCCCTTCCACCCCCCCTCTGTGGCAATTCTCCTGCCTCAGCTTCCCAAGGGTGTGATCACAAGCATGTGCCGCCCTTCCCAGCTTCCCTCATACAGCATTTTAAGGGATTGAAAGCCATTTGCTTTCTATGCAGCATACAAACTTCTGTGCACCCACAAAACCACCCCCACACCCCTCATGTTAAAATACCTAATTGGTGGGATTCTTTTTCATGTAGCAATAGTGTTACTATACAAATCAGAGTCACTCACTATGTCCCAAAAGCGGTTTCACGGAGTATTTTAGGCACTATCTATGGCTTAACATGAAATATATTTGCATGTGTCGTTCGATGTAATTAGACACCGGGACTTGGCAGTGAAGCTTTGTCTTGTGAAATGAGAGCAGTCGCAGACAAGCCACAGAACGCAGCGATGACAGACGGGTTCGAGCAGATCTCTGCCTTCCTTGTCGACACGGCGTGAACGTACTTAGGATTTCATTAGCTCTCCGCACCGCATTTGGGCTGCTGGCAAGTTTGTCGAACAGCTGCCTACGTGTGTCAGAACATCCATCTGCATCAAGCAGTCCATGGATCGTCATCCGGGAGGAATGAGTCTGCCTCGGATTCCAGCTTCAAAACTCAACACGAAGGCAGAAGTGATTTCATAAGCTTGGCAGAAGGCATAATGCCTTTGTATTTCACAAAGGAAAATGTTTCTATTTGTTGAAAATTGCCTTGCTTGTTCTGCAGAGTTTAAGCAATACAAACATCACCCGCTATCTAGAATGTGTCTATCCAAGAGGAAAGAATTAGCTATGAGGTTTGTTTCTACTTGGAACAATGTGGATCAGTTATACGGCTAACTACTGTATGCCATTACAATTCTTTTTTTTTTTTCTCTCAGATTTCATTGGAACTATTGCTCTTTTCTTCAAAATAAATTATTTGCAACATAACTTGCAAGCCTATTATGTCACATTGAAAAAAATTACAATAGAAATGTTATTACGGTTGTAGACTCAAGGTTTCCCTTTTCATTCCCCTGCACAGCTGTTCAAGGCTCCGGGGTTATGTTCCGAACAGTGGAGGTCACCCTGCACAAAGAAGGCAACACCTTTGGTTTTGTCATCCGAGGTAGGTGGAGGCTGAAAGCCATGGGAAGATACAAAAGGTATCCGTAAAACCTGATGTTTCCAGGGGCAGGGCGGGATTATCTTTAAACAAATAAGACAACGAAGAAGCATCAAATAAATTCCAAATGATTGGCTTTGTTTTAGCCCAGTAATACAGAGCACGCAGCCAGAAGTTCTTGTCGGTTCCTGGTGACCACACTGACTAAACACTTTCCAATGTAACCTCGCATTTGTAACTTGTCTGCATTACTGAATCAAAAATGTTGGTAGGGATGGCTTGATTTAAGACAGGAGGATTAAGCTACTTTGTTTACATTATTTTCTTTGGGGACGAATTTTATTACGGCAACTTTCTAAAAATGGACCAAAGATAACCTAGTCCTTGGGGTACCCAAGTGTATCAGCTCAACCTATCTCATTATGGGACGGCCTTGATGCTAAAGGGTTCAAGTGACTTCATTAATTCTGGACTATGACTCTGGGATTTTATGATTTTTTTTTATTAGTGATTTCACCCCTGAAAGACTATTGCAACATTAGCAGTTCTCAATCCATAGTGTGATAATAATGAGATTCAATAATTATGAATGCATCAGAAATTTTAATATTACACTTTTGGGGGGATTTTTTTTCTGTCGATATTGATGTTATCTACCACATTTTTTATTTTACAAGAGGAAAATTTCTTTCCAGATGATTTATAAATTATAAATTAATATTTTCTGCTCATGTTAGTATCAAACACTAAAATAGCAGTGTTCACTTGGGCACGCTTTTCTCTTTAGCTGAGCTCTGAGTGTTCAGCTTTCATCTGGACCAGTCACTTCGCAAACCCAGCCCTCAATGACATATTTACTAAGCACACATCCACAGGTCAGTATAGCAGCAGTAAGTGCCGTGGCATCATAAGACAATGACCCCACCTCAAGGAATTAAGATCAATGAATTTAAGACACAAGTTGATAACTTCCGCCAACCGAGCAAAGCAGAAGATAAACTAGAATTAATTGATTGTGTGTGCTGGTCCAGCGGTTATGACATTTTTCTGGTTATGAAACTTCTCTGGCCAAAACCTATATTTCAGACTCCTTGGGCTCCAAGGTCAGGTTACTAACCCCAACCATTCCTTTAAAAATAATTAGATAAACATAGTAAGAACTCTCCCTATAAGAGATTTAGGCTGAAGTATGATACATACAAATTGTCTTTAGCAGTTTAACCATAAGGGGAGTGCTTTTGAAACACATGCAAAAATTCTAATTGTTGAAAAAGTGGCATCAAAGACTACTTCTGCCGTACACATTCATAACTAATTACTAGAAGGTTAATCAATAACAAATCAAACTGCTAATACAAGACTTAAGTCAATAACAATGTCTCATTGCAAAATAAAGCAACTAGAAGCAACTGAATTCCACATCTGTCTCCAGGCAAGTGATGGTGTAATCTTACCAAAATATCCCTTTAAGAATTTTCAGGAATTTCAAAAGTCTAGGAGGCTGAAATACTAGCTGATACTTGGGAGACGCATCGTACAGGAAAGAAGGAGTGAACGCTTCAGTGTTCTTCTATTGCATGTGTATGATTATAGGTGCTATTCTGTTTTAAAGTCTCCATGGGAAGAACCAATTTTAGCCAGTGACTGTCGCATTTGTACAGACCTTAGGAATTGCCTTGATTCACTGGTTAGACATAAAGGTTTGCATTTTTGCCTAATTTTACACCTTTGACTCAGTTCCAGGCCCACCTCTAGAAAGTTTCTCTGCTCTCCTCAGCCCATCTGTTAAGGGTCAGTGGCTAATCTGGGTGAGCAGTATGACAGGTAAATAGTAGCACATCTGATATTTTTGACATAGCTGCAATTTTTAGCTCAATTTGGGTCAGTAGGAATTCTGATAAATCACGAAGGACCGTGGATATTGCAGACTGAACGCGTCTGTTCAGTGCCGGGGAGTTTCTTGCTTCCCTGTCCTCATGGGACTCTGTAACCATGGATGGGATTCTGTTTCTAATGCTTGAAAAAAAAATCTTGGTTCCAGAAAGACTAGAAAATTCTTCCCATAGAACAAAGAGTGGGACCTCCGTGTCCCACTTTAGAGAGTTCATCCTTGGAAGGAAAGAACAGTCTCTGAGTATCCGAGTATGCATGCTGGCTTGCCACCGAGCCTCATGACCTGAACATGGTAAAAAGAAAGAATCCACTCTTGTAAGTTATCCTCTGACCTACCCACCCATGTACAAACTAAAATAACTTAAAGATAAGATAATTTAAAGAACAAACTCTGTTTTTAAAGAGGACTGTGTCGTGTTTTCAAGCTTGCTTTTTACAGTGGACAAGGAAACTTAAGACATTCCGAGTTGAAAGCCGTGAAGAGGTCTGCCCATTATGACACATAGGCTTGTCATTTCCGTGTTTTCTCTGCTGTGATCCTAGAGTTGACTTGCTTCTCTGGGACTGAATATTGAACCTGAGGTCTCACGCTTGCTAAGCTCCCCTACCCTGAGACACTAAAGTCTCTCAAAGGATGCTAATGTGTTTCATTATAACCAGGGAGCAGCGAGGGTCTGAGTTGCCTATTTTACATTGTGACTCCAAACTCCTAAAACCTAAGTGGATGACAAACTTAGTGGATTATTTCAATGATGATGAAGTGTCAACTGTCAAGAAGTTTAGAATAGGAGTAGTATGCGTTCAGCGTTTCCTATTTAAATTTGGATCTGAGAAAAATCATGGATTTCCTGCATCCGTTTTGAAATCAGTTCTACCATATAGAAAAGCAAATGTACCTTTGAGGAATGTTTTGTAGAAAAACAAACAAACAAACAAATAAACAACCAAAAAACAACCAAAATGCTTCTTAATCTTTCTCTTGGGCCAAATTCCTCTCATTCACCCTCCTGTGCCAAGTTTGGGGAGCTACAGTCTGTTTTGCCACACCCTCATTGGAAAGGGATGATGGCGGCCTTTATGTTTATCAGATCCTGAGAAATTAGAGACTGCCCATGTGATCTCCCAGGATGACAATACATAAGGAACTCTGGTTCCATGAAGCACAGAATAGGAAATATTCAGCCTTATATAGAAAAGCCTACTGGGCTAGAACCACCATTTTCAGCTTTGGGGAAAAAAACATGATTGGAGAAAAACAGATATCATATTTTTATGTGTTAAAAGTCTAGTCTATGTAACAAGTATGACTTGGATGGCATCAACTGACTATTAGGAAGGATGGTGTAAACTCTGTCTTGTCCAGATGGTGGAGTGGGCTGCCTCAGACCTCGTGAGGGCTCCGTTGCTGGTGACCAGGAGCACAGGCTGGGGAGCACAGGTGAAAGAAGTTGTATAAACTGGTCCTGGGTCAAAAAAGAAAAATTCCAATGGATTACCTTCTATCCGAAGCGCTATGCTACAGTTCTACAGACGCCTCTACAGATATTTTCCTTATGCAAAATTTAAATTCCCATTTGCAAATCAGTAGGGGAAAATAGGCCAAATCTGCTCCTAATATGTTGAACACTATAATTTTGATAGTGCCGTTTACAAGCCACTTAGGTTTGTTCTAGGTAGGATCATATTCTACAGCCAAGGCAAACCTGGAACTTGCTACAAAGCCTATAGACCAGGCTGATTCCATACTTTGGAGGATTCCTCCTGCTTTAGCCTCCCAAGTGGTGGAATTATAAATGTGTACCACCACACTTTTTTCTTTCCTTCTTTCCTTTCTTTCTTCCTTCCTTCCCTCCTTCCTTCCTTTCTTCCTTCTTTCCTTTCCTCCTTCCTTCCTTCCTTCCTTTCCAACTTGGCCCTTTTCTTGAGTTTCTTCTAACATGTGTGTTCAGAGACCTGCTTCCTCATGTATATCATGGTCCAAGCTCAGCAGAAGACGCTCATGCCTGTCCACTGTTTATGATGTGCAGACGTTCTCATGGGACCAGTAGTTTTAATTAGCAAACCCCACGCCGTGCCCATTGCCAAATGTCTTATACCACCCTGATAACTGCTTATATTTATGGCGAGGTGAAGAGGTAGTGACTTCAGAATCATCCTACCTGAAATAAATATGCCTTTTGATGGTTTTTCATTTCAGAGAGAAAGCCGCATGTTCTCCTCCCTATATCCACAAATAGACTGCAATGTCTCAGCTGACGCTTTGTACCTGATTCTTTAAAAACAAACAAACAAACAAAAAAAAAAACAACAAACAAGAGCGGTTTTAAGCAGCCTTCCATTGTTTTGTTTTGTTTCAACTAGGGGGAGCTCACGATGATAGAAACAAGTCCCGTCCAGTTGTGATAACCTGTGTTCGTCCTGGAGGGCCTGCTGACAGGTAAACGAAATCTTTCTGTGTCATTATGCAAAATCCATAGAAGACAGCTAGGGGTCCTGAAAGAGAAAATGACTGTTATGTCTCATAGTAGCAGCTAGATATCAAGTATATATGTGAGAATATAAAAGCTCAAAGAATCGGAGCTGTGGACACAGAGAAAAGAATAAGTGTTTGCCTCCAGTCCCTACCTTTCCTGGGCTTCCTCCACAGCAAGTGCTTGGTTCTGAGCTCAGTTCCCTCCACTGTGGATACAGACCACACTCGCTGCCTCTCAGGTCTGGGTGGCCTGACTCTGCAGAAGCCCTCATGGAAAGCACTAGGCTCTTTGAAAGGCAGCTCCTTGGCCTGAGTCCTTCAGCGCTGTTATGGCCCCATCTTGGGAAGAATCAGTGGTACCGTGACTCTGACCATCCGCATCAACCCTGGGCTGTAGCACCACCTCCTGACGATGACCCTGCATGTGACATGCAGCGGGGGGTGACATTTAAGTCAGATGGAAGGAAGAAATTGTGTCAATCTCTAGAGCTTTCTCTTCCTTGAGAAATTGGTACGGGAATGGGACGTTCTCTCGGGAGTTTCCTCATGAGCCTTGCTGGGTCACAGGTAAAATCGCAATCTAGTTGTTGCTCAAGATGTTTGAGCCTGTGTTGTTGTCTGGTGGTAAATGTGGCTTCAGAATAATGGAGGAAAGCTTCTTCCACAGATACTGTCAAAGGGTAGGAAGAAGGCACACCAGTTGCTTCCGCCTATCCACTTAGAATCAAGATAGCTTTCTTGTTTTGTTTTGTTTTTTGTTTTGTTTTGTTTTTTAATCTTTTGGGAAAGAAACCATCACAACAAATACTATTTATGAAGCATTCTCTATGTTCCAGAAAGTACACCACGCTTTTGGTTAATATAGTCTTATTTTAGACTTACAACCACCCTGTAAATGAAGCACATTACTTTTCTTACAGCCAACCAAACAAAACCATAGTCAGACTTTAAGTTAAGACGGGCATTAAAAGCCGGGCGTGGTGGCGCACGCCTGTAATCCCAGTATTTGGGAGGCAGAGGCAGGCAGATTTCTGAATTCAAGGCCAGCCTGGTCTACAGAGTGAGTTCCAGGACAGCCAGAGCTATACAGAGAAACCCTGTCTCATAAATAAATAGATAGATAGATAGATAGATAGATAGATAGATAGATAGATAGATAAATAAAACTAAAAAAAAAAATACGGGCATTAAAGAGGACTCGCCTACACAGGTTTTTTCCTCCAGAACTCATGCTGGGAGCTCACTTTTAGGGAGGGTGATATTTTTAGGGAGGATGATTATAGATAAAATAAGAAAAGGAGGTGTTGGGTTATCGCCTGCACTAGCATCCATTCACCTTTGCAGAGGCAAACACACAATGAGCCTCCGAGAGACGCACCCCATCCCTTCCCCTCACTTCTCTTAGGGACTGCTCTTTCTAAATAAAATAAATATGCACACATCCCTCATTGATCTCTATGGTTAGGATTAACAAGAATGTCAGGAGCAACGGACACATTATTGCCAAATGAAATTAGAATCCAGAGACACCCGGGCGCTAAATATGACACTTCGGTCAGTCGCCTAGAATTATCTAAGTGAAAGATGTTTATCTTAGGTGCCGTTTCTATTCTCCCAAGTCCCACATCTGTCAGATCTCTTTTTGAGTGTTTCATCTCGGGCCCTTCCTTCCCGCAAGCAGAGACTGTGACCCGGTGACCCGGAAGTTACTTTGACTAACGTCTTTGATCGGTTGTCACCTCCTAGTGCCTTAAGGCTGTGGTCACAGCAGGGAGAATATTGTTTGCCTGCCTCGTCCCAGGCGTGAGAGGCTGGACTGACAGCTGGACTGACATAATGATTGGCAAATGGCCTCGTAACTCAGTGGGGAAATTCACAGACTGGGAAACTTGTCCCCAGTGCTCCGTCTTCCACTCGGGTTCACTGCTGATAAATGGAATGAAAGTAAAAGGCTTCTCCGTTCAACCTAACTTTGGGGAAAATAGGAGAATGCTATTTCCCAGGCTCTAATAAATCAATTTTAGACTTTCAAGAGAAAGCCTACAAAAGGGGGGGAGGAAAATGTGCCTCCCTTTCCTTTCGTCCACCAAGAGTTAACTGCAGGTGACCAGGTTATTGGCTAACAGGTAGTGATTTTCTCATTACTGGTTTTCATATTACAGCAATTTTCTGTTCGGGGGCTACCTCTTTACACTTTTGCTGTCATTCCTGATGCCTGAAGAGAGTGCAACTGGGAGGGCCGATGGCAGAGGGTGCGTGAAAGAAAGCAGGACCCTGGCTAAGTGGCTGTTAAAGCCGGGTTCCATTATGTGGAATTAATCAAGACCGTTGCTTTATGCTGTCTCTAGGGAGGGCACCATCAAACCTGGAGACCGGCTGCTCAGTGTGGATGGAATTCGGCTTCTGGGAACCACCCATGCTGAAGCCATGAGCATTCTTAAACAGTGCGGACAAGAAGCCACGCTGCTGATAGAATACGATGTCTCCGTGATGGGTATGTGTAAAGCCCCGAGCATGTGACTTCTTATACTCTAGTTTATGCCAGCTGTCCATTCCTGAGAAGCCACCTAGGGTTGGGTATGAATGTGCGCTCATAGCGGCCAGGATGACATGGGCGCACATGTTACTCTGAGTTAGGAAGAGGCAGGTGGTGCTTTTCAGTGGCACACGGTTCTCGTGTTCACAGTTCTAATAATGAAGTCCCATTCTATCAGTGTTTGGCCTAGCCGTCCGCTCTCCCGTACACACTGTATATTCACACCAAACTAACTTTACCTTCTGCATTCAGAAAGCACGAGTTGTGGATTTCTGATTTTCATGTCACTGCCAGAGATCCCTAGCAGGCACAAGTCTGGAGAAGGGAGGTGACAGAAAAAGAAGCCAGACTGAGTTTCTCTTCAAAGGTTCCTAAGCGCTTGGCTCAGAATAAATGCTGCTGACGATGTAAATCGCTGTGTCGGAATAGGGTTCGCTCTCTACACTCGTGGAGGGGACAAGAATGCATGGATGAGGCAGAGCCGTCACATTTCTCCAGCAGGGCTTGTATGCTCATGATTTGTACACCCGTCCATTTTCTTGCAAACAGCGTAATTTCATTCTTCTTTGTGGCTGAAGAAAACTCTGTGTGTGTGTGTGTGTGTGTGTGTGTGTGTGTGTGTGTGTTTGTGTGTTAAAGTGGAAGCAATCCTACCAGGGAAAGGAAGAAGAAGAAGAAAAAGGAGGAGGAGGAGGAGGAGGAGGAGGAGGAGGAGGAGGAGGAGGAGGAGGATCCAGATGGTCTAGGGAACCAAGAAGGAGTATGGGTTGATCATAATCAAAGTACTTGATAGTCTCGAATGGCAGTGTCTTGCCAGTGAGTATACACCAACAAGTTTCTATTTCTCCAAATAGATTCTATTGAGTAGATACAGAGACGAAGAGTTTCTAATCTGTGATGTAATTGGATGCAAAGCATTGTATGTCCAGTGAACGCCTATGGGGGTTTCTTTGCTTCCCTTCGGTACCCAGTACTTGATAGTCTCCTCTTCCCCACATTCTCTCCAGAGCGTGTGTGCTGGGATCTCACTGTACGTGTAGCACATACTTCCTAGAGGGAGAATTGTGAGGCACCGTTTCACTTGCCAACAGAAGATGACTGTTACTTTATTTTTCCCCACACCCATTAGCGCATCGATATATTTAATAAGTGCAAACGTGTGTTATTCTAAATATTTACAAGGCAAATATCCCTCCATTCTGACATGGTTGAGATTTATTATCAAATGATTAAGAGAAGTCTAAGGTCTGACTCTTAGAGACGTGATACAAGAACAGGGAAAGCGTGAGGCCGAAGGAAACATTTTTCTTTAAGGGGGGGGTGAGGGGCTCGAACACTAGCGAATACAGAGTCTTTGGATACATTTGATTTGAATTCTGGAGTCTTTTGACCCTGGACAAATTATTTCATCTCTCCAAGCTGGCTGGTCTAGGAAGCCGTGTCTAAAATAGGGATAACAGGGAAACGGGTTCTTCAAAGTATTGGTGTATTAAATAGACAAACGCGTGCAGAGTGCTCACCATAACCAAATTGTTAATAACTATTAGGAAATGAACATTGATTATTTCCATGCTCCGTGTCTCTAAAACAAAGCCCAGGTCTCCCGTTGCCCTCAATTAAGATTTGGTGTTCTCTTTAGGTTGTGAAAACACTTCATCCTTTCTCAAAGGGATAGTTTACAAATGATGCAACCTGGATTGTTATATTTTTCTGAAAATTCATCCAAGTGCTTATTTTCATTTCACATACTTTTGCTCACAATGTTTTGAAAATATTTCTCTGAGAATCCAAATTTACTTTGATATTTGAATCTTGGGCGGAGTCGCACAGAGTTATCTCGTGGACGTCATTCTGGGTCTGGTGAGGTGGTTCAGGGGTGAAGAGCTCTTCTCTTCCTTCAGATGGCCCCAGTTCCATCCCCAACACACACACTGCAGCTCACAACCCTCTGTAACTCCAGGTCCAGGGATCCAGTACTGTATTCTGACCTCCAAGGGCACTGTACGCATATGGTGCCCTTAGATGCTTGGCTGGTAAAACATACACACACACAAAATAAAAGCAGCTGTTTTATTTAAAACAATATAATTCTGAACATCGGTGTTTAGGTTAGTTTTACAGAGTCCACGGGTATAAAGATTTTACCAAATCTGTTTCAACTTGGAACATGCCTTAGTTTTATTTTTTTTAATAGTTCCTGGTTCTCTAATAGTTGCTTCTTTTACAATTTCCTTCACCAGGAAGAACGATAGAGAACAGCCGTTAAACAGAACTCTTTTTAGCTGGGCTAAACAAAGCTTACTGTTTTATGATTTAAAGCTTTCTTCCTACCTACCATGTAGTTAATGTCTCTAGTGAGCTGGCTGATCTGTTTAGAATACAACCAACAAAGCATTGGAGTCAATAATAAGAATGGAAGGTTAACCAATGTTCCAGTGGTCCTGACCCTTCCTCATTCTAAACCAATTCTTACAAAGACAAGCTAAGGCCCTGGTCAAGCCCACCTTCTTATTGATTGGATGCATTTAGATGACTCATTCTCTTTCTCATTTTCTGAATGAGAAGGGAATACACTCTAGCACCTTCTGGATGCACCTTTGCAGGAGTGTTTACATTGGTCTCCGCTATCTATGTATGTGTTCGTTATGATACAGAGTTTCACAGAAGCACTAAGCAGATCTTTGTTTATTCCGGTTACACTGCACCGGGAGCTGCCAGACAGACTCAGAAGACACTAAATGATAACTCTAGGTTGCACATAGATTAGCTGTCCTTATGACCAGTCATTATTAAGTGGGTGTTTGTAGAATGTACCAAAACATCAATAGATGCCTTGTGCTCAAAATGAAGTTATTTTGTGATTTGTGATTTTTGTCTTACGCTGTAGTGTAACGTCCCCAAACTTTCTATCTCAGTACTTCTTAAACTATCCACAGGGGTTTTCTGAATCCTGTAAGTCTCTCACTCTCCCTTTGGATATCATTTCATATGTTCACCTTCAAACTATTTAATTTTCCAAACTATTTAATCTTCCATTTGTCTATACCACTATGCAAAACTATGGATAACGAGAAAAGAAATTAATGTTTCACTCCAAATACCCCGGGGTGTCACATCTTTGCACAGTTATTTATCTCTGCTTAAATAGAGATAGATTTGAGTAGATGCAAGTCTTTTATTTAAAAAAAAAAAATGAATTCTCCTGCACAGAGCATAGGTTTACTAACATTGTATTTGAGTTTTCAAAATATCAGAATCGGAATATAAAAACCTTGTGCCTATGAACTCTACAAGCCCTAAGTGGGAACAACTGCCGCTGTTTGTCTGTCTGTACTGAGGTTCTCCATTAACTGGAAGCTGAGGACTGCAAGGTGGCTTCCAGCAGTGGTCACAGAGTGTCACGTGGTGGTGAGGCCATCATTGGCATGCCTACCTCCCCCCCCATCTCTCTCTCTCTCTCTCTCTCTCTCTCTCTCTCTCTCTCTCTCTCTCTCTCTGTGTGTGTGTGTGTGTGTGTGTGTGTGTGTTTCTCTCTGTCTCTCTCTGTCTCTCTGTCTTAGGAAACAACATAAACAGAAGCCAAGAGTATCCTATGTAAAAGACACATATAATTTTTTAAGTGCCAACAGCCTTTTCTTTAGGATGCTATATAGTTATATTGCCTTACATAACTTCTATCTAAAACTTAACTCTTATTAAATACTACTACTCTCACTCCCTCATTAACTCGTGCATGTCTAAACAAGGCAGGAGTGCTGTGTGCAGTCCTTCCTGGTTTCTTCTACTACCCAGAGACGCTTTCCTGCGTCTAAGGACTTGCTTGCTTGCATTCAGCCACTAAGACCATTTGATACATTAGCTGGTCTGTTTTTCAGCTGCACTCCCCGAGGTACTTCCTGTTTAAGTCTCTCCTGGGCGATTTTTACTCCATCAGTCTATCCTCAGGGCGCACTTCTCTCAGCCCTGTGTTCCTGGACCATCCTGTCCAATGGTGATCATCACCACCTCCTCATTATCATCACCATCATCGTCTTCTTCCCCTCTTCTTCCTCTTCCTCTCCCTCTTCCTCCTCCTATTCCCCTCTTCTTTCTCTTCTTCCTTCTCTTCCTCCTCTTTTTCCTCCTCCTCTTCCCCTTCTTCCTTCTCCTCCTTCTTTTCCTCTTTTCTCTCTCTCTCCCTCCCTCTCCCCTTTCTCTTCTCTCTCTCTCTCTCTCTCTCTCTCTCTCTCTCTCTCTCTCTCTCTCTCCTTGTAGTCACATGGTCCCAAACTGCAACCCCCAGTAGCCAAAGCCCCGCCTACCTCCACTTTCCTCAGTAATTGGCTGTCAGCTACTTTTATTTAACCAGTCAGAGAAGATAAGTGAACAAAGTTTATACAGCACCATCTGGTGTTCATGAGAAGGTGCTCCTCAGGACTGCAG
This sequence comes from Apodemus agrarius, assembly GCA_964023405.1. Classification (NCBI taxonomy): domain Eukaryota; kingdom Metazoa; phylum Chordata; class Mammalia; order Rodentia; family Muridae; genus Apodemus; species Apodemus agrarius. The sequence continues at coordinate 10,941,081 of OZ030026.1, read as the reverse complement.
CCAGACCTTGGGGGGGGGCAGTATTTAGCGTTTATATACACAGCAGCCCCAGACCCATCCTCAATAAATTTGTCCTTTCTAAAGGTCATCCGTATAAGGCATACGGCAGAATGAAATCATGGAAGTAGCACAACAGATTCACTAGGTCTGGGAGCCAGGTCTGGAAATCCTTGGTATATGAGTTCATAGACTCTACCCACCACAATTAGGATTAAGAGCAAACTAGAAAAGAAAAGAAATACCAGCAGCAAAACAATTAGAGGTGAGCAGCTAGATGCCAGAGTAACTCCAGTGCCCAGCAACATACTCAGTACCAAGCTCGCTGTCGCATTTATCAAATGAGTCCATGAGTGAGTGTGTGGCTCTTGAAGTTTTCTTTTACCTTTATAGCTCGCTATTGTTGCATACTATGTCACATTTCTGTAAATATTTTAAGCAAACTGATATAGTATCTTGGAACTGTATACATAATGTATGAGATTTGTCTAGAATCAGGAACATCAATTTTTTTTTTTTTTTTTTTTTTTTTTTTTTTACTTCTGTGTAATATCTGATTGATGGAAGGTGACCTTCTGAAGGGCTGTGTGGAAACCAGCTTTGAGGTTTGAACTGAGCTGGCTGGATGAGAGCATGATGAATTCCTTCCCTGTCTACAGATAACAATGGTGTCAGTTCCCATCCCCCACCCAATGCATTAGTTACAAACGACACAGCAAAAAAAAAAAGCAACTTTTAAAATGGAGTGTTAGTTTTGGTTCACAGTCAGGGGTCTGGGGGAGTTATAAGTCCATTGTGGCTGGGAAAGCAAAGGAACAGGACTAGCTCCTGTCTGGAGCAGCCAGAGCAACTGCCCCCAGCTCCATGGATTAGAAGCAGAGAACAGGGAATGCTTTGTTAAGTCCCTGCCTGGAGGAATGGTACCTCCTCCATTCCGAGCCGCTCTTATGCCCTCGGCCGGTCCTCTGTAGAAGCATCCTCCCAAACATTCCAATAGACGCTTCACTACTGCTCCAGACATTTCTTAATCCAATCAAGTCCGCCGTCAAAATTCGCCATCATAGTCATTTAGAGATGCAATCAATCTTCCAACCAGGAGACCAAAGAAGGGTCCACGGGTGATTCCCCTTAGACCCCTTTTGCCTGATCAATTCTGAAAATGGAACCATTTCATCATCCTGTTGCAGTAACTCGATGTGTCACTCTTCCTGTGACACATCGTCTGTGCTGTATACAACAGAAATGACCCACAGGTCTTCACCCCTCTTAAAGAGGTAGCACGCTATTGTAAGGCATGGACATGGATGCAGTCTATGGTCTTTACAATGTTCTTTAAAAGGTGGAGTCATCTTATGACACTCAGGAACAAAGGCTTTTGCTTTAAAGTAAACCGAAATATCTGGCTCCTCTTAATATGTAATTACTGGGCTTGCCTTCCTCTGTGTAACCACTGGCTTGAGTTGAATCTCACATTGCCTTTTTGCAAGGAAGGTGTTACCTATGGCTTCTTTTCTTTCTTGTTTGTTTTGTTTTGTTTTCTTTGTTTGTTTTGATACAGGGTTTCTTTATCTTTCCCTGGCCGTCCTGAAATTCGCTCTGTAGACCAGGCTGGCCTTTAACTGCCTGCCTCTGCCTCCCAAGTGCTGGGATTAAAGATGTGCACCACCACCGCCCAACAGTCAATGAATTCCATTACACCAGAGCCTCTCGGTGAATCCCATCATACCTGTTCCCCCAGCCATAAGGATTGGTATTATGTTTTTGTTTTCGCCAACCTGGCTCCCAGACAATCTGGGAAGTCTTTCAGAAGCAAGGCCTTCGCGGCAAGTAGCTGTTCCAAACAGTGGACATTCTTCTCTTCACAGCTTCCTGTTTCTAGAAGCACATGGGTAAGGGCTTCAAGGGAATGTGAAGATTTGGGGGGGGGGGCAGAGTGCCAGAAATAAGCACCATACTTCCTGTAGCTTCTGAGCACTAGATTGGTCCACACCCTCAGTCCTGGGGCGGGGGAGGGGAACCCACCCTGTTCCCAGCCAGGTGGCTCTCTGCTCCCTCATGCCGGGTTACATTTCCCTGGGCTTGCAGAGAGCTGTGTTTCTCAAAGCCTCATCCATATGCATTAGTTCTTGACTTCTGGAGCTGTAAAGTAATTTGGTTAGCCTGACTCTACCTCAAAAGGTATATATGAACAGTTTCAATACCCGAGTGATACTAACGTAAGTGTACAAAACACTCTAGAGTGTCATTCACCAGTTCCTCCTAGAAGCTTAGATAATAAGTGTTGAGGATATCAAGGATATCAAAATGAGTGTGCCACAGATAACTCAGCATCTAAATTTTCCCTAAAGGCACAAGGGCTTATATTTCAGGTGATATTCTTTGCAAGAGGATCACAAAGATCTCTACAGTTTTTAAACACTGTTCCATAGTTATCGTTCTCCTGGCCAACATCTTTGAATTTAAATAGTCAAAAGCCTATTTCCACTCCCCTTTAAACTGCTGAAGCCGTAAGCCCCAGCTAAAAATGCTATGCATAGAAATATTTGAAAATAACTACTCACATTTGTTTAAGCCGATTTAAATATAACCTCACTATCTGTCAGACAGTTGGCTATTGGCCATTCATTACCTCAAACTCGGCAGTGCCACAGACAAGTTATGAATGTCCCAGAGGCTGCATCTCAGCATCTCATGCAGTCAGCATGGTGCCACTGTCTGTAAGAATTTTGATCTTGGCTTTCTGATACTTTTACTTAATTAATCAAAACTTGGCCAAGATTCTTTCCACTCCAGATTGTACGCGATGCTTCTTACATTTAATATGTCCTTTCAGGGGGAAATTAGCCCTTTAATTTTCACATAGCTTAGAGAGATAAAAAAGCCAACAGGTCTGTCAGGGGTGATTTCCCTTTGAGCGATAAGTTTCTCTGTGGTCATGTATATGCATTAGCCTGTCCAGAGTGGCTTTTCCTTTTGAAAGATGAGATGCAGACACGCTTGGTTCTTAATCATAAGGTCAGTCTGGGTCAATATCTCATAGTCTACCATCAAAGTACCAGTCTAGATGATGCCCTTCATGGTGGTAGACTAATTGTGTCTCCTCTTATGTAAAACGAGCTCCAAACCTTCTTTCACTGGGAGAAATACTGGCTTGTAGGCTTTTCCCTAACATACTGTTGTGCATTAGGATGAACTGTAACCTCCACGGAGGCAGAAGGCTGCAAGACTGCCGTCAGGCATGAGTGTCTTCTCTGTGGACTCCAAGCACTTCAGCTTCCTTTGATAAACAAATATTTACCTCAATATCTTCCACAAGTAAAAGGATTCTATTTTTAATAATTCTGTCATGCTAGTGGCTGTTCAAATTCCCTAGTAATACCATCAACGTCACTACCAACATAATAAATGCCAGGAGTACCTGCTGAAAGTGATCTACTGCCTTCTGGTCTCAAAATGGCCAGGCTTTGCTGCTACAGGGACAGTGACAGCAACAGAAATGTGATACCGCATTCTTGCATAACTTGGGTCCTGGAACCTTGACTAGTAGCATTGACTAATAGTAACCTTGACTAGTAGTAGCCTTGACTAGTAGTAACCTTGACTAGTAGCCTTGACTAGTAGTAACCTTGACTAGTAGCATTGACTAGTAGTAACCTTGACTAGTAGTAACCTTGAGTAGTAGTAGCGTTGACTAGTAGTAGCCTTGACTAGTAGCATTGACTAGTAGTAGCCTTGACTAGTAGCATTGAGGGAATGAGGAAACAGCAGACACATGGACACAGAAAATGAGGATTTTGTTATCTGGGGTTTGAGTGGAAAAACTGTAGCATCCCAAAAGATCAGCATGTTAACAAAATACAGTTGATTGGGCAGATGGGGTTATTACATCCAGCTTGACTAGGAGGCAGGGTTATTAGATCCAGATAGAGGAGGTAGGGTCTGTGGTGTATGGCTGAACTAAGAGGACAGATAGCTCATCTCCAGAGCAGCCTCTGTGCTGGCACAGTCTTCAGGCCACTTCCACATCCAGGGAGAGAACGCTGGAGTGGATAATTTCTGAACACATTGTCAACACACACTTGGACTGGGAGCCAAGGCTCAGCCATCACGCTGACCTCATGCAGGGACGGCTTTGCCCCTCCCCTGGGACCAAGGCATTGGCTCCTGACTTGGCCTGCTCATGTCAACAACTCCCGTCGCTCAGGAGAATCCAGGCGTTTCCTACAAGAACACGGTGGTTCACACAAGGGTAGTGAATGCATTTGCAAAAGCAAATAACTGTTCATTTCTACACAAACAGACAGGAGGTTTTAGGCTTCATGGTCACCTGGAATTTTATGTTTGATGTTAACCAGTGTGCATCCAGATGTTCTAAGAACCTCATAGTGCACAATCTTCGGGGACTTTTTGCTCTTTTTCAGTGACCATCTCATGCGTATTCTCCTTAAACATTCCCTCCTGCCATTTTTTTAAATACTAATTTTTTTTTAAGATTTTATTTTTAATTATGTGTATGCCCGTTCATCTGTGTGTGCGTATGTGCCCTTGAGTACAGATGATGAGTACCCTCAGAGACCAAAAGTAGGTTTCAGATTTCCTGGAGCTGGAGTTACAAGCAGTAGTAAGCTATGTGACAGAGGTACTAGGAGTCAATCCCAGGTCATCCCTTAGAGCAGTGTGTGCTCTTCAGCCCCAAATTCTTAAATAAATCCACATGTAAAATTGTGCGTGCTTATACCTCTATTCTTCACAGAGCTCTGGGGTGAGGACTAGGAATGCACCAAATCTTCTCTTTCTCGTCGAACAAAGAGCCTTTAACCCTTCCTCATCATCATCCTTATCTGGCAGAGTTGAGGCCTGAGATATATCAGAGATATTGGGGCTAGAGTTACTGCTTTTGTGAGCCTTGTACTCTAAGAAAGGGGTGGGGGGAATTAAGCTATTTTTTTAAAAGAGAAATGTAAAGTACTTTTTGCCCAGGTGATAGAGTTTATAAATGTTCAAGTCAAGACCTCGCCCTTCCTCTAATAGGGACAGTCGCTTGCATTTGCAGACTATCTACAATGCTCCAGATACTTTATAAAAATTATCTCAGTGCGTTTTTACTTAAGTAGATAAGCCAATGTGTCACCCTGTGAGGGGTTGGCGGAATAAGCAGTAACTTGTCCAAGAAGATAAGAAATGCAGAATTCAAACTTTTCCTGCCCGCGTCCAGAACTTTCTCGTAAAAACAGCAATTTAATCAAAAGGAGCAGTTTCAATGCCACATTTGTTAGATGGTTCTGAGAATCTCAGTGTTCAAAACAGCCTGCTTTCTCTCTTTATTTCTTCCCTGGAGTCCATTTTCCCTCATCTTCCCTTCTCCAAAAGGGCCTCCATGGAGCAGTTTCGAATGAAAAGCCCAGGCACACCGCGTTTCCCCTCTCTAACAGGGTTTTACTCAGGGGCCCTCATCCCTGTCTGATCACACTTTACACACACCCACTTGCACACTCGTTCCCAGACTCCTTGTCTCTATAAGGCCTGCAGTCTCCTCTTTCTCCATTCCTCAAGCCACTTCCTCTCAAATTCTCGTTCCTGAATAACTCTATGGAGCACACACCAAGTCCAGTGTCATCACTAGGCCCGTGCCTTGACTACAAATCCCAGAAGGCACTGTTCCCGGAACTGCCATCCCATCTTCCCCTACCAGTCCCCAAGTTACTCTAGTCCTTTGTCAGAAAACTCTTTCCCTAATTCCTCATAACATTAAATACTCTCCTCCTAAGAAATAGTTCTCTAACTCCTATGTGTATAGAAATACAAATTCTTTTCTGCCTGCTTCACACAAACCCTTTAAGGTCTCAGCCTATATATTACCCAAGAAACTTTTCCCCGGAGAAACATCTAAACTGGGTTTCCCAGTCTTCCTCCCTCAGGGAACCTTACTTTTCCTTCAAGGTTATTAACACAATTATAATGCTAATGTGGTAGCCAGAGAATCCGGTGCTCAGAACCCCAGGAAGTCAGGGAAAGTGAAAAGACATACTTATACTTATCTATGTATATAAGTGTCTCTGTGTGTGTGCGTACGTATGTATATATGTATGTATGTATGTATATATATATATATATATATATATGCACACGCACTATTGTATGTATAGCATACACCTACCATCCATAAAGACTGCACACATTAAATATTTGCCAAGAGGATTATATGCAGACTGCCTGAAAGCAGGGTGTCCCCCACTTTTCATCTGAGCTGAGAGTAAACATTTACCCTTCCCTGGAGACCCCCAAAGGCAGTCATAAGAAATCCAGGAAAGGCATAAGCAAGCTGTTTGTATTCGTGTTAGATAGCAGCCTTTATTGTCTCTCTTCTCCCTCCCAGTCCTGTTCTACTCCCCCCATACCCCCATTTCTTCCTCTTCCCTTTCCCTTCTCCTCTTAAAGAGGTATTTCCTAAAGCTTCAGGCCACGTCCAGCATCCTAGTTGAGATCTTTATTCAGCAAAGCGGCCAATGCCTGCCTTTGAGATAGAAGCCCCCAGTGCTGTCCCTTTGGGAAGCCGATGTGCTCCGTTGACTGGTTGAAGCTAAGCGTGCCATGGGGTCTGCTTGTCTTTGATACAGCTTTGGAGGATGAAAAGCTCTGGTCTCCTTCCTCCTCAATTCCACCTCCTGCCGTATCACACCGCTTCCCTTCCCCAGAAGGGAAGTGTCTGCCTGTGTATGCCCTGCACGACTTCCTTAGACACTTGGTGGCCATGACTTCAGGGAGGCACCAGACCTTTGAACACGCAGAGAACGTGACTGCATCCTTCAGTTCGCTGGAAACACTCCTTGCAGCACACAGAAGTTTGTGGCTCTTGGAGAGGTTATGAAAGGCAAACTACTAAGCCCCTACCTTGATTCAGGCAGTGGGAAGGAGTGAGCTTTGCTTCATAAGAATGGGTGTGTTCTAAATCTGCTTTCCTCTAATGTCCTATGGGCTTTGTCCTGCACGAGCTTCCTGGCTGCTGCTTGCCTGCTTGAGACCCTGAAACTTCCACACATGACACATGTAAAATGTCTCCCACTGTGGGGACCTGTTTGATTGGCTCTCAGACTTATTGTTTCTCAGGTGGCACCATAATGTTAATTAACCCCAATGAGATCCTTAAAAGTTGGTTCCATTAGGTTTGTGTTGGTTGGTTTGTTTGAGGTTCTTGCTTTGTTGGTTCTCTCTCTCTCTCTCTCTCTCTCTCTCTCTCTCTCTCTCTCTCTCTCTCTTTTTTGGGCCGGGGAGGGGGCAGGTGTTGTTGGATTTAAAAACAGGGTCTCATGTAGTCCCAGCACCCATTATAGAGCCGTGAACTCACAGAGATCCTCCTGCCTCTGCACCTCTGTGCTGGGATTAACAGCAATATGCTACCACACCCAGCAAAAGACCATTTTCTGTGTCATGGAATTGCTCCAAAGGTCTTATGGTCCAAATAAAATCTCAGGGAAATACGGGCAGCCTTTCCAATAGAATTGGGGAAAGAACAGAACAGCCTAAGAAATGCTTCAGTTTGGCCAATCAAGCTGAGGAAAATATTTGGAAAATATGTTAAATATTCTTACCTGTGGGGAAAAGTAAGACTTAAATTTCCATAACCATGTAGTTCAGATGTCCCCACATGTAGCTGGTGTTCTTACATATAAACCTTAATCCAGAATACCATAGATAATCTAAAATAGCAGGAAGGGTAATCTTGAAATCCTTTTCAGACTAAGTGACTGGAACTGTATGCGGGAATGTAGCCAAGGATACCAGGAAGCTGGGCAGCTCCCTCTCTGACTGCCCCTCCTCTGCTGTTTGCTATAAACCCCCCCCCCGGGGGACAACCTCGCGCCATGTCCCATAGATGCACACATTAAATGCAGGCTCTGAGAGATGTAAGTCAGTCCTTCACCTGTATGGCTTCGCAGCCCCTGCTCCTCCTTTCTTTTGGCTAAGGAAAGACACTGGTTCTGTTTCATATCAGCAAATGAGCACCATCACTGTCAGCAGTATACCCTCGTAATAACCCCTCGGAGGAGAGCCGGTGTGAGTCTTCGCAAGCGTTTCTGTTGCGTTGGCAGTTACAATAGCTGTAGTCACCTAGGACACACGCACCCGTCCTTTTCACAAGACACCCAGCCAAGGTTGCACGAACCACGTGGTGTTGGACTCATGATTAACCCCTGGTAGACTCCACAATGCTGATATGGTAGCCACAGCAGGGTAATATAAAATCATAGCAGATGCATGAAAAAAAAACATAAAGTATTTCAGATAAAAGTCTCGAAGGCAGAACAAGTCTTAAAAACGTGTCCTTATAGTTTCTAAGCTTAACTTTTAATTTGTGCTTGGAACATTCACCTATCGTACTTTCAAAATTAAAACTCTGAGAGATATTTACAAGTAGAAGTGGATTTTTTTTTTTTTACCATTTAAGATCTAATAGTTTTAGACCTAAGTGCATTTTTTGAGTGCCTAGACTCCCCACTGTTAAAACATAAAGCCCCAAAACATCAAATATTTAACACCGAGGGCCTCGGAAAGTTCTGAGTTAGAAGGAAGAGCGTGAGACAATGAATTCATTATCATCCGCTGGTGCTTAATCGCTGTGGCATTTTTATTGATTTAAATTATGGTAAATCTACTCAGTCCAAGGGAGTGAGAAATGACTTTCCTGGAATCCTCCTAGCTCCTTTTTCTTTACTCTCTCGTCGTGTCTTAAATATACCAGAGAGCTCTCTACACATTTCCAGGCAATGCCCTGCAGCCCAGATCACCATTAGAACCCAGACACTAGAACTCCAGCTGCCCTAAGGAGAAGAGAGGAAGGAGCCCAGGAACAGACCTCTGTGTTCATGTCAGAGTTCTTTCAATGTCGTGACCTTACAGGTTCAGTTAGGGTTTTAAAATGAAGCAGTAGCTTAGCTTTTGCATTTTGATGAATGCTCCTGCTCTCCCTATTTCTATCGGCATGGACAAAATATACATTGTAGTTGCTGGACCGTTTGTTACTGTTATAAAATAACTGAGGTGGGGTATTGTTAAAAGAAATAAAAGGACTTATTTACCCATTGCCAGCTCTCTAAGTCCAGCCCTATTAGTGTGGCTTGTGGTGAGAGCCTGCTGGGTAATATCATGACAGGGGTAGAGCTGAGCCTGCTGGGTAATATCATGGCAGGGGTATAGCTGAGCATGCTGGGTAAGATCATGGCAGGGGTACAGCTGAGCATGCTGGGTAAGATCATGGCAGGGGAATAGCTGAGCCTGCTGGGTAAGATCATGGCAGGGGAATAGCTGAGCCTGCTGGGTAAGATCATGGCAGGGGTAGAGCTGGGCATGCTGGGTAATATCATGGCAGGGGTATAGCTGGGCCTGCTGGGTAATATCATGGCAGGGGTACAGCTGAGCCTGCTGGGTAATATCATGGCAGGGGTATAGCTGAGCATACTGGGTAAGATCATGGCAGCGGTATAGCTGAACATGCTGGGTAATATCATGGCAGGGGTATAGCTGAGCCTGCTGGGTAATATCATAGCAGGGGTATAGCTGAGTATGCTGGGTAAGATCATGGCAGAGGTAGAGCTGAGCCTGCTGGGTAATATCATGGCAGGGGTACAGCTGAGCCTGCTGGGTAATATCATGACAGGGGTATAGCTGGGCATGCTGGGTAAGATCATGGCAGGGGTACAGCTGAGCCTGCTGGGTAAGATCACGGCAGGGGTATAGCTGGGCATGCTGGGTAAGATCATGGCAGAGGTAGAGCTGGGCATGCTGGGTAAGATCATGGCAGAGGTAGAGCTGAGCCTGCTGGGTAATATCATGGCAGGGGTATAGCAGAGCATGCTGGGTAATATCATGGCAGGGGTATAGTTGATCCACTGCCAGACAGGACACCAAAAGGTAGCACCAGGCTAAGCTCAACTTTGCTTGACTCTTGTCTTTCTGTCTTAGTTCCCCATCCCCCTAATAACTATGATAGTTGAGCTCGCAGTTAAGGGTATGGCTCATCAGAATCTGAAAGCTGCGGGAGCTTGAAGCAACTGGTCACATCACAGCTGCAACCAGCAATGACTGCAAGCTGCTGCTGCCCAGCTCCGTGGCTACCGACCAGGATCCCAGCCAGGGAATAGTGCCACCCACAGTAGGCAAGTCTTCCCACCACGATGTAGTCAAGGCAGTCCCCCACGGACATGCCCAGAGGCCCCTCCCCCAGTGATTCGGGGTTCTTTCAAGCTGATGATTAACATTAATCATCACACTACCTTTCTGTTTTTACTTTATGGGTTGCCAAGGAGCAAACCCAGAGGTTCATATATACATGCTAGACAAGCACTCTACCATGGAGCCACTCCTCAGCCATTATAGGCTTATTAGGACTAATTTACACGACTGGTACTCAGTCTGGCAGTTTCAATGACTTAGAGACTTTCCACTCGGCTCCACCTTGCCAAGGTTCCGTCAGTTTCCCTGTCACTTCACTGACCCTTAAGCTTTCAGTACGCCAACCTTCAAAAGGAAACACATTCAAACCGTAGCTTACGTAGCTGGAGTCCATAACCCTCATTTCCCAAACTAGCGGGCTCTTCATTTGGTATGTATAGCAATTTGGGGAACTTTTCCTCTCTAATCTTTAGAATTATTGCATAACTGCCTCATCAGATCGTGGTAGTATACCTGACAATGCCATATAATATATATACAACAAAGTATTTCATACCTTTGAAATACTCTTCATACCTACACCTGGTTGGGAAAACAGATGCCTAGAGAAGACCTATCTCACTAAACAGGTGGGAAACACGTTCATAAGTTTCTAAGGCCATGGGTCGCAACCCCTTCTGGGGTATTGATAGACCCTTTGGCAGGAGTCACATATCAGATAACCTGAGTATCATATATTTACATTACGATTCATAACAGTAAAAAAATTACAGTTATGAAGTAGCAACAAAAGTAATTTTACAGTTGGGGTCACCACAACGAAGAACCGTGTAAGAGTCCTCGCATTAGGAAAGTTGAGAACCACTGCGTTTTATAAGGCTCCTTGAAGAGGGACATAAACAAAATTATTACACACTGCATAGACAGATTACTATCATTACTATCCAAGGTCAGGAGGACATTGGGATCCTCTTTAGTGAACTCTTTTTCAAGCGTATATGGTAACAAATAACTTCCTTCAAACCAAACCCATAACTAGGGCACCATGTCATTGCTGCCCCTTACCACATGCTAGACCTGTGTATATGTGAGTTCTCCAAGAGTGACTGCGAAGGCTCGGGAGGTCGCTCTGTGGTAGAATACTTGGAATGTATGAAGCTTAGGGTTTGTTCCCTAGCATCATAAAGAGGAGGAGGAGGGGGAGGAGGAGGAAGAGGAAGAGGAAGGAGGAGGAAGGGAAGGAGGAGGGGGAGGAGTAGGAAGAGGAGGAAGAAGGGAGAGGAGGGGAGGAGGGAGAAGAGGAAGGGGGAGGAGGAAGGGGAGGAGGAAGAGGAGGAAGAAGGGAGGGGAAGGAAGGGGAGGAAGGGAAGGAGGAGGGGGAGGAGTAGGAAGAGGAGGAAGAAGGGGAAGGAGGGAGAGGAGGAGGAAAGGGGAGGAGTGGGGAGGAGGGAGAAGAGGAAGGGGAGGAGGAAGAGGAGGAGAAGAAAAAAGTAGAGGGGAAGAAGTGCAGTGGGTTTTGCTAATTGCCCACTTGATGCAATCTAGAATCATCTGAGAGATGGGCTCCCAGGCATAGCCGCGGAGGCTTAGCCTAACACAGATTTCAGGTCTATCTCAGTGGGCTTTGTTGAGCCTTCCCTTAGTACACAGCAGCCACACTGCTCTTTTATTAGATCGAGCTATGTATTTAAACCTCTATGTTTGTCCAAAGTTTACTTGCTGTTTAATTTTATGTCTCCCTCTTTTAAATACCCAAAGATGTGATCTTTTTTTATTAAGTAAATATGTGGCATATATTTAAAAGCATATTTGGGGACTTAGAAAACAGCTCAGTCAGCAATCTTTGCCATGCAAATATTAGGAGCTGGGATAAAGGCCCAGGACTCACATCCTAGAGTGCACATGCTTTTAATCCAAGTCTGGAGGCATGGAGCCTGGGGGATCCCTGGAGTTCACGGGCAAGCCTGTCTAGCTTAATTAGCTGGCCCTGGGTCCCAGTGAGAGACCCTATATCAAGAGACAAAGTGGAACCAGCTAAATGGCTTATCAGATAAAAGCTGGTAGTGTGAAATCTATCATTGCAGCCCACAGATAGGAGAAAAGAACCCACTCCCACAGGGTGTTTTTTCATGTGTATATGTATGTCATCACACACACACACACACACACACACACACACACACACACAGACGGACACACAGAGAGACACATACATACACATATACACACAGAGAACAAATGCATGAGAGACAGACAATTTTTTTGAAAAAGACAAAGTGGACATTATCTAAAAGCAAGACTAGAGGTTGATCTCTAACTTCTGCATGTACATACATATTCATACATGACGACTGCATGCACACTGCATGTACACCTCTGGTGCATACCACACCACACAGACACAGACACACACACACACACACACACACACACACACACACACACTTCTGACCATCCCCAAGGAAACTGTCTTTGGGGAAACTTAAGTGGTTGCTACTCATTTGCCTTATTTCTCATCCGACTCTCAGAGATCTAGCGTGTGGTCAGAGATCTAGCGCATGCTGATTTCTGACCATAAATATACAGCCGAGTGTAGCAGAGGATGCCTGAGACAGTTCGCAAGGCCTCTCCGCCATTAGTTCTTCCCAGAGGACCTGACCTTCCCTTGCAGTCTTAGCTTACTAAACACTAGGAACTATTTTCAGGCCGGCAGACACTGGCTCTTAGGGAAGCAGAAGCAGTTTCTCTGCCTCCGCAGAACCTGGGGGAAACACATCCGTCTCCTGGATGGATTATTGAACTCTGGAAAGCCTGACGGCATCTGTTTTCAGCCTGAGAAGGAATGTGGGTGCCTTTGGAAGGATGTTAGGCTGTGACGATCGGGCAGTAACTATGAGTAATAGGCCAGGTCGTTTTAGCAGCTAGGGCAACCATTTTTCACCTCAGAGGTAAATATTTCTACTTTCCCAATGTTTGGCCCTTTAAATAATAGTCTAACTGGCCACATTCTCTGAAGCAAGAGAAAGCATAGCCTTGATTTCTCTGAAAAGTTTTGTTTTCTTCCCCCTAAAGTCTTTACATTAGCATTAACAGTGGGAAAACCTTCTAGAAGTTCTGCAGAAGGGACCAAGTGGTATCTGGCAGTAGAGCAAGTCCCTATGCCTGAGCTCAGGGGGCTCTTCAGAAAGTGTTATGGGCTGCTTTTCTTTTCCTTTCTTTTAAAGTTAATTTTTTTTTCTTTGTCGTTTAGTGGTATGGATGCCCTACACACTTATGTTTGGAGCCCTCTCCACTCCTTTTCCAAAAGGCATGTGTAAATGTCTATAGAAACGTTGTCAGCCTGTCAAATTAATTCTGAAACCTGTCATATGACTAATCTGGTCAAGTCCTGTTCCTTTTCCTTGGCAGGGCTTCGGTCCCCTCACGTAGTTTTGAGCTCTAACTCCCCCTGAACTAAATTTATGGCAAAGCATGACTCTACCGAGGGTCAAGGGAAACGGGGACCCAAAGCAGGGACCATCTTCAGCGCAGCAAAACTGTAGAACTCGAATGTCACCTCTCAAGATCTATTAAGAAAGCTGAATCAGCTAAGTGGTGTAGGACCACGCTCTTGTATAGCACTACAGATTTGTCTAACTAGGGCATCGAGGGGATGGAAAATGGCAGACAGGCGGACACGGGAAAGCCGGGATCCTGTGGTCTGGGCTCTGTGATGGAGAAGCCACAGCACCTGAGAAACTCGGTATTCTTTTTTATCTGCAGTTGAGCAGGGAGGTGGGGCTAGTGTGTCCAGCTGGACAAGGTAGTTGATATTACGGTGGATAGCTGGTATAGCTAATGTCAGTAGAATTCTCTGCCAGGGTCCAGTCCTCAGGCATTACGTGAGGTAATAGGCAGAAAGCTATGGTAGGCATTTTCTGAGCATACTGTCCACAATCGCTTGGATCAGAGAGGGGCTCTGCCATTCCCTCTGAGCCTCCCCTGGGAAGCCTTTGCCATTCCCATGGGTGTGAGGCAACTGGGGCCCTTGACGTGACTGCACTCAAGTCAGATAACATACATCCACTGAAGACGTTTAGTTGGGTGTTGGAGAGATGGCTCAGCGGTCAAGAGCACTGACTGCTCTTTCCTGAGTTCAATTCCCAGCAACCACATGGTGACTCACAACCATCTCTAATGGGACCCGATGCCCTCTTCTGGTGTGTCTGACAGCAGCTATAGTACTCATATACATAAAATAAATTAATTAATTAAAAAATACTTTAGTCAATCTCTACAATGCAGTCCTGGCATTACAAAGAACTAGTAAATAGAGTCAAATGCTCAGAAATAGATATGTAGACATGAATAAGCAGACATGTAACTTGGGTGGCATTATAATGCAAAAAGAGGAAATACTTTTTAATTAAAATGAAATAAACTCCAGTTTGGCTATCTAAGTGTGAAATTAAATCAAAGACCATAAGAAAGATGTAGAATATCATTATGTGTAAAAACAAAAAAACAAAGACCTTTAAAAAAAAGTTCATGTAATATAAAAATTGAGTCATTAAAAATTCTAAGCCCAAGCCTGTTGTCACCTATGTGGAGTCCCAGTTTAAGTGTTTTAGATTTATATGCAGAATTGTTTTATCTGTGTGTATGTGCACGTCTGTGCACTACTTGTGAGCCTTGGTGCCCATGGAATCCAGAAGATGGTGTTGGAGCTCAGGGAAGCGCATTAAGGATGGATGTAAACGGGCACAGGGGTGCTGGGAAATAAACCTGGATCCTCTGGAAGAGGAGAAAGGGTTCCTAACCACGGAGTTAACTCTCCAGCCCTAGCATATGTGTTTTATAAGTCTAACAAACCAGTAAGTCAGATATTCTAAGAGGAAGACAAAGAAAGCAAAGAACACTTGAGCAGCAGATAGAGGAGTCAAAATGGCCAATACGTACATGAAAGGCTAGTTACCTTAGTCATCAAGTATGTGCAAATTGGCACGCAATATAATGTCACCACGCACTAAAGTGAGCGGCTTTTATGCTGGAGTTGAGGGTCCCAACCCCTGTCGTTGTGATTGCACAGAAAACAGTTCACTCACCAGGCAGCTCCCAGCTCCTGTTTTAGAGGTTTGTTTGCTTGTTTGTTTTTTAAAGATTCATTGATTCATTTTATGTATATGAGTACGTAGTAGTAGCTGTCTTCAGACACACCAGAAGAGGGCGTCAGATCCCATTACAGATGGTTGTGAGCCACCATGTGGTTGCTGGGATTTGAACTCAGGACCTCTGGGAGAGCAGGCAGTGCTCTTAACCGCTGAGCTATCTCTCCAGCCCCTAGAGGGTTTTGTTTTGTTTTGTTTTTCAATTGCTAATTTTCCTTTATGTTATCTACTAGAAACATGGCCATGAAAAGTAGATTGGAGTATGCCATCCATGTTCAAATAAGCTTCATCTTAACTCCTATTTTTTTTTTTTCCTGGAAAGTTAAAGCGTGCCTTTGCCACATTCCTGGTACTGACTAAAGAGACCAAAGCAGGTAAAGTTCTTAGCATGCCCGAGGCTGCCTTGAGGTTGGATAGATCCTGGCTGGTGACGGATCTTAGCCCCTGTGGCGAGCTGATCCTGACGGTTTCATCAATTGCGCACCAACTAGACTTCCTATTTTAATATAGCTGAATTTTTTGAACACGCTGCTTACAGTACTCTTAAACCTTTTACATGAGGTGCAGCAGCATTGAGAATGCATACATCCTGCGATTCCGTCTCAGAAACTCAGCACATCTAAGCAATCACACCCAGATTTGGAAGATGATCAGCATCAAACACTACACTCCCTCCTGTAGGCTCCACTCGCTCTCCCAGCTAAGGGACAGCCATTGGTCTGACTTCCAATAGAATACGCTAAGGCTAACTTCATTTTATGCCTAAAATTAAACCTAAGGTTGGCTTCTTATGGTCAATATTGTTTGAATGAGATTCAGATTCATGTTGCTGGGGTTTGATTTTGATAATTTTTTTCTCTTTGTTGTATAATATTGCACAAAGCAAATATGTCTCAATTAATTTTAATGCTTAGGTTTTTGTTTTTGGTTTGGTTTGTTTTTTCTTGTATTCCTATGGCAATCCATAAATAAGGTTGCCATAGGGCAGGGCTGTGCTTACCTTCCACAGATGACAAAGGGCTTCTGGCCACCCTGGGCTCATATTGACTGGTCCACAGTTGGTGGAACTGTTTGGGAAGAATTGGGGGTGTGGCCTTGTTGGAAGAGGTGTGCTATGGGAGGTGGGCTTTGAATTTTGAAGTGTCTTGCTGTCTTACTCAGGGTTTCTATTCCTGCATGAACATCATGACCAAGAAGCGAGCTGGGGAGGAAAGGGTTTATTCAGCTTACATTTCCACATTGCTGTTCATCACTAAAGGAAGTCAGGACTGGAACTCAAGCAAGTCAGGGAGCAGGAGCTAATGCAGAAGCCATGGGGGGATGTTCCTTACTGGCTTGCTTCCCTTGGCTTGCTCAGGCTGCTCTCTTAGAGAACCCAAGACTATCAGCCCAGAGATGGCACCACCCACAATGGGCCCTCCCACTATTGGTCACTAATTGAGAAAATGCCCCACAGCTGGATCTCATGGTGGCATTTCCTCAAGGGAGGCTCCTTCCTCTGTGATAGCTCCAGCCTGTGTCAGGTTGACACACAAAATCAGCAGGTACACTTGCCATTCCCAGTTTCTTTCCCCTCTCCCCTCCGCTCCCTTTCTACTCACCTCCTCCCCTTTCCCCTCTCCTCTCTGTCTTCATCCCTGCTCCTGCTGTTATGCCTTTCTTCCTCCCTCCCAGTCTCTAACACTATGAAACCATAAGCCCAAATTAAATACTTTCTTTTATAAGTTGCCTTGGCCATGGTGTCTTATTACAGCAATAAAAAAAGTAATGAAGATGGCTTTCAAAGAGGGTTGTATGCATTCTGGTGCCTTCACGTGGTCCCAGGAGCCATTGGGTTTACTGTGTGGTAATAATCCAAGTCTGTTGCCTGGGCATGGGACAAATAGGCGGATCCTGAAGCCTTGCTGGGCAGCCAGTATAGCCAATCAGCGAGCTCCAGAGCCAATGAGAGATCGCCTCAAGAGACGGCACCTGACAGTGACCCGTGGCTAGCATGTATGCACATAAGCAAGCACTCTCTCCTGCTTACACCCAGATAGCAACCTGAGAACATTTAGTTGGAAGTTCACTATGCTGAAAATGGTTGGAATTATTACAGGTATTATTTTTCACCGTGTATCATTTATAAAAATACTTTTTAATCGATAGGTAAACTGAAGGTATTTCTACCTGGAGGATTACAAGGCAAGTAAAGCCAACTTGGCATATATAGACTTTGTGCTCTGCCTGGCAAGTCGTAACCGGGACTGGCATTCATTGAAATGCAGAGCTCAGAAGCAGAAAAACTGATTAACCAAAAAAGAAAAAAAAAATAGTGTTTCCCATACAAACAGTCCTCAGCGTAGCTCATGTAATTACATAGCCCATAAATCAGCGCAGCATGCAAAGGCTTCAATCCCGGTGCAAATATCCTAATGACTGAGATGTCTTTAACCATGAATAATTTATGTCTACATGATCCATTTCTTTTTCCAACTGTGCTTCACTACAGAAGAATAAACTAATCATCTGTCTGTGGCTGGGTCTTGATCATTTCTTCCCGAGTTTCCCCCTCTGTTTCTTTTTCTCCTGTGGACACAATCCATCTTTCCTCTTGCGCTTTTTAAAATGCTTCCACCCTGTCCACTTGTTCCCACTTTGCCCCGGCAGCTTGTTAGCCATCTTGGCATGCAGCCAGCACTCTGGAGCCCCTACTTTTCAGAAGATCTGGGGAGAACGGAATTGGGTGGCACTGAGGGAGACAGGCTTAGAGCAGCACGAGCTGGTGCGAGCATCTTGACGGTGTTGTGGGGAAACATTTGTGACGGGAAGCAATCACCACAAAAAGCTAATGATCAATTAAGCGTTAACACTTGTAGATCCCCTTCTGCGATGCAGAAAGCAACTTCCCCCAAGTGTAATTCCGGGAGGTGGTGCTTGCTAAAATACGTCTGTTGTTTTCCTAGAGCCTGTTAAAATAAAATCAACTGAGAAACATTGAGATTAGATTCCAGCTCATCTGTTGGGCTCAACTTAACCATACCAGTTCTCCCAGTTCAGGGGTCACTGCTATTCCCTCGACACTAGTTAATTTGTAAGAACTGCAGACAGGATGGTTTGGAGGATTCTCCAAAGGTCGATGCCTCTCTCAGACCTCTAGTGCATTTATATCTCTTTAAGGGCCTTTACACGAATCCCCATGGGATGCTAGTCTCTGTTAAGAGTTCATGATCCTGCAGGTGGCATATTTATTTCACTTTTTCCAGGTGTTTTAGTATCCATTCCATCTAGAAGAAATTAGGGCTAGTCTTCCTTCAAGGGATTGTGCATTAATTCTCCAGCCATCGCATCATGTCAGGTAGTTCACAGACTTAGGTTAGGAGGCGCGGCTTCGAATTCTTCGTGCAGACTTTGAAATTACAATAAGTCCCTCCTTCTCGTTAATGCTATCCTTCCATGGGTACCCGCAGTTACAGGAATAGCCATCAAAGAGTTTAAGGTGTGGATTACCCTGATGCCCAATACAAATTCTGTATCATCAGGACCACTGTGCCTAAGTCACGGATATTCATTCTTTAGCCTATTATGTATGAGTTTGCCTTGTGGACACTGTAGAGTTACTAGCATGAATGGAAAATAGGAATTCCCAAGCTACTTGTATGAATTGAAAAAAAAAATAGGAATTCCAGACGTTATGGAGTCATAATCAGCAGCAACCTAGAAAACAACGGTTGGATATCATCTGTTAAAAGCATTGAGAAACAAAACCATATGGCTCTATTAGAGTGTGTCACGGGCAGGCTGGCATGGGCTTGCAGATTCTGGCAAGAATCCCTGTAGATGTGGTCTTAGAGCAGAGCAGGGAAAGGCAGACCAGTTGAGGGTTGGGATATCCTAGGTAGTGGGAAGAACGCCTATCATTATGAAGTAGGGAGCACATGACAGTTCTGAAGGTGTGAAAGAGCAGGCAGGTCCTGGAAGATAGAGAACAAGAGTAGAATGGTGGAGAATAAAGCCGAAGCAACGAGCAGCATCAGGATCGCACAGGTCCTCGTGTGCAGTGAGATATTTTTCCCTGCCGAAAGGTTTTAGGTAAAAGGCTAAAATAAGAGTTCATCCTTGAAAGATTACTTTGAATGGGGAAGGTGAAAATCCTGAGAGGATTCTGGGATATAAGATAGTAGCAACTTGAACTACAAAGGTGTCTTAGGGTTTGACTTCTGTGAACAGACACCATGACGGAGGCAACTCTTATAAGGACAACATTTAATTGGGGCTGGCTTACAGGTTCAGAGATTCAGTCCATCATCATCAAGGTGGGAGCAGGGCAGCATCCAGGCAGGCATGGTGCAGGAGGAGCTGAGAGTCCTACATCTTCATCTGAAGGCTGCTAGGAGAAGACTGACTCCTAGGCAGCTAGGACAAGGGTTTTAAAGCCACACCCACAATGACACACCTACTCCAACAAGGCCACACCTCCTAACGGTGCCAAACGGTGGGCCAAACATATATGAACCATCACAAAAGGTGATTGTGGCTACAGCAAGAAAAGGTGAAGCTGAGAGTTATTTCAAGTGTAGACTCAAGATGAGCTAGCGGTGGCAACTGAGAAGATGGCGACAGGCAGTGACTCCTGGGCTCAGGTGTGTAAGATGTAGAACAGTGTGAGCCATCGTGGGGAGGAGCAAGTCAGGAGACGTGACAGAGTGGACGTGGTCACCTTTCAGGCCTGCTTATGCCCTAGAGAAGGGTCATTTTACACGGCAGAACCTGATGGCCATGTATGCTGGGAAAGTCAATTGAGTAGTGACCATGGGGCATGGATGAACATTTGCTCATCAAACTGCTGTCACCCATCCGTAGCCTTCCTTACATGGGATCCAGATAGTCCTCTCCTCCCTGTTCTCTGTCTACACAAGTACCAGTTTCATTCTGCTATGATCTCTTAGAAAGTTGCAGTTCTAATCTGAAAACCATTGACTATGAAAACTTCGTTATATGATGGGCACCCTCCCTCAGACTCTTCATTGACTTTTTTAAGTCCTAAGAAAATTTTAGTCCTGAGGTATCTCCCTCTGTCACCATGAACATCCGTTGTCTAGAACCCCATTTATGTTCACCAGCTCAGTTCCTCTCATCAGTAGACATCTCAGATGTTGGTTCTAGCTGTCTCGTGTTTTGGGAAGCTAGTTTCCAGCCTTCCTTGACTTCTCTCTGGCTGGCCAGTGGCCTCCGACTTAAGGTAGCATCACAGTTGCTCTGAAAACTGGTTTCCTTCATAGATAGCCCGTAGAATTAGGAATGAAGAATATGAGCTCTTCGGCAGTCAGTAGCTGCAGCTGTGTGGTGAATACAGCAAGGACCACACTCTCGGCCACCAGGTCTGAACCACAGCGCCTCTTCCCCCTACTGTAGCTTTCCATTTCTTGGCTCAGAATTTGGAACCATCCTACTTTAAAAGAGACTCATCGCTTCCACAGTGATGTCCCCCAGGTAGAATACTGCAAATATCTGTACATTCTTAACAAGAACAGTCCCTGAAGGGAGAGCTTGATTCTAGTTTCCAATCACATAGATATACCAGGGTACCTATAATGGGGTCTTGTTCCTCTCTAAATTAATAGTGGCAAAGGGTGTGGAGTCATCTGCCTCAACTATGTGATAGTCCATTTCTATCATTGTGGATGACTCTGTGCTGCTTATATTTTATGTTAATTCTGCTCTCCCAGGAGAGGCTGTCTGGAATAAGGAATGAGTCACATACTCAGGTGACTTCTTGTGAATCAATCCCCTAATGAATAAAGGAGCCAATCACTGGGCAAGTAGGTGGGGCTTCCAGGTTGAATGGAGGAAGAGAGGAAGCAGGGGAGAGTTAGGTCCTTTTGGAACAGGGACAGTAGAAGGGGTAAGATGTAGCTGATAGAGTTTCCCTGTATCATGGTGAATCCACAAGGATTTGCCATTCATAGGAATCAGATTTTAATAAGGCTAACAAGATTAGGTTTTAGTTGCTGCACCCAGAGATTGAGTTACTATTGTTTGTGAACTAAGTCTGTGTTGTATTTGCCTTCACCAACAGTTTGTCTGGGTTCAAGAGAGAAAGGTACCGCAGCAAAGCATGGGGTTTGCCTGAGACGCACTACAAAGGCCATGGGGGATTTGAAGCATGGGATTGACATGGTAACAGCTTGCCAGTGGGAACCTAGTGAGCTGGGTGATGAGATTGTGGAGTTCTGAATCAGAGTCTCCGCGAGATAACAACAGGTTGGCCATTGCTCTCCAGTGCATGGCTAGCCAGGCCGCTGCGGCAAAGAGTTGGCGGCACCAGCACTGGAGTGAGCCAGTCATTTTTTAATATTTCCTGCAACAATTTCTTCCTGCAGAAGTGCCTAATAGCTAGTCTCTATGATAATTAAAATGTTAGGTCAAAACAAGGATATGAATGTCAATATTTTGATATATCTGTAGGATAGGGAAAAAAACTAAAGTGATTATAAAGAATTTTTTTTATCTCCTTTTAGACCCTTTTAAGTCTGATCTTTAATCATGATAGAGGCCCCATTTGGAGCAAGATGAAGAATGGTTTCAATCTGAATTTTTTTTTTCTGATTGTAAATCATTTGCATATATGTAGTAAAGCTGTAGAGAGATCAGACAAGTATAAGCATAAAGTTCGCTTGTGATTCGTATATACGGTACATTATGCACATAGTTTAAAGTAATTTTCTGCAATATTTTAAAATAAATTTGTTTATAAACCATTTCATGTTGTGAAATTTCCCTCTGTAGCACCAAGCAGAAAAAAAAATAACAGATTAAGTAATAAATAACACGAAAACTTGATTGCTTTCATTTCTAAAGCAAAATAAATGTATAATCAGGTGCAGCAAGGCCACGAAGAAGAACATAAGTGATCACCCTCCCACAGACCCATTTTTTTCCCAACCACACTCAAAATTAAGGAACTGGTTCAGTAAATAATAATTGATCGCTCTAAAATTCTACAAAGATGATATAATTTTTTTAAACCCTAGATTATAGCTCAGCGTGATGTCCAAAGGCTGGTGAAATTAGCTCGAGGTAGCAGCCGCTATGGAGTAGGCTTCAGGAGCAAAGTAACAATAGCATCTAGGTAAATAGAAAGTAACACCTCAGAACCAGAAAGATATCTTGATAGAGTAAGGCCACTGGCCCCTCCCAGCTGTCATTCATGAGAATGGATGCTGAAGTGGTGGGCCCTAAAGAACAGAAATCATCGCCTTTCCAATACTAAGTTGTTTCAGTAGAACAAGTCATTTAGGAAAGTAGTACACACAAGAAGCCTTATGTGTTATTCAGAGTTCTCTGAAGGATAAGAACCAATAGTATGAATATATATTTAAATGGAGTTTATTAGGTTAGCTTATGTGACACAGTCAGGTAGTCTGGCAATGGCTGTGCTTTCACTGGAGAGGCTGAGAACCCAATAGCTGCTCAGTTCACAGGGCTGGATGCCCCAGTGGTCCCAGTTGGCCACTGTAAGATCTCCGGAAGAGCCACTGGTTGTCTTTTAATCCATCTTGGAAGCCTAACAAAGCTGGATTCGGATTCCAATGAAAAGCTATAGCCATAGTGGCAGGGGGCAAGGTGAACTCAAAACTAGGATAGTTGAAGTCACCAGGGAGCTGTGAGCAATGAAGCAAAAACCAAGGCTTTTGTCTGGGTTGCTACAAGAGGTACTGTCCTCACTTAGCGTGCACTTTCCCCTTTCAAATAATATGTCCAAGAAAATGGCTCACAGCTTCTTCGTTGGTGATTCTCCATCAGCTATGCTAACAAGCAAGATTAACCAAGATTAAGCCCACCCCTTTATCAACTTGATAATTGGTCATATCTCCTTATGTCATGCTTAGTTTTCAAATGAAAGTAACAGCTTCATAATTCCACCTCCCATGCTGTTTTAGTTGGTTGATGACACTGTGACCAAAGGCAGCTCAGGCAGAGAAAGGGTTTCCTTCCTAACCTATAGATAGGTTGGAGTCTGTCATAAAGGGAAGTCAGGGCAGGAGCTCAGAGCAGCCACCTGGAGGCAGGAACTGAAGCAGAGGCTCCAGAGGAATGGTCTTTTCCAGCTTTCTCACCATGGCTTGTGCAACCTGCTTTCTTGTGCCACGTTGTTACCAGTTGAACTAGACACTCCCACGTCAGTCATCAATCAAGAAAACGCCCTGTAGGCTTGCCTGCAGGCAATCTGATGGAGCTTTCCTCTTCCCAGACAACTCTAGTTTGTAGCAAATTAAAAACAAAAAAATCCTAACCATGACCCATGGTATAACTACTGATGTACAGACATAAACGCACCACTTCTCTTACCCCGGAACTGGTGGCCCAATCCCCTGAGGAATGCTTATTCTTTTAGTGTCCCATAACATAAATATGATAATATAGATTTACAACTGCTAACCCCTAATACTGTCTCAATAAATGTTACATTATATAGTAAAGGCATAGAGAAGTGGAAGAAGAAGGTGTGTGTGTGTGTGTGTGTGTGTGTGTGTGTGTGTATACACAAACATGTTCTTGACAAAATAGGACTGAAATTCCTGTGGCAACTGCAGCCTGCATTTCTGCATCTTGTCATGTCGTCTTAGGTAACATTTTCACTACCTTCTTCTACTGCCCGTTCTGTATTTCCTCTACCTTTGGCAAGTACCTCAGTAGCCTGGAGGGGTTATAACTACCCTCATGCTGTCTGAATCGATTGTTGTAGGTTCCCACTGACCTCAATCCCAGGACATAGTTAACACTGAGAAATGTACCAAAGAATGTTTTACACTCCAGACATACACTACCTTACTTCCGCTGTAGAAAAGCAGTTCAATTTCCTCTGGCTGTCTGGATCAATCACCCGTTCTAACACTATAAATTCTTTCCTAGCAGTTTTGACTTCTAGGGTATCAGGAGCCCCATGTCGCCACGATTTAAGCCTTAGCTTCTAGCCACTCCCATGCCTCCTAGCAAAACCCCTCACTTCTTCCCCCAGAACCAAAACTTCTAGGTCAACGGAGCATAATGTTGCAGGAACAGAAAACAATTTTCTTCTATTAGGTCACTAGGCAACATTGCAATTTCCTCCCCATGAATCCAGGATGTAAGAGAAACAGTGCTGTGTTTTAGACAGAGTCAAATGCATGCATCCTTCTAGAAAACTCTGCCCCCCACCGTACCAACTCATTGGTGCTGTGTTTATATCTTTAAAGGGCCATCCCGACATCATACCAAGCTTTCTTATGGTGAGAAATGTGTTAAGACCCATGTATCCCATAAGCAATGAGCTAATCACTGCTTTTCATTGGCAGTGAAGTGAGCTCACTGTTTAGAAGCACTGCTGTGTGAGGTACACTGACCATGGATGAGTCATTTTAGAAGTTCATGTCTTAGTCAACTGTCCTATTAATGTGAAGTGACACTATGACCAAGGCAACTCTTATAAAAGAAAACATCTAATTTAGGGTTTGTTTATACTTTCAGAGGGTTAGTCCAATACTGTCATGAGGAGCCTGGTGGCAGGCAGGCACTGGAACACTAGCTGACAACTTTAATCCTCATTCCTTCCACAAGGCCACATCTACTCCAAAAGGCCACACCCCCTAATCCTTCTAATCCTTCCAAACAGCTCCACTCCCTAGTTGACAAAGCATTAAAATATATTATATTAGGAAGTTGGTATTCTTACTCAACCACTGTCCATGAATGGTAGTTTGACAGAAACATCTTATTCAAAAAAGATAAATATATAACCAGAATTGTTTTCTAACCCAGAAGGACAGCTTATTGTCCTTTCCATGATGAAAGTAGTCCAGTTCAGCCAAACTCCAAAGTACCTAGTCATCCTGGCCTTATCATGAGATGAGTGTTGATCTCTGCTACAAAAGAGATCTTAGCCTCTATATTTGGCATGCAGCATCAGACACAGCCAGGTCAGCCTCGATGATTGAAAATCCATGTTGTTGAGACTCTGTGTAGCATCAATCTCTACCACTGAAGTCATCTTGTTCATGGATGTATTGAGCAATGACAAGGACGGTTGAAGAAAGAAACTGCCCACTGTTCACTCTGGGTGGCACCATTCCCCAGGCTGGGATCCTAGACTGTGCATTGAGAAAGGGAGCTTAGCAGCAGCAGTGTGCTCCTCTGCTGAGCATGAATGTAATGTGACTCACTGAGTCAAACTCCTGACGCTTTGACTTTAAACCATGAGCTCAAGTAAACCCTCTATCCCTGAAATCAATTTTGTCAAAGTATTTTGGCACATCAACATGAAAGGAAACTGAGGTGCCTTAAAACCTTAAAACCAGGATCTGTAATGTTGTTAGCATGGACCTTCGCCTGATTTAAGAGATAACATTATTTCATCTCATGCTGAAGTCAGCTGTCACTCACAAACCTTCCAGCTTTACGAGTCACTTGCTGGGCTTCAGCGACAGCAACACAGACATTCTACTACACGGTCTCTGAATCATGCCTTGGCGATGAAGGCATGGTCACAGAGCAGCAAATTGATTGATAAAATGTCCAACACAGAGCTGCAGCAAGCTAGACAAAGCCATCCACCAATATGTAGTCCTGCCAATATGATAAGGTGCTTCCGAATGCTTGAGGCCATAAAATATCAACAACAATAAAGGCACTTAAGGAAAGTGTCAATTTATAGGAGAGTTGTCAGGCTTGGGAAGCTTTAGTAGCTTGTGTAAGGTACCATGATCCAAATATTGTAAAAATTATCATTAGATTTTTTCCAATCTACTTCCAGGGCTCTTTACAATATTATATCAGTCTTTTTTGTGCTTTAAAGGGCATCAAAGACTTTGGGGGAGGTAGAGAAGGGGTAATCTCACTATATATCCCTAGATGTCCTGGGACTCACTCTGTAGACAAGGTTGTCCTTGAACTCAGAGATCTACCTGCCTCTGCCTCCTGAGTACTGGAATTAAAGGATGGTTTCAAAGGAATTTTACATGTTTATTAATTTAGCAGCTTCTAACCACACATATCCTAGTCCTACCCACTATGCTAGGACCTGAGAACATGCTGGGTGATTGACAAAACATAGTGCCTGCCCTCAGAATAGGCTTACAATCAGGAAATGAACAGAGGCATGTGATCACCACACACAGGGCGGTGTGTGCTATAGCAAAGGGGATAATGCTGATTGTAGGAACACAGGTGAGAAGTAATACACCAGACCATTGGAAAGAGATACCTAGAGGTTTTGATGTTTATATCGAATTTTGCAAAGTAGGAGTTAAAATAGTATTTTAATTCCCAAATAAAGCAAATATAAAATCATTCCCGAGAGAGACAACCCTAATTGAGGTCTCCCATGTTTATAAATTACATCCAGTATTCCTACTATTTGACAATTTACAGATATCATCTACCTATATTCTCTATCTACCCATATATATATATATATATATATATATATATCATATCTACCTATCATCCATCCATCCATCATCTATATCATCTATCTCTCTATCATCTATCATATATATATCTACCTATCATCTCTCTATAATCTATCATCTATATTTATATATATCTATCATCTCTCTATCATCTCTCTATCATATGTGTGTATATATATATATATATATATATATACCTATCATCTCTATCTCTTCCATTTTCATCCTTTCTGCCTTTCATCCTTTCTCCATCTACCCCACCCATCAATCTAGCCATCCCTTTATCCATCCCTCCGACCCCCCATGAATCAGTACACATACTTATGAACATACATAATAAATCCTGGTTATGTACTGAATTAATTGATTTTAAAGAAAAATCTAAGATATTCCAGGCATTGTTCCAAGCAGTGTAGAGAGCAAAATGATCTATGAGATATTATCCTAATTGGCATAGAGACTAAAACCTAATTCCAGGGACGAGGTGCATGTATGTATCTTGACAGCTGAGTGGAGAAGATACCCTCAGGCTGTGAGGATAATATGGATTATCAAACTAGCATCAGATTAAGTAGTCATTATCTTTTTGTTTGTTGACTTGGTTCATCGTGTTCTGTTTTCTGAAATGTATCCTTCGACAGATTCTGTGGCGACAGCATCCGGGCCACTGCTAGTTGAAGTTGCCAAAACTCCCGGTGCCAGCCTTGGGGTTGCCCTAACTACCTCCGTGTGCTGCAACAAACAGGTCATCGTCATAGACAAAATCAGATCTGCAAGCATTGCGGACAGGTGAGTGTGACAGCGGGGGTATGCTTATCGGTGCTGTGTGTGTGCTTTAAAAAGCGTCACACACACATGTTCATATAATACGTACACTTAAATAGTATGTATGCTTGCTTTTACACACACACACACACACACACAGTAAAAAAAAATGTTTAAAAGCTCTGTTGACAGTTACTACAAATTTCACATAAGAAAACAATGTATTGTTTGAAACTCACAATGGTAACTACCTGATCAGCCACCCCATGATAAAATGCCACTCCAGACATTTGGTGTGGCATTTATCAATAGAAAAACAAACAAATACATTTACTTACTATGTCCCTCAGAAAAAGAAGTTCCTGTTCTTGATATGGGGCAAACGAACTGATCTTTATTAAGTTCCATTCATGGGTTTTTCTGCATTGTTAACAATTAAACCCTGCTATCAGAAAATACTACTCCTTCTTGGAAAAGGAGATAATACAATATTCTTAAAATAATGGAATTTTAAAGACAAGCCTGATATTGTCATAGTTCCTTAATCTTAATGGTTTCACCCAACCTTCAGTCAGGGGTCTCTTAAACATTGTTACGGTGTCACAATGAAAATGAAGTTCATTTTCCCGATTCATATTTTACATTGTCAAGGTAAATGTGAAAGAGGTGAAAGGCTGCTTTCCCACCATTAGGTTTACTGCTCCTAGTAAAAAAAACCCCTACATCCCATTCCCAAAGCACCCTATGTGAATCAGCCTGGAATACTATTTCCAGATGGAAGGGTTGTTGTCTTGAAATGTTTTTGCCTTGATAAGTAGATTCTCAACATGGGAATCCTTAGATAGACCTCACCTATTCCACCCTGTATGTTTCTAGCCTCAGCCTCCCTCCTCTCTCCTCCTCCTCCTCCCTCCTCCTCCCTCCTCCTCCCTCCTCCTTCCTCCTCTTCCCTCCTCCTCCCTCCTGCTTTCTCTTCCTCTCCCTCCTCCTTCCTCCTCCTCCCTCCTCCTGCTTTCTCTTCCTCTTCCTCTTGATTCCTCTTCCTGCCTCCTCCTTCCTTCTCCTCTCTCCTCCTTCCTCCTCCTCTGTCCTCCCTCCTTCTCCTCCCTCCTCCTCCTCCCTCCTCCTCCATGTGGTTATTCACCTTGGCGGTCACTGACACAGGGGCATTCTCCAGCTCAGTGGTGTAGGGTGCTTTAATTGTCTGCTTCTGTTTTGGTTTGGTTTGATTTGGTTTGATTTGGTTTGATTTGGTTTGGTTTGGGTTCTCATTCTGCAGTGGGTAACCAGTTACAGGAGCTACCTATGTGAGTGTGTATTGAGTGCTGACTGCTTTTCTCAATTCATCCAATAGCCAACCAATGTCTTGACCCCTGTCCCTAGTTCTTCCCCTACTCCCTGTGTAAACCTTGTCTAATTACTCTTAGCTCCTGCATAATTTCTATTCTGTGCTAACGAATGTTTGACTCCAGACCAACAAAATGGAGCCACATAATGAAGAATTGGGAAACTGGAATCCTCTATTAAAAGATTCCGAGGCTGCAGTAACTGTATCTCTCCATCATCATCCTTTCCCTCCTCCTCCTCCTCCTCCTCCTCCTCCCCCCCTTCACAGGACCCTAGACCAGTTCAGCAAGTCACATCTTAAGACTCTCAGTGACTGACTGCTCATAATTGTGACTTAAGAGCCTAGGAGAAAAAAGTCAGAGAACAGAATCATGGGAAAGCAGTTCTCTTCGCCACACCCACTTGCCTGTTTCCCCTTAATGCTTAACATCTCCACCCCAAAATGTTTAATGACGAAAATATCTTTAAGGACAAGAGAATAAGAAAATCATTTGTTCACATTTTTTTTCAGCATTCTCCACAAGATTTTATATTTTGATTCAGACCCGACATACCTAAAATAATATTATTTTTTTTAAGTAAGCGATAACTGCATAGGACTCTAAAGGACATGAAAGTCTTGTTCCGGAAGAGATACTTTTGATGATGCTGTCTCTCCTTTCCACAGATGCGGCGCACTACACGTGGGAGACCACATCCTCTCCATCGACGGCACGAGCATGGAGTACTGTACCCTCGCAGAAGCGACCCAGTTCCTGGCCAACACCACCGACCAGGTCAAGCTGGAGATTCTTCCACACCATCAGACTCGCCTGGCCCTAAAGGGACCTGACCACGGTGAGCGGCGCCTTCTAGGCCTTTCTCTTGTTCACGCTCTTGCAGTCTTCTTCCTGCAGAGAGTTAGGAACACAAGGTCTGGTGCCGTATCCCTAGCCTATGCCTCTTTATCCAGTCTATCGTCAGAGTCCTTTGTGACATGCATGGAAACCCCAACACAAGAAAGAAATCCTGAGATTGAAATCTTAGGCTAGAACTTTTTGATTTGGTTCTTTAAACTTTGTGTAGATTGAATTTTGTAAGAAGGAAAATGATCTGACTTTGTGATGGTCACAGTGAGTTTTGAGTCTCTATAAAGGACAATGAAAACGAGCATTTAAACTCTCTCTCTCTCTCTCTCTCTCTCTCTCTCTCTCTCTCACACACACACACACACACACACACACACACACACATACACACACCACATAAAACTAAAAACAAGCCTTGCAGTGAGGAGGCCAGGAAGATGTGCCTTGCCAAGGACCTCAGATGGCATTAACCTTTGTCACCCTCTCCCACCATCTCTGAATGAATTGGTTTTTACTCTCCTAAAATAAAATAAAGCAAATTCATATTAATAACAGATCCATTAAATATTCATCAGGGAGAGACTGTTATAGGAGAAGTTGATTTCAATGTTTTTTTTATCTATTTGCCGGAATATCTATCTCCAAGATAAAGAACACACTTTTCTGGCCAAACCTCGTGCCAGGGAGAATGAGGCGGTAGACTCATTGCAGTAAAGAGAGCCGGCTGCGGAAATCTGTAATCTCTCTGTCTTGCGGTGTGCAGATAAACTTTTCTCAGTGTATAGAACCATCCACTTGGGCATCCTGAGCCAGAGCCAGCTGGCACAAACACAAGCCTTTGAACCATGAATCCAGGGAAGCCCAAGTTCCTGCTGGAATCTTTGTTCCAATTCCACCCCCTACCCATTTCTTAAAACGCACGCCCCTGCACCCTTTTCAACCTAGGATGCAGGCAGCCTCCCTACCGTTGGCGGACCCGAAAGAGGAACAGCGCTTTTCTACAAGAAGCAACAGCGCCGTTGAGTTTTTAGCAGTGGAATTTTGCTTGTGGGAAGGTCATCCACACTGTGGATCTCACCTTCTAAAAGGCACTGCGCTTCTCTACAGGGGGGGGAAAGAGAGAGAGAGACGGAATAATTTTCATCCTGAATAAGTCAGCTGGATGCAACCCTTTTTAATTAAATGGGGCTTACGCAGCCCCCGGAGCTAGTGATAATCTCCAGTACAGCGTTGCCCTTATCAGATTTTAATTTGACACTTTGGCGTGAGGAAATGATGCCGCATAGGCAGGTTAGGATTGGAAATCAGCACAGGAGCTTGAAGGATGCTGAAACCAGCGGGATACACATAGGGCCATAGCCCCCCAGGTCCTTCCTGCACTGGCTGAGCAGGGAGATGTCTAAAACCGTGCGTGCATCTTCTCAGTGTATACGAAGACGCCATCAGACTGGAGACACAGAAGCTTTCGGACTGTGTGCTGCGCTCTTTGGAGAGGATGTAGCTCCCGTCCGGTGTCAGGAAATCAGAAATGTGAACTGACCCTTTGAAAACGTTACTTTTTATTTTCTTTAACAACCTCATTATTTTACTCTCTTTGCCCTGAACGCAAATCCTAAATAGTTCAAATAGTTCCCAGCTTATGAAATGTTAACTATTTTTGACCTGCCGAGATAATTTGAAAAGTTGAAGAATGTATGTGCTGAGCTGGATGGAGGGAGGATGCTGGAACCCCTGGCGTCATTTATATTTGTAAGGTAGGAGGCTGGCAGTCTAGGGCTGGCTGTCTTCCATCTCCCCTATGTTTTACATTAAAAGCAGACTTTCTACAAGAAATAAATAGTGGCACTTAAACATAATTATATCTTAGTCCCAAGGGAAAATGATTGAGAGAGAATGTGGGGCCGCTTGGCAATTCTCACGCTTCTATGTCTGTATTACTGAAGTCTCTCTCATATTTCCACCACTATTTCAAAAGGTAAGTTCTGGTTGCTTCTTCCGGTCTGCAGTGCCTGGGCACTGTGCCTCTCCGTCTCATGAAAGTATGAAAGCTTCAAAGTTTTCCAGAGATGGCTGGCCCCAAAGCATTCACCACCGTGATTCCAGATCAGTGTGGAAAAGGATGCGCTAACTCAGCACAAGAGATCCTCTTTGCCTTTTCCCGGTAAACGATAGCATTCACCACAATGGCCTTGGTGGCCTTTTCGGGGATAGCTGTGTGACTCGGAGGGAGCTTGCCTGCCTAAGGGAGCTTGCACAAGGCTGAAGTTGCATCCCCAGCACCACAATGCAGAGAAGAATACTCGTTTTCATTGAGGTTCAAAACTGTCCCACGGCAGATCTTTGGGAGACATAAACTCGATTGAAGCAAAGGGGGCTCCAGCAAAGTCACTGTAGCCAGGGTCACTAGGCTTAACGTGTTCAAAGCAGGGGAATATTCTGTTTTGTGATCTCAGGCTAGCTGTTACCCGTTCTCTCAGACATCCCGGCAGGGCAAGGGAACACCATTAGGAAAACAGAAGCCAGTGCCCTATGTGTTCTTAAGCGGCTGAAACTAGCTGCAGTGGGAAACATTGTAACTTCAGCTTGTTTTCCCTTCTGGAACAAGGGCCTCACGAGCCTCTATCGGAAGAAGCAGTGACTTGTGGTGGCTGTGGGTTGGGCATCCAAAGAGTCCATTCTGGCACCTGAGGACCTTAAGAAAGCTACCCAACTTTTCTATACCCTAAGTTTTCTATCTGTAAAGTGTGGGTTACAGGGATGCCCACCCTCATCAGAATACCTTAAGCAGCAGCATCTGTGACACTCTGTTAAAAGCAGGTAGCACAGCATCTGGGATGCAGGGTGAGCCCGGTGAATGTAGACTGCTACTATTGCACAGCTAAGTCAGCATGTCCCTGAGTTTCCTTTTCAAAATGCAAGAGCATGCCCAAAATGCAGCATGTTATTGTCAATCCCCTGGAATACTTATTTAGTATATGAATGTCCAGTAGACCGCTCTAAAACATAAGAGATTTGGAGTATACATTCTAATGGGGCATTCACTTTGCTCTCTGTCTGCCTATGTCAATTTTAAAAGGCCTTTCGCAAAAGGCCTTCATCAATCAAGGATCCAGCTCTCTGCATCACCTGTGTCACCTTTCCTCATAATCACTCTATGTTTAAAGAGTTCGTCCCTGATAATGGTTACAGATCAAGGGGAAGTTTATGACCTCCAGTTCACCTGCCTGTATCTGGCGTGGGGATGAGCTCGCACTAGCTGCTCAGCGATATCTTCCTTATGGGCTCATTAATTTGGCTTGACAGTTCTAATAAGCGCTCAGTAGTTTTCAAAGTATTCAGCGAAAGAGCTGAGGCGGGCGTGGAATTCTGAAGTCCACTCACCCCAGCCCGGCTTCCTTAGAAACGCGGACAGCACTTTGTTAGGAGGACAATAGAGAGGCCATAATTGTAGATTCGCCAGACCCAACACTAACTGCATCTTGCTGCAAGGTGTCTTATGTGTCACAAAGTAAACAAAGATAATGAAGAGAAGAGGAAAAAAAACCACTAATGTCTCACCTAAAATACTCCTTTATCTCAAGGACAAAGCTATTACCATGCAGTAGTCAACCATTATGTCCTGGGTGCAGTTCAAGTCTCTTAAGAAGCAAGACAGGCAGAGACCTCTATTCTTAGAGAACACACATTCATACATTGTATAATAAGGCCGGTCCAGACAGTGACAGGGATGTGCAGGTTACAGACAGTAGATGAGATAACAAGACACTGGCAGCTTCTCCAGCCAGTGAAGTCAGCGGTAGTTCTTCCGTAGAGATAACACCAGAACTAAGGCTTAAATGACGAGAAGAAGCTAGCCTTACAGTGTAGGCAGCCCTAGGATTGCAGAAGGAAGGTAGCTGGCTTGTTCTAAGAGGCGCAAGAGCAGTGTGGCTGAAAGAGATGGACGGTGAATGATCCAGAAACAAAACAAATATGGAGGTAAGAGACTGTCCAGTTCTCCTCTCAACAGACAGTGGTGACATGATGGGACACATACAGGAGCTCAGCATGGCTGTCCCCCGAGAGGCTCTCTACCAGCAGCTGACTGAGACAGATGTAGATACTGACACCCAACCATTGGACTGAAGCCGGGGACCCCCTATAGGTAGACCAGCTGTAGTCTCAACTAACCCAGACCCCTGGGAGCTCCCAGAGAGTGAGCCAGCAACCAGGCAGCATACATGGGCTGGTCCAAGCCCCTGCCCCCCTCCCAGCACATATACAGCAGAGGACTGCCTGGCCTGGCCTCAGTGGGAAAAGATGCACCTAATCCTCAAGAGAATTGATGCCCCAGGGAAGGGGGGGGGGATGCTGGGGCATGGGAAGGCGAGGAGGAGGAGGAGAAGAAGGAGAAGGAGGAGGAGGAGGAGGAGGAGGAGGAGGAGGAGGAGGGATGAGAGGGATAAGGAACTGTAGGAGGGGGCTGGAGCTGGCAACAGTTGGCATGTAAATAAATAAAATAATTGCTTTTAGAAAACAAGTTCCCCCTAGATGTGTTATGGATGCTGGAAAGCAGATGCGCCAGATGTGAACCAGAAGGCTAATGTGGCGGTAGTGCCGTGGTCTAGGAAGAGATGGTAGCTGAGACTCAGTAAACAGATAGACAGGAAACTCAAACCAGCTTACTCCTGCAGAAAGATAGGCCCGGTGCGAGACCGACAGTGGCGGCTGTGAAAATGGCTGCTTTTACAGATGTTGACAGATGTTCTACAAGTCATCTAAAACCCGGAGTGTCCAGGGAGGGAAAATCTGTTGACCAAGATCAAATCTATTTCCTCTGAGGACATTTGTTGTTGGCAAGTCGATGGAGCAGTAGGGAGAGTCAGCACTGCTGCGTGGGGCTCCTCTGCTTGCATTCTGTAAAGCAGCGCCACGCTGGACACTGTGTGTGCGTAATTCCCACAGCAGGAGAGATGGTTCCAGGATCCATTGACTGTGGGAACAGTGAGGCTGAGAGGTTGCCTAGCTGGGCAGGTCAAAGAGAAGGGGAAACACCAAGGCAAGTGATGGAGGCCCAGGTCAGCCTCACACCAGGAAATCTGTCTATGCTAGGGCCTTTGAGGATGAGAAGGCTGAGGGGTACCCCCCACCTCCCAGGCTCTCACCTAGAGAACACTCATTTACCTGCATACAAAGCTTCCAACGCCTTTGTGTGAGTAACCACAGCCACTCCTTCAGATTCCTAACCATAAACTCACAAAGGCAAACCAAAGAAAGCCATGACTGTTTCCTCCGCTTGGGAGATCATTTGGTGAAACGGTCCCTTTCAGGTCTAGTATCATCCCTATCAGATATGGTAATGGGGATATAATATTAGTTGTTTTCCAGAATGCCAGTTGGATAGAAATTTAATTTTTCCTTGTTTTGAGGGTAAAGTCTTTCCATTCTGGTTAAAATTCAGGGCGTGCAACATTTTAATGATAAAGTTTAAAGTTAAAAACTTTTTAAAAATTGGGTCTCGTATAGCCCAGGCTGTGTAGGCTGTGGTGGCTTTAAACTTCCAGCTCTTCTGCCTGAACCTCTTGAGTGCTGGGATTCTAGGCGTGTGTCACTGGGCCTGGTTTATGCATTCTGAGTACCAAGCCCAGGGCGCCCGTAGACTTAGCGAGCTCTCCAATCACGCCTCATCCTCACCCCCAAAAGTTCAAATATTAACAACAGCAAATTTAAAATGAGAACATGATATACTTTCATCTTTTTTACAAACAGAAAATAGAGACCAAAACTTTGCAGGTAAACTCATTACAATTTTATGCCATATCAATGAAATATAATAGCATAAAGCGGTTTTAAACTAAATGTGTCTTGTGCATACTTTAAAAAAAAATCACAAAATATATTGAGGCTTTTCTCCTTATTAGTCAGGGAAGAGAAAGGGTCCTGATAGGGGTAGATGATTGCAACCATTTATTGTTGAGGAAAATCAAGCGCACGCGATGGATGGACGGCAGTGTAATTAAACCAGCGGGGCAGTAAATCGTGCGGTGGGGCACGCATCGCAAGCCAGCGTGATTTACTGTCCCGTCTCCTCTTTTTTCTCTGACGAAGGGTTCCTAACTGACCAGGATTTGCAAAGCCTTAATTACTAATCCTGTGCCATAGATCTTTATGAGGATGACTTTTAAGTTTCCAAAAAAAAAAAAAAAAAATGTTTTTTAATGTCTACAGTGAAGCACATGGGGAGATTAGAAATTGATTCAATAGTCATCTTAAAGGGAGAAAATGTGGCCCGGGAAAAGACACGCATTATTCTCGGGGAGATGAAAGTCTCCACAGCCTCTGTCTGTGAATCATCTCCTTTGCTGACCGCTTAGAAAAGGGAGAAGCCAAGTAGATTTTCCCCCCCTTTGCAAGCAGCTTTCATTTCTGTTAACGATTTTTCTTTTTCTTTTTCTCAATTTGTGCAGTTCAGTTACTTTTTTTCTTCTTTTTTTTTCTTTTTCTTTTTCTTTTTTTTTTTTTTTTTTTTTTGGTTCCTTGTCTTCCTTATTTCTCATCATCACGTCACACGGGCAGTGAAAATTCAGAGGAGCGACAGACAGCTTCCCTGGGATTCCTGGGCCAGCAACCAGTGTGGCGTTCATACCAACCATCACCATAGCACGCATCTCCCAGACCATTGCAGAGTGCCGGCCCTGGCTTTCCCGAAAGCGCTTCCTCCAAACAGCCCTCGTAATGTTCCACGCTTTCTCCTCCTGGCCCTTCCTTTTGATTCTCTTCTCCTCATGCCTTCTCCCCCCCCCCCCTAACTCGCTACATCTCCGGCTCCATGGGTGTTGCCTGCTTTCTGTTGTCGCAGTGGTTTTCTTTGTACTAACACCACGTTGTGTCTGGTCATCTGTCTTCTATTCCATCGGGATAGCATTTGTCATTATAAACCGACAGAAAGGCATGGGGGATGTTGCTTAGTGACGGATGGCTTGCCTCGCATGTGTGAGGTCCTGAGTTCAATCCCCAGCACCCCAGAAACAGTAAAGGAAGAAAAACGGGTAAAAGTTCAGAAGCCTTTCTATGCAGCTCAGGGGACAACTGAGAACTTGGAGTATGGTGGTCTCAGATCTCTGGGTATGTGAATCACTTACAACATACGTGTCAGAAAATACTCCAAAAGTGACATTGCGTGCCTGATGTCTTAAGTTTTTCATGGAGGAGTTTGTTCTAATCTTTGTTTATTTGTTTGTTCGAAGCAAAATGCACAGTCTATGTGCAGTCACGGGCTATGGAGGACCCTAATCCTCAAAACTCGTGACCCTGAAACTCTAAAGCGCTGGCTCCGGGGCTTGGTCTGTGTCTGGGTTGGGATACTAACTTATCGTGACTCTGTGATGTCTCTTTGGGTGGTCGCTGGTTGGCAAGGGGTGGCAGGCTCAGACCACGTCTAGGACCACTCCGTGCCAAGTCTCTGCTCTCTTACAGCGGCTGTGGCACCCTCGTCCTCTCCTACCTCTATGAGTGCGTACAGTCTGAGTTCCCTGAACATGGGGACTTTACCCCGCAGCCTCTACTCCACCAGCCCACGAGGAACCATGATGAGGAGGAGACTGAAGAAGAAAGACTTCAAAAGCTCACGTAAGTGAAACGCTCACCAGATGGCCCACTTGGTCTCCAGAAAATGCACAGGAAGAGCGCCCTAAGAGGTATGGCAGTTTGACAGTTACTCTGTAGCCGGAGGCCCTGGGCTAAGGACCATGGCTAAAACCCATGATCTGTATGGTAATTCTTATGCTGAATATAACATCGGATGGATTTAGCTCAGACTACCTTTGCCTACAACTATGTGCCTACAACTTTGCCTGTAACAACTTTTTAAATCTCTCTCTCTCTTAATCATCTTTTGAGATGCCTTTCTACCTTGCGTAGCTTTGGGCATACACATCTGTTCTTCATAGTTTATTCCCTCTGAAGCAGTTTTATAGAAACACCACCCCTCTTTTGATAGGCGTGAGTCCTGTGCATTTGTTTATCATAATACATTTCATATTCTATCTCTTGACTTCCTTTGGAGTGAAGTTGGAACTTTACTTTCAAATTCTCACTCTCCGACTTTTCTTTGCTCTTGTCTTTATGCCACTGCACGGAGACTCCCTTCTGTCGCAAGTATTTCTTGCTTTTAATATATATTTATTTATTCTTTTAGAGGCTTACATGTGGGTACCATAAACTTGAGTCATATAAGCCCGCCCACCTCCCTTTCCTGCTACTTTGGGATTCTTCCCCATCCTTCGTGAAAGGCTAACCATACATGTGTGGGGCATCCCCTGGAACATGGTTAGCCTTCCAGAGCCTACGCCCTTAAATAAGACCGTCTCTTTGCGAACAGACGCCAGATGCCAATAGCTCCCTAACTAGGAGTGGAGGCTCCTGGGTTCTTCCCACATCCTCAATGGAATGTTCATGTAGCTCGGTCCTGTATGGGTCTAGTGGCGGAGTCATAACTATGAGTTCCTGTGTGTAGCGACCTGTCTGTCATGTTGGGCAAAAGTGGTTTGCTGCAGTTGTCCATCTCTTGCTCCTACAATCAATACCCTGATGATCCCTGAGCCTTGGTGTGTGTATGTGTGTGTGTGTGTGTGTGTGTGTGTGCGCGCGCGCAGTGTGTGTATAGTGTACATGTAATGTGTAGTGTGTATGTTTCTAGTGTGTAGTGTGTGTGTGGTGTGGTTTGTGTGGGGGGTGATATAAATGTACAGAAACTTATTCTCTGCACTTTAAGCAGTTGTGAGTTTCATTTTTTTTTTAATTTTCTATATTCTTTGTTTACATTCCAAATGATTTTCCCTTTCCCGGTTCCCCCTCCCCATAAGTCCCATAAGCCCTCTTCCTTCCACCGTTCCCCAATCAACCCCCTCCCACTCCTCTGTCCTGGCGATCCCCTACAATGTTGCATCAAGCCTTTCCAGGACCCAGGCCCTCTCCTTCCTCCTTCTTGGGAATGATTTGGTATGTGAGTTGTGTCTTGGGTATTCAGAGCTTCTGGGCTAATACCCACTTGTCAGTGACTGCATCCCATGCGTGTTCTATATTAGCTGCCATCTACCCCACAAAGGCACGTCTCTGAGGAGGGCTGAGAACTGGGCTAGGATACGAGCAGAGGGAGATGTAGTTAGAAGGTGGTTTGGTAGTTTGTCCGTCTAAGAACTAAAGAATTAAGAAAGTTAGGAGGATGCTAAACTTCACACACACACACACACACACACACACACACACACAAAATCCTAAAGTCTACGAACTCCCATTCTTGAAAATAGTTGCTGGGCTAGATAGCCAAGCCTATGTAGACAAATTAAGGTAAGGAAGGTGCGGTGGCCCATTGGCTTGAGTTAGTATGATTTATATAGAAAGAGAGAATGGCTGGGTGCTTCTAGAGGGAAGAAACACAGGTTTTTTTTTTCTTTTCTGTTATAGAAGCTGGACATCTTTCATCTTAATCACATATATATAAGGGGAGAAGAGGCCTATATTTCTAGACAGATCCAATCTCGGTGTATTTCATGCCTTGTATATTTTTGTTGGCTGGGATTATGATTCCTATTAAAAAACAAAACAAAACCCTAAAGATGACCAGGTCTATTTTTATGTCTACCATGGGAATGAAGCGGAGGAGCATCTGTATGTTACTTCAATAACGTCAAACCCAGAGCTGCTAAGACGGGGACTGAGAGGGGGGGAGGGGAGGGAGTGGTTGCTGGATCTTTTGGCTCTTTGGTTTGTGTGCCAGAGAGCTCTTATCCCGAGGCCGTCTCTCAGTACCAATCCTGTCCATCAGTACTATACTGTGCACCACAGCAGTCGCCCACTGTCAGAAGCAGTTCCTGCGGGGGATGGAACCTGAAGCCTTCATTACAAAGAAAGCCAGCATCTTGGATTCCCTGGTGGCATGCACATCATTTCGGACTTATTCATCTTTTAAAATGTGGAGCTTGGCAGGGATGTTGCAATAATCAGTAGCTAAGGACGTATCCTGTTCCTGCAAGAGGACCCGCGTTCTATTCCCAGTCATCTTGAGAGGTGTCTCAAAGCCATCCGTAACTCCAGCCACGGGGGACTTTATGCCATCTTCTGACCTCTGGGGGCACCTGATAGAAAAAGTGGACAGACAGACAGACAGAGACAGACACACAGACACACACATACACACATACACACGTGCGTGTGCGCGTGCGCTCACACACACACACGCACACACACACCAACTAAAAATAAAACATGTGCTCAAATATAAGGCTTTTCATCTTTAGTAAATGAAAGGCACAATAATTTGAAATTATGAAAATGAAAGAATGAACTTAGAATACTAAAATCTAGATTTCCATTGGCTTCTCAACTAAGGCTAGAGTAAACTAATCTTGGCAGAGCCCAGTTGCAGATATGCAGCAAACTAGACTCTACATACTGGAGGTCTGGCACCCCAACGTCACATTCTAGCCACAGGACCCTGAGCAAGTGTCATAAGGTTATTATGCCGTTGCTAAAAATGGGAATAATTATAGTGATAACCACTTGGCACGGGACAACCAGCTGGAGGGGGTGTGCAACGGGGAGCCCTCATTTAATCAGGCTGGGAGAGCTGGTCTCCTAGGGTGACCACCGTCTTAAAGGGGCAGGATCATGATTTCACAGTTTTACTGTACTGTGATACATGGCTCAAGTCATTTTCCTACAATGACTCCAGGGCATCAAGTTGGAATATGCATATAGATGTTGTATATGGTGTCCTTATGTGCACCGCTTGTCAGTGGCAAACGGGTTCATTCTTCTACAGGACAGAGCCATAACAATCCACACATTATTGTTTGTATTTCTGCTCTGAAGGCTGGCCGCTCGCTTGTGTTAGGTAAGGCTTCCCATGTTGTTAAGGTCATTAGTGAATACACATGGCCGCCAATGGACACCAGTGTGTCCCGTCGATGTTTGCACATCTTGGATTTGGAGTACAGAACAAAGGTGAGGCCTGCCGTTCCCCTCACCGAGTCATCCATTCTCTCTTGAATCAGCTCGCAGTCATCCAGCTGGAACAGAAAGATAAATAGAGACCTGGGTTGAGATGTTTGCAGGTCATGTTTGCTGCAAACGGAAGCCACTAAGACTCCGATGACACGGATGTGGCAGGATGTTTATCCACATGTCTCAGGAATTCAGATGCTCTATATCTTAACACATCAGTAGAGCCCAAATGGTATGAACTTTTATTCCCACTTAAAATACATGTAAAAAATCATAGTATTCTAATTTGGTGGAAAAATAAGAAAATTAAGCTTTACTGCTGAATACTGCCATTTTAGATGTAGAGACGTCAAGTAACTGAAAATAAAAACTTTATTGCCACCCTCACTATACACCCTGACTTCTTCCCCTGCTTTATTTATGTCTCCACTCTGCGCCATCATTTACCATCCACTTTCTAACAGTTACATTTCTATAGTAACCAGGCCACTCATGGGTGGTGAGTCACCTTGAAAACCACAAAGATAATAAAAAAGTCTCTTTTCCGTATTGTTGGTGAGGCCATAGTTTACAAAGCAGAACAAACACAACTTTGAGGTATTTCCAGGATGAAGTAAGGACATTGACAGAAAAAGAAAGAAATGCTCTCACATAAATATTAAAACCCTCATTGTCCAAAGGGGGGAAATACAGTGTCTCTAACCGTATGTCACGGACATAGTTTGAGAAGGTCTGGTGTTCGTTTCCCAGAGAGGGTGATGGGTTCCATGACTCCAGGCCTTGAGAGGAGTCACAGAGCCCAGGAACAGTTCCAGCCTATGTCACAGAGGCAGCTCAGTCCTGTTTCTGGAATCTTTTGGGCCCCTCCCACCACCAGGACTGGCCTTTCTTCAGCAACCAAGGCTATGGCGTCTACGAGCTTGACTACACCCTGCATCTAGCGCTGTCCTGACTGCCTCTGCAGACAGAGCCAATGGGGCGACCAGACCTGTTCCCAGCTCACCTACGTTACAGCAAGCAGCAGCAGCAGCCAGCGGGCATTCCCAGAATGCCCTTTGTTTCTTTGGTCACCATCCCTTGCTTCTAGAGATGATGACAGCAAAAAGAGCTGAAAGGAAGGCGATGAAGAAACCTAACAGTTTTCACCGTGCTTTCTGTCCACCCGTAAGAAAAGGACAGAAGCCAAACCCAGCTCATGGTAAGCTAGCATGAGTCAGAAGTGAGACAGCTTAGATGCTCCCAGCACCCCCTTGGCTCCCTGTGGAGAAGGAATTGATCACCCTCCACACCACAACACCCAAACAGGGTCATGTGACTCACAGTGTGTGGTCCACCCTCAGTGCCCCCCAAGCTTTTTAGTGAGGTAGACGTCTCAAACAGTAGATCAAACAACAAAAATACATTATCTTAACAAAGCCTCAGGCTATTTTTTTCCCCTCTAAACTTTTTAAATGTTTTTCCTATCTGATAATAAAGTTCGCAGCCTCTATGATTAACACATTAAAAATAAATGTTCAAAAGCGAAAAGTTTAAAAGCCATTGGCTATGTTTGGC
Organism: Apodemus agrarius; assembly: GCA_964023405.1. Lineage (NCBI taxonomy): Eukaryota > Metazoa > Chordata > Mammalia > Rodentia > Muridae > Apodemus > Apodemus agrarius. Next base: position 10,898,841 of record OZ030026.1, on the reverse strand, counting down.
TTCCCCTACCCTCCCTGATATTTGGAAAGACAGAGAGCTAAAGCCTCCTGCAAACCTTAAGAGCTGTGACCAGATCTAGCCTTGTGAACGGAAACTCACAAGAGTGGAGGGAATTTGGAATGCACACTAGAGAATGCATATACGAATCTCCAACTACAGAAAGGTCCCCTCTTTCCTCTGTTAGCCAACCATCTGGTGAAGCAGGCTCATCTGTGTCAAGTTATACACGTGGCTTTTTGTGTTCTTCTGGCTTTTGATCCTTAAGTGTATAATTTACCTTTTCCAAATGTGATTTTGGTCTAATAATCTAGCATTTGTATGTAACCTAATTGCCCGTGAAAGTTTCCTTTTGAAAGGGACCGATCTCGGTGTGTCAAAGGACTTTGATAGTTAGTTGAAAAATTGCAAGTTGTTTCATTTAATCATGTATTTGAGCTATAAACTATAACTTGGTATAGTTACAAAAGCAACATATAATGCATAAATTGTTTTCAAAGCTAAGTTAAATAGCTTAGTTTGCTTAGAGCACCTCAGTGTGTCTCTAGATGGAGCTTACAGATCAGTTTTTTTCTGGAATGATTCTTTGGATGTATTACCAAACATCAAATAAGAATTTGCCCAACCATCTTCTCTGAGTGAAAACAGAGCAGATTCTTCCTTTGAGGAATTAATCACTTAGTCTGATGTAGCCCAACTATTGCTATTAATGTGAAGCTTACCTTAGCTGATGCCTCTTCTGCTTTTTCTGCTCCTCCTCCTCTTCCTCCTCCTCCTCCTCCTTCCTCCCTTTCCTCCTCCTCTTCCTCCTCTTCTTCCTCTTTGGTTGTTCAAGAGTTTATTTAGCCTTGGCTGTCCTGGAACTCCTTCTGTATACCAGGCTAGCCTTGAACTCAGACAGATCTGCCTTCCTCTGCCTCCCTAGTGTTAGGATTAAAGGCTTATGACACTACCACCAGTATCTTACTTTACTGCTATGAACAGACACCATGACCAAAGCAACTCTTTTTTTTTTTTAAGGATATTTATTTATTTATTTATTTATTTATTTAATGTATGTGAGAACACTGTCTTCAGACACATCAGAAGAGGGCATCAGATCTCATTACAGATGGTTGTTAGCCACCATGTGGTTGCTGGGAATTGAACTCAGGACCTCTGGAAAAGCAGTCAGAGCTCTTAACCTCTGAGCCATCTCTCCAGCCCCCCAAAGAAACTCTTAATAAGGACAACATTTAATTGAGGCTGACTTACAGGTTCAGAGGTTCAGTCCATTGCCATCAAGGTGGGAAGCATGGCAGCATCCAAGCAGGCATGGTGCAGGAGGAGCTGAGTTCTATATCTTCATCTGAAGGCTGCTAGTAGAAGACTGTCTTCTGGGTGGCTAGGAGGAGGGTCTCAAAGCCCACCCCCACAGTGACACATTTCCTCCAACAAGGCCACACCTCCTCCAACAAGGCCATACTTAACAGTGCCACTCTTTGTCCAAACATTCAAACCCCCATGACCAGGATCTCCTTGTTCTTTCTTAATGGTGATGAGTAGCTGCTGACTCAAACACAGGGGTCTTTTAAGATGTGATTGTTTATTATTTTGTGTGTGTGTGTGTCTGTGTCTGTGTCTGTGTGACTGGGTGAATAAATGTACAGGTACCTGCAGAGGCCAGAAGGGGTTATCATGTTCCCTAGAACTGAACTTAAAGGTATTTGTGAACTGTCCTATGAGCGTGCTGGGATGTGAACGCAAGTCCTTCAGTCATCTCTCTGGACTGCAAACACACCTTTTAGGTCTAGTTAAGTCGTCCCAGATGTCTGTATCAAGCTGAAATCTCAAATGAAGGAAAGTGCTTGTGTGAACCCATTGAAAGGTTCAGGCAGGAGAACACTACTGTTGAAATCCCTAAAGGTGAGCTCAAGTAACATGCCCTGCACTGTTTTCTCCTGTGATGCTGGCATCGAAACTCTGCTCAGAGCCTTTGTCATGCTGTTGTCTGTCTGTCTGTCCATGTGTCAATAAAGTAATTCTTCTTATAATCTTCTTACCCCCAACGATCTCTGTCCCGCCACAAGTCAATTTCAGAGACCTTTCTCTCGCTGATAGGAAAGGGTATCTGCTAGTGGTTTTTGTGTCATTGATATCAAAGACTACGGTTAGAGTTAGTGTGTTGGTCCCAAGTCACATGTTGGGATTGTAAGCCACCTACCACCTATGCAGAGCAGTTCTGAGGGCGGCTCCGTTTCCACATGCAGTGAAGGTTGTGTAGCTTGGAGAGAATGAGGATGGCCTGCTAAGGAAAAGGGTTTTGTTTCTTCAATGTTTTATTACCTCTCTTAATCAAATGGTCTGCCCCGTCGTCCTGAATGCTATCAGTCCCAGTGATCTCCAGGATAGAAACGTTTGGGTGAAGAATGACTGCTGGTTATCTGTGAGATACATGGAAATGAAGTATGGCTTCCAAATGGAAAACAAGTGGTACTGGAACACAATTCATTAAAGAAGGCATCATTTGACGATAGAATTGAGAAGTTCCTCTGCCTTAAAGAGCCCAGATATGTGTGAATTAGAATAGCCAAGATAAAAGCCCAAATTAGGTTGAAAGTAAAAGTGGCAAAAGTTACTGGGCGATTGACCAATTTGAAGCCATGAGGAGTGAGTCAAAGGCGGTGTTGAGATTTCAAGACCAAGATGAGAAACAGGATCGTCTTTTCTTCATCATCACAGAAAGTCAAAATTACTTCCCTAATTTGGAAGATAATTTGAAGTCTTTTGAGATGTGTCTGTAGATGAAGAACTTCTCTGTGGTGAGAAAATTCACCGCTGAAATGGGGGGGAGGGGAGAGACAGAGACAGACACAGAGAGAGACAGGGACAGACAGAGACAGATGGACAGACAGACAGACACACAGACACAGACACACACACACAGAGAGGATGCTACTAGTATAGACAGGTGAGGGCAAGAATCAGTGAACCGAGCACAGAACTGAGGTGACGATCTGTTTCATGTACCAGAAGGTGGAGAAGGTACAGCCTAGGGCTGATACAGTAAGAAATTAATATCAAATCTTCATCAACACCTAAGGAACAATTTACAAGGTTCCCGAAGCTAGTCTCTGCGTAGAGTTGGAGGGAATGAGACCATTGATTTCTTTTTTTCAATCAGAAAGGCATCAGCGAGAGCAGTTTTAGCAAAGAGTAAGAGAAGACAGATTTGAAGCAGAGTCGGATTCAGCACAGTTCTACAGAGCAAGGTCAGAAAAGCGAGGAGAGTGGATGGGAGAATTTGGAAGAAAAAAAAGGGGGGGAGATGTTCTCAATGGTGTAGGATCCCAGAAGGGCTAGAAAGCGGAGAAAATTGAAAAGGGGTTGTGATAGCACGTGCTTGTCATCCTAACACCTGGGGGCGGGGGGGGGAGGGGAGGGGGGGAGGGGCAGTGGGAGAACCTAGGAAGGTCAGGAGTTCAAGGTTTTCCTCAGATGCGTTGCTAGCAAGTCTGACTACATGAGACTAAAGATTCGAAATAAGCAGCATAAGGAAGATTTGTCCTGAAATGGGAAAAGAAAGAGAGGGGAAAAGAAAGAGGGCAGTTGATGGAACAGAGATGGAGAGGTTGGGAGGGATTTTATCTATGAAACGCTCATTAAATGGTTGAATCTTTTTATTCTTATAGCAAATGCCATTTGACCCTTATGAGGCTGGAGGCATTTGAAATGGATCCTTAAGGAATTAAGTGGGAAGGATTCTCGAGCCCAGTGGAATATCAAAAGAATTTAGAGCTGACTCTTCTCTGTCAGGTTTCAACAATTCAGTAACAGAAGGGGAGTTAGTTGACTGGGCATTATTACCAAAGAGCACAGTGTCGAGTCTAAGGGGTCGCGCAGTGGTTAAGAATCTCTGATGGTCGCAGATGTCTCCCTAAAGTGGCCCCCAGGCTTCCAAGTACAGAGTAGAGAGAAAAGATAGAAATGGGAGACAACTGGGGGATGGCGGCTTACAACTACACCCCCCCCCACCACCAGGCTCTCACCCAAAGCTGTGGAGAGCTTTGGAGTCTCCTGTCCTATGTCAGCCAGTGTTCTCTTTGTATTTTTAGTACAAAGGTACATCTGACCCAGTCTCTGGGGCTCATCCATACACTCATTGTTTGAATAGCAGGGCTGGATTACATCTCTCCATTCTGCAGGGGAGAAGAGGGAAAAGGGCAATGAGGAAGTGCTGGAGGCCTGGGGGCGGGGCTTCCAAGCTTAGCAGCTAGATTAGCAGACTGCAAATCCTGTCATTTCCGAGAAGGCAGTGCTATGGCAGGGAAACAGAAGCCCAACTGGCTTTATCACGATGTAACCTTTGCCTCTATGGAGTTGAGTGGGCCCAAGCCTGGTAAGGAGAGGCCCCTACTCCTGCCATGCTCTCAGAAGGATGTCCAGGGTGTGGACAGGGCCCGGCCATTCCTCATCTGACTTGGGAATCCAAAAGCACAGGACCCTTGCAGACGGACAGTGCGTTCAAACACAGGAGGCCACATCTTGTGGACAAAGAGAGAGAGAACAAAGAGAGGCGTCTGGAAATGGAATGGTTTCGAGATCAAAGCTGGGGATGCAGATGAGAGAGAGAGGGAGGTGTCTGCCTGGAGACTTCAGTGGGTTCCAGAGAAGTGGATTAAGGAGGAAGTGACTGGAGGCCAAGCCAGAACAAAAGATTGAGAATCAAAATCTGGGGACATTCAGTACCGGAGAGAGATTGATGGTGGGACCAGCACGGCCTCACCCATCCCTGGGGTCACAGAGGCTGTTTCCTCAAAACAGAAGGTGGCCTTGTTCACAATCACATGTGGTTGAAGTGGGGAAATTCAAACCCACCATCCCGGTTTCCCTTGCAGAGAGAATACAGACACACAGAGATAGAAAGATATGTCCCAAGGTCTTCCACCGTTTTCGCTCATTCGTACAGCCCAGGACTAGATGAGATACCCTGATCCCATGGCTGTCCTCTTTTTCACAGTCTCTTCCCAGTCTCTGGGGTATGGAGTGGCTACCCTGGTCCCAACTATAGCATCACAAGCTGGGAGAAGCATTTACCCTGTTCATCTGGAACCCAACATTTTTGCCCTAAGACCAGCATTTAAACTCCCTCCGTTGCAAGCGAGCTTCCGTTTAGACATATTCTAGCTTGGAAATGCTGACACCTGCTTGGACCCACAGTCACTTTCTTCCCGTTTGTTCCTCTAGTGTCTTTAGCCTCCAGCACTGTGGGATTGGCCGGACAGGTCGTTCACACTGAAACCACAGAAGTTGTCCTGACGGCCGATCCTGTCACGGGCTTTGGAATCCAACTGCAGGGCAGCGTGTTTGCCACAGAGACGCTCTCCTCCCCGCCTCTGATTTCCTATATTGAAGCTGACAGCCCAGCAGAGAGGTGAGTTACTCTTCCCCAGAAGCTTTTCCTGCTTGGCATTTTCTGACACCAGCTCTTTGTGAATAACTAATAAATTATGGAACAGGGCTCAGTGCAGGAAAGGCAAAATGTAATGAACTCTCCATCCCGATGATAAAATTTTATGTTCTTGATCAGGTTTGGGAAGAATTATGAGCATGGGTGATTTTATTTAGCAGATTTTGTCCATCAGAAAACTAGAGTCTGTATTAATTATAAAGGAGACAAATCTGTTCAGAATAATGGCATAAGTTCAACTGAAGTTATATGTCTGCATTGCAGGAGTGTAAGTTCATCTTTACCATACGTTCATTCTGGTTAGATTATCATACTGTCATAGTTATGAATTATTAATTAATTCTCCGGGATACTTAAGGACCCCCTTGCCCACAATTGTAACTACGGGATTCAAGCGTGCAGGGCATTGCAGTTGACCTAACGCGCTTGCCAATAGCACCAGCTCAGGGAGATCAAATGGTTATGCTATTTTGCAAAGAGTAAATGGGGCAGGGTGGCCAGTCCAACCCCACGATTGTTTCCTCTAACTACGGCCTCTCACATGTGGTTCTGAACTAGATGTGGTGTGCTACAGATTGGAGACAGAGTCATGGCCATTAATGGAATCCCAACAGAAGACAGCACCTTCGAGGAAGCCAATCAGCTCCTGCGGGACTCTTCCATCACGAGCAAAGTCACACTGGAAATCGAGTTTGATGTTGCAGGTAAAATCTGAGCCTTGAGTCAGTCATAGAGTCAGGGGACCGCAACATACAACAGTCATATCAGCTATGTGGCAGAAGGACACATTAGCTATGTCTATGTGCATGTACATGTATATATACATGTACACACACATATACATACAAACGTGTATACATTCATATACATACACATATACACATACACATGCATGTATGTATATGTGGTATATGTGTGTATTATGTATATGTATATATACATATATATGTGTGTGTGTGTGTGTATACCCAGCAACTTTTGTTTAAGATGCTTATGTTGTCAATTTGAATTGTTTGTATTGTTCATTAAAGTGGCCACAAAGGAACAACTGAAAATTAATGCAACAAATCTAACAAGTGGTATTCACCTTTGCGTCACTGTTATTATTTCTTGCTTTGCAGCTTTGTGCTAGACAATCTAGATTCTTTAGATCCAGAAACAAGAACAACCTATGTGACTTCCTGTTGCAGAGAACATGTGAGAGTCATGCAGGGAGCAGTGAAAACTCTTGAGGTGAATGGATATTAATCCAGGAGGTGAATGGATAAAGTCCAGGAGGTGAATGGATAAAATCCAGGAGGTGAATGGATAAAGTCCAGTAGGTGAATGGATACAAGTCCAGGAGGTGAATGGATATTAGTCCAGGAGGTGAATGGATAAAGTCCAGTAGGTGAATGGATACAATTCCAGGAGGTGAATGGATACAAGTCCAGGAGGTGAATGGATAAAGTCCAGGAGGTGAATGGATAAAGTCCAGTAGGTGAATGGATACAAGTCCAGGAGGTGAATGGATATTAGTCCAGGAGGTGAATGAACACAAGTCCAGTAGGTGAATGGATACAAGTCCAGGAGGTGAATGGATATTAGTCCAGGAGGTGAATGAACACAAGTCCAGTAGATGAATGGATACAAGTCAGGAGGTGAGTGGATGTAAGTCCAGTAGGCGAATGGATAGAAGTCCAGTAAGTAAATACTTAGTTTCTGTGATTAAAGAGAATTACACCTGATACTCATGAGGAAAGACAAGGAAGACTCCAGGATGGTTTCTCTGGAGTCAACAGGATTCTAATAGATGAGCAAAACCATCTCTAATTACAGACAGGGAGGATAAGGATTGGCCCTGGGACTAATGAGCAAGATGAATATGTCGAAGAGCCCATGGGTAAAAAATGCTAAGGGAAACCTTAGGTGTCAGAGGCAGCGAAGGGGACACAGCTGTTGGCCAAAGTGACTCTGAGGTATTCTCCTTTATCATTTTGCTCTTTTGTTGTTCTTGTTGTTGTTGTTGTTGTTGTTAGTATACAAGATGATGGGTTTCACTTGCCATCTTCACACATGGGCTCTGCTCAGAATCACTCCCCACTACCCTTCTGCTTTCCTGTTATCCCGTCTCACTCCCCTCCCAAATAGTCCCCTCTGTTCCCATATCATTAAAGATGATAGGTAAATGGGTAAACAGAAAGACAGATGATAGGTACGTAGATAGATAGATAGATAGATAGATAGATAGATAGACAGATAGATAAATAGAAGTTAATAGAAGATAGATAGATAGATAGATAGATAGATAGATAGAAATAGATAGAAGTTAATAGATAGATAGAAGTTAATAGAAGATAGATAGATAGATAGATAGATAGATAGACAGAAATAGACAGAAACAGATAGAAGTTAATAGAAGATAGATAGATAGATAGATAGATAGAGAAATAGAAGTTAATAAATAGACAGATCAGATAGATAGGTAGATAGAGAAATAGAAGTTAATAGAAGATAGATAGAGAGAGAGAAAAATAGATAGTTGATTGATAGAGAAATAGAAGTTAATAGATAGATAGATAGATAGATAGATAGATAGATAGATAGATAGGTAGATAGACAGATAGACAGATAGATAGATAGGCAGACAGATAGAGAAATAGAAGTTAATAGAAGATAGATAGATAGATAGATAGATAGATAGATAGATAGATAGAGATAGATAGATAGATAGATAGATAGATAGATAGATAGAAGTTAATAGAAGATAGATAGATAGATAGATAGATAGATAGATAGATAGATAGACTGAAATAGACAGAAACAGATAGAAGTTAATAGAAGATAGATAGATAGATAGATAGATAGATAGATAGATAGATAGATAGACAGAAATAGACAGAAACAGATAGAAGTTAATAGAAGATAGATAGATAGATAGATAGATAGATAGATAGATAGATAGACAGACAGAAATAGACAGAAACAGATAGAAGTTAATAGAAGATAGATAGATAGATAGATAGATAGATAGATAGATAGATAGAGAAATAGAAGTTAATAAATAGATAGGTAGATAAACAGAGAAATAGAAGTTAATAGAAGATAGATAGATAGAGAGAAATAGATAGAAGTTGATAGATAGATAGAGAAATAGAAGTTAATAGATAGATAGAGAAATAGAAGTTGATCAATAGATAGACAGATAGATAGATAGATAGATAGATAGATAGATAGATAGATAGATAGATGATGGCTACAGATAGATGATAGTTACCGATAGGTAGGTAGGTAGGTAGGTAGGTAGGTAGATAAATAGATAGATAGACAGACAGACAGATAGATGATGGCTACAGATAGATGATAGTTACAGATAGGTAGGTAGATAGATAGATAGATAGATAGATAGATAGATAGATAGATAGAAAGGAAGGAAGGAAGGAAGGAAGGAAGAGAGAGAGAGAAAGAGAAAGAAAGAAAGAAATAGATAATAGTTATAGACAGACAGACAGACCCTTGATAAATAGACTTAGATCTAAGTTCTACATATGACAAAGAACATGGGGTATATTTTTTTCTTTCTCTCCATCTCTATCATTAATTCTCTCTTGTACCCCACCTTCCAGGAAGATTCTTGAACCTTAGGCTAAGGACATGCCGTAGTCTCAGAGAAGGAGTCTAATGGAACTTTGGTCTTGGAGAGGTTCCCAAACAGTAGCTAACAGAGTTTAGAATTTGATGCAAGTTCACATTTAAGAAAGCCATCAGCTGGGAAGGTAGGTCAGCGGTACAAGGCTTGCCTGGCATGCACAATGGCCCTGGCTTTGATACCCAGCGCCACTGAAGACAGACAGAAGAGAGGGAGGGAGGAAGGATGGTTAGTTGATATGTTGATTGGTCTTCACACGGCAAAGTGTGACCACTACATGTCCAGTGCCTTTTACCGCTCAGTAGAGGCATGCCTTTAGATCAGGGCTCACACGCTACCAAAGAGTTGCCGCGGTGACCCTCTCGCACAACGTAAATGAAATAGCAGGCAGGGAAAGAAAAAACATTCCTATCATCATATAACCTTTAAGAGAAATAACTTTAATTTCAAAAGCTGTTAGGGTGAATCTGTGACTGTAAGTTCTCTGAGGAAAATCAAGCAGAAGAAAGAATCATAGGATGACCGGAGGGGGGCCGTTTCGTAGGATGAGTCTCTTAGGAAGTGACTCATTCATTCAGCAGAGATGAATGTAGCGAGAAGACAGAAGCAAGGCAAGAGGCCGGAGAACAGCCTTCCAGGCAGAGGGAGCAGGGGGCATGGAGAAGCTGAGGCGGAGGAAGACGTGTTCATGGCTGCTGGGGGTACATAGGGAGGGAGTAAGAGCACGGGCTTAGCCATTGCCTTAGTTAGGAAGGGCGTGACAATGGCAGTGCCTGGCAGGTACGCAGCATCCTTGGGAAAGTCTCCCAGTAGAGACTTTCCATTGGGCCCCAAGTGTGCCGAAGCTTCAGAGGGCATTTTGGCAGGAGGACGGGATGATCTGAGCTATATTCGGGAAAGCCTTCTGAAATGTGGAAGGCAGACAGAAGAGGCGGAAGAAACCTTGTGGAGACTGTAGCAACCAAACGGATGGGGAATGTCAGTGACTGGCTAGAGACGGCCACAAGGTAAAATTCAAACCTCGCCTGTGTCTTCGTCAGGTAGCGGCTCTTGAGGCTGGAGGATGAATACATGAGAGGCAGAGAGTGGTGGTTACAAGAATAAGCCTGGAAGAGGGCCATCGGGACACAGCAGTAAGAGTTCTATTTTAGATACACGGTGCCTGGTCCACTGATAATGTAAGAGGGGATATACCAACCTATGCATGTCTTCATCCAGATGCAAACCACTGGGCACAATTACTGCACGAGATGCCGCTGTGTTCAGATCATGGGAAAATAGGAAGGACCAGTGTATTTCCTGGAGGAGCTCACAGCCAATCAGAGAAGGGAAAGATGGCTGGAAGAGGAGGGACTTGCAGGGTTGTGTAGCTATCAGAATATGGGGAGACGTACCTAGAGAAGTGTTGGGATTTCCTCTTGGATCCCCGGGATGGGGGAATGAGGGGGGTATCTGGATATAGAGAAGGACCAAGAAATGGCCACTGGGTCAATAATTGTTAAAGTCATTGTCTTAGTTAGGGTTTCCATTGCTGGGAGGAAATACCGTGACCAAGGCAACTCTTATAAAGGACAACATTTACTTGGGGCTGGCTTAAAGGTTCAGTCCATTATAAAGGCGAGATGCATGGCAGCATCCAGGCGGGTGTTGCGCTGGAGCTTTGAGTTTTATATTTTGTTCCTAAGGGAACTAGAAGACTCACTTCCAGGAAGCTAAGAAGAGGTTCTCACAGCCCACCCCCTCAGTGACATACTCACTCCAACCAGACCACACCTTTTAATAGTACCAAGCATATTCAAACCACCAACACTGTCTGCATTGTCTGTGTTTATGTCTCAGTTCTCATGGTAAAGTAGGGCTCTACTGTTCATTTGTTGGTTGGTGCATTTTGATTTTGTTGTTGTGGGATTTGTTTTGTTTTGTTTTGTTAGATATTTTATTTGTGCGTATGAGTATTTTCCCTGCCTGTATGTCTGTGTACCACAGGTGTGCCTGGTACCCGAGGAGACGGTGAGCCTCCGTGTGGGTGCGAGAAATCAAACCTTGAGTCCTTTGCAAGAACAGCAAGTGCTCTTAACCACTGAGCCAGCTCTCTAGCACTGGTGTTGTTGGTTTTACTGAATATCGGCTACCAAAGAATAAAAGCAGAGAAATGGATTATCAGATCGTGCCAGAGTTTGAGACTTGCAGAGAAAGCTCAGCAGAAGGGCTTCAGTCAAGGAGGGTCTGGTTGTTGCTAGGAGATTAGATGATGTGCTGGGAAGCTGGTACAGAGACGATCACCACGTGAGAATGCCTATGTTCTGGCCCGCTGCGTAGCCAAGCACTGTGCGTCATAGATCACTTAATCAATACTATGGCACCGGCAGAGGTTACTATTGTTCTGTTGCTAGAAATCTGGGGCACAGATTCAGCACTAGAGCTGGCATGTTAACATAAATGATGGGCTGACTCCCAAGGTCATACTCCCAACTACAGCAGCCTGTGCTCAAAGAATAATCTAAGTTGTCGTGTGGTGGGAATCAGTCAAGGGTTGGCCGGATGGAATGAGAGGAGTCGGATTTACAAGCCGTGGGAGTCTGGAGGAAGAAGTGTGTATAGCCAGAGAAAGGCCCGGAGAGAGGTGATGGTTAAGGAGTCTGAGGCCAAGACAGAAATGGCATGTTAGAATTCAGAATTTCAGAGACAAGCAGAATTCCAGGCAGAGAAACTGCTAAAGTAATTCAGAATGGGGTCAGTGTGTCAGTGGGGGTGGGGGCGTGTGAAATTCCAACAGAAAGATCTGGGAATGGGGCAAGAAGTGTAAGAGTGCACCCCTGGCTCAGGGAAAGCTTTTAGGATGGGAGCCCTGTGCTACCCCGAGTGCCAATCACACAGTCCACAGCACATCTTTACAGCAGCCACGCCCAGAGTGCTCTTACCTGCCTGGGTTTATGCTTAAGTCAGGTAGGCCTTCGTTCATAAAAGTCTCCTCCCTCCTCGTGCCTACGTATATGATTCTTCCTAATCCAGAACTCTGGTATCATTTTGTCTTGATGTTTATTCTCCAGGAGAAAAATCAGTGACATCAGGGATTTTGTGGTTTTAGGTTGCAAATGCATGTTTAGTGAGCAAATGGTACGTAGAATAAAGAAAGGCCTCAGTCTATCCTCTACGAACCAGTGAAGGGAAGAATTAATGAAATGGGTGTGGCTCCATGAGGAGACTTGGTGATGAATTTCTGTTCCAATCAGAACTGGTTTTGAGTTCACTCTCCCCAGGGCTCCCGATCTCCTGGGACTGCTTTCTCCTACAGTCTGCCTTTCTCATGTATAGAATGACCCAAAGTGTGAGCCTTCTGATTCCTGTATCCAAACAGGACTTGGGTGGAAAGCCCTTGAAAGAATCAGTTGGCAGAGAAGGCTTGATCCTCAGACAAGAAGGCAGTCCAGTGGCCTCAGAGTATACTTAACAATTGCAGCAGGAAATTTGTAAATGAATTATAATAATATAATATAAATGAATTATAATAATCCTATTCCTCCATTTTATGTGTGAAAGGGAAAACTGGGGGTTCTGGTAAGGAAACTCTAGGTTGTAGTAAAGAGAATGGTAGACTCCTAATCTGTTGACTTAAGGCCCACTTTCCCTCTATTGCATAATTGCTTCTTGGGTTAAAATTTTGGAGAAAGAGGAACACTCCTCCACTGCTAGTGGGATTGCAAGCTGGTACAACCACTCTGGAAATCAGTCTGGCGGTTCCTTAGAAAACTGGGCACAACACTTCTAGAGGACCCTGCTATACCACTCCTGGGCATATACCCAGAAGATTCCCCAGCATGTAATAAGGATACATGCTCCACTCTGTTCGTAGCAGCCCTATTTATAATAGCCAGAAGCTGGAAAGAACCCATATGTCCCTCAATGGAGGAATGGATACAAAAAAATGTGGTACATATACACAATGGAGTACTATTCAGCCATTAGAAACCATAAATTCATGAAATTCTTAGACAAATGGATGGAGTTGGAGAACATCATACTAAGTGAGGTAACCCAGTCTCAAAAGAATACCCATGGTATGCACTCACTGATAAGTGGATATTAGCCTAGAAACTTGGAATACCCAAGACACAATCCACATATCAAATGATGTCCAAGAAGAAGGAAGGAGTGGACCCTGGTTCTGGAAAGGCTCAGTGCAGCAGGGTAGGGGAATGCCAGAACAGGGAAATGGGAAAGGGTGGATGGGGGAACAGGGGGAGGGAAGAGGGATTATGGAACTTTCGGGGAGGGGGAAGCCAGGAAAGGAGAAATCATTTGAAATGTAAATAAAGAATCTATTGAAGAAAAAAATTTGCTAAATAAAATTATTAGAAGAGCTATCAGAGATATCCACCTAGAAACCATCAGAGCGGGCTTCCTGCACCTGGGATGCAGGGAGAAGGTTGTGTTGGCCATCACAGTGTACTCGGTCGCGACTGCACCCTGCACCTCAGCAGAGCAATGACCAGCACAGTTTGGCCATCTTGGTAAACAGCATCACAGGATCTAAATATTTGCTCGTATCGTAAATCCATTTTATTTTGTATATCACAGAAATTTGTTTAGCGTCTCATGAATCCTTAATATGCATACATATATTTTTAATATTTGTTGATTTAATACTTTAATATCTTCACTCTGCGCTCCCAGAAAGTAGGAACTGTATCTATTAAGCATACTTTATTCAGTACCCAACTTGGTTTAATAAAGGTCACAGAAATGGATATTCTAGGTCATCTACACTAGGCTCAGACAAAAACAAAAAAAACAAAAAAACAAAACAAAACTGTGTTCCTATCTGTTATCCTATCTGCCTTTGTTCATGGCAGACATCACTAATTGATACCACTATTCTCCTGATGGACACGGGTGTAGCATTCAAACCCTCAGGAAAGCACTTCAGGTAATCATCCCTGATATACAGGAATCACAACTGATAACTTTTAGAATCAGAAAAAAAAAAAATCCTGTTTCTTCATTTAAGAACTTGGGACCCAGATCAGGAATGTGTGGATGCAGGCTATGTCAAGGCTGGCCTGGCCTTCTGGATGTGTGCCTAATTGCCTGGATGTAAGCCACGCGTGCCTTAGAGTTCTGCCTCAGAACATTTTATACATCAAGATGAATGCTCCAGCCCTTGGCTCTCAGTGATCAGCTATTTCTATTTAATAAATATTTTAAATGATGGATGGATGGATGGGATTTAGGCTGTCGCCTAAATCTGTCTCTTTAAACAAGCACCGCTATGCAAAGAACGCCTTGGTTGGTTTAACGGAAAAGCGTTTGAAGTTGAAGATGCGGGATGCCATCTCTCTGCCAAACTGAACTTCAAGCCGTTCATGTTCTTTTCTTGGAATCCTTTCCCACGCGTGTGATTTTACGAATTTAGAACCCATCTTCCATTTTCTCGCATTCAGCTCTTTTAAATGATGATCTATACAGTGACTAGCACAAGACCTTACCGTTCCCACTTCAACTCTGCAGGTAATTTGCTCTGGGAAGAAGTCTCAGTCTAAGGCATATGGGATGCTGTTCACCGTTGACCAGAGCCCAGTACTCCATCTGAGTCGGGGAGAGCTAAGCATTTACATTCCTCACAGGGGTGCCCAAGCTTGATAAATTAGGCTGTGGTAGTTATCTTACCGTGCCGACAATGAATGCCTCGGGCGGAAAAGCAGACCAATGGGGAAGAAGGAAACCCCTTTACCCAGATGCGTTTTTAATTATAGTTGTAACAAAGATGGAGCAAAACCAGGGAAGTGCAAAGAAATCACCAGGGTCTTACAAAGTAAACATCGTTTGTTTGCAGAATTGTATCCACCGACGCTAAACCTGTTGTTTGTCCAAGTAATGGAGCCATCGCCCCATTAACAATATTTGTTTATGAACTTCAAATCAATTAAATATGCCTCTGCTTTTTACAACCAAATAATTATATAGGTGAAAATACCCAATATATAATATATCACACTGGTACGTGAAGATGACGAAGGAGCCACGGCTTGATCAGAGAGACTTACTAGCTGATAGCCATTTGCCATTGCGAGTTCCTCAAATGACACGCAGTCAAAAGTGATCCATTACTGTTTTCCAGGAAGGCATACCATCTCCCCGAATGGCATTAGTGGTGTTAATCACAGTCAAATTTCCCTGCATTAAAATTGTATAAAAGCAAGCAAGGCAGATGGTCCAGTGGGTAAGGGCGCTCGCTGCCAAGCCTGGGGTCCATATCCAGAGCCTCCAGGGTGGAAGGAGAGAACCAACTCCCACAAGCTGTCTGACTTCTCACACGTGTGCTGTGCCTCTGACACACAGGCATGCACACACACACACACACACACATACACACACACACACACACACACACACACACGCAAAGGGTTGAGGGCAACACCATGCAAATAAATAAATGTAAAAAAGTTAAACGTGTTACGAAACCAACAGGTGCAGTAGCAGCTATTCTCAGTCTGTGATTCTGGGCTCTGTGATCGTAGACATCATTTGTGGGAGTTACATGCATACGCAGAGGCAGACACATAAACACGCATGATGCGCCTCTCTTCAATGTTTTCTCAGAGACATCTTCTTAAAACGGAAAACAGCCACACCTCTAGGAGGCGGGTCCTCAAGTAAAGATGCTCCGTGCTCTCTTATGGAATACTTGTTGTCTTTATCGCAGCAACTGAATCGAGTATCCTGGCCCTGCCTCTGAGCAGTCGGACGGCAGATCTCTGGTGCTCCCGTGCATTTTCCCCAGGGCACCAGCATTTTTATCATTCAGCTGCTGCATCAGAAACGCATCTCAGCAGGTTTCAGCAGAAAGGGGGATTTTCTGGATGCCCGGCCCATCACAGTCCAGAGGGGCTCCAATCCAATGTGCCTAAGCATGGCCCTCTCCAAGACCCTGTTTGCTCTGTGTGCACACTGGTTTATTTCTTGTTTCTTTCTGCAGACCAGTTTTGGTACAAATGGATCTAACATATCCCTTCCAAACCTGCCTCTCCTGCTTTTCTTCTTAACTCCAGATTCTGAAATGCTTTCTTAGGGGATGGAGAGAAGGTATCTTATGTTGTTAGAATGGTGAATGATCAGGGCTTGACAAAGTAGTGGGAGGGAGGCAGGGAAAGGAGAAACATTTGGGAAATCATTATGATATGCACAGACAGATCTGTCATCAGAAGGTAACGCACCAAAATTATTACCTATTTCATTTCTCTTTCTACCTCGGTGTATCAAAATTAGCCAGTCTTTTTTTAAGTCTATTGCTTGACTGGAATAATTATCTGGCTCAAGTTTTGTTCGTGATGCTGTCTGTCTAGGAGGGCAGGAATGATTCATGTTCTGGGCTGATTAAAGGATTCAAAACTAGGAAAGAAATGTCACCTGAAATCTCAGGGCATCTTATCAGAGTTAGCATCTGGTACTAGGGAAAGAAGGTTCCCTGCCGGGCAGTGGTGGCACACGTCTTTAATCCCAGCACTTGGGAGGCAGAGGCAGGTGGATTTCTGAGTTCGAGGCCAGCCTGGTCTACAGAGTGAGTTCCAGGACAGCCAGGGCTACACAGAGAAACCCTGTCTCGAAAAATCACCAAAAAAAAAAAAAAAAAAAAAAAAAGGTTCCCTCCTGGGGTTCTTGGTCTCCTTAATGAAAAAATAAATAGAATAAAAGGGAAGGGTGAACACGGTTAATTAGAGTTTAAAATAAAAACCTCAGAGCAAGCAAGCTAGATCTCTTGCAGCTCCTAGAATGGAAGGGGGAGAGCAGAGAGGAAACATTGACGTGGATATTAAGGGAGAAGATACGTTTGTCGCCCAGGGGCAGGTCGTCAGTCACATGGTGCAAAGGCATCTTTTAGAAAAGGAGTAAGAGCCGGGCGTGGTGGCGCACGCCTGTAATCCCAGCACTTGGGAGGCAGAGGCAGGCGGATTTCTGAGTTTGAGGCCAGCCTGGTCTACAGAGTGAGTTCCAGGACAGCCAGGACTACACAGAGAAACCCTGTCTCAAAAAAAAAAAAAAAAAGAAAGAAAGAAAAGAAAAAGAAAAGGAGTAAGAAAGCCTAAAACATTAAGCAGCTGAAAGGCATACTCAGACTCTGTCTCATTTCTAAGAGAAAAAAGAGAAGAAAGATGAATAGTTAGGCCTTTCTGTTATCATAGAAATGAAGGCAGACTAATCTAAGGTCTGTATATGTAATGAGGGCTGTACTAGAGAGCAGGAATTCTGGGAAGGCAAAGTATATTATTTTATCTTTACTTGAATCCACCTTCCTAGAGGTGGTCAGGTCTTTGACCTGAGAGAGTAAATGAACTCCTAAGCAGGGGGTGAAGGGTTATCTTTACCTAGAGGCAGATTTGATTCTTTACTGTGACATCAGAAAATGGGAAACATACACGTTCTTAATGGATAAATAAGCAAATGTATGCGGGTTTACTTCCTGGCATTTCCAAGTCTTCACTGAGAAGAACCTGCTCCCTGGGAGATTTCTGAAGACTGAGAGGAAGTGCGGATGTCAGCAGATTCTCTCAACCCTCTTCCCAGAACAGGGGAAGGAGGATGCTGGTAGGAAAGGCCGTGTCGTGCCACTGCAACGGATGGGCAATTTGGGGGTCTCTTTTACAGGTGACTTTCTAGCAGCCTGGAGGGGCTGAGGGAAATCAAATTTTTATTGTGTTCTCTAGTATAACACTCTGCGGTGAACCTTCCAAATTGGAAGTTCAGATTCTGGGCTTGTAAAAAGTTTACTGCTTAAACTTCTCAAGGGAAAGGACAAAAGGCCAAGAACAATTTAAGGCAGAATGAGAGAAAAGGAGAACTCTTAACTTTTCCTCCATGAGCCCAGCCCTAACTTGTGCCTCTGCTGTGCAGCTATGCAAAATGTGTTATACACAAACATTGAACAGTTGGGACTAGGTGCCCGAGGGCCAAATAGTTCTACCTGCATCCCAGCCTTCCTACTTAGATCCTCTTTGTCTAACAGAAGCTGAGCTAGGCTTTGCTGAAATTCATGAAGCAGTAAGAGGGGGTTAGTTTTCTCACTCCACAATCCTCCTCTGCTGCTGACTCCTTTGCTCTCCATACTGTTACAGGGGTCTTGGTTGAGGGGTGCTTGTCTAGGGATGCAGCTGGATTCATCCCACAGGGTTGACAAAGAATAATGTGTCATGCAAAGTAGTCCTACCTAGACAGAAGAGCTTCTGGCTGACTGCCAGATAGAGATCTGAGGTCGGGGTGTGACAGGTGCAATTGTCTGAGTGTGAACGTCATGGAGGTGCTGAGGGTCTCAATCAGAAGGGTACAGATCTGAGGCAAGGATGCCAACATCACAGTCACCAGGGAGTTAGAGATCCTAATGGCCTCAAAAAGTCACAGTTACTGATCCCAGATAGAGCACCACGCACAGAGCCAACAATGATCTGCGAAAGTCCAAGTTGAAAAACTAATGAATTTATTGGGATTGCCTGTGGGAGTAAGAGTGTTACTTATAGGAGCATGGACAACTCAAAACCAGCTGATCACTGACAAGCCTACCCCAGCATGGTAGCAACTTATGCAAGTTGTAACACTGGACCTCACTTTACAACATTTACACAGCTCAACAGCTCTGATGAGCCTCCTCTGTCCCAAGAAGTTCTTACTGTTTAGATAACCTTAGAAGTCACAAGGCCTTGGTAGTCTTATAAGCTTTAGGGACTTCCTGGGACTTGTGAGTTGTTTACTTCTGAGTCTAAAGGAGCCTCCCCGCTGTAATGAAATGTTTAAGTTGGAACTTCCTGAGTCTCAATGACTCCACCCATCTCCGGGATAGAAATGTTCTCATTGGAAGGTTATTCAATACCCAGTGTCCTCTGTGTTCTCTAAACATTTTTTTTTTCTCTTTTGAAATTACAGAATCTGTCATCCCAAGCAGTGGAACATTTCATGTAAAACTGCCTAAGAAGCACAGCGTGGAACTTGGAATAACCATCAGCTGTAAGTAGAACGGGCTTCTCTTAAAACATAGGGATCAGAAATGCTGGAGGATTCTGTTGCAAATGGGTTTACAGGTGTGGCGAATGTTTTGCGTTTTCTTCACCAGTTTCAGAGTTACCATATGAAACTTTAGAGCCAGGTGCCCAGCCAGCACCCGATAACCTTGTCAGGGGAGTAAGATGCTTCAAGTTCTCTCTGCTGTTGTATTTCTCTATCTGTAAAATGGACGTGAAGGCTCAGAAGAGAGCTTAGTTGGTCAAGGGTTTGTTATGTCAGCATAAGGATCTTAGTAAAAAGCCCAAGCATCCATGGAAAGAGCTGGGCACGGAAGCACACAGTTGTCATCTTGGTACTGAGGAGCTTGAGCCGGGAGGAGCTCTTAGACTTGCTGTCCAGAAAGTCTGGCTAGATCAGGGAACTCTAACTTCAGTGAGTGATTCTGTCTCAAAAAAAAAAAAAAAATGTAGAAAGTAATTGAAGAGAACATTTGGTGTCAACCTCTAGCTTTCACAGGCATGTATACAAATTTGTACACACACATGTACAGAGAGAGACAGAGACACAGAGACAGAGACAAAGACTGAGAGAGAAGAAGAGAGGGGGGAATGAAACAGAATATAAATGGAAGCAAGAGTTCTATGAAGTATAGGACTAAGTCATACGTAAAATAACACCTATGTACTTCGTATGGTTCTCAGCAAGTTTTCTATATTTCTCACATGCCCATATATAAATTATTAGATGAACAGAAATATACAGATAGGTTGTCTATATTTTTGTGTCCATTACTGTTGTTTAATGAATACAAGAAACAATAATCTAATTCAAAAATACTTCTATGTATTAGCACTTTCTTTGAGTCTACTATGTTATCTGTAACCCATTACAGATACAATCCAGTTAGAGATACTATGTATCTTGTAATCACAAGTCTCAAACAATGCCTTTAAGTGAATTCCTGAGTTACTCATGGTACCTGGCCTGGATAACCAAACCAGAATAAAAAGTGTAGAACATAAATGAGCTTAAGTCTTCCCCAGGGACCAAGTTTTATAACTGCCTTGATAAACTTTGAAATTTTCAACCCCAGTGGAACTCTAAAGAACAGGATAGAAGCCGAGATAATTTCGTTCTTCTAATGTCCATAAACTGAGTTTACCAACGCATGTCCCCATGCCCATGAAGCACATGGCCAGGACTTAAGGACCAAAGAAGGCACAGAAGCAGGGACTCTGACCACAAGGTCGTCCCTTCAACTAAGAGTGATGAGACGGTATAAAAATGCCTCAACGCACTGCTTAGGCAGGTTTATGTCAGTGGTTATGGCATAAGTAAAGAAAAAGAGTCCTCAATTGACTAGCATGAAACAGGGCTGTCCGACTCTAATGGTATAAATTTAACACTAAGACTGTACTTCTACTTAAAAGGAAAAGAAACATATCTGCTGCTATACTAAAATGAGAACTACTGCATTTCATAACCTCTGCAGAGAATAAGATGTCATGTATCTGAAACCGCCCCCCCCCTCCCGTCACCCCAGTCACCTTCTGAAAGATAAGTAGAAAGATGAAATGAGACAGCACTCAGGACATATAAAATACCACCGTGAAGCCCTTGTGTTTAGGATATGACAGCGTGTGAATAAAGTAAATATGGTGTAGTTGTGAATGAGCAACATCCTGAGTTCAATGAATAGATGTATGTCTGTGGGTGTGCAGGTGTGTATGTCTGCAATATGACATGAATGTGCAAAGTAGAAGCCAACTTTGGTTGACATTTCACTGGAGCTGTCCACCTTGGTTTTTGAAAGTTTCTCTTAATGGTCTGGAATTTGCCAATTGGCTGCACAGGCTGGCCAGTGAGCCCCCACACTGCCTGTCTCTGCTGGCCCAGTGTGGGTATCACAGGTGCCTGCTGCCATGCTTGGCTTTTGTATGTTGTCCTGGGATCAAAATCATGTCCTCCTGCCTTTGCGGCCAGCACTTTATGGAGTATCTCCCCAGCCCTCAATTTCTATAGATATTGAACAAATTAAAAATTTACTTCTATAAATGTTAAGAGTGTCTATTTACATTAAATAACCAAAGGAAAAGAAAATAGTTTCTTTAGTAAATGTTGAGATTGAAGTGATTTTGGTTGCAATAGACGCTCATGAGGAGGAGGTGTCTGGAGGACTCCCACTCACTCGCTGGCAGGGTTGTGTCGACAGTGTAAACACCCACAAGCTGCTACAAGAAGGTCTTGAGTCTCAGCCTGCCACGGGCAGCTGTTCTTTGTGAAGCCTCAGGGTTGCTCTGCTCCAGGAGGAGCAGGGATGCACAAACCTCACACCCACACATCACCTCTCAGAGCTCCAATTGCACTCACACCAGCGACCGTCACAATACTGACCGTGCTTCTTCCCGGAAAATACTATTAACAGTCAAGAAAGCAACTTACTGCAAACGAAAAACAAGAACAAAAATGCCAGCCAGGATTTGGACTCACCACAGTGAGAGTGTAAACTCCCAAAGGTCTCACTCAGGTCCCAGCACACACAGATCCTCATTCAATACCCGTATCCATTGCATATGGATGATGCGTAAGCCCTGTGTCCCCCCCAAGAAAGAAGCCTTCGAATAAGATTGTGAGGACAAAGACTATTGCATGTATTAAAGATTCAGAAAATGATCACGAGCAAGAACCAAGAGACCCAAGTGCCCCTCTCTGTAAAGGCATATACATATTAAATGTATATACATATATGCATACATATATCTATACATGTACAATATATGTATATGCACATATACATTTACATACATCTATATATACATATATGAATATATCCATGTATATATATAAACATATGCACTGTATACATATGCATATGTATATACAAATGCATATGTATATTTGTGCACATATATGAATATATATGTGCATATGTGTTCATATATATATATATATTAATTACCAAAATTCATTGCCACCTCAGCACATGTAAGGTGGTGATCATTCAGGACTTTACTCAAAGCCCTGTGAAATGTTTTTTAACATCTCTAGATAACAAAAGTCTAATGTTCATCCCCAAAATACATAGTATGAAACTCTCAATAAATTTTTTAAATATAGGGTTTTTTTTTTAATCTAGCATCTACTACAATTATATTGTAAGGAAAAGCAAGCACCTTCTCATCAAACACAAATGGGCTCTGAGTGAGGCCCTCATGGTTCGCAGAATTTTCTCACCATCTTTGTACGAGATCCCCTCTCTTCCTTTATCCCCTCTGTGTTTGGAGGTAGCCCTCCATCATTAAAGGCACGCATGCCTTCCCTCAGGAGAGGCACAAAGTCCTCAGTGTGACTAGCTACACCCCAGACCTAAAACAGTTAAAAAAAAGTGGCCACCTCTAAATTTGAATGTGGTGAGCAGTTGTAGGCCAATTTCTGTGGGTTCTCGATAAAACATTCACAGCACATTAGAGCCAGACGTTGCTTTCGTTGATGTTGTGATAACATAGAATGACTTACCATAGCAGTTGAAGTAGGTAAACTAACAGAAACACCCACAGCCCGGTGCCCTCCCACCCCAACCTGCCCAGAATCACGGCTCCTACCTTCTGACAAAGACACCTGCCTGTCACGTCAGAGAACTTTGTGGTCTCTGCCCTGTGTGTGTCCTTGTCCCTTAGGGCATTCTGGCATTGACATATCTATTGAGCTTTGCAACGGGGATTTGTCCCCTCTAAGCCAGACACGGCACCCTGTGACGGCATGTGTTTCCTTTCTTAACCCTCCCGGCATTCCTGCAATGGCCCATTTTACAGAGTGAAATGGTGTGGTTGGGCTAATAAAAGGAAAAACAAAGATCCGAACACATTCGGTCAACCTGAGCACTGGCTTTCCCTGTCACCATCTGAGTTGAGGAACCTTCCCAGGGCCTAGATCAGAAAAGCAAAAGGCACCATTCTATGCAGACAGTTAATTTCCTGGTCGTTCTTTATGATGTGACTGAATTCACTGCAGAAACAAAAGCTTAGGTTTTCCTTTTTCATAAAATCACAAAGGGAGGCGGGCTGTGTGACAGGCATGACACGTTTTCCTCTTTCCTATAGAAATAAGCCTTTCCCAGCGAGGGTGAATGGTGGTTTTCACACTTCTGAGGTTGAACAATGGAGGGACAGTGCATACTATCCTGATATGAAAAAATGTGAGGTTTTTTTTCAATGGCCAAACCCTAGATGAAGACCAAGAAAAGGAAAACATGACAGCAACATACCCAGATGACAGGGAACCTCAATGCACCTTATATTTCCAAGGGGCTCAAGAATTGGAGGTATCTAGAACTTGGGGTGAATAAGAATGAGGATATAGCTCAGACAGTTAGGATTAGTTGAAAGCTAAGAATGAAGGAATTTGTCTGTGAAGGTACCTCCGCCTATTCAGTGGAACCAAGCGTCTCTCCAAAAGAACTCTCAGAAGCTCTGAGCTTATATCTTCTAAAGCAGGAGCTAGACAACTGTAGAATCAGGAAATGTAACTGCATTCTGCAGAAAAGGAAAGAAATTTGATGCTCTCTCACTTGCTCAAGGGCACTCTTGACACAGGCATGCTAAAGCGAATAGCAACTACTGATCATCTGGCAAAGATTATTTGTAATAAACTATGTTGAAGGAATGAAGAATGGAGAGGCAAGAAAGAGAGATGGATGTGGTGATGACCTAGCAAGGAAGAGAACAAACCCCCATGGTTCATAATACAATGTAAACAGAGAAGGACTAAGATCAAAAAATAAAATAGGGCTGGAGAGATGGCTCAGCGGTTAAGAGCACTGACTGCTCTTCCAGAGGTCAGGAGTTCAAATCCCAGCAACCACATGGTGGCTCACAACCATCTGCAATGGGATCTAACACCCTCTTCTGGAGTGTCTGAAGACAGCTACAGTGTACTCATATATAATAAGTAAATCTTTAAAAAAAATAAAAAAAATAAAATAAAATAATAACATTATATGTTATTTCACAAGTGGAATCAAAGTTGAAAGTGTGTGTTCCTCAGATGAATGCAGAGATATGTCCCCAGTAAACTGATTGTGGATGGAAACTATTCATACAACATAACAATACCGTACACTGTAATATGCAGTGTTTATGTGCAAACTCATGACCAATGGGAAGCTATGGTTTGCTACCCTTGCACACAGTATCACAAGAGTCTTCT
Organism: Apodemus agrarius; assembly: GCA_964023405.1. Lineage (NCBI taxonomy): Eukaryota > Metazoa > Chordata > Mammalia > Rodentia > Muridae > Apodemus > Apodemus agrarius. The sequence continues at coordinate 10,874,572 of OZ030026.1, read as the reverse complement.
ATACTGAGTGTTGCCAGCTTCTTGTATCAAAATTCAAGTGTGGCTTCTGCCGAAAGAAATTGCCTTCGCGCTATCAAATCTCAAAATCACAAATGAATCACCTTGAAGGCAGGAATCATCTCTATTTGAATCTGGGGAAACGGGAAATTGAAGACTGACTTCTGCACAGTTTCCAACCAAATTGTATGAACTTGAAATTTTGACACAAGTGAAAAGTAAGAGCTGTCAAGATGGCCCAGTTATTAAATGCTTGCCTTTAGGCATTGAGCGTCTAACCACCATACTTTGAATCCACGCAAAAATGTGGGGCATGGCATCGTGCACCCGTAATTCCAGCACTAGAGAGATGGAGACAGGAAGATCCCTGGTTTTTGCCAGGTAACGAGTCTATTTAAATTGGTTAGCACCAGGTCAATACAAGACCCTCTCAAAATAGGTGCGTGACCCAACTGACGGTGACTCATGAGTTTGTCCTCTGGGCTTCACATAGACACATAGACTGCACACACACACACACACACACACACACACACACACACACACACACAGGCACATGCACACACTGAAAACATACACACATTCTGAAAAGCATTACAGTGTTTCCTTGTGAGGTTCAAGAACATGTACTTATGGGAAACAAAAAAATATCAACTTTGTAATGTTACGTAAATAGATAATTGTGGTGATCTCTGAGCACTCTTATAGAAGACACATCTACCACTGCCTGCGTGCCTTAACAGTGATGTTAGAGATTCAAGTGGATTTTGGGTTAAAATTAGTGTTAATAAGCATGAGTTGGAACAAGGCACTACTGACTTTAACCTCCATAATGTCGCACACAATTTCACCATGTCAGTCTCCTGTTCCCCTTTCAGATCTATTTGGCCCGTTGCATTGAGACTTCCTCTTGACCCATGCACTGTAGGTCACCACCTCCCCCCATCCAATGGCACACTGGCACTTCAGTAGCTGTGGCATCTCTGAAGAGAGAACACTGTCTCGTTTCTCATGACCTCGTGGGATGTAAGGAGCTCCGCCTCTCCCCTTTAGATCCATCTCTCTGAGATCTCACAGCCAGACCCAGTGCAGAAATGCCTAGCTCGTAGTTGGTGTTCTGGAAATCTATGCTAAGTGAGTGCATGGCTCTGCAGACCATCCCAATCAAACCCAAAGCATCGAGTGATGATGTGTGACTCTTTCTTGAAGAGTCACACGTCTGAGTAAGATCAGATAAATAAAGACTGTGACAAAAGAAAGATTGAAGGCTCCCTCCATGTAAATACTGAAGAAGGGAAGTGAGTTCCGTGTATCTGGATAGTAATAACCGTAAGTAGTTCTGCAGACAGGGCGCCTGTGTGTAGGGATCTAACCACTTTCCCATAATGCTCTGTACAGAAACTCGTAGGTAAAGACTGTGATTCTTCATCATGTAATATACAGATGAGGTACCTAAGAACTCTGTCCCCAATGTCCCCAAGCAATCAGTCCAGAAGTGTTAGAGCCAGGGCTTCATCTCCGACCATTATGACCATCAAATGTCATTTCTTAATCATTACACTATATCGTCCTTCTGTTTTTCTATTACCAAAACTGTGTATCTGCATAAACTATTTTTTTCTGCATAAACTATTAATATTTAATGATAGTGACCTGCCTGGTCAGTCACCCTATGAACCTAGAAGTATATGCTTGGCTTGTCATTTTCTAGGCAGAGAAGAATTTGGCATTCTGGTAGGGTGCAGAAACAGCTACTAACTGCTCGAGGATTCACTGCCATATCTGTGTGCCTGGTAATGACAGAGACAGGGCCCATACAGGTTTGCACACACTTCTGCGTTTAATACCTTCACTCCAGTAGACATCTTCCAAGAAGAACCTTGGGTGTTTCTGAAATGGGTGTAGTTGAAGGAGAAAGGGGAGAGTCTGTAAGACAAGGGTAGCTACCATGTGCATGTAGGTGTGTAGAGCATATGAAAATTCTGGCTTCTGGGAAAAAACAGTGTGGGATTGTCCTCTATGTCATGATACCATCATCCTCTCGTGTAAAAAGGGGAGGGTTTGGTGTATCTTCTTGTTTCTACTATTGCTGGTTTACCTTGGATCGTGTCAGAAGAATCTGGACCTTTTTAATTAAAAACAAACAAACAAACTCTTGCATGTTGTATGATGGTAACTACAGGTTGGCAGGATACTGTGCAAATTCATTGATGGATGCTAGAAGAACAATGCTTTTATTTAATAAATATGTATTTATTTGTGTGTGTGCGTGCATGTGTGTGTGCCCAGAACTAACTTTATTTTATAATATGGCATGAGTAAGATTGGTAGATGTTTGTGTCTATAGGCAAGTCATATCAAATCATTGGGTGAAGGTTTAAATAATGGGCTAATTGTACTAAATGGACTGTTCTGCAATCTTTGCTCTGAGCTACGGATAGTGATTAAGCAAAATCTCATTAACATTTACTCAGGACTAATTGCAATAGTGGGTAAGGTATTGGGGGTGCTGATTTTCCTTTAACTATGATGTTGAGCTGTTAAACCATCTGTTCTTATGCATAAACATTTTTCCGGGATTCAGATGGGATTATAGGATATGATATGGTTCTGTGATTATTATGGAATGATCAACCTGTTTATAATAAAATCTTACTTCAGGGGCCTCTTAATGTTCTCTAAAAGGAAATCGTTGCAAGCTTCAGGTTGGCAAAACATCATCTCTCAGAGGCCACTTGTCTTTTACACAAATGTTGATATCCTAAATGAAATCCAAAGTTTGTTAATAAAGATGGTTTCTTTGTGCTTCCCTGGGCTATATAACTCATAGCTGCAGTTAATTCCAAGAAAGTTTCTTTTAAAATGTTTTTTTATCCTTATCAAATGGAAGTACTACCCTCAAAATTATAAGGGCCACTGTGGCCGATAATAATTTTATACACAGTTTAATGGGAGATATATGTGTATGCTTAGAATAAATATATACACATGCATGCATTTGGTTAACTAATATTTACTCTAGTAACAAAGTAAGCACTCACATTGCAAAATGCTGTAGCACTTTCTACGTTTGAATTTGTGAGCAGAACATAAAGATTTATGTAGCTCACCCACCAAAATAATTCCTTCTGGAAAACATGAACCTTAGAGCTGTGATTACTGCCCTCTGTCCTTCCCGGTGCCCTTGGGTGGCATAATGAACTCCAGGCAACAGTGGTCCTTACCGGAAAGGCATGGAGGAAAGAGTGAGAGGGGGACTCGCCTTCACCAAGCCAGCTGGTCTAAATTGATTCCATTGTTCTCCTGTTGAGAAGTCAACCTTTCAGCCTAACCTGAACCAGCCTAAACCCGATGATCAGCTCTCCAGATGCTCTCCCCAATTGCAAACTTAAATGGCCACTCTTACATGAATATTTTTTGTAGATACAATACACATAGTTTCCAACCATGTGCTGTCGACTTACACACAAACTCTTACTGGTGTTGAAAGTTACTGTCATGCAGGAGGGAGCAGCCAGTCTCAGATGAGTTCTGGATATAAAGATGTGGTCGCTCACTCTATTTTTTTATTATTACAGCACCATCCAGTAGAAAACCTGGGGACCCTCTTGTTATTTCAGATATCAAGAAAGGCAGTGTGGCACACAGGTAAGGAGGGTCTGTTTTCTCATTTGCCTGTTCTTTCTGTCCGTGTTCTTCTGTCCTCTATAGCTGAAAGTGATTTTTAGGGTGTTATATGAGTTCAGCATGAGCGTTTTCTTCACTTTCTTCCAACTTCCATTTTGTAGAGAAAACTCAAAAGTTAGCCAGTTCTGAGAAGGACCTTTCCAACACAATTAGCTTGTGAGATGGCCTTGCCGTCCTGTCTGTCCCCTTTGGACAAGTGAGACTTTAGAGACTCCATTAATGCTTCTATTCCTGTTCTAATTTCATTTCTGTTGATGTAATTTAAAAACAAACAAACAAAAAAAAGTCTGACCAAAAGCAACTGAGGAGAGGAAAGGATTTATTTGAACAATACTTCCAGATTGTAGTCCCTTACGGAGGGAGTCAGGGTGGAGACTCAAGCAGGAACTTGGAAAGTGTACCCACTCGCGTCCACGAAGCATTACTTCTACCCAGAGAACTCACAGCCAAGAGATGCTTGCTGGCTCATTCACAGCCTCACACTTAGCTAGTTTTCTTATACAGCACAAGGCTACTTGCCTAGGGAATGATACCACTCATAGTGGACCCTCCTAGACCAATTTAACAACTGAGAGTCCACCATAGACATATCCACAGGAAGGCCTGAGCTGGGCAGTCTGCTGGCTGTCACTTCTGTCTTAGAAGACTCTAGGCTATATCATATCCACTATTGAAGCTAACTAGAGCACTCTCCTCCTTGGCCACTGTACTTCTAAATGCGATAGTCTCGTATTTTTTTTATTTCACAGATAAAAGTATGTTTTAAGTATTTGAGCATGCCAATATAATACTCTTAACTTTAATTTTTCAAATAAAGACCTTTAAAGACCCTACCTGTCCTAATAAAGGAAAGTGTCATTAAAGAAATTCTAACCACTAAAAGGTATGGAGAACATTGTAGGGGTGTTTGGTCATTAATATAGGCACAGATGTGCTGAAACTTTAGTATCATGTATCAAAGAAAGACAGACATTTGTTTTTCATGTAATGCATGGAGGGTGGGGAAGGGGCCCACCCTACCTACTTGCCACCCATATTTCCTATATATAGGTGGGGACGCATTGAGGGATGCTGAGAGAGCCTGGATTATCTATCATAGGTGATCCAGGAGAAGAAGAGAGGGATTGAATATTAGGAAGCAATTAGTAGACTCTAACATAGACATAACACATAAAGGAGAGTTCTCTACCAAAACATGGTCTATTCTCATCCCTGGTATCACTCCATTATGGATTTTTAAGATTTCGAAAGACTTGCAATTGGTTCAGAAGCAGTTCTGAACTCGAGGCCATCTTCCAAATACTTATGTCAGTTTGTCCCCTTCTCCAGCCACAACAACTTTCCAAGTACATGAAGAAAGAGCCAAAATCCTAGACCTCAGATCTCAATGACCTGACCCGTCTTTCCTTCTTTCATCCGGTAGCTCTCTCTTCAGAGCTATTTGCAATGCATCAATAATGTGTATCAAGATGGAAAGGAACACTAGGATATTTGGGTCTCTGGTACCTGGCAGCCCCTACGGAGCTCTAGACTTCTTAAGTAAATGCCTAGGTTAAACTGAAGAAAGCATAAGGAAGATGTTTTAATAATATGCAATTTAGCATCATAGCATCCATGTCAAGTAAGTGGGGGGGGGGGAAGATAGATGCTTGTGAATAAAGTACAATTCTAACACAGTTTAAGAGCTTTGCCTCTGATGGTCATGTGAACACAAGAGTATGCCCAGTGCCTCTTGCAATGGCCTAAGTAAGTATCCATCATGACTTCTGCGACACTGTGCACTTATTAACAGAACTGGAACTCTGGAACTTGGAGATAAATTGCTCGCAATAGATAACATCCGGTTGGACAACTGTTCCATGGAAGATGCGGTCCAGATCCTCCAGCAGTGTGAAGACCTGGTGAAGCTCAAAATCCGCAAAGATGAAGATAACTCAGGTACTGACAGCATCCTTGCTCATAAGACTGACTTTTCTAACTGCCTGTCTATCAAAAAGATAATAAATCTTGATGCGTTTCATGTAGCAAGCAGCTGGCTAATAATGTCATAGCAGTGTTTTATATAGTTGTAAGAGTCTTTGAGTTATGCACTGGGTGTTGAGTGGAATTTAAATGATGCTTTCAAATTTTATAACTAAGATATTTTTTATAAAAATTTATGTTAATACTATTTCAAATATGAATATCACTCTAAGACAATGAAACTGGTCATTTCCAAGAGTTTGTTGATACTTGTAGCATATAACCGTGGTGAGTGCTGCATTTTTTTGACTTCATATTTAGCTAGTTTACAAACTCTTAATGTTTCTCTGTTAGTTCAGTGACTTAAGTAGCATAGACAGTAGTCTCCTACTCCATGACTTTATTTAGATTTCATGGGTTTATTTAGATTCTCCCCTTCCTTTGAATTATTTCCTTAAAACACCTCTCTAAAACCAGGATTACAGGGTGAGAATAAAAAGGAAACTCTGGGATTCTTCCCACATCCTGTCCTGTGGTTTTGAGGGGTCAGATCCACTTTAGGAGCTTCGGTGATGTATAAGGAGTAACGTGTGAGCGATGCTTCTCAGACCCTGGTGTGCTGCAGTCTCCTGGGGAGCTTTGGAAATACACAGCCCGGGCACTGTCTGCAGGTGGAGTCCTGGATTCTTCTTACTTGACAAATGTCACGGCACTGCTACCAGTCGTGCAAGGAGCATGGTTTTCATAGCCCTGCAGTAAATGACCTCTTACCTGCTCACAATCATAACCTGCAACTCGCTGAAAAGCCCACTTACTACAATAACTCACAAGTACGGAAATCCTAGGAATCTGTACCATAACGCTTTCATTTCCAAGATGGCCAATCTTACAGTAAAGTTAAGACCCATCCTATGAATACGGTTCTATGGGTTACAGTCTCATGTCTTTGTTTCCCTCAACTATACGTGCAATAGATAGTTTGCTGCTTCTGGTGTTGGTTTTTCATTTCCGAGTCAAAAGGCCTAGTTAAAACAATTGAAGGGAGGATATATTTGGATTCATGGTTTCAGGAATCTCTATCCGTGGTTGCCTGGCTCCAATATTTGTGGTGAGGCGAAGCGTCATGGCAAAGGGTGTGGAGAAATTAAGGTGCCCACCTCATGGCAGTGAAGAATCGGGAATGCAAACAGGGAAAGGCCAGGGACAAGTTATAGCCTCCAAAGTGACACACAGTGTTGACCCCCCCCACCTCAACTCCACTTCCTGTTGGTTCATGCATTATAAACTCATCAAAGGATGAACCCATTGGTATGACTCGTATTAGTACTGTCATGACTCAGTTACCTCGCAGTACTTCTACTAGCTGAGGTCCAGGCCTTCCACACACAGGAGCCTGGAGTTAGCATGGCAGCGTCCATATCAAATTCCGACCACGCAGGTTACTTCTGACTTCCAAAGGACCCGTAGCCAACTCAAGATACAAGATGGCATTCCGTCTATCTCTAAGAGTTCCCAGAGTCTCCAAAGCACAAGCTAGCATTGCACAAAAGCCTGAGTTCGCTCTCTTCTGAGACTCAAGGCAGCAAAATCAGCATCACAGAGCGGCATTAAGGCTTCCGGCCAACGTGGGCAGCAACTAGACTCACGTGGAACACAGCTGCAGCAGCTCGAGCGTTTGCTAGCTGCGCTCAGAGAAACGCTGTCCTTGGCAGCCTGTGCGTGAAAGGTTCCCTGGAGTGATCGCAAAGGCTTTCAAAGGCTTTCCGTCTTTATGCCCACGAGCCGCTGATGGATGGGAACGGCCTAGTTCCTGAGGTTCCACCGAAGGCATCTTTGTTGTCCTATTGCCAGGGACTCGGCTTCTTGTTAAGGTGTGGGTCTACTCCGCAAGCCCACTATTCTTTAAGCCTGATGGAGCCCCCTCCTGGTTTTGTTTGTTTTGTTTTTTTTAAAACTTAAACTCCACGCTGTTCAGACCTATCTGCTCTGGCATCTCCTCCTGATTCTCACTGTAAATCCAGATAAAAGCCACGAGCAGTGTCCATGCGAGTCTAAATTCTGTGCTATCTCAAAATGAGCTCTGTGGGATGAGTCTATAACTTTAAATTTAGCATCTCACGAAGTATCAGGACATGGGAAAAACCATGCAGGCACGTCCTTTGCCTGCATGTAATATACAGTCTCCCATCTAAGAGGGTCCCCAGGTCCATCTGAAACCTCGCAAGCAATTGTTAAAAATCCCACCATGGTTCTGGTCTCTAGAGCGCGCCCCAAAACTGCCTAGTATAGTCTCTTTCCCTACAGAATTCTAAGCTGCTTTTTAAAGCAAGCTTTTCTCCAAATTTTTCCAAGCTCCTCCCACAAATCATTTCCAACGTTAGAGGTTGCATAGTGAAGAAGCCACACAACTTCTTTACTTCCGAGGATCAATCTCCTCTGGTCGTCATTCTCCTGCTGTCATGGCGACAATACCTGATAACAAGAACAACGTGACTGACGCAGGAAGGATTGGTTATCACTCTTGGTTTCAGTCCATGGTCAGCTGGCTGGGTTATTTCTGGGCTGTGGTGAGGTAGTCACGGCCAAAAGGCATGGTGGTTCCACGCCCGCTGCTCACCTGACAGCCATGAGCAAAGGCAAAACCAGAAAGACAAAGAAGCGATTCCCTTCAAAGCCATTCTTAGTGAAATATTTTTCCCAACCAGACTCAACCTCCTGAAAGCTGACTCAGTCTGCATTCACCAGTGCATTGATCTATTGGTGAAGCTGCTGCCCTGTGATCCCACCATCGATCAGTAGTATCGCCCACTTGGTGGGTGGAGCCTTCAGTGTCTAAGACTGTCAGGAGAGATGCTTAATATTCATAACACTTTCCACTTCTGATTGATTTTTTTCCCTCTTTAAAATAAATATATTTAACTGATACAGAAAATGAGCTGTCCATATTAATGAAGTAACGTCATGTTTAGATCTGTGGACACATTATAAATTATTTAAATCAATTTAAACGTATCTACTTCCTCAAATATTAATCATGTTTTTGTTATAAAAACAACTTTCAAGATCTTTTCTTCTACCTTTAAAAATGTTATTGTCATTGAAAGGGTGAAAGTGAAATAGTGATTTATTTTTGCAAGGGTACAATTTAAATAATTTATAACAACTTCAGGGCTTACTTTCCCTAGCTTTTAAAGACCTGTTTTAATTTTCAGGGGTGTGTGTTTATATCGGGTGTGTGTGTGTGTGTGTGTGTGTGTGTGTGTGTATGTGTGTGTGTGTGTGTGTGTGTGTGTGTGTACATGTACAGGTGTCCAGATTGGGGAAAGTATCCGATCCCCTTTTACTAGAGTTAGAAGGAATTGAAACCAAATCCGGGTCCTCTGGGAGCGCAGTGTGTGCTCTTATCTGCTGAGCTGTCTTTCCTGCTCCAACTTTTGATTTTCCTCTCTGTAATTAACAGCAGAGTTTTATCATGTACACCCGATTCTGTTTTCATATAAAAATTACAAAAAATACTTTATAAATGAAGCAAACGTAATTATATTATACAGTTTCAGTAACACATGGAACTGACATAAACATGCTCGAGAATTGTTTTAATAGCTGTATTATTTCTTTCGTCACTGTGAGAAAGTGCACACAAGAGGAATCGTTCATGCTGATTCATGGTGTGTTCGGGTGTTGGTCTGGTGCTATGTATAAAAATGCTAAAATCTGGTTGCCTCCAGACCAGCCCTTGTTATATAAACCTGGTCCCTAATTTAAAGTTGATTTTTAATAAAAGGCTAGGACCTGTGATTGGTCAGTAGAGAGGGAAAGACAGGACTAGAGGATTGAATGACGGGGCTCGGGAGAGACCACAGGGGAGAAGGAGAAGGAAGACCGAGAGAACTGGCGGTAACAAGGGCCATATGGATTTATATAGGTGAGGACAGCTCAAAACCTGCCCAGTCTAGGCTTATGGCTTATAAATAAAATATCAGGCTTTTGTGTCTTTTATATGGGCTAGCCAAAATAAATAGTTTTTTAATGCAAAGCGTGGTGTGGGAAGTTTCTGTCCATCCCGTAAGAAGGGCGTGGTTGAGAAGAGGCGCTTACACCATGGAGGTAGGAGAATGTGGCCCAAACTACTAACCTCATGGTAGACAGGAAGAAGCAGGGGTAACAGATCGGACAAGGTACAGCTTCCAATACGCGCCCCAGTAACCTACTTCCTCTAGTCTGGTCCTGCCTCCTACGTGTTCCAGAACCTCACAGAATGTCTCCACCAGCTGAGAAACTGAGCCATGTGAGCCAGAGGAAGGTACTTTATATTCAGACCACAGCATGAATAAACTATTTTTTTTAATTTATTTTGCAACTGTAGCCAGAATACGAAATAAATACAGGGACTAGGGGAACAATAACAACAAAAAAGGTATTTTGTATATTACCTTTGTATATTTTGTGGCAGAAGACAGAGAAACAAAGTAATCCACAAATGTATTACGTTAAGATTGATCTTAAATGCAATGTACGAATTACTTAACATTTTGATCTCATTCAAAGGGATTACACCATTTTGCCTGGTGTAGGGAAATAGAGAGGAAGCGAGGAAGTAGAACCCCAGTATCCCCTTCATGGACATGCCTTTAATGATCTAACTTCCTTTCTTTAGGCCCCAGCTCCTAAAGGTCCCATAACATTCTATTGATGGCATGGACGGGTAACCAGTTAAAACTAGTATCCCTTAATGTGGGTGCCTTTAAGGACATTTATCATTAGAATCATAACACCAATCATTTAAAAAAAAAAAAGTCAGCGTTCTAGAATCTTCTCATATATAATTCAGAATAGGTCTAGGGGAGACATCATGCTAAGCCATATGTTTAACGTTTCTATTAAAAAAAAAAAAAAAAGCCAGGCAGTGGTGGCGCACGCCTTTAATCCTAGCACGTGGGAGGCAGAGGCAGGCAGACTTCTGAGTTCAAGGCCAGCCTGGTCTACAGAGTGAGTTCCAGGATGGCCAGGGCTACACATAGAAACCCTGTCTCGGAAAAACAAAAAACAAAAAACAACTCGTTACATTCATTGATAGAGTTGGGAATGATGAAAATATACAAATATATTTTGTATCCAGCATCTTAAATGCACACAACATAATGTACTCATTATCTCTCAAGCACTGATTTTTCTACGCCAAGTTTGAATCCCCCTCTTTTCGAGTTTGCTACCACTGCACTTGCTTTGGGGAATTTATTTCAGGAAAGGCCTAAAGCCTCCTGCATCGACCAGGCTCTGTCCTAAGGAAGAGGCAAAGCCCTGTGGAAAGATCTACTTAGCCTGATTTGCGCAGCTCAGCAGATCTCGGTTCCCTTCCTTGCAGAGTGAGAAAGCCCACCCGCGGGGTGAATTTGCATGGTACACAGAGCTGGCAAGGAGTCCAGTTTCAGAGCCAGCTCTGCAGACAGGTTGGCAGGGCTTACAGAAACAGCAGCTGACTGCTGGAGAGCCCCGCCCCATTCTCAGCGGCTTATCTCCTTTGGCTTATGCCCTGCCCCCTTATATCCACCTCTGTAATCAATCCCTAGGCCTAATATTATGGTAATCATCATGCTGATTAAATACGGTTTTTAATTCTTTTAAATCCTGAATCTTTTCATTGGAAAATACCACGTGTCTACCCCACAAAATATGACTATAAACATTACTGTGAGGGGTATACTTACTCAAACCATGTCTTCTCAACCTGATGTATCAAAACATACACTCACTCAGACATGATTGAATAACAGATACCATCTTTTCATTATTTATTCACTTCATATCCCAATCACAGACCCCTCCCTCCCTCCCTCCCTCCCTCCCTCCCTCCCTCCTCCCAGTCCCACCATCCCACCCCTTTCCCCCACTCCCCTCCCCTTCTTAGAGAAGAGGAGCCCCGCACCCCTCCTGTCCCATCCTACCCTGGCACATCAAGTTGAATCAGGACTAAGCGCATCCTTTCTCACGGAGGCCAGACAAGACAGCTCAGGTAGGGGAGAGGGATCCACAGGCAGGCAACGGAGTCTGAGTCAGAGGCATCCCCCTGCTCCAGTTGTTAGGAAACCCCCATGAAGGCCAAGCTGTACAACAAATAACCATTTAAAATGGTCATCTGATTATCAGTTTGAAAGAATTGGCCCGTTCCTATGATTCTCTTCCCTCCTAAGACTGAAAGATGATTTGGGGGCTGGAGAGATGGTCCAGGAATGCTAGAAATCCTTATAAATGCCAGGTGGGTATGGGGGCCCGCTTGTAATCCTCCCCACACAAGCTGGTGATCAAGATTACGCACTTCAGGGGGCTCTGGGTTTAACTAAGAGAGCAGGTGAAGGTGTTTTCTGACACCAGCCTTGGGCCTCCACATGCATGTAGAAAGGCATCCACATATCTGTACGCCCCCACACATAAAACATATATAAAAACATGCATATATTCATATATGCATACCATACACACAACTCTTGAAAAATGGCAAAAGAAAATACAGTTTGAGTAAGTAGGTTCTTTTCTATGCAGAGCAAAGCAAGATGGGAAGATCCTTCCTATGTAAAATGTAAAGCTTAGTTGCAAATCAGTTCACAGGGGCCTGTGTGGCCATAAAGAGCACACTTTTTAAGATCAGCTCTCAGTCTAAAGGCCAAGCCTATCGCATCCCAGCTGTTTAAGTTTGGACAGACTTACATGGTGAGATTTGACGCCACTGCGTGTGCACAGAGGGCTGTGTACCTATGTAGTGTTACTTGGTGGGGGTAGTAACTGGCAGCGTCAATGGTCAAGCAACGAGGCTCTGTTTTTATTACTATAATTACTTCCTAAAAGCCCTTCACCTCCATCTTGGTCGTCAAGTAAGATAAAACTTAGCAAAAGAGGAACATTGCTCACTAGGCTAGTCTAGTCTGATTTCAATGTTGATTTTGTGTTCCATCTGAGGTCATACTAGGGAACTGACAGCACCAAATAGTGACCTTTCCTTTATCTCAGTGTTTTAAAATGCTAATGTTCCAGGTGAATCTCTACAGAGCCCAGAAATCTTGCTCTTACCAATCCCGGGCTCCCCATAACACCACGTGCTTTTCATTTCTTCCTTTAACTGCCTGATTCTGTCTTTCCTTCATTCATGTCTCCTTCATGGGGCCCAGGAAGTGACCCACAATTGGTGGGACTTGGTGTCCTAGGCTAGGCAGTGCTGCCACTGGGGTAAACAGGTACAGCCTCAGGCTATCAACCTGTCTTCCGGCTGTTAGCCTCACACCAGGAAATGGTAGGGGCATTCTCGTATGTCATAGTCTTTGGTTTTCAGTCATACTATTGGCTCTTTAAGGTCTGTGGGGTACCTGGTATCTGTTTAGGGGACGGCTGGTTCTTAAATGGTGAGGCTTTGAGCTCTGTCCTCAAGTCAGTCAACACCAAATATAAACAATAAAAAATGTAGTGATTACAAGTATGAAAACAGGGCCGTGGATATGATCGGTAAATGACACGCCAGCCGGAGGCCCTGATTTCAGTTTTCAGCACTCTTGTAGAAAGCTGGGTACAGCAGTGTGCGCGCCAGTAGCTCCAACTAGGGAGGCAGTCACGGGGAATCCTAGGTCTGGATGGCTAGCTGGTGGTGCTAGCCAGATTGTCAAGTCCTATCTCTTTTGAGAAATCTTATCTCAAAAGAGAAGGTGGGAGGTAATTGAGGAAGACACAAGACATCTATTTCTGGCTTCCACATGCACACACATACGTGAACACAGATATACATACACACAGAAGAATGTGATTAACGGCTGTGTGAATGCGTGTGTACAGGGCAGCACTGTTTTGAAGGTTCTTGAAACCTTAGGAAGTAGAGCACCTCCTCTTAGTTGGTGGAAGTAGGTCACCAGGTCATACTATGATCTGAACACCCTCCTCCACCATATACTGCTTTTCCCATGATCCTCCCTGCCTGAGTACATGGAGCCAAGCATGGGGCTGGACCCCCTGAAACAATGAGCCAGAATAAATACTTCCTCTGCGTTATTCTCACGGACACGTTCCCAGAGTGACCGACACTTCACGAGTTGACAAGAGAGTGCGGAAGGAAGCATCTATTTTTGCTCAGGAGGCTCAAGGAAAAAGAGTCCTACAACTTTGATCTAGAGAGGGTTAATTAGTGGAGCAGGAAGCCAGAGAGAAGGTGACCCGTCCCAGTAGGCTGATGTGAAGGATGTAATAAGAGATGAGATGGCAAGGTATCCTAGAACATCATCACAGGAAGAAGTTTAAAACTGACCCCCAAGGCCCCTGGAGGAGCTGCTACAGTGCCTTGCACGGGGAACAAGTCCAGAGGAATTGCTTAGAGACCACTGGTTTACTCACAGTGAGTGAGTCTGAACAAAACTCTGGCTGGGTCCATAGAGTGAAATGACTGTGAACTCCAAACAAGCTGGACTCACAGCTGGACTCTCACAGCTGGACTCACAGATGGACTCACAGCTGGACTCTCACAGCTGGACTCTCACAGCTGGACTCAGCTGGACTCTCACAGCTGGACTCACAGATGGACTCACAGATGGACTCTCACAGATGGACTCACAGCTGGACTTCTCACAGATGGACTTCTCACAGCTAGATTCTCACAGATGGACTCTCACAGCTGGACTCACAGATGGACTCACAGATGGACTCACACAAATGGACTCACAGCTGGACTCTCACAGCTGGACTCTCACAGCTGGACTTCTCACAGCTGGACTTCTCACAGCTGGACTCACACGGATGGACTCACACGGATGGACTCACACAGATGGACTCACAGCTGGACTCTCACAGATGGACTCACAGCTGGACTCTCACAGCTAGACTCTCACAGCTGGACTTCTTACAGATGGACTCTCACAGATGGACTCACACAGATGGACTCACAGCTGGACTCACACAGATGGACTCACACAGCTGGACTCTCACAGCTGGACTCTCACAGCTAGACTCTCACAGCTGGACTTCTCACAGATGGACTCTCACAGATGGACTCTCACAGATGGACTCACAGATGGACTCTCACAGATGGACTCACACAGATGGACTCACAGCTGGACTCTCACAGCTGGACTCACACAGATGGACTCACAGCTGGACTCTCACAGCTGGACTCTCACAGCTGGACTCTCACAGCTGGACTCTCACAGATATCTTCTATGAACATCAGTTTCCTCATCTACAAAGATCCATTCAATAGCTACCATAATATGGCCGCCTTAAGGGTCAAAGGAAGTAATTTCTATAGCCTAGCAATAATGTTTACACCATGCAGAATCCAGTGAGTGCTACTCACAGCTGCTGTCAGAGAAAATTAATTTTAGCTTTATTTTGTGATGGCCAAATGCTTAGGAACACTTGGATCTTTGAGTACTTTTCTCCCTTTGAAAGCATTTGCTGTGGTGTTCTCAGAAACTCTCATGCCTTCATACAGAAGGTAACTGAGCAGGCAAAGGAGGAGGCTCTTGTCCAAGGTTGTACATCAGTGGCTCACGCTCAGTCCCTGGGTCCACAAAGATGCACGGAACCCTCTTATCCAGGAACCCATGTTTTTGAAGGCTTTGCATTGTATCGCCGCCCTTTTTTGTCTGCTAAACAGGCAGCTGCTTGTTGGTAGAACCTGTGATTTTAGCCTTTGGTGGCCTTCTTCATGGATTCTCATGTGTGTGGAAAAATATGTCCGAGCCTTTGACTGTCCCATCTATAACAAATTCTCTTTGCTTATGGTATAATACAATCGTATGCAAATTAGGCATTACTTTGAGTCTAATCGGTTCTTCAAACATCTGGGCTTTCTTATTTGTTTATGTTTTCAAGCTTATCCAAGTTTGTTTGTTTGTTTGTTTGTTTATTTATTTATTCGGGCTAAGTTATTTGAAGTAACTTTCGTGCTAAAACCTAGCCTGGAGAAGAGATATGAAATCCCCTGTTGAGTCTTGGTTGTGCTTTACGCCCTGGAGGCATCTGTCTGTCTCATGACTGTTTTCTGGAAGCAATGACACCTAAACTTGAGCATACCTGAGAACCACACAGAGGACTGTTCACAGGGCCACCTGTGCCCCTCCTCTGGAGTCTGTGGTTGTCCCAGGTCTGGAAAGACATAGGGAACTGACATTTCTAACCAGTGCCCAGATCATGACAAAGTCTCAGGTCCTGAGGTTTTAAGACTTAGAAACAATCACTTTTGTAAAGGCGTTCAATTCCACTCATACACCTTCTACGTCTCCTGTGAACACCTTCAGTACACTGCTTTGACGCAGCCAGGTAAAATGGCCGAGAGCCCCAGGGCAGCCCCAGGGAGGGATACCCTAGATGCTTTATTTTCTCAGACTAGTCCAACTCCGAGACATTCAAGCATACTCCAAAACTAATCCCACCATTTTTTTTTCCATTGTCGTGAACTTTGCTTGACCCGCGCACGCATGCCTTCCAAAGACTAGGTAGGTCCCGGGTCCAAACCTCCAATTTGGCCAGGGCAGCAGCTGCCATTGTGGATTCAAGCCAGACCACGTTCATTTGCTTAAACAGGAGGCACTCAAGAAGGCTGAAGCTAACATTACAGAGAAGTAATGCAGCAATTTTGCATCTGTTCTGTGGTCCCATTAATTTCCTTAACTAGGACTAAGCAGAACAGACAAGTAGGCTGGCCCCTTCCCTGCCTTTCACTAATAGTCGTAAACCTGCTGTTGTAATAGAAAAGCTGCTTATAACATCATTAACATCTGTTTAGGCCCTCTTTGGATCTTGCTGGTGACTCCGTATTATTCTGCCTTCACGGAAAGTTCCTGTTGTGGTTTGAGATTCTAGCTGCTCCTTCCTGAGCTTTGAAAGTTAAAGCAGCTTCAAGGACAGCGTGGCTTGGAGAGCGTCCACCTCCAAAATGGTCTGAACGTAGCTTTCCAAATGGCTGTTAGTGCCTTCCTCCTGCGCAACATGGCTTCTCAGATGCCAGCTGGGCTAAAGCCCAAAAAGGCAGATGGATTCGGAAGTTCTTCTGCCTGAAGCTGAAGGTTCCTACACTCCAGGAACCTTGTAGGGAGGAAGTTCAGGGCTGATTGATCCCCCTAGTGGCCACCAAGGTCTTCGCTTCACACTCTGGGTGAGCTACTGGCTTTGTGTCACCTGTCTTGAAGAAGGAACGTAGGCTTGGCCCAGTGTGGACTAACACCTGAGCTGCTTTAGAGAGCTCTTCCCCAGGATCTGGCTGCATGCCGACAGTCATCCGCCCTGTTGTGCTATTGTGGAGCTTATCTCAAATTCTCCCTCATCCCACACAGAGTTCTAGGATGTGAGGACATGACTATAAAAAATCAAGGTTTTAGGTGATTGTATTCAAATGAGAGAAATCCTTAAAAACACAGAATAGGGGCTGGGGGGGTGCAGACGGGGGTGGTTCCATGGTGAAAAGGATGTGCTCCTCTTCCAGAGGACCCCGTTTTTAATTATCAGCACCCACATGAAGACTCACAACCATCTGTAACTCTAGTTTCAGGGTATAATGTAACCTTCCTTGGGTACCAGGCATGCATGTGATGCGTAGACATATGTGCAAGCGAAACACACATATACATAAGATAGATAGACAGACAGACAGACAGACAGACTAATCTATCTATACTTTCAATTCTAATAATATATAAAGTATATATTATTATTATTAGAATTATATATATTATATTATAGAATTAAAAGTATAGATATAAATATATACATATTATATGTTATTAGGTTTTAAAGTATAGATATATACATACTATATATATATATATTATATGTACACATACACACACACACACACACACACACACACACACATTAGAATTTAAAGTATACACCAGAACATGAGTCTTGTCAAAACCTGGTCCCTGGATGAAAGACTCTTAGGGACTGTGTGACAATAGCATGTAGGCTTCAAAACTCAGCTCTATCTGGCTGAATCTTATTCCTTAGCCTTGAGTCTCTCTCATTCAAGAAAACGTGAACTTTTTTTCCTCCTTGTCGCTGGGAGAGCTGAAATGAGAAGCCAGAGAGTCGAGAAACACCAACCCGGTAGACAACGGCTCTGGGGTGTCCCAGAAACACGCGCCGAACCCAACTGAGAGAGACCAGAAACTTCCTTGGAAAATAAGGCACGTGAGACAAGCTTTGAAGCAGAGAAGGAGAAATTCCCCAGGAGAACAGTGGGAAGGGATGGGGACCCAGGGAGTCATGGTTGTAAAGACTGGGGAACCCCGAAGGCCTAGGCCAGGAGTTGTGGGTCCACCGGGAGAGAAGCCAGAGGCTGCAATGGGAGAGGACGGTGTGGTCAGTTCTTGCAAAGTCTTGTAATTTATCAAGGGTTTGGGGAACCAACAAAAAGACCTCCCATAAGATTGTGGTACGTTTGGGTTTGTGTTTCAAAACTATATGGAGAAGAGAGGACCAAGGCTTATGAGTTGGCAGTACTGCTAGAAACGCAGGCGAGAAGATGAAGTGTGGGTCCTGTGCAGGAAGGCCATTTAGAAGGAAACATTGCAGTGTGTGTGTGTGTGTGTGTGTGTGTGTGTGTGTGTGTATGTGTACACGTGCGCGACAGAGGGAGGGAGAGAGGGAGAGAGAAAAAGAGAGAGGGAGTATGTGAGCGCCAAGTGGGGTCTCCTCAAGGACAAGTGACAGAGGAAAGCCTGGGCACCCTGTCTCGTAGCCAGATGAGCCATGTGGTTTAGGTAGGACCATGTAAAGGCAGCTGCTGCCACCAATAGAAAGATGACAGGCTAATTAAATCCCTATTTATTTGAGGTATCTACACGGGGATTTCTAGGAGTACTCATTTTCTTAACCCTGTTGTAAAATCGTTCACAAAGACTTCTTTTTAAATTATGAAACTGAAAGTCCATACGAAAAACCGTGAAACACTGCAAGGCACAATCATGTGTCACCCAGCCCGGCAAGCGCTGTGGTTGGCTGGTTCCCTGTGTGATTCCTCCTCCCCCTGGGTTGTGTGGAGGGAATTCCAGGCATCCCATCCTGTAAGAGTACTGATAATATCCCTCAAGGAAGATCTGTGGGAGTGTAACCCAGTTAAGAATACTAGCAGTGGTCTTAATATTATCATGGATCTCAGCAGTGTCCACGATTCCCAGAAATGTGGTGTGTGTGTGTGTGTGTGTGTGTGTGTGTGTGTGGAGAGAGAGAGAGAGAGAGAGAGAGAGAGAGAGAGAGAGAGAGAGAGAGAGAGAGAGAGAATAAAAAATGAGCAAAGCCCGGTGTGGTGGTGCACGCCTTTAATCCCAGCACTTGGGAGGCAGAGGCAGGTGGATTTGTGAGTTCGAGGCCAGCCTGGTCTACCGAGTGAGTTTCAGGACAGCCAGGGCTACACAGAGAAACCCTGTCTCGAAAAACAAAAACAAAAACAAAAACAAAAACAAAAACAAAAAATGAGCAAAGAGCTAGAGAGAGGGAAACAGGAGAGAGAGAGAGAGAGAGAGAGAGAGAGAGAGAGAGAGAGAGAATGAATGAGAATCAATTAAGTGTTTTTTAAACAATTGGTTTAAATTAGGATCCTCCATGATCCACGTTTTGCCTCCCCCTACCATTTAAAGAATGTGGCTGTAGTGTAAAGTCACCATCTTCTTGGTTTGCATCTATATCACATCCTGAGTGCTCTGTTGTCTTTTACTGCCTAGTTGGATGCTAATATAAAGATGTCGTCCTGTGAGCTAGCCTGAAACGTGGCTATCCTAAACCCATCGACCTCATCCCCAGTGGTACTTTTCGCTTGGTGATACAAGGATGAGCTAACCGGACACCCTCTCTCCCCTCCCCAACGCAGCGCGTGGGTCTGCACCCGAGTCCACTTGAGTCCACCCAAGTCCAACCTCCTCTCGGCCAGTACTTGTTTTCGTCTAGTCTGAGGTTTCACCTGAGACTTCCCATACGTCCCTGGGTCTCTGGTGGTTTTCAAGTGTGTTTCTCCAAATGTCATAGACAACAGGTGCCTACATCTAGGGGCTGGTGCTTGTTCGCATGCGTGGAGTCTATGGAACTCATTGAAGGGGAAGGGTCAGGGTTTTCCCAACAGCAAAACCTCCTAACAGAGTGGCCAGCAGAAAAACCCAGAAATAAATAATATTATCTATTGTTTAATTAAGTCAGGTTCAATACTCAAATGAATGATTCTATCCGGAATATAATTATGGATGCAGTGGGCAGTATTAATTATAATCTGCTCAATATATCTGCTGTTCGTTTAGATCAAAGAAAGCTCTGGCAGGTAATGCAGTATTACACTATCAGAAAATGTGGACTTCTGGACTCTGTTTCACTAACCCATCGCCTGATGCTTCTTCCTGGAGCGCCCAGTTGTTCGCGATGACCAGCTTATTCACCAGTGTTAGCAGCAGCCTGGAAGAAACCTGGGGACCATCTCTCAGGCCTCTTAGATGTGATGTGGAGGGTCCTAAGCTGCACTGGGCCAGCCTGAGTCAGACATCAATTACTTTTATAACCTAAGACGCTGATTGTAGCGCTGCATGCAGCGTTTGGTGGGTGGTCTGTGATTCTCAGTGCACGGAATAAGTGGTGGCCACATTGCAGAACTCCCGGGCTGTGGCCAAGAATAAATGCTGACAAGAAGGAGCACGTTCCTGCCCGCATTACTCTTCTGACCTCGCCTTTGGTGTTCACCCTAATTCCTCACTGCACACACAGATAATTGAATTGTTAACTCAAGCTTTCTTCTTCGTCCTTGTTTTAGCATTTCGTATGGTAAAGGAACAGCTGCTTACTGCAAAAAAAAAAAAAAATGTGCCTCTGTCAATACCTTAGTCCATACAGGCTGACTGTAAAAACCGACTATTTTGTTCAAGTCGTTACTGGACCGTTTCATTGTATCCCGAGGTACAGAAATGAAACAGCTCCTTAACCATTCACAGCTCTCAGGCCAAGTGATAAAAACAAATGTCAGGAACTTTAAACGTAAGCAAATAAAATAACGTTGAATCCTGAAGCTTTGCAACCCTAATGAAGTCATGACGCCCGCCATGTTGGAAGCGGCCCGTGACATCTTTCTGACAAACGTTTGGAACAGAAATGTCTCCCTTCTTAGCAATATTAAATAACACACAGAATTAAATAGCACACAGGCCATATGACGGCCTGGTAGAGGTTCCTCAAACATACAAATAGATTACATTAGCTTTTTCTCTCTATAGCAGAGGGAGAGCGCATTATTCAAACTTCTGCTACAGTACCCCTGAATTGTTCAATGGTATTAAGTCACCATCAGTGGAATGATATGAAAGGTATTCTAAGATTCCTGGTATTGTCTTCAAGATGATCTCTCTGAGTTCCAATTAAATAAGCGTTACCATTTAGTCCAAACCTGAGCAAATCCAGCTTTCCTATGTTTGTAAAAACATGGAAACGGAAAATTGAGATATTGAGTGGTATTCTCATTCTGTATTATCTGCTAAGTTCTATATCTATTACTTGGGCATTGATCACATACTTAGCAAAAAAAAAAAAAAAAAAAAAAAAAAAAAAAAAAAAACGCTGACCAAGCACTTTTACAAGGTGAGGCAGATCGTGCAGATTCTGTGGCCATCGTTAGGCGGGCCACCCACTGGGTAAGCGGAAGTTGCAGACGTGTCCCCCGTTGGCACTCAGGACACCTTCATCCCTGAGTTAGAGAATAAAGGAAACAACGCTACTTCCCACCATAACGTTTCAGGAGTGAAGTTGAGAACTCCCTGCCTTAGGGAAGACTATATGCATTCTTTTTTTTTTTTTTTTTTTTTTTTTTTTTTTCTTTTTCCAATGAAACCAATTACTATTCCTTGGCATTTATTGCAGACGAGCAGGAGAGTTCCGGGGCGATTATTTACACGGTGGAGCTGAAGCGCTATGGGGGGCCCCTTGGCATCACGATTTCTGGAACGGAAGAGCCGTTTGATCCCATAATCATCTCGAGCCTCACTAAAGGGGGATTAGCGGAAAGGTAAGAGTGGAAGGGGGCTGCTGGAATTACCTGTGTCTGAGCGGCTCGGCTCCCGCCCAGCCTTGTGAACCACCACACTCCCCTCCCCTAGCTGTTTATCTGTTGACTTTTAAATCTGCACAGAGGATTGAGTCGAAAGCTTGAGAACTCTCAGGCAGAGCTCAGACTTGACATTGAAGGGCGCCGCACAGGCAGGCGAAGATGCCACGGCTTAGCATGGATATTACTCTCAAAAGAAAACGGGTGTTAGGAGAGCGCGGTCGGCTACAGGTAGATCTAGTCGGTGTCCATTTTGAGAAGGGGACGCAGCCGTTGAGGGAGGTTAAAAGGCTTGTCCAAATCAATTCAGCAAACATTTGCTGAGCTTTCTGCTGCCTGACAGGTATTGTAGTAAGCTCCTATGTATT
Organism: Apodemus agrarius; assembly: GCA_964023405.1. Classification (NCBI taxonomy): domain Eukaryota; kingdom Metazoa; phylum Chordata; class Mammalia; order Rodentia; family Muridae; genus Apodemus; species Apodemus agrarius. Next base: position 10,852,513 of record OZ030026.1, on the reverse strand, counting down.
TGGGAGAGGATAATAAAGGCTCGGTCCTCAGAGGCTGCGGCTAACAGGGTGTAGTGACCCTCTCAATACTATCTCCTTGTGTGTCTCCATTTGTCCCGTGGCAGGGATGCACACACCGGTGCCAGCTCTCCAATGTCTGCTGAACTGCACTTTTTTTTTTTTTTCTGAGACATGTTGCTTGGACACACAACAGACTCTCTAACTAGATCTATTTTCCAGTGACTTAGCTCGAGAATGCTCAGGCATGTCATTGAGGCTGACACTTGATGACAGTAGTTGCAAGATAGAGATGTAGCGCTGCAGATTTTTTTTTTTTTTTCAGAGCTGCAAGGCACCTTGCTTAGAGATCGGCTCACTTGACAGCTCTGTGTGTCAGGCGAGGGGGCGGGGGCGGCTCAGCCCCGGCTGCTCTACTGGGATTTAATATTCTGATTTTAGCTGAGACGCCCGGGAGAGGGTCTCTTCAGGCATCCTCCTGTCCTAGTTATCACTGTGAGACAGCAAAGGACTTCTCTGCAAAGGGGTTCATTATGGCTGGACTTTACAAGCTACGTCATTCTTTTTGGTTTTTCGAGACAGGGTTTCTCTGTGTAGTCCCGGCTATCCTGGAACTCACTCTGTAGACTAGGCTGGCCTCGAACTCAGAAATCCGTTGCCTCTGCCTCCCAAGTGCTGGGATTACAGGCGTGCGCCACCACGCCCGGCTAAGCTACGTCATTCTTGAGCTAATACTCTTTACGGCAGAAGAGATCTTTTTCAGAGAAAACTTCTGTAATTCTAAATGCATTGGTAGACAGGTTAAGCAAGACCTCCTTACCGGTGTACACTGTACCACCTCTGCCAGCCAGCCACTTCTGCCAAACACAACTGCCACGGCCCCAGAACAAGCGGCGGTCAAAGCACTCGGTCCCTAAGAACCCCGTAAACAGGGTTAATTCCTTCAGTATCTGAATTTAAAGTGATCCAGTCCGCCCAAGGCCTGACCTTTGTGCTTTAGCTCAGCATCTTTGTCTCAGGGTGAAGATCTCAGCGGCTACACTGTCAATCTTCCACAGCATCCTCATATCCCTTCCAAAGCTTCCCAACAATGACAGATAGAGTAAACATCAGAATTGAATACCCATTGAGACTGGATGAGGATATGGAGGATACAAAGCTTAGAGATACTGTTTATCAGTGTGTTAATCAGTAAATTCATGCCTTTTCTGAGGCCAGGGAGATCGATCCATTGTTAAGTGGCTGTCGCACAAGCCGAGAACCTGAGTGTATCCCCAGGCACGACATAAACGTCAGGCGCACAAGTGAGCACCTGTCACCACAGCTCCGGGCACTAGGACAGAAGGAGCCGGAGAGCTCAGTGGTCAGCTGGCTTGGCCAAATTGATGAGCTCCAGATTCAATGATAAACCATGCCTTCAAAAATAATCAATAGATAGGTAGGTCAATGGACAGATGAAAAGATAAGTAAGTAGATTAGATAGATGGATAACAGGTAGATAGATGATAGATAGACAGATGAGAGAGACAGACAGACAGACAATAGGTAGGCAGATAGATAATAGGTAAGTAAATAAATAAATGATAGAGATAGATAGATGATAGATGACGACAATAGATAGATAGATAGATGACAATAAGTAGATAGATAGATAGATAGATAGATAGATAAACAGACAGACGACAATAGGTAGGTAGATAGATAGATAGATAGATAGATAGATAGATAGAAAGAATAATAGACAGATATGGTAGAGGATGATTGAGAGAGACCCAGTATTGGCTTCTGACATCAACATGCCCTCACACACATGTTGCATAGACATGAACATATATATTTACATGCCACATACACAACATTAATTGATCGAGTGACATGCTTTCTTTATCCACACGTCAGTCCGAGTCTTACACATGTTCCCATCTCATCCTCAAGACTTCCCTGTGAGACGATTACCCCCATCCTATTGATGAGGAACTGATATCCAGAGAGGTTGAAATAAGGGACCCATGTCATACAGCTGACCTGGTGGGTGACAGAGATGGCCTTAAACTTAGCACCTTCTAAGCCTTCTGCCCGGCCTTTTTCAACTCTTAGAACCAGACCAGGGCTGCTGCTGCACCTGTCTAGTCTATGTCTCAAACCCTTGGATCTGTCTTCTGGTAAGCCTAGCACCACTTTTGTACTGAACATTTTAAATCTGTAGGAATCAAGAAGGTTGACCGCTATACATGACCACATTTGCTGTTCAACAGAGTTCATTTCCTGGGGACCTGTAAGGAGTTTACTGAATGACTCAGCTTTCTTGGAGTTTAAAAATATATATACAACTTCATTCTCAAAACTAGTTTAAAATGCTTCTTCTAATTTTATTGGAAAATAAAAACTAATTCACCGTGGATGAATTATGACACTTCCCAAGAGAAAGCTAGGAGTGAATTTTAGAGACCCTGCCAAGTCTTTATTATTATTAATATGTAGGCATATTGATAAATTTACCCCAAGAAGCCTGCAGGGATTATATCTACCTTCCTTCCCTGTCTAGAGTGTCTCCCTCTCCTGTCTATGTCTGGTGTGTCTACCTTCCTTCCCCTGTGTGACTTGTTTACCCACCTCTGCCACGGTCTGGTGTTCCAGGACTGGAGCAATCCACATCGGTGATCGAATCCTAGCCATCAATAGCAGCAGCTTGAAGGGGAAGCCCCTGAGTGAAGCCATCCACTTGCTACAGATGGCAGGCGAGACCGTCACCCTGAAGATCAAGAAACAGACAGATGGTGAGTGGGGCGAGCGTCCCAATTAAGGATTTTCCCAGCGCGTTTCCTTCCCTAAGAGTGTGCAGTGTCTGCGCGGGTTTCTAGGGAATCGGCTCTCGAGCTGCTGCATCCGAGGACCTTTTCTTGTGAACTTACACTGATGTCTATACCCTGTCTCCCTGTCTGTAAAGCCCAATCCGCGTCAAGTCCCAAGAAGTTCCCCATCCCCGGCCACTCGAGTGACCTAGGAGATGGTGAGGAGGACTCCTCCCCAATACAGAAACCTGGCAAGCTCTCCGACGTATACCCCTCCACGGTGCCCAGCGTGGACAGTGCTGTGGACTCCTGGGATGGGTCTGGAATAGATGCCAGCTATGGGAGTCAAGGTACGGAAGTCTGTTTCCTGTGCAGAGTGTCTTTTCATAACCCATGCTGATCCAGTATGTCTACAGTAAACAGCCTGAGCCTTTCCACCTGCCACCGAAGAATTCTCTCCTTGTAAGCCATGGGCATTTATCATTTATCATACATTGATAGGATATTGATGGCCATGTATTCAATGTAGAAATCTTAGAGAGATATGAAACAGACTCTATAGCAAAGCAGTTTAATAGAAACTGTAGAGTTGTATTTCTTAGCAAGCATTCCATAAAGATGGGCAGGGGGTTAACTGAAGCTGTTAACAAGATAGTCACCAATGACTAGTGTGACCCCACTGATTCTTGGGCATGCCTGGCTTGAATAAAAACTGACGTTTTCCTTACTACTCAGTGTTAGGGAGTGACAGTTGTGTGATGACTAGTGTGACCCCACTGATTCTTGGGCATGCCTGGCCTGAATAAAAACTGACGTTTTCCTTACTACTCAGTGTTAGGGAGTGACAGTTGTGTGATGCGTGAAGGTGTGTCATAGATGTGTCTTCCCAGACATGGTGCTGATATCCATCAGATAAACAGCTTCGAGAGCGGGTTTGAGTGAGGGTAACTTGGTAACTTAGTGTCTTCATTAGGGTTTTAGTGCTGTGAGCAGACCCCATGACCAAGGCAACTCTTCTAAAGGACAACATTTCATTGGGGCTGGCTTACAGGTTCAGAGGTTCAGTCCATTATCACCAAGGTGGGAGCATGGCAGCATCCAGGCAGGCATGGTGCAGGAGGAGCTGAGAGTTCTATATCTTCATCTGAAGGCTGCTAGCAGAATACTGATTTCCAGGCAGCTAGGATGAGGGTCTTACGCCCACACCCACAGTGACACACCTACACCAGTAAGGCCACACCTCCTTATAGTGCCACTCCCTGGGCCAAGCATCTACAAACCATCACGTTTAGTTAACTACCCATTAGGAGAGTGCACATCCAGCTGCCCCTCACCCTGGTTTTCGTATTCCTTTTTGTTCACTCTGCCTTTGTTGTGTTACACTCTGTCAAGTCCTAGATAGGCCAGGGGTGGGGGTGTGTGGGGGGGGGATCAAAAGGACATAGTGCATCAACTTCTCAAACTATTACATAGCCATGAGTTTGGCATTTGACTGAGAAAATATGGTGAAGGTCTCAAGTGAAGCTGATGATTGATTATGTTGTATGTGCTTGATTGTGTTGTTGGGTGTGCGCACACAGATGCAGGAGACCAGAGGTCTCAGATCTCCAGGAGCTGGAGTAGCAAGCAGATATGAGCCACCTGATGAGAGAGAGTTCTGGGAACCAAACCCAGGTCCTCTGCTGAGCCAGCTCTCCACCCCCATATCTCTCTCTCTCTCTCTCTCTCTCTCTCTCTCTCTCTCTCTCACACACACACACACACACACACACACACACACATATATATAAATGAAGGGTTAAATTATACATACATACATATGTATATGTATGTATGTATAATTTAACCCTTCATTTTCTGGCAATTCCAAGTTATAATACCATGTGACAACTTAGCCACAGCACCAATGTCACATTTTCATTGGGAATTTCTGGCCATAAGGGGTGTCATATAAAGGACCCTTTTTTGCGGGAAATATTAAAAATGAATCCGGCACGTTCCCGCACACGTGCCAGCAGCTCCCGGCCCTGCTGCAGCTCACAGGCTCTGTCTCTACCCGCCAACTCAGGTGGGGCTCCTGAGTTCTCTTCGCTACCTTGTCAGCCCCATGCAATGTCCGTCCACCCCACGGTCTGCCAGCACCATACTCATTCACCCAGTAGAAAGAAGCAAAACTCTCAAAGCTTATAATTAACCAATCTGATTTATGTATCAATAAGTTCTCAATTTACAAGATGCCAATACAACAATTTTAGAACCAATTGATAATGATAAAAGCTTTATCCCAATTATTCTAACCTTATGATATCATAACCACCTGTGGCTGGTTAAAGCCACGCTGGCTCATATCTGCTTCCATCTTTGCCTTCCCTTTCTCCCAGTGAGACAGAAGCTGTCTAACTCTTAGCTCCGCCTCCCTTTTCCCTGTCCAATCACAGGCCTCCTGCTGCTCTAATGTGATTGGACAGGGAAAATCTTGCAACAAACCCTACTCAGAATTCATCAAGGTAAATGAGGTTTATTTATTAATGGGTGTGTTGATTTATATTTTTTTACTAATGGGGAAACATTTCGACACAAATTTTTATGAGAAAACTATTGATATTAATGAGTTCTGCCCCAGGTGATTTTTAAGTACACAGTTATTCCAGCCTTTTGCACCCTAAGACTGGGACCGTGATCCGCATATAAAACGTATAGTCTGACCTTCCTTAGTAAAAGATGAAAAACTGCTTATGAAGCATTTCAAAAATTTGAAGAGCAGTCATAACAATACTGAATTTAACACTGACACATTAAAGTCTTTAAGAGACAGTTTGAGATCGCAATGCCCTGGCTGAGTTAAAATAGTTTGAAGATACAGTAATACCTCATATGGGGAGACAGCTTGAGAGTTTACTAAGCATGTTCACGTGACAACCCTCATGCGATTCCCATAAGGAAGCTGGAAGTTGAGGCCAGCTTGTCTGCCATCCACTGTGGTCCTTGGGGCTGTGTCTAGCATCGCTGTCTGGGGGCATGTTGTGTGTCCTTGAACACCAACCTGACAGGCTCTCCCTCTCCACCTGCCCTCCCTCTCCGGCAGCTCTGACAGCTCCAAAGTCCCGACTGTGTAGAGCTGAAATCCTCTCTGCCCTTGGCTTCTGTCTATTATTCCTAGCGACACCCTCAAGGTGAATCAGATCCGGCTCCAGCAGATCTGGAGAAGCGTCATGGCTTCTCTTTTTAAGTCTTTCCTTCTTTAAGCGCAATAGCCTGACTCCTTCAACTCCTTCAAAATTAGGCTCCTCCGCCTAATCTGGGGCCTCTTCACTGGCCTGTGACTCTCTCTTCTCAATATGTCCAAGTTTAACTCTTTGCTTACTCGAGGACAGCGCTCAGAAAGCCGTCCTCAGCTGACTCAGCCAGCCCTACCCTCACGAAGACAGCAGTTCCTGCCAGGGTCGCCCACCCCCACCCCACCCCCTGCAGCATTAGGGGTTTAGACTGCACATTATAATCATTATTCCTTTTGAGCTTGCTACTCATCAGGGTCTCCAGTGGAGCTCAGTTTCTTTTCCTTTCTTATGATATTTGATAAAAACCAGGTATATTTAGCTTGTGATTATTTGTAATTGACCTTTATATCATTAACCTTTTACACTTAAAGCATAAAGGCAGTTATTTTCCTCTTGGTGGTAATTGTCATGTTCTGACATGTAGCTAGCCTTCCCACTTTGTCTCTCCAGAGACCTCACAGTCTCTGCCTCCTTCCTTCTTTAAGCCCGTAGCTGCCCCAGTTTCACTGAAGCGCCATGATGCAGAAGAATCGATGACTTGAGTAACCATGTTCGTTATTGTTCTCTGCTAACTCACTAAAATGTCCCACTGACTCATACAACAGATATCTAAGGTCCAACGTAATTCAACAGGATGAGGTCTTTGTTCTGATAAAAAGCCCCAACAAGTAAACAACTACCAACAATAAACATTGCTTAATGGAAAAGGAAAGGATGGAATGACCAAAGATGGCGAGGAAACCAGGAAGGTGTACAGGACGCGCTGTAGTGGGGGGAAACCTTGATTTACTCAGGGGCTCAGAATACAGACTTCTCCTAGTCATCTCTGGGGTGGCTTCCACCTCTCCCATTCTCTGACACTCCAAGCCAGTCTCCTTTATCCAGATCTGGATCTCTGGGCCCTTGGGTCTTAATTATTCCTTCTTCTAACTGACGAAACCCCGACGGGTTGTGCTCAGATATAGCAAAAGTCAATAGAAAAGGAGACAGCAAACTGTCACTTCCTGAACCCTCACCCTCAGGGAAATTGATGTTCTCGGGGTCTCTGTAATCCTTGATTCTCAACTCAGGTAGCTATATTTCTGTCTGTCTGAGGTTACGTTAACATTTGTGTTTTCTCCAGAAGTAGCCCTTTTAAATTCAGCTTTAAATACATTTGCATATAATTAACTAATCTCTGGATTAATTCAATTTTTTTTTCAGTTTCTAAACACATTCCCAATATATATTCTTTAATACATTTGTGTCTCTAACTCTTCCAGGATTATATAATTAGTGGTTTGGTTTAATTTTTTTTCCCCCCAGAAGTTGTCAGGTGTGTTTAATTATTATTTGCACTCGGGGTCTTTAACATAAAATTTGGCCTTTGGTTCAAGTGTTTTATTCAATCCCTTGGATTGTTTTCTTCTTATGACTAGACTTGGGCACATCATCAACATAGTGCCACGTTCCCTCGTAGTATCTCTACAGGCTGGAAAAGCCAGTAACAGATGCCAGCATGTAAGGTCGGAGCGCATCTTTCTAAAGACTTAGTTAAAGAATATAAACTATTAGGCTGTGCACGAGAGCTCACCCATCCTCCTGGGCTGGCGTCTCCAATCTTCTTCTGTTTATGCTCAGATCTCCACGTTCCAGTCTGTCATCTCTGCGGCATTACCTCTGATCTCTAGTCTTACAGAAGATGACTTTGCTGTGCATATATATACATATATATATGTATATATATACATATATATACACACATATATATAATTTTAATCTTTTGAGGCTCTATTTGGTCACCTTCAGGATTTGTTCCTTGGAAGGCTTTTTCTGTTCTTTATTTCCCTCTCTCCCTTTCTCCCTCCCTCCCTCCCTCCCTCCCTCCCTCCCTCCCTCCCTCTTGTTTCCTCCCCCAGTCTATTCTTTTGATATAAACTTTGCACGCAGCCTATTCCCATCCTTTAAAAATTGCGAGTCATCACCACATTGAGTGAATTCCCCCATGAGCTGAAGGTTCACTAGAGCTCTGAGCGAGCTGCAAGTTCCCCATTGTGTTCTAGGCTTGCTCCGCTTAGCTGTTCCACACTAGAAATGAGGGAGGAGGGAGGAGGGAGGGAGGAGGGAGGAGGAAGAAGGAGGGAAGAGGAAGGAGGGAGGAGAAGGGCTCCCATAGCTGGTGGAGAACAGCGGCTGCAAAGCTCACCAGGCGGAACAGGCTGCTCATCTGGATATGCCCTTTCTCAGTCCATCTGACTTCCCCACCCCACCCCGGTGATTGACAGGGTCCAGGGTGTTTGCTGCCACCAGGCCCATTCAGTGCATCCTTAAGTTTCACGGCAACCATTGCTGCTTTGCCTCTGCTGTGGCCTCTGCTTTGACTGTGTGTGTCTCTGCAAGTCTCTGGTCAGAGAAGTCTTCTCTCAGCCATTTACCAACACACACACAGTCACACACACACACACACACACACACACACACACACACACACTCACATACACACATACACACACTCACATATACACACTCACATACACACACTCACACATATACACACACACTCACCACCCAATTCTCATGTGTCTCTCACTGAATCTGCCAGTTTTCCTCATGTACTTTGGCTTGAGATTATGGACCTGTTACAGCTGTATTGAAGGTGGGGTTGGATCTGCCGATGTGTTGTCCGCTCCTGAGGCAGTTTCTGAAACAGGAACCAGCCTTTCTTGCTCTCCCATTTTTTAAGCAGCGTCCATCCAGACCCGGAAGACATTTATTGGCAGGAACAATTACAAATAACTGCACAAACCCGTGATTGGACTTCTCTATTCTTAAGAAAATAGTGTTTTTGAAGATGGCCAAGATGATCTGGCTAAGATGATCTGGCTCACCTTCTTATACCAAAACTGGTTTCCAAAATTTCGAGGAACAGCAAGACCGACAGCCTCCAAATTATAGATTCAAAGAGGAAATTCCCAAAAAGCATTTTCAAATGTTCTATGTAGGAGCCAGCGCTGTTTCATTTCCTTCCCCACATGAATACTGGGCAGAAATTAAAGGCTATTGTTGTGTTTCATTTAAAAGAAAGAAAGAAAGAAAGAAAGAAAGAAAGGAAGGAAGGAAGGAAGGAAGGAAGGAAGGAAGGAAGGGAAAGAGAGAGAGAGAGAGAGAGAGAGAGAGAGAGAGAGGAGGAGGAGGAGGAGGAGGAGGAGGAGGAGGAGGAGGAGGAGCCGGCCATGAACACATGGAGAGAGAGGGGGAGGGGATGGGGAGAGAAGGGGCAGAGAGGGAGGGAAGAGGGTAAAAGAGTAAGAGAGCGAGGATGGGCAAGCTTTTATAGTGAGTCAGGCACACCTAGCTGCTGCCCAGGTAACTGTGGGGTGGAGCCTAGAAGAGGAATGCTAACAGCTATGAATGGCAAGAAATTCTAAAAGCAAGTGTGACTGTGTTAGGGTGTCAGGACTTTACAAATAACTCAGTTACTATCCCTTAAAAAAAAAAATCACCATGTCCAGGCAATAGAGAAGCCCCTACATTTGTAAAACTTTACTTCCACTCTGCAAATAAATAAAATGAAACTGTGCTCATCAGAAAGAACCAAGACTGAGTTTTAAACCCTCGTTATGGCACAAAAATACAAACCTCGATGTTAAAACCAAGAGGCAGAAGAAATGGAGGAAAGAGACAAAGGGTTCCAGTTCTGAATCAAAGCAGTGATTACGTACAACATATTTTTTTTATCATTTCTTTTACTGAAATTTTCACTTAAAATGCACTCCATGGAAGCTGTGGCGATGCCTCGGTTGCTCATGTACCTTCACTGGCGTAAGGAGCTGAGCTGGGCTCTCTACCTCCATCACAACAAACACAACAGCTGGGGGTACCCCAGCACTGGAGAGGATGAGACAGAGGGATTCCTAGGACTTGCTATCCAACCAGTTAACAGTTAACAAGCTCCAGGTTTGATGAAAGGTCCTACCTAAAAAAAAATATATATATATATATATATATATATATGTGTGTGTGTGTGTGTGTGTGTGTGTGTGTATACATATATACATATATACGTATATATGTATATATACGTATATATGTATATATACATATACACACACACACACATATATATATATGCAGAGCATTTGAGAAAAACACCAGACATAAATTTCTGGCATGCACAGACATGCGCACTCCTGTGCAAGCACACGTATACACCCAACAGACATGCACAAACACATGAGCTCATACAAAGTAGCTCCAAATATAGATGCATTTTAATGTCATGGACTTGCACAGCAGCGCAACCAAAACAAGGCTTAATTATATTTTGGAGGTTATTTTTCATACACATGAGCCGTTGCAACAGTTTCCATTTGCCCCCAGTGTAAATGACTGGTCTTCAGAATTTATGCTCTCACCTCTGAAAACAGGCTTGCTGTTACCAGTCTAGTTCTCTCTACTTTAAATCACGGTATCAGTTCGAGATGGAGTTGGGCTACTTAGAAGTGAACACCAAAATGAGCGCATTTAACCAAGGTGGGGGGGGGGTTGTCGCCTCACATTGTAATCCAGAGCCCGGTGGGGGACGTGGTGTCTTAGTGGCATCAGGGCCCATGCATCTTACTGCCCCTGTGGAGTAGCACCTCTGCTGCCTTCCTGTCACCACAGCCTTTATCCCACAGCCTCTGTCAAGTCTGGAGCACCTCGCCCACATTCTCACTTAACTTTCTCTGAGTGTCTAATGTCATAGTTCTGGCAGTGTTCCTCAGAAGAACCGATATAGTCAGGCTCTTTAAAACAAAAAACAAAACAAAAAAAACGCTCAAATACTCTCTTGCTGCTTCCCTAATGTTACAAGTTAAAGTCAAAGGCCTTCAATTTCCAACATAGCATCCTTTGAACCTGGGCTTCTCTAGAGCTCACTTTAACCCTTTATGTCCCAGACTCTTCATTATTCTCTAAGCAGGTTTTGGTTCCTAGTATAATACCTTGAAAATGATTATCGCTTTGCATATGGTAATTCACCGTGTGTGTGTGTGTGTGTGTGTGTGTGTGTATGCATGTGCTGGTGTATGTATGTGTCTCTGTGTGTCTCTGTGTGCATGTGTGCATGTGTATGTCTGTGTATGTGTGCATGTGTATATGTGTGTGCACATGTCTGTGTGTACATGCATATGTATATGTATGTATGTATGTGTGTATGTGTGTCTATGTGTGTCGCTGTGTGTACATGCATGTGTATACATGCATATGTGTGTATTATTTGTGTCTGTGTATGTGTGTGCATGCATATGTGTGTATGTATGTATGTATGTATGTATTGTGATGTGGATGCTCATGTTCATGCTTCTGCAAAGATAAGTGCACATGCTGGAAGAGCTAGGTCTAACCTCCAGCCAGAATCAGGGAACTTTTTCTCCTCTTAGACCAAGCCGTTCTAACAGTCACATGATTTCAATGTTAAAGATGTAGGCATATGGAAACTGCTCTATAACTTCACCGTGATTAGGGATCTGGGCTCCTAAATATTTCTGCTATATTTTGTTTAGCACTTTTATCCTTGGGGGTCATTGCTTGGTCCAGTTACCAGTGGACCAGCTATTTTGCTTGTGTTTTTAACATCTGGAATAAGAGTTGTAAGGATTCTTCAGAGAAGTCTCTTGGCCATGGGATGGTCGGGACATCTCACAGATTATACCTAGCTTACCGCACAGCCAGCAGCAGTGGGAGAGAACGAGCAGAGACAGCCATGGATCCCGAGATTGTCCCAACCTGGCCAGTCAATTGACTGACCGTCCTCCTGAGGGAGGAACATGTGTGGTAGTCAGAGAGGATGGAGTATCTCCCTGGGAGTAGAGAGAACGTGTTGATGGATTTGAGAACACTCCTCCTTATTTCGACTATACCTTCTCCCTTCCTCTTTCCAGCTTGGTCAACACTGTCTTCACAGCACTTAGCCCCAGTTAGTGAACGTTGACATCCTAACTTCAAACTTTCATTTGACTGTCCTTGAGCACCTTTTATGACCCAGGTTCTAGCCCCAAATGGTGAAAATAGGTTTTCAGTGCTGTTATGTTGAATTCCTTATATACAGTAAGATGCACATCTGATATTAAGCTGTGTGGGGATGGGGTGGGGGGCGGGGGCATGTATACACAGCCTGAGGAAATGGTCTAGAAATGTGTGATGATTATGATCTAAGCTGTGGACTCAGACCTATACATGGGCCCTAGATTTCTCAGTTGAACCCCACAAGTATTCTGAAAAACTGCATACCCCATCACATATTTGAAGCTATGTTCTAAATGGTTCCCTCAAAATTATTGCAAAGAATGAACTGTATACTTTGCTGTGAATAGCCTTTAGATCTATTACTGTCAAAATCTTGGGACTGTAGACTTGCTCATATTCAGGGGTGATGTCTATTTGATAACTCAATTATTCCCTACCCCCCACACACACTGCCTCTCCCTTCAATCTTATCAGACTTAACCCCCATCCAAAAAGTCTCTGTTTTGCAACTCAGATAAACACAGCCATGCTCAAACCACCTCACACAGACATCTCCCTTACTTCTGACTTTCAGAGTGAGTGAGTGAGTGTGTGAGTGAGTGAGAGGGAGGGGGGAGAGAGGAGAAACATGGAGGGGTAAATGCTCTGCCTTGTTCAACGATGATCCCGTCTCCAAGTGCCCGTCCCATCTCCTAGGAACTGGGTTTTTCAAACTTATCCCTGCGTTTGGTGGCGAAGGTTCCTTGTCCTCCAGGCCGAGCACCCTCAAGGGTTTAACTCAGATGAGAAATGAGTCTTCTTATTAAAAGATGGTGGCGTCGTTGTGATAGGAGAGGTGAGAAATGAGATCTGTTATCTCCGGAGCCCTGACCAGCGGCAGCTGAGGCAGTCTGGGGGGAAGAGATGGAGGTGTGTATACAGTGGTGGGTACTGACTGTGAAATGAAGCCGCAGGAGGGCTTAGGTACTGGAAACCGCTCTTCAAAGCCTTTAGCGTCGTCTTTTAATTGCAAATAATTAGGACCTAAGGCGGCTGTGAAGAAATCTCTCAGCGCAGCCATGCAGGAAAGGTTCCACCGTGCGCGCGCTATTGTTCCAGCGGTCACTGTGCCCTCTGACCCTCTGCCAGCCGGTGACGTCAGATCTCAGAAGATGACGTAAATCCTCAGGCCCAGCTCTAACTCCCTGCTCCTGTTTCAGGTTCGGCTTTTCAGACTGCAGGATACAATTTCAACACCTATGATTGGAGGAGTCCGAAGCAAAGAACCAGCCTGTCCCCGGTCCCCAAGGCTCGAAGCCAGACGTACCCAGATGTGGGCCTGAGTAATGAAGACTGGGATCGGTCCACAGCCAGTGGGTAAGGTTGCCCGCCCACTGCCCGCTCGCTCGTCCAGGGCGACTTCCGGGTCTCAGAGGGAGGTGGTGGCAGGCAACTCCAGCGTTGACTTTGTGAAGTGATCCACTTTGACTGTCCATGTCAGCCACGTAGAAGGTTTCCAAAATGCGTGCTGCCCGGGGACAGCCGGGTAGCACCAGGCAGCAGTGCAAGTCCCCAGGGTAGAACTGGGAGGAGTCAGTTTCTAAGAGCTGTGTCTTTTCTGTCTCGGTTTGGAGCCCGGGCTGAGCCGGGGAAAACAATTTCATTTGATACAGACTCCTAAGTGTTGGGGTTACAGGTGTCTGCCTCCAGTCCCAGAAGAGAACCATACAGTGTGTGTGTGTGTGTGTGTGTGTGTGTACACACACGCGTACATGCATCTCTGTCTGTCTGTCCGTCTATCTTCCTTAACCCAGACTGTGTTTCTTGCTGGCAGCTTCGCAGGGGCTTCTGACAGTGCCGACGTGGAACAAGAGGAAAACTTCTGGTCTCAAGCCCTGGAGGACCTGGAGACCTGCGGCCAGTCGGGGATCCTGAGAGAGCTTGAGGTAGCCTGGGTCTCGCTGTTTCTCTTGACTGTCCCCGACATTCCTTTGTTTTGGTCCTTTTACGTTGGCTTTGATCACAGCAGTTCATTTAAAAGCTTTAACCCCTTTCCACAGGAGAAAGCTGACAGGCGTGTGTCATTGAGAAACATGACCCTCTTGGTAGCTACCTTTTCTGTTTCTACTTTTTGCTTGTGGAGCCGCCTTTCCCCGCCCTTGCCTTCCGGGCAGCAGTTTGATTTTATCCAATGCAGTTCTTACTGACTTGTGGCTTCTGCCATTGCCTCCCTGCTAACCCTGACTGTACCTGTTCCTACCAACTCGCTAAGGAGCTAGCCCAGTCCCTCCGACAGTGGTGCATTTCATTCTCTTAGCTGCTTTAGAAAGGTTTCTTTGGCATGTTTTCATTTGTACCTGGTATAGAAATTAATTTAATCGTTACGAGGAACATAAGAGGAAATACAATTATATTTTGCTCTGCCCTTACGTTGATCATCACGCGGCTATCTAGGCCAATCTACTTGATAAGCAGGGAAAAATATTACTCCCTGCTGCGCTGTTCATTGGAAAATTTAATTCCATATTAAACGTCACCTGAATCTGAGGAGGAACTTAGAACTCCGGGCAGTTCCTTAAACCAAGCCATGAATCTGCTGGCAGTGTTCAGACTTAGTCTGGGAAGGCGTGGAGTGTTTCCTTTTATGTTCTTTTTGCGTTTCCAAGCTGTCAACTGTAAAGTGGTGAAAGTCTCACTTTTGTTTTTGGTTGTCCTATGAGGTCCCCGAGTCACTCTAAGGAATGCGAATGGCCCAGCCGGGTGAAACCCTGCGATTCTAAAACAGTTACTCACCTTTCTGTTACTCTGCTGCTCAGTTGCATGTGTGGATATCTCATGTGTGGATATCTCATGTGTGGATATCTCATGTGATTCTAATGTCTGTGAATCTGCCAAGAAAAATCTGAAGGAAAACAGTAGTTTGAATTTATAGGCACCGTAGTATTACCTGGCATGAATTTTGGCTTCAGAGCACAGTTCAAGGGCCTGGGCATGGATAGACTTATACAATTTTAATTAAGATGCGAACCATTGATTTCTTTAAAAAAAAAATACAATTTTCAGAAAGAGCACAATTCTTAGGGGCCAGCTGGTTTATTTAAGCTTGTACCACCCCCTGCACATAGAATGTCACAGATCAGGCTGACTAAGGCACACAATTCATAACTCATGAGCAGTGCCCTCACCTGACTTACTGTCCCTCTCCTGTGCCTTTCCCTTGTGGAACGCACTCGTTTTATAGCTTCCTTTACATTGGGTACATTGAAGGTGCTGTAAAAGTAACAGGATGATCCTGGGCCATTGCCTGGAAACTGAGTTATCTCATGAAAACAATGGCCAGAAGTGTGTTACATCAGCCCACAGATGCTTCTGTGGTGTGTCCCCCCCAAAAAATACAAATGCAGAAAGGAAAAGGGCTGGGCCAAAGAGAAGTCAAATTCTCAGCTAGGAGGAATGCTCAACAGGTTCATAAATTAGAGCCACGGGGTTGGAGAGATGGCTCAGAGGTTAAGAGCACTGACTGTTCTTCTGAAGGTCCTGAGTTCAAATCCGAGCAACCACATGGTGGCTCACAACCATCCATAATGAGATCTGACACCCTCTTCTGGTGTGTCTGAAGACAGCTACAGTGTACTTGCATATAATAAATAAATCAATTTAAAAAAATAAATTAGAGCCACATTTACACTAGCATCACAAAAACTTCACTGATTTAAGTGAATTCTGTTCTCTCAATTAGGAAAGCTGTTATGTTTCTGTTGAAGCTAGAATCCTGCCGATAAAATGTACCTTCAACACCAAATGTGAAAGAAAACATTTATAAATGTGGATTAGCTAAAATGATTGTGATTGAAAGGAGAATTTACTAATCATTTTCATGATGCAAGCAATATATTTAGGTCCAACTTTACCACTGGGGGGAAAAAATGTGTAGCCTTCCCCCGAGGCTAAAAACTCAAACTAAGACCTCAAGCAGTTTTGAAGCTCTCTTACCAGCAGTTACTTATATAAAACATTGCTGGGCGATGGTGGTGAGCGCCTCTAATCCCAGTACTTGGGAGGCAGAAACAGGCGCATCTCTATGTTTTAGGATAGTCTGGTCTACAAAGTGAGTTCCAGGGTAACAGAGCTACAAAGAGAAACCCTGTCTCAAAAACAATTTTTTTTTAATGCTTTAAAAAACATAGTAATTATAGTGACCTAATACTTAACATAGTGATTAATGGAGCCCCTGAAGGGGCGGGAAAGATGGCTCAGTGGTTAAGAGCACTGACTGTTCTTCAAAAGGACCCAGGTTCAAATCCCAGCACACCTACATGGCAGTTCACAACTGTCTGTAATTCTAGTTCCAGGCAATCTGACACCCTCACACAGACATACATGGAGGCAGAACACCAATGCAAATAAAATAAAAAAGAGAGAGAGAGAGAGCCTGATGTTTAATAAACGCAATGAAAATCAAGTACTGAGTTTAATGTTACTTAATTAATGCTACTTTAACTTTTTTTAATGGATGAAAGAGTAACCAAATGTCTGGATTATATTTATATTTGTATTTAAACTTTTATAATCCTTTTTTAAATGCTATTCGTTCGACTGAATTTCAGTTTAAGCGAGCCACCCAGCCATGATTTGAAAAGTTGGATGAGGAGCCCTCTTGGGTCTCCTCTCTCCTCACTGAACCCTGGTAAACCCGTTTTCAGTGACGTCTCTGGCAGCTCCGCCAGAGTCTCAGCTATCAGGCCCAGTGGTTCTTTTATTTCCCACATGCCTCCTGTGGATCTCACAAAAAAATGAAAAGGAAAAAATAGATAAGTATTCTAAGGAAGTAAGAATAATGGCTGGATGGTCACCATTGCAGGGAAAAAAATCACTGGCTGGTGTCAGTTACCACACATTAAATGTAGAAGCGACATATATAAGCACCATCAAATGAAAAGGGTCCATGATGTCGGCACAGCTGACCATCAGGGAAGTGTCAATCAACCTCAGAAAAGGTATCAATCAGAAATATGCCATATTATGGATGCCTACAGTTGCTTAAAATATTAAAGGCTTTTTTATTTAAAAGGGGAAGTTCTGGATAACAGGAGAAGCCACAGAGTCTGTTGGTCGAGGAATAAGACTGCAACCATTCTTCTGGGTTTCCCATACCAGACTCTTGCCAAGTGTTAGAACCCTACCCATAGTCCTCTTCTCCCCCAGCCCATCATGGAGGAGTAAAACCTGTAACACCTACCAATGAGGTAACAGAGTATTAAGCGATACTCTACATGCAGCATCCAGCAATCAGTAAGGACTTAGCAGCAGCTAGAAATCCCAGCCTCAGAAGCTTCTGTGATGTCAGTGGTCCAGTTAAAACGTGTTTGTTGGTTCTGTTTCTTTTCCAGAGCGTTGTTAGAGCCATGGCTATTTATGTCAATACTTGATTGTGCAACTGCTTTCTTAGTGGCGCACATATAAACCAAACATCAACTGAGGGTTGTAAACTCTTCCAGAGGCAACAGATAAAAAAAATGCAGCTCTCTCTGCAGAGTTCCCTCTAATGAATAGTTGCGGGCAGTGCCCTTGGTTCAATTACTATGTGCATGATCTTGGGCTAGTGAAATCCTTTGTGCTCCAGTCTATACAGTGAGACAAAGTGCCTGCCTTATAGACTTATGGGCTTAAATTTGTGAATCTATTCAAAGGGCTCAACCAATCAAGCTCTGTTGCTTTTGCAATGATATTCTCAGGCATGTTTACCAGAGTAACATGTATGAATATGAGCATCATGTAAGGAGCATAGAACTGGCCACACAGTCTTGTTGTTAGAATCTGGACATCCTCTAACATGAGAAATGTCCATTTCTGTCATGATAACCGCTTTCAAATCCTTTGTCGCTCCAGTTCTGAGATCTGGTTGTCTGGGATGTGACCTTTCCCATTGCTGACTATTCAAGGTGTATATTTAAAACTGAATAGACTTCCCTTTGACTGGGGAAACCCAATTCAAGTCTCATAGTTTTCGAGCAAATGGTTGAATCTGATATAAAAGGGTAATTAAAAAAAAATCAAACAACTTCCTGAGAGTATTACACAAAGACCGTTTCTAAGAAGCACAGTCTGTGCCCTGAGATGTAGAAGCCAAAATGCTGATGAAAATTAAAAAGATGTGTCATCTATGCACATCTTGGGCAGGTCACTGGGCCAGAGATGCTCTTGGCAGTGCCAGGCGGGAAGTGTTAGGAGACCCCTTTGCCTCTGCATCAGTAATCGCATTCCATCCTATACTTGCTTCTGTTGGAGCCAGAGGAAGCAGCACAGACAGCAGCAGCCTGGCCTCCACCGGAAAGCTCTCCGGCCATGTCTATGAGAAGCCCTGAAGGTGGCTCTTCTGGGAAGCTATTGCTTCAAATACAGTTTGCAGAAAACTAATGTTGGAGCTTTTCAATTTGCCTCAGCATTGCTAGGGGTGGTATTTGATTAAATAAACTCAGGGATTTAAATACTCCCATTGGACTCGAGATGCACATTCTAACTATAATTGCCAAGCGTGCCCCCAGACTTTCACAGTTCAGCCAGTGCATCCATCCTCCAGCCTTTAGCTCTGCCCTGAAGACACCGTATCTTGACTGGGCAAGGGGAATTGTGCTTAATGTCGAGCAAGCAAACCTTTTCCTTATCTGCGGTCTAATCGTTTCTGAAAATTGTCGATGCCGCAGGCGACAATCATGTCGGGGAGCACTATGAGTTTGAATCATGAGGCTCCAACGGCTCGCAGTCAGCTGGGGCGACAGGCCAGCTTCCAGGAACGGAGCAGTTCACGGCCACACTATAGCCAAACAACCCGCAGCAACACCCTGCCCTCAGATGTGGGCAGAAAGTCTGTCACCCTGCGGAAAATGAAGCAAGAAATCAAGGAGATCATGTCCCCGACTCCCGTGGAGCTCCACAAGGTCAGTAAACCTCTTTCTCCTTCCCTGTTGTCTAAGGTAGCAGCCATTCTGTGTGACAGTGACGCACTGATACAGGCTCAGCTGTGACTTCTCCTGTGGGCTCAGGGGGAAGAGAAAGCCCACAGTTGAAAGACAAAGCTTCGGAAACTTATGTCGTAAGGCATGTCCCTTGGGAGGATTATCCTGGAAAGCGGGGAAGATTGATTTTTCAGGCGATGTGTTTATCAAAAAGTGGTCAAAATCTTACCCCCCAAAAAATGTGAGATTCCAATGTTATGAGGAGCTTTGATGAATGAGTCTCTTCTCACTGAAAGGAGGGAAGGATTTCCTAGGCATCTTTTGTCCGTCGCTTCACTGAAGAGAGGCTTAAGGCTCATTGGAAAACAGGCTTACTATTCAATCATATACCTACACTAGACAGGAAACTCTCTTCAAAACATTAGATTTCCTGAGCCAGGGCAGAGTAAACCCTGGTAATGCTCCACGTTGGACTGTAGTATTGTCCACTTCACAGAGAAATCTTGCTTTCACACTTCGACACACTTTGGAGCCACCCACAGCGTTTAAGTGAGACATATATATGTATATGTATGTATGTGTATGTATATGTATGTATGTGTATGTGTATGTGTATGTGTATGTGTATGTGTATGTGTATGTATATGTATATGTATATGTATATGTATATGTATATGTATGACAACTAGGTCCCAGGCCAACATGAGCAGTGATAGGGAGGCTTAATCAACTAGACCGGCCCTTTATTCTTTTTTTAATATATGAGGATTATAAAAAAGTAACAACCCCAACCTCCCTTTCAGTGAGAACCAAGAACCCTCCCTGTCACTAATAATCTCCTAACAAAATACATTGCACTCAAAGGAGCACATAAGTGTCAGGATGAAAGGAGTTAACAGGTTGCTCCTCCCTTTTCCTATAGAGATTTTGATTTCCCTAACTAGCCTGTGAAACAGTTGTTTGTTTTGTAGCTGACGGTGTATGATGGATCGGGGAAAGATACCTTAGTGAGCTATATGCTGTAATCCTGGGCCTTTATTCTACCACTCGTCCATCCATCCATTGACACATAGACTGAGGGAATGTACACACAGTATCCACAAAGGATGTACTATCGTGTACTCGTGGGGAATGAGAGACCAGTGGTTAGATACCTAGGAAATAGTGCTGAGAATCAGTACAATAACGGCAGCCCTGGAGTGCAGGAGGTGGCACCACACCCACTGTAAAGGAAACGGGGAAGGCTTCCTAGACATAGGCATTGACCGTGCGAGGAGGTGGAGGGTAGAGAGGCACCCCGAGCACAGAAAGAGGCGTGTGCAAAGGAAATGCCACGGCGTATTTCGGGAATAAAATTATTCCCATCTGACCAGGGTTCTTTGCATCCCAGAGCTTCAGAGAAGCAAAGGTGCTTCGGGCATTGATTCCCCATCACACACTGAGCTTGTTTGTTTGTCCTGGGTACATCTGCTTGGTCATTCACATATCCTACCTCACAGGTTGGCTTCTACTGCCACGCCATAGGAAATCCCGTGGCCATTAAATCGCAAAGGCTACATGGTCAATGTTAATTCAGCCATGCCAAGAAGAAACCCATCTTCCTAATTTCCTTGGGGGTGGGGTGGGGTGAACGCTGCCTTCCCTCTCTCTCGGTTTCTACCCGGTTGAGAAAAGCATTCTCAATGTTTACCTCCCCTCCTTTAGCCTCAAAGAGAAATGGTGCCATCATGCACTGGGCACCGACTGAATTCTGTCTACTGCGTGGTTTAGCCCTCACGATAGACATTTTTAGTAGTCACTTGTCATAAGATAAGGAAAGTTGCAGTATGAAATCATCTTCTTGTTCTTTTTTCTTTCTGGACAAAGCTATTTCCTCTAAAACAATTACTTATGACCCAGAAACATAAACGCCCTGTCTCCCTATGCTTCATGCAAGAAAGTATTCAGCAAAAAATAATGACAGTAAGCTAGATGTAGATATAGTTATAATACAGACCTTATTTTAAAAAATGGGGAAGGGGGGGGACTCTACTCACATTTAAATCTAACTGATGGCAGCAGGTAGACCAGTTGGCACATTTGTGTACCAGTGTGAACTAGTGGCTCATAAGATCATGGGCACAAATGGGTCACCACAGCCTGATAAATACCACATTGTTTCCCCCCCCCCACCTTTTCAGTCATTTCCCCTAAATATGGTTCTAAGTACATTTGTCCCGTAGCTTTACTGTCTTCCAAACTGATCCCCAATAAGATGAGGCTCTCAGAAACTTAGTGGTGCTCTAAGATTAAAGCTTCCTCAAGCATCTAGTTACGACGGAGCCTGTGGGCACATGCTTCAGAGGTCTCTGGGAAGCATCTGAGAATGTCTCAGGTGCCTTCTGCTGAATTTGGATACCTTGATAGGCTGTCAATGTGTTTACCACTTAGCACACTTCACGAGTTGAGAAGGAAATCGTCATTAACAACGAGACCGACCTCACTCTTGACCATGCCTATGTCTCGTGTGTTTGTGTCTTTGGGCACCTGACATGGTGGGAAATCATGTTGGTATATTAATTTATTCATTTTCATTGCTGTTATGGAATGTCTGATGGACACAGGTTGTGGAAAGAAAGATTCCGTTTTGTTCATGGATTCAGAGAGTGCAGCCCGGTTCAGTAAGTGTGGCACATCTGAGAAGCCTTCTTTTATATCTTGGACCAGAAAGCAGAGAACCACTCAGGAAGCCACTGGTGATAATGTACTCCTTAAAACCCATTCCCGCCAACCAGCTTTCTCCCGCTAGGCTCCGCCTTCTAAAGTTTCCACAGCCTTCCAACATACTACCAACATGTGGGTCTGCATTTTGGGGTCCAGTGGTGGTGCCGCGTTCTCTGCTTAGGGTGTTCGGATGATGCTGCCCACTGGGGTGGAAAGATGAGTCAGAGCCTGGAATGGGTGGAGTTCTGCAGGATCCCAGTCTGGCTGGGAGTGGATGCTGGGGACAGGAGGGTTTGGGGAACAGGGGTGCTTTTTCAAGGATTTTTTTTTTAATTTGGTTTTTTTTTTTTTTTTCGAGACAGGGTTTCTCTGTGTAGCCCTGGCTGTCCTGGAACTCACTCTGTAGTCCAGGCTGGCCTCGAACTCAGAAATCCACCTGCCTCTGCCTCCCAGAGTGCTGGGATTACAGGCGTGCGCCACCACCATCCGGCTCCCAAGGATCTTTTTGTTATAGCTCTTTTAGACAAAGGCCTTCTCTGCCAATCTTCAATGAATCAGCTCTCTAAGACAATCTTAGCTTGTGTATATTTGTTTGTTGGGGTAGATTTGTACTTTATTCAGGGTGAACCAAAGGGAAAGGGGATGAGAATATCCAGGGTGGAGAAAGGTCACTGGCTGAAGGCTAAGGTGCTGAGAAGCCTCATTAGCATGGAGAGGCATTCCAGGAATCTCAGGTGCAGGACTACTACTCCTCAGGTGAGGTCTCAGCCCCGCCCCGCACCCCACCCCCCCTTCGCCTGAGAGGAGAAAGCTGTCCTGACAAAGTCTAGTCCGCCATTTTGCACCAAGGGCTGATTTACTGCTAAGGGCTATCAAGCTTAGCAGCAGGGGCTCCTGACAATCAATCAACTAATCATGTCATGGGGAACATTACATATTCAAATCATAACATTGATAGAATAGAGTTGTCTTCCCCGCCTTGCTTGTCATTAAGCCCTTGTCAAAAATTAGTGATGGCATGAGCCAGGGCTACAGAAGTAGAAAACCCCCTCCCTTCTTAGGTTGAAGATATCCAAGCAGAGTCGGCACAAAGGTGGATTTTCAGTCCCCAAAAGGTTACATAAGTAGAGGCATTTCTACTATGCAGTAGATAGAGATCAGAGTGGCCAGGGTGGGTGACATGAATGTCTGTAAGCATGCCACACTGTTGCTTTCCTATCTGTCTTCTGGTGGTTGTTTGCCACTGGGTTAAAGTTTGGACCCATTCATGTCCAAGTTATCCTTCTCACTAGAAGTTGGCTGAGGAGAGGATAGATGGATAAAAATTAATGAGAACTCCATGTCATTGTAAGAAATACAAGGAGAGTCAAAAGCTCAAGCCCTCTGCCTCCTGGGCACAGGCCACTAACATCACCTCATACAAAAGAGAGTGTTAGCTTGTCTGTTAGTTTCTTGATTTCGGTGGTCAAATCTGAAGGAATTGAGAGATGCCTAGGATCTTAGTAAACACACCCTCTAGGCATTTCAAAGACATTTCCATCAGTTACATGATGGTAGCTCTGGCTTAAAGGATGGTATAATCCATTCATAGGTTTGAAATCTGAATAAGTTATAGGGAGGTGGTAGGACCATGGCAGGGGAAATCTAGTTAAGTGGGAGAGGTGTCTTTGAAGGGTACATCTTATCCTGACATTTTTCTTTTGAGACAGACTCTTGCATAGCCCAAGATGGCCTCAGACTCATTCTGTAACCTTAAACATGTGGCCTTCCTGCCCCTACCCCATGGATGCTCGGATTACAAGTGTGTGTCAGCATTGCTGGTTTTCTGTGGTGCTAGGGGCCAGACTGTGGTTTTCACGCACGCTAGGCAAGCATACTACCAGACTGAGCTCATCTCCAGCCTCGTGTCCACTTAGTATATTCTGGGTCTGGTCTCTGGCAACCATGATGTCCAGCCTCACTGCAGACTCAGAATCAACATGGCGCCCCCAAGACTCCATTGGTAGAAACTGACACAGTAAACTGAAACGCATCCTGCTTTCAAGTTGGCCACAGTGGCACGAAGTTATGTCTCAATTTGCTCTTCACTCTCATTCCACTGTCTACTCCCTACTTCCTACCTACATTCTTCCCCCCTCCAGCGCCGCCCCCACCCCGCCTTCAATCCTTTGGAAAAAGTCCGAGCTCTAAATGGCCTGTCACTCATCCACTAAGCCTTCGTTTCTCCCGCTTATTCATACACTGTCCACATTCATTCCCTGACGAAGGCAGACTCCTTAGCTGCTATTCCTGACACTTAGGGGGGAAAAGACATGCCGTCGCACTTCCTTTCCTGGTCTGTACGGGTGGGAAGAAACCAGGGCTGGAATGACTGGGTCCTCGGTGTGATGGCGTGGCAAGCAGTGGCGCTGGATCTACCATGGACTCCTGTTTCTCCTCCTTTCTCAAAGCCAGTGCATGCTGAGCTCCTAAACTCACTATACGTTGCCTTGCTGTGTATGAGTGAATCCAACCTTTCCTGCACAGTATGCACTGACATTTTTGCTGTTGCTGTTTCTTAAGTACCAACTGCACTGAACTAATTCCAAGAGTCACTAATAGACCCCAGAAAACAGTCTGGAGAGCGAAACTTTAGATCGTTGTTTGGGTTACAGATGAGAGATGACCATCACCATGGAGTTAAAATAGAGTCTGGGTAAGCCGGGCGTGGTAGTGCACGCCTGTAATCTCAGCACTTGGGAGGCAGAGGCAGGCGGATTTCTGAGTTCGAGGCCAGCCTGGTCTACTGAGTGAGTTCCAGGACAGCCAGGGCTACACAGAGAAACCCTGTCTCGGGAAAAAAAAAATAGAGTCTGGGTGTTTTCAGGGACCCTGGGCCAGGAACACCTACATTTTAGCAACACTGGCAGTGGCTTCTCTTGAGAGCTAAAGATAGAGAATAGTGGACAGAAGTCTTGCTAGTTCTAGGTATTATTCTGTTTTAATGTAATCGCAGACACAGAAGGGTGGATGGAGGGGGGGGGATCGAGGCATCCGTGTTTTATCTTTAAAATGAGCTCTTTTCAGTTGCAGCATATCACAAACTCTTTCTCTTTGTAGATAAGGGACGTGTGATCTTAGCTGTGTTGCAATGATAACTGCTGTCGGTCCCCTTTGGAATCCTAAGCATCCTTTGGTGGCCACTAGATCTATTTTTGTGATGAATCACAGCTTCATTTCCATCCACACCTTCAGGGACCAAACCAAACCAAACACCAAACAAAAAAACAAACAAAACAGCAACAACAACAACAACAAAAAAAAAAACCTCTTTTTGCAAGATGACAAGTTCCTTGCATTCAGCCCGGTTGAACTTTAAACATGATTTCCTGTTGACACTCACTGGTACCCTGCCGGGCGTGATTTCCAACAGGAGTGTAGCACTCAATCGTATGCAGCTATGTGTATATGTCTCTTGACAGAAGAATTCTTAAAATAGTTTTCCAGGTTGTTTGTTTGTTTTTCATTTAAGGCTGCTGAGGACTCAGCACCTTTGGGTCACTCCGAGGAAGCTCTGGAGCCTCCGAGCTTGTTTTATCAGAGGGAGCCAGTGGGGTGCCGCTGCTTTTTGCTCCTAGTTCCGTTTCTTTTGTAGCCCCGCCCCCTAGTTAGGAATGGGCGTGGCCCTAGGAGGCAAGATGAAAGGCAAATATCCCATTCTTTCTCATGCCTCTCTTCTTCGCTAACTCTTTGAAGTCACCATGGTAGATTACGGGAGTCGGCCCGCCAGGCACAGACCTCCGAGCTGCTGCCTCAGGACTGCCTGCAGTGGGAATCACTGGAAGTTGAAAGCAGCTCAGTCGGCACGCGTGAACGTGGGCTATTATCTGTAGCTCTGCCTCGCTGGGCTCCTTTCTCTTCAGAAGTAGAGAGAGTATGGGTCTGGGTTTCCTCGCTTCAAAAAGATGGAGCAGGAGCACCTGCTGGCAGGGGAGGGAAACGCACATTTTCCCCGGTACAGTCGACATCGTTCAGAGACTTACTTCCAGTCTGTCCAAACCTGAGCGAGTGCCCTAAGACTTGCAGCCAACAAGGGCAGACAGCAAAGCCAGGAGACTGTGTTCACTCAGAAATGGAGGCTCCTTGCCTGTCACTATGTCAGCCTGGCAGCCAGATTATCCCCTGTGACGCCAAGGGCGGACAACAGGGTGAACACTGTTGGGGGAACATTGGTTAGGATGACAAAGTACAGAGTTTGGGTTGCACATCCCAATTAAACCCTGGCCCTGGCGGTCCTCAAAAGGCATGTTTCCCGATGGTTGCGGTTCTATCCTTTTAAACCTTACAAACAACAAGAACAACAACAACAAAAAAAAATCGTGGAAAAAAAATGGCTCATGTTTTTTTAAAAAAAATGCTTTTCAAATTTACTTCAGTGACTAAGGATGACATCAATGACAAAGCTCAAAGATTGTTTAAGGAACAATCAAGAGGTGTCTTTATCAGTCAGTGGCATAAGGGGTCTCAGATGGCACCCCTCTGCCCAGGGACTGCCTTTGCCATGCTGTCCGTTCCAAAGGGTGACTCAGGAGTCCCCTGCACTTTTGCTAGGCAGAGCCCACTTGGTATCTTGTCATGTGTTGTGAACTGTCCACCTCTATAGTCCGAGGAAGGTACGTCTAGTGGAGCGGACATCCCGCATCTCATACGACCTCCAGCGGTCCCTTGGGACGGGCTTTCGAGACGGTGTGCCTTGTTGCTATTTCTGATGTTCTTTAGGTCTTCTGTCATGGGTCTGACTCCTCGATGTCCCTGTATGTCTCTGTGACGGTTGATTTGTAGGTTGTAGAGTTTCGTATCATCTATAGGGTGTTTGCTGAAGATCCTGGGTTCTCTGGTGGTCGGTCTGCTTCACCAGTGTCCACGGGTTAGGGGAAGAGCGCTCTATGCCTTCTCTCCATTCAGCCTTGCCGAATCTCTTGTCAGCAGTATTGTGGTCCGTAAAGGCGTATCAGCATAGCCCATGGCTTAGGTTTTTCTCTCGTTAAGATGGGCTTTAGTGATCCTTCCTTGTCTGAGGCACTGTGCAGTGTCAGTTTCCAGGAATCCGTCTACAAGGAGGAAATAAAGTCAAGGCAACGGGTGCTTTGCTCAGTAGGACCCTGGTC
The DNA here is from genome assembly GCA_964023405.1 of Apodemus agrarius. NCBI lineage: Eukaryota > Metazoa > Chordata > Mammalia > Rodentia > Muridae > Apodemus > Apodemus agrarius. Next base: position 10,825,673 of record OZ030026.1, on the reverse strand, counting down.
AGTTCCAACTTGTCTCCCCCAGTGAATGAAAGTAACAGTGGGCTTTAGTTCTCACAGGCGCAGTGTTGGTGGACAGTGTGCCTCCGACAAGAGCTGACAATTGGTCCCTCAATCAAAGAGGCCCATGCGGGTCTATGGGCAATTAATTAGACGTCTTTAACCTAGAGAGGAACTGGACAAGGGTCAGAGCTGGAGAAGCCAGGCTGGAGCGATGGGAGAACCGGGAAGCCGAGGTTGAATGTGGAGTGCTGGCGCCATGAGGTAACACCAGGAATTGGGCGCCTGGGCACAAGGCCAGTGCTCAGAAGCAGCAGAGGCAAGACGGAAGGCCGGACACAGGGTGGCCCATTACTAGGTGACCATTAGCAGAGTTGAACTCTCCGTTTTCCTGCGAAATAAATGCATTATTCAGGTGCTCCAGGGTGAATGAGGAAAGCAGGTGTCCATACACCACAGTTCCTCAGAAGGGCCAGCTTCCTCAGCCAGGACTAAGTCAGCCTAGAGTCAACCCGTGGGGCCAGCGTCCTGGGTCCTGATCTCACAGCCGCTTGATTCTCAGCCCTCGGTGCCACCAGATGCCAGGGAGCAGCAGGAGGCCCTTTACCTCCCCTGCCAAGGGTTCTCCCCTGCTGGAGGCAGCAGCTGCCTCTCTGACCCAGTCTGTTTGGGAACCTGGGAGCTTCTAGGGACATCAACAAGATCTGCTTCCTCTTGGACTGAAGGGTTGGCTGGGAAGATGGTGTCTTAGATTTTTTTTTTTTCCTCCAAGATCGACAGATAAGGCAGGCCCATCCTCAAAGCTGGCATTGTTTGGAATGCCTTGCTTGAAGGAACACGGCTGCCCGAGTAGCGTCTGCCAGGAGTAATCCCAAGTGCCTGCCGGCTTCCAAGGAAATCAGCATCATGGCTGGGAGAGAGCTGTTGCTTTGATTAGGAAAAAAACGACTGAGCTATAAGGAGGCTGTCGGGGCTTAGGAACGGCTTCCAGGGTGGCTGTCACTTACTGTGACTTTACCAAGGTGTTACACTCAGTTGCTCTTGAAAGGGATCGGTTGGCCCTGGTTAAAGCATCGATGGGCTTTCTGATCTCTACCTGTGGATACAGATCAGAGAAGCAGGTAGTCTGGCTTAAAAATGTCAAACAGATCTGAACTCGAATCTCAGTGGCCTCCCTATCGGCTGCCATAGCTCCTGCCCAGGCTTTACACTCCGAAGCAACTGTGTGAAGTCACAGAACTGGGCCGATCGCCACTGAACTGTCTCTATCCCCGTTCACGGCTTTGTATCAAGAGGTACATTGGCTCCTTTAGAACAGAAAAAACTTGTGACTGTGTTAGTGCCTCAGTTTCCCCTGAGGCCTCTCCTGAATAAGAGATTCTACAAGATACCCTCTATTCGCATTGGGCTAGAAGAGAATGCAAAACCAGCTTCAAGACAGCCATCTTCAGAGCAGGATTTTGTGTGACGTTCCGGGAGACCACAAGAGGGCGCACATGAGAAGCAACGCAGCGACCCTGATACAGGATTCATCTTTAGTTTGTTGGGCCTTTGAAAAGGAATAAAGGCCGCCTATCCAGCAAGATGATTCTGGATCCAAACAGAAATCATGATTTGGTAGAAGACATCCAGCAAATGAGGTCAGATGCTCCAGTATTGAATCCTGGCGTGTCTGCATTACATCAAAACAAGTCATTCCGTCAATTTCTTCAAGGCTCCGTGACCTTTTTAGAAGAAAGGGTGATTTTCTTGTGCAGAGTTGTTGGAAGATCAGAAGTAATCATATGGAGAGAAGGTGCCTGGATAAGGCTTTGTCTGTGGAGTGGAGGATGTAGGACTAAAACTTCAGAATCCTTGAAAGGTTGGGGGGACCCAGAAATAAATCAGAAGTTAGTGCTAGCAATCTCCAGGCTAGCAGAGTGGCGTGGTGTGAGTTATTGTGGCTATTTTGAGAGTAGCCAGACTGTGTTTCCCATGAGTATATTATAAATTTCTGGGGCCCTTTATGTAAATCTGAAACAATTAGCTTCATCTGTGTTAATTTCTTACTTGCAAGCAATTTCCGAGGAAAGGCTTACAGCTGGCTTTTAAAACTCAGAATCTTCTCACCTCAGGACATCTTTCCACAGAAACCTTTATTTCTATGTTAGAGCAGCCAGTCCACCCCCCCCACACACACACACACTGTCCTGAGCAGTTTACCATCGAGATGCGTCATATGTAAAGCTGTGGGAAGGAAAAGGGCTTGGCCGGTATCCTGGACTCAGAGGCTTGTGAGTTAATTCTTCTTCAGTGTTCTAGCTAACTGGTTGACCTTGGCAATTTTGGGTGTCAATAGTTGTTTAGCACTTAGTCAGTGTTCTATTGCTGTGAAGAGATCCCATGACCATGGCAACTTGACCAAGGGAAGCATTTGATTGGGACTCGACTGCTTACAGTTTCAGAAGTCTGTTGTCATCACGTCAGGGAAGATGGCAGCACACGGACAGACACGGTGCTGGAGAAACAGGTGAAGGCGGAAGTTCCATACCTGGATCCGCAGGCAGCAGGAAGAGAGGCTCTGGGCTTGGAATGCGATCTCTGAAACCTCAAAGCCCGCCCCCAAGGACGCGCTTCCTGCAACAAGGTCACACCTCCTAATCCTTTCAAATAGTGCCACTCCCCGGTGACCAAGTATCCAAATCGTTGAGACTTTGGGGGCCTTTCTCATTCAAAACACAAGCCCCTCCCAGGTTCTGGCCTATAGAGCAGATACCTAAGAGTCACAAGCCAATTGAGCAAAGAAGAATCTTACAACTCTAGGTACATCTTCCAAAGGCAAGGATTCTGGATAAGGGCGTTGATTTCCTCACTCAGCCAATCAGGGAGCCCAAAGCGCTACACAGTGTATCAAATTGCAAGTAACTTGGGAGCTTAAAAGCCACACCCTGCCGGTGAGGAGCTGGGGCTACGGTCCCTCCACAGGAACGGTACCTGTCACACCGAAGATGTGGCTCAAACAAAGAAAACGAGTCAAAGATAAAATACCCACAGAGCCCAGGAGAGGCGCATAGGCAGACAACTCAGGAACAGAGATTTCACCTGCCAGTAAGCAGGGCCCACGGGCGGCCAGTCTACTGGCTGATCATCGTCTTCCCTTCTCCCACCTCCTCCTTTTTCTCCTCTTGAGAATAAAATGTAGAAACGTCCCCTCTAGTCAAAAATTGGGAGGCTGGGAGGGTGGGGTGGAGTGGGTGGAGTGGTAGCTGATTCCAGAAGGGGGACAGGAACCATACGAGGCTCATCGGTGAGTGATAACTTGTACTATAGGTCCTGGGGAAAGGACCATGGGGTAACATGAAAAAACAAAACAACAACAACAAAAAAAAACACGCCGCCTTTTCAAAATGCAAATGCCTTTGTTCATCCAAAAGAATACCAAAACTCTTGAACTCAACAAATACGGGACGCTCCACAGGACCAAGTGATTTTCCGTTCTGAAATTGAATTAGCATTCATTCTACCTCTCCTGTACCAGCTGCGTTAATCAGACAATGCTAATTGAAGAACACACTCTGGTTTTACGGAGCGATTCTAGCTAGTAAGTATGAGTGACAGGACCAGGCGGGAGAAGGTTATTCTTTGCAACCGCAGTGAAGTTATTGATTCAGACGCAGGTGTCTGTGGGTGAACTCTGAGACTGGACATAGATTGATGGGGTTGTGTGACGTCATAGGACGCCCCTTCGGACCTATATTCTATTCGTGATTCCCAAATACCCTGACTTTGCTGAATACTAGCGCTAATTGCTATTTAATGAGACGTTGAGATAGAAGACTATTCTACGGGCTAGAGGATGCAACCCCAGCAATGCCGTCCCCTCTATGTTCTCGCTTTTTGTGGTTTTCCAATTGCCTGCGGCCAAGGGTAGTCTGAAGGTCTTTAATGGGAAACTCCAAAAACAAAACCTTCTTCAGGCTGCAAACTTTACACTGCTGTACTCGGCAGCGTGGTGAAAGCGCACACCCTCCCCACCTAGCAGGTGGGTCCTCCCATTTCCCAGCCTATTCACGACCCCAGCTCATCTTGCCCATTAGTGATTGCGTAGTCCTCTCTGGCGGCTAATCTCTGTCATTAAGTTGACACTCGAGGGATCCTCCATTGAGAAATTGCCTCCATCGGATTGGCCTGTGGATGTGTCTGTGGTACATTTTCTCCACTGATCATTGATGTGGGCGGGCCTGGGCTATATAAGAACGAGAGCTGAATAGGAGCTTGGGAACAAGATGGTAGCAGCATTCTGCTCTGCTCTCTGCTTTGGTACCCGGCTCCATGCCCCTGCTTTGAGTTCCTGTCTTGGATTCTCTCAGTCATGGTCTATAACTTGTAATACAAATGAACCACTGTCTTAGTCAGGGTTTTATTGCTATGGACAGACACCATGACCAAGGCAAGTCGTACAAAGGACAACATTTCATTGGGCCTGGCTTACAGGTTCAGAGGTCCATTACCATCAAGGTGGGAGCATGGCAGCATCCAGGCAGGCATGGTGCAGGAGGAGCTGAGAGTTCTACATCTTCATCTGAAGGCTGCTAGAAGACTGGCTTCCAGGCAGCTAGGATGAGGGTCTTAAATCCCACATCCACAGTGACACACCTATTCCATCAGGGCCACTCCTTCTAATAGTGCCACTTCCTGGGCTGAGTATAGACAAACCATCACAACCAGCATATCAGATCAACTGTGAGGGTATCAGTGTGTTTGTGGATAGCGTTTGATGCTCTGAGTGGTTTCAGGCATCCACAGGATCTTGGAATGAAATCCCTCCTGGATCGGGGGGACTATAAGGAGCACTAGGGAACAGGGATGGGCACGTGCCCCGGAGAAGAGGATATACAGAGCCTAGCACAGAGGCAGTGACTGGCCCTTGGGATCCTGGTGATTTAACAAGCTGTCCTGGGCTGAGAAAGATGACTCAGTGGCTAAAGCTGTGGGGAGGCATATGTGGAGGACCGGACTTCAAATCTAAAGCCAAGTATGGTAATTCCCCCCTGTTCCTACAGGGAGGTGGGTAGCAGAAAGGAAGCTCCTGGGTCAAGTATCCTGATAAACACAGCATCAAATCCATCTCAAAAAACGAGGTGGGACCAGGTAGATGAGAGCTAGCAACCAGTGTAGCCCTCTGACCTGCGCATGCGCCCTGTGGCACAGTCACAGTCAGAGAAGCACGCACGCGCACACTGAAAAGCTTTGAGGCAATGGGGGAAATTATAAACTATATACAGGCACTGGAAAACAAGTCATGAAGGCTCTGAAATGTACAATACCTTGTTGGAGGCTCTCCCTACTCCACAGAACTCTGGAAGTCGTTGGCCCTGTCTATTATCCGTTCATTTATGCATGGGTGACTGCTGATTTCAGACCTCAGCTGTTTTGTCCAGTTTATTCTAGATAAACAAGGCACTGTGCATCCTTTAAATGATAATTTCTCATTTTCTTTAGAAAATGCATTAGGATTGTAGGGTAACAGAGTCATAGATGTAATACCAGGGCCGCCTTCTTCACCCCTTTTGCTCCCAAGTAATGATAGGGCACTTTAATGCCTCTAGCCGGTTTTAGTTCTCGAATATATGACATGGAGACCTAGTAAATTTATTAGCAAGCTACAGGCACTGTACTGGGCAGATGGCTCATCTGTTCTAATGCTCTATGGCTACCACTTCCCAGCACGTGGTCCTTTACTGGTAATCTGATCTCTTCCCCTGGCTCAGTCTGTTCCCTGTGTGTCCTCACGACTCCCCTGACAATATGCCTGTGGGGAATCCTCCTGGGCCTTATTTATCCTCTTCTCTTTTCTCGCAGCCGCTCCTCTTTTTGCCTGGGATTCCCTAGTTGGGGTCAGAAGTCCCGCCCTCATCTCTTCTGCCCAGCTATAGGCTGAATCAGCTCTTTATTAACCAATCAGGTGGTGGAAAAGAACTTTTACACATCACTGTGATAGATGGTCCAAATAGCATAACACCGATGTCCAGACTACAACCAGATCTCTCAGCATAGCAGCATCTGAGTACACAGTGCATAAAACCATCCCCCAACAGAGAGTTCTACTTTGTTTTTGAGGAACCTTCCTAGTGATGTCTACAGTGTCTGAAGGGACTTACATTACCCCCAATAATGCAGGTGATGGGCTCCCCCTTTATGCACATCCCTGACACCATTTCTCTTCCATCTTTTGCGATGACGACCTTTCTAACTGGGGGTTATGTCTTATCCTGCTTTTAATTTGCATCTCCAGTGACTGGTAATGTTGCCCATTCTTTCCAATGCTTATTAGTCTTGAGAACTGTCCGTTTGGAAAAAAATGATCAGCTCTTTAGAGAACAGATACCAAAGTCTGGCGTTGGTCTAAAACTACTATCCTGAGGAATTAAAAAAAGAAAGTGACTGGAGTCAAGGTAGCTTGTGAGAGTTGCGACAGCACATGGGGAGGTGTGGCGCTCTGGCATCTTTATCTTACAAGATACTTGAAGATGTGATGATAGAATAGTGTCTCTTCCTTCCCTGTCCTCCCTCCAAGCCCTCCCCCCCTCACTCTCCTTCAAATTCATGACCTCTTTCATTGTTATTTCATATAGACCTAGACAGAAACAGAGAAGGTAGATATAGATATATAGATATATTCTTGTTGGTTTTGTTTGTTCATTGGTTGATTGATTGGTTTTGATGCAAGGTTTCTCTGTGTAGCCCTAGCTGTCCTGTAGCTTGCTCTGTAGATCATGATGGCCTCAGACTCAGAGATAGGCCAGCCTCTGTCTCCCAAGTGCCTTGATTAAAGGCATGCACTACCACCACCCAGCATATATAATGTAAATATGTGTGTGTGTGTGTGTGTGTGTGTGTGTATGTGTGTGAATACACATATATATGTATATTCTCTGTATATAATGTTACTTGTGTGTATGCTCTCAGGGCTGATCGTCTGGCATGGACAGCCAATGTTGCCCTCTTCCCTGGGGAAGGCCACCTCTCGCCACCCCAGCTCGCCTCAGTTGCCTGTGGTTGTGTAGAACTGAGACCTCATGGGATTTCCCAAATCCACTTTGTCATGCCCACAAAATGTCAGCAGCATGACTGCCTAGATGTGAGGTGATATCTTACTATTTTAAAAACTGTTCTGCCAGGGCTTGAGGAGGTGGTTTACTGGCTCAGAGTACGCGAGGCTTTTCCATAGGACCCAAGTTCAGTTCCCTGCACACACATGGCAGCTCACAACCATCTGTAACTCCAATTCCTAGGGGTCCTGTGCTTTTTTTTTTTTTAATGTGTCTGCAGGCAGCAGTCACCCACAAGGTACACGTATGTTCAAACATGCAAAATACTCGTACACATAAAATGAAACTTTAGAAAAAAAATGAATTTTCTCCAAGAAATACGTGCAAATATCACCCATTTTATGACCTGGGGCAAACAATTACAGAAGGTCCTAAATGTTTGTCTGCTTAGATTTGCAGGGGAGGTTTTTTGGGTTTGGCTGTGTGAGGATTGACTTTAGGGCCTTGGGCATCCTAAATAACTACCCTACCACTGAGCTACACCAGCCTGAAAAGAGCATCTTAAAGAAACCATACATTAAATAAAACAGTATATGGTCAAGAGGTCAGAGCTTTACAATCAGTGCCCTTGCTTTAAAGGTGTTCTCCATTGCTTGGTTTCTCTTTGACCTTGGGTAAGTTTCTGTCCCTCTCTGGGCTTCTGTCTAAATGTCCTGCTACAAACACACACACACACACACACACACACACACACACACACACACACAGCAGGGGCAATAGCATCTTGTTTCCTGTTGAAACTTCAAGTCTCACAGACATTACAGGAATGAAGTCCAGCTTCTGTTGACAGTGGACATTCTGTTAGCACCCCTCACAGTCCAAAACCCCAGGGGTCATCATCGGTCACCGGGTGGTGCAGGCTGGCTTCAATATCAAAGGAGTGCTCTCTAGTCAGGGCCACACGATGTCACCAGTGTACACCTTTCCTGTCCAGCCGTGCTGGCGCTGGGCGGGCTCTAACGGCAGGTGGTTCCTTGAACCCAGTCTCAATCCCACGTATTTTTCACATACATCCTCAGCACTGACTTGCAAAAGCACAGCACAGCATGAGGACTGAGCTAGGGCGAGGGATATCAAAAGGAGCCCTTTCTGTTCAGCACTAGATGCTACCACTTGTCAGGAGCTTGGTTAGAATGTTGAAATAGATCGGTAAACAAGAAGACAACTGCCTTTCTCAAAAAGTTGCATGGGGGGGGGTAATGTGCCACAAAGACAAGGCAAGGCCACTAACTAAGCTTACTGGCTTTGTTACAAACAACAAATACTCGTAACAAATCTCATGGTGAGGGTAACTTTGGCTGAAGGCAAACTCTTAGTCACACCACTTAACTCCCCCCCCCATCACTAGTGTTAAACCAAATGAAGTGTGGATCTTACTAACACACACACACACACACACACACACACACACACACACACACTTCCCTTATTCAATTCCAACCCTTTCTTCAGTGTGTGCCTGGGGGAAAGAGATGGGAGTGTTAGAATATTTATATACTTACCATAACTCACTGGGTCCAACATGCCATCGATTACAAAACACTGTCTGATTTAAGGCATTTAAAAAAAAAAAATGTAAAAAATGTGAAGGTAGAGAAATGTCCCAGTGGTTAAGAGCACTGGCTATGTATGCTTCCAGAGGTCCCGAGTTCAGATCCCAGCAACCACATGGTGACTCACAACCTTCTGTAATATGATCTCAAGCCCTCTTCTGGTATCCATGCAGACAGCTTACTCATATACATTAACATAAAAACAATGCAAAAAATGCAAAAAATATGTAAAAATGCAAACAAACATAAATGCCTTCACATTAGCATCGGAATAAGCATTCTGGCTTCAGGTAGAGGATGCTGGTTAGGCCCTGGGTGTCTGGATTCTGATAACCTGGTCCCGGTTTCTTACCTTGGGTCATTTGGCGACAGCTTACCTCCTCCCACCCAGTATAAAATAGAATTTCCATTTCTCTAAGATTACCACACCCACAGAGCTGGCTAGTATATAGTATTGACCCAGGATGCTTGATTTTTTTTTTTTTTTTAAAGCTTTCTATCCACTGAAAGAAAATCCCCAAACTGGCCACTTTTGTATTTCCTTCAGTGGCCCATACCTCTCTTCAAATAACTGGATATAAAAATCTAAGCCTGTTATAAAAGACCAGGATGTCCTGCTTGCCCTGTATAGTTCTGAGGGGATTGTTGGTTTCTACTATTTGACAGGAATGTGTGTGTGAAGGTGGGGGAGAGATTAGTTTGTGAAGTAAGGCCAAATCCTTATTGAAGTAGGGTCAGGTTTTGGAGGGCACCCAATAAACCTTAATAAAAACAGTACCTACCTCACGGCCCACATGAAGGTAAAGTGCTGGATGACAGAACTCAGTGTATATTCCGTGGCTGTGTGTGTGACTCTCAGTTCTGTTGTCAGTCCTCTTCCAGCACTCAGACCAATCTTAGGAACACGCTGAGGGGGTCAAGAAACGTTTGGCCAGCCGGGCGGTGGTGGCGCACCCCTGTAATCCCAGCACTTGGGAGGCAGAGGCAGGTGGATTTCTGAGTTCGAGGCTAGCCTGGTCTACAGAATGAGTTCCAGGACAGTCAGAGCTACACAGAGAAACCCTGTCTCGAAAAACCAAAAACAGAAAAAAAAAAACCAAAAAACAAACAAAAAAAAAACCCGTTTGGCCAGCACACACATGCTTTGTACACCTGGGTTGCTTGTTGTACCTCAGATCACCTCTTGCGGGTGACCAGCTGGAGAAGAGAGGCTAGAGAAAGCTGCAGGGAGTCGCCCTCGGGTGCCTGGGTGTCAACTATGCCGCGGGATGGCAGACACCTTGAGCTGCTAAGACTGTGGGGCAAGCGCTGCAAACAGTCAGGCCGAGTCCTCAAGGGATGCTTTGGAAAGTGTGTTATCGGCGGGGATGTATGGGGTGTCCCAGCAAATCAAATACTCCACCTCATGGCTCTGGGTCAGAGGGAGGGAGGAGATCTGGACTATGGTGTTTAGCAGAGCACTGGGTGGGAGGCAGAGGAGGTTTATTTATTAGTTAATGTATTAGCAACCCCCGGCGTCTCTCAAACGTGGGGGCTACTCCAGGGACATAGTATACATCAGCCTGCCCTCTATGTCCTATACCTGACGGCTGTAATTTGAAAGGAGGCCGTGAGTCTGGGGGCAGGGGAGTGAGTTGGGGAGAGGGGGTAAAGGTTCTTGCTGTACAATCATGAGGACCTGAGTTCAGATCTCCAGCACCCAGGTATTGGGGGTACACCTAGGTATTGGGGGTTCAGGCTTGGAACCCCAGTACCAGATCGGGAACAGGAAGATTTAAGGACTGGCTTGAGACAAGGGAATCGATAGGCTTGCCAGTCAGTCAGCCTTGCCAAAACATGTCAAGCTCCAGGGTTAATGAGACCCTGTTCTCAGGAGAATAAGGCTAGGAGTGATAGATCAGGATAGACCAGGGTATCAAAGTAAATGACATTGCCCTCTGGCCTACACAAAAGTGTGATGTGTGCACACCACACACATACACACACACACACACACACACACACACACAATGCATGTAGCAGGAACTGTGGGCTGCACAGCCGCAAAAGCATCTCCTGCAGGAGGACCTAATGGAGGACTGCCTGAGAGACCAAGGGTTGCCGGTGCAGACAATGCCAGCCAATCAGGAACTGCTGTTTAGAAGATACGATTTCTTGGGACCAACGTGGGGCGCGGGCAGAGGGTATTAAAGGAGCTTGACAAACGTTCAGAGAGCTTACTGTGGCATTCCTCACCTGCTCCCAGAGTCTGCTGTTGACCCTGTGCCAACTTGCCCCCAACCCCCAAGGGCAGGTGGTGGTGGGTTTGGCGGGGGTGGGGGTGGGAGGGGAGCTGTCTAGGGCACAGGCAACATATGCAAAGGAATAGGTGCATAACATAAAAAACGAAGACAGACTCTTTTCTCCTTTGTCGGCTCAGGCTCAGATTTTACAGTTTCCAAGGACGTTCTCGGGGTGGGACAGAGCAGCAGTGTCGGTCGGTGGAAGCTGTTCTAATGCTGACAGGGCAAGTTCACTGTGTGACTGTGAGATTAGTTTCTGAGGCTCTGCTCGGCTAACTTTTGACATTTTCACACCTTCCAGGTGACCTTATACAAGGACTCTGGCATGGAGGACTTTGGGTTCAGTGTGGCGGACGGCCTGCTGGAGAAAGGGGTGTATGTCAAAAACATCCGCCCAGCTGGGCCGGGTGATCTTGGTGGCTTGAAGCCCTATGACAGGCTCTTACAGGTAAGGCCTCGGCAGAGTCCTGACTCCTTGCCCCTGACCTAGAGGTTAGACCCTTCGCTTATCACCCTTGCTCTCCTGTCCTCAAACTATGAACTACTAGCGGTGAACGGCGGGATAAAGAAGTCTATTTCGGCTCCCGGCCTGTCCAGACCCTGAGCTCAGCGCCATGGCTTTCATTGGAATGCTCATTCCTCAAACACCGGCCTGGAAATGGCCCTGGCGCTCACTGGCCAGCCTGTCTAGGCAAACCCACTGAGCTCCAGCGTCTATAAGGAGACCCCGTCTCAAAGAAAATAAGGTAGACCGAGCAATCTGGGAAAATACTGACAGCTCCCTCTGAGCTCCACAGCCATGCTCGCGCGTGCACACGCGCACACACACACACCCCACACAGAAAAGCAGTATTGTCATGGTTGAGCAGGGGCATGGTGACGAAGCAGGTGTTCACAGGGGCGAGCAGAGAGGCATATATAAGCTGCCTGTTCTGGACCTACCCGGTCCTCCGTAACGCCAGCCCATCCCGATGGGCCATAGTTCACAAGTCAGGTCTGTCGCTCTGAGGCGATATCCCAGCCAGGACCAAAGATTTCTAGAAGATTGGGTGTTGGATAAAGTTACCCGTGGTGAGCTTCTTGTCAGAACCGTGGAAGGAGTTCTGAGCATTAGGAAGCATGGAAGGACAGACCGAGAACCCAGGCCAGCGGCTCCCAACCTTCCTCACACTACGACCCTTTAATACAGCTCCTCATGTTGTGGTGACTCCCCCCGCCACACACACACCCCATAAGATTATTTTCACTGCTATTTCCTAACTGTAACTTTGCTACTGTTAATGAATCGTAAGGTCAGTATCTATGCTTTCTGACGGTCAAATGGGCAGCAACAGGAAGCTGGGCCTTTCACTGAGAGAATGAAGACGCGTTCTCCCAGTTGCTTGATGACAGGAGGCCCTGATGTAGGACAGGTATTTATGGCAGAGGCGCCAGTGGCTCTTGTCCAACCCATGACCGGTTTATGCTGCCTATGGTTCTTGCTCAGAGCCCATGCCTCAGTTCCCCCACAACCATGGGGAAGAAAGCCAGGCTCAGGGTGTGTGTGTGGGGGGGGGGATAAGGGGAGTCCTGGGGTCTTCATACAGAAAGTGGAAGTGAGACACTATTCTGTAACAGTTCAGTGTTGCACGTTTATGGATCCTGGACGGGGAAAGCACTATCAGCCAGCAAGGCAGTCCCCCCTGGTCACACAGACAGGAACGAAGAGAGATGGGGGTGGCTACTGGCAGTTCTCCTGGCATCCGGGAGACTGGATGCTTGAGGGAAAATGTCTTAAGTGGTCCATCAAGGGAGCGGGATAAGCAGGAAGCAGGCAGAGACAAGGCAAACATGCCTCTAAGTGTGTTTCTCTAGCCACCAGCTTGGCACACGGGTGAGGTGTTCCTCAGGCCTGGGCAGCAACCTCTGCCACCATTCATGACGTCAGAGGAGGGACAGGCAGGTGCCCAGAGCAGTAGACTGCAGCCAGCCGAGAAGGCTGAGGACTCCACAGTCCCCGGAGTCGGGACTGGGAGTTAAAGGCAAGGGGTTTTAACAAGCTTTGCTCGGGGGGCTGGGAATCTTGATGGCTCCCCTGTAGACTGTTTGCCTGGCACATGTGGCCTCTGAGGTTCAGTTCCCCGCGTTGTTTGCTTCCACTGTAAACCAGTGACACTTTCAGCAATGGGCGGCTTGGGAGAGATGACCTTCCTGTGGGGACAGGAGGATGGATCGGTGTCTTGCTCTTCCGCTAGCCACAAGCAGTTGCAGAGGATAAATAGGGAACCGATAGCCTTGTCCCTGTGGGGGCCCAACTGAGCAGGAGGAGGGGACCCCTCTGCGTGGCCCACCTTCAGAGTCAAGCCACTCGCCTCTGGGTTTGGGAGCCGTGGCCGCGACCGTCTCGTTAAAACGGCTCCTCTTGGCCCCGGCAGGTTAATCACGTCCGGACGAGAGACTTTGACTGCTGCCTGGTGGTGCCTCTCATAGCCGAATCCGGCAACAAGCTGGACCTGGTGATTAGCAGAAACCCACTGGCCTCCCAGAAGTCGACAGAACAGCCGGCCCTGCCTGGCAACTGGAGTGAGCAGAACAGCGCGTTCTTCCAGCAGCCCAGCCACGGTGGTAATCTAGAGACACGGGAGCCCACTAACACATTATAGCAGTACTTTTCTAAAACAGGACAAAAGACAATATCTACATGGTGCTAAAAACAAACAAACAAAAACAAAAACAAAAAAAAACAAAAAAACCCTTTAAGATCTCTGAGCGCGCTGAAGCACAGAGAATCACGTGGCATTTAATGCAAGCACAGGGGTCTTTTTAATCTCCTTCACGGCTCATGCTCTCATCCCTTCCCAATTTTAGGATGGCCACTCCAGTAAACTGGCGGGTCCTTCTCTGCTGGGGGGGGGGGGGCAATGGTAGAGAATAAAGAGGAAGGCAGCCCACCCCTCCCCCCATTTAAGATCAGAGGACGCTTTCTACGATTCACCTTTAACTGTCGCTTTTTACAGAAACATCTGTTTGAAAAATATTCTCTGTGATCATTTCCTGAATACGTTTCTTACTATAAAGTCATTAGCGTAAGAACCCGAGCATCTGGATTGACACACAGCTGGCTCGTTAGGGGGCTAAGGAGAGGTGGACGGGCGGCCTGCCGCAGCGGGAGGGGCGCAGGGATAACATTAGGTTTTGTTAAAATATTTCCGCAACAGTGCACGTAGGAGACCATAATAGGTGGTGGTAAATGTTTTGCCCAAATATAGGAATGATTTTAACTAAGAGGTATGCTATTCCCTATGCAACTGATGATCAAACAGGATATGTCTTGTGACCTGTTTTTTTTTCCCCCCACTTAAGGACACAATTTAAAAAAAAAAAAATAGGTGAAAAATCTCTGATAATGAATTAGAGTATGTAGTAACACTGAGAATTAGTGATACGATCCTATTTTTTAAAATCCAAGACTAAGAATTTAAGGAGTGAAGAGTCTCAACGGAATGAGATTCACTTTCTGGGTAGGCAAACGGAACTCACCCAGCTCAGACGGCTGCAGGCGGCTTCACCGAGGGGTGCCTAGGGGTGCAGGCACAAGTCCTTACTGACAGCTTTTGTTCTGAGCCACGCCACTTGCTTCACTTGTAAATACATTTTCACCAAGTTCATTGCCAATCAATGTCCCCACCCCCGAAGCAATAAACTTGTGACAGTTGCTTTAAATGTTTGTGGGCAACTGTTTTCATTTGTTCAGATATTTTGAATAGCTACACTAATAACTGTTATTTGGTAAATATTTAAAGAGAAAAAATAGATCTGTATATTGATGGTAGAATGTCAAAACAGTTCTTTTCCAAACATGTTCATTTTGGTCACTTAAATACAACCGTGCACAGGCAAAACGTCGAAGCACCGTGCCCTTTGTTTATGGGAGATGATTCATCTTTTTTTTTTTTTGTGCAAAGAAATATATGATTTCAAACACATTTCTGAACTTCCAGGGCAAGAAAGTATAGAACAGAATCATGTTAAGGAAAAAGAAAAAAGAAAAAAAAAAAAAAAGATCATGAGTCACTTAAATATGTATTTTTGTTTGGAACAAACAAGTATTAAACTGTAAAGTATTTTTGTACAAATTTAATACTTTAATAGCATGGTATTTATCGTCTATGTATGGTTTTGGGGAATTCAAAATTGTTGCAAATATTTGTATGGAAAAAAAAAAAGATCCTCTACCAAATGGAATAAACAGTGATTTTAAAAAGCCAAAATAAATAATAATAATAATAAAAAAATAACCAGCATGTTTGGTGCATTGAGTGTGATTCGGTGTCCCGGCCTGAGTGCTAGTCAGAGTCCATCTCCACAGCTTCCCAGAGGAGGAAAGCGTCTCCGAAAACCTGAAACGCGCTCTGGAGGAATGTGAATGGGCCGCCGCTGCCGCGGAGTCGGATCTGGGGTCGGACGGAAGCTGCTGCAGTACTCAGAAAGTGGCGTGAAATTTACGTCCCGGGAGCCAGCTTCCCCACCCGGGATCCTGAAGGTCAGTACACCAGAGAACCTGCAGAAGGTGCCTTTACACGCACGAGAGAGGCCCGAGGACACGCTCACACGGCAACCCGTCAAATCCAAAGCCGTATTCACGTTAGGGGACAAAGGTGGTTCCTGTCTCCCGGGCGCACCATCTGAGGCACGCTTACATTAACTATTAAAATGTCAACTTTAACTATGTTACCCTTTACACGTGACCAACAGTCTCAGGCAGGCTTTGTAAACTCACATTCATTTTTATACAGTCTCATCCAGCATGTACACATAAATGCCTAGCAGACACGTGACCCCAACTGAAGCTCCTTTTTTTTTGGGGGGCGGGGGGGAGAGGGGACAGAACCCAAAACAATTGTTCATATTTTGATTGCACTAAGTTCTGTGAGGCAAGTGAGGTGGAAATCGAGGAAAGGGAGTGTCGTTAGAGCCAACCATGTGTTAAGACAAATAAGACATCATGTCTTATGAAAGACTAAGACTTAGGCAGAGCCAATCGATAGAAAAGACTAAGATTAAAAAGACTAAGATTAGGCAGAGCCAATCAATATAGAAAAGACTTAAGATTAGGTAGCGCCGATTGATACGAAAGAGCTGTTAAAAACACAATGAAAATAGAATCCAAACATCTCAGGTGGTAGTTCTCAAATACAGTGATCAGCTCCTGTGTCACACTGTGACTGTGGCCATCCAGAGAGGCCAGCATGCGCAGCCTGTGCAACTCTGGCTGCTGGTGGCATCCAGCCTGGTGTGCAGCTCGCTCCCCTTCGGGCTTAACACCCTGCAAGAAAACAGCACTGGCCTCACATCCCAACCGCTAGCCTCCCAGACATGTTCTTTTCCAGTGACAGCTTGAAGAATATTGAATCAGGTCAATTATTCGTATTTTGACCCAAGACTACAGTCATAATGTCACACCTAGTTCCTGCCAGGTGTGGAGGAGCATGCCAGGTGTGGAGGAGCATGCCCTTAGGTCTAACACTCGAGGCAGAGGCAGACAGAGCTGTGATCTCCATAGTGACTTCCAGGCCAGCCAAGGGCTATGTAGGGAGACCCGGTTACATATAATGTTTCATTGTGTCTTAAAGAAGACAAGCTAATTTAAATTTCTTCTTGAGGAGGTTAGAGCTATGGGTCTTACCCTCTCCGATACAGCTCTAGTTGAAGACGTTTTTCTGTCTACTAGTCTGATGGTTACCATTCCCTCCTCCCCGCCTACCAACCTTTGTGTTCCAGAGAATGTTTATCACCAGGAGCCATCACTCCCACCTGACCTGATAGGAAGGCACAGACTCCGCCAGTCCTACACCTGTGCCAATCACTTGTTCCTAAATGCTGAGCTGAACAGTTGGCCCAGCGGGCACTCCAGACAGAACACGAGACTCTCTTCCCCAAGTTCCCTAAACCCTGGCCAACCCTCCACGTCAGTCAGAATAAAACACTCCTTAGTGGACCTTCCTAGGATAAATGAAAATACGAGTGGATATTAATAAACCCCCAGTGATTAAAGCAACAGAGAGCAGTCCGTGAAACTTTAAAAAATATCAATAAGGGAGCTGGAGAGATGGCTCAGCAGTTGTAGTGCACGCTGTACTTGCAAAGCTTCCCATCACCCAGGTCAGGAAGCTCACGACTGTCTTAGGGGATCCAATGCCTCTGGCCTCATATGCACACACACACTCATGTGCATATACCCATACATAGACACACATACATGCATACATATAGACACACACACATATACACACTGCTCTCATGCATAAACCTACACATAGACACATACACATACACACACACACACACACACACACACACACGTATAAGCACTTAAATAAACTAAAGACAAATCTTTTAGAAACCAACAAATTTCATAAACTATTAGCTAGACTGGCCAGAGGAAGAAGGAGCTCTCAAGTTATTAAGATGGGGAAGGAAAGGGAAGCCATGCTACCAGCCACAGCAGACTACAGACCAGACTTACAGAATCATCAGTCTATAACCAATCCTACAGAAACAACAGACTGTAGAGGACTATTCTGAACATAGGTTGAGCAGCAGGTGAAACAGACAAACTCCTCAAGACACAGACTCTCAAAAGCGAGTCTCGGTAACACAAACAGACCTGGGTATGGAGTGGAAAAGCCAGACCTACAATAAGGAGGTGTGATTCGAAATTTTGAAACATTCTACAGAGAAAAAGCCCAAGTCCAGGTGTCGTCACTCATGATTCAGCCAAACATTTTAAGGAGAATAAGCATCAATTCTTTACGAACTAGGAGAGTGTGGAATATCAGTCAACTTGTTCTACACGGCCAGTATACCCTAAATGTCAAAACCAGACAAAGGAAACTACACACAGACTTCCATCTCCTAACTATAGATAAACATCCTCAGCAGGACCAGCAGCAGAGAGCTGTGACCTAGCAGACTGTTCCAGGGATGTGAAGATGGTTTATCAGCCGAAAAAACTAAAATCAGAATCGTCTACTGTATCGGTGTAACAAAGGCTAAAACTACATTGAAGCTACAATAGAAACAAACAAACAAAAAAAAAAAACAGTTGTCAAAATTCTCTTCGTGGCAAACACATACAACTAACTAGCAACCAAAGAGATCTTAGATTAAAAAAAAAAAAAAACATGAAAAGCAAAAGTCCACTGCTAACAACACATTGAGAAAAGACTTCATTCTTCTTCTAATGCCATTTGGACTTGAACACTCTCTACCTTGCCCACGGCCTGTGTGTTAAAGGCTTGGTCCCCAGGGTGGTCCTCTTGGGAAGTGCTGTGGACCCTTAGGATGCAAGGCCTTGGGGGATGCCTTTGGCATGCTCCTATAGAGGACTGCGGGGCCATGTCCCAACTGTCCCTGAGATGAGCAGTCTGCACTTCCATGCAATTCCACCATGATGAACTACCCTCACCAGAGCTACAGATTTCAGAACTGGGAACCAAAATGAGCTTTCTCTTCACAAGGTCATTGCTTCATGTTGCATTAGAAAACCAACTGAGTTGCCTTAATATCCTGAACCCAGCAAGGATGCACGTTCTCACCCCTTTCTCTACAACAGTGTACTCAGAGGCTCTAGCCAGGACAGTAAAGCAAGATAACATAACATGCATACGGATTGGAAAGAAAGAATTAAAACCATGTCTGCTTGTAAATGAGACGGTCTTATACAGAAAAGCCGGAGCACAGCCACCAAAACCCTACCGATATCAACCAGTTCAGCAAGAGCAGTATACGAAAACCACGTGCTTCTGTAGAGTAAGGAGGAGCCAGCCAAACAGTAAGACAAGGGCTGAGGAGACAACATGGTTAAATGCTTGTCATGCAAGCATTGAGGATAACTTAGCGTTTGTATTAAAGCCCAGCATAGACCCATATACTTGTAATCCCAGTGCTGGAGAGGCAGAGAAGCCAATTCCTCGAGCTCACTGGACAGCCAGACAAGTCAAACCAGTGATCTTCGGGCAACCAAGAAACTCTCTCTCAAAAAAAACAAGCAACAAACGAAAACTAAGGCAGATGGCGCCCGAGGAACACCTGAGGTTGACCTCGGGCCCCGCCCGCCTGCCCAGGTGCTCGCCCACCCAATCAGAGACGAAAGCAAACACAGACTCTTTCAATTTAACAACATCCGCAAGAAAATAATTTGAAAAATAAGCCTAGTTTAAAAGAACTACATAAATATAGAACTATAAGACATAATGCTCTAAAACTGCGGAAGAAGCAATTTTGACATAAATGGAAGAGCATCCTTGTAGATCCTAAGAGTCAGTGTTATAAAAAGGGCAATCCACAGCCCTAAAAATGTTTCTAAAGTACAAGCTCCATTAGATTTCCAGCTGGCTTCTTCAAAACACACACACACACACACAAAAGCAAAAACAACAGCAACAACAAAAGCCTGGAAGCTAAAATCCCTACAGAAATGCAGGGAATCCAGGTTACGGCTTTAAGGCCAGCAGGCCTGAGGCAGAGGCAAGAGGATCTATCTTGACAGGGAGGCCAGCCATGTCTACATAGCAAGTTCCAGGCCAACCAAGGCTAGACAGTGAGGCTGTGTCTCAAAAAGAAACTACAACAAAACCCAATGGACCCAGGACAACTAAAAATCTGAAAAAAGAACCGTAAAGTTAAAGGGCTTGGGCTCAACTTCAAATCGTATAGCACTACAGTCTACAGTAATGGAATCAGCACCATGCCATGCCGCCAACATGTGGAACACAACTGAGAAGCCACAAACACACCCTCAACACACGCCAGGGAGTTGTGACATGGGTGTGGGGACAACCCAGTGGAGGAAAGAACACTCTTCAAGAGACGCAGCTCAAACAGTTGGATAGCCGCGTGCAAAAGACGGCACTGGATCCCACTCGGTTTACACAAGGGCTACCTGACTGTTTATCTAACATCTAGACATGAATGCGAAAACTGTTAAATGCTTAGGGAAAACAGAAGTAAATCTTCATGGCTTTGGACGGGCTATGGTCTTCTGGCCATAGCACGGAAATTACAGGCAACAATAACTGACGAGAGCCATGACTGGAATTGAAAATATTCCCTTCAATGTAAAATTTCACAGAATGAGAGAAAAATGCAGCTCACATTACTTTTATAAAGGACTATATGTAGAATATATAAGGAACTCTCAAATTTTGATATTAACCTAATATAAAAGTCAAAAGATAGTAACATTGTTCTCCAAAGACATATTAAAGATCAGTAAATATATTCCCCATCTTTAGCCATAAGGAAAATACAATCCAAAATCAGGACGGAATGCCACATCTCACTCCTAGGATGGCTATACCTTAGAAGTTAGTTAAAAGGGGGCTGGGGGGCTCGGGTAAGATCCCTTGCTGCACAAGCCAGATGAGCTGAGGTCAAATCCCCAGAGCCCGTGTAAAAAGCCAGGCAGTCATGCACACCTGTAACCCCAGTGTGAGGAGACAGAACAGAAGGCTCACTGGAGATCGCTGGCCATCAGCCTAGTTCCTGGGTCACTGACAGACCCTGATTCCAGGGATGGAAGCCAAGGGACAAAGCAGAACACGCAACATGCTCCTTCATGCATGCACCCCCACAACACATGCACACACAGGTACTTGTGTTCCATACACATATACCATATTCATAAACAGACACTATATACATATGCACACACACATACACATAAACAGTACATATACACCACATACATATATACCATATTCACACATAGATACCACACACATGCACACACATATACCAGGTATACAAACGGGTACATATATACCATACACTTGCACCGTAGTCACACACAGACGCCATACACACTTGCACAGACACACACATGTACACATATTCTACATGAATACATCAGATACAAATACTCATGTACATGTATGCCATAAACATATACCATATTCAAATATACCATACACATACGCGCACACACACCATTTGGAGAAATTGGAATTCTCATAACTACCGGTGAGAATGCAAAATGCTCGGGCAGTGGTAGCGCACGCCTGTAATCCCAGCACTTGGGAGGCAGAGGAAGGCAGATTTCTGAGTTTGAGACCAGCCAGGGTTACACAGAGAAACCCTGTCTCAAAAAAAACAACAAAACAAAACAAAACAAAACAAAGAGATTGCAAAATGCTAATTGCTTAAGAGTCCAGGGCAGACTTAGTCCATGTCCCAGAAACTCCATTGGGTAACATAACCCCAAGAAAAGAAAACAAATATCTACCCACAAAAATGTTTGCTGGAGAGTTCCGAGTAGTATTAGTTACAACAGCTAGACGAGAAACTGCCCTAATGTCAATCCAGGAATGGATGGATAAACTCATGCATTATGTCCATGCAAAAGAGTATTATTTAGCAGTGAGTGAGCTGAGCTACCAATATAGTGCTGATAAAATGTGGGTGAAATCTAAATAATATTGTTAGGTCAGGAAATCCAAAACGGCCTCTTTCTGTGCAGCTTCATGTATAGGAACTATGCATTACAGGCAAGTCTACAAAGACAGATCCATTAGCTGGAGTGGATGAGTATGCCCAGTGTGGTGCAAGCTATGCTTAATGGGGTGCAGGTCTGCAGGTTAACAAAATGCCCCACTGACTGTGATGACCACTTCACAATTCTCTGACTATTCTAAAAGCTACCGAATTGCGCTCTTTTAAGTGCGTAAATTGTATAGAATTCTTTCTTGACGCTATTAACCTCAAGTCAAAGAGTACTTTTGAATTTTATCATCCGGTCTTAATTCCTTGTGTTATTATAAAAGAAAACCACAGACTGGGCAATTGAGTGAAAGAATAGTGAATTTATTTCTCACAAAGGCATCACTCAGAAATGCTGCAGATCAGTCCCAGGGCACAGCAACAAAAAAGTTAGAATCAGCTTAGTCACACGATTGGTTTTGTTCGTTTACTTCCTAGTACATATAAAAGTCATGTTTAGGACCAGGAACGAAATTAAGCAGTAAAGTGCTTTCTTGGAAGGTATGAGTCCTTGGCTTCAGTCCCAGCACAAAAAGAAGGGGGAAAGACGGAAAAAGCGTCTCTGTACTGGTCTGGCAGTCCAAGAGGTAAACAGCAGTATATGAAAACAGTCCTGTGCATACACCCGCTAGAAGCTTCCATGACCTGAGCTGTTGGAGAGGAGTAATTTATATGCAACCTACTATCTGAGAACTGTAATAAGAGGAACGGAAAGACAAGGTGTGCCTATAGCCAGGTGTCCACATCCAGTGAGCACGCGCCCACCAGCAACCAAACGGCCAAGAGAACTCAAGACGGCAAAAAGCTACTTTTACCAGGCATCCACTTCCGCAGTTAAAACCCACACAGCTGTGGGGAGACAGGGTCAAGCCACAGTACCACTTGGCAATAAATATTTAAAAACCAATCTGCTTTAGGAGAGAGTCTCCCTGCAATGGGATACAAACATTCTCCCAACTCAGAAAGGCATATCCGAGCACCACGTACGCAGAGTCCCAGGCACAGGGCTGGCGTGATGGCCACAGCATCTTTGGATGTGTTACCATCAGCAGGTACAATCAGTCCACCTTGGCTGGTTTCAGTATGCTGGCAAAGGGGATCCTCAATGACCACATGGCGTTATCACAAAATGTCCAGCAGCCCCTAAAACGGGAGCATCTTCACCCCCAACCATGTCCCCTGTCGACTGTTCTCATGAGGACAGAGGCTGAAATCACGGTTTGCTTGGACTGGGTGAATTTTAAAATACCCACTTTTAAAACAGATTTAAAAGTAAAATAAAAATTTTATGTTGGGCCATGTGCCCAAAATACAAATGACCCAAAACTATAAAATACTCAGTGACAGCCGTCTTCTCAAAGTTTGAAACTTTGAAGCTGAATAATTCATCTTGTCTTGAAAGGAAAAGAAATAATAATTTCTTGAGCAATAAGAAGTAAACGTTTTTTCTGTTTCGAGGGTTCTGGTGGTGGGGGTCTGAACAGGGTCTTGCAATGTCGCCCAGGCTGGCCATGAGCTCGGGATCCTCACGACTCAGTCTCCTGATTGCTGGGATCGCGGCTAGGATCCGTCACACCTGACTTACCTGTTTCTTGATTGTCAGTGGGTTTAAACAGTTGTCTGGGAGTTAGGTTATTCAACCTCAGATTCTGAAATATAGAAGACACTTGTGGGGATGGTTTTTCAACCTGTTTGAAAAAAAAAAATAGAAAAATAAAGTTACTTTTATAAAAACATACCATGTCAACCATTCCCCGTGACCGCTTCTGAAGAAGAAATAATGCACCTCTCACAATCCTTGGAGGTTTGAGCAAGCCATTGGTGGGCTGTCTGCTCCCTGGAGGGTCATGTCTGCCTCTGCCTACTCTGGTGTCCCCTGCACCTCCTAGCTAAGGGCCTGGCATGGAGAAGGGGCTGTGCGTTGCCTCTAAAAGCAGCGATAGGGCGTGCTAGATGATCGGGAGCAAGGCACAGATTTCAAGGAAGGTTCACTGTGCAAACATTACGAATTCCAAGGCTACACGCCCACGAAGACGGCTCTTTTGTGGTACATGAAGCATGGCCGTGCCAGGACCATCCTCTTCCTGTTTCTGGTGACACCCGAGTGGCAGACCCTGGGCCAGTACGATCCTCAGTCTTCACAGGAAAACGGAAAAGGAACACAACGCACTTCCACAATGCTCCCTCTGCGCATTTCAGAGTCGGGCTACTACGGTTAAGCAATCACTTGTACCAACATACCTGGGCTTCTGTAACCTGGACTCAGTCACACATCGTGCTAAGTGTTCCCATGAAGTCACGACTTACACGAAATATTTAAGCCTGGGAACTCTTAGAGGAGGATCATCCTCTGCGAGGTGGGCGGATCTCATCCAGGCATTTGAAAGCCTTAACAGTAATAAGCCCCGCCTTCCCGAGGAAGGCCTCCAGGCTGCCAGCTTTCAGACCTACCCTGCACCGGCATCTACCTTTGATTCTACAAGCCACACCTGCAGCTCTCCACAACCACTTAGTAAGATTCCTTCGGACGAAGTCTTCTCTGACAGACCAGCAGATGGACAGACCGACCGAGCAGATGTCTCTGTCTCCCGGAGGACTTCAACTAACTCAGGGGCTAGCCTTCCCTCAACCATTGTGACTGTCTTCTCTAGCTTGCTTTTTGTATTACAATGTGAATTTTGTAAAAATATTTTTTGAGGGTGGGAGGGGGATAATTGTTTTATCGGATACACTTGGCGGTGTTTACTCGGTTACTTGCATCCAAGAGTGCAAGGCTGACTTTCCCTTTGTTCTCGGAGCTGGCAGTGTGTTAGGTCAATGTTTCCCTTTGGGATTTCTTTTTCAAAACCCAGAGCTACTGGGGTAAAGCCATGGAAACAAGGGGCGCTCAGTCGGTCATTACTACTGTCACACAGACCACAGTGGCATTTGAACCAGTGATGGTAATGAGCGACAGAATACAATGCTAGTCCCCTAAGATCAAAATGAAGCGCTAGGAAGGTTGAGAGCCACTCACGGATTTAGAGTGTGATCCTGTTGTAGGACCATATTAAGAAATGAACCCACCTACTCTCTGTGGTGCCGGACCACGCCCCAGCGCTCCTGCCGGCTCGCCAACTCTATGACCACAGGGGCTCCCACAGGGCCATCTCTCTGGTGGGGACCCTGAGTTCCTCTCGCTACCACGCAACACCCACACACCCCACAGTCAGACATCTCAACACCTACCAAGTAGAAGCGAGACTCTTAATTAACCAATCAGATTTGTATATCAATAAAATCACAGTTTACAAGAAGCCAATACAGTCATTTCAGAGCCAACTGATGATGATAAAAGCTTTATTCTAATATTTCTAACCTTGTGAAATCGTGGCTACTCGTGGCTGGAAAATGCCACGGCAGGGATCCGTCAGCAGCCAACTTCCTTTCTCCTCCTACCCCGAGACTCCTCCTCTCTCCTCCCCTCTTAGCTCCACCTCCCTTTTCCCTGTCCAATCACAAGCCTCCCACTTCCCTAACATGATTGGACAGGGAAAATCCTGCACCTTGTTCCACATGTAAACATTGTTTTCACCACGAAAGGGCAAATGCTGCAGCCTCCCAGTGCTCAGAGGCGCTGGGGCTATTGCACCAAGAAGCCACCGTCACCATCTAGGTTGGCGTGAACACACAATTTGCTCAGCCACGGGACAGCTGCCTAGGGAGGTGTTTCTCCAAACTTATCCTCACAGATCAGCCATGTATGTCTTCACATGTAGAATTTAAATAACTGGTGTGGGCTGCAGGCAGCAATGTAAATTTGAAGGAAAGGACAGACACATGGACAGCCCTTGTCACTGGGTTCCTCTTTCAAAAAATGATATGTTCACCTAGAGTTATGGGAGTTAAGTCTCTATTTTACCAGTCCTAGAGGTCTGATTTCTCCTTTGCTCATTTGCAGGGATTCCTGGAGATGCTGTATACTTTTGGCAAAGCCTCTGAGAAAGAACACTTTCCCCTTCTATGAACAAACTCTGGGCTGGTGTCACCGTGCAAGGACGGGAGGCAGCGTAACGACAGTCCCCAATCTCGAGCTTACGTTCACGGATCTGCAACGCCGGCCTTGGTCCACGCGGGAAGGCTCCAGCAGACTCGGGCCTGGGGCTGGGCAACACTGCCGTTTTCTCTTTGTACCACCACGCGAACTCCTATCCCCCCCCTCCCCACCCAATGTTGGTGAGAAGAAATACAACTCAAGAAACTTGCTTTGAAGGCTCTTTCTTGACAATTGTCCCTTTGCTGCTCCAGTCAGAAGACTAGCCCCGGGGCCCCTGCAAGCTTAGTTTGGGGTGGGGGTGGGGTGTAAATGGCATATTAAATGTCATTATCATCTGCACTGGGAGGGAGGATGAGGGTTACTATCACCAGAGGGTCTTCCATCGCCATGGAAGAAAAAGGCAATTCCCCATAAAGCTCGCCCTTACCCTTCGGAACTAATTCTGACTACTGATACCTGGATCCACCCTCTGTCCAGGTCAAACACGTGTGCATCGCTCGCAACCCAACCCCAGCTGACCTAACATCTGTAGGACCTGTCAGCTCTGTCCTTCAGCCTTTCGGCATCTCCCTTCCTTCCTTCCCTGGTGGAAGTACCCTGTTCTCAGCCTAATCCATGTGTCCCGGGTTTCTTTATGCTAGGAACTTATTAGTTCGGTTTTTTTTTTTTTCTCCCTCATTGCTATCCATATCACTACAGTCAAGGTCACTTCCTTGAATTTCAATTCATAAGCACTTAGAATGTTCCTACGGATCTCCACTCCAATCCAAAGAATGCACGGTCTCTTTGGAAGACTCTGTCCGTCGGTCCTGACTACCCCCCCATATCCTCAGCTCCCTCCCCACCTCATTTGCAACCCATGCTCTCCCAGTGGCTTCAACTGCCACCGCCACACAGTTGAGCTCTTTGGTCAGGCAGACTCTCAGAGAACCTGTTACATGTCCCTGACCTCCTTTGGGCAATGGACATGAGTGTCACACGTTGGAACCTGAGCAGAATCAGTAGCACATGCTCCTCTGACCTGGTCTCCACTGGGCCCCATCTAGCGAATCTGTGGCGGGTACATTAGTCAACCAGTACTCTTCCCTTGAAACCGCATCTGGAAGTCATTTATAACCCCTCCTCTCTAAGGGCAGCACCCGTTACTGCCTGCCGAGGAAGACTCTGTTTCAGCCAGAAAGCAGGGAATCATTTGGGATTCTTCCCTTTCGCCTTCTCCCCTCCAGTCTCCCAGTGGACGGTTAAACATCTCCAAACTATGGAAGCCAAAGGGAAGAGGCGAGAACAAAACAATTGGTTCCTTTAGTGAGTTAACAAAACAAAACGCAGACTGACTGATGTCAAAAGGCGATAGTGAGACAACACGGGGCTCTGGGAGAGCCAGATGAAGACTGAGAAGCCCCCAGTGTACGCTTAAAGCGCAGTGAGCCTCCAGAAAGAGGGACTGAGCTGAACACCCAAGGCATCAGAGAATGTGAGAATCACAGCAGGAATGCATTTGACGGCAGACAGTTGATCCTCCAGTAAGGTAAGGACCTAAGCCAGGACAACGGAGGATGAGTGGGGAAAATATCATTTCTCAATAATGCTATGTCCTTAGAGGTAGCGCGTGGAGATGAGGTCAGATGAATGAGACTTCGAGCTGTCAAACTGGGAGAGGGGGGATTGACACGGGAAACAGAGAGAGAGGTGATAGGTTGTGCTTGCAGAATGGCTCTCTCTAGGAACAAAGACCAAAGCTACAGGAAGGATCGGAACCCTGAACTCTCTTCAGTGAGTCATCAAACCACTCCCGTACTTGCAAGTGGTCAGCACAAGAATGGTGAAGAGTCACTTACCCAGAGTTCCCAGCACCTGCATCATGGCAGCCACCGAAACACTCAGGCCAAGGGGGTGGGTGAAACGGTCACTCGGGGAGATGTCTCAATTAGGGGACGTGTGGGAGGAGGAGGGAGAAATGGAGAACTGTGGAGGTGCTTCTCCATCAGATTAGATGAGGTCGCATGAACGGAGAGATAGCAACAGTTAAATAAGAGGCCAAGAGGGAGCCAAGAGCGAAACCCAAGGAAGCTCTCCAGAGGCTTGTGAGAAGACCGGAACTAACCAGTGCAAGGGAGCTGTGGAGACACGGAGGGATTGTGGCCTGCAAAGCCAGGGGAAACTGACAAGGAAGGTAACAGGAGAGGGCAGGCGGAGCGGAAAGCTTTCTCATGGAACATGGCTGCCACCCAGCAGTCAGTGGCAGCTGTCTAAGAGGTCGCCTTAGGAGGGACGAGACAGAGAGCTCTAGCTCCAAGCGGGCACAGGGTGGGGCACTTTGTGAGATGTGAGACATCAGCTGTCAGATAGACTAACAGAGGTACACAGGGTCCCGTCCAGGCACGCTGCCCTTGGCAAGAGTTAAAGAAAACATGAATGCCAGGGAACATGGCTCCTACCAGACGGAGTTTACTGGGGCTCTCGTCATCAAACGGGAAGCCGACACCAGTTCTTTTGGACCCTCTGAGCTGTGCCGACTCGTCATCTGTATCCATATCATCGTTGAAAGAGGTTGACATCCATCCTTCGTGAAAGGCGAAACTCTCCCTTGTGGCTGAAGACGCCTCCGCCCTGGCGCTGTTTGGGGTGACTTTGTGATCTGGGGTTCTGCAGAGGGGTGAGGCTGGAGGCTGCGTGCCAGGTCTTCTTCCAGCGCTCGGGCTCGAAGGCTGGGACCGCAGAGCGGTAGAAGGTGCACAGCTGCTGGAGAGCTGCTTCTGCAAGAAGTGCTTCAGCCGGGTCTGCCTGGGGAAACTGCGCTTCCGGATGGCGCTCCTGAGCTCAGACTCTTCCGCGATGATGTACACCCTGGAGCGACCCCGCGTCACCGCGGTGTAAACGTGCTGCCAGTGCTGGCGGCCTGCCTTCCCCACCACGTAGGCAACCGTGTTCTCCTCGGACCCCTGAGAGGCAAAAACAGTGTGAAGACTCCTGTACGGGGGCTCGGCGGGGCGGGGGAGCAGCTCTGGCACGAGGCTGGGAAAATGGCCTACTGGGTGGGTGTCAGAGAATAGCCAGACCCTTTATAAAAGCCTCAAGCCTCACAAGCCAGGCTGGCAGATGCAACAGAGAAATCAAGGAGAGCTGGTCTCAAACAAATAGAAACCAAGGAGTCAAGGCTGCTCTGACCTCCACGCATGCACAGCAGCAACAGCATATATGTACACACACACACACACACACATACACACACACACACCCCGCACAGGCAAAACTAAAAGAGAGAAGTGTTGATGTTCCGCCCATGTCCTTCCCTCTGGCTGGTGTGTCCGCATCCACCCATCTCCCAGAATCCATTGTATCTACTATCTCAGAACTCACGTTTGCTAAGTTTGCTACCAACATTAGGTCCCACAGGGCCACAAGTAGCTTGTGGTGACCAAAACAAGCTCTAGGGACTGAAAGGGGCACTACATTTTTCCTAACCCAAGACTTTGACATAACTGTACAGACCCACGCGTAAATGGGTTACACTAAGGTTACTGATGATGGCAAATGAAACAGCCAATAATAGGAGACTATAGAAACATGTATGGACACAACATGTAAGCATGCACCAAAGGATCATTACACATACACACACACACACACACACACACACACAAAACATACAAAGATTGGCTGGACACACTGGGACACCCTGAGCTATTTCCATCTCCTCTTTAAACCTGTTGTTCTCAAATAAGATTAAACAAATTATAAGGGAGCTGCTTAGAAAACAGGACAGAGAACATACATTTGTCAAAATAACAAGAGAATAGCAAAGTCCACCAACCAAGTCAATAAGGCCAAAAATAAACAAGATACAAGATGACACCCTTTGCTTAAACCTTGAAAGCAAGAAAATATATAGAAAAATACACACAGAGACACAGACACACACACAGACACCCCCACACCCCACACACGAATAGGAATATATCAAACACAGGACAAAAGTCCCTTCTGAGCAAAGTAAGTTGGATAGACATGTTCAAGAACTTCAACAGTCAAGTAATAGTCTATTGAAATATTCTTTTTGTTTTGTTTTGTTTTGTTTTTTGGATTTTGGTTTTTTTTTTCTCGAGACAGGGTTTCTCTGTATAGCCCCGGCTGCCCTAAAACTCACTCTGTAGACCAGGCTGGCCTCTAACTCAGAAATCCACCAGCCTCTGCCTCCCAGAGTGCTGGGATTACAGGCGTGTGTCACCACCGCCTGGCTGAAATATTCTTAAAAATCAAAAATAATGCACAAAAAAATACTGTAGCTAAGATGTCAACATTTAGGGCCATCAGTGCAGTTCATCAGGCCCTGCAGGAGGGGGCGGGGGGAGCGTAGGGTTGTTTCGCTAATGTCTTAGTGCTAATGTCTTAGTTCCTCAGAATGAAGGGGCACTTAAGCCAGCCCAGGGCTGGAGCCTGAGCCCAGGGCTGGAGCCTGAGCGGCATCTCCTGTGCTCTGTGCATGGAAGCAAAGCCCCTGGGCACAAAGGCCAGAGGCCCGCTGTCAGGCACCAGGCCGCAGGTTGGAAGGCGGCTCTCAGAAAACAAAGCAAAATGATGAGGGAGAAACTAGGGCCAGACCTGAAGAATTAGAATTAATAACAGCAGAAGAAAAGCCAATGCGAGATGTACGTCGTGCTGTGCTACATGTTGTAGTTAACTCTGTCAACCTGATGGGACCCTGAGTCACCTAGGAGACATCTCTGGACACTGCTGTAAGGGAGTTTCTAGATGGGGGGGTCACTGATGGGGGAAGACCCACTGTAAATATGGGGGCATTCATTCAAGGGGCCGGGACCCGAGACGGAATAAAAAGGAGAAAGAGAACCGAGTACCCGGCATGCCTCTCTCTCCCCTTCCTACCTGTGAATGCAGTGTGACTAACTGCCCACTCCCACCTCTGTCATCCCCGCCACGAGGCGTACCCTCAAGCCGTAAGCCCACACGGCCTCTTCCTTCAGCTTACCTGAAAAGTATGAATGGTCCTCGCCCAGGCGTGCTTTATCTGACAGTTTGCCATTAGTTTGCTGAAGTCCACGGTCACTTCCAAGCCAGCCTCATTATTAATGGTCACGAGTCTTTTTCTTCCGGAAGTTACGTCGGTTACATCCTGGGACCCAAGACAAAGAGAACTTTGCGTCTATTCCAACACACATGTGGCCACACGCACCGGTTTCGGGTGCAACATCAAGGACAGACATTATCCATCAGATTGAGACTCTCCGGGGGCTTGAAGCTGAGACTGCCGGCGCGGGGCATGTGAACGGTACCTGTGAGGTCCCAGTCCCAGAATGGAACAACTGAAACCCAGAGAGGCTTAAAATCCATTCTTAGTTGAATGCCTTCATGTTTAAGTATGTCAATGAGCGGAAATGCAAACTTTTGGTCCTTGAAACCTCACACACTTGTCCTTGGTTGTTCAAGTTTCCAACTTACTACAAAGACATTTCCTTTCTATAAAGATGTCGGAAAGAGCAATGCTTTTACTCTTAGGAAGAGCAATTACTTCCTAAGACTTACCCGTGTTATGAAGAATATTTCCCCGTTGCACAGCCGAATGCTATTTTCAAAATCTTGTTTGATTTTAGCATCATCATCGTCAGGGGTGTCTCCAAAGCCTTTCCCCATGGCTTTCTGGTCATCGTCAGGGAGTAAATCTGCGAGGTACGCATTCCGGGTACAGCAGATCTTATCACCGACTGCAAAGACGAGTTTCTTCTTGTGGTCTCTGCATTAGGAAGGGAGCACACGCTATCAAACCCGGAAGCTCCCCGCTTCATTTTACCCAATAGCAACTCCTCTCGGAGCTGATGGGAAACGATGCTTATACATCTCTGTATCGTTTCATCCTCCGAAGGTCAAGGATCAAGTGGTCATAACTGTCACCTGTTTATTTTACATTCCGTAAGGGGGTTGGTCCAGTGTCGCTATGTATTCCAATGCTATATACTGGCTCCCCAAATCTGGTTACGCCACCCATGAGGAGAGATGAGGAGATCCTTACACACACCAGCTTTAGTTGTGTAAACCTTGGTCCCGGGTTATCCTTGATTGGTTAATAAAGAAGTCAATAGCCTGGGCAAGAGAGAGGGTCGGAGCAAAGGTTCCCAAGCTTGGGGTCTGAGGCGGGAGCAAGAGGAAAGCCAGGAGGAAGAAGGAAGGAGGTCACCATGGGGTAGCATGGATCCTGAACTCATGGCCATGAGAGCCAGCCTGCTGCAGCAGTAACTGCCCAAAGGAATCCCAGCACATCATATCTTGGGGATTTTGGCAGGAAAGTAGACAAACTTACAGAGACGTTTCATACCCACCCAACTTTGGTGCTTTAAGTCTTATTACAATTCAAAGGTCTCTGTATCGTTTATTTGGGATATTTGAAGGCAACAGGGGGGGGGAGGGGTGTAACAAATCCCCCAGATAGCATTTACCAGCACAACCTTCACCCTGTCACCTCAAGCCCTTCTGACAAGGCCCAGCTGAACTCACTCAAGTGATATGGATGTGGATGCTCTGATCCATCCACTTTCTAAACCAAAGCCTTATTATTTTTTTTTCCTTCATGCAAAGTCACCCTCTCTCCACATTGTCCAGTTTCGGGTTTTCAGTTCTAACTCGCATTTCCATTATAATAATTACGCCGCTGCTGCGTGAAAACAGTACCAATGTATGGCGGCTCGAGCCAGTCACTGTAACAGCACTCTGGGTGTATTTTTTGTTCTGCTCTTACCTAACCCTTTGGGAGACTTCCCTGACAAGAGTGAAGTCACTAGGACCACTGTTACATGGGTCCATCCGAGCACATTTGAGTCCTCTGTCAGGCTGCCCGATACAGTGGTGTGCGGCAGGAGCTCCTCTATTTTACACAACCCCAGTGACAAGCATGTGCTGTCAAATGCAAGACACACAAAACTGTTCCCTGCACACAGCTTGCTGTTGGGGCTCCCGGAAACCACCACACACAGAGTGCTAGAAATTCTCCTCAGTCCCCAGGTTGATCTCGAAGAGCTTGGAGGTGGCCAACCGGGACACCACGGAGAAATAATCACTCCTCACATTTCGCTTCGCTCTACTCACGGTCCAAGTCAATTCCTAACGATATGTAATCCATTTAATTGAAGAGACCATTACACTCCACAAACTGGAGGGGAAAGTGTATGGCCCTGGAATGCATGTGTGGCCCTAGGTGACAAATATCCACATAAACGAAAGGACGGCAGACCAAGGCACGCGCGTCCCCTACAGTGTCACTCAGGAAGATGCTCACTTGATGAGGTGGTTGTTGTAGTGCTTGCAGCAGCAGTCATTAATGAGGTCACAGTCTTGCCTGAAACACAGGAAAATCAGAGTCACTTCAGCGGGGCGCATTACACACTGGCTTATGTTTACAGACAACCATACACTGGGCCACTGGATTTTTTTTTTTTTACTTGTTGTGATACTGGGAATTAAACTGAGGACTCTGTGCTTGCTGGACAAGCATGCTAGCACTCATGCCCCTGCTGATAGAGTAGATCCCATAAGAAGTTTCTAGAACTTTCTCTAGGAAAAATTATCTGGTGTTGCGGTTTATTTATTTATTTATTTTTTTAATCAACTCAGGGTTTCTCTGCATAGCCCTAGCTGTTCTGGAACTTGCTTTGCAGACTAGGCTGGCCTCGAACTCAGAGATCCACCTGCCTCTGCCTTCCAAGTGCTAAGATTAAAGGCTTGTGCTACCACTGCCCAGCTGGAGAAAAGGTATTTTATAATTTTTACCCTTTAGATACAATTTTTTTTTTTTTACTCCCACTTGCAGTGAGAAGCAAGCATAAGCATGCTTGATCAGCATGCTTGACCGAAAGCAGCCCCGTTCAGAATGCCTTCGGATGTGTCTAATGAAGAGATATTTCGAAGAATGAGAAGGAATAATGAGAAATTATATGTATCTTCCCCTAAGTACAATATTCATTAATAACCTAAGAACTTTAAAAGCTGGATAAAGTACATTAACACATTATAAATGTTTTACCTTCGAAATGCAATAAATTGCGATGTTTTTGCACATTCAAAACTGCAGAAGTCCTTTCCTTGAAGCAAAGTCTTAACTGCGGAGTATAAATCTGCAAATGCAGCAAAGAGGAGAAGGTTAACACGGAAAAACTGCCAAATTGTAATGGTGTTTCTGTGAAAAAATTAGCTAGCAAATCCTACTAAGCAGTGCAGGTGAAACATCTCGCCACTGACAATTCAAGGTCACCATGGGAACACCTACGTCATCCTTGACATGGGCCATAACAGTGGCAAAACAATGGAGACAGGTTTTAGCCCCTGAGGTACTGGCTGCAGTCTGTTAGAGTTGGAAATCCATCAGCACATATTCATGAAGTACTACCATACGCGGAGCTGGTGCACACCGGCCTGCAATACTGAGATACTGCTCAGAAGTGCATCAGTGGCCTAACACCACACTGCCTCCTCCACCTCAGCATCCTCTTCCCTCCCCTGCCCCGCCCTCCCTCAGTTCAGCCTCGAACATGATACTATCCTGACAGGCACATGCCATTTTGCCCAGCTCAATACCCCAGGTTTGATTGTTTTTTTCACATTATTGTTTTATAGATAGGGTCTAGCCTGGTCGATATGAGAGAGGCTGGGGGATAAGGAGTCCAAGGCTAGCCTCAGCTACATAGTAAATTCAGTGGCAGCCTAGATAATATGAGGTCTTGTCTCAAGAAAAACGGGGGAGGGGGAGGGGGACCACCTTGGGGCTTGTGTATGTCTAGCAGCTAGTGAATCGTGGAGTTCTGTGGCGCTCTGTTCTAGAAAGACAGTCAGCTGCTCACAGGGCACTTCATTTCTTCAATAAAGATACTCCCCAGAAAACAGCTAACCTCAGATCTCTGAACCCCAGTCAACCAGAGCCAAAACTTCCAAAGGGCTCCCATTCTGCACCTCGCCTTCCTGTCTCACAGGTGCACATGTACTGGGCATTTTATTTATTCTAAAATAAGCGTATTAGCATCTCTGGAATTCTAGCCCAGTTGTAGACCCTGCCTCGGGTCTCTGCACTTTGTAACAATGAGCACAACTTTATTAATGAAAAAGTGCTATGTGCCTCTCTAAGGACTATTTACCCAATATTCTTAAGGAAGAGGCTGATTTTCCAGCAAAAAAACTTTTAATTAAAACAGAATCAGCATCCGCTAACACTCCGAAAGACTTCTTTTTCTTTTGAAAGTACACTTCAATGAGCTGGTCATGATAGCACGGGCTATCCCATCGACTAGGGAGGTGGAGACAGAAGAATTAGGGGGTTCAAAATCAGCTTGAGAAGATCCTGGCTCACTCAAACAAAAAGCGCATTCTCTTTAAGATACAGAACAGGTCCCAAGATATAGGTCCCAATGCTTGAGCTATACTCTGCAGAGTCATGAGGAAAGCAAGCTACGCAGAGTCTGTACCTGCTTTTCTCATCTGTAACAGAACCTATGCTAAGCTGTTTGAGAATAAATATGAGCGATCGTGTTTAAGATACAACCTGCATCTTCTGATCCAATTTATATAAAACTAAAATGAACGGTGAGATCAGACATGCGCACGGTGGGAGACAGACTTGGATGGTCTAGAAGCTTGATACCAGCTTGGTTTCCCACGCATGGTGAGGAACTGTAACAATTACAACAGCTCCTCAGAAGAATCACTGAAATCATTACTAATCATTACTAAACCCTTAAGCTACTCTTAAAGATTGCTAAGTCAGACTTTTAAAATCTAAATCAAGACCAAGAGAACCTCACTACTGTTCTGCTTTCTTCTCTACTGCCGTAATAAAACACCAGAAGGAGGAACGGATGTATCTGGCTTATAGGGTATGTTCCATCACTGAAGAAGTCAGTGCCTGATTCCAAGAAGGCTCTTGAGGCCGAGCACCATGAAGCAATCCCTCCTGCTGGCTCAGTAGGCTCTTGCTTAGCTGGCTTTCCTACACAGCCTAAGAACAGCTACATAGGAATTGTGACACCCACAGTGGCTGCAGTGGGCTGGGCCCTCCCACATCAATGAGGGATCAAGACAAACATGCCCACCGGGCAACTCATCTGGGCCAACCCCCAAAGGTAAACTCCCTTCTCAGAGCCTCTAGGCCTCGTCGACCAAGACAACTATGATGGTTTGTATATACTCGGCCCTGGGAGTGGCACTATTAGAGGGTGTGGCCCTGTTGGAGTAGGTGTGGCCTTGTTGGAGTAGGCGTGTCACTGTGGGCTTTGGCTTTAAGACCCTCATCCTAGCTGCCTAGAAGCCAGTGTTCCGCCAGCAGCCTTCAGATGCAGATGTAGAACTCTCAGCTCCTCCAGGACCATGCCTACCTGGATGCTGCCATGTTCCTGCCTTGATGATACTGGACTGAACCTCTGAACCTGTAAGCCAGCCCTAATGAAATGTTGTCCTTAGAAGAGTTGCCTTGGTCATGGTTTCTGTTCACAGCAGTAAATTCTAATTAAAGACAACAACTACATTCAAATATAATTATTTTTCATAACCAATTTAATAATATTTATTAGTACTTATATAAAGGCTCATAACATGGATGCCCGCTTAGCTCCACAGACACCGAAATCCTGACTCTTACTTCACACATGAAGTGACTTGAGTCACAGCTTAAGCGACCTATCCCATGCTCCTTCCCAACCCTGACAAGCTAACATTGTAATACCCAGAATTACAGGTGGTACTAACAAATGTACTCAAAGAAAACAACGAGAAATTTTCATTAAATAAAGGTTAACTTCCTCCTGAAGAGACTGGGATCGCCAGGGCTCTGTAAACAAAATCATCTCCGGCCACTTACCGACTCTTCAAGGATTTAATGAGAGTCCTTACAGTGTGTCAAGAACTTCCTCAGAAACTACTAGAACAGCAGTACTCAACCTGTGGGTCACAATCCCTTTGGGGGGGGTCAAACAACTCTTTCATAGGGGTCTCCTAAGACCACAGAAAACATAGACATTTACGTTATGGCTCGTAACAGTAGCAAGATTACAGTTACAATTATGAAGTAGCAATGAAAATAATTTTATCATGAGGAGATATCACGACATGAGGAACCGTACTAAAGGGTCGAAGTGTTAGGAAGGTTGAGAACCGCTGCTCTAGAGTAATGTGCTTTTGAGAATTCTTAAGTTATTTTTATTTCCAGTACTCCAGTTTTCACTAGCAAGACCCGCTTTTAGCCTCGGACAATCCACGGCTAGTCGTTTGATGACAATATTACGAAACTGAAATACTTCCCCACCCAAGCCAACCTAAACACTTACTAGATCGGTGGTCACCTTTAGATGACTGAGAACTGCTGTCCTCTTCGGGGAGTCTCACAAAAATAAATGTCTTATCTTGAATGGAGAGGGGTAACATAGGGTTGTCAGAGATATTGAATTCTGCATCGAATTCTGGAAACTGACGTCTGGAGATTCTTCAAGAAAAAAAAAAACCATATATGTGTGTGACATGTGTGAATGGGTGGGGTGTGTGTTTGTGTGTGTGTGTGCACGCGTGTGGGCATGTACACACAGGTGATTGGGGACACTAGAAGTAAACTTCCATTGTTTCACAGGAGCCTTATACTTTGAGCAGGGTCTCTTACTTACTTACCTGGAACTTTCCAAGTAGGCTAGGCTAGCTGGCCCGTGATATAAGTTGAATGCACACCTATTAGTGGATGATGGAGGAAAGGGCTCTGCAGGTACATATGCCAGCCAATCCGCTTTATAATAGACTAGAACTACTACGCGACTTCAGTATCATATTTAGAGATCACTTCTCCCACACAAGCCAACAGAAAGGACCAGGAAAGAAATGATCATACGACGTGCTGTGCACCATGCTGAGAGCCAGTCCACTACATAGCAAGGAAGCCGGGCTTCTCCTCACTACGGAGGAACAATAGGAGATGTGACCAAGTTTACTGGGTTCCCAAGGCCACGAATACAGAACGCAGGGGTCTGGGATGCAGGTCTGGGCCCAGTAGCTCCAACTCTCTTTCCATGTAAGTTACCGTGCACTGAGCGGATCCTTGACACATGGTTTACACTGCTGTTCTGCTGTTCTGTGGGTGCGCGCTCCCGTCTCCCCAGCTGAGCCTGCCACCCTCATCGGCTTGCTCTACCGTCCATCTTGCTTTCTGTCAAGTCCTTTCCAGCCAACCGCATGAGAAAACATGGCACGCCTCAAGTGCCTCGTGATGACAGAGCCTCTCGTGACTGAGTCTGAGAACAGACTTAGCCGAGGTGTCAGGTGGGCGTGACCGAGGTGTCAGGTGGGCGTGACCGAGGTGTCAGGTGGGAGTGGCCGAGGTGTCAGGTGGGAGTGGCCAAAGTGTCAGGTGGGAGTGGCCTCCGGTGGCACCTTCAGCCACCTCCCACCTTCCAACCTGGAAGGGATTGGCTGCTCTTGCTGGCAATGTCTCCGGTTTAATCTGGAAGCAGATAACACGGACTTCCCGTTTGGCATGTCACAGGGACACACGACACACTTCCTCTGGTGTGTCACAAAGATCCTTCAGCCAGTCATATTGGAGGACAGTGATGAAACGAACGACCAGAGACACTGCTTAAATTAAAGGGCACTGAACAGGCGGCTAAGGAAAGCGCCTGAGGTGTAGATAAAGCCCAATTCTGATTGAACAAGCTTTCGTTTCTTCCGGGTTTGACGGACTCGAAAGGGATCTATCAAAAGGACCACTGGCTGCTCTTCCAGAGGTCCTGAGTTCAAATCCCAGCAACCACGTGGTGGCTCACAACCATCTGTAATGGGATCTGACGTCCTCTTCTGGTGTGTTTGACAGCTGTAGTGTACTCATATACATAAAATAAATAAATAAATCTTATAAAAAAAAAACTGAGGTAGCAACAGAAAAACTTCAGGAAGACAATATTATTCACCCAACTCCAATATTCTTGAGGTTCTGACAAGAGTCCACAACGACCCCACCCCTGTCATCCCCACCATCCTAATCCACGGTTGACAGGGACATACTAAAGTGTAGTTTACTATGTTCAAGGTCCTGGTGACATTCAACTGAGCATATGTACAAAGAGCAAAACCGGAGAGTTCACAAAAGAGGCAAAATGTGACCCAGTGGACGCGGCCAGCTCTTAGCATCCACGGCCCCATCTCACCGGTGGATAGCTTCTTAAGTCAGAACAGTAATGGTCCCGTCTCTCCGGCACACCAAATACGGAGGATAGCTTCTTAAGTCAGAACAGTAACGGTCCTGTCTCTCCAGCACACCAAATACGGAGGAAGCCCAAAGTCTCCTGCAACACTGGGGAAGAGAGCTAGCTCTTCCACTGAGGAGCAGATGCCTGGGGGGGGGGCACTGGGACTCATCTCAAATCCTCCATGTCTTCCCCCCCCCACCTCCCCCACCCCCGCCACACACACACTTGGGCTTTCCTTCCACAGAAATTTATCAGTCTTTTCCAATTCCCCTCTGAGAAAAAGACTAATTTCTAAGTCTCTGTTGCCTTGGGCAGAGTCCAGACTCTAAGCTTAACACTTTAATTCCCGTACAGCTAGCCCTGCGCATCACCTGCAGGGGTGGTCTCGGGACCTCCCGATGAGCGCATGCTCAGGCCCTTATACAAAATGGCACCGTAGTTTCATATAACCTACGTAAAGCTTCTTGTTTCTCTTAAATCACCTCTAGATCATCGATGACACCTAATGCAATGCAAAAGTCACATAAACGGTCAGCGCAGGGTGTCCTTTGGGAGATAACAAAGGACAGAATCTGTACATGCTCAGTGCACTTGCAATATCTTAACTCCTAGTTAGTTGTGTGCATGTTTAGGGAACCCACGGATACAGACAACCAAGAGAACCAGATGTACATATTCTTAAAGACAAGAAATATATCCATTCTAACATATTAAACGATAGTTTATGCTGGGCCAGTAATGAAACCTACTAACCTCGATTTTCTAATTGTGGCAATAGGCACATACTAAAAGGACAGGAAAGGGTCTATGATGGTTTGAATATGCTAGGGTCAAGGAGTAGCACTGTTAGGAGGTGTGGCCTTGTTGGAGTGGGTGTGGCCTACCACTGTTAGGAGGTGTGGCCTTGTTGGAGTGGGTGTGGCCTTGTTGGAGTGGGTGTGTCGCTGTGAATGGGCTTTAATACCCTAGCCCTAGCTGCCTAGACAGGAGCATTCTGCCAGCAGCCTCCAAATGAAGACGTAGACCTCTCTGCTCCTCCTGCCCCATGCCTGCCTGGATGCTGCCATGCTCCCATCTTTATGATAATGGACTGAACCTCTGAACCTGTAAGCCAGCCCCAGTTAAATGTTGTCCTTAGAAGAGTTGCCTTGGTCATGGTGTCTGTTTGTAGCAATGGAAATCCTAACTAAGGCAGAAGTTGGTACCAGGGACTAGGGTATTGCTAAAAGATATAGTAAATGCATCGTACTAAATCATCCTTTATTCCTAATACGACAGAGATAAAAATACAAGAGCATCAATCTGTGATACCTTCCAGCATTGTCCACAATCAGCTGAGACTCTGTCCTGTGGTTCGTCTTTAGCTCGATGGCACACTGTCTCGACTTAAGAGTCTCAAAAACATCCTGCAGCATGTTACCAGGTTCAATACTGGGCAACTGTCTAATGTCACCTAAAGGAATGGGGGTATAAAAAAAAAAGATTTTACTTAACCAGGATTCTAAAATGGATACATTATTTTTATTCTGCTAATTGACATACTGTGTAATTGTAGACCTTTTGTAACTCAGAAAAACCCCTTGAAGTCTTTATCTAAAATTATTTGCCGGGCGGTGGTGGCGCACACCTCTAATCCCAGCACTTGGGAGGCAGAGACAGGCGGATTTCTGAGTTCGAGGCCAGCCTGGTCTACAGAGTAAGCTCCAGGACAGCTAGGACTACACAGAGAAACCCTGTCTCGAAAAAAATAAAATAAAATTATTGCGGGCA
The DNA here is from genome assembly GCA_964023405.1 of Apodemus agrarius. Classification (NCBI taxonomy): domain Eukaryota; kingdom Metazoa; phylum Chordata; class Mammalia; order Rodentia; family Muridae; genus Apodemus; species Apodemus agrarius. The sequence continues at coordinate 10,785,209 of OZ030026.1, read as the reverse complement.
GTGGTGGCGCACGCCTTTAATCCCAGCCCTTGGGAGGCAGAGGCAGGATGATTTCTGAGTTCAAGGCCAGCCTGGTCTACAGAGTGAGTTCCAGGACAGCCAGGGCTACACAGAGAAACCCTGTCTCGAAAAACCAAAAAAAAAAAAAAAAAAGTTTAAAAAGTTTAAAAAAAATTATTTAAGAATGTTAACTATCCTAGGAGAAATCAGGAGAAGGAATTGGGGGGCAGGGGGTAAACATGATGGAACTACAAAGTATGAAATTCTCAATACAAATGTTACATTCAAAACTATTAGCTGTTTTGTAAATCAAATTAAGTTGCCTATGTGGTAAAACCGTGTGTGAAAACATAACAAGGTGACAAATTTGTAACTGATCTCCTTTCGTAATTGTGACCCAGGAAAGCCACTTGGAACATAAACTTCAGAACATGTTTAAAACTCATGCCTCAGCTATCTTGTCTGTGCGAACTCTACATGGTTATTCCCTCTGTGTCCTTGTGTTTCAGAATGTTGGGGTGGGGGTTGGGGGGAGGGCCGGGACCTCACCTGCAGAAAACAAGCCTACTAAACAGAAAATGAGTAAGCTGAATCGCAGTGAAAACAGACAAATTCCAGCCACCCCATGGCAGCTTTAGACTACTGAAAATCTTCTTATGACACAAAACGCAAACTCCAGAGAAAAGAAAAATATCTACTGGGTGACAACTGGGTGAGCGCTTAAGTCATTAAGAGAATCAGCTGCTCATCAAATATCCCCAAATGCCTACAAATAAATGATATTTATATACAATCCCATTACAATTAAATCACAGAGCCGACGGCTCACTAAAACTCCACAGAATCTAACTAAATCTCCCCAGATAAAGCGGCTGGCGAGGCCTAATTTGAATTATTAGCTTAGGATCATAAAATTACTGTAAAAGTGGTCTATAATTCAGACTTTTTATTATTTCCAAATGATCTACACCCTGATTTATTCTGACTCCGACGCATTTACTATTTCAATAGCCACTACTCAGGCAATAAGCAGTAACTTAGCACGCCTGTCCCCTTCACCCTTGCTTGCTGATACACTGGCCATAGGACCCACCCAGGCTGGTAAGGACAGCAGGCCGCCTTAACTAGTCACTTTGCTATGGGCTGTAAGAAAAGCTTCCAACAAACCAAAGCCTGGAGTGCCAGCCGCAGCAGCGCCTGCAGAGCTTTAAACTGAGTGTGCAGACTCACTGTGGTTTAACTCACCAAGGATGACAAGCTTAGCCAGTTTGGAGTGTTCGCACAGTAACTTTAAAACCGACTTGAAGATCCCTACAGACACCAAACTCCCTTCGTCCACAACCAGAACTCGAACTGTAGAGAATTTCCACGGCTTGTCCACCTCATTTTGATTCCACATATAGAAGCTGTAATTGACCTGTAAGCAAAGCATGAATAAAAAAAAAAAGAATTGGGTTAGAAAAAACAAGCATGTGGTTTTTTTTGTTTGTTTGTTTGTTTGGGGTTTTTTTGTTGTTGTTGTTGTTTTGTTTGTTTGTTTTTTCGAGACAGGGTTTCTCTGTATAGTCCTGGCTGTTCTGGAACTCACTCTGTAGACCAGGCTGGCCTCAAACTCAGAAATCCGCCTGCCTCTGCCTCCCAAGTGCTGGGATTACAGGCGTGTGCCACCACCGCCCGGCAAGCATGTGGTTTTAAAAATAAAGCTTACCTGATGGGTGGGTGGGCATAAAAAAAATGGAAAGAAAAAGCAAACACAAAGCTCCATTTACAGGGATGAATGCACACACACACAAAAAAAGATGAATACAAAAACTTTTAAATTGTAAAAGGTTTAAACAGTTTAAAAAAAAAAGTTTCACAGTGAGCCTTGAGTTTAACTTAACAATAAGCTTCAATCAAAGTTTCCTTTGGGGAAACAACAACAACAACAACAACAACAACAACAAAAAACCAACAACAACAACAACAAAAAAACCCTGAAGACTTCTCCCATCACTGCGAACCAGAAAAAATGATCTATTTCTTTTCTTTTCCAATAGATCTCTTGGCTTTCTGAGCTCTTCCACTCCTCCCTTTCTTTTTTTTTCACTCCTCCCTTTCTTTACCAAGTTTTCCTTCAAGTATTCCAAACTTCTGACCACCACCCTGTAAAACCATGGCCACTCAGAAAAGCAATCCAGCTAACAACGGTGTTTATGGTTATTTTTAAAATGGATGACTCGATGAGATAATGTCAGAATTCTTCTGTTAAAGCCCAAACTCCCAGCCGTAAGTTTACTTCCAGTATTCTACAAGACACGGGCTTCTTTCCGATCAGCGAGTCACCCAAACCCTCAACACTCAAACAAACACCCTCCCCAGTGCCTCTGGAAAGCCTTCCCCTAACTAAACTGCCCGTCTCCTCACTGGAGCCTCCTAGAGCAGCAGGCTAGAGGTCTTCAGAACACGCAGAACAGGATGGCTCAAGATTCTGCCCCCCCAAGTCCTTACACCATCATCACCCGTGAAGCCCTGGTTCTTGCGGCCATATTGAATCACTTCAAACTTGTGATACATGCCTATTGGCCAGATGCAAGGGATGGAGAAGATAAACAGAGAACAAGTTCAGGCCCAGGCAGCTTTGCATCCTACCCCAGAGAGATGTCTTCCTCCACCTCCGGGGAGCCAGGCGACAGGGACATTCTCTGGGACCAGTCCTCACAAGACACGGACAGTGCAGGGAGCTAAACTATACCATTAGGCACATCCTACGGTCCCCCTGGCATTTGCTCATGACAAGAATGTCCCAACGAGGCAAGGTGGAGCACTTTCTGAGCCCAGTATCCACACTCTCGCTGCAAACCAGGATGCTGACAGAGATGCTGTCCTGATCTAAATGACCAGCAACTACAGAATAAGGACATTGACTTTTTTTTTTTTTTTTTTTTTGGATTTGGTTTTTTTCGAGACAGGGTTTCTCTGTATAGCCCTGGCTGTCCTGGAACTCACTCTGTAGACCAGGCTGGCCTTGAACCCAGAAATCCGCCTGCCTCTGCCTCCCAAGTGCTGGGATTACAGGCGTGCGCCACCACTTCCCGGCTCAGAACATAGACTTTTAACAAGAACAGTGAGTCCCATGAGCCATAGGAGATAAGCCCCAGGAAGGGTAGTGAACCCTTAAAGGAGTAGGGAGGTCCCACGATGGCTGATCTGACAATAGAAACGGCCATCGAGTGCCAAATGGGCGGGAAGCTTATGCAGCACAGGGACCTTGCAGAAAGGATAAGTCCCATCCCAGCAGGGCTGGATGAAATCAGGCGAGCCTGCATCACAGCACTCGGGATACTACTGTGCAGTAAAACTTGACCAAACTGATTTCTTCCTGAGTGTGAACAGCGAGAGCAGAGCCACCGGAAAGCAGCCTGAGGCCACCCTGAGGCCACAGGGCATCTCCTTCCCAGCAGGTTTCCCTCTCTATCCAAAGGAAGTTGCAAAGCTGCCAGGAACGCCAGGGACAGCCGCAGGAGCACTGAGGCCGTCTGTACCTGGGAGGCAGCAGCCTGAGTAAGTGTAGCGGAAATAACCAGGAGGAACCGGCCTCGCTGGATGTATCCAACACCGTGTTTAGACGTCTGGGTCCTGTGCTCATCAGATCATGAGCTGAGCTAAGATGCTGGACTCTCACAGCTTAAACAGGTGCTATGAATCCCAGCGTTGGGGCAGGGAACAGCAGTCAGAGCAGCCAGAGGGGACCCTCTGCTCAGCTGTAGAAGCCCAGAGGAGCCAGGCAGGGGCTCCTGGGAAGGTCTGACATAGCAGGGAGGCGCTATGGGTGGGGGTAGGGAATGAGGCAGATGGACAGTGTAGTGTAAAAGCCCCTGGGGAGAACTTACAAACTCTCCAGTCTGGGTGTGTAAGACAGTAGTAAAAAAGTACTTGCCTGGTATAAAAAAGACCCCGAGTTTTATCTCCTGTATGAAAACAATAAAGGAAAACTTGACAAGTTGATTACTTCCGACTAAGGAGCAAAGATGTCCTTAGGAAAATGTTTTATCTGCAGACAAAACTGTCAGGGGTTTTACCTGATACAGCGTGTAAGCCGGAAGATGGGTCTTCTGCCTCAATAAGCCGGCTGCCTTCCCGGTGGGAGCGGTGAGCAAGACTTCTATAGCCTTGCCCACCCCGGCTGGACTCTGCTTGGGAAAGGCGAGCCATTCTTCGGAGGCTTCCTGGTCGAGTTCAAAATCTTCACAGGCTCGCTGCACTTCCCTCTCTTCCAGCTGCTCCACGTGCTTAAAAAGATGGCTAACGATCGTGGTCTTCCCGCAGCCGCCTTTCCCGCTGAGGACAGTCACCGCGTTGTTGCAGATCGTCTCCAGGGCGATCACCTGATCTCGATCCAGCGGGGCGTCGTTCCTTTCTGCATCCTCGACGTGTTCGCCGTTGCCTCTAGCATGGTCACCGACGCCGTCTTGTGCGTCTAAAACACTGTCACCCTGCTCTGACCGCACCTCCTCTGCCTTGCTCCCTCCCACTGCCCCAGCACTTCCTGGACCGTCGTGCTTTGCGCCGCTGATTGACGCCAGGACGTTTTTCACGTCCACTTTTAGACGCCACGGGGGTCTGTTCATCAGCTCGCAGATGGAGGAGGCGATGTCTTGCTCGGCCTCGTACAGTTCGTAAAGAAAGACACAGTCCTTCTCATAGGTTACCACTTCAATGTCCCTCAGAAAGGCCAGAGCCTCACATGCTTCTTCGAAGGACATATGATCTGACAAGCCCGAGGTCAAGTCTTTGACTTCCACATACGTGTGCCCGTCTTCTCTGCATGTCTCTCTCAGCTTAGAATATAGGACCAATGCATTCTTCTGCAGGGGCGTCATCAGCCGGAGCAGCGAGGGGCACTGACTGAACGCCTTCCAGCTGGCCTCACAGCGAAGCAGTCTCAGCTCTGCATAGGTTATCTGGAAGGAAAGAGAGTTCAGGGCGCCTCATCCGAAGGATAATACATTTGGATGGGTTTTATAGCTCTAGTTGAAACTGTGCCATCAGAAACATTTTCAAGCGCTAAGATATATATTTCCACAAAATTTGGGGGGAAAAGAAAGGTTATATAGCTAGCACGTCATTGATGATTTGGAGGTTTTGGTTTTTGTTTTTGTTTGGTTTTGCCATAGTCAGAACTACACACCTAAGACATTTCTGTCTATCTGTAACACGCAAGAGAAGAAATCCCAACACTAATCCATATATATTATTCTCCATGGAGAGAAATGCCAACATTGCGAGATTTGAAGATTACGACATGCGGAACCAGGGTCTCACTTACCCTCCTGAAGCCAAGCTTCCACGGCTGTGTATCCAGAATCTCCTCTATGCATCCCAGCACCCGTTCAGAACATGAGCTGAGCAGTCTTTTGAAGTGTCGGGGAAGAAGCCTTGGAAGGAATTCCATGACTCTGGGGCACTGCAAAGCTGTCATCGCGCTTATAAACGGGACTGCAGGAGATCAGGAAAGAGCAAGTCAAAACACACAAGTGAGCCCAGACAGACTGACTGGGGAGGGGGGTGGGGGTGGGGTTCTCTCTTAGTACAATCTGCTGAAGACATGTAAACCACAAGGATTACTCAACTTACCTGAAGCACCAAGAAAGTTAATAAAACAATTTCTACCAAGATCGCTTTTTCCTTTGTTATAAACAGCACACTTTCTATTGTTACCTATTCAATGCTTTAGTCTTTAGGTTTGTTTGCAATATAATCATAAAAATGAACCTTGAATGCATGCTATAAGGGTAAATTTAAAACCAAGCACAAAACCAATCACGTACACATTAGCATTTACAATTATTTCCTCAATTGTAACTATAACTCTTCTGACCTTAAAGGCATTTGGTGTGATGCAAAACTCATCTGCTTTTATGAAGAAAGGAAATTCTGTATATGGACGTTCAGATTGAAAAACCACAGTTTGAAGCTTTTTTAAATCATTAGGAATTGAAATAGCCGGGCAGTGGTGGCACACGCCTTTAATCCCAGCACTTGGGAGGCAGAGGCAGGCAGATTTCTGAGTTCGAAGCCAGCCTGGTCTACAGAGTGAGTCCCAGGACCTCCAGGGATATACCCTGTCTTGAAAACAAACAAACAATCAAAAAGACAAGAGATAGATTGATATTTATTTCTTTGTGACTCAGTTGTTTGGTTTTAAGACAAAAACCTATGTGACAATGTCAAAAGTTTGGGCATGCCTGGGTCCTCTTGGAAGTCAGTTTGGTGAAAATCATTGTGTTGCGTTTGGTGTTCCTCCCCTGCAACATGGATTCTGTATGGTGGTGTTCAAGATCCGGGGCTTCCACCTTGAAATCATGATTCTGTTTCTAGACTTTTGGGTTTGTGGAGAGTACTCTGAGTCACTAAAACAGAATTCCGTTCCTGTTTTTAAGAAGACTAAAGAGAAAGGAAAGCTTTGGAATTTTAGAAATATTTCAATTCCTTTTTTTCCGTTTGTTTTTTTTTTTTCGAGACAGGGTTTCTCTGTGTAGCTCTGGCTGTCCTGGAACTCACTCTGTAGACCAGACTGGCCTCAAACTCAGAAATCTGCCTGCCTCTGCCTCCCAAGGGCTGGGATTAAAGTGTGCCACCACGGCCCAGCTAAATATCTTATCTTGAATAATGTTATTTTCCCTTGAACCACATTCATAGCTATCCCTGGGCACATATGGTCTGCAGGCTGTGAGAGACTTTGTGTCCTCGATCTGTGTAGTAGATAATAATTAAAAACCCCGCCAAGCCAAGCCTCTGCACCAAGTCCCTGGTAAAGCACGACTCTTAAACTTGAATAGTTAACCAAATATCGTTATGTATATAAAACTCCCAATTACATAATGCCAATCTACAATGATAAAGTCTTATCCCAATATTTTTAACCTCTCCAAAACACCAGAAATACGTCTGAAGCCATCTGGATATCTGTGTCTCCCTCTCTGCTCCACTCTGAGGGTCCACCGAGCCTCCCCCATCCCACTTCTCTTAGCTCCTCCCCTTCTCTCCCCTCCAATCACTGGCCTCTCACTGACTCAATGTGAGTGGATAGGAAATCTCTTGCAACAGATCTGAAACGCTTATGAGAAATATTTGGGTCTTTTTTTCATAATCTAGAATATTTACCTCTAAGAAGGTGTGGGGATGAGACCCAAGCCTAAATACACAACCCATTTATTTTCCACAGGCACCCTAAACACAAAGGCTGAAGATAACACTGTAAAAGATTGTAATAATTTTGCAGATGAGACGGAGTTCACGAACATGGGTCAGAAAGCGTCACCTGTAGGATCATGCCTGTGCTCAGGAAGTTTTACATCACAGAACATTCCAGAATTCCTGATCGGAGATGCTCAGTGTATCCAGTGGGAGGTACAGGAAAATTAACAGCTGAAGCACTCCGGTCCCTGAATGTCTGGATGACACAAAAACTCACCAATAAAAATCCTACTTACATGACTTTTCTAATTTCAGCTCGGCATTCTGTCCATTTTGTGTAGACGGCTTTTTATCTTTCTTTTCGAGTTCACTGTAGAAACTTCTTAACGTTTCCTGAAGATTTCCAAAGTGTAGGTTTTCAAAGCCCGACACTCCATCGACCCATTTTAAAAATTCCTGTATGCGCTCAGAGGCCAAGCCGCATTCTTTAAGAAAAAGCGAACAGATCTGTTTTTGACCTGGCGGCGACATATCGGCCTGTAGAAAGTAGGACGGGAAGCCTTGAACTTGATAGCTCTTGGATCTCGCAGGTTTCACAACCTGGACCTTCACGTGCCACCACGGACCTCTGAGTGGAAAGCGTCCATACACGGTACATTTCTCTTTGGTATTTTCATCGGGGATAGACACTAAATGAGAGGGGGAGATAACGGGACATTTGTAAAGGTTTCCCTCAATGTTTACCTCTCTCCGATCCCCTCACACATACGCACAGGGTGCACCCATACAGACATCTACCCACTCCCTGTAACACCGCATTCTACCTGCCCGTTTCTCTGACTGACTCTCTGTCTACAACAGGACGCGGCTGCTCATCTGTGTATTCTGGACGTAAGCACAATGCAAGCCATGCCTGCCTACCACCACCGCCTTAGCCAATGTCAGCCGTTATATAGGTCTTCAAGAATTTACCATGGTGCCCCCCTTTGCACAAAGCTGTCAGAGGGACTTGCTTCTCCTGGCTGCTTTCTACAGTGACAGCAGAACTCAGCCCAGCTGACTTCTTCAGCAAAGCCGTGTCTGAATCTCACGAATATCACTTGTCCAAGTGCTATCCGGTACTAAGTACTAAGTTGTGGTTAAAGAAAGTTCTGATTAAAGAAAGGGTGCCTAGGTGCTAGTTAGGAGTACAGGCTGCTCTTCCAGAAGAGACTGAATTCAATTCCTAGCAACCACGTGGTGGCTCACAACCATCTATAACGTAATCTGCTGCCCTCTTCTGGTATGCAGGTGTAACTGCAGATAGAGCACTCCTACATAAAATAAATCTTTCTTTTTTTTTTTCTTTTTGGTTTTTTTTTTTTTTTTTTTTTTTTTTTTCCTAGACAGGGTTTCTCTGTATATGTATAGTCCTGGCTATCCTGGAACTCACTCTGTAGACCAGGCTGGACTCGAACTCAGAAATCCGCCTGCCTCTGCCTCCCAAATGCTGGGAATAAATAAATCTTAAAAAAAAAAAGAGAGAGAGCAGGGTGTGGTGGCACACGCCTGTAATCCCAGCACTTGGGAGGCAGAGGCAGGTGGATTTCTGAGTTCAAGGCCAGCCTGGTCTACAGAGTGAGTTCCAGGACAGCCAGGACTACACAGAGAAACCCTGTCTCGAAAAAAAAAAAAAAATGGCTGTTTAATTCACCAGTAGTATTGCCACTGAGACAGCAACTTCGCCATTTTCTCTCCCTGGCCTGTCCCAGTACCAAATGCTGGGCCAGGATAGCCAGTTACACTTCCGTCAACATGTAATCCTTTGTATTTAAATTCAAACACAGCCATAGCTGTGTTTACGTTGCCAATAGTCAGCTGCCACACATGGTCAACAACTATTACTGCACTAGATCATGAAAATACAATGTGTGGGTGTATGTGTATGAATGTATGTGTGTGTGCGCGCGCACATGTATGTGTGAATGTGTAGGCATGTATGTGTAAAGGTATATGTGTGTGTAAATGTGTATGAGTGTGTTCATGTATGTAAATTTGAGTGTGTATGTATATGTGTGTGTGTTTGTGTAGCTTCCACGGGCATGCTCGTTTTCTCAAAGTTGCTTTAGAACAACTCCATCTCCGATTCAGCCAGTGTAGTGTAATAATTAAGAGATTCTGTTTCTGGGTGGGAATAAGGGTACAGATCTATTCTCTGGCCTGTAAAACTACCTCCAACTGTTAACTTTAAATAAGACGACATATGAAAAAAAAAAAAAACAAGCTTAACATAGTATGTGCTCCGAGTCACTGCCATTACCACTGTTACTACACTGCATTTTAAGTACGGTCAACAGCCACAGGTCTGTCTGTCAATTGCAAAGGACGCCGGGCGCCGGGCAATGAGAATTGAAAATAACTTCTTAGAACCCTGCCAACCCACCCAAGGAGGCTCGCTGCTCACCTCGCATGCGCCCAGGGAGGCTGCCCGCCTTGATGCCCCCGCTGCAGAGCTCCTCGGCATCCACAAACTCCGAGTCCTGATCCCCCTCCTCCTCCTCCTGCGCACAGTCCTCCTCCTCGTCGTCGCTCTTATATGGGTACAGAGGGCCCAGCAGCTCGCGCAGAGGACCCGGCCTAGCCATCATCTATCTTCTCTGCGAACTCAGCCCAAAACAACTCTACGAAACCACGCGCGGGCTCGGAAACTGCAACCAATCAACTCGGCCAGGGCGAGCGGGTCGGCTTCCGGGAACACCCAGAGGACGGGCGGCACGGGGGCGTGGTCTGAGGGAAGCTCCGCCCCGAGGGGAGGGCTAGTGACAGGCGTGCCCTCCTGGAGGTGCCACTGGGGACTCGCTGCTGACAGTATCGGAAATGCTCTTTTTAGAGGTGCTGGGCGTTTCCTGCAGAGAGGAAAACGCGGTGAAAGGTCACGTCTCTTGGGCGCAGAGAACCCCGGGAAAGCAGGGTGGCATCGCTACTCGCCCTCCTAAAAAGAACGCGGCAGAGGCCTCTAAAGACCTTGAGGCGCCACCCAGAACAGGAGAGTCAATCTCCAATGCGGAGAGCATGGCAGCATCGGCTCACGCCTCCTTACACATAAAAGCGCCGCGGAGAAGTTGAATTTACATCTAATAGTGTATTTATCCAGGTAGATAGCTAGGTCCCTTTGTATAGACTCTCTGCATTGGGAGTTAAAGTTGTTATGCACGTTTTTTATTTTTAATGAATGGCCGGGGTTGTCTTTTTTTTTTTTCCCCGAAGCCCTTTCGCCCTCTCCTCCACTTATTTTTTTGCTTTAAGTCCTTTTTTAAATTATTATTATTTCATCTTATTTACATTTCAAATGTTAGCCCCTTTCCCGGTTTCCCCTCTGCAAGCCCCTTATCCCATCCCCCCCTTATCCTGCTTCTATGAGGGTGCTCCTCTACCCACCTAACCACTCCCGCGTCTCCACCCTATCATTCCTCTACACTGGGCATCAAGCCTTCACAGGACTAAGAGCCTCCACTCCCATTGATGCCAGATAAGGTCCCTTCAGCTCCTTCAGTCCTCCCCTAACTCCTCCATTGGCGTTCCTCTGCTCACTCCGATGGTTGGCTGCGAGCCTCGGCATCTATATTGGTCAGGATCTGTATCAGACAGCTAGCTCTATCAGGCTCCTGTCAGCAAGCACTTGTCGTTGTTGTTGTTGTTGTTGTTGTTGTTGTTGTTGTTCTTCTTCTTCTTCTTCTTCTTCTTCTTCCTCCCCTTCTCCTTCTCTTTCTCCTTCTTGTTCTCCTTCTCCTCCTCCTTCTTCTTTTTAAATATTTATTTATTTAGTGCATGTGAGTACACTGTCACTGTCTTCAGATACACCAGAAGAGGGCATCCTATCCCATTACAGAGCTGCCATGGGTTGCTGGGAATTGAACTCAGGACCTCTGGAAGAGCAGTCTGTGCTCTTAACCACTGCACTTCTAGCACTTTTTTTGTTTTGTTTTGTTTTGTTTTTCAAGATAGGTTTTCTCTGTGTAGCCCTGGCTGTCCCGGAACTCACTCTGTAGACCAGGCTGGCCTCGAACTTAGAAATCCACCTGCCTCTGCCTCCCAAGTGCTGGGATTAAAGGCACGCACCACCACCTGTTTTCAGTAAAGCCAGAGGTGGGGGCTTGCAGCTCAGAGAATATTCGGAATTGAGATAGGAAATAAAGAACAAAAGAATGATCCAAAAGCTGAATACTGCCACCGAGGTTCTTCTCTAGATGCAGGGATAGTATTTAAAAATCATGGTACCCTTTAAGGGGTGCAATAAAATACTATTTTACTCTATGGTTATTGATTATTATGTAATTGCCCTAATGTTAATCCTAAAAACTGTAATGTTTTACTAAGCCCCAAAACTGTGATGCTGCTTTCTAATAAAGGCATTTGTTCATACCCAAATGTCCAGAGCACAGGATCAACCATCTGCAAGTCAAATACACTTTTAAGTCAAATTCCATTCGTAATGAATACGTCCGGGCATCTTTCTTCCTTTTAGATTCCACTTTTCTTTAAATGTGCGTGAGTCTTTTGCTTGCATGTGTGTTTGTGAACTACATGCATGCCCAATGCAAAACTTGCCCTGCACCTGGAGTTACAGTGTACTTAGTTGCCATGCAGGTGCTGGGAATGGACCTAGGTCTCTGGAAGAGCAGAGTTCTTAACCGCTGAGAGCCATCTCTCTGTCCCTCAGACATTTTCCTTGCCTTTCTCTGAGCAATGTTGAAAACTATTTCTATAGCAACTTCCCTAGTATCTGAGGAGGTCAGAAAGCAAGCCCCCACAGAGGGACTGTGGTTTCAGCAACCTTTGAGGGAAAACTGAACGAATCTTCCCCTGAGGTATATTGGTAAATATGCCTGGGAGGAAAACTTTGTGGCCAAAACCAGAAGCCCCATGTTTCCAGGGCTCCGCTACAGTTTGAATTATTACCAGTTGGGTATCCAACCTAAGGATTGTCTTACTTACTTGCCTATTTAACATATCAATGCTACCTGGCTGCCCCGTTCTCCCAGCATCCCTTAGTCCCTGCCAGTTACGGGGTGTGGCTAGCAAGCCCCGCCCCCTACCCTAAACTCCAGCCCCGCATCTGTGCTGCCCTTCCCTGTATAATCCTGCCATTTGTTTACCGGATACTCTCTGTTGGCTGCTTGATGGGCAGCTCCTTTCTTGGTCCGGTTTAGTCTGCTGGCCACGTTCAGCGTGAACTCTGATCTGCCGGCTTCCCCCCCCCCTCCACTCCACCCTCACCCCCGCTTATATCTACAATACAAATCTCCTTGCTTTAGGAGTAGCCGTGTCCTCCTTTTGCTTCTTTGTATTCATTCACTTCCTTCACATGGTTATTGTTACCATATACAGGCTTCAGCAGAGGGAGCAGAGGATACCTTTTAGCCTGTGTATTATTACCTGAACTCTCAGTAATATTTGGCACGGACAACTATGGTACCTTACCATGTTTGGAGGCCTGACCTGCCTCTTCCCTTCTCAAGTTTCCCTCCTGCCTGTCTGGCCATTTATATTCTCATCCACCTTAAGCTTCTCTGCTGGCCTCCTTATTGGTGTCCCCCCATATTTGCTCTCTGAAATTCCCCCCTCAAATATCTATCACCTACATGCTTATGACTTCTATTCTGTGACCGCCTCAGCACAAGATGGAGTTTGGGGAGCACCTCCTCTTCTGTGCCTAGGTTTGCCTGGATACATCTTGGGCAGGTAGCCACAGATGCCGTGAGTTCGTGACGAGTTCCATAGCCTTATCAATATTTTGTAGTAGCTTCCTCCTCTTCGGTTCCACCTTGCAGGGAAGCTCCTTAAGACAGATGGTAAACAACTCAAAAAATGCTACAGGAAGTCCCTGAAACCGAACACATTCGCTAGACCCTTTCTTCACAAGAGGAAATAAGCCAACTAGCCTAGATACACTCTCAGACAAACCAGGCTGCAAGGAAGACTCTGAAATCAGGCCAGCTGCCTGGGGGGGGGGCGGTGAGGGGGGAGCAGAAACCAGCCAAGCAGTCTAGATGTTTAGACCAACCGAGTAACTTGCAAGGGGCACTTGCCAACCTTTTGAGCTGCCTACGGGCTGTGCAGTGTGCTCCGGGTTCCCAGATTTTGTGAACTGTCACCTGTGCGGGGTGGGTCCTGGTGATCCAGCCGTCTTTGAGTCATTTCTGCTCCTGTAAACAGCCCCTCACCCCTACTCCTGTAAGTAGCATAAAAATCAAAATAAATCCCAATGGTTCACCAAGTAGGACTTTGGTAGTATGTGTACTTTGGTCTGTCATGGGCTCCATATCTGGAGTGGAAAGATCTGTGTGTATCATCTCTCTAGAAAAAAGTCTTGTCACACAATAGTAGAGCCCAAAAGTTCACATTCACAGCCCTCCTCCTTGTCTGGCTGTGACACTCTTTCTACCTGCTCTTCAGAGATGTCCCTGCTGAAGGAGAACATGCCCAAACTTCTAAGTGAGAAGCCTGGCATACCCTACCCCGGAAGGCAGGACACTGACTTGGAAAGCAGTGTGAGCCGGTAGCTGGCACGCACACAAGCTCTCTCTCCGCAGCTCCTTCACTGTGCTCCGTCCTCACAGAGACGCCGGTGGCATGAACACTCGCCCTCCAAGCCAAGGTAAGGTGCTCACCAGTCACAACCGATAGACTTCGGATATGTAAGTACCTGTTCTCATAGAATAAAGCAGATGCCGTTTCCTGAAATGGACTCTGGAGTGGCCCATCTCCTTGCCCTTTGTTGACCACAGTCATTGCTGTCTTGGCAGGGACACCTGGTTAACCACGGCGCCCTAAGCCTTACGGGAATAGATGGTAGAGTTGGGAAAGAAGTTGTGAAGGCAGAGCACATAATTTTGCAATTCTTTTTTTTGTTTTGTTTTGTTTTGTTTTTTGTTTGTTTGTTTGTTTTTCGAGACAGGGTTTCTCTGTATAGCCCTGGCTGTCCTGGAACTCACTCTGTAGACCAGGCTGGCCTCGAACTCAGAAATCCTCCTGCCTCTGCCTCCCAAGTGCTGGGATTATAATTTTGCAATTCTTGATGTAACAACTGATTCAAGCACCATTACATGGAAAGTCTTCAGAGAATTAATAATTCCACACAGTAAGATATCACAAGTCACAAAACCTGTACCTGAATCGTGTATATGCCTGTAGCCTGTTACCAGTCCCTTCAGAGATCAGATACACGTGATGTTGTGTCTCATGCCATGATCAATTACGATGAATGTAAACACACTCTCTGTGAAATATTGATACCCAGAATATGTTTGCCTTGTTTCAGTCAGGGTTGGGCATTTATAATGAATAACACAAACCACATGCATAGTTTAAAACGTTCTATTGGGCACACGAGAAAAGAAATAGGTGCTATATGTACAGCCTCACATAGCCGAAGTATTATTTCAAATCAGCTATGGTGATTTGGATGAGAATGGCTGCCAGGGACCTGCCTGGGCTTGGAGAGGGGTTCCTGGGAGAAGGGGTGTCTCAGAGCTGCAAAACAAATGACTCAAATTCAAATTGTCAGTTACAAGCTGATGGCCCATGTTCTGCTCAAGACAGCTTTCCTGATCCTCTCTCTCTCTCTCTCTCTCTCTCTCTCTCTCTCTCTCTCATCAACTTTCTTCACTCAGAGGCTGTATAAAATCAGGCTACATTTGTCAATACCGAATCTAGAAGACAGAACACTTTATTTAAAGAATTGACTTAGATATTTCAGACATAGGCTGATAGTGAGAGAACAGGAGGGACTCCCAGATCACCTGTGGGCAGTGAAGGGAAGCAGGCTGGATCCAGAATTCGCTGGTCAGAAGGCTATGAGACCACTAAGTAGCTACTAGATGATTTTTCCAAAGGCTTAGCCATTCTTTTCCAGGAATACGGCACTTAATCGCCTATAAACCAGGCTCTGATGTCACTGCTCCCTTGAATTCTATCCCAGGAAGCACCTATTAAATAAACCAACTCATCTGAATTCAGGAACCAGAATCTCTAATTATTTAATACACACAATTTCTTATTTAGAATTTTTTTTTTATGTTTGATAATGTCTTTTGTGGTAACATTTTAAATACATCTGTTGCAGTATATCGGATGGCATCAACTCGGGTAACACTGTCAAGATATCGTTAGTAAAACTTAACCATTGTATTAGGTGAGTAGGGAGGAAATAAAGCTTAGTGACCCGTTTAATTAATGTGATAACGGTAGGGATGCAATTAAGATGCAAGCCGTGATTACGGCAGCTCCACAGCTAGGCGGAGAGCATTCATCCTAATTCATCTTGACAAATGTTTGAAAAAGTGTTCTGTCTGCTTGTGACGCTGGGGTCCAAGGAGAATGGTAGAGTTAAGGCAGGAAATGAGTCAATAACAGCATCACCATACAGATGGACAGGTACGAACGGAATAAAACTCTAAATAAAACCATGTTAGGTTTTAGTCAGTCAACAAACACATACTCGTGTCTTGTAATGTTACCGCTCACAGGTCTCCAGCATCCTTCTCTTTCTAGGCACATGGAGAAGGGTCATTCATCTGCATTCTTATGTCCCGTTGACTTATTTGGCCAATGGAAGAAGTCCTTTCAGAATAGAAGCATCAAACTACGGGATACTTCTCCCGAGGGTCCTTTGCCTGGTGATTCCAGCACTACAAAATGGGGATAGGATGGCTTTATGATAGTCGGTGCAGAAATTACCCTGAAATATTGATCTTCTCAGATTGTATAGCTGTTTCTCATTTCATCTGATCCTAGGCTGTCTTTCCTGGTATAATACAAGGGTCTTATAGTAAAGTTTTTTGTTGTTGTTGTTGTTGTTGTTTTGGGTTTGTTTGTTTGTTTGTTTTTTAGGGAATACAATAAGAGTTGGTTTTAAAAAATGTAAGAGCGCTTGCCCAAAAGTTCCTGAGAATTAAGTAGGATGTATATATTTATTGGCAACTAACAGAACAAAGGTGTGAGGAACTGTGCTGGAACCCTGACCTGAGGAGGTGTGAATGCTAAACTAGGAAGTCGGTACCAAAGGCACACAACGGGGTGGGCACCCTACTCACAAGGAGCTGATGTCTATGCCTCGCATCCATTCCTTAGGACCAAGACTTGCAAATCACTGGGGACACAACAGAAAGGGAAAATAACACAAAATAAAAGGCTTTCTGGACCACTTGGTTTTCTATTGTGATGATAGGGCACTGTTTTTATATTTAAACGGAGATTTATTTCACAGGACGACAAGCTGAGACAACCACTTAAGATATGTAGAAACTTAAAAATAATTTATCTTGGAGTAGACATCCCGCAAGACTCTGTGGAATGTCTTCCCCTCCCCTTGGCCATAAGGATGCTTCCATGGAAGTGAATCTAATGAGCTGATGCTAAGCCTTTGTCTCTGAGTGGTACAGCCAAAGCAGTGGCCCCCTTCGGCTCATCCCTGGTTAGCTTTGCTTTAATCACAGAAGTATTTGTCCGCGCTAAAATATTTGACGACGGGCTTGCTCCATATCGCTACATTTCTATAATTCATTGAAAGTTGATAACGTATCAGAAAGTGTGTTGATGGAAAAATCACTTCCTCCTCAAACATCCTGTCTATAAACTCCTTTACTACCAAATGTGCTATTTTAGAAATAAGCAGAAATAAGCACAAAGCATCCACTATTGGCCCAGCTTCCACGGAGAGATGGTGCTAGGCATCGATCCTCCGGTGGCCATGGAGGATTTTATAGGAATTCAGTGAAAATGATTTCTCTCAGCTTGTATAATTCACAAAACCCAGCAAACTATGGAAGGAACTAGCAAAGATGGAGTCTATGGCCTCCACAGGAGACCACGCCAGCAAATGGCAAATGCGAGCTGGCAACCCACACCTTCATGCGCATGCGTGCGCCACAGACGCATGCTTTAAAAAGGGAAAGGGTCCGAGAGCCGGGCGGTGGTGCGCACGCACTTAATCCCAGCACTTGGGAGGCAGAGACAGGCGGATTTCTGAGTTCGAGGCCAGCCTGGTCTACAGAGTGAGTTCCAGGACAGCCAGGGCTATACAGAGAAACTCTGTCTTGAAAAACAAACAAACAAACAAAAAAAGTGTCCGACAAATACACAAGGAAACTGCTGAGTTCGAAATTGGTGAAGAATTGGAATCAGCAGAGCCAGGAATCAAACCAGAGCCAGGAGGCTGACTGCTGATCACGGCTCTCTGGTCTGTGTGTACCTCTCTCTTGTCCGTGCCCCACAGGCACGCTGGGGGTCGCAAGGAGGTACCGACTCCAGCATAATATAGTTTATTCCTAATACATCATTTCAGTTTTGCTTGTTTGAACTTTATCAAACAAATGCGTTTCTGTGGGACCTTCAGGGAGATTTAAATCAATTATGAAGACACCACAATATCATGTTATCAATATGTGAGAAACAATCCGATCACAAGGGAACACTTGTTTCCTTAACAATTACTGGATCAAATTGTAAGTAGTCTACACTTGGGGTTTGAGGATCGATCCCTATAGAAGTGATTATTTCCCTCCCCCGTTTTCCTGTTTGGCTCCATTTTGGACAGATGGTTGTTGACTGACCCATTTCCTGTAATATTCAACCATGACTTCCTATTTCAAGCAAGCATAGTTGAGTACTCCTCTCCATTGCTCTTCAAAAACCTTGGCCTGCCGTCTCCTCTTTAAGTGGTAACATTATCAAGCGAGTTGCTGTGTTAGGGATGCTTCTGTGGTCAAGGAATTCGCTTGCACAACGAATAATGTGCAGGTGTTAAGACATGTGACTAACCCTGAAGTGATGGTTGCTCTTTTTCCTCTGAAATTTCCCTATCAACTGACTCTTTGTTATTGTATTAATCTGGGGGGCAGGGTGGGAGTGGGGGCTGTCGCTACAGGAGTGATTCTCAACCCATGGGTCGCGACCCCCTTGGTGCCCCTCTGTCTCCAAAAATGGTTACATTAGACTTTCATAATAGTAGCAGAATGGACGGTGATGAAGTAACAGCAGAACTCGTCTTATGGTTACAAGACGAGCACCTGTACTAAAGGCTGCAGCGTTAGGAAGGCTGAGAACCAATGCTGTTGAGAAATAGAATGAATATATATATATATATATATATATATATATATATATATGGGATTTATTAGGATGGTTTATAGGCTGTGATCCAGCTACTCCAACAATGGCTGTTCAGCAATGAAAAGTCCAAGAGTCCAGTAATTATGCAGTCCACAAGGCTGGACATCTCAGCTGGTCTCCAGTACACGCTGGAATCCCAAAGGAGAAGGCTCTAATGCCAATGAAGGGAGGCACTTGCTAGGGAGACCGAGAGCAAGCGGGCAAAGAACGAAAGCTTCCTTCTCCCATGTCTGTTATGTAGGTTGCCGACAGGCGTAGCCCAGATTAAAGGTCGATCTTCCCATCTCAAAGGATCTGACCTCAAGTGGATTTTCCCACTTCAAATAAGAATTAGGAAAGACCTCTTCCAAATGTAGCACAGATACTTGCGTTTCAGTTCATTCAAGACTCTGTCACGTTGACAGCCAAGAATGGCCATCACGGTTATGACATCACTCTCCTGGTCTTTCTCAGATGGGTAAGGCCCACATGTATATGTAGTTGCTTATAGGAGCTCTCTATTTAACAATGTAAGCTTCTCCAAGCCAATATGTAAGTGCCGTCCAGTAATCCAACTCATAGGACCCTAAATTTAAAACGTACTGCATGTGTCAGTGGGCGACTGGGTGGAAGGATCTGGAACCCGCTGAGAGAGAGAGAGAGAGAGAGAGAGAGAGAGAGAGAGAGAGAGAGAGAGAGAGAGACAGAGAGAGAAGAGAGAGAGAGAGAGAGAGAGAAGATTGCAGATGTGCATAGAATGTCTCCAAACATCTGGTCCATTCACCCAATGTACAGAGGGTCAGAGAGCACAGCAAAGGAGGGAAACCGAGGCTATGGCCCTTAGAAGTCCATATTTGAGCCAACCCATGAAGAACGCTCTGCCAGTCTCCGCTGGTCCCACATTTCAGCAGGGGGACTTGGAAGCCTTGCAGAAGGCGTTTCAAAGAGTAAGTTGGTATTTATTAGATATAGAGCTTCCTGGCTTTCTCTGTGTGGAGGAAGAGTAGTAAAGTTTCAGAAAACATCGGAACATTGGAGGCCGTAGGGAAAGAATATAGTCGGAAAGGTCACAGAGCACAAACCTCAGGGCTGGACTCCCAGGGCATCGCACCTGATTCCCTAATATCCTGCCTGGGAACGACAGTGCCTCGTGGGGGCTATGGAAGGGTTAAGTGAGATGCGTGTGTCCCAGCTACATTGCATGTAGCGAACATTCCAAGTCATAAGGATGATCACCACTGGATCACAAGAGGCGCTCATGGTCATCGCGGAGTGGCATGAGGAAGGATTCCAGAAACTTCTACAATAGTCCCTGCGAGGGATTATCAGAAGCTGTGCAGAAATTGTGAACTAGAAACGCGTGGGTAGAAAAGAGAGCTCGGGCATGATCTGTGGTAGGACTGGTGCTGCAAGCGAAGCCGGCCTGCTTGAGTCCCTCATTGTTTTTTAAGCGTGCTTACATGTCACGCTTAAACATCAGAAGATTTCACATGTGAACTGTAAGCTCCTCTTAACACTTAGAATACCCGGCAATGTGGGCCTGGTACTCCCTTGTGACAAAAGGTAGCTTAATCTAAGCATTGTGCGTCTCCATTAAAAGAAACTTGCCGGCTCCGGCTCTGGCTGGCCACAGCCTTGCTCCCGGTGTTGGCAAACGCAGTCTCCCACTTGCCTCTGCCTCATGGGTGCTAGGATTAAAGGTGAGCACTGCTACCCCCGGCTACATGTTCCTGCTTCAAGGGGTGGATTGTTATATATTCACGACATCGCTCAACCTGAGGCTCCCTCAAAGAGAAAGTCTTAGAGATGGGAACAATGATTAATAAAGCAACTGGTAACTTGGATTAATGTTTCTTACACCAGCGATCCCTGCTCTGCTTTCTTTTTTCCTTCTTTCTTTTTTTTTTTAAAGAAGGGGTCCCATTATGCAGCTTTGGCTGGCCTGGAACTCACTATGTAGACCAGGCTGTCCTTGAACTCACAGAGATCCACTGGCATCCTCCTCCCAAGTGCTGGGATAAAGGGCATGCACCTACCGCACCCAGCCCCGGAACCGGCTTCTAATGTCTCATTTTATTAACAACAGTACATGGTTCTTGTGGTAAAGCCTTTCTTCTATATAGGAAATATTCAGTAATTGTGTGTCTAAATGAATGTCTATCTCAAGCCATTCCTTGTTTGTGCTTATCAATTGGAAGAAAAATGAATTGCTATTGTGGGATGTCTCTGATAAAATGAGGATAGTAGAAATATTGTAGAAAAAGTCCGTGATATGAAAAATGGAAGATTCTGGAATAAAGGAAATGAACTATTATATACATTGTAGGACTCCAAGATTAAGGAAGAAGAGCCTTATTACTGCCAGAATGTGGATGAAAAATATCCCACTCCGTCAACACAAACACGTCTTCTTCCACAGGTTTTGCTCTAGTGGTTTAAATAGGAACGGCCCCCATAGACTCGTGCGTTTGAATACTTGGCCCATTTGGAGCGGCTTTATGAGGAGGTGTGGCCTTTTAGAGTGGGTGTGGCTTTGTTGGAGGAAGTGCGTCAGCGTGGGGGCGGGCTTTAAGGTCTCAATTATTCTCAAGCTACAGCCGGTGTGACAGTCTCTTGCTGCTGCCTGCAGGTGAAGATGTAGAGCTCTCAGCTCCTTCTCCAGCACAGTGTCTGCCTGCACGCTGCCATGCTTCCCGCGTGATGATAATGGACTAAGTCTCTGAACGCTAAGACAGGTCATGGTGTCTCCTCAGAGCAATATAAACCCCAACTAAGAGAATTGTGTTGCGTGGGTGGGGACTGGGCCTCACTTAGGAGGTCGTGAGGAAGATGTCACCCTGGTAACTCCAGGTTCCAATGTCTTTCCTTGGAAACTTTTTTGTTGTTGTTATCAGTTGACTTTGAGCTAACCAATCTTTTATATATTAAGCACTCTAGTTTGCCCTTTTGGAAGCCTATTTAAAAAAAAAACAAAAAACAAAAAACAAAAAAAACCCTCACCAGTTCTTTTCGTGTATTTCTGACAAGGGTCAATGTCACTGTCCGAGCATCAGGTTCCAGGTGCAGGCGGTTTGAATTTAACGTAGCTGTCTTAGCTAGGGTTTCATTGCTATGAAGAGACACCATGACCACGGCAACTTTTATAAACAATAAAAATAAAAATTAACTGGGACTGGCTTACAGTTTCAGAGGTTCAGTCCATTATCAGCATGGCGGGAAGCCTGGTGGCCCGTGGGCAGACATGGCGCTGGAGAAGGAGCTGAGAGCGCTCCATCTTGATCCGCAGATGGCAGAAGTAAAGACTGAGACACACTGGCCGGACTGGGGCTTTTGAGACCTCAAACCCTACCCTCAGAGACCCACTTCTTCCAACAGGGTCACACCTACTACACAAGGCCACACCTTCTATAAAGCTACTCCCTGACTTCCTAAACCAGGCCAGTGCTTTCACGCCTCTGCTGCCCTCTCCTGGTCATAGTTGGTAACTGGCGCTCCAGGGAAAAGGCCTGACTTTGGGGTTCTAAAAATAACTCTGCAGGATGTGGGTGGAGCACGTTCGGTTTTTGCAAACATCTGTGGGGCATCATTTTAACGGTGCTGCCGTCCCTGCAAAGACTAGCCATTACTTCATGGTTCCAAGAAGATTTTAGACTGGAAGGAGGGAAAAACACGGACCTAACGCGTACTGGACTGAACGTCTTAGGGGAACATGGTTCTTCTAAATAAAATCTGTCAAGAACAAACTCTGCACCTTTGCAGTCCCTAGGCTGAGAAGTTCCAGTTTTCTCATCAGAGAAAATTCTAGAGCATGGATAGCAGGAAGTGAAATGCTATTTGAAATCCTAATGAGCTCGGCCGCTTTGAGGAGCCCCTTGACTATGCAAAGGCGAGACCCAGAAAATGAGAGATTATAGAAAGTTCACAGAAGAAAATTAGGAGTGAAGGTTGATGACTTTGGACAAGGCATTTGTTTCTTGGATATAACACTAATATATATACATACACATATACATATAAGTATGTATATATACATATATATGTATGTATACATATACATGTGTATACGTATACATATATATATATATATATATATATATATATAAAGTAATGAAGGAAAAGCATAATGGAATTTCATTCACATTTCTGGTTGGGGTGTCAATAGGTATCATCAAGAAAATGGAAAAAAAAAATCCAGGTGAGGGGAAACAAAAAACCTTTTTGCAAGGCATCCATAAGGAAGCAGTGTTCCAAATATCTAAAAGTTTTTTTTTTTATAATTGAACTATAGAAATTTGTAACCTAATTTAAAAGCTGACAGTCTAAGTAAAGATTTCTCTAAAGACATCCAGGTAGCCAGTGCCCACTTCAAAAGATGCTCACATCATCTGTCAGGAAAGTATCAATCAAAACTGCAGACAAAAGCAACTTCACACCTAACAAGGCCGTCAGTCTGAACAGACGCAGCCTAACTACTGCAAGAAGCTGGAGCGCTCACGCCCGGGTGACAGGCTTGTGTGTGACATGGTCAGCTGGCAAATGCTTTGACAGTTCTGCACACTGCAAAACACAGCGGAGATGCCATCACTCGGGAACTGAACTCTTTAGTACATGCCCAAGAGAATAGAAAACATATCCACACAAAACCCTGTACACAAATGATAAATCATAATATTGCCTATGATACTGAAATGGCTAAGTCAGCCCAACCATTCATCAGCCGATGGAGATCATATTTGTGCGAGGAAATAATACTTGGCAATAAGAAGAATAAAACGTCTATTTATCCTACAACGTGGGCAAGAAGCAAGCAAAGTGGAAAAAAAAACATCATAAAAGAGCACTCGCTGTAGCCGGGCGTGGTGGCGCACGCCTGTAATCCCAGCACTTGGGAGGCAGAGGCAGGCGGATTTCTGAGTTCGAGGCCAGCCTGGTCTACCAAGTGAGTTCCAGGACAGCCGGAGCTACACAGAGAAAACCTGTCTCAAAAAAAAAAAAAAAAAAAAAAAAAAAAAAAAAAGCACTCGCTGGGTGATTCCACTAAGGGAAACGCCCAAGGGCTGCTGTGGTCACGGTACCTCGTAACAGCAACTCAACACGGACTAATGCAGGGCTGAAGAAATATTCTTCATGGTGATGGTCGCACAAACCTACACTAAAAATCCCCAACTATGAACTGTCAACCGACGAGCTGTCTCATGTCTGAATTATGTGGCAATAAAGATGCTAAAGTTACTTACTTACTGGGAGACTCAGAGTTGTTCTTTCTGTCGGGGTCGGGATGGGAGAAGAACGCTGGAAACTTTCCGGGTATTAGGTACGCAGTGCTTTTAGGTGTGGTGGTTGGCTGTGTGAATGAGGCTTTACTTGACTGGTTTGTGGAGCTTTCCAGAGGCTTGACTGCACAACAGTAATAGTTTTAAAGCGTCCTTGCAGCTGGGGAAACAGCTCCATGGGCAAAGTCTGTGTTGTAGAAGCGTGAGGACCCGAGACTGCACCCTCAACACCTTGTAAAGGCGGCAGCACAGCCTGTGATCTCTGCACTGGCTGTAGAGACTGTCTGACCCTGAAGGTTCACTGTCCAGATGAAGACGTGAGCTCTACTAGGTTCAGTGAGTGACCCTGTGTCAGGAAAGAAAAGGCTTCAGCCCAAAGTCATCATGCTACACACACACACCACACATACACATAATACACACACATTACATGCACAACACACACGTACATATACACAACACACACATACATAGACACAGCACACACACATCATGTACACAAATACACACACCACACATACATACATACATACTTGCACACCACACGTACATACACACGCATCACACACACAAACATATGCTTGAATACACACACATATATCCATGTAGCACACACACATCACACACACAAACATACACATACCACACCCACATAAATATACATACAACACATACAACACACCTGTAAACATATACACATACACACCACATGCACATACGTACCACACACACACAAGGACACCCACAGTACACATACATACATACCACACATATACACACATGTACACATACATTGACATAGACTGACACACACAAACACAAATTTTAAAAATCTTTATCTAAAGCTGGGCGGTGGTGGTGCACGCCTGTAATCCCAGCACTTGGGAGGCAGAGGCAGGCAGATTTCTGAGTTCGAGGCCAGCCTGGTCTACAGAGTGAGTTCCAGGACAGCCCGGACTACACAGAGAACCCTGTCTCGAAAAACTAAAAAAAAAAAAAAAAAAAAAAGAACCGTAAATTCAGGCTGAGGATATGACTCAATTAATAGAGTGCCTACCTAACATACACACAGCCTTGCTTTTTGGTCCTGGTGCTGTGTGCCTACACTCAGTGTGTGTGTGTGTGTGTGTGTGTGTGTGTGCACTCATTATGTGCCTAGTAATTATAGTACTTGGGAGGTGGATGCAGGAAGATCAGAGGATCATGATCATTTTTGGACACATAATAGGTTTGGACTTATCTGACATATTCGAGATCCTGTCTCAAAAAAAAGTCTAGAAGGAAGAGGAAGAGGAAGAGGAGGAAGAAGAGGAGGAGGGGAAAGAGGGGGGAGGAAGGAGAAGGAAAAGAAGGAGAAGGAGGAGAAAGAGGAGGAGGAGGAGAAAAAGAAGAAGGAAGAAGGAAGAAGAAGGAAGAAGAAGAAGAAGAAGAAGAAGAAGAATTATTAAAGAATTATCTTCTGGAGTAAGGAGTATTCTTCCTAAAGGATGTTCAGGAAAACAGTGAGCTTTCTCTAAACAGAGTTCCAAGTCGGAGACCTCGTTGCACCCTGCTGTGAAAAGCAAGCACATTTATTATCTTCTTTTACATAACAACTCATTAGTGTTGAAACGTAAACATTTTTATTCATTCTTTGGGACATTCACGCATGCATTTGCATTATTCAGCAAATATTTATTAAATGCCTGTCTCATGCCAGCTGCTTGGCTGGGCAAAGGTGAACTGCCTGGAGCTCTCCTGGAGAGTTTCATGGCACTGGGAACTCTGGGACGGTTTGCTGGGGTCTGAGTAAGCATGGTCAGTTCACTAATTACCAGGAGAGGCAACTAAACAGGGACGGGTGGACAGTGTTGAGCTCTGAAGAAGCCCCTGCAATAAATTCCCCCTAATCCAAGATGCATGGGAAGGCTCTGCTCAAGGGAAAAGATGGAGTCAAAACAGACACTTCCCCTTCTGTTCCACGGAAGAGGAAGCCGGCTCTGTCATGCGCAGTGGGAGGAGTCGAGGCAGAGGATCCACAAAGGGGTTCCCGGCGTGTGGGAGAATTTGTGTCTTAGAGATTCACAGTAGACTTTATGTCCCAACAATTCTTTCCAGAATTGAGCATTCTGAGACAGGCACTGAAATCAAAGAGGCAGAGGTGTTTGGTTTGGTTTGGTTTGATTTGATTTGGTTTAGGTTTTCTAAGAGCCTTTTTTCACTGAGAACACCCCTAATGCAAAAATCCCCGTGCAAATCACGCTCACACACAGACGATCTTTATTTAAGGTTATCGTTTCTATGACGCACTGTGGGGGAATTAGATAGACATCAGATAGGCCGTTGTGAGGAAGGCTTCTGAGAAGGATGGACACCTGACCCCAACCATGGAAACGCCCTTCCTCATTTATCCCCGGAAGCGGCTGCTCCTGCGTTCTTACCCTATGTGTTTAACCACTGACTGGCATTTCTGTTCCTAAAATGGGGCCGGAGAGAGCCCCAGTGTTGTGCCTTTCCAAGAATAATGTCACAAAGAACTGTAGCTACCCTTAAAAGTGTTGGTGTCATGCTGTCCTAGCTGGGTTTCTGTCAACTTGACACAAGCTAGAGTCATCAAACAGGAAGGAGCCTGAATTGAAAGAGGGGGAAAAAAAAGAGAGAGACTCTACATGATCTAGCTTTAAGGCTTTTTCTTAATTGGTGATTGATGGGGGAGGGCCCAGCCCATTGTGGGCGGGGCCATCCCTGGGCTAGTGATCCTGGGTTCTCAAAGAAAGCAGGCTGAGCAAGCCATGGGGAGAAAGCCAGTAAGCAGCGCCCCTCATGGCCTCTGCATGAGCTCTTGCATCCAGGGTCCTGCCCGGATTGCTGTCCCTGTCCAGACTTCGTTTGGTGATGAACAGTGATGTGGAAGTGTAAGCTGAACAAACCCTTTGGTCCTCGACTTGCATTTTGGTCATTGTGTTTCCCTGCAGCAACTGGAACCAGGGCAAAATATTGCATCTGCAGAAATAACGAAATATTTAAAGATTACACCTGTGCTCACGACATTTGTACTGCATTAAAGTGGCTACTAATTACTACTAAAACCTCACTGTTCCGCTCGCCTTGTGAAAATCTCTGCGGTATTAAGCAGAGCTACACGAGTGGTCCCACTACATCATTGATTTTGCTACTGGGGTTAAACAAGATTCAGTGCTGAAAACATAGGTTTGGAATAAACAGGTCTTTGAGATAATCCACAAAGGTCTTTGAGATAAACTAATTAAATATTAACTTATCTAATAACAGTCACCTAAAAATAAAAAGGAACCTTTTCAACACGGTCGGTGATCTGAATTCCTAATGTTCAAAACTAAATGCCATGTTCGGCCATATCTTTTCCACAAGCATGAGTATTGGCAATATCCATAAAATCAGACAGCGCTGACAATCATACAGCGCTTCCGGGCTTGTACGACACGGCAGAAGTTCGGTTTCCATTAAATAAACAGCAAATGACTTTAAAATTTAAACAGGAGGCTGAATTTTTCATGCAGTTGGTCCACAGTGTGCGGCCTTCCTAAACTGTAGACAGGGCGCCCCCTAGTGGAATTTCCACGAAGCGTCCCTCCAGCCTGAGCGTAGCAGGCGCCTGTGTCAGCGGTGTGCCAGGTCCTGCCATCGACTGCGGGGACAAAGATCCCGTGACGTGAACAGAGGACTCCGATGGCTGCAGAGAGAGCGTTGGGGGAAAGCTTCGTCAGAGATGCGGCGGAGACTGACAGAATGGAAGGAACTGATTTGACGGTGGGCTGAGGAGGAGGGCGCGCCTGTGCTGGGACAGAAATGGATGGAGAAAGGCTGGTGTCTTCCAGCATCACAGGCAGCTTCATTTGGGGAGATTTGGGGAGGCGGGGCACTTAGGATGGTCGAGAAGGCTCAAGAAGCAGGTAGGGACGAGGGCTGGCATCCACCTGGGGGCTCCAAATTTGTTTGCCCTTTATCACATCAAACAATGTCCTCCAGAATAGGAACTTGGGCTCTTAGTGACTCCACAATCACTGCACGGATCCCTTCCGGATCGCCCGTGTGCAGGACTCCTTACCTATAGGGAACTTTCAAAACGGACTTTTTGAACTAAGCAGGTTATAAACACAAATTTATATGTATATATGTAATGATGATAGTTAAATAATAAGAGGCCATAAATTTGAGAAGTTGGAGGGAGGAGGAAGCAGGGAGAAATGATGTAAATACAACGCAATAGTCATGAATTTCTCAAAAACAAAATAAAAAACATTTGGTTGTTGTTGTTGGTTTTTTTTTTTTTTTTGGTTTTATTTTATTTAATTTTCGAGACAGGGTTCCTCTGTAGCCCTTGGCTGTCCTGGAACTCACTCTGTAGACCAGGCTGGCCTTGAACTCAGAAATCCGCCTGCCTCTGCCTCTGCCTCCCAAGTGCTGGGATTCAAGGCGTGCGCCACCACGGCCCGGTTTAAAAAACATTTAAATCTAAAACAGACTGACTTCTTTAGCTATTTGAAAAGCTCTGTCTGACAGAACAAACATTGAACTGGGAGGCTCGCAAAACTAAAACCAGCCCCTAGGGATCGTTAGTCTCATAGCACAAGAGAAGAGACAGGCTAGATTTCCCAAGTCCATTTAATGGGCGCTCTGTGGGCAGCTGAGCCCGCATTGCTCCGGGACTCTGTGGTCCCCGAGTCCAGCACTGAAAACAGGGTGGTGAGAGTCACAGGACAGAGAGAATTCATGAAAGGAAGATGGGGCGGAGAGAAATGGGAGCAGATGGAGGAGGGGGTCCCTGGGGAGTGAGAATCTCTGCGGGACAGCAGAGGAAGATGGACGGCTGCGAGGGGCGTGGTCAGGAAAGGGCTTTCCTTGCAGGCAGGAGGACCTGACCCCAAAATCCATTTAAGAAAAAGTTGAGCCGGGCAGTGGTGGCGCACGCCTGTAATCCCAGCACTTGGGAGGCAGAGGCAGGCGGATTTCTGAGTTCGAGGCCAGCCTGGTCTACAGAGTGAGTTCCAGGACAGCCAGGGCTATACAGAGTAACCCTGTCTTGAAAAAAACAAAAAACAAACAACAAAAAAACCAAAAAGAAAGAAAGAAAGAAAGAAAGAAAGAAAGAAAAGAAAAGAAAAAAGAAAAAGTTGAGGGTAGCGGGGCTCAGTGGGCTCAGTGCTTTGAAAACACAGAGGCACAGGTTCAGATCTCCAGAACTCATACGTGAGCTGGGTGTGGTGGCGCAGAGCCGCACCCTGCCTAGCACTGGCATGGGGCTGTGGGGCTTGGGGGTAGGAGACAAAGACAGAGATCCTAGGCCTCACTGGCTAGCCTGTGAGTTCCAGGTCTCTCTCTCTCTCTCTCTCTCTCTCTCTCTCTCTCTCTCTCAAAAACCCGTAGATAGTGCATTCAGGAATGGCAGCTTAGTTCATCCTCTGACCAATACACCACACACACACATTCACACATACCACATACACACCACACACACACACACACTCTCTCACACACACCACTCACACACACATTCACACATACCACATACATACCACACACACATATACACACTCACACATACCATACACACATACCACACATACATACATACCACACACCACACACACTCACACACACATATCACACATATTACACACATACCACACATACACTCTCACACACACTCACACACACCACACACAACCACACACACACTCTCACACACACTCACACACAAACTCTCACACACAAACCACACACACACACCATACATACCACACACTCACACACACGCTCTCACACACAAACCACACACACACACACACACACCATACATACCACACACTCACACACACACTCACACACACACACACATCACACACACACATCACACATACCACACACTCACACACACACTCTCACACACATACCACACACACACACTCTCACACACACTCTCACACATACACACTCAGAGAAGACAACCAGATGCTGTAGTTGTAGCAAAGAGAGGAGCATATCCCAGAGAAGAGAGAACTGTAGGCAGCGAGAGAAGGAAATGGAGGGGCAGGAAGGTAGTGCCAGCGACATCTGATGGGGCAGGGAGCGAGCAAGACCCGAGTGCCGACACCAGGTTCCCCCAGGAGGTCACTGCGGGACGGAGTGGGAGAGCGGTCTAGAGGGAAACCCTTTGTCACAGGAGCTGAAAAGCAAAGGCGTGGAAAGAATAAACCAGTGTGGTCACTCTCGAAAGGCTGAGTTGACAATGAAATTAGGTGAAGATGAGTGTTTAAAGGGGGAAGTTTTAACCCCCAAACACTGGAAGGCTGGGGTATGGCGTGGAGACAGACGTAAGAAGTGAGAGGAAAAGACCGTCTGGGAAGGTAAATGTGAGAAATAAAACCAAGAAACCATCAAGACTGGCAGGATTAGATAGAGAGATAATAGATGATAGACGGATGGATAGATAGATATTAAATAGAAATAATGAATAGATAAACAGGATCAATGATAGATACAGATCATAGATATAATAGGAAGATGGATGATAGACATGATAGATAAAAATTAGATAATTGATGGATTGATGAATGGATAGATGATGTATGGATAGATAGATATGATGGATGGACAGATGATAGATATACAGATAGATGATGGATGGATGGATGATAGACAGACAGATAGATGATGGATGGATAAATAGATAGATATGATGGATGGACAGATGATAGATGGATGGATGGATAGATAGATGGATAGATGACAGATAGATAGATGATGGACAGACAGATGGACAGACAGACAAATAGATGATAGATGATGGCAAGATAGATAGATAGATGACGGATGACACATTAGTGTGCCTCTGTCTGTAAGGAAGAGGGAAGCAGAGAGTCCGGCCCTTGCATATGTTTTGCATCTGTGTTGAACAGGGTCTGCTGTGTGCCAGGAGCCAAGAAGGGAGCTGAGGAAGCTGAGGAGGCTGAGGAAGCTGAGGAGGCTGAGGAAGCTGAGGGGGCTGAGGGGGCTGAGGAGGCTGAGGGGCTGAGGAGGCTGAGGGGCTGAGGGGGCTGAGGAGGCTGAGGGGCTGAGGAGGCTGAGGAGGCTGAGGAGGCTGAGGGGCTGAGGAGGCTGAGGAGGCTGAGGAGGCTGAGGGGCTGAGGAGGCTGAGGGGCTGAGGGGCTGAGGGGCTGAGGGGCTGAGAAGGCTGAGAAGGCTGAGGGGCTGAGGGGGCTGAGGAGGCTGAGGAGGCTGAGGAGGCTGAGGGGCTGAGGAGGCTGAAGGGGCTGAGGGGGCTGAGGGGCTGAGGAGGCTGAGGGGCTGAGGGGCTGAGAAGGCTGAGGGGGCTGAGGGGGCTGAGGGGCTGAGGAGGCTGAGGGGCTGAGGAGGCTGAGGAGGCTGAGGGGGCTGAGGGACTGAGGAGGCTGAGGGGCTGAGGGGCTGAGGGGCTGAGGAGGCTGAGGGGGCTGAGGGGCTGAGGAGGCTGAGGGGCTGAGGAGGCTGAGGAGGCTGAGGAGGCTGAGGGGGCTGAGGGGCTGAGGGGGCTGAGGAGGCTGAGGGGCTGAGGGGGCTGAGGGGCTGAGGAGGCTGAGGGGGCTGAGGGGGCTGAGGGGGCTGAGGAGGCTGAGGGGCTGAGGGGCTGAGAAGGCTGAGGGGGCTGAGGGGGCTGAGGGGCTGAGGAGGCTGAGGGGGCTGAGGGGGCTGAGGGGCTGAGGAGGCTGAGGGGCTGAGGGGCTGAGAAGGCTGAGGGGGCTGAGGGGGCTGAGGGGCTGAGGAGGCTGAGGGGCTGAGGAGGCTGAGGAGGCTGAGGGGGCTGAGGGACTGAGGAGGCTGAGGGGCTGAGGGGCTGAGGGGCTGAGGAGGCTGAGGGGGCTGAGGGGCTGAGGAGGCTGAGGGGCTGAGGAGGCTGAGGAGGCTGAGGAGGCTGAGGGGGCTGAGGGGCTGAGGAGGCTGAGGGGCTGAGGGGGCTGAGGGGCTGAGGAGGCTGAGGGGGCTGAGGGGGCTGAGGGGGCTGAGGAGGCTGAGGAGGCTGAGGGGCTGAGGAGGCTGAGGAGGCTGAGGGGCTGAGGAGGCTGAGGAGGCTGAGGGGGCTGAGGGACTGAGGAGGCTGAGGGGCTGAGGGGGCTGAGGGGCTGAGGAGGCTGAGGGGCTGAGGGGGCTGAGGGGCTGAGGGGCTGAAGATGCTGAGGGGGCTGAGGAGCTGAGGAGGCTGAGGGGGCTGAGGAGGCTGAGGAGGCTGAGGGGCTGAGGAGGCTGGGGGGCTGAGGGGCTGAGGAGGCTGAGGGGCTGAGGAGGCTGGGGGGCTGAGGGGCTGAGGAGCTGAGGGGCTGAGGAGGCTGAGGGACTGAGGGAGCTGAGGGGCTGAGGGGCTGAGGAGGCTGAGGGGCTGAGGGGGCTGAGGGGGCTGAGGAGGCTGAGGGGCTGAGGAGGCTGAGGGGCTGAGGGGGCTGAGGGGCTGAGGGGCTGAGGAGGCTGAGGAGGCTGAGGAGGCTGAGGGGCTGAGGAGGCTGAGGGGGCTGAGGGGGCTGAGGGGCTGAGGAGGCTGAGGAGGCTGAGGGGCTGAGGAGGCTGAGGGGCTGAGGGGGCTGAGGGGCTGAGGAGGCTGAGGAGGCTGAGGGGGCTGAGGGGGCTGAGGAGGCTGAGGGGCTGAGGAGGCTGAGGAGGCTGAGGGGGCTGAGGGGGCTGAGGAGGCTGAGGAGGCTGAGGGGCTGAGGAGGCTGAGGAGGCTGAGGGGCTGAGGAGGCTGAGGAGGCTGAGGGGGCTGAGGGACTGAGGAGGCTGAGGGGCTGAGGAGGCTGAGGAGGCTGAGGGGGCTGAGGGGGCTGAGGGGCTGAGGAGGCTGAGGAGGCTGAGGGGCTGAGGAGGCTGAGGGGCTGAGGGGGCTGAGGGGCTGAGGAGGCTGAGGAGGCTGAGGAGGCTGAGGGGCTGAGGGGGCTGAGGGGCTGAGGAGGCTGAGGAGGCTGAGGGGGCTGAGGGGGCTGAGGAGGCTGAGGAGGCTGAGGGGCTGAGGAGGCTGAGGAGGCTGAGGGGCTGAGGAGGCTGAGGAGGCTGAGGGGGCTGAGGGACTGAGGAGGCTGAGGGGCTGAGGGGGCTGAGGGGCTGAGGAGGCTGAGGGGCTGAGGGGGCTGAGGGGCTGAGGGGCTGAAGATGCTGAGGGGGCTGAGGAGCTGAGGAGGCTGAGGGGGCTGAGGAGGCTGAGGAGGCTGAGGGGCTGAGGAGGCTGGGGGGCTGAGGGGCTGAGGAGGCTGAGGGGCTGAGGAGGCTGAGGAGGCTGAGGGGGCTGAGGAGCTGAGGGGCTGAGGAGGCTGAGGGACTGAGGGAGCTGAGGGGCTGAGGAGGCTGAGGGGCTGAGGAGGCTGAGGGGCTGAGGGGGCTGAGGGGCTGAGGGGGCTGAGGGGCTGAGGAGGCTGAGGGGCTGAGGGGGCTGAGGGGCTGAGGGGCTGAGGAGGCTGAGGAGGCTGAGGGGCTGAGGAGGCTGAGGGGGCTGAGGGGGCTGAGGAGGCTGAGGGGCTGAGGAGGCTGAGGAGGCTGAGGGGGCTGAGGGGCTGAGGAGGCTGAGGGACTGAGGGAGCTGAGGGGCTGAGGGACTGAGGGGGCTGAGGGGCTGAGGGGCTGAGGGGCTGAGGAAGCTGAGGGGGCTGAGGGGCTGAGGAGGCTGAGGAGGCTGAGGAGGCTGAGGAGGCTGAGGGGCTGAGGAGGCTGAGGAGGCTGAGGGGGCTGAGGGGGCTGAGGGACTGAGGGGGCTGAGGAGGCTGAGGGGGCTGAGGGGCTGAGGAGGCTGAGGAGGCTGAGGGGCTGAGGGGGCTGAGGGGCTGAGGGGCTGAAGATGCTGAGGGGGCTGAGGAGCTGAGGAGGCTGAGGGGACTGAGGGGCTGAGGAGGCTGAGGGGCTGAGGAGGCTGAGGGGCTGAGGGGGCTGAGGGGCTGAGGGGCTGAGGAGGCTGAGGGACTGAGGGAGCTGAGGGGCTGAGGAGGCTGAGGGGCTGAGGGGGCTGAGGGGCTGAGGGGGCTGAGGGGCTGAGGGGGCTGAGGGGGCTGAGGGGCTGAGGAGGCTGAGGGGCTGAGGAGGCTGAGGGGGCTGAGGAGGCTGAGGGGCTGAGGAGGCTGAGGAGGCTGAGGGACTGAGGGAGCTGAGGGGCTGAGGAGGCTGAGGGGCTGAGGGGCTGAGGGGGCTGAGGGGGCTGAGGGGCTGAGGAGGCTGAGGAGGCTGAGGGGCTGAGGAGGCTGAGGAGGCTGAGGGGGCTGAGGGGCTGAGGAGGCTGAGGGGCTGAGGGGGCTGAGGGGCTGAGGAGGCTGAGGGGGCTGAAGAGGCTGAGGGGGCTGAGGGGCTGAGGGGGCTGAGGGGCTGAGGAGGCTGAGGGGGCTGAGGGGCTGAGGAGGCTGAGGGGACTGAGGGGCTGTGAGGGGCTGAGGAAGCTGAGGGGCTGAGGGGGCTGAGGGGCTGAGGAGGCTGAGGAGGCTGAGGGGGCTGAGGGGCTGAGGAGGCTGAGGAGGCTGAGGAGGCTGAGGGGCTGAGGGGCTGAGGAGGCTGAGGGGACTGAGGGGCTGAGGAGGCTGAGGGGCTGAGGAGGCTGAGGGGCTGAGGAGGCTGAGGGGGCTGAGAGGCTGAGGGGGCTGAGGGGCTGAGGAGGCTGAGGAGGCTGAGGGGGCTGAGGGGCTGAGGAGGCTGAGGGGACTGAGGGGCTGAGGAGGCTGAGGGGCTGAGGAGGCTGAGGAGGCTGAGGAGGCTGAGGGGCTGAGGGGCTGAGGGGCTGAGGTGGCTGAGGGGACTGAGGGGCTGAGGAGGCTGAGGGGCTGAGGAGGCTGAGGGGCTGAGGAGGCTGAGGGGGCTGAGAGGCTGAGGGGGCTGAGGGGCTGAGGAGGCTGAGGGGCTGAGGGGCTGAGGAGGCCTCCATAGCTGCGGAGCTGTGTGAGCGAGGAGAAGTGCCCGAGAGTGGCAGGCGCTGCAGACAGAGCAGCTGGAGGAGGAATCTGGGTGGAGGGACCGGATGTCCGGTGGCATGAGTCAGCACGGTACTGCCTGGCCAGTGAGGCGCTGCCAGCGTTGGAAACAGCGTGGCACTACCACGTCCCTACCCTGAAAACACTGCAGAGCCTTCGGATCCCAGGCCCACCTGCCTCTGCTGTAGGCAGACTTCTCCCGAGGCGGAGCACAAGAGCGAGCAGCAGTCGGCTTAACAAGCTTTGCACAGAGCCAGGCATGGTGGCGCACGCCTGTAATCCCAGCACTTGGGAGGCAGAGGCAGGCGGATTTCTGAGTTCGAGGCCAGCCTGGTCTACAGAGTGAGTTCCAGGACAGCCAGGGCTACACAGAGAAACCCTGTCTGGAAAAACCAAAAAAACTAAAACCAAACAAACAAAAAAACTTTGAACAGGAAGTGAACAGGAAAGGGACACACACAGAGAGAGAGGGGGGGGGAGGGAGGGAGGAAGAGGGAGAGGAGGAGGGGTGGGGAAGAGAGAGGAAGAGATTGGTGAGGAAGAGGGGAAGGGGACAGGGGAGGGGAGGGGAAAGGAGAGGGAGAAAGACAGATGAAGAGGGAGAAGGGGAGGGGAAGAAAGAGGAGAAGGGGAGGGAGAGAGGGGGAACAGGAGGGGACTAGAGAGAGGAGGAGGGGAAGGGAGGGGAGGGGGAAGGGAGAGAGAAAGAGGGAAAGGAAGAGACAGGAATTACAGAAATTGTGGGGGAAAGGAGGCCAACAGCCCACGCAGGATGGTGGTGAGGCTGTGGAGGGGGACAGGTGGCTGAGGCTCCAAGCCCCGTGGAGCTCTGCGCTCCAAGCACGTGCCCCATTGCTCCCCCAGACCTGTGCACAATGCCCTTTATGCCCATTAAAGGGTACAGGGCGGGGACGGGGCGGGGCAGGAATGAACAGGCGGTGCAGTTCAGAGAGCTTGCTCTTCCAGGGGACCCAAATTCAGTGCTCACACCACCTGTAAGTCCAGTTTTAGGGTATCCAGTACCATCTTCCAGCCTCCTCAGGCACATAGTGCACAAACACACATGCAGACAAATATTCATACACACACACACTTACATATATACATATATACATAAATATCTTTTTTTTTTCTTCGAGACAGGGTTTCTCTGTGTAGCCCTGGCTGTCCTGGAACTCACTCTGTAGACCAGGCTGGCCTCTAGAACTCAAAAATCTGCCTGCCTCTGCCTCCCAAGTGCTGGGATTACAGGCGTGCGCCACCACGCCTGGCCATAAATGTCTTTTAAAAGATGAAATTGTTATATTTCCCAGCAAGGTTGCTGGGCCACAGATCAGAAGGCAAGAACAACAGAAACTGATTAAAGTTCTGGAGACGAGGAGTCCAGGGTCAAGATGTTGCCTTCAGCTGAGGCCTTTCTCCTTGGCTCCTCCGTGTGTGTGTGTGTGTGTGTGTGTGTGTGTGTGTGTCTAGATTTCTTTTTTTAATTCACTTTACATTCTGATCACTGTCCCCCTCCCTGTCACCCGTCCCACAATTCCTCCTCCTCCCCCTCCCCTTCTCCTCTGAGATGGTGGATGTCCCCCCTAGGTATCCCCCACCCCCCATACATCAGGTCTCTGTAGAGGTAGGCGCATCCTCTCCCACTGAGGCCAGACAAGGCAACCAAGATAGAAGAACGTCTCTCGCATCGTCTGACTATGAATCAGAAGATTCTAGATCTCTTCTAAGATTAGAGTCTACCCCAGAACACCACTAAGCTCTAGCCACCCCTTTAAAGATCAGTATCTGTAAACATAGTCACCATGACCTGAAGTGGTAAAGATGTGTTGGGCTAAAACCATGACTTTGTGAACGCGTGTGCCGAGGCGTGGGGTGACGTCTGACCCGTGAGAACTGGTGAGCATTTCAGGACGACAGCCGCAGGGTATCACACAGCAACCCACGCAGCATCTACACACCAGGTCCTGCGTGAGTGCAGGGGTGGAGTCAGACCTGGGCAGGAGATCAATTGCACAGAAGCAGAGCGATCGGCAGCCTCTGAAGGTCGTGACGTGGGAGAGTGCAGCCTCACCCTGGACAGACTTTACACAGAAGCCAGGGAGATGGCCCGGAGGGAAGGCCAGGCTTTGTTAATTATTGTGGTGGGGTGCAGGCTCACAACGAGGAATGCCTTTGCGAGAACAATCTACCAGCAGAATGAACAGATCCGGGAAGGAGGTCGCCCAGGTAATGATAAGGCCGGAGGGAAGAGAAGCTATGTAGAGGAGGACAGGAGAGCAAAGATGTAAGCAGAGCCCCCGCCATCCACGCTGGCCTTTCTCTGTTGCCGTGTGCCCCGTGTTGTCATCGAGGTGCCATTTGCATTGGCAGACTGGATGGATGGCGGGTTGACTGTGCCAGGTGTGCGTCCTCGAGGCTGGCACACAGCCTGCTCTCCCACGCCGACCCAGGCGTAATGGTTATCCCGGCAAGGCAAGCGCCATAACACATTAGGACTCATTTCCTAAATACTTGCTTGGGGGACATTATCTTCAATATCTTAGAATAATCTCTCCCAAAGAACAATGACAAAAAAATAAAAAAGCCTTGTCTGCTAGAAATACCAGCAGTTAATAAATGTAAGGAGAGCCGGGCAGTGGTGGCGTACGCCTGTAATCCCAGCACTTGGGAGGCAGAGGCAGGTGGATTTCTGAGTTCGAGGCCAGCCTGGTCTACAGAGTGAGTTCCAGGACAGCCGGGGCTATACAGAGAAACCCTGTCTCGAAAAAACCAAAATAAATAAATAAATAAATAAATAAATGTAAGGAGTTAGAGCCATGGACTGGCACTACTAATGTGTTAAGTAGAGAGCAGAACCGGGTTCCTTACATGGGAAACTATAAAATGAAACATTTGGCGACACTTTTGAATATGGTTTCTCCCTGCCTCGTCAAATCCCTTCAAATAAAACCATGAGAATTAACCTTTACATTATTCTACTAATGACAGTCATTTTAAGTATGTCAACTATATGGAATGTAGAAAGTATAAATAAGCAAGAGAGGGCATCTCTAAACCCACTTTCTTTGAGATATTTATATTTTCTTCTAGTCTTCCTCTACTGTCATGCATTCATATATCTTCTTTTCTGCAAAAATAGACACCAGGTTTACACAATGTTTACTAGTTTCCCTTTTAACATTTAACAATGAAGGTTAAACAATATTGTATAGTGTATTAATGGCTACATTTAATTATAACATATTTAACAAATGTCTTGCTGCTAAAAATGTAACTTCTCTTTAATTATTTACTAATATAAACATGCATTCCTATTTTCAACCTATCATTCTACTTTCATAATTATTCCCATGGAATTGATTCATAGAAATGTCAATAGTATGTCACTTATTCAGGGTTTCTATTCCTGCACAAAACATCATGAACAAGAAGCAAGTTGGGGAGGAAAGGGTTTGTTTAGCTTACACTTCCACATTGCTGTTCATCACCAAAGGAAGTCAGGACTGGAACTCAGGCAGGTCAGGAAGCAGGAGCTGATGCAGAGGCCATGGAGGGATGTTTCTTACTGGCTTGCTTCTCCTGGCTTGCTCAACTTGCTCTCTTTATAGAACCCAAGACTACCAGCCCAGGGCTGGCACCACCCACAATGGGCCCTCCTCCCTTGATTACCAACCAAGAAAATGCCCCACAGCTGGATCTCATAGAGGCATTTCCTCACCTGAAGCTCCTTTCTCTGTGAGAACTCCAGTTTGCATTAAGTTGACACACAAAACCAGCAAGTATGTTAATATATTTGCATGCTTTTAATCCTGAGGTGGGGGGAATACTAGTCAGTACTAGGCAGATAAAGAAACTAGTCTGGTTGAATAATTATCAGGTACTTCCAACTTGGGAAGCATAATGAAGTAAGACCCAGTTGGACTATGCTGACTGGGAAAGGGGTTCAGTGGATAGTGCTTGCTGTGTGGGCAGGAGGACTTGAGGTGGCTCTTTGCGACTCACAAGAAAGCTCAAGATGACAGCACCCATCTGGGACTCTAGTGCTGGGGACTGGAGAGAGGTGGACCTGGAGGACCCACTGCCCAGCAAGCACAGCCAAAATGGCAGCTCCAGGTTCACGGCGTCCGGATGATACCTTCTGACCTCTTTCACGGTTTGGCACCTTGGTGGGCTTCATGCATTCACATGTGCACACACAAGCACATAAAGGAAGAGGAGGAGGAGCGGGAGGAGGAGGTTGACTGGTCAGTCGGCCCCTTTCAATCCCTTGTCATTAAACAGGCTTGACCAATGAAGTGAAAACATACTAGTCTTTGGAGTTGAAGTCGTCACATCTACGCACACTACTTGTGAGCAGGAGATAGCAACAGAACAACCATGAACAGATAAATGAGAACAGCAAGAATCTAAGTATAATCGTAACACAGTCACAAAATGTTTAGTGAAAATCCCTGGGATCATTTTTGGGACAGGGCATGTTGGTTGATGGCTTACTTGGGGTTTCTATTGCTAACCGTGACTGTGGAACTCTTATAAAGAAAAATATATAACAGGGACTGGCTTACAGGTTCAGAGGTCTAGTCCACGACCCTCATGGTAGGAAGCATGGCAGCGTGCAGGCAGACATGGTGCTGGAGAAGGACCTGGGAGTTCTCGATCCTCAGGCAGCAGGAACTGAACTAACTGGTTTGCGCTTCTGAGATGCCCCTCCTCCCCCCACCCTCCCACCCCCCACCCCGCCCAAGCTTACCCCCTAGTCTTGTACCTCCTCCAGCAAAGCCGCCCCTCCTCCAGCAAAGCCGCCCCTCCTCCAACAAAGCCGCCCCTCCTCCAACGCATTTTATCACGGTAATAGAAAAGGGGAAGGAGATGAAATAACTCTGAAGGCTAATAATCTTGTGTGGGCTGGACAATGACGGCTGCCAAGCCTTCCAGCCATGCTCGTGAAGAAGTTTCTAGAAGACACCGAAGTTGAACGAGGGCACTAAGAGGCGATTCCCCTCACGAATACAGATGACCATCATGTTGACAGACAGCTAGAACAGAAGTAGAGGAGGAGGAGGAGGGGGAGGAGGAGGAGGGGCAAGCTGCTGCCTCTCCTCAGCAGTGGGGCAGCCAGCCATCTCTCCTGCCCTCGGGCGGAAGCATTTGTACTACTTGGTCCTGCTGAGTCCGGGACCAGTGTCTTACCTGTTCTCAGAGTTACATCACTGGCTGGCCTGCTCCTCACTTTGCAGATAGCACACGATGGGGCGTCTTAGCTTTCCTAATCATGGAAGCCAGCTCCTAAAAGCCTTTCCTCTTATTTATCTATAGGTACTCCATTGGCTCTGCTCCTCTGGAGAGCACCGACTAATACGATATTGATTTGGAAGCTGAGAACAAAAAGGACCGTGAAGGGCTGATGAAAGAAGCAGGCTGGAAATGGAAATTTCAACCGATGACAATGTACTGATGTTCTATACCTATAGTGGCCAGCTGTACATGCTTCCTTCTGATTTTTCTTGCACTTACTGGCATAAATTAATCTGGAAGATATAGCTAAAATATCAAAGAAAAATAATGCCATCTAGAGGTAGAAATTATGACTAATGAGAATTTGTATCACATTTATATATATATATGTATATATATATATACATATATATATATATATGCATGTATATATGTTCCCATACATGAGTGTATGTACATTGCACATGTATATGGAGATCAGCGTCTGATATGGGGGTCTCATTTGATGCTCTCCATTTTATTTACTAAGGCAGGTTTTTTTTTTAAGATTTATTTATTTGTTTTATGTAAGTACACTGTAGCTGTCTTCAGACACTCCAGAAGAGGATGTCAGATCTCATTACGGAGCCACCATGTGGTTTCTGGGATTTGAACTCAGGACCTTCGGAAGAGTAGTCAGTGCTCTTAACCGCTGAGCCATCTCTCCAGCCCCACTAAAGCAGTTCTTTTGCTGAACCCCAGTGTCCCTGATTTGATGTGCTTGCCCAGAGTTCTCTTGTCTTTGCCTTCCAGTTGGACTATAGAAAGATTAGCCTGACAACCTGGTTTTTGAGCACTTTTATGGGTACTTACCAACACTCCAGTCTTCAGGCTTGCCGAGGTTTTATCCACTGAGCCATCTGTCCAGGCTCATGTCACCTATTTTACGAGAGTGATAGCCTCGTCCTCATTCAAAGAATGTTTGCATAATACTGTTACCACCCCTAGAAATTTGAATATATGGTGGACAAAGCACAGATGAATGCTTAATAGTTCAAGGGTCGGAGTTGTCTGTTGGGCCATGGGATGACTGTTCTCGGTTGTCAACTTTGCTACATCAGGAACTAACCAAAACCCAAGCTATTGGGTACACCTGTGAGGGAGTTTCTTGACTGGTTCATTCCATGGGAAGACCCGCCCTAAATCTGGATCACGTGAGGTACGGAGACACGCCCCCCACAGCCAGGACACACCTTCTGCCGGCAGCCTATGCAAAGGACATGGAAGAGGAACCTCCCTCCCTTTTCCCACTTGCCCACAGCACGTTCCGCTCCTTCCTTTACTGGCGTTAGAATCACTTCTGGGTACCAGCCTGTGGCAGCTGGAATGTAATTGGCTTCCCTAGGCTCGCAGGGAGGC
This sequence comes from Apodemus agrarius, assembly GCA_964023405.1. Taxonomy (NCBI): domain Eukaryota; kingdom Metazoa; phylum Chordata; class Mammalia; order Rodentia; family Muridae; genus Apodemus; species Apodemus agrarius. Next base: position 10,744,066 of record OZ030026.1, on the reverse strand, counting down.
ACCATTAGGAAGTGTAGCCTTATCGCCGGGCGCGGTGGCGCACACCTGTAATCCCAGCACTTGCGAGGTAGAGGCAGGCGGATTTCTGAGTTCGAGGCCAGCCTGGTCTACAGAGTGAGTTCCAGGACAGCCAGGACTACACAGAGAAACCCTGTCTCGAAAAAACCAAAAAAAAAAAAAAAAAAAAAAAAAGGAAGTGTAGCCTTGTTGGAGGAAGTGGGTCTCAGTTCACTTCCTGTCCCCTTCGGAACAAGACGTAGGACTCTCAGCTCCTTCTCCTGCACCATGTCTGCCTGCGTGCCACCATGCTCCTTCCATGAGGATAATGGACTAAGCCTCTGAAATGTAAGCCAGTTAGACCTTTTTCTTTCTGAGTTGTCGTGGTCATGGTGTCTCTTCACAGCAGTAAAACCCTAAGACACAGTCTAAACGCGTAAATGTTAATCAGTGTTTGATTCATGCGATCTAGAGCCGGTAGGGAGTGTGATGGCTGAAGAAGCTTCATTTTATGCTAGTCAGCCATCTTGGCATCTGTCAGCCATTTGTCTCGGACTCCAGTCCCTGGAAGGTAAGTTCCCAGTAACCTGACCTGGGATCCCCACCCAGAAATGTTCAGCCGTGATCATCTGCTTGTTACAATATGACTGCTTTTGTTGGCTTCTGTAACTTGCTTACAGAATAATAGAAATAACCCAAGGGTTATTTGACGTCTCCTTGACCATGACAGAACAGGCCAGTTTTTACTCGCTTTCATAGATAGTGAAGGTCTTCTTGTGGTTTTTGCCTTTTAAAAAACCCTTCCCCACACCCTCCTTCATGACATGTCTGAGACTCAGCTTTAAGCCTGTCCTGATTAGCAGCTAATCAATAAATCCCTTAATTATAATTGAATTGAGACTGTGGTCTTTTCCCAGGGGTCGGGACTTGACGCCAGGACTCCGATCATTTCTGCCTATTTCCTGTTCCTGTTTCTTTCATACATTAGGGAGGAATTCTGCTTCCTCCATGAACTTGACAGGTGGCTTCTCCTTAAGAACATGGAAGGGATGGAGATACCTTTTCTTGCTCTGCTTCTAAATGAGCCCTAACAGGAACGGTAGGGGCATAAAGAGTGGCCAGCTCTTGCTTCCTCCTTGGCGGGAACATCTGGAAGCATCAGCAGTTGGCGCTCAGCAACGCGGCAGCTCCCAGCTCTTAGATCTGCCTGTTTCCTTTCTTCTTCTTCTTCTTCTTCTTCTTCTTCTTCTTCTTCTTCTTCTTCTTCTTCTTCTTCTTCTTCTTCTTCTGGTTTTTCGAGACAGGGCTTCTCTGTGTAGTCCTGGCTGTCCTGGAACTCACTCTGTAGACCAGGCTGGCCTCGAACTCAGAAATCCACCTGCCTCTGCCTCCCAAGTGCTGGGATTAAAGGCGTGCGCCACCATGCCCGGCTTTCATCTCTTAAAGTGGAAATGGCCCGCGGTGTCAGTAATCTCCGGGTTAAGTTCACATCCTCACTTTATTTTCCAGTTCTAGCTGTTTGACCACTTTAATAACTAATTCCTAATCTTAATTTCCTGTTTGAAATACCAAGTCGGTACTATTTCTCTGAAAGGCCAGCCACTAATCTAGACAAATGCAAACCTCTATTCAGGCAAAGGGAAACCTAGAACTGGGGGGAGTCGAAAGGGATTGTGGGTCGTCGATGAGACCTGAGAAACAGTGAACCGGGCTGCTCAGCTCACGCAAATGGTTACTGTCACGCAAATGATAGTGCCAGGATGAGAGGTAGGGAGAAAAGCGGGGCAATGCCAGCGGCGGCTTCTAAAATCCAGCGGTTATTGTTTTCATTAGGTAAATGCATTTTAATAGCCTACATAGGCTGTGAGTAAACACATAAATTATTTTCCTGTCTTCCGGGTGCTAGACAAACGCATGATGAAAATGTCGGTGATTACTCTGTCTCCTGTCTCCATCAAAGCCTTAGCGCCGTCAGCAGGGAATTAATATAAACAGGCATAGTGGCTTCATACCCACGCCTTGCTGCAATCTTGTATTTTCCTGAAGGCTATATAAAAATAGAAATGGTAAAAGGTCAGAGATTAATAGTTACCCTGGGCTGAAGTTAGTACAACTCTTTTAAAAAAAAATCTTAAATTTATAACCATAAAAGAGAAATAAGACAAAATTCAGTGTCTGGCATTCCCACTATATAATTTGCTGTCTACTTTCAGGATGACATGAAATTATCATCAGTAGAGACTTATTTATTTATTCCATGCTTCAGCGCGCCATTTGGAGCTGGTTCCACTTACATGGCGTTCATGGATTACATTTCCCTAACTCCTCTCTTGAGGACGTTTGCCTTGATGGTGCAGTTGGTATCCTGGGCATTTCCCTTCCAGGAAATACAAAGTAACGTTGGTGCATTAATTTGCTACAGAAACGGCATAATTTGTAGTTGTGTTATACTCTTTACAACCAGAAACAATTTATCTTTCAGCTAGCTGCTGATTTGATCACATTTACACACAATGTAACTTACTTATGTCCACAAAACTGTCCCTTGAGACAGGACTCCTCAGACCTGGTTACCTTCCCCGGGGTTTAGATTGAGTTTTCCCTTTAGAAAGAACACACCACAGTGGCTCCATCTGCTGCTCCACACCCCATCTCTACCCGCTGCACACAAGCACGGTACTCCCTCCCAGCTTCTCTTCACTGCTGCAAGCTTGCCCCCCTCCCCCAACCCTCCCCCGATTAATAACTGCAACCCAGAGTCTACTAAATTCAGCGGTTGAAATCCTTATGTCGACTAAGAACGGATAGTGTATATTAAAAATCAGAGGAATGGGTACTCTGTGTTGGAAAATGGATCTCCCCAAAGATCTTTTCACTCGTCTGTAAAGTAACCCTTTGAAGTGTGGCCCTGCGAGCAGAGGAGATCAATAAAAGCTTCTGTCTACATCGACTGCCACTTAGTCACAAAAGTGCTCAGTTGTGCCCAGCAATCTGCTGCCCACGCTCTGCTATCTCAAGTTGATGGTTCTTGCCTCTGAAAAATATTCAGGAGATAGGTGATGAATCTATTCTGGAACTCCATGGCTAGACGAGATGTTAAAAGCAGCTTGGCATAGTCAATTCTTGCTTAAAATATGATTTTATTAGTTTTCGTAAAGTTCATGTAATGTATTTCGATATTTACCCCTTACCCAGGCTCCTCTCAGATCCGTCTTCATTTTCCCATGCACCCACCTGTGTGTGTGTGCTCTTTCTCTGCCTCCTGCACCCCCTTTCTTGTTCCACTGAGTCCCAATTTGTACTGCTCAAAGATTCTTGGGTGTGAGGACTGCCCTGAGGCTTAGTTGACCAGTAGGTTACATCCTTAAAACTGATGCTTCCTCTCCCAGAGATTCTCTATTACCACCTGTACTGGCTAGTTTGGTGTGTCAACTTGACACAGGCTGGAGTTATCATAGGAAAAGGAGCTTCACTTGGGGAAGTGCCTCTATGAGATCCAGCTGTGGGGCATTTTCTCAATTAGTGATCAAGTGAAGGAGGGCCCCTTGTGGGTGGTGCCATCTCTGGGCTGGTATTCTTGGGTTCTATAAGAGAGCAGGCTGAGCAAGCCAGGGGAAGCAAGCCAGTAAGTAACATCCCTCCATGGCCTCTGCATCAGCTCCTGCTTCCTGACCTGCTTGAGTTCCAGTCCTGACTTCCTTTGGTAATGAACAGCTGTGTGGAAGTGAAAGCTCAATAAACCCTTTCCTCCCCAACTTGCTTCTTGGTCATGATGTTTGTGCAGGAATAGAAACCCTGACTAAGACAAATTGGTACCAGCGTAGTGGGGTATTCCTGTGACAACCTGACCATGTTTTGGGGAGGACTGTGGAAGGACTTTGGAGCTTTGGGCTAGATGGTCCATTCAGTGATGAGACCTCTGTGAAATGTTTTGGAGGAGCTTGGAAGATTATGTTGAGAACAGTGCAGAAGATGGAGGCCTGGCTTGTGAAATTTCAGAGGGAAAATTAAAGACTCTTATCAGGGTCATGAAGACTCTGTGGTTCTGGTTAGCTGGGGCTGAAGAATCAGCTGTGAGTAACAAGATACCAGAACCACTAAAGTGAGTCGTTGTGTTACTGGGACTATTGATGCTGGTTAGCTGGAGCTAAGAAATTAGCGGTGAGTAAGAAGAGACCAGCATCACTGAGGTGAAATCTTCTGGGAAGTGTTTTCTGAGAGCACAGAGGATGTGTTCCAGATAGCCAAGGTTGTGCCTCGCGCTGTAGCAGGACTTGGTACTGTGTAAGAGTCACCCAGGTGGTACTGCTTTTGAAGGCATGAAGGCATCATGAAGAACAGCTGAGGCTTGGTACAGTAGTAAGGGTTGAGGCTTAATAGTGATATGTTGGTGTGTCAAGTTGACAAGGGGTCAATTGTACTGGCTAGTTTGGTGTGTCAACTTGACACAGGCTGGAGTTATCATAGGAAAAGGAGCTTCACTTGGGGAAGTGCCTCTATGAGATCCAGCTGTGGGGCATTTTCTCAATTAGTGATCAAGTGAAGGAGGGCCCCTTGTGGGTGGTGCCATCTCTGGGCTGGTATTCTTGGGTTCTATAAGAGAGCAGGCTGAGCAAGCCAGGGGAAGCAAGCCAGTAAGTAACATCCCTCCATGGCCTCTGCATCAGCTCCTGCTTCCTGACCTGCTTGAGTTCCAGTCCTGACTTCCTTTGGTAATGAACAGCTGTGTGGAAGTGAAAGCTCAATAAACCCTTTCCTCCCCAACTTGCTTCTTGGTCATGATGTTTGTGCAGGAATAGAAACCCTGACTAAGACACCACCATTTCTTCAGTGAGGGATGGACTTCATGCCTACACTTCCTCCATGCTGGGATTTCGTCTCTCTTGAGCTTTTGAAGGTCTTAAGTGTGCTGTCACAACAGGCATGAGTTCACATGTGCGTCTGCGCTGTCCTGTGCAGAATCCACTGCTTCCCTGTGGTCAGTCACCATCACTACCTCTGGCTCTTACATCCTCTCCATCCCCTCGTCCCCAGAGATCCCTGAGCCTCAGGAGCAGGGCTCTGATATAAATGTCCATTTAAGGCTGAACGTTCTGCAGGCTCCTATTCTCTACAGGTCGACCAGTTGTAGATCTCTGTTAACTACCACCAACTGCAGGATGAACCTTCTTCGAGGGGGACTGAGCGGTTCACTACTCTATGGGCATAGAAATAAGCCATTGGGAGTCATTCTAATAACATAGTTGGTTCTTATTTTATTTATTTATGCTTTTGTTTTCAGAGATAGGGTTTCTCTGTGTAGCTCTGGATGTCAGGGAACTCACTCTATACACCAGGCTATCCTCAAAGCAGAGATGTGCTTGTCTCTGCCTCCTGAGTGCTGGGAGTAAATGTTCGTGCTACCACCACTCAGAAGCATAGTCAGTTCTTAATGATCTATTGTGAGTTGTTCTGCCTTCAGGCTGTATCTCTGAGGTAAGCCCAATCAATCTCAGAATGGCTGGTAATAGACAATCCACACGCTGAAGACTTTTGATGCTTCTTGTGGGGAAGTGGAGAGTAATGGGGACTGAACACAGGGTCTTATACATCATGGGTTAATGCTCTACCGCCGAGCTATGGTGCTAGCTTTCTTTTTGCTTTGTAGTCCAGGCTATCCTTGAATTTTGTGGTCCTCCTGCCTCAATCCTTTAATGGCTCAGATTACAGACTTGTGCCACCAGACACAAGTAATGTGTATACACACACACACAAACACACACACACACACACACACACACACACACACTGCATTTGTTTTGGGCACTCTGGAAAGGCAGGTATGTTCACATTGCCCTGTGAGAACGAACTCTTCCAACTGCTTCCCTGAGGTCTGTTTTAGGCTTGTCAATCAGACTGAAGCTTCTTGTGTTTTAACCACACGCCCTGACTCTTTAGAGAACGGTAGCACCATGGTTTTCACTTCTTTGTCTCCCTGTCCTGCTTCTGATTTCCAATGACTCGCTTCCCCAAGTTGCTGTTCTTTAACCTCCACTCCAAATGTCTCTGGTTAACCCAACCATCCTGCCTCTCCCAAGACAAAAAGAAAAGTTTGGTGCTTTCCTCTGAAGGATACACTCTGTCAACCCACTGGAAATGGTTTCTTTGGTATCTCGATCCACGACCATAAAAACTTTGCTTATTTCCTAGGCAATATTTACCACAGTCAGATTTTTATTATGTAAATCTGTAGTTATAGCTTCATTAAACATAATTCATAAGGAAACACCAGCTCTGTGGAAGTTATCATGCTAATTCCTGAAGAGATAGCCCTAAACACGCAGGGAGTCCCTGCTCCAAAGCCAGAAACCTGTGAGTATTTTATAGCCTGATAGAGTAGGAGGTTTTGGGGCCAGGGATAGTGATAATTTAATGATCTAGAGTAAAATAAAATGTCATCACCTCTTTGAATGGGTCCAATGCCATCACCAGGCTCTTTATAATAAAGAAACAGAGTGCCATGAATAAGAGAAAGAAGAGGAAGACCTTGGAAACGAGGGGGAGGAGCCAGAGGAAAGAGGAGGAGGGAGAGTCTGGAACCTGGAGATATACTCTGGCTGCTGCTCTGATGGCGGAGGAAGAGTCCACAGACTGAGCAGTTCAGGGGTAACGGTGGCTTCCAGAGTTGGAAGAGACAAGGCAAAGATCTTCCCTGGAACCTCCATGAGGAACACTTGAGCCTTCAGACCTCCAACGTTGCAGGTTACAGTTTTTTCACACCGATAGCTTTGTGCTCATTTGTTGCAACAGGAAACTAGTATTACGATTTCTCAGTCCAGTAAGTGGGGCGACATGAACCATTCTGATATAATTCAGGAAGGGATGAGCACAAAATTAATACAAAGAAACTGCAGAGGAGATCATGTATGAGTCCTTCACTGAGAGGTGCAGCTGAGGTGAGGGGCTCCCGCGGGAGGGCTCCTTCCCAGAGCCGAGAGCTGAGCACAGAACAGGCCAACTGCAAAGTGTTGCTGACTTCTTATGATCGCTTCTTTTCCCAGTGTCCAAAAGGACTCGATTAAAACTCCCCCACATTCTACTAAGAATGTAGCAGGTTTCTGAGTTAATAAAACAACAACGACGACGACAAAACAACAACAGTGCTGTAATTTTTTAATACAGTTTTTTTTTTTAATAACAATTGGAATAGCACAGGCAACTCTTCTTAGAATTTAAATATAGAGATGCGGACTTTGGACTGGAATTCCCTCTCTACACAGAACGAGCCCTAGCAAGGGTGGCTTGGCTCACTTCCAGACAGACGGGTTAACCAGCGACAAACCCAATCGCTGTAAAAACCCAATTCTTTCAAAAGGCGTCTGCCACCATTTACAAATCAGACATTTCCTACGACCTTTCTATTTGAGCAACATTTCCTATGACCATGGAAAGCCAAAATAGACTGTCTGTGTCCCTAGTAGAAAGACTGGCATTGAGCGCTGGTGGTAATGATGGTGGGCGTTTGTTGTTGTTTATTCATTTGTCCCCCCCCACCCCCCGCCAATGATCTGACAACCAAGTAATGCCACAGAGTCACACTATACAACAGACCTCATATGAGAGATATATTGGGGTGGGGGGGCATATACAAAAAGCTGCCTCTGAGCGAGGGTGGAAAAAGAAGGGGGTGGGCCCTGAAGCCTGGGTTTTTCTAAAGGGCATGGCGCATGCGCAGAGGGAGACCATCGCGTTTGACTGCTGGTGACTACCAGCTGCAGACACTGAGAGGCTGAAGGCCGGCTCGGGGAGAACCTGGTTCTGGAATGTGGGTGGTTCTCTGTTCACTTATACCAAGGTCTCACTCGGATGATGAGAGAGAGACGTAAGGTTCCCGCCACTCTTTGCTAGGTTTTGATTGCCAGGACCCGGAATCTTGGATAACTCTGATTGGCTCCAGTTTAGCCTCTCAGGTTTGACTGAGAGGCAGTCGCTCGGATAAAGCATCTCTTGATATTATTCTGGTTGGAGGAAGAAACAGATGTCCTTGCTGCTAATCTGCACCATGCAAATTCTCCATAAGTTGGTCCCTTGGACGTACTCACGGAGCTCGGAGTTCAAGTCCTTCCACGGTGGCGTTGTTAGCGCAGGTGCCTTCAGCGACATTTGCTTTTGTTTTATCTTTATCTTCTGGTGACTTCACTGCTTTTTGGACTGTTCGTGCTCACTGCAAAAGAGTCCAGAGGAGTACCTCTTCTCCGCTGGCTTGCTCCCATAAGAATGGTCTAGTACATCCCACGAGGAGCCCAAACTGATCACAGTAGGCCCTAAGTCGTGGGATGGTGCCACAAGCTCTGGGGACCAACATTCCTCACAAGAGGAACTGGGCATGTCGCAAGCAGCTTCAGTTCCCCGGTTCCCTTTGTTTCGGTCCAAGCCCAGAAAGGTAACCTCAGACTGGCTGCATTCAAAGGGGGTTTTCCGAGTCACTCTATCCGTCCTCAAAGCTTCCTTGGGAGGTCCTGAATGGTTATTCTGGTTTTCATCATCTTCTACTGGGATACTTGGGACACTATCCAAGAACAGTGGAGAAGGACACCTGAAGGACTTCAAGGAAGTGGGAGGGTCTTCTGCAAAATACAAGCTAGGCTGGGCGCCCTCCAGAGCGGTCAGGACCTGATGGGCAAAGAAGCACACAAACACGGAGGGAAACTTCAGTGCCAGTCCCGTTTACACATTCCTCTCTACCTCGGAGAGAATGTTCTCTCATTTTCCTAATAAGTAAATTAAGTAAGTAAAATAAAATAAAATAAAATAAAATAAAATAAAATAAAATAAGCGCAATCATAGAACTATGAATTAGAAAGGATCACAGCTATTGGAGATGCCCCTCTTATTCCGTGGGCCACGTCAAGGGACTTGAGGGAAGGTATCAAAGAAACTATTGACTATCAAGACACCTGACTTCACCCATGACCTGGCCACCACCTCTCTCTATGTTGTCAGATGGGTCTGGGTGCATTTTCAACCGCAGAAAGTAGAGGATCCTCATGGAGTACATCAAGGGTGATCTGTCCTCTGGGTGTCAAATGCCAGCGTCAGAGAAGAGAAGGGGCTTGTTAAACATACAGATCTCTTCCTCAACTAAGACTCAACTAAGAGACAGAAGAGGAGGAGGAGGAGGAAGAGGGGGAGGAGGGGGAGGAGGAGGAGAAGAAGAAGAGGAGGGGGAGGAAGAGGAGGAGGGGAGAAGGAGAAGAGGAGGAGGAAGAGGAGGAGGAGAAGGAGAAGAGAAGGAGAAGGAGAAGAGGAGGAGGAAGAGGAGGAGGAGGAGGATATGTAGCCAGATTAGAAAACCAATGACCTAATATATTTTCATTCTTATTCTACATTCTATAAAATATATTCTATATATTCTAAGATCTTCATTTTCATTTTGTCTCCCTCCCTCTCCCTCTCTAAAAATGCAGACTGCTTGAGCATTTCTATGAAGTCTTCTCACAAATTCTGTATCATTCCATGTCCACAAATAGCATTATTCTGATTTTATAGATAAAGCTGTGGATCTAGAGAAAATCCTCACAACGATCTAGAAAGGGGAAGCCTTGATCCTGTATCCTCAGCCTCCTGGATCCCAACCTCGTCCTTCTCCAGCACAGCTGATAGATCCTTGCTGGGACAGGATTCTACCCTGAGATGGTGACAGTCCCCCTAAGTGCTTTCCCGATGCCCAGTGTTCTGACGCTGCCATTATACCAACTCCTTGTTTAGAATGCTCCCACGGCTCTCCAGTAGACTCGGGATAAAACCCAACTCCAAGCAGAGAATGAACGTCCCTCCTTCACCCGGAAGTTCCCGTGGTTTTAACTCCTCCCATTCCCTTTACCTCCTCTCACCTCCAGGATGAGGGATTTGCAGCTGAGGCTCAACTCTCACAGCTAAGGCTCCTGAACTCTGAGTCAGCCCTCAGGAGTGCGGAATGCCTCTTCTGAGGATGCCCCCCCTCCTTCCTGCTGCCCGCATCCAACCTGTTCCCCAGATCACCTTCAGAAAGGAAGATCTTCTGGTTGCCACAGACTGGCAACCCAACTCCATTTTGACTCTACCCTTCCTGGTCATTCTGGGATTCTGACTGCCATCATGCCTGCCTACTGGACCGAAATATCATGTCTATTGATATATAGAGTCCAATTCTTTGCATTGGGAGCTTGAGAATGCTCACCATATCCTGACCACTGTGTATCCCCAGCACCCAAAATACAATATTTGCTTATAAATGAACGAATTACACCTATGATGATGAACATATTTTAAAACAATGAAAAAAATGTACTTTTTAAAGGGGTCAGATCGTTAAATAAAATGCTCTTTCAAACTGCTTTTCATTAGTTTTTTGTTTTTGTTTTTGTTTTTTTTGAGACAGGGTTTCTCTGTGTAGTCCTGGCTGTCCTGCAACTCACTCTGTAGACCAGGCTGGCCTCGAACTCAGAAATCCACCTGCCTCTGCCTCCCAAGTGTCATTAGATTTTTTTTTTAATTATTACTAATGGAGGTGGGAGTGTTCTGGAGAGTCCATGAGAAGGCCAAAGGACAACTTGTTCTTTGCATGAGTTCCAGGGGTCAAACTCAGGTCACAAGGCTGGCCCGGCAAACATGACTTTACCTACTAACTACTTTGCTGGCCCCATATTTGATATTTTACAATAATCTGGTTCTACCTAGCAATGACTTCTACAAAGGCAGCAAGGAGTGTGAGGTGTTTGTTTGTTTTTTCAGCTAGAAAAGTTATCTATCAATTAGTCTAGAAATCTCTGTGGGAAGCCGAATTTTTCTCGCTGATTAAGAATTCGCTTGGACACGCGCACACAATTTATCGGACTTGGATTTCCCACGGCTCGTTTTTAAATAAAGCCTCCTATATCTTACTTCATCCATCGTGGGTCTTAACTTGGCCCGCGTTGCCACACACTGGCCTGCCAGAGAGAAGAGCCTGGCTGAGAAGTTCCGAGGACAGGGCGGTATCTTCCTGTCTAAGAACGAGAGGCAGGAGTCTAGGCCTCTCTTCTCCATCAGTTCCATGAGGAGGTCCCGCTAGGAAGAAGAAGAAGAAAGGACAAAGCTGTTTCCTGGAGCTCTAGCGGACAAGTAATTGGCAAATGGGTGCCGGCAGGAGCGCAGTTCTCACCAGCTGAACGTGCTTGGGGTCGTCCAGCACCACTTTGCAGCCCGTCAGAACCTCCATGATCACCTGTAAGGAACACACACCAACTCAGCTGCAGAGGTTGAGAATGAATACAGAATTTCAACTATTTGACGTGACAATGGATTCATTCTAATGAATGCGCTTGTATTTTGTTACTTTGTGGATTATGCAAAAACTAACATGTCAGATAATGAACATCAGAAAATCAATAGGTATAAAAGTTAAAACTTAACATTTTCCCTCTAAGCCAGTGATCCTCAACTTGCCTAATGCTGTGACCTTCTAATACAGTTCCTTGTGTTGAGACGACCCCCAGCCATAAAGTTATTTTTATTGTCACTTCATAACCGCAATTTTACTACTGGGATGAATTGTAATGTAAATATCTAATACGCAGATGGTCTTAGTGGACCCCTGCGAAAGGCTGGGAGGCACTGCTGTCGGGATTTAGAATCCTCGCGACAGTGAATTCTCTTCCGTAGCTGAGCAGTAGGTGACACTCACGATTCCAAAGCTGTAGACATCAGTCTTCACGGAAACTCTCCCCTGTCTGACGTACTCTTCCGGCATGTACCACAGATGCTTCCTGCCGCTGCCCGTCATATTTATGGTCGAACTCTGCTGCTCTGGGTGGGGTCGGAAGTGCGCCACGGCAAAATCGGTTAGTTTGGGTTGGAACCGGTCGTCCAAGAGTATGTTTGCGCTAAAAGTGTGGTCAAAGACAGACAGGACAAAGAAAACATCACAGAGGCTGAGATACAACGCGGCTGAGTGATTCGAGACACCATAAGATGAAGCCAAACATAGGTCCCCATGGGCGAGTGCGCATTCTAAACATTGCTCTTTGAGTGTAAACATAAATTTAAACGAAGCCTAAAAAGAAAAATCGGACCCATGAACAGTGGGTGTTTCAGATTTTGAAACCTGTGTGGGTGCCGTGCCAACAGGACAAACTGAGATTACCCACAACACCTTGCTTGTACTCTTACGGACCATGAGCTCAGTTTGAAGCAGCTAGTAGTAGAATTTGTTATGTGCAGAGAGATGTGTTAGGGAATGCTAGGCTATCGTTACACTAAAAAGACTTGAGGAGACTTTGACAGCCCCTATTTTCAGGGGTTCCCCACCTTCCTAATGCTGCCACCCCCTTGAGCACATTTCCTTGTGTTGGGGTGCCGCCCCAACCATAAAGTTCTCATCATTGCTACTTCATAACCGTAATTTTGCTACCGTTATCAATTGCAATGTAAATAACTGACGGGCGGGATACCTGATATGTGACCCCCAAGAGGGGTCTCGACCCACCACTTCTCTACTTTAAGGACAGTCCCACCTCACAGTTCCACCTCTCTAAGTTCCATTTTAGCTTTGAGACTCACTTGGGACGCGAACTACTGCAGAAGCAAAGGCAGAGTGGAGGAGAAGTCATTTAGGGGACGGTCACGTTAAACACAATCGCGGCACATCCTGGGTGGGAGTAAGGGTTGGCTTACAAAGGCCCCAAAAGCCGGTCACAGGACTACTGGGGAGGAGAAGCCCAGAGGGGCGGGCATCTCACGCAGCAGTCCCGTTCCCGGGCTCTGAGATCTTCAGTTCTATCTTCTTGCATTTGAGACCAGAACAGCGAAATCCATGACGCTGCTCGTGGACTGAGAAACCCTTTGGCTGCCCAGGATGGCTGGATTCGTGGGAGCCAGCGTGGGGACTGTCAATCAGCCATAGGACAGCAGGCAGAGGCTGCCAGATTGGTTGCGGGAACCGTGAGCAAGTGACTTTTTGATTCAGTTTTGCTTCGGGCTCTTCGGAGCTTGTTTGTGTCCCCGACGCTGAGACATTTTCTACTTAGCTTGCTCATCCAAATGTCAGGATGATTTTGTAGTGCGATGCGCTGTTATCAAATGTAGTAGCAGCTAGTGGGTAAGAGGTTCATTAAGTCCGAATAAACACCAAGTGTCCCAAAGGTCTCTGCTGTCCCAGAACGAGAATATGCACAGGCAGGACTGGTTCTGAACTGTCACCCTCCAGAGGAACACAGGGCTGAGAGACTGTGGTGGGATTTGTAACACATTTGAGCACATTAGTTCCGTGTTCCGTGTTTGTAACTGAGGCCTCTCTCTCCAGACTTTGCCTGGGACCACTGATGGACTGAAATGACGTCCTCGGTTCCTTTAAGAGCAGACGCTATTATGCACTGTTTGCTTCCATGGGATCGTCTCATCTGTGGGGGAATATGCCAGGGACTCTGTCTCCAAGGTTTGTATCAGCGATCACAGTCCTTAACGTTCTCCATGCCTGTCTCTTCTCCAGTGCCCAGCAGCTGCCAGAGGCGGCTTGGGTCACCCCCATGGCCCGACTCTGTGCTGTTCCCCACCCATTCTTTCATTGTCTCAGTCAGAGAACAGCATCCAGCATCCTGCCATTCCTCTGAAGATGCCCTACAGGCGAGAGTCAGATCCTACCGTTCTCTCCAACACTGGGTAAGAAGACACGATTAAACCTCTTGTAACCGGATACTCCGCTTGCTCCAATCTGGGGCTTCTGGGCCTGCCCTGATGCTTTCGGAATTTGGGAGAATACGGACATGGGGGGCAGGGGGGGGGTTGTCGGTTGAGTCAGGAGATGAAACAGGCAGAGACATCTCCGACCCTCATGGCAGCACTCATAAGACAGGATAGAGCTGAGGGCGAGGTCCAGAACATCTGGGGGAAAGGCTGCAAATGTCGGATACGAAAGAAGCAAAGGGGAATGGTAGAAATCCTCTACCCTGTGCCCAGTAAATCCATGGCACAGGCACATACACAGTCGCTCCGGTGTGTCTGAAAGTGACCTATGGCTCATTATTTTTTATTATTATTTTTTATCTTTTTTAAAAAATTAGATATATTTTTTATTTACATTTCAAATGATTTCTCCTTCCCTGGTTCCTCCCTCCCTGAAATTCCCATAAGCCCTCTTCCCTCCCCCTGTTCCCCAATCATACCCCCTCCTGCCTCCCTGTCCTGGTATTCCCCTAATATGGCTCATTATAATACTAAGAGGCACAGCCCCTGGGTGGGGATTGAAGATGCTGAAGGGACATTCGATGCATGAAGTTGTATGCAGAACTACATGCAGCACACCATGCCCACGAAAGTTCACTGTGTGTGAATCAGTCAAGAAGCCCATTCCATGTGACATAAAAATCCCAGCTCCACATGGCAGGCCGTCAGAGCTACTGCCGCTTTGCCCTGCCGCAGCCGGCTTCGTCCCTTAGACACACGACTTCTCCTTATACACAGTTTATACTGCTACCCACGTGTCCCTGTTCAGTTCCTTGTTCCAAAACACAAAATAGTGGAAACTCTCAGAAGTACCGGGTAAGCTCTACTATCCAGTGACATCGGGAGTTACTCTCCCCACCCCCACTCCAGTTTTTACTACTCTGGGAGGTACTCCTGCGTACCCTGTGTCATCTCTGACAAGCAAAACTCTAAGTGCCACTTTTGGGGGTGGCGGGTGGTTTATCTGTCTAGCCCTGGACTAGGTTAGCCTCCAGTTTAGAAATTCGCCTGCCCTGCCTCCCAGGATCTAGGGTTAAAGGCGTGTGCCATCACCACCTGGCTGACTGCCACATTTTCAATGTCTTCCTCCTTCACCCCAGTACTCCAGAAGGCATGCTATTCTGGTTAATATGTTAGGTGCTTGAAAATGCCAAATCTGAATCTAAACACCTGGAGGTTTTTTGTTTGTTTGGTTTTTTTTTTTTTAATATAGAAAGGGGGCTGGGGAGATGGAGAGGGATGATAATAATAACAAAACCCATAACCCATAATGCAAGCCATGTACTTGACCTGCAAGCCATGTACTTGACCTGCAGCAAAACAAGTTAGAAGCTGACAGCTAAGCGTGAGTCACACGACTGTAAGAACACAGGCAGAGGCGAGCTGGGTGACCTCAAACCGCGTCACCCAAACCACCCGCTGAGGTCACGGGGTCAGCGAGGGGGCATGGGTCAGATGGGATTACCTGAGGACACTGCCCTTACACATTGAGGAGGCAAGTTCTCACCAGCGGGCCTTTAAGTGTGGAGAGTTCATTTTGAAACCGGTGATTTATCTGGTTCTAAGTAAAGGTTACAGGGAAGAGAAAGAGAGGAAGGCTCAGGTGTAGGAAAGTGGGATTTGCAAAAACTTGTAAAACCTTGTCGGTTTCTACTTTAATGCTTTCCCCTGTCCCTGCTTCAACCTACAATAGAACTTTCCATTATAAAGTGCCTCCGGCTACCACTCAGTGTGTTTGTTCTGCAGCCTGAGAAGGGACTGACAAAAAGAAGAGACAGTCGAAGTCACAACAACACAGTCAATGCTCAGCTTGCTGGTGATTCCAACGGATACAGAGGCAGACGGTGGGCAGCTGTGGTCCACACCCCATCTCATGTTTCTACCCCGTTCCCCTCTCCTTACTCTACAGGCATTTGCTGTAACAGAGAGGCGGATGGGACCTATAGTTCTTTAAATAGAAGGATCCCTGGCTGAGGACACGGGGCTATTCTGACCAGGTGGTGAAGTTGTACCCTCACTCAGGTGTAGTGGCTTAACACTTTTTCCCCCTTTGAGGAACCTGATCCCCTAAACAATATTAATTTATAGTGAGAACAGCTTTCTCCACTCGCTGCTAACTTTCCTGGTTTAGTAGAAACAGGCCTTAAAAATTAGGATGATGAGCCGGGCGGTGGTGGCGCATGCCTTTAATCCCAGCACTTGGGAGGCAGAGGCAGGCGGATTTCTGAGTTCGAGGCCAGCCTGGTCTACCGAGTGAGTTCCAGGACAGCCAGGGCTACACAGAGAAACCCTGTCTCGAAAAACCAAAAAAAAAAAAAAAAAAAAAATTAGGATGATATCTGTAGGTTAAAATGCGGGATCTGAATTTAAATTGTGTCTGACAAGGTTGTGTTTGACGCAGGGCATGAGAACTGATCTTTAAAGACATGACATATATTTAGAGAGGCTTATTTGAGCCTCAGTCAATTGCCTGGGGGGAGGGGGAGTGCCCGAGGAAAGGTAGGAACTCTACCCAGCTGGTAGATCCACCTGCTTCCCTAAACATCCTAAGGCCAAGGTGTTAGTCAAGTAAGAACTGCTCACAATCTGGAGCCAGGTGTCCCTCCGCCTTCAATAACTCAGTGCCTACAGGCCAGTACTCTCTATAAAGCCCACCCTCGTGGCCTGTTCTCTCTCTCTCTCTCTCTCTCTCTCTCTCTCTCTCTCTCTCTCTCTATCCCCACTCAGAGGCAGCCATTCTGCGCCCATGCCCCTCCCCCACATCCCCAGTAATCTCTGTGAGAGGTCTGTTGCATGATTTTGTGTGTGTGTGACGTTCCTTGTCTCCAATAGCAAAGATACTCTTTCCTCGAAAAACCCTTTGACAAGTGACACATACTGTCTGTGTCGTGGCAGTTACACCACTAAGACCCCACTCTCCAGACGGCCTGCCCGCCCCTCAGGTACGGCAAGATCCAGTATTCCCAGACTCACAGGTTTCTGGGAGAGTTATACAGTCTCTCATCTCTGCACAAGAGCACCTGTGGCTTCCAACCTGAGAATGGTACAAGCCCCAGACTGTTTCCCCATTGCATTGTGGCGATCTCTGTGCCCCAAGGAATCTGTCCAGGTCTAAGAAAAAGGATGAGCGCTTGTTTGTGCTGTACAGGTGTGTGAATCTCAGCATCCTGCACCACGGCCCAGTACTGTTCTCTTAAATGTGCAACTTTAGGGCTTGAAACCCCGGAGTCTCAGCTTCCATATCGGTAAAGAGATCTGATGATGCTTGCTGGATAAGACGCTACCCCAATCATAACGAAGACCTCAAAAGGCGCCTTGAATGCTGTGGACGGGCCATTGTCTAGTCTATTCATTACTCCATCTCAAAATGCCAAGAAATGCAAGAAATGCATTTGAGTTTCTCAGGAAGTGTGCAAAGGACCCTATCTGATGAACAATGATACAGGATTGCAGGGTGGTCCCTGGAAACCTCACACCCAAGGAGGTTATAATTCAAATTTCAAGGCATCAGTGGAGTTCCAAATTATTTTCAGAGACAAACTTAAACTAAAGGCATATTTCTAGATGATTTCAGACAACAGGGAGGAAGAAGCTCCTGTTATTTCTTGCCCCTGCATCTACATATCTGTATATATAAATTAATGAGTACTGGTGCTTGTATTAGCTACTTTCATGTTGCTTTGACAAAACACTTTGACCATAAGCAACTCAAGGAAGTTTATTTTGGCCTAAGATTCCACAGGGGATTAAGAGGCTGTCACCGGAGAGAGGTATAGCAGAGTCTAGGAGGCAGGGAGGCAGGTGCAGGAGGCTGGGAAGATGACATCTTAACTGCAAACACAAGGCAGAGAGAGCAAACCAGAAGTAGGGTGCAGCTAGTTAGTCTCAAGGCCCACCCCAGTGCCACATCTCCAGCAAAACTCTCTGCGAACAGCCTCACTAACTGGGAACCCAGTGAGCAAACAGCCAAGATGGTGGAGAGCATTTCTCATTCAGATCGCCTGGCACTTAAAGACGATGCGGGCAACGAGAACTATTAAGAGAAATCTTGATTTGCGTGAGATTGTCTTAGCTCCCCATTAGGAAAATAACAAACCTATTCAGATATCACAGAAGAGAAAGGAACTAGGAAGACCTGAGGAAAGTCTGAGGAAAATCATTTATATCTAAGATGCTCTTCAAACATATAGTTGTTCTAAAGCAACGAAGGGGAGGGTGTAAGAGGATTAATGAATCAATCCATACAGCTGCTGTTTCATCTCCTGTAGACCTAGGTGTCCTATTAACCACTAAACTGACTCTCAGCCTTGACAAGTCTAAAGGCCATCTGACTTGCCCAGGAGGTCTGGGATAAAGACAGAAAGAGGCTGAGTCTGCAAGCGAGAGTGTCCTGGTGGCCCATGGACCAACCTGGGCTGTCTATCCACCCTTCCGGCCTCTGTCCATACTTATAGACTGACACATAAGGAATGCTGTGTGTGCTCTCTCCTGCACTCTAATCTTGTGTCTCTGGTCAGTTTCTAATCTTCAGACATCCCTGTTGAAGCTTCCTGCTTTCCTCCTGGACTGCAGAAGCCTGTTTCACCAATGGCGATACCACCCAGGACCTGAGTTCATAGGATCCATTGGAAACACCCACTGAGGTTAACTTCCTGATTTGGAGCCATTAGCGGGAATGAATGTCCAGGATGGGAATTGCTTTGGGAGAAAATGCCTTTCAACTTAAACTTATCTATAAATTTGAACACTCCGATAGCGCAAGGTCTAGCGCTATCAGATGCTCTAACGAGATCCTGTAATTGGAAAGTATCTTCATTTCCTAAAGATAAATGTGGATCTTCTGCCAAAACTACAGACTGCACTCCGGATTCTCTCTTTGGATCCTCTCCTTCTCAACTCCCCGCCATCTGGTCGTGAGTTTTGTTTTATAACATCCTCTTAAAGAGCTCAAATTGCTAAGATGGTTTTGGGCTAAATGATCCGCCAGACTTGCTGCAAACACCTCTGGAGTGTGGGCTTCGCTTCCTCCTGTGGGTGTTCCTCAGCGGCAGGCCAGACATTTTCCTTCTTAGAAAGAGAAATCTCTCTCTGCTGGAACAAACCAGACTAAAGGCAGACCTAATCTCTCTCCCCACCAGAGTCTGATGTCCACATCTCAGAGTGTGCTGGTAGTGCTTTTCTCTTTCTCAATTCCTGTCTGTTGATGAAGCCAACTCACCCCTGGGAATCCTGGGCCTTTAAACACCCTAATAAGAGCATGGTTGTTGGGAATACAGAGACATGAAAGGGCACCTTCCTTTTCCCATCTGTAGCCAAGTCACAGGCAAGTCATGTGACAGGCAGGTCATGTGACAGGCAAGTGGCTGGCTTTTCTCAGCCTTGGCATTCCTTCTAGAATTTCATTTCAATGACAAATGATAATGATCACACCTGCACTCTGGGTTAGTGAAGGACTAACAATGGTTCTGTGGGAGTTTGTCTGACATCTGAAGTCCTTGACTCAGACTGAACTCCATCTACCTTCGGTCTAGCTCCAGTCTTTCATGGGTTAAGTATTTACCAATGCCATAGGATAAATTGCATATGGCGGTCTCTGGTGACCTTTGTGCTACTCCACTCAGAAGGCTTCTCCCCCCTCTTATTCTTACCCAAATTCTCTGTGCCACGAGAATCACTGCTGCCATGAGGTTCTCTGCTGAACCTCTCTGAAGCCCAGTGTTCTGCCTGCTTTTTCAATTTAAAGATCTATTTATTTATTTTGTGTATGTGAGTACACTGTCACTGTCTTCAGACACAACAGAAAAGGGCATCAGATCCCATTACAGATGGTTGTGAGCCACCATGTGGTTGCTGGGAATTGAACTCAGGACCTGGAAGAGCAGTCAGTGCTCTTAATCGCTGAGTGATCTCTCCAGCCCATGACTCCTGCTTTTAAGTTACTATTGGACACCTACAATATATCATTTGGTATTGAAAGGAACCCACCTTGTATTGTTTACACAAGCATAATGGTGAGCCTATAGCAGATACCAAACGCCTATTCGTGTAATCATTTCTTCTAAGGGCTTTGAAGCCCTCAAGTAGTTTTAGACTCCTGAGCATGGGGATGGTAAATATACGACCCGAAGGCTGTTGTTCAGCATCCTCCCATATAACCTACAGACATCATCAATTGAGTTCCAAAAGCACTCAGACAAGATTCTCTTTCTACCCTCTGCACTTGGGAAGTCATTACTAATCAACCAAAGAGCGTGAGATAAAACATTCCGTTAGCTCTCAGCAACCATGACTTGCTATGGCTGCTATAGAACACTGGACTTAATTCTTTTAAAAAACGGTTAAATAGTAGACCCAGGACTATCAATTAACCTCGCATTTCCATGTTGGATGCTGTTTGATTTACAACAATTAACTGAGAAAAATGTTCATTCCGCTATATGAATAGAAAATTAAACTCTATTGGTTACAAAGAGAAAAAAAATGAACCTCTTCCCCCCCAACCCCCACGCGCGCATGCGTATGCGTGTGTGTGTGTGTGTGTGTGTGTGTGTGTGTGTGTGTGTGTGACCCTAAAGGCTCAGTGACAAGTTTTCAAGTCAATGTACAGAAGTTTCAATAATTGGCGCTCCACCCATAGAGTTCAGGATCCTCCCAGAAAGCCAGAGTCTAAGGTGAGTCAGACGGAAGGACTTGGGGTTTGGAAGACACGAGACTCACGTGGGTAGAATATGAGGATAGGTTCTGCCAGGCCCTGGGCCTCTAACCATCTAGTGACTCATTCATCCTCAGAGCCCTGGGAGGCTGCACCCTGGTACCCTGTCCAGGAAGGAGAGAGAGCATTGGGGACTAGGGGCTTATCCCAAAGTCAGATGTCGGGAAGAGGTGGGAACAGGTGCAAGATCTGAAGGCCACACTCTTTGCCAGTGACAAGTGGCGGCAGAAAGGAGACCATAGAGAAGTCCGGGAGAGAGTTTGTAGAAAGAGGGCATTTCAGAATCCTTCTTGCCTGTAGCTGCACGGCAGGGGGAAGGGCAGGGGTACCGCCCTCTCCCTGTGTGAAACCCTCACAACGCAAAAACAGAGGGGAAAGCCAAGCCAGGATTGGAAAGACTATGAGACAGTACCACTCTTCTTTCACCATCTCCAGGTTTGTGGGCAGAGCACAGAACAAACGTAGATGGGTTTTAAAATGTGAAAGAAACATAAAGCAGGCCGAGCCGTGGTGGCACACACTTTAATCCCAGCACTTGGGAGGCAGAGGCAGGTGGATTTCTGAGTTCTAGGCCAGCCTGGTCTACAGAGTGAGTTCCAGAACAACCCCCCCCTCCAAAAAATAAAAGAAAAAAAGAAACATAAAGCAAAAAGTCAGCTTGGTTGGACTAGATGCGGAAGCGGGAAATGGCCAGATACTGTGACCCCGCCCTTGATGGTGGATGTCCTAGGTACTGTCATTCTGATTTCTCTCCAGGAACTGTGTGAACATCATTAAATTTTGTTTAAACAAAAGGAGCCAGACACCAGGCTGCTGAGTAATGACTTCATGATCTTCATTTTGAGGGAGATGCTGGGGAGGTTAAAGGAAGGGCCTGACATTATACCATGACCCGTGTGGTGTTTAAGACCATTCGGGTAGCCAGAATTAATGTTTTCTTTTTCTGTCAAGGCAAGTTAAGGACTGGTCCTCAGAAGTCTCTCAGGCTTGGGAGCCACTTCTGACCCTTCCACTATTATTCTATCAGGTGTTGTGTCCAGGTGGGAGCCAGTCAAGGCTGTTTGCCCATGGCTGCCTTGGGAGCATGAAGGAGATTCCTCTGTGCTGACCCTCCCCTCAGTACCATGGACATCGGTTGGAGTCTACCCAGAGGCGTCTCCGCGGCCTACACAAACAAGAAGACAAATGACTCAGAGGTGGGAGACAGAACATTTTGAGAGATGATCCACAGTCTCCTGGGACTTCATTGACCTGAAAGGGCAACATATTTTCTCTTTTAATCCCTCTATCTGCATTACAGGCCTCCAAGAATAGTTATTAAACACCCAGGAGGTCCATTATACCAGTCTGGTACTTTTAATTTCTGTGTAATATTTATGTAAAGTCAGGGCAAAAACCATATGCTCATGAATTCTGATTAGATGTATATATCTGTTCTTTTAAGTCTGTACTTTAACTTTTACCAAGGGCAGATAAGTAACATAAGAGAATGCTGTACATCTAAGAGTAGGCTTGATAGCACTGTATTCAACTTTGACATTAGAAATCTAAAATCATCGGTATATAATCTCTAAATATGTGTAATCATATATATTATAGTATATAATGATAGTGGATATATAATCATATCTATTATAATGTATACGATAATATATGTGATATAATCACATATAATATATATGATCATATATAATGGTATTGGTGATATATAATCATATTATCTTCTACATGTATAATTTACTCAGGCCTTTATGACTTATCTAGACCTCCCAGTTCTGTCTTTATCTTTAAAAGTCATAAAGGTGAAAGATATTTGAAGCTTTTAATAATAGAACTAATTAGAGACAATGGAATTTCTTCATATTAGTTGGTTTGAGAAAGAAAGAATGATGAAAGACTATAAGACTGTTGGGGGTTTTGTCCTTATTTATTTATTTATTTATTTATTAACTATTTAGATTTGAAACAAGTTCTCACTCTGTAGCCCTGGCTGGCCTGGCACAAGGTACAACCAGCCTGGATTTGAACTCACAGAGATCCTCCTGCCTCCTAGCCCCAAGGATTAAAGGCCTGCACCACCACACCCAGCATAAATCTTTTTACTTTTAGAGTATAAGATAATTCTGGAACATTTTCGAAGTTGGGCTACTTGATTTTATTAGACTGTATTGTTTTGTTTTGTTTTGTTTCGAGACAAGGTTTCTCTGTATAGCCCTAGCTATCCTGGAACTCACTCTGTAGACCAGGCTAGCCTCGAACTCAGAAATCCACCTGCCTCTGCCTCCCAAGTGCTGGGATTAAAGGTGTGCGCCACCACGCCCGGCTTTATTAGACTGTATTACGTGTACGAAAGTGTCCTATGTGTACACGATCTACCTCAGTCACCTCAGTTTCCAGTCCCTCCATCTTCCAAGTTTACTTCCTAAGAGGAAAGTAAAAAGACTTCCTAAAAGTTTACTTCCTAAGAGGAAAGTTAAAAAGACTTCCTAAAAGTCTTCCTTCCATTCTCATGTCTTTTTAAAATATAGATTTAACATATGAAAGAAAACATAACATATTTATCTTTCTTAGTCTTAAGCATGTTTTTTTTAAAGATAAAAATAGAAACAAAACATAGCCATTACAAAAATAAAGCACAGCTATAACACCTTGTTGGCCTTTTGGTGGGTTTCACTTTTAATATTTAAAAATATAAATTTACAATTCTACAACTTCATAACTGTGTACTACATAGTACTTAGGTTTGGCTTTTTTTTTTCTTTTTCTTTTCTTTTCTTTTCTTTTTTTTTAACCTCACTTTTGTACCAGGTTGCTTCATGCTACCAATACTAATTGATGTCCGTTGTCCTCTGATAAAAGTCTGTGGTCCATTAGCCCGCAGTTCAGTACCGAAAAGTAAATGAAGACTGTCCATTTTTCACCCCTCATGTAAAATGATTCTGCTCAACACAGATCCTCGAGCTGATTGTCGAGAACGCATATGGCTCCCTTGCTAGGAGCTGTCTTTCCTAATTGTGACTTTTCAAGCTGCATGGCAAACACAGGAGAGTTGGTGACTCCAGACCGTCCAAAGAGCAATGGGCTGAGAATTAGGGGGGGGAGGGTCTAATTTTGAGTGAAGGGAAGGGGTCTCTTCAGAGATGCAGGAAGGTGACCTAGGTCAGCCAACTCACATCTGGCCGGGACTCCTACAGACAGATGCTGTTACCGTCTGACAGATGTTTGGTGGCCTAAGTGAGCGGAATTGGTCTCGTTCCAAATCCTAGATAACAGGTGTGCATATCGCCAAGGAAGGAGGAGATGCCTATGGCCGAAGTTGGCACTAATGAATATTTTTGCTGGCCACTCAGTAGAAAGGCCGAGGCTCTGAAGGGCCTTGGTTTGTGCCGGAGCAGGCAGGGACGGTGATGAAACCGTGTGAAAGCATGATTCCTAAGTACGGGTCTACAGCCCTGGGATTTCCGTCTTAGGCATGTGTTTGTGCATGTGTGTGTGTGTGTGTGTGTGTGTGTGTCTATGTGTGCAGATGTGAATGTGTATGTGTGTGTATGTATGTGTGTGTCTATGTGTGCAGATGTGAATGTGTATGTGTGTGTATGTATGTGTGTGTCTATGTGTGCAGATGTGAATGTGTATGTGTGTGTATGTATGTGTGTGTCTGTGTGCAGATGTGAATGTGTATGTGTGTGTATGTATGTGTGTGTCTATGTGTGCAGATGTGAATGTGTATGTGTGTGTATGTATGTGCGTGTATGGGTATGTGTATGTTTGTGAGTATGTGTATGTACTTGTATTTTTATGTATGTGTCTGTGTTTATATATGTGCACGTATGTGTATATGAGTGTATGTGTGTTTATGTGTTCGTGTGTCTGTTTGTGTGTTTGTGCATGTAGGAGGCACAGAGATCTTTATGCTCTCAGATCAGAACTAGGGCAACTTGGAATATTTAAACATGCAGAGTTGTTCCTTCAAAGGAAGGGATGCATACCTGTTGTCCGCACAGAAGCCTGGGAGCTGATGTACTTAATAACCTGGTGGCCTTTGCACTATCTGTGTGCCCAGAAAACACACCAGACCCTCCCCCAGACCTTTATGGCAAATTTGCTTCTCAGTCCACCTATAGAATTTATCTTAATGCATATGACATTTTACAAAGTGTTTCGATGTAGTCATGTCCGATCTTTAGGCTACTTTCTTCCTGAAGTTCTTTAAGATTTATGTCTGTAAAACAGATCTTGCGTATACAAGATCGAGCTAATTACCAACCAGGAACGTTTTCATCAAATTGTGCCTTGCTTAGAGATGCCTAAAATAAACTACTCCGGGTCAGACTCCTGAAGTTTGAACCAACACCGGCTACTCAGTCAAGTAGAACTGAACTGGCTTCTTGCCTGCTGCAGATCATTCATTATTCTGTGGGCTGTGGCGGTGGCGGAGACCTCTGCAGGCGCACTCTATAGATGGGCTGCACTAGAATCGTCAGACCCTAGAAAATCCGTCACGGTAGTCAGATTTTCCCCCACTCACAAAATACCCGAGAAAAACAATTTAAAAGGAGTGCAAGATTTATTCTGACTCGTGGATTCAGTCCATGGTTGGTTGGTCCCATAGCTTTGGGCCTGCGGCAGGAACATACATCATCGTGTAAACGCAGTAGAAGTCTATCCTCCCAGAGTTGGCAGAGAAGCAACGACCAGCAGCAAGGTCCAGGGTCCTAATATCCTTTCAAGGAGATGCTCCCAATGACCTGCTTCCTACACCAGAGTTCACTTCCTAAATGTCCCAACACGACTGTAGAGACCGTGGTCACACCTTCAATATAAGAGCCCTTGAGAGATATTTCCTTTGGGGGAGGGGAAGATCTCATTCTACATCTCATACCCATTGGGATAATCTCGTCCGCTGTGTATAGGTTGTCCTTGTATTATTTAAATGTTGGTTTCTGTACCAGCAGAGAGTGAACAGGCTATCATTTTTAGGAAGCATCACCTGTCTCAGTGTTTCGTAAACACTCTTCTCCATCGCCTTCTGATTGGTTCAATAAAGAGCTGATGACCTATCATAGAGCAGGAGGGGGGAAAGGCAGGACTTCCGGTAGAGATAGGAACTCTGGGAAAGAAGCAGGCACCGGCGATTTGCCAGCCAGACAGGGAGGAAGAAACAGGTGCAGGGACTGATGGAGTGGTAAGGGGCCACATGGCAGACACAGATTAGAATAAATGGGTTATTACGTTATAGGAGCTAGCTGGGAATATGCCTAAACTATAAGGCCCAGGATTCATAAATAAAGTCTCTGTCATTCAGAGCTGGCTGGTCGAGGCAGTCTGGCAATACATACTGGCTTCCAACTCATGGCAATCTTCCTGCCTAGGCTCGCAAGTGCTGGGATGCGCCACCGTGCTAGGTTCTTACAGACACTCACAAGATCCAAACCATAACAGCCAGACAGGGGACAATCATGAGCCCTTCCCCCAACTATAAAGTAAATAAGCGACTCGCTGCATTTCCAGCTCAAACGTTACCTTCTCCTTCAGACTCTGCTCTCTGATGGGTTAGTTATCAGCTTCTGTGTGTTTATCACCGGGATTCTGTCTAGCTGGGCTATAAAACAGCTTTAAACTTAGCATAGCGAGGTAAGTACCTGGCTATTGCCTTGGAAACACTGAGACTACCGAATCTTGCTACTCCCACAAGACAAGCTTGAGTCTCTCCCTTGAGTTTACTTATCAAACCTGGCTCACCAACCTAGTCACCTCCCAAGCCCCACCAACCCCTTGACCATCATGTTCTCTGCCCTTGTCACCTTAATTTAACTTATTTCCAAACTCCATCTGTTATCCAGCCAACCCACAACCTCTTTTTCCCTTCCTTCCTTCCTTCCTTCCTTCCTTCCTTCCTTCCTTCCTTCCTTCCTTCCTTTGCTTCTGCTGGTTGTGAGGTAGTTCTTTGCTTTGATCCCCTTGAATAAATTTACTACCTCGTATTGTCCAATCAGTCTGTGCTAAAACAAAACCCCACACTTCCTCTAGGACTCACTTGTGCTTCTCTAGACTCCAACCCTAACTCAGCCAGGCCACACACTGGGTGCTAGCATTGTCTAAGCTCCGCTCCACAGTTACCTGGCAACAGCCAGGTAGGCATGACCCACCATAAAAGGGGCTGCTTGCCCCTCTCCTCGCTCTCTTACTCTGGCCTCTTGCCCCCAACCTGTCCCCACACACTCATGGCTGGCCTCTCCTCTCCTCTCCTCTCCTCTCCTCTCCTCTCCTCTCCTCTCCTCTCCTCTCCTCTCCTCTCCTCTCCTCTCCCCTCCCCTCCCCTCCCCTCCCCTCCCCTCCCCTCCCCTCTCCTCCCCTCTCCTCTCCTCTCCTCTCCTCTCCTCTTCTCTCCTTTCCTTTCCTCTGCTCTCTTCTTCTCCAGTCTTTTCCTCCTCCCCTTCCCTCTCCTCTCCTCCCCTCCTCTCTCCCACCCCTATCCTCTCCTACCTTTCCCTCTCCCCCCTCCCCTCTACTACCCATTTAACTCCCCTCCCCTCCCCTCACTCCTTCTACTACCCTTTTAATTCCCCTCCCCATGCCCTGAATAAACTCTCTTCTATACCATCTGTAGCTGGTCCCTCAGGGGGAAGGGGTGCCTTAGCATGGGCAGGGAGGCACACACCCCTTCCCCTATACCTGACTATACCTCCATAGGACATACCCCCCCTTTATCTTTTTATACAAACACATCACTGGGTATATGTTAATGTGACATATATTTTCTGTGTTTGGCCCACTGTGGTCTCCATTAAACTTTGCACACAACAGATTTTGATGAGAAAAGAATTTGACTCCCAATGTGTTCCACCAGCGTGCAAAGACACCGGGCGACTCTTTAAGAGGCCGAGCTTGTTTCGAAGCATGAGCTGACCGTGGAAGTGTGTGGAGGGGAGACAGAACACTCACTGTCCCTTGCATCTCTGCCTCTGCCGACACTTCTGGACCAGGTACCACAGGAGGCAGCATCTACCGAATGTGTGCTCTCCTCACCACGGAGACAGCTTATGCCGCGTTTAACCTTAAAAAATGAAGTTATTGGCCTATTATTTAGCCCTTTTAAGGCTTAGTGAAGCTGTGCCATTCTCCGGGGTCGCAGTTTAAAAGGAAGCTCTGGTCCCTCCGGGCTTCCTGATTTAAACATCAGGGAACCCTGAGCTAGGAGGTGGGGGAACACCGGAGAATGGTTCTGAGGAAGCACGCCCACCCTGCTCTCCTCTTTCAGAACTCTCTCTGGCTCAGTTGTCTCTGTAGCTGTGCCCTGTGTTCTTCCCATCATTGCTGCCCCGTTCCCAGGCTGGCTCTTGCTCCCTCCTCGTGAAGGGTTAGCTGGAGATAGCTCACACCAACACATCTGAGTCCCCATCTGGTACTGCGCTCAGGTTACAGCCCTGCTCCGGTTTGAGGCAAGGCACATATACTGGCATGCTCCGCCCTGGTTGTTTGTTGTTGTTGTTGTTGGGTTTTTGTTTTGGTTTTGTTTTTTTGTTTTTTTTGTTTTTTTGGTGTCTTTGAAAAGCCAACACAGCTTCAGAAGCGTTTCTGTGACGACATCAGTTAGAGCGGCGATAGCGCCAGTATCCTCCCTCTTTTTCTATACGCATATTTTTGGTTACTTTTATTTTTATCTGTACTAGAAGTTGAGTGCACAACCTCACACATGCCGGGAAAGCACTCGGTGCCTAAGCCTTCTTTTTACTTCATACAGACACAGAGGCTCAGTAACTGTCAGGACTGTGTCACGCCTCTCCTGGTGTTACCCGGGAGACGCCTCAGGAAGTGGGTGGGGCATCCGGTGCCCTCCCCAGCCTGATGCTTCCCTTGCCCCGGTTTATGGGTGCCCTTGTCCTTCTCTCTCCGATCGAGACTTTCTCTCCTGTCTGTTCTGCAAATACGGCTTTCAAGAAAGGGAACTGATGAACTGAGCCACGCAAAGGGAATTGAAATAGTAATGATTTACCACGTGCGCTTTAAAATAAACTAGTGCTCGCTTTAAGCCAGAGGAAGAAGGCACGGGCAAAAACCCAACACTGCTCTCCCTCAGTGTAGCAAATACAGGGGGTTTTGCTGTAGGAGTCCACTCTGAATGTGTGTGTGTGTGTGTGTGTGTGTGTGTGCGTACACACACACACACATGTTTAATTAGATACAAAGCATAGAAGATACTGCTTCTAAGTTTCTCATGTCTCAGATGTAACAATCCCTGTTGGATTGTTAGATCCATGTTGGCTTCTGACAAACGGACAAGGACATGGGCCCAGAGGCAAAAGGAGGCAGCCTCATTGCAACAAGGAAGACTCTAGTGGGCTCCGATGCCCTCTTCTGGTGTGTCTGAAGAGAGTGACAGTGTGCTCACATACACAAAATAAATCTTTTTTTTTTTTTTTAACCACTTAAGCTTAAAAGGTCAGGTGTGGAGATTAATATGGGTTCAACTGCACATCTAGCTATCCGGTATGATTAATACCATACGCAAAAGTATTCAGGTGAGAGGGCTTATTACACTCATAAGTATTCCAGGAAGAGGACTGGCGGAAAAGAACACTCACCTGTGGCGCTGACAGGGATTTAGGCGGAACCTAGGGCCCGCGGATCATTTACCTGGAAATGTTGCCGCAGATGACAGCGCACGGCCGGGCGTTGTGCAAGCACTGGATGGCTTTGGCTGTTCCTATCAATACACTGATTCGAACGTGCCAGGAGAGTGGGGTTGTGCCATTCTAAAACACAAGACAGGTTGGCTTAGTTGTATTTTCTTAGGGCAAAATAACTAGATATTCATTTTTCAGGCACGCGGTTCCGCAGCTGCTGTTGGCATTCCGTCTAGGCTCCGCCCCACAGTTACCTGGCAACAGCCACATATGCTCCGCCCCCCAGTTACCTGGCAATAGCCAGGTATGGCTAACTCACTATAAAAGGAGGGGCTTGTCCCTTCCTCTCTCTGGCTCTCTTCTCTTCTCCTCTTGCTCTTGCCCCTTACCCTCTTCTTCCTCTCTCCCTATTCTCCTCCCCCCTGGTTCCACTTCCACGTGCTAATGGCTGGCCTCTCTCTCTCTCTCTCTCTCTCTTTCTCTCTCTCTCTCTCTCTCTCTCTCTCTCTCTCTCTCTCTCTCTCTGCCTTTCTTGTCTCTACTCCCGCAGCTCCACTCCCCATGCCATAAATAAACTCTGTTCTATACTATACCATCTGTATCTGGTCCCTCGGGGGAAGAGATGCCTCGGCATGGGCCCGCAGAGGCACCCCCTTCCTCCACACCACACTGCACCTCCACCAAACATATCCCTGGCTTTTCTCTCTCTCTCTCTCTCTCTCTCTCTCTCTCTCTCTCTCTCTCGTTTGTTTTTGTTTTTTCGAGACAGGGTTTCTCTTTGTAGCCCTGGCTGTCCTGGAACTCACTCTGTAGACCAGGCTGGCCTCGAACTCAGAAATCCTCCTGCCTCTGCCTCCCAAGTGCTGGGATTACAGGTGTGTGCCACCACTGCCTGGCTTTCTCTATCTTTTTTATAAATCACAACAGCCACAGCTGTCGATGGCACAGTAGAAGGAGAGTCGATTCAACATTTCAGTGGTCTACAACCTATTTTTAATTCCAAATGGGTTTTCCTCTCCGGGTCCAGGGCAGTGATTCTCATCCTGCAGGTTGCAAACCGCACAGGGGCCACATATCAAATATAACATATATCAGATACTTACATTACAGTGTACACAGTAGCGAGATTACAGTTATGAAGTAACAACGAACATACTTTTGTGGTTGGGGGAACACCGCAACATGGTAACTGTGTTAAAGGGTCAAAGCATTGGGAAGGAAGGTTGAGAACCACTGCTCTAGGGAAATCTCAACAAGTTTTAACATTAGTTTAATCAAACTGTGGCCAGTGGCCTGGGAGCCCAGCTCAGCAGTAGAATCCTTACTTAGAATGCATAACGCACTGGGCTTGATTCCCCAACCCTGTGCCCACCTGAGTACCACATGCCAAGGAAACTAAGAGTAGTTGATATAAACTCACTGCACATATGTGTATTAGGAACTTGTGTGTTCAGGCAGCCTCCTAAGGCTAAAAAATCAATCTCCTCGGAGGTCCTTGTGTCCCTGGGAACCATTGCTGAATAACGCCCCCACCCCAATGCGCATGCTCAGATCTCGCCCCTTAGCTCCTGTCAACAGCTCCCCCCCCCAACTCCCATCATCCCTGGGCTTTAGTGGGCTAAAAGACCCGAAGGACTGGTATCCTCGACTTACTGTGCACTGTAATCTGTCAAAAAGCGTCCCATTGCTCATATAGGGATAAACCAGACAAAGTTTCTCAGTCTCCGTGAAATAGGCAGCCAGCTCTAGTATGTGGGGGTGACGGAACCTTGAAACAGAAAGGTTTAAACCATCAGGTTATCCACTCAAATAGAAGGTGGACGGGAGAACCCATCAGGAAGTTTGGCCAAGAGACAAGTCATTCATTGCCTTG
Source organism: Apodemus agrarius (assembly GCA_964023405.1). Taxonomy (NCBI): domain Eukaryota; kingdom Metazoa; phylum Chordata; class Mammalia; order Rodentia; family Muridae; genus Apodemus; species Apodemus agrarius. The sequence continues at coordinate 10,713,138 of OZ030026.1, read as the reverse complement.
GGAGTTCCGACAAGGACTAGTTCCAGCCATCCTTATTAATCAGCAGTCAGCATGTAAATCAATATAATATATTAAAATACAAGGCAGGAAACTTAAGGAAGCATCAGTTTCTTAAGCCTTGGGATACTGAGAACATCATGCCAAAAATTCATATAAAAACCACAATTTGATAGTCACTTATTTTCATTGACATGAAACTGTGTCACATCGTTATTTGCTAAGCAAATAATGGTTATGCAATGGAAACCCATTTGATTAAGCGTGCTATGCAAGGAAAATCACAAAAACACAGGACTAGAGAAGACTGTCTTCATCAGTTGAGCATTACTACATCACTGGAGCATTACTACATCAGGTGCTGAATTAAAGGCACACAGGCAAGGGATAGTCACGTCTGTACAAGGCTTGGATTGTTATCTACAGTCTACCCAATAGTGTCTTCATCTGTAAATATACGACACTGATTTTAAATTTCAGATTTCTGCTTTAGTGTACTATATATTTTCTTAGGCTCCCGTCCATCCGATTAATTTCTTAACCAACTAGCCCAAATAAACTCTATCCCTTGGAGGTCATCGTCATAGGAAGATCAGAATAGTCCAGATGTGATCTGAAGGGACCAGTATTGGCTCAAGAAACCCCAAGACCAAGTTCTCGGCACAAAGGAAATTTATTTGTCCCAGAGGGACAGAAGGCAGGGACTAAGAGACAAAGACAGGAGACAGAGGATGAGGGAGAAGAGGAAGGGAACAGGGAGAGGGGGCTGGGGTATTTGTCTGGGCGTGGGGGTGGGAAGGACTGCCTCTGAATGCTCAGGAGACGGGCTGTGGCCCATAGGCAAATGGCAGTTCATAAGGGCAAAAGGAGAATCCTCACGTTAGGACGAGGCGTTTAATTTTGATTGAACAGGCTAATTAGGGCAGCCCCAAGGGAGCCTTTGATAGCTTGCCCTTGGTAGTCAGCCTTAGGAGGAGGAAGTGGACAGATTAGGAAATAGATCTTGGTGGCTAGCCTTAGGAATCTAACGTAATTATTGTCGGCAAGGCAGAGAGACTGGGAGAACAGAGCAAGACCTGTCAGAGCCGTGTTTGCTGGCTAGAGTTCCTTAATCGTCACTCTTCACTGTCTAAGGTTTAGTAAAGCACAGCACATGGGGGAGGCACTGTCTGACGGGCTCGGGTCCAGAAATGAATCAAAAGGACAAGGCAAAAGCTGAGTATCAGGATCCATGTCTCTGTGCTTCCCAACTGGACTCAACAGAGACCAGTTAGCTTGCAATCCAGTGACTTCCTGCCATGCTGTGCTGTCTTCTCAAACCATGAGCAGAAACAAACCTTCAGCCCCTTAAGTCATGTGTTTTGTTTGTTTTTTTAAATCAGGTGTGTCTTGTCACAACAGGTACTAACCCCGAAGATAACCATAAAATGTGAAATGTGTCAATACTATGAGTTTGTAAGGGTCTGAAAAATCGCTGAAGGATGTCCATGAGACTCAGACAATATGCAAAAACAAATAGCATTTATTCTGCAAAAAAAACCAGCATGCAGGGTCAACCGTGCTTTGAAATGGCGACCCCAGACAAAGGTGCACAGGCCTTCTTGTAGGGAACCTTGTGAAGTCTCTAGAAGAATCGGGTAATCTAAAATTTCATTGGTGGGTGCTGGGGGTGGTGGTGTCACAGGTGGTCAGTGGTCTGCATTCCTATGTCATAGCTGTTTAACCATAGGATGAGATAGGTCTGCCCAGCACAGATGGCCCATTCTGAGAAAAGGAATTTCTCCATTTTTGTGGTTATCCCCAGGCTGTTCTGTGGGAGGGAGTTTTATGATCTTGTTTATGGTCTGTCCCTGGAGCTGGTATCTTAGGGCCTTCTTTTCAAAACCATGCCTGGTCCTTTAAATGGAGTTTATAGGCTGTTTTTCGTTCAAGTTCAGTTTAATATTCTGAATGCCTACTATGTTTTGGACGGTGTTTGAGAACTTTAAAATCAATGAAACTGTAAAAAAATGTTCTACTCTAAAGGTCTATTATCTGCTTCTTTTACAGCGAGCTTCCTACAAACACAAATATCCTCCCTTATGTCCACATGTACAGTTGACACAATCACAGTAAGAATATTGACACAAAATGTGAAAAAGGAAGTAGGCAAGTTTTTGCTCTGGTTCGTATACAAATTTTTGCATGATCCTACAGAATGGGAGAAAATATTTGCCAGCTATACATCTGACAGAGAATTAATATCTAGAATACATAAGGAGCTAAAACAAACAACAAAGTTTAAAATGTTACAGAAGCCGGGCGGTGGTGGCGCACGCCTGTAATCCCAGCACTTGGGAGGCAGAGGCAGGCAGATTTCTGAGTTCGAGGCCAGCCTGGTCTACAGAGTGAGTTCCAGGACAGCCAGGGCTACACAGAGAAACACTGTCTCTGAAAAAAAAAAAAAGTTACAGAATGAGACAGAAAAATCTATCAAAAAAAAAAAAAAGAAATATAAATAGCTAGAAAGTACCTTAAGATTGTTCAACACCCACAGCCAGCAGAAAAATCAATCAAGGAGCACAGGTCAAGGATATACACCAGTAGCTGTGCTCCCCTGCTAGAACACCCAGACATGCTCTCAAGAACCCAAGATGTTCTTGCACACTCATGAAACACCTCCAAGAATATATTTTTAAAAGCTGGCAATACTGTTGCCTTTGGGGGGTAAAAAAAAAAAAAAAAAAAAAAAAAAAAAATGGGCCAGGTTGTGGGAGAAAACACTAAGTCTGCACTTTTGCACATCTCAGATTTTGAAATGTCTGACTCTTACCTTCATAAACAAGTAAAACTTGAATGCAAAAAAAAAAAAAATTAACAATTTCGGGATTGAGAGTTTCATTGGCTATTCGTATTAGCGCCTAATATTCTAGTCTCTGGTGGTGGCTGTGAGAGGGAAAGGCTGCAGCCTAAAGTCTGCTCTCCCTACGTCCCTCTCCACCCCTACATCACACAGCAAGAGCACTGGGGAAAGGAGTGTCCTATTTGTGAAGGGCGAGTAGCGTCAGTGTTAGAGTCCTTCTGAGAGGCAGGCTGCACAGCTGCGCTTATGAATTTATGCCAAAATGAAGCCATCTAAATTTGTCTCCCAGGGCTCCCAGCACCATCAATGAATTCCCAGGAAAATCACACGCACATCAAAAGCCCTTGATTTCTTGGTCTAAAACTCTCTCTTTCTGAAGAGAACCACTTTGATGAAACGATGTCTCAGCTGAGGCATCTTGAGGAAGGGGGAGGGGAAGCACTGTGATGCTAAGAATTCCTCTCCAGCCACGTGGATCACACAGGGTTCCACCTAACTTCTTGTGACATTTTCTTGTTTCAATATGTCCAAGGGAATCGCAGAAGGGCTCCATCCCATGAGTCCATCCCACCCCACAACACATTTTAACATGCATTTTAAGGGGTACATTTTAAGCAGATGTCAAAACTCTATCCGACGGTCTAACATCCAGCCCACGCTAATTTAATGCTAGCCATGCCAAAGCCCGTGCTCTAAGACCCCCAAGATGAACTAAGTACTCACAGGAGTAAAACTTCCAGTTCTGATAAAAATCTCTTCCAGTGCTTCTTAAGCTGCAGTTTTTTCTCCTAAATGCGGCACAAGAAAGGACAAGGAAACAATTTAAGAGATGGCTCTCGACTTCTGAGACTCTTTGTCTAGGACGAGTTTCCCTATTGGATGTAGAGGTGAGCCCCACCCCCTGTAACCCCAGCCCACCCCCCACCCCCCCAGGAATCCTTAGCATTCATCAGATTTTCAAAAAATGTTTTAAACTTCAAAAACAGGCTTACAGTTGAAATGTTTTCCCCAAAAAGCAGCCACATTGCGAATGCCATATTCAAACTCACCAGTCTCATGTTTACAGAAATTCAAGAATATTATGCATTCACAGAAAATTCCACAGCGATAGAAACTGCTCACTGACTGATCTCACAGGGGAAAAAAAATGGTATGCTACCTACGTTCTTCCCAAACTTCTGCTGTTTTAGCATGCATGAGTTGACTCATTTTCATACGTCCATTCAAATTTGGTTTTGCGTTAGTTTTGAAAAGATGTGTGCCTACTATGCAAGTTGTAACTTACTATAAAGATTCAAGTCTAGACAAATGGCATGTTGCTACTTTGTTTCCAACCCAATTCCCTGGTAAAGGAAATCTCAACTCAGTTAACAAAACAAGCTATAAGCCTATATTGGGCAGATCTCCCACCACACTGCTCTATTCCCATCAATATTACCCCATATAACTAGCGAATTCTGGAGGCCACGAGCTTCTCTGCAGCCTCTCCATTGATCCCCTGTGACTCCTCCCCTAAACCTCAGCTCCTCCCCCTTCCTCCTGCCCAATCACTGGCTCAAGCCTTTATTTGAAAAGTTAAGGCGGGGAGAAGGTTCACTGGGCAACTTCTTATCTACAGCCCCTCTGAGGAGTGGAATTAGCATCAAAATGCAAGCCCAGGGCTATCCACAACCATGGCACAGGGCTTTAATCTCACTCTTCAGGAGGCAGGTATATTTCTGTGAGATTTGAGGCCAGCCTGGGTCTACACAGTAAGACCCACTCTAAAAACAGTAATAATAAAAAGTCTAGCCAAGATCTAGGCACACAGATAATAAACTAATAACCTCTACAAGGTGGTACTGAGCACCTCGAAGTAGATGGCGCATCCTAGATGTGTTCAGTGCTCTATCACTGTATGATCTTGGATCGCAAGTTCCTCGCTGCTACCATTAAACTGTTAAATTAAGATGCTATGAGGTGAGCCCGGTGGTGGTGGCACACGCCTTTAATCCCAGCAATTGGGAGGCAGAGGCAGGCGGATTTCTGAGTTCGAGGCCAGCCTGGTCTTCAGAGTGAGTTCCAGGACAGCCAGGACTACACGGAGAAACCCTGTCTCGAAAAAAACCAAAAAAAAAAGAAAAAAGAAAAAAAGAAAAAGAAAAGAAAAGAAAAGAAAAGAAAAGAAAGAAAGAAAGAAAGAAAGAAAGGAAGGAAGGAAGGAAGAAAGAAAGGTGCTATGAGGTCCAGCCTCATATGCATCAGAGGATGGTCTTCTTTGACAGCAAAGGGAGGAGAGGCCCTTGGTTCTGAGAAGGCTCGATGCCCAAGAATAGGGGAATACCAGGACAGGGAAGTGGGAGTGGGTGGGTTGATGAGCAGGGGCAGGGGGTTGAGGCGATGGGATAGGGTGGGATGGGAGAGGGGGTTTTCAGAGGGGAAACCAGGAAAGGGGGAAACATTTGAAATGTAAATAAAGAAAATATCTAATTAAAAAAAAAAGATTTCAGCCAGGCAGTGGTGGCACACGCCTTTAATCCCAGCACTTGGGAGGCAGAGGCAGGTGGATCTCTGAGTTCAAGGCCAACCTGGTCTACAGAGTGAGTTCCAGGACAGCCAGGACTACACAGAGAAACCCTGTCTCGAAACAACAACAACAACAAAACAAAACAAAAAACAAACAAAAACAAAAAAGATTTCCATGACATTATATGACAATATCGTAAAGGTAGTAAGCTCAGAGAAGCTGAAATTAGATAAAAATTAATTATTGGCTGCTAAAAAAAAATGCTATGAGGTCACCTAGCGATAAGGTTTTAGAGCTCTACCATCATCAAAACCCAGGAGGAATTCTGGGGCACCACTGTCCAAGTTGAATTAAAAATAAAGAGCCTAGCTCACTAATCATTTCCTGGAACTACTTCTTGGCTGCCTGTCTTGCAAGTCTTTCTCTGGGAAGAAGAGGCCCCTCCCTCCCCCTCTTGGACTAGCGTTTCTCATCCCTTTTCAATCACAGTTTGGGGGAGCATGTTGTTTTGTTTTAAATCAGGTAAAGAAAGAGGTTCCTGCCTGCATCTCTGCACATCTTGCTCCTGAGTGTGGTTTATGAATGAAGGACTCGCTCGGGGTTGTGCGCTGAGGAAGAGCACTGACCCTCCCGCTGGGCTGCTGCCCAGAGCTGGCCCGACCCAAACCAGCAGCTGGGAGATGATGTCCAGGTGAGTGACTCACTGTGGGTTTGAGAAATGGGAGTAAAGGCATTGTCCCAATGTTTCAAACTGCTGTTCCTTTGGAGAAGTACCCGGTTACTTCATTAAGGGGTTTTCCTAAATTTGCATGATCTGGAGTTGGGGGGGCGGTGGAGTGGAGAGAAAGGAAAGAGGAGGAGAAAAGGAAGGGAGGGGAGGGGAAAGGAGAGGGGAGAGGAGGAGATGAGAGGAGAGAGGAAAGGAAGGGAAGAGAAGGGGGGAAAGGAGGGGAGAGGAGAGGAGGGGGAGGAGAAAAAAAAAGAAAAAAATGGCAAACCCCCTGAGCTTCCACTTACCACCTTAAGAGGGAGCTATACTGTAGGGTAGGACCAGGTACAGCTCAGTTCTTCAAAATGACCTGTGTGGTCTTCCTCGAACCCACTCAACACATCCGCTCAAAGCAGTCCTGTCATAAGTCTACAGGATGTACAAAGAAATAAAAGCTCGCAAGAGAACGTCAGTTACCGCTTCCCCCCCCCCATGGGAAAAGCAGAAGAAACCAGTGCAACAAAGTCAGACAACGATGCTATAGCTGAGCCTGGGGTCCCCGGAGCCAGGCTTGAGGAGAGGATGCAGGCAAGGAGAGGAGAGAAGGAGATCTGGAGGCAGGAGCATGCCACTCCAAAGTCATCTGTGAAGATTCCCAAAAGGGTGTCCATGTTGTAGCAGCTGCAGAGAGGAGACCGAAGAGACCCTTGGGAGAGGCGGCTTTATTGTTCAACCATTGAAAGAGTATCCCAATGGGGCCAGTGACCCATCGACGGTTGAAAAACCAATAAATGCATACATCTAGAAAAGAGAAAAAAAGCCAACTGGCTTTAGTTGGGTCCCAAGGACCAATATTCTAACGTCTTGTTTTACAATGGATGTTTTACAGCTCAAGTTTCTTTAGTAGTTTGATCTCAGGAATCTCAGTGTGTCTGTATGAGATTACTGACACACACAAAAAAATCAATTTAAGGACATGAAGAACTCACTTAATGATTACACAAAGGTCTCTGTGACATAACCTATGAGCAGAAATCACTTTAGACTCTGTCTTTTCTGTATTTTCCCGATCCCGCCCACCGGTAACTAGGTTTGGTCCATCCTGCTGTCTCTGCCTTACCTCTCCTGGTGACTCTCCCTTAGCTTAAGTAACAGTTCTCAACACCAGTTACATGTTGGAAATTTCTACAAAAAATATTTTGTGTCTTGACAATGACCAGCATCCCATCATAAACCCCAAGGGTGCAGCAGTGGCACCCATACCTTGGTGGTAATCAACAGCTCTCTAATTGAACTTAAGACCTATTGAACAGGTCTTGAGGGAAACCATGGCTGGTACTAGAAACCCAGCCAAGTACTCAGGACTAGTAAAGTTGTGGATCTTATAGGAGAACATACAGTCACCACGTTCCCAAACCACTATAATCCCTGACTACATCCTAAATATTTGTCCTAATAGTCACAGTTAAGTGCTGTCCTCACCCCTCACCAAGGACACTTCTTTTTCCAACAGATGGAGCCCATTACAGAAGAACATAAGCTGTCAAAATGCAGTTCCACGAGATACATCTACAAAACAATTAATGCTAAGGGACATGGCGGCGGAAGAGGAGGTGGAAATATGGCAGGAGCCAGAGCACCAGGTGGTTCGCTGTGTGATTGCGTCTCCTGGAAATGTCAGAAGGTACGCCCATAGATTCACCAACATGACTGCCTAAACATGAGCCGAACAAGGAAAAGAACAGTAGGCGCGCGTGGAAGGGAGCCCAAGAGGCCTTGACCTAAAAGAACCACAGGCAACCAAAGGATGCTGAGAGTTGGGGAAATAGTCTTCCCGAGGAAAGAGTACATCAGATGGTTATCCAATACCAAATGGTCAGCCCTGAAAACATACATCTGAGTAACACTATACAGACTAAACTGGTTGTAATTATGAATTTAGGATTTATATATTTTATAATGCATATTTATATATTATAGGCATTATATTTTACAGACTATATAGCCTGTAACAAATTCATATATATGTGTATCATAAGTATATGATGTATATATATATATATATATATATATATATATATCTCAAAGAAAAGAGTCATGTATTTGAAAGAGGGGGACATGGGAGGGTTTGAAGAGAGGAAAGAGAAGGTGGGAAATGATATAACTAGACTATAGTCTCAAAAGATTTTTAATATTGATCTCCTCCCCCTAAAGACAGTTTACAAATCCTGATAACTGGCACCACAACCACCAACCTGAGTCAACCAGTCACTAGGCTGGCCTCCTCCACCTCAAAGGGACAGATAAGTCTCTGGGGTGAGCCCATCAGGAGCAGAGCCTGGAGCATCAGCTTAAGCCCCGTTTGCTCGATAGTGCTCACACTGGAGATAAACCTCTGTCTAGGGCTTTCTTCGTCCGGTCTTTAGCCAAGCCTCCTGCTAATGTCTAGTCCGCCGTCTGCGCTCTAACCAAAGGTGCGTTTCAAACACAGATCCAAACCTTTCACTCCCCTGCTTCATCAAGCATCCGCTCATCTCTTCTGTATTATTATCTGTGTTTCCTTCCGTCCTCCCCCATATACCGTCAAATGAGCCCTGCCTCTGTTTCCCCAGCACGTGGACTTCCGACTCCTTCACTGTCCCCCAAACTCCTACTCACGATCTCGATCCAGAGGAAAGGTCAGCTACTTCCACCCACTTTTGAATTTTCTCCTAGAAAATGTTTATTGAGAAGGTGCTGTGTGCTGAGTACTCTTCTGGGTGCTAGACTGTCCCCTCCTTTGGGTGCAGAGATGCTACGCGTCACATGCTCCTGGGGCCTTTGGTCCACGCCTCTGTTAAAGTACTTCCGACTCAGTCGTTTAATCTTTTACTAAGCTGCGATTTTGCCCTGAAAGACCATGAACTCCCGAGAACAGAAGCAGGTCAACTTCACAGGAGTTCAATGAGCAGTACTTGATTGCTGACTGACGGTGTGAAAATACACGGCACTTCTTTCTTGAACCTGACTCTTGAGTTTAGTGTTCAAGCTGGCTGTTCTTTTCTCCACTGCTTGCTGCTTCGGGATGATTTGGGTGCCACCTATCCCCTATAAAGGCTCGTGTGTTGGAGTCTTGGTTCCTGATGCACCAATGTTCATAAATGGACCGTGTGGGAAGGAATTAGATCCATAGGGCCGAGACCTCATGTGTGCAGGAATCCCCTCACAGAGTTGCACTATCAGGGCATCATAGGGAAGCGGTTAAAAGGAGGGAAAGAGAGAACCGCAGAGGGAGAGCAGCAGTTAGGAGCACATGGTGCTCCTGTAGAGAAACTGAACTCAGTTTCCAGTGTCCATATCTATTGGGAGGCTCACAACTACCTGTGGGTCCAGCTCTTGAATACACAGACACATGCATCACACCTACATCACACACAAACACACACACACACTCACACATATACACATATCACACACACATACACATATGTGCACATCACATACACGTCATTCACACATGCATCACACCTACATCATATACACACACTCACACATATACATATATCACATACTCACACATACATGCACATCACATATACATCATGAACACACTCATGCATGCATACAGATATCATGCACACACACACATATATATACACACACGTACATATATATACACATCATACATACACATAAGCACAAAAATAACCACATTATATTTGCACAGATATACATATATATGTACATGTATGTCTATGTGTATGAGTACATGTACATGCATATGTATATGCTTTTAAAAGTTAGTTAAAGCACTGGGGCTGTACTCTAGCAGACTATGCCCTGGTCCCGCCCTCCCTGGTTCATGGCCATCATGGGCTGAGCAGCTGGACTCTACCAAGTTCTACCATAATGTCCTCTCTGTCTCACCACATGCCATAGCACAGTGTCACCAACTGATCATGGACTCAGACCCTGGAACTGTAGCTTAAACAAGCCTTTCCCGCCTCAAGTTGACTCTCCCGGGTATCTGTCACGGGGATGAAAGGCTCACTTGGAACTACTAGAAGCCTCTTCTTCCTCCCCACCTTCCTGAGCACTGATAAAAGATCATCTGTTCACCTGGGCTCCATGTTCACCTGCAGCGGGGCTGAGAGGCTTCACCTGGTCCATAGACTATGAGTTTCTTCTGAGAGAAGAAGCTACTGGTACTATGCAGGTATGCACAGTCTGATCTTCTTGGTGTTTTGTTTTGTTGTTTTTTGTTTTGTTTGAAAAGGTCACAAGGCATAGCCTTAGCCTGCCTACACACTTCTTTGTAGACCAGGCTGACTTTGAACTCACAGAAATTTGCCTCTCTAGTGTGGAGATTAAGGGCAGGTCCCACCGCCGCTGGCTTTTATCTGATCTCCATTAACGTTCCTGGGGCCATGAACGGCTGTTAGAAAAGACTTTCTTTCTTTTTCTTTTCTTTTTAATTTTTTTTTTGGGGGGGGGTTGGACTTGGTTTTTTGGAGACAGGGTTTTTCTGTATAGCCCTGGCTGACCTGGAACTCACTCTGTAGACCAGGCTGACCTCAAACTCAGAACTCTTGCCTGCTTCTGTCTCCCAGAGTGCTGGGATTACAGGCGTGCGCCACCACCGCCCGGCGGTAGAAAAGACTTTCTCATGCAATACATCTAAGGATGGGAGAGATTTTGATCTTACACAGCACATCCCTTTAAGACAGGCAGTCAAGCCTCGGTCACTTCTCAATCCCACCCCCATTCAAGGCCTTGTATCTCATTTTCATTTGTGAAATTTGATCTTCAAATATTTCTCCTACCGCCGGGGCGGTTTTAAAAAGTGACACCTTTGACTAGGAAGTGGTAGCAGCCAAGAGGAATAGATGCTCGTGATGGTGATCCTTTCCATACCTGTTTAAATAATTTAACAGCGTATGCCTGGTTTTGAATGTCCACTCTGTAGACTTCAAATATCTCCCCTTCTCCGATTAGGAAGTCTTTGTGGAAATGTTTGGTTCCTTCTAGGATACTTTGGAAGCTGATAGGGGCTTTATGCAGTATTCCTTGAGAGGAAGAAAAAAAAGGGCAATGAGTCATCTCTTCTAAGAGTCAATGTCACTGTTACGAGAGGGGAATATATACTGAAAGTACGTTAGAGTAAAAGTTCTGAGAGGGAGTCCCGGGAGCCCACGGTGAGGCCACCATGTGTCCTTGGTGTGTCTCTGTGGCTCTGGCTCTCCTCCTTCAATACAGCAGGGGGCTTTTTAGATACTTGGATGGCAGCATGATTTTTATCTCCAATGAGGTCAGCCAAAGCAGCTCAGCTGAGGCCATGGTTCTAGGAACCTGCTGGTCCTTAGGTCAAGCAGTGCCTTACTTTTGACCTACTGGAACTCTTGGGGTAATTAAACCATGCTCCCCAAAGCATTGCTGATAGAGAAGCCTTGGGGGAGCCGAAGTCTCTGACCACCTCATTGGTTTCCTCAGAGTAAATAAAGACACTTCACCTTTGAACAGATCACCCAAAGTGGAGGCTGGGCGAAGATATTTAAAGATAACCAGATGCAGATTTGAGAAGATGTGGGGGCCTAGAGGCCGGCCTGGGAGGCAGAGAGCTGGCCGAGCGCCCCAGAGACCCTACACACAGGATACAAAGGACAGAAATAAAAGATAAAAACCGCAGGTAAAGCAGAGCTGAATTTTAACCATGTCTCTACAAACATCTGCTAAAGACATTTACAGCTTCGTTTAGAGACCAGGCTAAAGACTGAAAACCTCGCCTGGTATCCAAACTCTCCTGTAACCAGAGACTCTGCAGGCTTGGGGCAAATGCTCAGCAATTGGCCTTAATTTTTAAATTTTATCGGAATGACTCCTAGGTGGAACTAAATCATTTTCCCTATTAATAAAGGACGGAAGCTAATCTAAAATACAAACAGATTTTCACAGCGACCTTCAGCATTATCTTATAATCATCTCAAAAGGTCTGTGCATGTGCGTCTTTGAAAATTTCTGAGGCTATGTAAAACTCAATTCAGGTTTTTTCAGTGTTTTCTTATGGCACACAAAACCTGCAAACTTTTCAACATAGTCCCTATCTGTATGTGGAGTTCCTCCATGGTATGCAATAGTGCCAATGGATAATGATAGTGGAGGCGGTGAGGTGTTCTCCTCCTCCTCCCCCAACTTCTCCCTCCTCCTCTTCCTCCTCCCATGCCCTTCCTCCTCTTCCTCTTTCTCTTCTTCCTCTTTTCCCTCCTCTTCTTCCCTTCTTCTTCCTCTTCTTCCCCCTCTTCCTCCTCCCCCTCCCCTCTTCCTCTTCTCCCTCCCCTTCCCCTCCCCCTCCCCTTTTCCTCCCCCCTTCCTCCTCCCCTCTTCCTCCTCCCCCTCCCCCTTTTCCTCCTCCCCTCTTCCCCTCCCCTTCTCCTCCTCCTCCTCCTCCTCCTCCTCCTCCTCCTCCTCCTCCTTCTTCTTCTTCTTCTTCTTCTTCTTCTTTTTCTTCTTGTTTCAGAGGTTCCCTGAAGCAAACTCATATCTTATTTTTCTTTAATTAATGCACTAGTGTTGTTTTTATAAAGACAACTTCAGCCAGTGGATCCTTATATTACAATATGTCATCTACCACAACTATAAGTGTCCATCAAGTTTTAAAATATTATTTCATACCTATTAAAATGTTATAATAAATTGGAATAGAAACAGTTTAGTTCATCACTCCCTCCTGCAAATTCACCTATATGAAAGTCTGATTTAATTAATTGTGATGTAATTGCTTTTTAGCTTTTTTCCTTTTTTCCTTACCTTTCTCATTATGTTCAGGAACAAGAACGTTATCCTCTGTGACACTGGCCGGTTCCTGGAAGAAGAAATATATATTAAGTAATTCCATGTTATAAGCCTAGAAAAGAGCAGAGCCTCACAGAAATCGATAGCTCCCCCACGAGACTCTACAGTGCAACAGAGCAGAATGGAGTTTAGAAAAAAGCTGGAGGAAAGCTGAGTTGTCTCACTTTGTTCAGTGTTACTCATTTCCCTACAGACATGACTTCCAAGCCCACTGAGATGGTACAGCAAAGTACCATCGCCATCACTGCCAGTCTTAAGTGGATTGTAACACTTTCTAAACAGTGGTCACTGGTGATCTGTTGTGATAACAAGCTAGCAATTCCATAAGACATCAACTGGAGAAGGGAAATGCAGCTGAGTTGAGATGAGTGTGTAGCCCCCCCTCCCCCGCCCCCAGCATCTTAGTGGTTGTGTGCCTCAGCTCTGGTGGGACCTGGGAGGGGAGAGCCCTTTCTCCTGGGGTATTTACAGACTGCAACTAAATACAGATAGAGCGAGAGGCGAAGCATTTCTAGTTTGCAGACGCTGCCCGTATGTCCAGCACTTTCCCGCCAGAGAATCTCAATCTTTATGCAAGTATGCGCACCAGAAGTCCAGGGCCATTTTCGCTGCACACAGGCTTCTCGATAGGGGGTAAGTTGGGAAACGGAAGCTCGAGGTGAGGCTGCACTGAAGGAGTCCAGCTTACTCCTGAAAGAGAAGCAAAGGGAGCTGGGTATAGAAATGTTTACGTCCCAAAGGTTCATTTGCCTTGAGGCCAGGAAAATAAACGATTTTTACTAGTAATGCTCATGCCTAAAGTTTATCTTCATCCAACTGGAATAAATTCATTCAGCTGGAAGAGATAAATTCACACCTGTGAAATGTTTTCTAACGGGGAAGTGCCTAGTCACACCTGTATTCACTTAATAATTTGACTAGCGACTTTCAAGCCTTCTGAGTTACCACTAAGAATGGTAGAGCATGAAACACAATACAGAAAGCCAAACATAATGCTTCCACTAGGTTCTAGAGACATTTAAATGTCAAGGTTGTGAGATTATACTCCATGGGTTTGTTTATTATATTTTGCTTTTTTACTCTTTTTACAATAAAGTATAAAAGATTATTATGTGTGTGCAAACACCCACGTGCACACGCATACGCACATTATCAATCACCAACGCTCACCCCCCTTCCCAAATATAAGCTAGACTTTTACCTTGTAGAATTCTGTCAGGACTGAGATGCTCTGTATAGCATCTCACAAAAGATTAAAATGCTTTTGTATTTGCTGTTCTGGCAAACATTTTGATTCAACCTTAAGAATGTTTTTGTTTTTATGCTCTAGTTACTCTTACTTTCTAGCGCTTATCAAATTATTTGTTTACAAAACTAGCAACAAAAGGCCATCAATTAAAATTTCAAAACCCTCAAATATTGTTCAAATCTTATCAACCAACTGAACCTATTTGATATCTATAGACCTTTCTTTCCAAACACAGAACTCACACGTCCTCCACCAGAGGACACCAAACATTCTCGTTGGATGATAACATAAGCCTCAGTATACTTAGAAGACTTGAATTATACAAAGTACATTTTCTGACCCCTGGGAAATTAAAGTAGAAACCAGCTGTGAAGAGAAACTTGGAAAACTTCACAGAAACAGGAGCATAAAAATCATGATTAATGAGTCTAAAAATTTAACTAATGAGGTAAAGACGATGGTAGAGAGTAAATTAGGAAAACTCTGAAATGAATCAATAATTTAAAAAAACAGCCAAAAACTTAAGGTAGGGAACATGGAGCAGGGTTGAGAGGGGAAACCGTAACTGTGGAGTGCTACCTTAAGACAGAAGAAATATCTCAAACCAGTAATGTGTTTTCACTTTAAGGAACTTTTTTTTTTTTTAATGGCAAAGTAAACACAAATGGAAAGAATTCAGGTCAGAGTGGAAAAAGGGAATTTTTCAGAAAAGGTGATTCATAGGAAAGCAAGAAGGGCTCTGAAAAGATCATCAAAACTGGCAATAGTTTGGATAGGATAAAAACAGGGGAAAAGGGAAGGAAGGAAGGAAGGAAGGAAGGAAGGAAGGAAGGAAGGGAGGGAGGGAGGGAGGGAGGGAGGAAGGAAGGAAGGAAGGAAGGAAGGAAGAAGGAAGGAAGGAAGGAAGGAAAGAGGGAGGGCAGGAAGTGGGGAGGGGAAAGGAAGGAGGGCAGAAGAGAGGAAAGGAAGGAAGGGAAGAAGAAATAAAGGAGAGAGACACATTATTAAAATTAAGAACAAAAGAAGAACATTTGTTGCTGATTTCATTTTTTACTGAATCATTAATGTTATAAAGGAATAATATGACATCAAGAAAATATAATTCACATGAAATTAGATAACTCAGATGATAAGAACAGATTGCTAGGGTTCTATCTACTAAAATAAATTTAAAGGGTAATCTGAATGGACATATAATAAGTTAAAAAGTGAATAGTGTTTTTTTTAATGTCCCACAGAGATCAAATGCAGAAAAGGACAGAACAAATCCTGGATCATTCAATGAGCCAGTGTTATTTTGATACCAGTGTCAAACACAGGAAGGTGCAGACATTAACCTGTACAAATATAGGTGCAAACGTCCTCCACAAAACACCAACAAGCTAAATCCACAGTGTGCAAAGCATCACATGTCACAACTGAGCGGGATCTATCCTAGAAACCCACGATTCGCTTAAAACTGAAAGTCAAGTTATACAAAAACTCACCCCAATAGAACCAAGGATACAAAAGCATAGGTTTAGCTTAAGAGTTTGAAAAATAAATCGAAATCCAGTACCCAGTATTCTAGAAACAGAGGGAGTTTCCTCAATCTGATATAAGGTACTATGAAAAAAACAAAGTCAAGGTCATACTTAATGGTAAAAGCAGAATGTTTTTCCCTTAAGGTCAAAAACAGGGCAGGGCTGCTGGGTCTGACCACGTCTGTTCATTATTACATTCAAAGTTCTAGCCAGCAGAGTCAGGCTAGACAAAGAGCTAACACAACACACACCCTGAACCAGGAAGTGCCACATACACTAGTTCAAGTCTGGGATCTATAAAAGCATTAAATTTCATTATCTGTTTGCTTTTAAAAGAAAACAAAAGAAACATTTCATTGTCAGAAAATGATAGCTTTAAAATGGTTCCTTTTGAGAAGCCCATAGAAAAGCTGCATGTTGTGTTATCGAAGATGTTTAAAAACTAAAACAAGAGCCAGGCGGTGGTGGCACACGCCTGTAATCCCAGCACTTGGGAGGCAGAGGCAGGCGGATTTCTGAGTTCGAGGCCAGCCTGGTCTACAGAGTGAGTTCCAGGACAGCCAGGGCTACACAGAGAAACCCTGTCTCAGGGGGGAAAAAAAAAAAACTAAAACCAAAAAACTGATTTGGGAGAACACACAGCTGGTGAGGTGCTTTCTATGCAAGTGTAAGGATCTAATTTCAATCTCCAGAACCTACATGATGAAAATAACACCAAAACAAACATGAAACCAAACAGCCAGGCAACACAGACATAGATAAAGCCCAACACAGAGGAGGTAGACAGACAGATCCCTGGTGTTTGCTAGGCCTTCAGCCTTGTCTGAAGCTGAACTCCAGACCAATGAAAGAAACTGTGCCTTGAAAACACAGAGTCTATGTCTTGAAAGAACAAAACAAAACAACAACAACACAAAGATGCAGGAAGTAAACAACTCGAATGGTTTAGGAAGTCCCTGAAACTGAGCAGATGCACAAGCCTCCCCATCTCCAAGATCATGTGAAGGCAGAAGGGAGGTGAAGACATGAGAATCCTCCTCCTCTAGGCTCACATTCTAGCTATCCTGGACTATGAAGTGCAGCAGAAACAAAAGAACCAGCTCCTAGAAACTGTCCTCTGACTGGCACACTTGTACTGCGGCATAAATGCAACATAAAGGAAAAGAAACAGGATAAACGCGAGTGAATGGCAGGTAAGGCATAATTAAAGGGCATGACCTAAAAAGGAGATTCACAACTTTATGCTGCTGGTATCATTTACATTCAGAGAAAACCTAATTATTTTATGGTCTATAACTGGGAGATCCAATGTCATTGCTAGCTTTTAATATTATAATAAAATAAAAATAACATATGTATTTTATTTAAATATGTTGGTTCTTATTCGGAGCTTTAGACAAACTGCTGATGTTTTTGGCTGCTGAATGAAATGTTAAAGTCCTATAGCTGCCAGGGAAGGGAGGCATGTCTTTAATCCCAGTACTCAGGAAGGAGAAGCAGGCAAGATCTGCTTCAAGATCTTCACAGGAAGATCTGTGAGTTCAAGGCCAGCAACGTCTGCTAGCAAATTCCAGGTCAGTCTCAAAAACAAAACCAAAAAATTAGAATGTATCATATTGTTAAAGAATGAAGGAAGAAAATGTTACAGTCACAAGCAACAGTTCACTGACAGGCAACCAGACCCGCCAGTGTCTGTGGGAAGAACACTACTTCTATTTAGAGATGGTAAGTCCCCATAGGGTAGATGGAGAGCCTCAGTATGAGAACATGCTTACCATAGTTCACGATTAAATGGATGGCTCGCTGATGTCCCATCTCCTGGAGAACCTGTAAAAGGTCGCCGATGGTCTTGTTTTTCTGCGCCCAGGACCAGAGCAATTCTCTTGTTCCACTTTTACCTTGGTCTACGTATTTTTCAATATGACGAACATCCAGCCAGCTGTTTGAAAGTCGCTCCGCTGTGGAAATTGCAACAGAAGGAAGACAAGAACAGACTGCCTTTATTCATATACTTGGGGTTTTGTCTTGTCACCTTGTATATTTTATGTCATTTGAATTGTAACCTTGCTGGGTGGTGGTGGCACACGCCTGTAATCCCAGCACTCTGGGAGGCAGAGGTAGGTGGCTTTCTGAGCTCGAGGCCAGCCTGGTCTACAGAGTGAGTTCCAGGACAACCAGGGCTATACAGAGAAACCCTGTCTTGAAAAAAAAAAAAAAACCAAATCCAAATAACAACAACAACAACAACAAAAAAAAAAAACCACCACCAACAACAACAAAAGAATTGTAACCTTTTTTTTTTTTTTTTTTTGAGCTAATGTATTATATACTCCTGCCCTGCCACCCATACCCACAGGACTAATCAGGACAAACTTGTGAGGATTAGTAACAACTGAACTTTAGTCTCTCTCTAGTCCCAGCCTGCTGTCTCACCAGTAGAGCTGTCTCCTCTCCTGTTCTAGAGTTTCTTCATTGCATTTCTTCACCTCTGAGCCTGCTCTGCTTTCCAGTTCCGTGTCTTTCAGGCCAGTAGATGACAGTGTATCTTCTCCTTATCCTTCAGGCCAGTGGATGACATGAATCTTCAGTGTACAAGGTCCAGGGATGTGGTAAGAGTATCTTATCACCAGGCCTGCTTACTGCTGCACTATGTTACAGTGCTGCCTGGAAGGTTTCTCTATTACAAGTTATCCTTTTAACTATGATGGAGAAGTCACTGCTGAGTTCCCCCCCCCAATGTATCTTGTTCATCACAATTACTACCACAATATGTTTGCTTAATGATGAGCTTTTCCTTCTGTATTCATTAACAACATTTTCTTGCAACCAAGTGTGCAGTCTTATTTATGTATCCACTCAGCTCTTAATGTATATCAGTATGGACTTATGGACATTTTATTCTACAGGGTAAAATCTAATAATATTATGTTGTCACTAAAGCTGTTTTGGGTGTCCATCTAAGTGGGCTCCTGTCTTCTGGCAGGGTCTGTGGGTTTTAGCACTTCCTCATTTTCTGGCTCTACACAGTGTTCTCAGCTCATTTGTTTGTTTTCCCCTTCTGCGAGGCTGCAGTTAATCACTTGCTCAAAGAACTGTACTTTCTCTACCAGAAATGGCGTTCCAAAGCTAAGGTCTAGTTACTAGCTAGGACTGGAGCCTGGTCCCTGACAGACCCCAGAAGCAACGATTGCTGGCAATGCTTTCACGTGCACAGATTCCATGTCTATATCCCCAGCCTGTGTGCATGCACATTACAGACTGTCTGTTCTGGTCCCCCTGGTTATGTGTTCTTCCTTGTCTGTAACTTTATTCTTGGACGGCAAGGAATTTTGCTCCTGTTACGGACAATATTTCTACTTATTTGGCCTTAGTGTAACCATCACGTACTTTCCAGATTATTGACACACCCTTGTGAGAAATACAGGAACCAAACTGAAGTTCAATAGGTCTTGCTGCCCTGGGCCAAAAAGCATCCATTTAAGGTGTTGTTTACCCACTGCTTAGGTTAATCCTTTTCTTCCTCATCTCTTCTTTGCCATTATTACTCATTTGTAATACATCAAATTTATACTTATGCAATGGTTGTTTAAATATTTGTTCTATACTGTCTTGGTGTTGATCATGTGGGTAACTGAAAACTAAGATCTGGGTAGGGCCAGGGAAATGTGTCAGTGGAATCTAGGCATTTCACTGCACACAACGGTACTTATGACTCCCAGAAGGTATACATCCCCTAAAAGTGGTACCGAAGTTCTGTACGATTTTATGGTGCCTGAGTTAACCATTTTACCAGATGAAAATTTGTGTTAAGTGCACTGCAAAGTGAAAAGAAAGAAAAGGAGAAGGGCTGGAGAGATGTCTCAGTGGTTAAGAGGCACTGACTGCTCTTCCAAAGGCCCTGAGTTCAAATCCCAGCAACCACATGGTGGCTCACAACCATCTGTAATGAGATCTGACGCCCTCTTCTGGTGTGTCTGAAGACAGCTACAGTGTACTTACATATAATAATAAATAAATCTTTAAAAAAAGAAAGAAAAAGAGAATGCTCGTTCTTGTGGTAATAGCCCAGGTTAGCTCAATCCCACTGAGTTCTAAGATCAGTGGTGTGTTTGGGGATGGCAGATGATCATGGTATCACCCCACCACGCCTCTTCCTCCAAGAAAGACTATAAAAACTAGGGTCCTCTCCATAGAGAGCATCTTGATCCACTACCAGGACCGGTTATATGGAACTCAGCTCATTTGCCTTCCGCCACACTCAAACATGGAATGAACCCTGCAGCACTAACAGCACTGAAAGATGATATTCGTTACCAGGCTAACAGGGACTCGGCTCTGATAACAGCAGTGAACCTTATGAAACCTGCTTCTGTTTACAATCAGTTTCAGGGCTGTTAAACTTTTAGGGAGTTGCTTTTTTCATTTATGGTGTTTGAAATCATATTAAGAAGATAGGTGTTTCTGATTTAATATGGTATCCTCTGCCCCCACATTTCCATTTCAATGAGACTTTGCCGGCATGCACAGTTTACTTGTACTTTATAGTCCTGTTAATATTCTCAGTCAAACCATAAAGCTGAGATAATACAGAACCACAACCCCTCCCTGTTCTTTGAGCCAAAACTGACTTTGCAGATACCATCAGTACTCACCAGAACATCCCCAATTCTCTACTCCATTGCTGAGGACTGAATTTCACTACCTAGTACGGTTATGAATGCCCAAATGTCATTTCTACCAATGCTGAAGACCCAGGGTACAATTCGCCAGGATTTTATTCTAGTCATAGCGCAGTATGAGCACATGCCCAACTTGGGGTGACAGAAGGGAAAACTCACTCATTCTTGTGGTAATAGCTCAGGTTAGCTCAACCCCGCTGAGTTCTAAGGTCAGTGGTGTGTTTGGGGATGGCAGGTGGTCATGGTATCACCCCACCACGCCTCTCAGGATTGACCCAACTTAGCATGCTGGGTCAGCACATGGAGTAGAGACGTACTGGACCTTCAGGGGTCCTCTTGGTAGCTGATAAAACACAGTCAAGCTGTGCTAAGTCACTGGGGTTTCAGTGCTGCTTGTTACTGTAGCACTATGTGATGGTTTGTATATGCTTTTCCCAGGGAGTGGCACTATTAGGAGGTGTGGCCTTGTTGGAGTAGGTGTGTCACTGTGGGTGTGGGCTTAAGACTTTCACCCTAGTTGCCTGGAAGTCAGTCTTCTACTAGCAGCCTTCAGATGAAGAGGTAGAACTCTCAGCTCCTCCTGTACCATGCCTGCCTGGATGCTGCCATGTTTCTGCCTTGATGATAATGGACTGAACCATTGAACCTGTAAGCCAGCCCCAATTAAATGTTGTCTTTATAGAACTTGCATGGGTCATGGTGTCTGCTCACAGCAGTAAAACCCTAACTAAGACACACTAACATGCAAAGGTACACCTTGTATCTTCTTGTCATTTAAGTGATGTCTTGTTTTGAAGTAGAGTGAAAGATAGTGTCAGTTTTTGTGATTACATATTACATGCGCAGGTAAGTGAGACATTCAACTTGGAGGCATTAGTAGTCTGTAAGGAACAATATATATAACCCAATACATATACATATACATATACATATACATATACATACACACCCCAATAGCTGATGTCACTGAGTTGGAGTGTCTTCATCTTTCTTCTTTCAGGTCTCAAAAATGTTTGCATTCCTCGTGATTTTTAAGGGTTGGTGTCTTACAAAGAGGCCAGAATTATAGTTATCAAATATGTTTTAGATGTATTACTATTACAGGGGGAAAAAAGAGGCGGAGGGGTCTTTAAGGCAAAACTATGGCAAGAGGCAGTAATACTATTTTAATATACAGTTGGTTCTTCTTTGTTTCTTATTTAGCTTTTACTATTTTTTCTTATTTAGCTTTTACTTATTAGCTTTTACTCATAATAATAAACTTAATTTTGCAATCCAGTTAGACTTGGAGGGGAATGAGGAAAATATGGAACCCAAAGAACTCCAGTGAGAGCAGAGATTACAGGGTATTGTGAGCAGATGGGGTGGGGGCACTCTCCTGAGCTACAGAAGGAATGATCTGATGGGTAAAATGCCCACAAGTCAAAAGAAATTAAGAGTTGTTTGCAGTCGGAAATGGTGATCTTCTTGCTGGTCTTGCCGTTCTTGGGCCCAAAACGCTCCAAGGTTTCCACAGGGCTCAAGCCTTCTTCTACCGTCCCAAAGACCACACGCTTACCATAGAGTCACTCAGTCTTGGCAGTGCAGATTAAGAACTGTGAACCATTTGTGTCTGGTCCAGCATTTGCCATGGACAAGATGCCAGGACCTGTATGCTCCAGGATGAAGTTCTCATCCTCAAATTTCTCTCCATAGACGGACCCGCCACCAGTGCCATTGTGGAATGTGAAGTCACCACCCTGGCACACGAATCCTGGAGTCATTCTGTGAAAGGAGGAAGCCTTATAGCCAAATCCTTTCTTTCCAGTGCTCAGAGTACGAAGGTTTTCTGCTGTCTTTGGAACTCTGTCTGCAAATAGCTTGAAGGAGATGCAACCCAAGGGTTCGCCGTCGGCCGTGATGTCGAAGAGCACTGTAGGGTTGACCAAGGCTGCAGCAAGCATCGAAAAGCAACAGTGGTGTCTGCAAACCCCGGGTTGGCTCTTCTTATATTTTATGGTTGTGAGCCTAGCCTTTAACGGCTGAGCCATCTCTCCAGCCCAGGGTTGGCTCTTCTTATCTGTGAGCTCTGTACCTGGGAATTCAACTAAGTAAATATGAACGTATTTTTTAAAAACGATGTGTCAAGATGTTCATGGCAAGACTCTCCATTGCTGATACATCACATACTCCAGTCATAAAACATTGAAAAGTCAGGCCGGTGAGTATCTGGAGTATTATTCTGACTGGCTAGCTTTCACAGTGCTGGAAGACACAGTGTAGGCACCAGACCAGCAACCAACAGGCTTACCCATTGGGAACCTGTGACCCACAGTAGCAAGTGAGGGCTGACAAGATATACCTGCTGGTTTGAGAGTAACGAGAATATTTTGTTTGTTTGTTTGTATTTTGATTTTTTTGAGACAGGGTTTCTCTGTGTAGTCCTGGCTGTCCTGGAACCATTCAGAACCAAGAACCCCATTGCTCGGCAAGCTATCTAGACCTAGGAAAGAACCTAATGCTATTATTCTGCCAAATAAACATTATAATAAAATTTTTTATTTTATTTTCTCTTTATTTATTAGATATTTGCTTTATTTACATTTCAAATGGTATCCCCTTCCCTTGTTACCCCTCCAAAAAACCCTATTCCATCCCCCCTCCCCCTTCTCACCCGCCCCTCTCCCAATTTCCTGACTTGCATTCCCCTATTCTGGGGAATCGAGCCTTCACAGGACCAATGGCCTCTCCTCTCACTGATGTCTGAAATGGTCATCTTCTGTTACAGATGTAGCTGGAGCCATGGGTCCTTATACCCATAGAGTAGTGCATCTCTCAGCCCCCTATCCTCAGAGAGGCCTCTTTCTCCAGTAGATGCTAAGTAGCAACACTCAACTGGTCAACAAGCAGAGAATAGAGAACTATGAAACTGATCGGCCCTAAGTGTGGCATTTATGTCACATCCCTTCCTCCCCAGGTTCAGGGATCTTCACAGAAGAACGGAAAGATTGTAAGAGCCAGACTTAGTGGATAACTATGGTGGAACAGTATTTTCCAAATACAACGAGAGAGTTGAACATAGGAATTCAGAGTGGCTGTGACTGCATGCGCAAGCCTTGTGCAAGACCAAGCCAGACCAAATCCCAACAGGGATAGGGGAGGAACTCTCGAAGCTCCACGTCTAACTGAGGAGGTATGAGAGTGGCCCTTCTCCCAACTACACACACCGGCCTCTCATGTTGTGTTTAGAAATAAGATCACATAGTTTGGAAGGAGGCTAGGGAAGAAATGGGTAGGGAGGAAATTAGGAACAATTTCATAAAAAGAAGACACATTATATGCATTATGAAACTGAATGGATACAGAAAATGTGGTATATTTATACAATGGAATACTACTCAGCAATTAAAAATAATGAATTCATGCAATTTGTAGCTAAATGGTTAGATCTGGAAAATATCATCCTAAGTGAGTTAACCCAATCACAAAAGAATACACATGAATTGCAATCACTGATAAGTGGATATTAATGAGCCCAGAAGCCCTAAATACACAAGGCACAATTAGCAAGTCAAATGATTCCCAAGAAGAAGAAAGGAGAGGACCCTGGGCCTGAAAAGATTGGATCCAGTTTTGTAGACCCAGAACAGAGAAATCTTGTGTGAGGGGGAGGATGATTGGGGAATGGTTGGGGGGAGAGAGGAATTATAGGACGTATGGTGGGTGGGTGGGGGACTGGGAAAGGGGAAAGCCTTTGGAATGTAAACATAGAATATAGAAAATAAAAATTAAAAAATTTTTTAAATTATATCAGGAGCTGTGAATATAACCCAATGGCAGTGTCCGCCTGCTTTGCAAAAGCCCTGGATTTGATCCCTAACTCCACAACAAAAGTCAGCATTAAACACGCTCAGCTGTGTTCTTACTACTTTCCCTAAATAATCCAATGTGACTATTTACTTATTTGACTTACATATTATTAATAATCTAAAAACAATGAGTGTAAACCGTCTAAGAGGACTGTGTATTTTAGAGGCAAATGCAATGCTATCTTACATAAAGAAACTGATGGGTAATTTGTCTCTTTCTCAAACTGTTGCCTGTGCCCTGGACAACTCTCTGCCCAACCGACCCTACCTGCCCTTGGGGGTTGGAGGTGAGGAGGCTCCGAGTCAAAGACACAGACTCCGGGAGCTGGTGAGAAACCACAGCAAGCTTGGATGAGCACTGCTGCAAGGGCCTGTAATACCCTCCACCCGCGCCCCATTGGTCCCAAGAAATCATCTCTTCTAAACAGCAGTTCCCGATTGGCTGGCATTGTCTGCGTCAGCAATCCTGGCGGGGGGTGGGGGGTGGGGAGAGGGTGTCTCTCAGGCAGTCCTCAGTCAGGTCCGCCTGCAGGAGATGCTTTTTGCGCCTGCGCGGTCCTGATGTTTGCACCAAGTGGCCGCCGTCGTTCCTCCTACATCAAACTTAATCTGTCCTTTTGGCTAAAGCATGATTTTCCTCAGTCGTTTATTTAGCTTCCTCAACAAGCTCTTAAGAGCAAATTACTGTCCTTTAAACACTTGCTCATGTCTTCACTGTGCTATTTATCAGAGTAACTGCAGGCACCAAGCAGGAAAGGAGGAGGGAAACAGGTCTCTAAATAAAGATGGAGACACCAGAGATGGATCTCACAACAGGGAGTCTCAGGAACCCTGATTTAGTTTAAAGCAATTAATATTTCTAAACAGGGGCTTATTCTTAAGGAAGTATTAGCCAGCGGATGCTGTCTGGGCGAGTTTCCATTGGAAAACACGGCAAATCAATTGTAAACTCTGCACACTGTCCCCAATTTCCAGGGACAATAGTCTCCCATCAAAATGGAGCATGACTGTGTATCCTCGGGTTCACACAGGAGCATGGGTGTTTAGTACACAGGGCAACTTCAGTGAGTCATGGACTATGGATAATTTCAAACTGCTTGTGTATAATTATCCTTTCAAGCTACCTAACTAAAATGTTTACACAACTTGGTTCCACTTTTTCTGTCTGCTTTTAAGTTGGTCAGTGGTAGAGCAACTGCCATGCTCAAGACCCTGGGATAAGAACCTAACACTGAACAAGTAAAAACAACAACAACAACAACAACAACAACAACGACAACCCAAAGTGAACTACTTCTAGTCTTAAGAAAACTTTCCATGAGTAACATTTCACGGAAAGTGTGCCCAGTGTATGGGATTTTTCTTCAGCAAGGGAAGCAGCTTTCTTCTATTAGAAAATTAATTTTCAAATTGTTACTATTTTCAGAGTGTTGGGCATAATGCCCCACACAAATTAATACCATTATTTCCATAACTCATGACAGGTTTTGCATTTTTTTTAATAAATAAATAAGGTGGGGTTCCTTGTACTTTACGTCTTTGGGATACGGCACGAGGGCATAATTTCACGGGGGCAGAGAAAGGAAGATCCTCCCTCGAGTCACTGCAGTCAGACAAAAGATGGGGCAGGCTAGGCTTGAGCCAGCCTCGAAGCAGGAGCAGCTAGGGCAAGGTCTACTCAGACCGGGAGAAAAGGTCTGCGGGAAGGAAACTCACAACGGTCATCAAGGAGGAAGTGTGGCTGAGCAGAGAGAAGGGAAAACTTAGAAACTGGGTTCAGAGGGAAGCGGCCCAGGAAAGCCTGTGTTACCTTCGTAGGTCACACACCCAGCACCGGAAGTGCAATTCACATTTGCCAAGTGACAGAGAGATTTGAGAACGGGCACCGAGAATCTGAGACTTTATCCCACCAGCAACGAGACCGACCTCAAACGTCTGGAAAGTAGCGCAGCTGGTAGCTTCCGCCTCACACGCAGAGACTAAACATGGTTTTATTGCTCATAGTTCTCACAAAGAGCAAAGAAACAGCTTAGAAGAATTAAGGAAACCGGCTAACTTCCCAAAGCCCAGAGACATCAGCTTTCCTAAGTTCCATTCCTCATTTTCCTTCCTCTTTCTTTCTTTCTTTCTTTCTTTCTTTCTTTCTTTCTTTCTTTCTTTCTTTCCTTCCTTCCTTCCTTCTTTCCTTCTTTCTTTCTTTCTTTCTTTCTTCCTTCCTTCCTTCCTTCCTTCCTTCCTTTCTTTCTTTCTTTTCTTTTTTTTAACTGCTGGATTTCTGTTTTGAAAGGGCAGCAGGGCGTGACCCCGGGGGCTCTCCCCTCCTGCCATTTGCCTCAGAAACTGCCGGCAAAGCCCTCCCTTAGAGTATGTATCCGAGACTCAGCTGAGGCGTGAATGAACAGGCTTCAAATGAGCTGGCCGCGTCAGCTACACTACACTGAGCTGTGCAGGGGGTTAGGGAGGCTAGACCAGGCAGGAAGCCTTTTTCTGTAGGAGTGGTTGGTAAGAGCCGGGCGACGCTGTTAGAATCAATACTGCCTGCCTGCATGCGTGGATGCCTTCCAGGACCAGAAATTAAATATGTTTTCTCTTTCTCTTACCAGTGATTCATGGTGCAACCTTAATAGCTTTTCCCTAAAGATGATGAATTTTGAATAGAAACACCACTAAAGAAAGACTAATTATCCACAACCATAAAATGTATAATTCATTTAAATCCAATTGTATAAAACAATAACTCCGATTTGTTGCAACAGGAATGCAAATTCTTGCTAAGTTAGCTACATTCTGCATTCTAACTCCCCCCCCCCCCGCCCTTCCCAATACTTCCTTCCTCCTCTCTTCCAGAATACAGGACTTTATTGCTTCATAAATCAAAAGAGGAAAGTTCCCAATGCTTAATTGCATTGTTAAAGAGCCGTTCTAAATTAAAAATATAAAGTAAGAAAAATGGACTGGAGTTGTCGAAGGCCAGTGTTTTGGCAGGTGTGGTGGCTGTTGCCGGTTGTCAACTGTATCTGGGGATGAACAACAATCCAGAAACAGAAGGCACACTTGGGATCCAGATCTTGAGGCTCTGGAAGACACAGGCTTTCGATCCAGACTTTGAAGAAGAAGGCGCATGAAAGGCTTAAGCCCGGGCAAGGTGGTGCAAACCTTTAATCCCAGGAGACAGAGGTGAGCACGTCAGTGAGTTCAAGGCCAGCCTGGGACAGAGCAAGTTCCAAGTAAAGAGCAGCTTCGGTCCAGGAGTGACGGCACACACCTCTAATCTGCGCCATCCCTTCTGCTGGAGGCCTACGTAAGGACAATGGGAGAAGAAGGCTTCCTTTAACTCTGCCTGCTTGGTAAGGACAATGGGAGAAGAAGGCTTCCTTTAACTCTGCCTGCTTGCACTGCGGGGGTTGGGGGGGCTGAGCAGTTAGTAACTACGGACTGCAGTCTGTAAGTCATTCCAGTAATTCCCCTTAAGCTATAGAGACATGCCTTAAGTTCTATGACTCTGGAGAACCCTAATACAGAAGGCAAGTCTTCTTGAAAGGCACCGGGGCATGATATAAACTAAACAAAACAAAACAAAACAAAACAAAACAAAACAAAAAAATGTGGCCTGAGAAGCTGAGAGATTTGTTTACCTGGAGAAGACAATTATTACAAGAGTTTCACTGGGTGCTCAGAGGTCACAGCAGGCCCATTTTGCCTAGATAGTGTTAACCACTGGGGAATTCAGTTACAGAAATCTTGTCTCCATATGCAAATATGTCTCTGCAGGGGGTTTTTTAGAATAACGCAACACACCCCAGTTTGCAGTCTCTGTATTTGCATGCAACCACGTGCCAAAACCCTAGGACTTAAACAGTGATCTCGATGGTTGTTTTTAAGTAACCCAATGGGAAAACAAAGAAACTTCTTTTCAGGTTTTCCACAAAACGCGCAAAGAAATGGGTTTGGTTTCGGCAACAGAGAGAATAACAAGTCCTTTACCATACAGAGTATTTTAAAATCCCCAAACAAAAACAAAACCCCAATGCATCAGTTACCTATTCATGTCTCATACCAGACAGTGTAAATACAAGTGTATCAATTTTATAAGTAATGGTACTTATCTACACACATAGGCATGTGTGCACTTTTTATTTTGTACCTGAGCAGGATTGGTAGGGATAATTGTCACCACAAATACCCCTCCACCCGGAGGTTTTGCTAGACTCACAGGAGGACTTGAAGGTAGCCACCCTTGGGTGCTAACAGGAGAAGAACCCATCTTCAGCACCACCAGCGGGTCAGCCTGAAATTTAGAGTCTAAATGATGTCAGCCGGGCAACATGGTGCCCGCCTTTAATCTCAGCACTCATAGGGCAGAAGCAGGAGTGTCTCTGAGTTCGAGGGCAGCCTGGTCTACAGAGCAAGGTCCCATACAGCAAGCTCTGTGTAATGTCATTTCCTGATAATGACCAACACTGCTTTCCCATGCCTCTTTCCTGAGCTGGTCTTCCTTATGGTGTTTATGTAAGTTTGTTCTAGACTAACTTAGAACATCTTCTGGAGCAGCTGACAGTACCGTTCTAGCACAGTCTTTGTTGAACATTTTACCTAGCAAAGATTTTAGTTTAAAAACGATCTGTTGACTCATTATGTGATACACAACATAAATGCTTTGTTCCAGTTCTAGTGTTAGCTCACGGGCTCAGGGGTCTCAGGCTAGCACAGTAGGGGCAGTGGTTCTCAACCTCTTGATCGCGACCCCTTCAGGGTTCTATCGCCGGAAACCATAGGAAAACACAGAGATTTACATTAGGATTCATAACCATTGTAAAATTGCAGCTATGGAGTAACAAAGAAAATAATTTTATGGTTGGGGCTCACTGCAACATGAGGAACTCTATTCAAGGGCTGCAGTGTTAGGGAGGCTGAGAACCACTGGGGTAGGGTGTGTAAGGTGTGTAGGGTGTGTAGGGTGTGTAGGGTGTGTAGGGTGTGGTGGAGCCGGGCAGTTCAGTTCAGGGCCGCCTAGAAGTATAGCGAGAGGCAATGTCTGTCCAGGCCCAGGCTGTGCGGTGGTGCTGCTTACACAGTGTGAGTCCCCTCTCACAGTTAATGCTCTCTAGAAACTCACTCGCAGACAGTCCAGAGGATCGACTAGTCCCCTAAGGCGCATCCCAATCTGATCAGGTCGACAGTCAAGAATGATCATTACTATGAAGCATATTTCTGGATGGACGACGAACAAGATCAAAGGTGAATGACGTGGAAGAGATGAGAGAAAAGAAGCGTAAGGGAGGCGCGAGTTTACGGGGCGGGGTTGGGGGTGGGGCACGGGGTTCTTTGGAGAGCCCTGGCTGTGTCCTAGAACTTGCTCTGTAGCCTTAGGTTGTCCTCAAACTCAGAGATCCGCCTGGCTCTGCCTCCCGAATGCTGGGATCAAAGGCTTGCCCCACCACAGCCCTGCCTGGGTGTCCAAGGAGCATCAGGGTAAGCCGGAGCCACAGGGCAGGTGAAGAGAGATGCCTCAAGGTTGTCTGCGCGACAACTGTCCCGTATGTTCAGGAATCAGAGAGTCAACATTGAAGTGACAGGAGGGAGGAGGGAGAGAAGATTTTCGCGGGAGCTGCACGCTTCCTCAAGGTGAGATGGAGGGCTACTGCAGGGCCATGACAGGAGCAGTGGCATTCTTTGCACGCCTAAAAGGCCTACTGACTGCTGTTTTGAAAAGGGATCCGAGAAGGGCCAAGGAATCTGATTCAGAAGACAGCCACCTAACCCAGGTAAAATTCTGATGTCGTTTTGTGTGATGGTGGCTGTGGTAAACTGTTATATTATTAGACAGATCAAAAGGCAAAGACCAACATATCAGTTGCTTAGAGACAGGATGTGGTTTGTTGGGTGGGTGGGTGGGTGGGGGACTGAGAAGTTACAAAATATTAATCTCTTGGCCTAAATAAATAAGATGGGGAGTTGCTATTCATTCAAATGGGAATACTTGGGGGGAGGTGGAGGAGAGACAATTTTTGAGTGTTAATTCGAAGGCATCTGCCAAGGAGGTGAACAGAAGGGTGGAGCCGACCTTTAATAAAGACCCAGGCGAGACAGTTGGGAGTTGGCTACACCTGAATAGACTTCAGGAGAGAGCGAGCCATGGATTCAGCCCAGGGGCACCATAAGAGATAGAGAGCCGTCTGTAACAAAGGGAGGGAAAGAAAACCCAGCATGCAGTTCTAGAAACACAGAGCGCTCCGTGGAGAAAGGACAATGGGAACCAGCTCAGCATTTCCGTGCTAGGGAGGCAGGGCTTGGGTAGCCACGCCTTTATCCTCTCTTGAACCTTCTCTTTTTTGGCTTCTGTCTCGCTGGTCCTATCTCCATTCCTCCCTATCACGGAAGAATGAAGTGCTCATTTCTCAGGAAGAACAACAATATCAACCAACCAGACCCCCCCATCCCCCCCAGCTCCCAGGAAGTAAGCCACCAACCAGGAAGTACACATGGCTCCAGCCGGATATGCAGCAGAGGATGACCTTGTCAGGCATCAATGGGAGGAGAGGCCCTTGGTTCTATGAAGGCTCAATAGATGCCCCAGTGTAGGGGAATCGGGGGCGGGAGTGGGTGGGTGGGTAGCAGGATGCCCTCCTAGAAGCAAGGGGAGGGAAGATGGGATAGGGGATTTCTGGGAGGAGGGGAAACCGGGTAAGGGGATAACGCTCAAAATGTAAATAAATTAAAATAAATAAATAGATAGATAGATAGATAGATAGATAGATAAATATAAAAATGTAAACTATCATAAAGAAATTTTAAAAGGGGGGGAATAAAGGCAACGGACCATATGTAGCCCTTTTGAGGGAGAAGAGACAAATGGACTTAGAGTTGAAGTACGATCTAATGAAAGCTTTGTAAGATGAGAGAAGTGTCACTGAGGTCCAAGTCAGGCTCTATTCTGTCTCCGGGAGCAGAAGCCTGGCGACTCCTGAAGCGGAGGATACGCACAGCGCCTCCTCCTGGAGAGGACAATGTGGAAAGAGGAGGAGGAGAGTTTTATGATACAGGACCCAACAGACATGGTAAAGGCCAGCAGAGATCATTCACATCAGAAGTATGGACCCTTGCTCAGCTGTGGTGGAAATGGTCCTTTACCTCTGATTTTTATCCACCCCACCCCACCCCAGACTCATAACCTCACTGTAATAATGGGAAAGGCATCAGATAAATCTCAGTCGAGGAGCACTTTACTGGCTGGTTTTGTGTGTCAACTTGACACAGGCTGGAGTTATCACAGAGAAAAGGAGCCTCCCTTGAGGAAATGCCTCCACGAGATCCAGCTGTAAGGCTTCTCCTCAATTAGTGATCAATGGAGGAGAGCCCAACCTACTGTGGGCAGTGCCATCCCTGGGCTGGTAGTCCTGGGTGCTATAAAAAAAGCAAGCTGAGCAAGCCAGGGGAAGCAAGCTAGTAAGCAGCACCCCTCCATGGCCTCTGCATCAGCTCCTGTCTCCAAGTTCCTGAACTGCTTGACTTTCAGTCCTGACTTCTTTGGTGATGAACAGCAATGTGGAAATTTAAGCTGAATAAACCCTTTCCTCCCCAACTTGCTTCTTGGTCATGATGTTTTGTGCAGGAATAGAAACCCTGACTAAGACAAGCGCTAAGCACACTCCCAAACTGTCAAAGTTATCCAAAACCAGCCTGAGACCAGACAGTCCAAAGGAGATGGAGAGCGTGTGGAAATGAGACATGGTGACTCAGGGCAGGGGCTGGGGTGCAATCTAAAAGAGAGATGGGAGTCTGGGAAAAAAATGAACGGAGTGTGAACATGGACTTTGGTCAAATGGTTACCTGTCAGGATTGTAACACACACACCACACTCATGTGACATGCTAATAGTAGGAGTTTCTAGGTCCAGATTGCATGGTAAGACTTCTATGCAGAGGATATGTAAGAACTCTTCATCATCTTCTGTACTTTTACCACAAACATAAAGCTGTTTGTTTGTTTTGATATTTATTTATCTAGTTAGTTAGTTAGTTAGTTAGTGTATGTGAGTACACTGTTGCTGTTTTCAGACACACCAGAAGAGGGCATCTGATTCCATTACAGATGGTTGTGAGCCACCATGTGGTTGCTGGGAATTGAACTCAGGACCTCTGGAAGAACAGTCCATGCTCTTAACCACTGAGCCATCTCTCCAGCCCCGCATAAAGCTGTTTTAAGAGGTAAAACCATTCAAAATTTGAAACTAAAAGGAGAGGAGAAGATGAGTTCAGAAGTGTGACCAGCTCACGAGAGTCTTACTCTCATGTTTGCTAAGTGACCTTGAGGCAACTCATGTAGACCCCCTAGCAATCCATGTTTTCTGTCAATAAAATGGGAAAGGGGTCTACATTTTTACAGTAGGTATATGAAACAGTCTATGTAAAGTACTTAATACAGGGCCAGGCAACCACAAATACTTTAAAGTGGTAGCTGATAGTATCCCAGCTGTTAGTGAAGACCTTTATTAGATATTTAAATGCATAGGGTTTTTTTAATTCAAATGCAATTTGTTTATTTTTTTAAATGACAATTTTGCATGATCTATTTACTTTTTTAAAGATTTATTTATTATATCTAAGTACACTGTAGCTGTCTTCAGAAACACCAGAAGAGGGTGTCAGATTTCATTACGGATGGTTCTGAGTCACCACGTGGTTGCTGGGATTAGAACTCAGGACCTTCAAGAGGAGCAGTCAGCGCTCTTAATCGCTGAGCCATCTTTCCAGCCCCGATCTATTTACTTTTAAGGTTTTTTTTTTTTAAATATATAATATTAACTATGTGGACATGTTGGGGGAGGGTATGTATATTCGAGCTCAGGTACTCAGGGAGAACAGAGGAAGGGAACTTCAGGTCATCATTACACATGGCTGTGAGCCACCTGACATGGTACTTGGACCAGAACCCAGGTCCTCTGGAAGAGAGCAGTACACATTCTCAACCACTGAGACATCTCTCCAGCTTCTTATTTCATTTTAAAAGAAAAAGAAAATTGGATACAGTCTTGCACAGAATCTATAACACAAGAACAACACGAGGTTTCCCAGAATTATCTTAGATGTGGAGAGGTTTGCTTGTGAGGATTGTCCTGGATCTACTTTAACTAACAGTCTACGGTAATGCCATAAATGAATGCTTACCAGAGGCTCTGTGTGCCCATTATGATGTCATTATGGCTGCAAAGCAAGCAGTCAACGCCATCAACCAGATATTACCTGGAAATTATTCTAAACTTTACTAACAATACTTAACAAAAGTGCATTGAGGAATCTGATCTATGCAATGTGTTAGGCTTTCCGCCCACACTTATGAATCAGAGAGAGACCTAAGCATTTGTATGTTCAAAGTCTTTCACGGGTGATTCTAGTATGTGCGCAAACAGGCTACCTGATCCCACAAACCTAACCCATCACAGAGGCAGCTATGGGACCGGTCTGTGTCTGAACTGTCTTTGCTAATACATTAGCCCAGCCATGTCGTCGCTATCCTCAGAAATCATGATCAGCCTAGGACAGTGTCCCTTCATTATTATAATCGTTTTCCATTGAAATCAGGGGCCCTCTATATCTTCAGAGTCTCATTTGCTTTGTCCATAAAAGGACTGCCCACCCGTATGTGCGCACATGCGCAAGCACGCATGTGCGTGCCCCTTCCCGTAAACACATTCACAGCCACATGCACTAGGTAATCAAACTCGGAGCCTCCCGTATAAGAATCTGCTTAGCTACTCCTTCAGATCTCAGCACAGCTTGATGGTTCAGTCCTCCACCTCTCCTCCCAGCTGCCTCAAAGACCTGACTTCCCCTTCCAGCACCTCCTCTTTCTCTCTCCTCATCGGAACAAGGCACGTGAGGTGCCCAGAGCACCACTCCCTTTTGCACCGGCAGTTACAGCTCCATCAGGAGCAAACATTCTAGAGCCTGCCCCAGGAGAATCAATATGCCAAGGCATTATATGCATACGCCATAGAGATAAGAATTTTGGTCCGCAGCATGCATCGATTCAAGCCTAAGACACCAGTAAGCATTCCAAAACTCCCTGTGACAGTGAGTCCAGGGAGCCCGTGGCCATCTTCCCTATACCGCCAAAACTTGACTGGGAACCCATACTGACCTAGATTTTTTTTACCCCCACTGGTGAAAGCCAACTATGTATGCCTAAACAATCACATGAGATGCCTTAATTTCAGCTACGCTACCTGCTACTTTTCTGGGTGCCAACAGCCTGCCATCAGATATAACCTAAAGTCTCCTTTTTTTTTTTTTTTTTATCTCCCAATTTAAAATCTCCCCACCTTAAACTTCGGCTAACTGCACCTAGCTGCACAGACCACCTTCATCTGCCTAGATACCCCTGGCATGTATTTTTGTAGACTATTTTCATTTATTTCCACAAAATAAAATATGTAAGCAGCACACTGAATTGGTTTTTTTGTTTGTTTTTGTTTTTTGTTTTGTTTTGTTTTGTTTTTAAAGCCAGAAGTTCTACAGTTTTAGGGGCCTGTGAGATGCACCAGAAAAGCTATAGCAGTTGGGGGAGGGGGAGGTGCACAGTGTGACTTGTGGTTAAGAGCCATGAGCCTTGGATACAGACTTCCTTAGTTCAAGTCCCGGCTCTGCCACTTGCGACTGTATGAACTGCAAGTTACCTAAACAATTTGAAACCCAGGGTCCTTATCTCTAGAATCGCTTTCAATGATTTCAACACCTGACTCATGAGTGTGTCATAACTTACGGGGCGTTGTGAGGCATAACTATCTGTAATACAGTGCTATAGAGAAAGACAGGAGGAGAGAGAGAAAAGAAGTCAGTTAACGGAGATGGCCTTCCTGGAAAGCAGCAGGGACCAGGGCCTGAGTGCTGGTGGCTCCCTTTCAGTAGGACACAGGCTCTTCCATATTCATGACGCCCATCCACTGGCTTCCCTCATCCATGACACGATCTGGCCCCACCCCCACTTGAGCATTGGACCAAAAACATTTTGTGTTTTTTAAACGCAGTAATGTTAGGAACTTTATGGACACAAATGCTCACTATGCCATGATCTAGCTTAAATAGGGGGCCAATCTGAGAGGGGAGGGATCTTATCTCTCTAATGTAGGCTGGAAATAGATATAGCTTTGTCTTCCTGAAGTCAGAAAACTTTGATTCTCAGTATCCTTTTCTGAGATGTTCACTGAATAAATTGTTTAGGTGCAAGGGATGGAGCCAAGGACTTTTCTCATTTGAAGAAAGCAGTCTACTTCTGAACAATTAGCCCATTCCCCAAACCATTTTTATACAACTGTTACAGTTTCAGAAATTGTGAGCATATTGTTTATCAACCACAAAGAAATGCTTTGCTTACACAGCTGCTATTCATGGTAGGAAAAAAAATCACTACTGTCTGAGCTTTTCTGTTAATATATCACCACTTTACAATATGTAGTTGCTCAGTTTACCAAATCTGCATAAAATGGATTTTTGAAAATAACTTTCCAGATTAGTATAAAGAGGCTTTCTTTACAATTTCATTCCAGTAGAGCTGGCAAATAAGCAAGATGTATTTAATTAAGAAAAGCGGGAATCACATCCACCTCGAACAGTAGTATTTCCCCTTGTAGATTATTCGAGACATATTGGAAACACTCAAGTGGGTCATGCATGCCTGACATTCTGAGTTCTGTCCCAGGGTCCCGTGGTGGAGGGAGAGAACTGATTCCTGAAAGTTGTCCTCTAGATGCCGCAGGAGTGTGGGATACACACACACACACCACCACCACCACCACCACCACCACCAAAGAATAGATAACTTAAAGTTCTAAAATAAATAAATAAAGTTTGCTTATTGTTTTTTTTTTTTTTTTTTTTTTTTTTTTTGAGACGGAAGTCTCCTGTTGCTCAAGCTTGGAACTCTCTACAAGGAGAGCATGGCCTTGAACATCTGACCCTGACCCTCCTACTTCTACCTCTCAATGGGTAGCACTACCACTGTCTGTTCTATTCCAAGCTAGAGAATCGAACCTGCAGCTTCATACATCCGTAGTTAAGCAGTCTAGCAACTGGGCATCATCTCTAATGATGCTTCTAAAAAAGGCTTTAATATTAAAAAAAATCTTGTGTAGGGTTGTAGAGCCAGTAGACACCCCACCCCGCCCCAAACATTCGGTAATATTTGCATATTTATGTGCACACTGCAAACCAAGTGCAGCGAGAGAATCTCTTAACAGCATGGGATGCTTTCTTGACATCTGACTTTCCAGATCCCCTAACTTGATACAGCAGTACCCAAGTGTCAGAAAGAGAAGGGGAGTGAGAGGCGGGCCCCTGGGTTAGCAGAGTCCCCCGCGGGGGTGGGGGGGGGAGGACAGACAGGTCTGAGTCGCACTCACCTAGGCCCCGCCAGCCCAGCGGGCCATCGCAGCTGTCCAGGATCCCGCACAGCTCGCCCAGCAGCGCGGGCGGCAGGTCGAAGAGCAGCAAGTGTGGCGACAGCGAGTCACGGGCCCCGCGCCGGCCGGCCATCGCCCGAGCCCCGGACCCCACGCAGAGGAGCCGGGAGGTCGCCGCTGCCTCCTCCTTTCACAACCGCGGAAATTCAGCTCCACGACGGCTGCCCGGAGCTTGCAACACGCCGCCGTCGCAGGGCGGGTCCCACGTGACGCAGCGAGCCGCTCCCCAGGGATGCCCCTGCGAGACCTGGGCTGCCCCGTGACCCTGAGCGCCACCCCCTTGTCCTCTTGTTATGAAGGGTTCTGTCGGTTCTCAGCTCGGGACATGACCCAGGAGACTAGCCAAGAAAATGAGGGCGGGTGGGGTGGGGGGGGGGGGGACAGCGGCTAGAATCCGGGAAAGCCGCCACCCCTCTGCTGCTCTGGAACCGGTGGCCTCCTGACCACGATGGATCCGAGAAGTTTTCGTTAAGTCTTTTTAAAGTTTCTCTTTGTCCCGTCGGGAAAATAAACGCGTGCTCATCGTGAAACACGTTTTTTTTGCCAAATAAATTTAAACAGAAAGAAACTTGTACACACCGAAGGAAATGGATGTAAAAGAAAACCACAACAAACAGGCCAAACCAGGGCAAGCAAACTGCTCATCCTTGCTACAGAAGGCCACCCCGGCCATAGAGCCACTTGGGTTTACTACAGTCCCGTTTCCTTCCTCCCAGTGCTTCAACGAGCTTGCAACGTGAAGTTTAGGGAACATTGGCTGCTGTATTGAAATAGTCTACCATTTATGCTGTAATCAGGAACCGTACATGCTACTGACAGAGGTGGGAAGATGAAGGTCCACTGAAAAGCTGCTCTTTCAACCCCCTGAGATCTTCCTCGCTGGAATAGCGCCCCCTGGCGATCAGCAGCAATGCTGCCTGGGCATTCAGTATCCACTGTGAATTCCTGTAAAAACTATAAAAGCTGGTGAAGTTTGAACTGTTGGAGCAAGACTTCTTAAGACTCTTCATTCTGATGGCTACGGTTTTTATCAGGGTCTCCGTGCCACCATGATGAGCGTCAGAGGGCTAAGAGAGGATTGCTACAGGGGACTTTTTAACTTTCTAGAGCCGGGAAAGCAATCTGAGACGTGTGCCCGCACAGGAAATCGCCACGTGTGATTGTGTTAGCTTTGCAGCTTCAAAGGAAGGAGACGTTGTTTGGTTCACAACCTTGGAGCTTCAGTCCGTGGTTGCTAAACCTCAATGAGTTTTAGGGTCTTTGAGAAGCCAAAATATCATGAAGTATGTAATTCATGGCGGCAGGAAAGGAGAGAGGGGGTGGGGGAGAAGGGGCGGGGCCAGGGTACCAAAATTCCCTTCAAAGGATCTGATTTATTTCCACTAAGACCCTTCTAGTCAAGCTTTAATCACCTATCAGCACTGTAGGACGGCAACCAAACTTTTAGTTTATGGGCCATCAGACGATGTTTAGAATCCTCACCATAACAATAACAGTGATGGGGCTGGAGAGATGGCTCAGTGGTTAAGAGCACTGACTGCTCTTCTGGAGGTCCTGAGTTCAAATCCCAGCAACCACATGGTGACTCACAACCATCTGTAATGGGGTGTCTGAAGACAGCTACAGTGTACTCATATAAATAAAAATTAATAAAAAATAAAAAAAAACAATAACAGTGACACTCAAAATGTGTATATCACCAGATCTTCTAATGTAGCATGAGGCAAGGAGAAGATCAGGGACAAGATACACCCTTCGAAGCCACGCCTCCAATGACATAATCCACCCGTGACGTCAGTGTCCACGTGAGCTACTTACCTCTCAACACTACTGGGAACCATATGGTCAAGGATGGACTTTTGGTGCGTCCTGTCCAAGCCATAATAAACACGTTCCTCATCTCTAGAGGTGAACTGTCCAGACCTCTAGATAAGCCTCTTCTTTTCCCAGGCGCTCTGAATCCTAGGTGGGCGGCCGTTGCTGTTTGTCTCTGAGATTTTAACTTTGTTTCACCCTGCTGCCTCACCTCCAGCACGATATGAAAAGGAGACTGATTCTTCGGCCTTCCAAACAAAATGTCTTTGGTTCTGCGTTTTTCCTCCTCATAGAGATGAGTCGTCTCACCGACGCTTTATCTTACCCTACTCTCAATAGGACCACTTTACCCTACGAAAATGATTTCTCCTCGGCGCCACCCATGTCCGCACAGCATCGGCACTAACATCCTCCGGACAGCCTCAGTCCTTATCCTACCTGTCGGTGTCAGTTGGAAAAGGAAGCCTGAAGAAGGATGGTGTGGCGAGCTAGGAGAACTTCATTCTACAAAGGGAGCGGGCTGGGAAGAGAAGGGCTTGGCTCCCGCAGCGCTGCTGCTTGTCTTCTTTCTAGCCTCATCATCCCCTCCACCCAAGGGCTTGATGCTCTTCCGTAACTTCTCACCCTGGGATGCTGTCAGCCGCGTTAAGCTCCTTCCGAGGCTGACCAGACGTGGCGATGTGATCTTCGATCTTCATATTCCGAAGCTGTGCGCTAGATAAACCTCGGTAGTTCTAAAGTAGCCCAGTTTTAAACACAAAGAAAACTAGGACATCAATGGCATGTTGGGTGCATGGAAGACTCCTGCTGTCTCAGTTTTGTTTCCTGTTTCTGGATTAAAACACCCTGATGAAAGCAATTTGGGAGAGAAAGGTTTGGGTTTTTTTTTTTTTGTTTTTGTTTTTGTTTTTTTGTTTGTTTGTTTTTTAAGCTCACGATTCCGGGGCCACAGTCCATCATTTTGGAGAAGTAAAGGAGACAGGGACTTGAAGCAGCCACTCCATTATGAGTCGAGAGAGACCAGGGCTGCGGAGATGGCTCAGCAGTTAAGAGTGCTAGCAGCTTGGTATTCCGGGGGACCTGGGTTTGAGTCCTAGCAATCACACAGCAGCAAAAATTAAATAAATAAATAAATAAATAAATAAATAAATAAAATTTAAAAATCCATAACTTCACTTCCAATTTCTTCCAAGAGATTGGAAGGCCTCTTTTGGCTTCTGCAGGCACTGGGCATGCACCTGGTACACAGACATATATGTAGGTAAAACACCCATACACATAAAATTATCTTTTAAAAGAGTGGAAAGCAATGAACCAATGAGTATATGTCAGCGCTCATCTGGCTTCCTGTTATACAGTTCAGGATTCTGGTTCCAGGTGATAGTATCGACTTGGTAGTTAACTAAACATCACACTCTTTGAGTCTTCTGATTCATTAGAATGAGTCACAAGACCCAGGAGAGGTCTATGAGGCCACCCTCACTCCCCCCCCCCACCTCCAGGGATTAGTTCCAAGAGTCAGTCTTGGAACATGTGATTGGACTAAATATCAGAAGGGTGTGGTTGACACTTCCAGCGTGTTAGTCATGTTTTCAGTCATTCAGGCACGAGTGTCACGTATGTTTCTTCAAACAGCCTAAGGACTCAGCACATAGCACCTCTGGAAGCAGATTCAGCTGTGGTGTAAGACGAAATTCCGTCATCCCAGAAACTCCAGCAAAGAGGGGGCGTTGCTCACCATGCCACACAGCCACAGCCACAGGAGGACTCCCCCTCGGCATTAGCACCAATGCTACCTGCTTTTTACAGACAAGGACTGAAGCCTGCGGATGGGATGCACCAAACTATGGTGCTTTTCCAGCTCGGCTTTCGCAGAGTTCTTGTCTCCAAATGTATCCATGTTAAAGTCACCAGGACCTCTCCATGCCAGAGTGGAATGCCACCGGAGTCTATTATATGATGGCTATGTTCATTCTTCTCTCTTTTCACACCTGTCTTTCCTTCCCTCCCTCCCTTCCTCCCTTCCTCCCTCCCTCCCTCCCTCTCATGATCTCTCCAAAACCTCAGTAGTTACCAGATCCTACCTACCCCGTGGCAGTCAGTGAAGAGGGAAAGTTACCCATAAGAAATGTGTGCTTTACGTGGTATCATGCTTAATACTCTAGCAACTCCAGTGTGGAGGAATTCTCATGTTTATTGAGCACTGGAGAAAAATTCCCGCCTAGAGAATTTGCTTTGGACTGTAAAAGCTAGGGTGCTCTTTTCAATAGTCGG
Source organism: Apodemus agrarius (assembly GCA_964023405.1). Lineage (NCBI taxonomy): Eukaryota > Metazoa > Chordata > Mammalia > Rodentia > Muridae > Apodemus > Apodemus agrarius. Next base: position 10,672,411 of record OZ030026.1, on the reverse strand, counting down.
CCAATCTTACAGACTTTTGAGGGTGTGCCCATTAAAGCCAAATTGTCAACAAAATTCCTGAAGTTCGAAAAAGGATGTAAGCTGGGCATGATAACACCTGTCTTTAAGCCAGCACTTAGAAAGGCAGAGGGAGGTAGAGAGAGAGTCAAGAGGTGGAAGCCAGCATGGTTTCCATAGTGAGTTCCGGGTCAACCAGAGACAGGTACATGGTGAGATACTGTGGAAGACAGAGGAAGAGGAGGAGGGGGAGCAGGAGGAGGGGAGTGAGCAGCAGGAGGAGGGGGAGCAGGAGGAGGAGGGGGAGCAGCAGGAGGAGGGGGAGCAGGAGGAGGAGGGGAAGAAGGAGGAGGGAGAGGAGGAGAGGGAGGAGGAGACATGCAGGAGGAGGAAAGAAAAATGAAGAGAAAGAAAGCCAAAAGAAATACTTGTAAAGTCTTTACTGGTTTTAGTATTGAGTGCAGATGTCAAAATAATATGTGGTTTTTAGTTTAGTTGTTCTAGAATTAATAGGTCCTTCCACCGAGAAGTCACTCTGTAATGTTAGAGATTAATAAAAGGGCACTTATATATAATACAAGCTCAACTCTAGCTAAAGCCCTAAGAGAAGCTGGCCAGAATAGAAGATTTTGCTAACGTACATACACCTCACATTTATGCAGTCCACATATGCTGGCATCTTGAAATCTCTCTCAGGTCCTGGCCCTAGGTTACACCTTGAACAGTTTAAACACAGACCGAAGACTACAAGCCTGGCCGCTAAAGCAGATGGGAGATGTACATGGCCAAGAGTTTACATATCTTCAGAATTATTTTAAGTATACCAGTCTTCCTTTTCAAATATCGTTACCCAGAGTCATCATGTTCACCTGGTAAAATTAGGCTTTTCTCAAGAAGAGAGCTAGGTGCTTTACGGTAGGCTAGGACATCAAGTTAGCTAAGACCCTATCCTCCCCTTTCTGTCAGCCATTTCTATCCTGTGAAAATCCTTTGCTAATACCAGAAAGGAACACCAATGGAAGAAAAGGATGCAATAAGATTTGTTGGTGGGCCACGGTTTTTAGAACATTGTATCTTCCTATATTCAGAGTAAGTTCTGTCTGGCATAGAGGGCGTGGCTTCTAGGTCTGCCGCCGTCCCCCCCCCCCTTTTTCCTTGTGCTCAGCAATAGATACCATGTGAGTGTAGCTTGACTCCCATAAGTCAAATATACAACCGGATTCTCTGCGCATCAGACATCCTGAAGGCTGAGATGCAAGCTTTGGCAGAGGTGGACGCCATTGTTGTATGTGTCCTTCCCACGATCCATTATCCTTTCAGGGTTCACTTTTTAAAAGACTTTCCTTTTTTAAAAAAAAAAAAAAATGGATTTACTTATAAGTACACTGTAGCTGTCTTCAGGCACTCCAGAAGAGGGCGTCAGATCTTCTTACTGATGGTTGTGAGCCACCATGTGGCTGCTGGGATTTGAACTCAGGACCTTCAGAAGAGCAGTTGGTGCTCTTAACTGCTGAACCCATCTCTCCAGCCCTCAGAGTTCACTTTTAAACATAAGCTTGAGGCGGGCAACACTAGTAGGAATTCTAGAATGGCAACAGCTGAGCATTAAACCAAGCACAGGGTCCTTCTGAGTGTGTGATCTCTGTGGTGTCCCAGGCAGTGCCTTGTAATTAGTGCTGGTCATGGTTTTGTTACATGTGTTACATCTGGTTTTTCCCAGAGTGTGACATTGTCACACTTAGCTTTAACTACTTGATGAATGCATAGAGAGCTTTCCTTTGAGGTTTCATTAGTGAGAGTAAGCATCTTTCCCTGTGTTTATTACCTATCTGGCTTCATTCTATGCACACACTGTTACCTGATCCAGTCTCTCGTCCAGTTTTCTATTATCAGCTTGCTTCGGAGAGTGGGCCTGGCTTTGTGGTCATTATTTTCATGGTATGGAACAGGAGCTTTATATAGATGTGTACATTAAAAATACTTCCCATTCCATGGCTTGCTTTTCACTCTTTGCTAATGAAATTTACTCCTAGGTGTTCCCAATTTTACATAATGTGTCAATCTTTGTAGATTAAATAATATTTTATCAGTTTTTGGAAATCTTTGCTTTTCTTCAAATTATAAAGAGATTATTTTACATAAATTGAAGTTCTAATATTTCATCTTTCACATAGGGGGTACAATCTAGTTAGAATTATTATTTTTTTCTGAATGAGGTATTGGTGATGTCTTTAGATAATAAAAAGGTAGGTTCCCAATTCTTCTCCAGCTAGCCTTCTATAATCAATACTATTCTTACAACTTTATTGAAGTGAGTAACAACATGTTTAAAAATTAAAAAAAAAAGCTATGCATTTTTTAATTCTTGTTATTGTGGAATGTATCTGATAAGAGGTTCCTGAAAATATTACGTTTTTAGTTTTAGAATAGATAGTTCTTCAATTATTTTGAATCCCACTTGCTGGGTCTTTGGGGGGGGGCTTTGGTTAATAATGGAGAGTACGGGTGAGTTAAAGTAAACTCATAGAAATAATTAAAAGTGGGGGTCAGTTGGTACACCTTTAATCCCAGCACTCATGAGACAGAGTCAGGTGGATCTCTATGAGTGTAAGACCAGCCTGGTCTACATAATGAGTCTCAGGTCATCTGGATATGTATTGAGACCTTTAAAAAATATATAAAGCTGCTGTCGTCCTGGAATATTTCTTTGGTGAGTATACACCTCATGTTTGCAATGTAACGGCAGTAATGTCATGACAGATGCATTTCGTCATCGCCACCTTCTCTGTCATTCTTCCTTCGGGTTCGATCATGAATTCTATGTTTGGGATTCAGAGGTCTTGCCTTTGTTCATCTGTCCAGCATCATTCTTTGGCACCTGTCCCTCGGGAACTTTGCCTACTCAATTCGCAAACGTTGATTCCTTGAAAACCTGTATCATGCCCCCCCCCCCCGGGGGAGGGGTGGATTCCTACTCGTCTTTCAAGAGGAAGCATTATTTAACTTTAAAAGGGTGTGGGAGGGTCTGTTTTTAAAAGAAATGGTTAATAAATGAAGGCCTAAATATTACTTTAAAATAAGTTTACTTAAAAGTGCATTCCTGGACGGAGTATTGAAGAAGTGAATAAATGAGGTTGTTGAATTAATACAAGATTTTTTCTATCCCGTTTAGCACTCTTTCTGGAAGAGATTCTCTAGAGGCCTAGAGGAACTTTTTGAGGAAAATCCTAGAAAATTTTTCCTTGCTAGGACGTGGAAGGGAGCATTCTCTTCTCCTACTAGGAAGCAACCTCCTCCTCTCCCAGTGGAGATTTTTTTTTTTTTTGGCAAGGGAGCGATCGACTGGTTCGGCGCTCGCAGCAGCGAGGCAGTTCGGCTAGTTCTGCCTGGCGGCCGTCCCGGAAGTGGGCGAAGGCGGTTGCGGTCAGTGCTGGCTCCCTCCTCGGCCGGGCAGGTGCGGGTGCTGCTGGCGACATGGCCGACACGGACCCGCGCTATCCCCGCTCCTCCATCGAGGATGACTTCAACTATGGCAGCTGCGTGGCGTCGGCCAGCGTGCACATCCGCATGGGTAGGTGGCGGGTGGCCCGGGGGGACATAAGTTTATCAAGGACCGGAGCGCTTCCTAGCCGCCTTTCTGGAGGGGTGAGGCCAGATCGCCCATACCAGCGGTTCTCAACCTGTGGGTCGCAGTCGGGACCCTTTCCCAGGGGTCGCCTAAGGCCATCTGCCCATTACGATTTGTGACAGTAGCAAAATTACACTTATGGAGTAGCGAGGGAAATACTTGTATGGTTGGGGGTCAGCACAAGAGGATCTGTATGCATTGGGAAGGTTGGAAATAACTGGCCTATGCCTTTATTTATTTGTTCCCTACGCTGAGAGCTTCTGGCAACCAAGACCTTATCATCTCAGTCATTGCTGTCTCTTCGTGGGGGGCCGGCGTGTGTGTAATGACTGAGAAGTTTCCCAGATCGGCGAATGAAGTTCCCAGATCATGGCAGTGCAAGCTGTTATTTTGAGTTTAAGCGGTTCGTTGTCGCGTAACGAAGCGGAATTCACTGTCCACCAAAGGTCACTTAACAGAAACTGACCCGATGCAGCCTGTCTGGGCAGCTGGAACCGGTTCTGGACAAAAAGAAAATTTGAAGGTGGTTCCGGCGCGTCAACAATCTTGGCGCTTACCTAGCCCGATATTCCAGTTATGAATTTTGAAATTATCTTGACAAGTGGCCTCAGCTTTTAAAATATATTGAGACAGAGAAAATTTGCCACCCTAGACACTTGGGCGCACAGCCCAGTTCTGTTTCGTCTCACCAGAACTTTATCATCTTTCAAAGCAAAAGTGAAACTGTATCCTTTAACTCGCCTGTGCCTGCCTCCTCTGCCTTGGCAACCACGTTCCTTCAATCTTTATGAAACTATTAAAACTGCCCAGTAAAAAAAGAAATCATACACTTTAGCCTTTGTGACTGGCATGTTTCTATTAATTTCTTCAAAGCGCATCCATGTCATAGCATATGTGTCTGGTCATCTTTTCTTTCTCTCAGGCCTACTCCAGAATGCCACGTAGTTGAGATCATGTATGTTGGGTCTTTTTCCCTCTTCAGATTAACATTATTTACTTGGTACTGCCGTGTGTATTTAAGATTCCCCTCCGCTATGCTCCATGGCCGGATAGCTCATTTGCCTGCTGCTATGGAAGACTCCTCCGCTTTCTGTTTGTGCCTGCGTACTTTCTTTCTTCAGCTCAAGGTCGTTCTCTTGGCTGCTTCCACGTTTGGGCAGTTATGGATAAAATTGTTTTGTAAACTCCCCTGTGCAGGTCTTTTGTGTGTGCATAGTTTCAATTCATTTGGATAAATACCAAGATGCAGGATAGCTGGGGTATACAAGAATGTGTTTAGTACTGTAAGAAACCACTAGACAGCTGGGCAGTGGTGGCGCACGCCTTTAATCCCAGCACTTGGGAGGCAGAGGCAGACAGATTTCTGAGTTCGAGGCCAGCCTGGTCTTCAGAGTAAGTTCCAGGACAGCCAAGACTACACAGAGAAACCCTGTCCCGGAAAGAAAGAAAGAAAGAGAGAGAGAGAGAGAGACAGAGAGAGACAGAGAGAGAGAGAGAGAGAGAGAGAGAGAGAGAGAGAGAGAGAGAGACACCACTGGACAGTGGCCCTGCCCTCCTAGCGACAAAGAATGAGTTCTTCATCCTTGCCAGAATTTGGTGCTGTTATTATTTTGGATTTGGGCCATTATTATAGGTTTTCTTTCTTTGTTTCATCTTTCTTTCTTTTGTTCCTTCCTTCCTTCCTTCCTTCCTTCCTTCTTTCTTTCTTTCTTTCTTTCTTTCTTTCTTTCTTTTGTTCATTCTTTTGTTCTTTCTTTTGTTTACCAGGTATATCATTGCAAATATTGTCTCCCAATCTGTAGCCTGACCTTTCATCCCCTTGGTAGTACACATTTCAAGAAACACTTTATGGTTTGAACATTTAGCACATGCATAGGAAGTGCATCACATCTCTCCCCCAATCCCAGCCCCTTCAGTTCCTCCTTATCCCTGCACTGCTTTTCCCTCTCAACGTCTTGTGCTCCTTTTTAAAAACCCCACTGAGTCCAGTTCGTGCTGCCTTATGAGCATGATATCGGGACATACAGTATGGGTAGCCACATAGTGTTGTAGAAGGAACCTGGCTCTCCCTGTCTTAGTCACTGTTCTATTGCTGAAGAGACATGGCCACTTTTAAAAGAGAAAACATTTTGTTGGGAACATGCTCACAGTTTGAGAGGCTTCGTCCATTATCATCATGGCAGGAAGCTTGGCCGCGTGCAGGCAGGAGCTAGAGCAGTACCTGAGAGCTACACCCTGATCTGTAGGCAAAGAAGGAGACAGGCTCTGGACTTGTCCTTTGAAACCTCAAAGATCACCTAGTGACACACTTCCTCCAACAAGGCCACGCCCACTCCAACAAGGCCACACCACCTAGTCCTTCTAATAGCCCCATTCCCTGGTTACTAAGTATTTAAGTATATGAACCTATAAGGGGCTGGTCTTCCTCAAGCTGCCACACTGCCCCCAGGAGTCAAAAGCTGCTAATAGCTTCTCTGGTAATCCATTTGAGTCATGGCTTTTGGATTGCAGTCCTTCTTTCTTTCTTTCTTTCTTTCTTTCTTTCTCTCTCTCTCTCTCTCTCTCTCTCTCTCTTTCTTTCTTTCTTTCTTTTCTGCCAGTATTTTAAATTTATTCTTTGACAGTTCCATACGTGTATACAATGTATCCTGTCCAGCCTCAGTCCCTCCAACAGCCCTTTCTCACCTTCCTGTCCTTTTGTTTGTTTGTTTGTTTTTTAATACACTGAATCCTCTCAGTGCTACCCACATTTGCAGGGGAATAGCGCACCATCTACCTAGGCCAGAGCAACTTAGTAGCAGCCAGGCAGGAAGGAAACCGACTCCCACCAGTAGCCGTCAACTGCTTCTTGTCCCTTAATTTTCAGACCGGTGAGTCCAGGTTCTTTCTACAACACTACACCATTTTCTAGCCTCGCTTTAAAAAGGCACATTCCCCAGCGTGACATCTGGTATGTCATTTCCAGAACTGAGTAGGTCATCAGAAATTTCCTCTCTCCCCATTAGCTCACCTCACATAGTAAGGGCAGGCTCCAGGGGAATCCCACTTCCTCTTGAAATGTCCCTGAGCTCCTGAGCCCCATCCACATCCATCTTGACTGGCTTGATCTGGCGCAGGTCCTGTTCAGGTCCAGTGAGCTCATGAGTGCAGCAGCTGGGCCTCGCCTTGGAGACATTGTTTCTCAGGATGTCTTCCCATCTCCCTAGCTCTTACATTCTTTCCATCTCTTCTTTAATGTTTCTGAGCAGGGTGTGAGAGAATGAAAGACCCCTGTAAGGGGTAATTTTCTCAACAGTCCCATGTCCTCAGCACATGGAGTGAAGATTAAGCTGTGGCCTTTTCATATATGTGCATTGTTGTTGTTGTTGTTGTTATTTTATTTATTTATTTAACATTCTGCCTGCATATACGCTTGCACTCCAGAAGAGGGCACCAGATCTCTTCATAGAGATGGTAATGAACCACCATGTGGTTGCTGGGAACTGAACTCAGGACCTCTGGAGGAGTAACCAGTGCTCTTAACCACTGAGCCATCTCTCCGGCCCCGTCATATATGTTCTTTATCGTGGTGAATTGGTTTCTTTTGGTTCCTAGCTCACAAATCACGGTAGACTTTTGTCACTTGCTTTTTTCTGTGTCAGTTGGCAGCGACATGACATCATTTCCTCCCGTGTCTATCATTCTATAAATGTGGTATATGACCTTTGATTGACATTCATGTATTGAATCATCCTAGCATTCCAGGAGTAAATCCCACTTAGTCATGTTTAATGTACTTAATATGCCATCAGCTCTTCTTTACCGTTTGTTGTTGTTGTTGTTGACTATTGTGCCTGTTCATCAGGTATGTAGTGCCGTAGTTTTATCCCACTGTTTAACTTTGTGGCTCTTGATAGAAATGCTTGAAATAAGAAGGGAGCAGCCGCCGGGTGGTGGTGGCGCACGCCTTTAATCCCAGCACTTGGGAGGCAGAGGCAGGCGGATCTCTGAGTTCGAGGCCAGTCTGGTCTACAGAGTGAGTTCCAGGACAGCCAGGGCTATACAGGGAAACCCTGTCTCGAAAAACCAAAAAAAAAAAGAAGGGAACAGCCATATGTAGCAAGTACTGGAAGTGGGTAGAACTGAGAGTTTCCTGCTCGTCCCAGATATGATGACATAAGACAGTGGATCGGTTCAGGGAAGGACAGGGACAGGAGATGACAGACGTGACACTGCAGGAAACTATCAGAAACAATACAATCAGACTGCAGAGGTGGTTCTGAGGGTGTCACAGGAGTATCTGTGAGAGAGGCCTCGGTACGGTGAGGTAAGGAGAGAAGTCAGGCTTAAGGAATAGTTCAAACCTTTAAGGGATATTTAACAAACACATCTGATTTTGTTTTCCCTCAGAAACTCTGCACTAGATGCAAAGATGGATAAATAGAAGTTTTGCAGGTCACAATTGCTGTTCTTAAAACATTGACTTGGCCAGCCCCAGAAATACCATTTTTCGTGGCAACTTAGCTAAATTCTAAAGCGCCTCATGCAAGTTGGAGGGGCTTTCGGGAGAAATGAGGCATCTGAGAACTGAAGTAACCCGAGGAGGGAGTGGGACTCCCTCCCTCTGTGTGTGAGGGGAGCTCATGGGGAGAGAGGACACTTCCGATGAGCCACTCAGTGCCAGGAGTAACACACCAAATGTCACCGTGGGGAATGTGCACAGAGCAGTTAGAAAATAGGACAGTGTTGTCAAAAGACCTTTGACTCAGGAGTCTGAAAATGAAACACAGTCTGGCTGGTAGTGCGGAGTCAGGCTTTGCCCCGTGATCCCTAATCTTTAAAGTAGACAATCACAGCACATAACGGGATGCTTTAAGGGTCAAACAGTTATTTAAACATTGAAATGTCTCAAATTTGGGTAAGAAGTAGTTTGGCATGAGACTCAAAACTAGGTTTCACAGTCCCTAGAAGAACCTCCCTCCCTCCCAACTCTCCCTCTCTGTCCCTCCCTCTCCCGTCTCTGTTTTTTTTTTTTTCCCCACATAGTTTTATTCTTATATGTAAGTACACTGTAACTCTTCAGACACACCAGAAGAGGGCATCAGATCTCATTACAGATGTTTGTGAGCCACCATGTGGTTGCTGGGATTTGAACTCAGGACCTTCAGAAGAGCAGTCAGTGCTCTTAACCACTGAGCCATCTCTCCAGCCCGCATAGTTTTATTCTTGATTGATTTCTGTGTACTGCACATGACTATAACAGTATAGATCATAATCTCAAGCACTCAGTAAACTTGTTTGAATGAATAGCTAAATATCCAGGAACATTTTAGTTAGGAGCCCTGGAAACTAGGCTGCTAACTAGGCTGACCACTTCCATGTTTATTAAGTGATTCTCAGCTGTTTCTTTGTAATTAAAAGGATAAGCAAAATGCTTCCTTTAAAAATAAACAAAGGCCTCTCTTCTCCTCTTCTCTCTGTGCACATGCCCTGTCTCCCCCTCTCCAACCCCATTTCCCCATGACGACTTCCCTGGCCTCAGTCCTTGGGGCCAGTGATCTTCCCCACTGACAGCAGCTTCCCAATAAACATGCATTTAATATAAAAATAAAATACACAAAGGGGCTATTTATAATGTATACATTTTCTGAAAGACACTTTTGGAATGCTGAACTTCTAATCAGGATTCTCTGTTGGAAACCGTGTTCACCTTGAATCTGTTCACAGCAGTAAGTAGCTTACATAACAAGTCCACTGTAACAACACATGAGTGCATTACACAGGTCTGTTTTATCAGCATGCTATGTGTAATTGGGAAAATTAAGATACTGCTATTTTGTACACATGAATACAACCTCATAGTCCACAGGGTGTGTTATCTACAGACCTGTCTCATATTTTATATGTTCGCTTACTGTATCTTACATTCGAAAATAGCTATCCTTACAGATTTATCAATCTTATGAAATGCAGTGCTCTCCCATAGTGTATATTACTGTGATTTATTTAAACGTCATCTCTTGAGGGTTACCTATCATCATTTATATAGATATAAAGGTTAAATTCATTTTAAATTTGATTGACTATCACTTGTTGACTGTTCAGCAAACAATGCAGGAAGATACCTTTTTTGTACCCTTTATGAAGATTTTTGAACTGCCAGTGTGGTAGATCCGGGCGTGGCCACATGATAAATATTTCCAGCTTTGTAAGATGCATATGTAGTCTGTGTCCAACTGTTCAAAAGCGGTTGTAGAGGCTATCTCAAGGAATGAGTCCACTTAGTCACAAAGCCAAGTTATGGGCTAGAGGGCCATAGTTCTTAGGTAGATTAAAAGCTTATCTTAAACTGGATGTGGCCTACACACTTAGAATCCAAGCATTTTGGAAGCTGCAGCAGGAAGATCATGAGTTAGCGGTCAGCCTGAAGTATAAAGAGACCTTGTGTAAAAGAATGAATGAGAAGGTGATCTTGGCGTTGATTTGCGTTTCTCTAGCTGTGTGAGTGAATGCGACCGTATTCCTTTATTTAGAGGTGGGCTCTCTGCTAGGTGTTTGGATGTAGCTGTGTACTGTAGACACGTCAGTCCTCAGACGTCAGGAGTTGTCATTTCGATGGGGAAGAAGGCAACACAGACCTTATGTAAATATACTAAAATAAATAGAGGAACAAAACGGATGTGGGTCAAAAGAGACGCAAGTATGGTCTTAAAACTGGTTAGGAGCTGGAGAGATGGCTCCACCGTTAGCCACACTGGCTGCTCTTCCAGAGGACCTGGGTTCAGTTCCCAGCTGCTTACAACCTTCTGTAACCCGAGTCCCAGAGGATCCAATATTGCCTTTCCTGGCCTCCTCTGATGTTGCATGCATGTGGTGCACAGGCGCACATGCAGACAAAACGCTCATGCACATAAACAATAGGACGTGATGGCAGCTCTTTTACTTACGCAATGGCAAAGGACTTTTTGTCTTTAAGAAGTTTCATTGTAAAGAAGCTTTTCCATTTATGTAGTTTTATTCGTTTTCATATCCAAGATGGACCATTTTGTAAAACTGCTGCCTTTTTCTTTCCCTTGTTTAATGCTTTATGTACAAATAGGCATCTGATCATTTCTTTTTATTATGATGAAAATATTTGAACTATCTGAACCATTAATTTAATTTACTTAAGTATTAATGGCCTTTGGGGGGATTAGATAGCCCTTCTACTTTTTGGTTATTTCTCTCTAGATTTAGTTACAGGTTTTATTCTTTAGATCATAGTTAAAGCAAAAATGCCCATGAAAAAGTAATTTTTCAGGCAGTGAGATGTTTGCCTGGTAAAAGTGCTTGCGCCAAGCAGCACCATCTGAGTCAGAGCTGGAAGTCACGTGGTGGACGCGGGCTCTGACCCGGTGTACTTCCGCCGCTACACTGGGACCGCGGCTCACTCTCCTCTCGGCTGCCGAACAAAACAAAACAAAAACAGAGACAAAAACAAACAAACAAACAAAAAAACCCTTATTTTTTCCAAAGAAATTTGGTCTTGACAGGGCCAGATAGTTTGAAAAATGATCACATGACTATTTCTCTCTCTTCCAGCCTTTCTCCGAAAGGTCTACAGCATCCTCTCTCTGCAAGTTCTCCTGACTACAGTGACCTCAGCCCTGTTCCTGTATTTCCAGGCTCTGCGGACATTTGTCCATGAAAGGTAAGAGGAGAAAATTCTAGATCGTTTCCTGATATTTCATCTTATGAATGTTTTTTTTTTGTTGTTGTTGTTGTTTTTGTTTTGTTTTTTCGAGACCCGGTTTCTCTGTATAGCCCTGGCTGTCCTGGAACTCACTCTGTACACCAGGTTGGCCTGGAACTCAGAAATCTGCCTGCTTCTGCCTCCCAAGTGCTGGGATTAAAGGTGTGTGCCGCCACTGCCTGGCAAATGTAATTTTTCTATCATAAAAGTCTATCAGGGTGGTAGTGGCACACGCCTTTAATCCCAGCACTTGGGAGGCAGAGGCAGGTGGATTTCTAAGTTCGAGGCCAGCCTGGTCTAGAGAGTGAGTTCCAGGACAGCCAGGGCTACACAGAGAAACCCTGTCTCAAAAAAAAAAAAAAAAAAAAGTCTATCATCAGACCCCTGTAAGCCTGATTCATTTTTGACGAAGGAGAATATTTCACAACACGTTTTTGGTCTTTTAAACCTCATTTTAGTTTATAGTTTTATGTTAATCTAGAATGAAGAGTTTGTACCACGGGCTGCTGAGGTGACTCAGCCTGGGAAAAATATGCCAGGGGTAATGAGCTGCAGGACCCATGAGGAAGAAAGAGAAAATCGACCCCCACAAGTTGTCCCCTGGGCCTCCACACATAGGCACTGGCACTCAGACCCCCATGCCCCTCCCCCTACCACATGCAAACAAAATAAGTAAAACTTAAAAATAAAAAAGAAAGAAAACATATTTTTCTGTATACATCACAGTTATTTCATTTTATTACATTTAACTGTACCATCCATCTTGTGACCGTCTTGTCCCCAAAGCCCAAGACTATACTTGCAAAATAAAGTTATGTGAAAAATGTGTGGTCGTGTTAATCCTGTTTCATTGACAGAATGATTTTACTGAGAAGTTTCTAGAGGAGCTGCACCTGATCTATCACTTAGTAAAGGTTTTCCTCTCGGCAAAAGTATTTAAGTGGCTAAAGATAAGAAAATAAAATAAAGAGAAAAAATGAAGGATGACTGGTTTCTAAGAAGTAGATTGTCTTTCCTCCTTCTACCAAAGGAGATCTTAAACTATTAGTTGGCTATTCAGGGATGTAGCTATTTAAATTATAGGATACCCTAAGAGAGTAGCCATGTGTAAAATTCACTTCAAATGTAAATATCTTTTGCTTATTGTATTTTACCTAACAAAATACTATGCTAATTACAAATATTACTGCACCGTGAAGGACATTAGTAAAGGAAAGATGGATTAAACAGCCCCTCCCACCCTCTTACGCCCTTCCCTCCCACCCTCTTAAGCCCCTCCCACCCTCTTAAGCCCCTCCCACCCTCTTACAGCCCCTCCCACCCTCTTATAGTCCCTTCCACTCTTTTATAGCCCCTTTGCATTCCACACCCTTCAACTTAGCAAATAAGTTTTTCTTTTTTTAATTTTGTATGGATCCAGATTTTTTTTCTTATAGTTCTAAGAACATAGAGATTTCATAGATTTTACTAAGTTGTATGCCATCATCCCAGCTATTGTTTGAAATACCTTTTAATGTTATGTCTTTCAGCCCTGCCTTAATTGTGGTGTTTGCTCTCGCATCTCTGGGCTTGGTCTTTGCGTTGACCCTGCACAGACACACGCATCCTCTGAACCTCTATCTCCTCTTTGCATTTGTGAGTACTTTGATGTTGTCTATGCCCTTAGCATTCAGCCTGGGCTTCCAAAACAGTTGTGTGTACACGTGTTTGTCCGTGCATGAGCGTGTGGGGGTCAGAGGCCGGCACTAGGTGTCTTCCTCTTTCGTTGTCCACCTTGGTTTTGAGACTGGGTCTCAGCAGATCCGAATGGACCGTCTCAGCTGGAGTTGCCGAGTGCTAAGCCGCAGGAACCTGCCGGTCTCTGCCTCCAGACCCGGGTTACAAACATCCCTCACCACACCAGGCTTTTCCCCTGGGCCCTGGGATCCGAACTCAGGCGCTCGTGCTTGCGCAGCACACGGTTTACCCGCAGGCCCGTCGCCCCAACCCTGACCGGTTAGACTACCTTAGAAAACGACTTACACATGCATATTCTTTTAGCACTCGTCACTGTCCTCTGCTTTAGTGGTTCTTCTGCTATTAGGATTTAGTGGCAAACACAGCAGCCTGGAATCCGATGGCCTGGCCTCTCAACCCTCTGCATATGCGACATTTGTTTGGCAAGGCCTTTTTGTACACACATAAAATGAAAATTGTAAGATCTGTCATCTGTGTGATGCTATGTGCCTCTAGTTTTCTGGAGGCAGGAGCGGGGAGAGTGTATTGTACCTTTAACTTAGAGAAAACAAGCTCTCGATGAATTCTTCTAGGTTAGTTTCATATCTTGTCTCGGTTCTCTTGAGGGGCCATTTTTTGTTTCTAACTTGTTATAAATTTAAAGATGGGCAAACTTAACATTAGGTTCTATTTACTTGCTGAAACATTTGCTAAAATTAAAATCCCAGTTGACTTCTATAAAACCTTCCTCTCAATTTGAGTCAGGCTGGGGAAGTTCTGTGTATTTTTCCATTCTCTTGCCTCCTCTGGTGACAAGTTTCCTCCAGTGCTGTGTCCTGACGGTTTTCCCTGGGCATTGGAGACGCGGTATGTGTTGTCAGTTCAGAGTATAGAGGCCCGTGTTGTGAGTCAAAAGCGTCCAATAAAGGATGATTCTGCAAATGGTTCATCTTAAAGTGATGCTATGACTTTAAACATTATTTATTTCACATTTAATCATTTAAATCTTAATCTGTGTAAGCGTATGGGCCCCAGCCCAAGTTGTCTCAAAAGAGAGTTCATTTTCAGGGTGCCAGAGCAGCTCGTATCCCAGTTTTTAAGAACTGGAGGAAGGTTCTGGAGGCGATGCTGTCGAATAACTGAGTGCAGGCCACTGTGGTCCCTCTCTGCCCCACGCCTGCCTTGCCCACCGTTCCCCTTCTTCCTCCGACCTGACGGCCTGTCGTCAGCCCCACACAGTTCCTTCTGCTGCTGTGACTCCCACTGTCCCTGCGTCACTGCTTCAGATCCTGAGAGAAAGTATCTGGCTGTGCAGATCACAGCGTAGATGTTAGCAAATATGTAGTGTTCAGTCGTGGTCAGATCCCAGTTCCTGCCTCATTTTGTACAGTGGGTGATGAGGAGGCAAACAAACAAAAAAATGAGACCTGTGGCCACCTGTGTGGGCAGCAGGATGACTCAGTCAGTAAAGATGTTTGCAAGTCTGGTGACCTGAGGCCGACCCCTGAAACCCACATAAAAGTGAGAATGAACCAACTCCGCAAAGCTCTTTCCTCCGACCTCCACTGGTGTGCCCTGGCATGAAGCCCCTTCACACGCACATATCCTGGGCACATATAATAACAGTAAATTTACAACAGCACATCCACATGGGGGCTCACAACATTTTAAACTCTAGTTCAGTTCTAGGGGATCTGACACCCTCGTCTGGTCTCCACGTGCATATGGTACACACACAAACATAATTACATATAGGCAAACACTTGTACACATAAGATAAAAATAAATCTTAAACAAAAGTCATGATCTTCAAATCTGTTGCAACCTCTTTTTAGAACGACTGGTTTCTTTGTAGCACAGGTGAGACCCCTTTTTGCCCATCAGAGAGCTCTGACTAGAAAAACCTAAGGCCAAGGTTTCATGAGCAGGATGCCACTTGTTATTACGTGACCCCTTTGTTCATCACTGCTCAGCTGAAGTCGCTTAACAAATAAGGAAGTTCGTAAACCACACTTCTTCCTCATTGCTCCCGGAACTCCGGACACTGTTTCTTCGTTGTTGGGTTCTGTTTTATTTTTTTCTTTTGTTCTTCTGCAGCAGAGTAAGAAAGGAAAGGAATTTCACTGGCTCTGTCAGGGTGTGCATGTACATGTGTGTACTCATTTTTTTCAGAAAGTACTATTTCAGAATGGGACAGCGGTTTCAGTGTGACACTGTCCCTCTCATCTATAGCAGTATTTAGTCTCCTTTAATTCCGGGTGGGGTTGCTTGTCATGTTACACATATCTACATATAACAAGAGAAAACTAATTTTCTATGTTAGTCCCCCTGTTTAACCTTCCTATTACAAAAATTCGGCTGTCGCTTAAGGAGCTGCCACGAGGACATAAATATCCACAGTGCATCGAGGCCCCTGATTGCACTCTCCTGCCCCGTGCCTGTCACAGGCTCCTCTGAAGCTAATGTGAGACCATTCCCACAGGACTGGACTGCACTGCTAGACATGAGGATGCATGTGGGGATAGCGCCCATTTTTCATGCAGCCCTTAATGAGAGTTTCTTCCTTAGACACTGTCGGAAGCCCTGGCTGTAGCAGCTGTTGGTAAGTCCCTTTTCATGTTTTACTGTGACTAAAATCCTTCAAGTAACGAGGTATTTGGGGTTAAACTTTAACATCATGAGATGTTATATTCAAAACATGACATTTATGACGATTGTCGGTAAGCAAAGTCAAATATTTATACTTCGTGTAGTTCAGCCAAGCTGAGAGGAAACAGGCAAACAGGAGTGGAGAGTAGCTTTTCATTTATGTTTCCTGTTGACAGAAACGAGATGCTAGAGGTGATCTCTCCTCCTTCCAAGGTCTCTTGTGTCACACTTCAGTCCCTAAGAACTGCCCTCAGCCCCCTGTCCCCAAGTGGCACACAGGATATGGGTTCATTTCTCTTCTGTCTTTCATGTGTCTCCTGGCCAAGTGTCTGCTATCATTATGTGACGTCCCCTAATAATGTCTCAAATTAAAAATCCAGTGAACCATAATAAAAAATCGGAGTGTTCGCAGGTGGGCTACTGCGGGCGTCACAGATCCACATTAACTGTTTGAGTGCCGGCAAGTCGCTCCCTATGAGAAATACATTTCTCTCTTTTGCTGTCGCTGCTTTTAACCATTTGGTCCTCCACACCACGGGTCAGTGGCAGGCCATCTCAGTCATCCTGCATGTTTTCCTTGCTCAGTGCCTTGGGCTGGGCTATTCAACTGATCGAGCTGTCTAGGTAATGGCGAACATGACTGCCACGGTCCAGGAAGCACAGGCAGAAGACCCGGGTTCTGGTCCTGCCTGACCACAGGGACCGTACAAAGGCCCTGACCAGTACTAATGGAGCCGTCCTGGTCACTTATAGACTTCTCTACAGTTTGGCCAGCTATAAGAGAATATCACCTACTTATTTTGTATAAATAAATATTTGGAGTTTTTAAATGTTACTATGCGTGTGGTTTTACGGTAGCAATATATTCAAGGCTGGGTGAAGCATTGTAATAGTTCATATTGGTAAGTGGAATAGAAAAGAGCAAGAGTGGGGGACCAGACAGGAGCGGGGTGGATGTGATTAGATAACCTTGTGAACGTGTGTGGGAATACTACAGAGAAACCCATTATGTATAGATAATTAGTAAACACAGCAAAAACTAAAACGTAAGAGGTTTTCTGCCGACGTAGGCAGGGCTGTGTGTCGTGGCTGTTCATGCACGTCGTAACAGGTGTAATTTTGCAGTTACCTTCTATGATGTGTACCTGGTTCTGCAAGCGTTTATACTGACCACTGCAGTCTTTCTTGGCTTGACTGCCTATACTCTACAATCAAAGAGAGATTTCACCAAATTTGGAGCGGGGTAAGTCCTAAGTCTTGGGTCACACACACACACACACACACACACGCACACGCACACGCACGCGCACGCGCACGCACACGCACACACACGCGCACACACACACACACACACACACACACTGTATTACAAGTAGTAAGGAAATGCTGTTGTGTTGGTGTCTGTGCCTTTGACATGGAGGCTAATACAAAGCCGGCCCTGAGTTCTGGGTGGGCCCTTCTCTCCAGGAGCGTTCACGCTCACGCTCACGGAGAAGGGCTGTGGAAAGGGAGGTGAGTGTGTCTGCGCTCCTCCGTGGCCCCCAAAGGAGGCGTTTTAGAGCACTGCAGCCTGTGTGCATTAGGAACAGGATTGGGTTTAACTGACAGTTCAGCCTTGGTTCTAATCTCATTTCTGTTGCTCTAATAAGTATTTATGAGTCCTTACATTTTAGTTATTCTTTGGTAAAAATCTGGAGTTTTTATCTTCATAAAATAATATGAAGAAATAATGAAGAGAATGGGTTTAAAAATGTTTTGGGGGCTGTAGAGATGGCTCAATGGTTAAAAACATTTGCTACTCTTGCAGGGGACCTGGGTTCTGTTCCCAGCATCCTCATGGTGGCTCTCAATCATCCCCCAGAGAACCTGGTACCTGCTTCTGACCTCTTCAGTTATCAGCAGGCATATGGTACACATGCATACATGCAGACAAAACACTCATACAATTAAAAACACTTTTTTTAAAAATTAAAAACAAGTGTTTTAGTAAGGAATATTGTAACTTGTTAACCTTTGATTTTTTTTCCAGGTTGTTCGCTGGTTTGTGGATTTTGTGCTTGGCAGGATTCTTAAAGGTGAGTTGTTTTAGAACAGTGAACTCGAATATAATTCTGCCTATGACAGCATAAGTCACCTAAAAGACCCTGAGTGTCATTTATAGAGGACACTTTGCCATAATTATCTATACACTTATATATAGGATACAGAATAATTTCAGTGAAAATCATGGTCTTGTGTTAATCATTATCACTGATTGAGAAAAAGCTGAATGCACAAATAAGAGAAATTACACACAAAAGGCCCTGACTTCCAGCTGCTGACCTCACTGAACTCTGAGAGATGGGGCTGATGAGGGTAAAGGTGCTTGCCTCTAAGCCTGGCGGCTGAAGTCTGTTCCCGAGACCCACAGAGTGCAAGGCCTCTTCTGCCGTCCACATTCATGTGTGCTGCTGGTCTGTGCACAGTCACCACCCTCACAAAACGAGTGAATGTCACAACAAGTTTAATTCTTAAAAAAAGTTCATGTTTAGAATGTTACTATTCAAAGTCAAGTAGTGACGGTAACTGCTGATGATAACTGAAAGATAGCTGCTTGTCCACACATGCCTACTTCTGTGAAACAAGCACATACGAGGTAGCTCTGCCCGCCTTCCGCTCGCAGCATCTGTCTTCATACATCTGCGTCGTGTGTCTTGTCACACATGCCACTGGCAGGAGACTGCATTCAGAGTCCCTGAGGTGGGTCTCACCTGTGTATAAACATGTTCTTTATTCCCCTGCCTGCAGGTGTTTTTTTATAGTGAGACGGTGGAGCTGGTCTTGGCCTCTGTAGGCGCCGCCCTCTTCTGTGGATTCATCATCTACGACACCCACTCGCTGATGCACAGACTCTCTCCCGAGGAGTACGTGCTAGCGGCCATCAGCCTCTACATGGACATCATCAATCTCTTCCTGCACCTGTTGAAGTTTCTGGAAGCAGTTAATAAAAAGTAACTGAACAGTATTCAGAGTCAGTTTTATTGTGAAAAAAGTTTATCTACTTAAATATTAAAAGCATTTGTGATCTTTATTGGCATTCTGCATTCTTCTACCATTTAGACTCTTACTATTTTCTGTATTTTACTCATTTCCAAATTCTTGACTTAAAGTCTCAGACAAGAGTTAGTAAAATGTCTTTTCCTTTTTTGTAAACTGAGGCACGGCTCTGCATAGTCCAATATGGCCTCTAACTCAGGATCTTGCTATGTCAGCTTCCTGTGTTCTGGAAATACAGGCATGTGCCACCTGCCTGGCTTATTTATTAATATTTTATAAGTGTTTTTCTGCACATATGTATATGTAGCATGTGTATATCTGGGGTCTGCAGAGGCTAGAAGGGGGTACTGTATCTGGAGCTGGAATTACAGGCAATTATAACATGGAAACTGCACTGGAGTTCTCTTAAGAGTAGGGAGTACCGTTCAAAACCATCGAGCCATTTGTCAGTTCACTGTCCACCTCCAAAAATGTCTAGTTTATAAGTGGAAAGTCACTGGTGTAAAATATATTTGATAAAAATGAATGGTGTTTATATTTAAAGGCAACAAAATTCATATGTATAAGAGCTTTGTCATGCGGAATTGCAAGTGGATTTGTGGAATGTATCTTCATACCATAATAGGTTGATTTCATTTTCCAAATTTCTCTTCAAAAGCCACAGCCTTTTGGTACATGAAACAAGGAGCTGTCAATTTAGAGCATGTGTAAGGTGGATTTCTAAAACCCAGTGCACGCTTGCCTCCTTTTGTTTTAATGCCATGTGTGTTTTGCCTGTAAAAATTTCAGAACTTTCAGTACTATACACATGCTTTCTTCAAGACACAACTCTCCTAGCAATCAAACAGGAATTTCTTTCTTTTCTTTTCTTTTCTTTTCTTTTCTTTTCTTTTCTTTTCTTTTCTTTTCTTTTTTCTTTTCTTCTCTCTCTCCTTCCTTCCTTCCTTCCTTCCTTCCTTCCTTCCTTCCTTCCTTCCTTTCTTTCTTTCTTTCTTTCTTTCTTTCTTTCTTTCGAGACAGGGTTTCTCTGTATAGCCCTGGCTGTCCTGGAACTCACTCTGTAGACCAGGCTGGCCTCGAACTCAGAAATCTGCCTGCCTCTGCCTCCCAAGTGCTGGGATTAAAGGCGTGCACCATCACTGCCCTGCCAAAGAGGAAATGTCTGAGTCGTCATTAAAGATAACTCCGGGGGCTGGAGGCGTGGCCGAGTGGCTAAGAGCATGTGCTGCCCTTGCAGAAGACCTGGGTTCAGTTCTGTGATGGCTTGGATATGCTGGGCTCATGGCAATATTGGGAGGTGTGGCCTTGTTGGAATAGGTGTGACTTTATTGGATGAAGTGTAAAGCTCAGGCTCCACCCAGTTCGGGAGAGAGCCTCCTGGCTGCCTTAGTTCTGGGCTTCTCCAGCATCATGTCTGCCTGCCTGCCTGCCTGGAAATCCTAACTAAAACTGGTTCCCAGCACCCCTGTGGTGACTCACTACCAACTGTAAATCCAGTTCAAGGGACTAGATGGTCTCTTCTGGCCTCCTCTGGTACCAGGCACACATGTGGTGCACATTCATACTGTGGTGTGATCTGTTGAAAACACTGCTTCCAGGTAAGACTGGGTAGTTAACATTTGTTGCCTAATCACCTGTTGAAGATGAACGAATGAAGTACTATCTAGGTCCTAAGACACTCTTCACCCATCTTTCACAAATGTTAAGGAGCCTTGTGTATCGCCCATAGCTTGTGCAATATTAGAAGCACATGCAAACCAAACTTTTTTTTGTAACCTCAGTCACTCTATGTTATCTTTGTCTCGTGTATGTAATAGTTTGGACAGATCAGCATTGGTAGAAATCGCTTATTTTACCCTTTAAACTCTTCGGGGTAAGGAAAGATTACTCTGCGTTGGGTAACGCTTTGAAATATAACTGGCATGCGGTAGATTTGGCATATTTAAGTTGTACAATTTGATACATTCTCACATCCCCGTACCTCCTAGGATCCTCGGTCAAAATGGGAACACTTCTAGGGTGCAATTAAAAAAAAAAAAAAAAAAAAAAAAAAAAACTCAGAAAGGGCTCCAAGATGATCAGAGCTGAGCAATCCCTTGGGTATCCTCTGTCGGCAGAGCCTCCGGCCAGGCTTGGCCCATCCAAGGTTTTGAGATGACTTGATGTGTAATTTGTCACTCCCGACAGGAAATTCCATCTGCTTCTCCAAACGCAATGTCTTCTGTAGGTGTAGGGGACCGCCAAAGCCTCGGGATCCCAGAGAGAGCTGGTTGGCCATCCCTCCTCCCCTACCAAAGACCACGCCTCTCAGGAATCCCGGCATGCCGCGCGCCGGTCCTGACCGGAAGCCGGAAGCGTCGGCGCTTCCGGTCGGCGTCCTACGCGTGGTGAGCGGTCGTGTTTCTCAGGTGAGTTGCCGTGGGCTTTGGACTCAGATCCGTGGCGTGTAGGACTGGCTCCGCGGCGAACCCTGACCGCATCCTCGCTGTGTGGAGCTCGGGAGGGCGTAGCCCGGGATGTTCCTAGCGGCGCCAGGCTCACCCCCGGCGCGGTGGTTAGCGGCGCTCGGGCGGATTTGCACCGGCGAGGTAGGTTACCGCGACCCTCCACGCGGAGTCTGGGTCGTTTTCGACAACCGGTGGTTGCGGACGTTTAGGGAATACTCAGCCTAGTCACCCCGCGGGTCACATAACCTGCACAGAATGCAAAGCGGTGGGCCCGAGGGATCCGGCGGCGAGTAAGATCTGCTTAGTTAGCCCCGCAGTCCGCACCTCTGACGGTAGCTTCGGGTTGAAACCGTACTTAGTAGTAAGAAAGGAGCTGACAGAGCAAGCCTTGAGGAGAACGATTTCCAGACGTAGATCGGTGAGTGTGACCGTTCTATAGTGGGCGTTGTGCGGACTTTATGCAGACGAAACTGGAGCTTGCGTGTGGGGCTGGAGAGGAGCGGGGTAAACTTTGATGCCTGGATCCACGAGGGGAGAAGTCATTAAAGACGTCTTTAAAAGGCAGAGAGCTATGTTTGAAGCTGGTTAAAAGGTCACACTAAACATTTGGTGAAGGATACTGGACAAAAACAGAGCAGTAGGTAATTTTTAGGCAGCGCTGTTAGCTTTCGGTATCTAGTAAGCAGCTTTGAGAAAGGCTTGAATTATAATTTGTCCCTACTTAAAGAGGCCTGACATTTCCGTACTTGATCGTTGCACGCTCTGCCTTGATCCTCACATAAGCTAAGCAGGAAGGCACCGCACAGCTTTTCTTCCATTTGTTCCAGTTCCGGAGAGAAAGATGCTTGGCCATTTCCTTGATAGTCAAGGGTGCCAATAGTAAGCCTTCTCTTGTTTGTGTTTCTGTTGACTTGGTAAAGCATGGCTAAAAGCTTGCGGAGTAAGTGGAAAAGGAAGATGCGTGCCGAGAAGAGAAAGAAGAATGCGCCAAGGGAGCTCAACAGGCTTAAAAGTATTCTCAGAGTTGACGGCGATGCTTTAATGAAAGACGTGGAAGAAATCGCGACCGTGGTGGCACCCAAACATTGCCAGGAGAAGATGGAGTGTGAGAAGACACCCTGTGGCACAGAGGATGAAAAGGGTGAGCCTGTGTGCTTTATTTACATGATATTTTTTTTTTAAAAAAATTAACTTTTCTCCAAGGGTCCTTTTATTTTATTTAAGGCTGCCTTCTACCCATGTCTACTTATCCCTAATGTCAAGTCCAAAAGAAACTGGGGACAAATGGCTAGCTGTGGTGTCTTTTAGATACCAAAGTATGCCGGGCGGTGGTGGTGCACGCCTTTAATCCCAGCACTTGGGAGGCAGAGGCAGGCGGATTTCTGAGTTCAAGGCCAGCCTGGTCTACAGAGTGAGTTCCAGGACAGCCAGGGCTAAACAGAGAAACCCTGTCTCGGGGGGGGGGGGGGGATCTTTTAGATACCAAAGTACATGCCGGCTGCTGGTCCTTTAGTCTTCTACTTTCTCTCGTGCTCTGGACTCTTCCAGATGCCTCCAACTACCATAACCATGTGCTCTCCAGGCACCCTTGGAGCTGCCATGTGCTCCCTGTATAAACCTCACATGCCTGGTGTGTTCACATCTTTATCCTCTGGAAGCTCCCATTTCTGTTAGAGACTGTGCTCAGCTGTCTCAGTCAGTGTTTGTGAATGGCATCGATGGGTTATTTAGGATGGATCTTCAGCAATTCCCCCAGAAGGCCTTCAGAGTGCCCCAGGAACTGACGGTACGACAGGGTCGAGCCGAGGATACAGGCAGGTGTATTATCACAGAGTCTCACTTTTTGTTTGCATATTTTAGAGACTCATGGTTTAAATTCGGAGGCGCTGTATAACGCTGGTTTCAGCAAAGGAAGGGGTATTTGTTTTTGATGTCCCAATTTGGCAGCAAGCTAAATGAAGCGCTCTTAATAGCCAATCTTGGGGCTGGAGAGATGGCTCAGTGCATAGGAGCATTGACTGTACCTCCGGAGAACCCAGATTCAATTCCCAGCACCCACATGGCAGCTCACAGCGGTCAGTAACTCCAAGATTTGACCCTCTCACACAGACATACATGCAGGCAAAACACAAATGTACATTTTTTTTTCCCCACAAAAAGCACTCTTGAGATAAAAGTGTATTCATGTCTTGAAGGCCAGGGATCCCAGAGTTCTTAGTACTTGCTCCTAAGTGTTAACATCCCATTCTTCCACAGAGAAGAACTTCCTATTTGGTCTCTGTCACTCTGCTTTGATTCGCCTGACACTTGGACTTGCTGTGTCCCTTCAGCATACACACGCCACCTCTGCTCGGCAATTCTTTTCTTGGTGTTTTCATTCTAAATGGCACCGACCATCTCAGTCTATACAGCAGTGATCTTTAAGTACAATCATGGCACTTTGCTGCCGTCACCTCTGGTTCTGAAGCACTTCCATCCCTCAGTGGAAACGCTGCACCCACCCAGGAGTTTCCGTCTACCCCCACCCCCAAGAGAGACAGCTGCTAGTGCGATTGGTCTCCTGTGCCTTGCTTGGTGGCTTACTGTCACATCCTGAACCTTGTATTTTAGCAGGTAGCAGTTTGTCCCTTCCAGAGACAATATTGGTTTGTCCTGTGTGCCACATGTTGTTTGTTTGTAGTTGGCTTCTGGGTCATTGTCCTGTTTCTGTGGTCTAGTAAATCTTGGTGTGCACAGTGTTTTCAGTGCTCTGTAGTATGGGCTTACAAAGGGACGGTGACTCCTGCGGTGACTCTTGGCCCTTTTCTTCACCAGCCAAAACATTTTGTATCCCCCTAGCAGTGCAGGGCTGGCGGTCCAGGTGCTGGGGCATGGGAGAGTTGTTGCTGCTGCTGTTGCTGTTTTTCATTGTCACCGGACGTCTGACATAGTTCACTACAGTTTAACTACCTGTTTTTAAATTTTGGTTGTTTCTATCTATGTGGATTGTAAACATTCTTTATAAGTTCTTTGCATCTTTCTAAGCATTTTTGAGTCTCTTGAGTGGATTCTTTCCTTTCCTTCTGGCTTTTGTGTCCTCTAATTTTCTTAATTTTATCTTGTAGAATCTTAGCATACTGTTCTCTTTTTCCACTCTAAAACTTTTATTTTTAACTTTTGACTGTTCCCTTGAATAGCTTCCTGCTCTTAGTGGGTGTATTGTATCTTGTTGGGGGTATTGTTTGCTTCTGTAATTTGATCAGATGTTTCTTCGTTGTTTGTTACATTCTCTTGAGTTCTGCCCCTTGCTCTCACCCTTGTTCCCTTCACGCTTGTCCAGCCCTTTTCTCCAATGCCTGCTGCATTGTGGTTGATACTAAGCGAGGCCCTGAAACGGAAGCTGGGAGGAGGAGGAGGAGGAGGAGGAGGAGGAGGAGGAGGAGGAGGAGGAGGAAGCATCACAGTTGTGAAGGAGCAGTGGCCTGTCCACATGGAGGCCTGTGGAATGAACGGAGGACTTCTGGCTTTTTTTTCTTTCTTCTAATCTCCTTTTAGAATCTGTGCCTCTTCTTTTTTCTCAGTATCCTTAGAGAAGAATTCTCTCATTTCCTGCCTGGGGAATGCATTGGTGCCCTCTCTTGTAGTATTTCAGGTGCTAAGTGGCAATGGAGTGGAGGGGCGTGGGGGGGGTGAGGGGTGGGGAGTCCTCCAGTTTAGTCACATCAGTCAGGCTTGCTCCTTCTGCCCCCAAGTAAGTTCCTCTTCATGTCCCAGCTGCAGCTGCCTACAGTTTCTTGGGCCGAAAACACAGCTGTCCCCTTTCTTTGTCCCGTGTCTACACCAAAGCACTTGTTAGACCAAAACTGCACGGGTGGAAGCTGTTGCCCATCCCTTGATCCCGGCCTGTCTGCTTCCCTCTCCGCGCTTCCTTTTAAAATGTAGACCAGACCCGCTCACTTTCTGGCTTTAAATGTGAATTTTCAAGGCTGAAGGATGGCTCGGCCCTTGGAGCTCTTGCAGCTCCTGTGTCAGGCGGTTCACAACCAACTGGACCCTCAGCCCAGGACCTGACTGCATGCTGTTCTTCCTCCATGGGCACCGCACACACGTGCCTGCACAGGTGGACTTAGGACCATGCAGCAACGTGTGCTGCTTATGTCTGACTTGGCTGTAAGGCGTGACGGGCTTCTATAAAAAGTGACTTCCTTGTTTTGATTTCTGGTTCTGGCGCTCCTGTGCTTTCTCGGGGTCGTCGCATGTGAATTTTAATAGCTTCTCATTTTATTCTTGTTTCTAATTTAGATGACATGAAAATGGAAACTGAAATTAAGAGAAGCAGAAAGACTCTTCTAGACCAGCATGGCCAGTACCCAGTGTGGATGAACCAGAGGCAAAGAAAAAGACTGAAGGCCAAGAGAGAAAAGAAACGGGGGAAAAGCAGAGCGAAGGCAGCAAAGGGCATTGCCTGGTAGGCCCTGACAGACTGCACAGGGAGCCAGGCGCAGTGGCGCACGCCTTTCATCCCAGCACTCAAGAGGCAGAGGCAGGTGGATCTCTGAGTTCGAGGCCAGCCTGATCCACAGAGCAATTCCAAGACACCCAGGACTCTTTTACCCAGAACAACCCTGTCTCAAAACAAAACAAACGACCAGAAGCTATATGTTTTCAGTTTGGACTGACTTCTGTAATTCAAAACCAAAGTAACTCATTGGTGTTAGAAACTTGAATAAAAGGTCTTTGGTGATGAAAGAATGTTGTACTGCAGTTGTGATGGGATGGCCTGGTACTGAGCATTGGAACACTGTGTGGCCGTGATTGTTTGGTCTTAGGGAACGGCAGTTATACACGGGGCCTCAGATTACACATGCTCATATCAACAAATCTGGGCAGAAAGCTATTATGTTGTCTCATTCAAAAATAGGGTATCAAGGGCCTGAGGAAGACCAACTTGTGTTTCTTGTTGGGTGGCTCAAAACCAGCTCCCAGGGATGCGCCCTCTCGTGGCCTCACTGGCACCCACATTCACGTGCACACGTTCCCACTAACATGTAACTATATAACTAAAAAAGTCTTTAAAAGGACATCAGTAGATCTTACAAGTAGTACCTGAAGTGTTTATTTTTTTATAATTCATAATAAATGATATTTTGTGTGGGGATCTTGGAGTTTGACATTTTCTTTTATATATCAGGGTTTTCAGGTACTGAGAAGACAGCAGCCTTTAGTTTACGTGGACTATTACATGTACAGATTATTGTGTAATTAAAACAAGTGATCCTCAATTTCAGTATTGTGGAGCTTAAAATAATGATAGAGTGTAGCATTTCCCAGAGTGCATTACTCAGAATCCATTTCTCTGTATGCTTGGTTAAAATATATATGTATACATCCATTTGGGAAATGCCCCATATATAAACATTGATGGATATTTGCTAACTTAGTATCATTTTATGAAGAAACCTGGAATTAGTCTGACTACTCTGACTACATGCCAGTGAGATGAGTGTTAGCTGAATGCCTCTGTACACTTTGTTAATTTCAGTTATTTAAAGTTAGCATTCCATCTGAATTTTTATTCTCGTCATATCTACCATCTTATTGTGCTTAATAAAACCAGGGGCTTTCTCAGGTACTAGGATTATTGAGAACTGTGTATCTGCTCAGAAAAATTAATCCTCACAGGAAAGAAAAATGTATCAGAGTAAGGTTACTTGGCCCTGAGACCATAAAAGAGGT
This sequence comes from Apodemus agrarius, assembly GCA_964023405.1. Taxonomy (NCBI): domain Eukaryota; kingdom Metazoa; phylum Chordata; class Mammalia; order Rodentia; family Muridae; genus Apodemus; species Apodemus agrarius. The sequence continues at coordinate 10,645,512 of OZ030026.1, read as the reverse complement.
ACAGTGCCAGGCATTTGTGTGACCAAGTGCTATACGAGTGCACAAGACGATGCCAGGAGACACTCGAAATTAACGGTCCCCTCAGTCCACCCAGTAGCTCAATGGAAAATTAGTGACTATTTTAAAAATACATTTTTCTGAAGGTGGCAAGAAGCTGGTCATGTAGCTCCTTAGTAGAACGCTAATCCGCAATGTATACAGGCTCTGGGTTTAATCCCAGTATCAACAAATAAAAAGGAGTTGGAGGGTGGACGGTAATCGAGGTTTCTGCTTTTTTGCTGTAGTTGTCAGTAACAGTGAGGGGAAGCCAGATAGATAGGTGTGCATGAAATAAGAGGCTGTGGACAGAGTCCTTCGCCTTTTCATTGTGCGCGCTGCCTTATGTTGATGCTATGACCTTAGTTTTCATCTAAGTTTTAGCAGCACTGTTGGGTTTCTGAGATTGAACACTTCCGGGGATCTATATACATTTTTCCTGTAGCTCACAAGTTCAATTTGATAGCAGTCCTAGAAGCATGGCGCCTCAGTGATGTTAGGTGGCTCACTTTTGATGTTCTTTCGACATTTGGTCACTCCCGTTTTAGTTTAAAAGTTAGACTAGGAGATGGCCCCACTGGTAAATGCTCAACGATGGAAGCGTGAAGACCCAGGTTTGGATTCCCTGCACCCGTACACAAAGGTAGGCCCTTGAGCATGTGCACCCATACTAGGGAGATGACGGTTCCATTGGTGGAGGTCATTAGTGACCAGGTGACTAATGAGAAGGAATGTGACCCGCTGGCCAGCCAGTCTATGCACAGGAAAGTGCTCAAGTTCAGGAAGTGATCGGAGAGCAGTTGAGGAAAATGCAGACCTCCGCAGACCTCCACAGACACGCCCATCCCTCCCGCCCAGTTTTCCAGAATCCCTATGGGAAATGCTTTGAGCCATGCTCTAGTGTGTCCTGTCCCTATAGCTTCTGAACAGAGACTGCCGTGAGTGGGTCTCAGCCCTGAGTTCCTGGACAGTGCTGCTGGCACAATGGGTCTGTCCATCTCAGGGTTTGGGCAGAAAATCTAGAATGGAATTTTGAAATCAGTTCAGGGGTGTGATAAGCCCTCTGTCAATTTTAAAGACTAATAATACGTGGGGAAGCACTTGAATCTTTTAGGTAAATGACTGAATCCAGAGAATTGCTGTAAAACCACCAGGGGGCGCTCAGGCCAAGCAGGAAGTCACTTGGAATCACACTAGGACACATTAGAAGCAGGATGGAACTGTTTTTGTTCCCTTTAAAAATAGTAAATATACATAAGTCTAATAAAACTATAAATTTAAAATTATTATTAACTTATCTAATTGATCCAGAAACCTATGATTATGCTGCTAATACTATCTATACTGGAGGAAACTGAGGCACAGGAGTAGCACGTAAACCAGGACAGCTGTTTCAAAGCATGCATTCTCACAGAGCCCACAAAATTTCCCCAAGACAAAAGGTGTTCTCAGAGTAGACTTCTTGTTACTTGGTTTAATCCATGATGGGATTGGGTGGAAGCAGGCTCAGGGTCAGGTAAAGAGCTCGCTAAGTAACAAAATGACTTATAGAACCCTTCTCAAACCTCTGGGTGGAAGCCAGACTGGATTTCTCGAAGCCACACTTCATTAGAAATGTGCCAACGGATCCAAATGCGGGTAGAGACCAAGGTTATCAGGCACCAGACAGCTAAGTGGAAGCCATGTGACTGTCAGCTGACCCTCTCCGGTAGAACCCAGGGAGATTTTCATTTATTGGTTTGTTTTTGAGACGGGGTCCTGGCTAGCTTGCTGGACCCATCCATAGAGCCAGCTGGCCTCAAGCGTGCAGTAACAGCTCCGCCTCCTGAGTCCCAGAATCACAGGCGTGGAACGCTGGCTTCGACCACATTTTGTGTGATTTGCTGTCACGTCTGTGCAGATGCACACTTTCCCCTATTAACACACATGCTCCACAGTGATATATACTACCTGTAAAAAAAAAAACTGAATGTTTTCGGATTTTACGTCCACGTATCTGGGAAATGAATTTTAGGAGTCAGAGAAATATTTATAAATGATTTGATTGAACTACTTGAAGCGCCCTGGAGGAGGCCGTGGGAGGGAGGAGAGGGTGAAGGAGGGTGTGGTCTGGGTGATGAAGGCACAGGCTAGAGCAGAAGGGGACTCCAAAGACCTTGTCCTCCAAATTCCTCAAATCCAGGGAACTGCCGAATGGAGACGTTCTACAGTGGTAATGCAGATATTGAGCTGTTGACTAATATTACTAATATTACTCTGGAAGGACAGTTAGCAAAGCAGTCCAAGCTTGTACCAGGCACATGCATCCCCCCTCCCCTCCCCCGTATTTTCCAGCATATAAAAATCTTCACTGCAGCAGACACATACCGCTTTTAGAGGAATGTGTCTGAGGATGGCAGGAGGCTTTGAAGGGCTTACACGACATCAAAAGCCACCCTGCCTCCCCGGGACCTTATCGGTCCCAGACAGGTCAGGTCAGGCTTGGGTCTATTTATAAAAGGAACCATAAAAATCGACATTCTTCTGGATACAGAGATGGTTAACAAGTACGGACGTTTGCTATGGACCATGAGGACCTGAGTTCAAATCGCTTGTGCCCATTTCAAAAGCCTGGTCTCATGTGTGATAATCCCAGTGGCATGGGAGGTAGGTCCAGAAACGAATCGCTGGGGCTGGCTGACTGCCACCTAGTTCTATGTTCAATGACAGATCTGTCCCAAAGGAAAGAGGCAGGGGATAATAGAACATGATACCCAGTGTCCTCCTCTGTACTCTGCTCATGCTCACAGGCATATGCCCTTGTGTGTGCCCCACATACACACACACAAACACACATATGCATACACTACATACACACATACATGCACACACATGCATACACTACACACACAAACACACATGCATGCACACACATAGACACACACATGCATACACTACATACACACACATTCATACACCACGCACATGCACACACACACACACACACACATGCATGTGCATGCACACACATTCTGTATGTGGTTGATTGCCAAAAGTTTTTTTTTTTTTTAGCATACTTACTTTAAAGCAAAGGAAAATACAACATGATATCAAATAAGACTCAATTGAATATGTCATAAAAACAGAAACAGAGCTGGGTGGTGGTTTAACCTAGCACTTGGGAGGCAGAGGCAGGCAGATTTCTGAGTTCAAGGCCAGCCTGGTCTACAGAGTGAGTTCCAGGTCAGCCAGGGCTATACAGAGAAATCCTGTCTCGAAAAAACCAAATCCAAAAAACAAACAAACAAACAAACAAACAAAAAAAAAACCCAAAAACAGAAACAGAAACAACATTTAAGGAATACTCATTCTGCTAAATACTTCACCACACTGACTATCCACTCAGTCAAATGCCGTTGAGAAGTTAAGACCCTTTGCTGCCCCTCATTTCACACGAGCAGCTTGAGGAGGCCATGTTGGAAGTCTGGCAATCGTGAGCTGAAGCTCAGATGCTCTCCTCAGGAGCACGGAGAACTGCAGACGGGCTGCTTCTGCCTACCGAGGAGCCTGCGGATAGGATGCCGGGCGATTACACAGCCGGCTGGGGCTGGACGGCCCGCTCGCTTCAAACGTAGCCGAAGGATTAAAACACTGGACATCCAGGTTGAAGACGGTCACTTTCATGCCTAGAAATACCCGGTAGAAAGTAATGCTTAAAATATTTCATATTTATTTTGCTCTCCCCAGCCTTTGGGACCTCCATGGGTGTGGGTTTCAGTATCGTTTTTTAGTGAGAAAACACACACACACACACACACACACACACACACACACACATCTGAAACCTCCTTAATTTTGTAAATGTTAAGTCTGCTATCCATCCGACTAAGCTGTAAATTAATGTATGGAAAAATGCTATGAACGTCCGCCTCAGACAATGGTCGGGGCACAAGGCTTTCCAATTGTCATGTAAAGAACGGCCCAGCTTTCTGATATATTAGGCTTACGCGCTCTGGCCTTTCCTGAGGCGGCGGATTGACTTGGCATTGTGCTGTCTTATGAAACACGTTCTCGCCCTCGTGGTGTGTCTTTATAGTTTTCCAATATCAGCAAAATCTTGAAGCGGCCTTAGCCGGGTGTTGTGTATCATTGTACAGTAACTTCGCGTACATATGGAATCTCTGATCCGTGTAATAAAGTACATTTGTCATGGGTCTTGTGATCCACATACCTTTCAGCTGCTCCTCCACAAAGTTCCCATCGGAGGGCCGCTTTGTACAGCAGCGGTTGAAGCTGCTTTTAATAAACTAATATTTTGTGTCTTTTCTATGTAATCAACAGGGAGTATTACAGCCTTGTGCCCCTATGGAGAAGCATTCCACTAAACTTCTTTTCTCTTGACAATAATGAGAAAGAAAGAAAAAAACATAGCTCGGGACAAGGCACAGATGTTCGTGAACATATGTTGTTTTCCCCTAAAAGTCAGCTGAAGATCCCTTTTGTATTGTTCCAGATTTTTAAAAGAGAGAGAGAGAGAGAGAAAAAAAAATGCTTTCAAGAAGAAAGCGTTTGAAAAGTGTGATGGGGAGAAGACAGTTACAAATTTCATCGAGAGTCCGACATGGGGTGCGATTTGTCAAGTTTCTAAGATACCTCCCTTTGCTCTATCAAAGAGCCGGTGATGAGGAGCTGTAAGCCGCCAGGCAAACACTGGGCGTTCTCAGCCCCTCCTAGTTAGATCCAGGCACTGTCTCACTCTTTCTTCCACTCCAGACTTCAAATTAGCAGTGTCTTCACACGGCACAGATACTTAGTAGTTCAGGCACCAGGAGGCACCTAGCCCCGCGCCCACTTCCCTTAGGTTAGTAAATAGGGGTGGTGTCCCTCCGGAGTGCAGATGTGTCTGCAAGGTGTGTCAGATGCCTGAGTACTGGGCAGTTGGTTGTTGACACATGTAAGAGAGGTTATTATTGGGAAATATCTAAAAAAAAAAAAAAAAAAAAAAAAAAAAAAAAAAAAAGGGGGAGCTGTGAGCCTTAGGTGAGAGCGGTGTGAATGTTCTTTATAAGGCTATGAATCTTTAAGAAGAGTTGTCATGAGGAGAATGGGAACCAGCTGTTCCAAATCTCCACTGAGGAAACAGGTTTTGACTCTAGCAGAAGGGATTCGGGTTAAAAATAAAGAAGGACTTTCTGAGTGTGAGTGTAGCTTAAAGCCAGGTATGTATTGAAAAGAGGCAGCTGGATTATCTGGGAAGGAGAGCAGGGCCATAGGGTAAGACATGGAGGCGGGTAAGGAGAGCCTGGTCCTGGGTTAATCAAGGTGGCTCACACTAACTCTATCCAAGGGTTCTGAATGAAGCTCTCCTCCTTTCTCACACCCAAGAAATCAGAACCGAGATACTTTGTCCCAAGAACGCACGTGCTGGAACTGGAGGTCTGGAGATCTTTCACTGAAAGGAAACAACAAATTTCCTTTTAAGTGTCTTTGTTTATACATTCCCAGTAGCATCTTTCCTTGTGGCCCAGTGTGACCTTGATGGTACTAGGTTCCTGGCTTCTGAGTCGCTTCTCGTCCTTGCAGACCTCTGGGTTCTTCTGCAGTCTCTTTGCCTTCCTCCCTTCTGGACTGCACTCTGCAGTGGTTCTAGTCCTCACTGGGTGTTGCGTATAGTTTTACGCTACCGCTTTTGGTTCTGGGATCATCCGCTGTGCCACCAGCCCCGACCCGGCTTCCCTTTTGTGCTACCTGCCTTTGGTCCAGGAGGTGACACACTACCAGCTTCCTCCTGAGACCCTTGGATCCAGGGATAAAAGTCACACACACACACACACACACACACACACACACACACAGAGTTACTTTACAACTTGCCTTCTAGACACAACTGTTGGGTGTTACTATCTCCCACCTGCAAAAGCGTGCCCTTAGCAATTTATTATCCCAGTCTCTCCATTTGCCCTAAACTTCAGTGGCTGGCCCCACCTAGCCCCTGCCAAACATCCTTAGCCACCTGCCCGTAGCGGAGGACACAGGCTCTATCTCCTCCCGAGACCTTATATGGTTGCCACGTTCTTCTTCCTCCAAAGCATGACAGAAAGACCTTCCTTTCTTCTTCCCCGCATCTCCCTTTCCTCTTAGGACCTAGAAGTTCAACCTTCTGCCCAGCGATTGGCCCCGAGCCGTCTTTACTGACACATCAAGAAGCAATCGGGGAACAGGACCTTAGCATCCGACCCTCTCCCTTCATCTGGGCTCAGCGCAATGCCCGCCCGCCCGCTCATTCGCTTTCACTATCCCCCTCCATTTCCACCCCAATCTTCCCACTAGCTCCCGTTTCTTATCTTGTCTCATCTCCTAACACTAAATAGATGCAATAAGAACAGAAAACATATGTTCCGACAAAGGTAGGAAAGTAGATGGATGTCCGTATTTATAGATAAAGTTTGATTGTCATCTAGTCACCCTTCAGTTATCATCGGCCATCTTGATGCTTTGAGAACCGTTGAACAGTTGGGGCAGAGAGCGTTCTGCGGACTGCAAAACTTACCTTACAATATGGCCCTTGTTTGTTTGTTTGGTTGGTTGGTTTTTTTTTTTTAATTCTTTTTTTTTGTTGTTTGTTTGTTTGTTTGTTTGTTTTTTGAGACAGGGTTTCTCTATGTAGCCCTGGCTGTCCTGGAACTCACTCTGTAGATCAGGCTGGCCTTGAACTCAGAAATCTGCCTGCCTCTGCCTCCCAAGTGCTGGGATTACAGGCGTGTGCCACCACTGCCCGGCAAAACCACAGTCTTTTTTTTTTTTTTTTTTTTTTTTTTTTTTTTTTTTTTTGGTTTTTCGAGACAGGGTTTTTCTGTGTAGCCCTGGCTGTCCTGGAACTCACTCTGTAGACCAGGCTGACCTCGAACTCAGAAATCTGCCTGCCTCTACCTCCCAAGTGCTGGTATTAAAGGCGTGCACCACCACTGGGCCCGGCGGTTGGTTGGTTTTTGATTTTTTTTTTTTTTTTTTTTTGAGACAGGGTTTCTCTGTGTAGCCCTAGCTGTCCTGGAACTCACTCCGTAGACCAGGCTGGCCTCGAACTCAGAAATCCGCCTGCCTCTGCCTCCCAAGTGCTGGGATTAAAGGCGTACGCCACTACCTCCTGGCACAATATGGCCTTTAAACTGAAAGTTTGCTGATGTCTGCTTTTCACTAGGCTCTGGGTTTATTAGGGATTGTATTCCTATTTGGGAAGTTGAGGTGGGCGAGACCTGTCTGTCTGTGAGTCCTATATTACCTGTCCACTCTTTCGGGTTTTTTTTCCCCCCCCTCTAGTTTAGATTTCGGCCCTTTTCCAGCTGCTTCACTTACCTCTTTGAAAGCATTCACATCCCACAGGGAAAAAAAGATACTGGCACTCACCATCAGGAGAGGTGGCACCCAAGGCTGTCTGTTTTAGGGGTGTTCCCGCCCGCGGTCCCCGACTGGATTCTCCGACTGGACTTCATTCAGCCTTCGGACTAAACAACCAACCAACAAAGGGGGTTCTGCCCGTTAAGCTTCTCACAAATCCCGCAGCTAATTCTCCTGCAGGTTTACAAACCATTTTTGAAAATGCTAAACGCCAGATGAAGGGGCTCTGTTTTAATTCAATACGGCACCTAGAATGCTGGGCTGGGTAACAGCGTTCCAGCACGGCGGATTCGGTGGGTGGTCTCGCTGAGAACAGTTTACACGAATTCACTTACAGGCTGGTTTCATTAACACGAAATTAATATGGACTAAAGTAGTCATAGCACCAAGGACTTGAAATGTTTCTGAGATCACCTAGTTTAACCTTGCGCTTTTTAACAGACGAGGAAATGGAAGCTGATTTTCCCAAGATATTAGCAGTTCGTGGGAAAAGCCCAGGGACCTTGACCGCTATCGTTTCAGACCAACCGATTCTAAGCCATAAATCCATGACAGTGTCATACCGGCCAGAACACGGTGACAAGTGTCAAAATTAATTGTATTCTTTTCCTTAAAAAGAACGGCCACTGGATGGAACTCATCTTCTTTGCAGATCTGTTTCTCTTGCAATTAGCAGCAAACCCTTTCCCGGAGGTGATGGGAACCTCTTTGCCTCGCAGACAGCACAATATATTTTGATTGGAATAAAATTAAAATAAGCTAAGCAATGGTAAGAAACCATCTCTGTCTCGCCTTGTGCCTCCAGATAAAAGGCTAATTTTTTCCTTTATTTATAATTTACCTTTTTTGCTTGTCAGGTGTTTTGTTTTTGTTTTATAACTGCTAGTATATTTTCTCATAAACATAACACATGTATATTATAGAACACTCAAAAAGCCCGAGAAGTCTAAAATGAAATACAACCTTTTGTAACCCCAGCCACTCACCAGGTATGTCAATGTGTCTATGTTGTTATAATTCTCTTAAGACTTCGTATGTTTGTTTCCTGCATTCTTGACAGGATGGAGTGGAGATTTTTCTCCCCCGCTGGGAATTCTCCACAAGTGTTGTTTGAGGGCAGAGGAGACAGCCCAATCTTTAAGGTATCGCCTTGTCAGCATGACAACATGCATTTGATCCCCAGGACCCAGGCTTAAAAATTGGTGTGCAAAGTGCCACAAGTTTGTAAGCCCAGTGCCGGGGGTGGGGTGGGGTGGGCGGGTGGGAGTTGGGGGGTTGGGGGGGTGTTACACCTCATGCATACACACACACACACACACACACACACACACACACACACATTCCACCTCCCCCACATCCAGTGTGTTGTTTGAAAAATTACATCATATTTTGACTTGAGACTGTACATTCTATTTGCCTATCTTTGAACATTTCCGTTTTTTTCTCCTAAATTTGTGTTTGATTTTTGCTATGAAGCTACTTTCTCTGTAACATGGACATGCTGTATAAGTACAACCTTTATTGATGTTCTTGTGAGAGAGTTCTAGAAGTGTCCTTACCTGGCATCTGTTTTTTTTTTTTGTTTGTTTGTTGTTTTTTTTTTTTCCAAACCGGTTTCCTAGAGGCTGAAGCAGAAACCCCTCCAGGAGCGGGGCTGCCTACCAAGGCGCGCTTGAGGTGGTGGCTTTCAAGCCTTGCCAAACACTCCTTTCCTCATGCCACTGTCCTGAGAGTTAACATCTCATTGCTGCAGGATCAGATCTAAGCTTCATAATATATTTGCATCCTCCTTTTTTTTTTTTTTTTTCCCATTTCCAATTGATATCCTAACCGCTGTAATCTGGCATCTGCCTCCATCGGCCTGCCTGGAGGCATCAAAGAAATAACCCTGGATGGGATCAAGTGTCAGGAAACGAGGGTTCAAATCCCAGCCCTGACACTACTAGTATGTGACCTCGGGTGAGTGGGTCAATTTCTTTGAGCCTGCTTCCCCAGCTTTAAAGTGGAAGTGGTAAAACAGACCTTGATGTATGGGGCTCTCAGGAGAGATGTAAGAAATGGTTTTAATCTTCAGAGTGCCATGTGGGGGGTGGACCGATTGAGACTTCTCCGGGGAGTGTGTGTGGTAGTTATTAGGGCTGTCCACCAAATATTTCTGATTCCTTTTAAGCCAGTGCTTGAATTCCCCATCCCCACCCTGTTCCTTTGGTGGTGGCCCCGTAACTGGCTTTGACAAGTGTAATGTGAGCGGAAATAGCATGCATCCTACAGGGCAGACTCTTTCTGGAACCCGGCCTTTCTCCTCAGCCTCTTGCCCACTCTTGCCCAGCCTCTGCCCATGGAGAAGGGGAAAGCTACAGACGGCTGTTGCTCTTGAACCCGGGACCTACAGACCCAATATCAGCGGCAAGAGAGGATCCCCCACCAACCGTGTGCCTTGAGGAAGAATTAGAATTTATTTATGTCTGAGATATGGGCCTCGGCTCTTCGTGAACTCTAAGAGGCTGACAGTTTCGTGCCATTTGATGTCATTAAGCTTCTGGACATAGGCTCTGGGATTTGCACATATGGGAAGATAAAGGATTTTCCCCCCAACAGGTCGCTTCCAGGACAAACTAGATATCACCGTGCTGGTGCCCGGAATGACCTAAGCCTGCCTTGCTTGTTCGTCTTACCAGGATGTTCTGACATAAATTACCCACAGAAGGGAAGGGCTGCAGCTCACCCTACTGAGAAAGAACAGACATTTTCTTTCACTAGGAGGGACCTGGGTCACTGGGTTATCCCTTTCCAAGGCACAGCCATGGCTTCAGTGTTTGTTTCTGACCCACCCCACCCACTTCCTTTTCATCTCATGAATAGTCTGCTGTAGGTCAACCTGCTCTATCCACGCTGGCTCACCTCTTAGACCGCAAACTCGACAGCTAGTACTGTAGGGTAGTGGCTACTTCATCTTTTCTTCCTGAGAAGGTATACACACACATACACATACACATACACATACACATACACATACACATACACACACATGAACACACATTCATATCCATGCATACACAAACATATAGACATATAGACATATATATGTGCACGCACATATACACACATTAAATCACATAAATACACATACATACACACATATATACATACAAACACATATACAGACATATACACATATAGAGACCTACACATACACATTACTTGTACATACATAAACACACATATATACATATATGGCTATACACTTATACATGCACGCACCCTTACACCTACATACACACGTATATACATATGCACATATATTTGTGTTAAAATGCTTCTAATGAACTTTCCCACTTAAGGTTACAGCTGGTGGCATTAGGTGTGTACCATGTTGTTATCTTAGTTGGGGTTTTACTGCTGTGAACAGACACCATGACCAAGGCAACTCCTATAAGAACAATATCTAATTGGGGCTGGGTTACATGTTCAGAAGTTCAGTCCGTTATCATCAAGGCAGGAACATGGCAGCATCCAGGCAGGCATGGTTCAGGAACTGAGAGTTCTACCTCTGCATCTGAAGGCTGCTAGCAGAATCCTGGCTTCGAGGCAGCTAAGACTAGGGTATTAAAACCCACGCCCACAGTGACACATCGACTCCAACAAGGCCACACCTCCAAATAGTGCCCCTCCCTGGGCTAAGCATATTCACACCACCAGTTATATAGCCATCACTGCTATGGATTTCCACAACCTTTCTTCATCTGAAAGAGAACCCCTGTCCCCATTAACACTACATACGTCCCCAGTCCTTCTTTGACCAGTCACCTACTTACGACCTCTGAGTCTGCTTATCAGAGTGCAAATATCATGTGTGTCCTGCTCCTGCCTTCTCTCAGCACCTTTTGAAATTCTGTCCTCCCGCTGGTAGCACGGAAGGACATCACTGCTTCTCAACACCAAGTGCTACACCAAACCCCAAGCCCACTCACTGCACGTATCAGCCACATTGGGTTTGTCCCTCTGTCCGTTGATGGATGCTTGGATCGTCCCCCTAAGCATATCTTGAGAAGCCTTGTGTCAGCTGATCTGAGGGCCCCATTCGGAGTCAGCTTTCCCATTTTGAAGTTTTCTCAATGTCTGCCACTTGTCCGCCTTGATGTCCTTTACCAAGTGACGAGCGAGCGGTGGGAGGGAGCAGGGGTTCAGGGACACAGCGTGTGCTCACAGATGCTCTGGGTGTGGCTCAGATCCTTTGGGGGTGCTTTACAAAATATTCACGGTAAATGATTGCAGTGCCGTGGACTTCAAATGTTTGAGTAGCTGATTTTCAGCCGCCACGGGTTTCATTTGGACTGTCTGGAGACAGTGGGTGCAGTTCTTATGCTGGTCTCTTTTTGCTAGTTGATGATTTAACTTCTGGATTTTGACAGGTGGCATATCTAACGTCTTTTGGCAGTAGATTTTCATTTTCCTCAGGAAGGGTGGCATTGTGTGATTTGGTATTTCTTACATTAGGATCAGAGAAAGAATACGCATGTTTAAAGAACTCAGTACGTATCTGGTACTCCTCACGCCATTTTCTGTCTCTTCCAACACCATCCAACAAAATATGACCGAGCCCGTGCTTTTGCTTAGGACAGAACAAATTGGCTGGTCTATTGCTTCCAGCTTTGCAACCTGCCTGCTATTTTTTAAAATACATTTGATACTAGAATATGTGAAATACTATCTCCCTTATAACCATGGCGATCCTAATTATGCATGCTCACTACTGATATAAGTTATAACACATATGTATCAATTTATATCAACTGTTGATTTTTAAGAACACTCTCCAGGGGCAGAGTTTGGAGTTTTATTTTCTCAATGCTCTCTCTCCTCATATGCCTGTGCTAGCTGGCATCTTGGGTTTAAGATGCAACATAGTTTCATGTGTGCTCATTGTAGTATCTTAATTCCCCCCCCACCCCCCAGATTTAGAAAGAACAAATGTAACCTTAATGCTGGACTTCATCTCACAAGTTGGTTTCATAACCTCCATAGTTATTTCTAGTTGCAATTCTGTTTCCTTTCTAAATGTGTTAATAAAATGCTTGCATTCAAGTTGGCTCGGCTCCAGAGCCTGATCTGATCCCGCTTCAAGTGAGCTCTAAAGCTTGGGACACCATAGAGCCTGGCGCTCTTCGGATGCAGCCTTAGTCTTCAAGTGAGGAAACCCATGGTTCCTTATAGAGTTAAATTAAGGTCAGACCTGGTTTCCGACACGAAGTTCAGATGTATTGGCAGATCCCCATGCTTGCATTTATTATACTGTAATTTGGGGCTTAAAGAGTTATATCCAGTCCATCCCCGACATCTGGATAGTGTTTATAACGATCACATTTGATCCTAATGTAATTTTGTTGGGGAATTCACTAGAATTCCTCTGTTGGCTACATTACAACTAAACATAAGATCTGCTAAAATATTACCAAAAGTGAGTGAATATCCACAGAGACTACAAAACACAGATCGATTTCAACCTTCCTATCTTTCCCCAGCCTCTGGCTACTCAGCCATCATTTCATCTCTCTGGGCCTTCTTGCCTCCATTGATAAAATGAGCGCGACCCTTCAGCAGCCGCCCATGTTTGTCCTTGAAGAGCAGGGAGCCACGGGGATTGGGGGGGGGGAGGAAAGCTTTCAGAGGTGGTCACGGCTGCGCATGCGCAGCAACAAGGGGGGGGGACAGTCACAGACCCTGGCTGATGAGGATGACAGGGGCTTGATGGAGATTTCTCTCCCTTTCATTTTCATTTTGATTTAGACGCTATTCCTTGGGGTCAGGAAGACATTATTTGGGAAGTAGAGCCAAAGGATTGGTTTTAACCCGCCTGCCCCCACCAATGGCAGCCTCAAATGAATCAAGCCGAACCTTCTAAGGGCTGCAAAGGGAGCCTTTAATTTTGGGAGATTGACAAGGGGGACTTTTGGGCCGTTCGGCAATGGCGGTTCAGGACCTCCCAGCCCTGCCCGCAGCAGGAAGATTATTAGCATATTTTATGTACCCTTCCCATGAAATAATTTTAACATTCAAAAAAAGGCAGATGGGAAGAGAGAAAAACAGATAGGAAGGACAGAGACTCTTAACGGTCTTTAGAGAGGGAAAATTATTTCATTAAATGTAAAGAGCATATGTTCTTCTGACGCATAGCATATGCGAGTCTATGCAAATTAGCCAATAGCGGGGCACTCTGAGTAATTTTCATTTCCTTCCCAGCCTGTGACAGAGGAATATTCCTTTTAATCAGATTAGATGACATCCTCCTCAAACTTGTGGGGGTTTCGACTTAATTTACCATGCTAAGTAGTTAGGATAATTTGAAATAAAGCAATCAGCGGGCTCAAAAGAACGAAGCCAAACCTTATTTCTGTCTGTATGATGAGGGGCTTCCTGGCTGCCTGAGCCCCACAGGGCTTCTCTCTTGTCCTCTCCCCTCCCTGAACCCCCCCCCACCTCCGCCAGGACCCCAACCTCAGCTGCATCCCCAATGCCAATGACCAGTTGCTGTCTTTTGATGCCACCTACTTGAATCTGTTTCCCATCGCTGGAGCTTGTCTGAGATGCTGCATTCCACCGGGGCCTGCACGAGACTTTCAGAACTTATGGCCCTGCCCCCAGAAGTGATGGAAAGATGAATTCACACTCCTTAAAAACCATTTCCCCTAGAGAGGGTCCTGCACTGCTGATGGGATCTTTGTCATGGCCAGCAGGGACCTCCAGATACAGCAGCGACATTCCTTCTGGAGACCAGGATGCGACAAGAGACAGCAGGAGGCAACAGCAGGGAAGACCCTGGAAAGGCTCAGCCGATTATCAGTGATGTGCAGGCAGGAGCCGCGTGGGCCTTTGGAAGGACCCAGAAGTCTGTTTGGAGGCATTTCTCCTGTAGGCCAGGGATCCTGTGCCCCCCAGCCTCCCCAAGCCCCCCCAATTCTCTATTGTCTTGCTGTCAGCAGAGAGTCTGTGCCGTAATACCTGTAAATGCCCCACAGATGGCAGTAAAGGGTCTCGAGGAAGCAATTACTAAACCTGCATCAAGTTTCGGTTTGGACTAGAAGCAGAGAGTTGGCCTCCTCTTTCACAGCCTCCTCTGTCTTATGGGTGGTAGGGGGAAGGGGAAGATTTTAATTGCTTAAACTAATTCCCTACAAAGTATTAGCAGATGAGATGTGAGTATCAGCCCTATTCAGACTGCTAGGGACTTCCTAGCCACCAAGACATGAAAGAGGGGAACTTAAGGGTTCACTTTCAAGTAGTAAGGTGGAGTTAATGTTCTTTCTCTTCCTCTTCTTCCTCCTCCTCCCTCCCCTCCTCCTCCCTCTCCTCCTCTTCCTCCTCCCTCTCTTCCTCCTCCTCCTCCCTCTCCTCCTCCTCCTCCCTCTCCTCCTCCTCCTCCTCCTCCTCCTCCTCCATTCCCTGTCCCCAGGCAACGTTCTAGTTAGGACCTTGGGTTGAGATCTGCTGCTAAGACCCTCTTGCCTGACACGGAGAGGTACTGATGTCTCAGGTTTGTCTATAACCTGTGAATGTGTCAGAGATGGAAAAAAAGAGCAGGCTGCTGGCCTGCTTTTGCAGTTCTTAAAGCCAGGTCGGCCTCCTCACTATCCAGGGTGACCGTGGACTGTATTAGTGATCCCCACCTCACAGAAGGGATGACTTGTGATGGGGGCTCACAGATCTGAAGGAAGTGGCCAGTCAGCACACTGGCAACCTCATGTCAGTCAGGCATAGTCACTTCTAAAAATGGGACTAGAGGAGAGTTCTTTCTTCCCCTTTCCTTTCTCTCTCTCTTTTTTTTTCTGTCTATGTGTGTTGTTTGTGATATATGTTCTTGTCAGTGTAGATGTGTGGGTGGGGATATGCGTACAAATGTGAGCACTGGTCTGTGGAGACCACAGGTAGACATTGAGTATCTTTTCTTTATTGCTCTCAATTTATTGCACCAAAAATCTATTTTGTTATTTTCATGTCCGCATGTGCCACAGTGCATGCGTGGAAGGCAGAGAGTTCAGAGATGGCTCGTAGGAGCGGGCTCCCTCCTTTTACCACAAGGACCCCGGGGACCGAACTCAGATCATCAAACTTGGCAGGAAGCACCTTTACCCACTAAAACATCCCACTTCCATTTTTTTAAAAAAATAATTCTTTTATTATTTATTTTTGTTTTATGTACATTGGTGTTTAGCTTGCATGTATGTGCACGTATGGGGGTACATATCCTGGTACCAGAACTGGAGTTAATGCAGTTGTGAGTGGCCATGTGAGTGCTGAGAATTGAACCCTTGTCCTCTGGAAAGGGGGGGGGCTCACTGGCAGACACTACCATACAGGATTTGGATGTTTCAGATACATACTGCAAGTACGTTTCCCTCCTTCCATACCAAACCCTGACCACTTTCTCATATACGATCCATTATAGCCTCCTAGATGTCCTTGCCGAAATAATTTGTACTTTTATAGATATGTCCACACATGTTCTTTTTTTTTTCTCTTCCAATTGGAAGTGGTTGACAGTGATTCCTTTTGTTTGTGTGGAAGAGTTGTTTATTTTGTGTGCATTGGTGTTTTTTTCTGCAGGCATATCTGTTTGGCACAAGCATCGAATGCCTGCAGAGGCCAGAAGAGGGCATCAGAATCCCTAGATCTGGGGTTCCCCGCTTGTGCGCCACAGTGCGGGTGCTGGGAATTGAACTTGGGTCTGCAAGAGGAGCTAGCGGGCTTAAACCCTGAGTATGCTCTCCACCCCCTTGATAACGTGTCTTACGCTAAGCTAAGTAACTGCAGCCGTTTCAGAGCTGGGGATACTCTCTATGGAACATACCATGGCTTTATTTAATTGAAATCAAGTGGTTTAACTTAACTTTAGGTGAGCGAGACCAACCTTACAGAGATTATCTCTAAGTGCAGCCAGCTTTCCAAAAACTTCTTTATAAACAAACGCCCCACACCTGGGTCAACATAGGGCCTCCCAGAGAGACTTAATTATCAGGTACATTTCTTTTTTTCAAAAATTTTGTTTTGTTCTTTCAAAGTAGTCACTGTCACTTCCAATATATGTCTCCCCACCGCCCGCCCCCACCACACACACATTAAACTAAAGCCGAAGGTTACAAAAGACAGATACCAGAATCTGAGGATGTTCGAGGGGAGTGAAACGGCTTACAACGAAGCAGCTCGTAGCCTTGTCCACACCTCGGTCAGCCAGACTTCCTTCAGGTAGTGAGACGGGCCAGGAGAGATTCCAGAAGAGAAAAGGAGAGCTTGACAGAGAACGGATCGATAACCTCCATAGATAAAGGGAATTTTTTTTTTTGCTCCGGTTCAGCCAACTTCAAGTTCTTTGGATTAAAAAAAAAAAATACACATCGTTTATCCCTGGTGTGAGTAGTTGTGTGTCTTCTCTGTTGGTGTTAAGATGCATTCCAATTCTCAGAGTGCTTCAAGAGTCGTACAGAAAAATGGAATCTATATTCTACCACGTTGGGGAACGGTTCTGTAGCTTTGTAGACGCTGCAGGATGAGAGGAAGGAAGGAGGGGTGGGGAGGGCCAAGGACACAGACGTAAAGAGAGGCCCAGAGAGAAACACACCGGTTCCTTCCATCCCCAGCCACCTGTGGGGCCCGGCCCTGTCTGGGAGTTCCCACAATGTCCGTGAGTTATTCACGGCGATCATGCTTCCAGATAGTCTACATGTTTTCATGGTGTTTCCTCATCTTATGCCATCTGTTCAAATAAGAAACCTGTTGGATCCCTGAGAAGAGTGTTTGTACCGTTTTTTGAGGATGGTGCTTTTATCCCTACATTTACGCGAGTCACCAAATTCATCCCTATTTTTGAGACTGCCCCCTCCCACGCGCACCCCCCCATGTTTTTGAAAGCAGATGTTTTGTCTGGGTGCCTGGTTATCTTCAGGTTGGCAATCTCCAGCCTCAATGACCTTACTGTACATGTTCCGTCTTCCTGGTTCCATACATGTGTCTCCCTGTGTCTTCAGGAAGGCATGCCTGCTCTTTCTGGATGCCAGAGGTCTCAGACCTCAGGAACAATGGCACCAAGACCTCCAGGACAGGGTGATCTTCGCTTCACTTGAAGCCGAAGCTACCAGAATAAGGGAGCTACTTTCCAGTGTCTACAAATTCCTTCATTTAAATGTAAAACACACCAGGTAGCCAAAAGGGTCTCGTGAATACGTCCTCAGAGCCTGATGTTTGAAAGTCCCACCCTGGGGACCGCCATCACCAAGCATATTACCAAGCTACCAAGGAAAGCACCACACACCACCAAAGAAGCTTCTGGAATGTTTCTAACACTGCTACATGTTCATCCATCTCTCTCTCTCTCTCTCTCTCTCTCTCTCTCTCTCTCTCTCGCTCGCTCTCTCTCTCTCTCTCTCTCTCTCTAATTTGTTTTTCAGAGACAGGGTTTCTCTGTGTAGCCCTGGCTGTCCTGGAGCTCACTCTGTAGACCAGGCTGGTCTGTGAACTCAGAAATCCGCCTGCCTCGGCCTCCCAAGTGCTGGGATTAAAGGCGTGCGCCACCACCGCCCGGCTTCATGTTCTTCCCAGAAGCTAAGACCAAGTCGTAGATGAGCAGGTTGAAAAGAAAAAGGAAACTCCTGTTTACTGACCCCTAATCAATGCCAGCTCTTTTACCATCTCATTCACCATCCAGACCAAATGGTTAAAGTGGCTTCCTTTTCCACGACCAAACGAAAAAAGCTGGGAAGCTCATTCCCCACCCCCACCATCCCCCCAAAGATCACAAAGAAAGTGATTGGACTTTTCAAAGATATATTCCTAGTTGCCAAATTTCCAACTTAACAAAGGACTTGTACGAGGGATACGAAGGCGCCATCCGCTTCACCCAGATAGCCCACTCACACCTTCTCAATTTGCCAGCAACAAATCCAGTCGCAGGCACCTCTTGCATAGAAACCGTCTCTAGACTCTATCGGAGCGGGTCCCCCGTCTTTGCAACAGCTTGACATTTTGAATGTTCCCCGCGTGTCTAATTTTGTAGAGTTGTCCCGTAGTTTTTGCTTTTCCCGCTGGATTCTCGGGTGTGTGTTTAGAGTCCAGCATGCTTGTTTGGGTGAAGCACCACGGGCACAGCATTCCTAACAACACATCTTACGGACCTGCGATGTCTGTCTGCCTTGCTATCAGAAGGTTAACTCTAACGTCTTGAATTAAGACTGGCGTGCCTGCCTGGTCTCTCCGCTGTAAACTTCTTTTCCCCTCTTGTTAAGTTAATAAACACTTTGTAGATATGTTGAGTCTATAAAAATCTTATTCCAATCTCACCCGTTAGTTAGCTTTGGCTTCCATTGAGGCTTATCAGAGCTAAGTGTTGTTCCCGAGATGGCCATATGGTGGCGCTCTAACAGTGTTATTCTTTTTTGTATTTATTGACTGGCTTTCCCCGTTGCTATTTATTCAATGGGTTGTAACTTGGCACTGTTATTATTTCTTTGCGCAGCCACACTGTTGATATTTGAACAGCTGGAAGCCCCTTTTCAAATTTTTTTTAAATCGGTGTTTTGTAGATTTGGGGTTTTTTGTCATTATATCATTTAAACTACTTTTTTTTTAAAAAAGCAAATTTTTAAAAAGGAATGAAAGTAGGCTCAGTGTCTGAGGCCGACTTAGCGCTCAGGTGGCAGCGATCACTGAAGTCTTGGGTGAAATCTTGGCTGTCTACTCTTATTTGAATGACATTGGCCAGGTCGTCTGCCTTACTGTGCTCTCATTTTCTTGCTTGTAAAGTGTATAGGATAAGATTTAATCCACGGGGTTGTAATAATTACAAAACACAATGTGTCGAATTTAAAAGCCACGATTTAAAAGCCAGTGCATATTAGTATACAAGAAGTGGTAGCTATTGCAAACTGGTCACAATTATGAGCCATATTCTTCTCACCCTCCTCCCCCCCCAAAGGAGGACCAACATTCTCCGCTAAACTATTGTAAAGATCAAATAAAGTGGCATGTGTGACACTAGTTAGCACGCGCAAGTGCCACAAACGTAACAATTAGGACTGGCGTTATTGTTCCCCTCCCCAAAGTTTTATCGTCTTAAAACAGGCAACAGGACCCATACCACATACTTGTTGTGAAAGTTAAATGAAGTTACATATGCAAAACTGCCAGCCAAGTGCCTGCCACTCAGAAAGCCCGCCACAAAGAGCTCGCCGCCATTGCGAAGCAGACCCAGGAACATCTGGAGAAGTTTTATGGATGCAAAATGGCATATTTCCTGGGGGAAAAAATCATGCGTGCAATTGGATGCCTGTGTGTGTGTGTGTGTGTGTGTGTGTGTGTGCCTGTGTGTGACAGTGTGTGCGTGCATGCATGTGTGTGTGTATGAAAGAGAAAAACTGTGTGCCTGTGTTTATGTGTTTATGTGTGTGTGTGTGTGTGTGTGCCTGTGAGAGAGTGTGTGTGCTTATGTGTGAGAGAGTGTGTGTTTGTGTGTATGTGTGTGAAAAAGGGAGAAAAACTATGTATGCCTGTGTTTGTAAATTCATGTGTGTAAGAGAGAGCCTGTATGTATGTGTCTGTGATTGTGTGTGTGTGAAGGGGGGAGGGAGAGGTGCCCCTGTACACTTGTGTGTATGTTCCTGTGTGTGTGTGCCTGTGTGTATGTGCAAGTGTGTGCTTGTGGTTTTTTTGGTGTGTATGTGTTTGTGAGAGGTGCCTGTGTGTGCCTATGTGTACGTGACTGTGTGTGAGTGTGTATGTATGTGTGTGTGAGAGAGAAGTGCCTGTGTATATGTGAGTGTGTGCCTGAATTTGCTTGTGTGTGTGTGTGTGTGTGTGTGAGAGAGAGAGAGAGAGAGAGAGAGAGAGCGAGAGAGAGCGAGAGAGAGAGAGAGAGCCTGTATTCAAAAAGCCAATATCTATGGCTTACCCCTCTCTGTGCGGGAATCTTTTTATCTGGCTCTCTGCTCAGTGCTGTGAATTGAAGGAGGAAGTATATTTATGTGTAATTGGTGCGGTCAAGGGCAGTGATTTAAAGACGCACTTGCATTCCCTAAGCTGATTTCTATCCACTTGGCTCTAGCAGGGATTCTAATCAGCCTCCCCACTGATCCACTTCGCTTCTTGTAATAAACGAGGACTCTGACGTGACATGAAAGCCACCAGAGTGGTCGCGGAGGGAGCAGGACCTCCCTCACACGGACTCGAAGCTGGGTTAATCGGAAAAGCAACCAGGTCCGTTTTCCCACAGGTAAGCTAAGGAGACTTAGCTGAACTGGCAGGTAAATGTTCTATTTTCGTTTGGAAAGAAATAGCACTCAGCAGGGCCGCGAAGTGTATCCTTCCTGAGACCAGGAGCCAAATATTTAGGTCTCAAAAGAATGTAGGTAAACAATGCTGGAAAAACCCCACTGTGTGACTGTCTCAGAGGGAAGCTTGAAGTCAGCCTGATGCCGGGCAGTCTTCTACTATCCACCCCCTCCTTCATTCATGCCAAGAGCACCTCACAGTTGAGCAGCTTAGGAGAATGGAAGGATCCAGGCCACTATTCTAGACAAGATGGAGGAGCACTCGTGCTCCCAGAAGCCAGCAAGGACCATACAAACTCTACTGATGGTTGGGTGCCGGGCCCTGCGCTCAGCACACCACCCAGATGATTTGGTTTAATTCTCACAACACCATTGGGAGTGAAATACTCATTGTTTTGATGTACGGACTGAGAAGCCGGGAGGGAAGACAAGCTTCTGCAAGGTCAGACAGCCAGGGGTTCAGAGATGCCCCCCAACCCCAACCCCAGGCCGCTTGAGCCCAGTTCCAGCTCTTACTCTCCTCCGAATACCAGAGGGGTTGGGTTTTGTTATTACTGCTCTTGTGATTTTGATACTTGTATTTGATTATGGAGCTGTCAGTTGCACTGGGAATTCACTTCAAGCCAAGTCATGACATCAGAGGATGCTGAACAGAGATCGTTTCCGAATTCTTTCTAGACACAGACCACTTCCTGACGTGGTGCGTCCACTCCCAGCACAAAGACCAGAGCAGGACATCAGCCCAAGGCACAGGGTTGCTGGCCAAACATTTTATTTCAGGGGGCCACCCTTAAGTGTCCGCTCGTCCTGTTTCTGCGCACTTTCTTCTCATGTCTGTTTAGTTATTACATTTCCGAGGCCCCTGTGTCGGAATCTGCACTCCCAAGGCTTAGATGAGACACCCTGTGCTTTTTTTCTCCACCTCTGACCTACCAAGTTTCTGAATAGCTGGATAATGATTTTATTATTTTCAACCCTCAACCTCTCCATGATCCTGCTCTGCCATAACTCTACCTCCTTTTTTTGGGGGGGGGGCATCCATTTCCCATTTTCTCTTGTCTGCCTCCCTCTTCATGTCTCTGCTTTCTCTCTTGCTTTTCTTTCTTCTTCCCGTTTTATCCTCTTCTATCCTCCCTCGGACCTTACATTTCCTCTCTCCACTCCTTCAGTTGGTCCCCTTTGTGGTCTCCTATCCCGTCTCCTTTCTTCTGTATCCCCTTTCTCCAGAAGCCCTTTGCCCTCTCGTGATTCCTGCCTTTATTTCTTCAATGAGTTCAGAATGTCTCACTGTTTAGATGCAGAGTCTTGGGATGTCATAGGAGGCGTGGTCAGGGGAAAGGCAGAGACTTAGTGCACGCCCTTCGAAGCCAGCAATGGCCACTCAGGATGTCTCTCTGCTGCATGGGTATTCTGTGGCTCAGTGGCGGGCCACTACAAATGTGATCGGAGGCCCTGGCTCCGGAGGAGCGCGTCTCCTGGGTCACTGCCCTTTCTTGTGCTCTAGTGTGGGACAAGATGGGCCCCTTTCTGTAAAAGCAACATGATAATTTGGTTTCTTTAGGACACGTGAGGCATCTTCAAGGGATCTTCAAGGGTAAGATCCTTCAAGGTAAGGATCTTCAAGGGATGCAAATCGTAACCCACCTCTCTGTTGTTGTGTTGAAGTATTGGCTTAAAAAGACACGGATCCTACCAACTGGATTTGGGTCCTGACATGGCGAACCTGTAAACCAGAGACCATTTATCTCCAGTTCTTTTCTCCATAATTTGTAATTCACAAAATCTGCCTTGTTTCCCTTTGTTTGGAGTTTGACATTGAGGATTTAATTTTTTCTAACGGGCTACCTTTATAGCTTAGATATCTTAGGTAGAAAAGTAAGCCATTTCACTCTGAGTCATAGATTCTCCATCTACCTGCTGACTCTCATGGGCTTCAGACAAATTGTGACAGTCTTTAGTTTTGCAGAAACTTTTCCCCTCCTAGATCACTTTTGTACCACTGGGCATATTTTTTTTTAAATAAAATATTGTAAAGATTTTATTATTTTTATGATTTGAATTGGTTATTTCTCCTTTTTAAGTTAAAAATGTTATCTTATTAATTCTTTGAGAATTTGATACAATGTAGATAGTTATATATCAACTTGCCCCAAGATGGACTCATCTGAGAGGTACCTGTGGGCCATTTTTCTTAATTGGTGATTGACGGGGGTGCCCTCCCATTGTGGGCGGGGCCATCTCTGGGCTGGTGGTCCTTGGTTCTCTAAGGAAGCAGGCTGAGCAAGTCAGCGGACGTAGGGAAGAAAGCAGCACCCCTCCAAGGTCTCTGCACCAGCTCCTGCCTCCCCGTTCCTGCTCTGAGTTCCTGTCCTGACTTCCTTCAAAGACGAACAGTGCTGTGGAAGTGTCAGCCGAATAAACCTTTCCTCCCCAACGTGCGTTGGTCATGGTGTTTTATCAGAGCAAAAGCAACCCTAAGTAAGATATGTAGTTTGACCATGTTTCTCTCTCCCTCTCTGTGCACACACACACACACACACACACACACACCTACAAGAGCGGGCATATTGGAGGACAGGTCATGCGCGTAGAGGTCAGAGGATAACTTCACAGAGTAAGTCTTCTCCTTCCAATTGTATGTGGGTCCTGCGAATCAGACTCGGTTATCGGGTTTGCACATGGAGTGCCTTTACTGCTTGACTGGTCTTGTAGAGCCGAAGACCTGTTGCTTAAGATTTCTGTCAGGGTCCACACTTTACAGTATACACTTTTTTTTTTTTTTTGAGACAGGGTTTCTCTGTATAGCCCTGGCTGTCCTGGAACTCACTCTGTAGACCAGGCTGGCCTCGAACTCAGAAATCTGCCTGCCTCTGCCTCCCAAGTGCACTCTTGAAAACACCTAAGCCACCACATCTACTTTCTTACCTTTAAATAGAAATGATCAGTATCTGATTCTATTGAATTCACATATGAGTAATTTAAGGATATGCAAATAGTCCTGGATTTGATGTAAAAAGCATTTGGATTGATACCTAATGTCTTCCCATGTCTTTTTTTTTTTGTTTTGTTTTGTTTTTTTGTTTTTTTGAGACAGGGTTTCTCTGTATAGTCCTGGATATCCTGGAACTCACTCTGTAGACCAGGCTGGCCTCGAACTCAGAAATCCATCTGCCTCTGCCTCCCAAGTGCTGGGATTACAGACATGCGCCACCACCACCCGGCTTTCCCATGTCTTTTTGTTTTGTTTTGTTTTTGAGACAGGGTTTCTCTGTGTAGCCCTGGCTGTCCTGGAACTCACTCTGTAGACCAGGCTGGCCTCGAACTCAGAAATCCGCCTGCCTCTGCCTCCCAAGTGCTGGGATTAAAGGCATGAGCCACCACAGCCCAGCTTTTTAGTCTATTTATTTATTTATTTATTTATTTCTTTATTTATTTATTTTTAAGTTTATTTTATGTACATGAGCACACTGTTGCTTCCTTCAGACCCACCAGAAGGGGGCATCAGGCCCCATTACAGAGGGTTGTGAGTCGCCATGTGACTGCTGGGAATTGAACTCTGGAAGAGCAGTCAGATCTCTTAACCACTGAGCCATCTCTCCAGCCCCCAGTGCCTTTACATAATCATTTTTATTTTAAAGACCTCAGATAACCGCAGTTCTTACAAGGGGCTAAATTGATATTTCATTCAAGAGAGACCTTCTTCTCTTCAGAAGTTTGGATTTTAGCTTCAACAGGTGTACCGGTTTGGAATTCAATGTAATTCTGGGAAACTAGTTTCTCTATAGATTTTTATTTTAAATTAAAAGAGAGAGAGAGAGAGAGAGAGAGAGAGAGAGAGAGAGAGATTTTAGAAGTAAATCAGATGGTCTCCACTCAGAGACCTCTAGGACACTTTCTGGGCTGTGGATGACAAACACCCCCCTCCCCACCCCACCCCCAGCGCGCGCATGAGCAAAGCTCTCCCCTTTAATTGTTTCACGCTTTCTGTGTCTCAGGTACAAAAGGCTCCGTGGACATTTTTTTCCAGCCACTTCCAACAAGCCCATTTATCATCCTGCCCCAGCGCCCCCCCACCCCACGCCCCCCGTGGAGCCTCCTCTGAATTCTGGACTTCTCTTTACCGTCTTTGTAAAGAGGGACCGTTTTTTTGATGCGAGCACCCGACATCTCTTTCCTCACGGTAGCCACTGTGCCGTGAACGCTAGTCTTTAGATGAGATGGTCACAAACCAGGTCCCGATCGATCCACTTCCTCATTCTGTCGTTCAGACCCGCAGAAGGTGTCCAACGACAGGGAACTGTGCATCTGCTGTGGCTTATGCACAGTTGTGTCGCGGGAGCTTTCGCAGCTCGAAGATGAGGTGCCTGTTGGTCAGCTGAAACATCAGTTCGGATGTATCCGGGTAGAAAAGAAACCGGTGCATTACAAGGATGGTCTTGGCATACCGGAGGACCTCTAGAACTGCCCAAACCAAGACATTCTACACTCGACCTCATCGACAAGAGTCATTTGACTGGCCAGGCGTGGTGGTGCACGCCTGTAATCCCAGCACTCTGGGAGGCAGAGGCAGGCGGATTTCTGAGTTCATGGCCAGTCTGGTCTACAGAGTGAGTTCCAGGACAGCCAGGGCTACACAGAGAAACTCTGTCTCGGAAAACCAAAAAGAGTCATTTTGACAAATGGCCAGTAGGTGGCACCGTGAGCATCCCTATAACATCCAGGGCTGTGAGAATTTATCTTCACAAAGCTCCTCTCAAAATATTAAGCAAAACACTGACCGAAACGCAACCGTATTTGGACAAGCATGTTTATTTTACTTCAATGCTTTGTGATTAGAAACACACAGATGTGTGTAGATATATTTTTACTATCAAACCCTAAAGTTATGGAAAATATCCTTGATGGTTAGGATGGACTGTAAACTTTTACAGGATTACTCGCGGACAGAATTTTTAAATTTCTCATGGAAACGAACGTTTTCTTCATGTAAAATTCAGTCATGTCGTTGTTAAGTAAAACCCAGGAGAGCAGTTTCGTTAAGCTATGCATTCTTCTGAGAGAAGTACATTCATACAAAGTGGGGTGCGAATATTGTGGAATATATTGTATGTATATTTTTTAAAATATGCAAATTTTGTTTTGTTTTCTTGAGAATACATCCTCTTGGCTTCCTATGTAGAACAAGCTGGTCTCAGTTCTGCAGTGATCTTACCTCTGTTTCCTAAGTGCAAGAATTATAGGCATGCACCACCAAACCAGGCATGTTCTGGTTTTAAAACTTACATCGCTACACAGAAGTATACACGAAAAAGTACAGCATTTATTTAAGATTGGAAAAATATATAGAATTCAATGTAAAAATGTAGTTTCATCTCAGATTCCATCCCAGCCCCAGTGCTAAAGATTTTGGACTAGAAAACAACTATTAGCACTCCTGGGTAGATACAGCCTCTGGAAAAGAAGCTTCCTAGTAATCAAAAGGCCATTGCCTGGGTGAGAAGTCTGAACACAAGCTTTCTTTCTCTTTGTGGATATTCTCTTACCAGGTAAACACATAGGACATGGTAAAAACTGATGGACAGACGAGAGAACCAGAGACCCAGGTCAAACGCCAAGCTGTATTTGAGACAGACAGAAAGGAAAAAAATTAGGGTCTGGTGATCAGAGGTGTGTCAGTGAGTCACACCAGGGTCTCAGGGGGATACAGAGGGAGGGAAACTGGGAATGTTCAAGACTTGAGACTGAAACTGCGCCCACATGGCGACTAGGGTCTGAGTGAACGGGGGTCGGCTTCCCAGCGGGGACGCTGCTTGCTGATAGTTCTGTTGAAAGTGTAAGACCCATCTTCAAGTCCCCTTTGCTTACTTCGAGGTTATTTCTTCTTTTGGTCTAATGCCTCGAATCACCAGTATCGGCTTTGAATCATTTATTGTCAGTATATTTAGTGGCCGGCATCGACCTTGCAGAAAATAATCATTCTCTGAGGCAAATTAATACCCAAGGGGGAAGAAGAAGAATCCTGGGAATATCCAGATTAGATGAGCTGGAGATTAGATGCGTCTGGAGAGATTTTCGTCATCTGGATTGCAAGTTGGCTTTGGGGGAAGTGTCTCCGGAAGCGATATGGGAGGGGTGACAGGTTGGGGCTTCAGAGAGTTCTGATCAATAGCTTCTGATCAGTAGCTGTGTGTGCGCAGCGGTGGAAGTCCCTAGTTAGGAAGGCTGGCCTGCTGCAGAGAGTTAACTTTGCAGGAGGATCTAGAAGACAGGATTAGATGCTGCCTGCTCAGTTAGAATGTTTAACAGTGAAGTCGGGAAGGGGCACTGGAGGCACCGTCACAGGGAGATGGAGATTAGGCCCCAAAATAAAAATACCAAGACTAAATACTGAAACTGGACACCACACTGGGATAGTAATGGTGCATAATAATGTATTTTATGTATTATGTATTTTACGAAGAATTATAAGGAAGAGCTCAGGGCTTCAAACACAGAGAAATGAAAGGATGGAAGTGTTAATTATTCTCATTTAATCAGAAAATTATATATATGTGTATATATATGCATACACATACATACACATATACATATATAATACACATACACACATACATGCATACATTATATACATACATATATGTATGTATATGTATGTATGTATATACATATATGTGTGTGTATATATATATATGTAAAACCAAGCCCACAAAATACACATAATTCTTTTTCTTTTAAAGATTTATTTATTATATGTAAGTATACTGTAGCTGTCTTCGGACACACTAGAAGAGGGCATCAGATCTCATTACAGATGGTTGTGAGCCACCATGTGGTTGCTGGGATTTGAACTCAGGACCTCTAGAAGAGCAGTCATAGAAGTGCTCTTATCCACTGACTCATCTCTCCAGCCCTACACATAGTTCTTGTATGGTAATCAATAGTAAAAAATAAAGGGCTGGCTAGGTAGATGGTTCAGTCACCAAAGTGCTTTTCATGGTTTAAGGCTGACACAGACCTCACCGTTATCAGTGAAGTGGGTACCTTACCTCTCTCAAGCATCTTAGGTTGGGAAACTCTTGCTTTCTAAGTGCCAAATGTACTGAGTTTGGGGAAGATAGTGTTCTCTTGTTGCAGACTAATGATTTTAAAACACACAGGGGAGTTTTGTTTATTTGATAAAAAGTTGCTTTGAAGGTCGATGTGTAACGGGGGTGGGGCGGCTGCCAATGAGCCAAAGTGTCTGGGAGATGCAGACTTCCACTGGGGACAGTGTCAACTAATCAACAGGAAGTCAATAATCCAGGACTGGTCTTGTTCTTGGTTTACACACAGGGCTTCTCGTAGGGCTTCTGGAATTCTTTCACGGAGGTCCCTTGAAATCTAGTTTTACAAGGTTGTTAGCAG
Organism: Apodemus agrarius; assembly: GCA_964023405.1. Classification (NCBI taxonomy): domain Eukaryota; kingdom Metazoa; phylum Chordata; class Mammalia; order Rodentia; family Muridae; genus Apodemus; species Apodemus agrarius. Next base: position 10,617,385 of record OZ030026.1, on the reverse strand, counting down.
TTTTGATTCATTTTAAACTTGCATTACATGTGAATGAAATGGTAATACAAATACCCACTAATGTGTTTCCTTGAAGCCCATCCTCGTGAATTGCCTGGAGGTAACGGGCAGACATCACAGGAACAGCAGGCTTGCTGTGCTCATTCTCATCCGGAGCACAGCAGGGACAGGCTTATCGCCAAGGCGGAGATGGAGGAGGACTCAGGGCGGGGCAGAGTCCCCCACGCAGGAGTCCCGTGAATCCTTTTCTGTCTGTGGCGCCGGTTCGTCCTGTTATAGCTTTCATGAAGGCATAAAACTTCAATTTTTCTCTAAGAAGAAAAAAAATAGCCTTATTTATCTGTACTGTGATCTCCGTCTTGGGGCGGGGCTCAGTGGGGCTGGTGACGTCATTCCGTTATCAGTATCTACAATTAAATCACAGCAGTTCAAATATTTTAGAAGTAAAAACAAACAAACAAACAAAAACAAACAACAACAAAACAAAAAACAAACAAACAAACAAACAAAAAAACGCTGGGCGGTGGTGGCACACGCCTGTAATCCCAGCACTTGGGAGGCAGAGGCAGGTGGATTTCTGAGTTCGAGGCCAGCCTGGTCTACAGAGTGAGTTCCAGGACAACCAGGGCAACACAGAGAAACCCTGTCTCGAAAAAAACAAAAAACAAAAACAAAAAAAAAATTTTTTTTCTAGAAGAGACGTAGAGCGCTCAGCGATTTTGTTCTGAGTGCTGATTATGCAGTCAGTTTCAGCTGTTAACAGTTGCATCCTAGATGAAAACTTTTCATTTCCTGTTGGAAGCTTCTTAAGCAGGAAGGTAAACAACTCAAAACAGCTTCAGGAAGTCCTTAAAACCGACCAGGTTCACTAGGCCCCTGGCTGCTGGAAACCGGCTTGGCTTCCCGGAAGAGGCTTAAACCAGCCACTTGGAAAGGACACTCCAGTCTGTTGAGCTGCCTGCCGGCTGTGCTGTGTCCCCCAGGTCCCCAGCTTTTGCGAGCTGTCACCCATGCTGGGGTGGGCTTTGGTGAAGCAGCTGCCTTTGCGTCACTCCTGCTCCTGTAAGTAACCCCTCACCCCTACTTTTTAAGTCACCTCATTAGAGCACATTCGTTCACCAAGTTGGACTTTGGTGGTTTTCACACCTTGCTCTGCCTTGGGCTCCCTTTCTGAGCTAGTGGACCTGCATAGCATCTTCCCGGGAAAAGTTTTGTCACATAGTAACAGGACCTTGCCTAGACCAACACTCCACTTGAGCTACCCTTCTATTTAAATGTAAGACTTATTCATATTTATCTCAACTGGAGTATACCTTTTTTTTTTTTTGTTACAACTAGTCATAGACACATTTTCTAAAAAACAATCCTTAAAATGTTTTAGTTTAATGTTTCTGTATATGTGTGCTCGTGTGCTCATCTGTCTCTTTCTGCGTCTGTGTCTGATCTCTGTCTTCCCGCCTCTCCACCCCCCTCCCTTGCCGCGCATGTGTGTATGTGTGTGTGTGTGTGTGTGTGTGTGTGAAGGTTTCCAAGGAGGCCAGAAGCATTAGTTCTCCCCAGGAGCTAGAGCTAGAGTTACAGATGATTGTTAGCTTCCTGGCTTAGGTATTAGGAACAGCACACCTCTACAAGAGCAGTATGTGTGCTCAATTCTTTTCTTTTTTTTTTTTTTTTTTTTTTTTTTTTTTTTTTTTTTTTTTTTTTGGTTTTTTGAGACAGGGTTTCTCTGTGTAGCCCTGGCTGTCCTGGAACTCACTCTGTAGACCAGGCTGGCCTTGAACTCAGAAATCCACCTGCCTCTCCCTCCCAAGTGCTGGGACTACAGGCGTGTGCCGCCACGCCAGATGCGTGCTCAATTCTTCATTGCTGACCTGCCTCTCCTGTTCCCAAGACCACAGGTGTTAAGGTTTTTAATTCACCTTATTTTCCCCTCAGGATTTGGAGTTGTTGATGCTGTGGTTTGAACGTGAAATGGTCCCCGAAGGCTCCTGTGCAGTATCTTGCCAACTGATGGGGATGGGGGTGAGAGCAGGGCCTGGGGCGGGTGAGCTCTTCCCGAGGAGACTCACCCCAAAGTGCTTGTGTATGCACCCTAAATAGGATGCTGATGGCAGAGCAGAGTAACATTTCCATCTTGGTGTGGCTTGGCGAACCAGTTTACTGGGTGTACTTGTATAGCGTGGGTGATGGCATGTTTTCAGGAGCTGGGGTGACCCCCAAAGCCTTCGCACCACCGAAAGTCTCACCCCAGTGTGGATGACAACATCTCTATAGCTATAAAGGCGGAGTTCCTGCTCCAGCTAACCACGTGCATGCTGTATAGTCTATCGCCTCCCATGCAATCAGGACAGAATTGCATTCAGCTAGCTGCCTCTGCAGCAGGAAGGAGTGGGTTGGGATATCGTGTGAAGGTTTGAGCACCTTCCATACCAAGTCTTGTACAAGGGGAATCCGTAGTCTCAATCACCCAGGTAGTCGCAGCTGGCCTGATTAAGAAGGTAACGGTAGCTGTGTTCATTCAACACCAGCAAATGACCGAATCCTGTGTTTATAAACTAATGGAGTCAGAGAGAGAGGTGACAGAAACTGGAAAGCCGCTTAAAGAAAGTAGGTTACCGGGGGCATTCCTCTCTGTCTCTCTGTCTCTGTCTGTCTGTCTGTCTGTCTGTCTGTCTGTCTGTCTCTCTCTGCGTGTGTGCACACGTGCGCACGCGCACTTGTGTTTCTGTGTCTATTATGTTATAAGCAAATGTGTGGTCTATGTGCATTTGAGTGTGCTGGTATGCTAATCCATGCACACATAAGGAGGCCAGGGGAGGATATCATGTGTCTTCCTCTGTCCCTATTCAGTTTATTCCCTTGAGACAGGGTTTCCAACTGAACCCCCCCCCCAAATTGCCAAATAGACCATTTAGGGAGAATTGAATTTTCAATTTAATCTACCAGAAACTGGTAATGGTACCATGTGTTAGCTGGGTGCAGCGAAATCTCAAAGTTTTTCTGTTTGATTGGTTGGTTGGTTGGATTTTGGTTATTTGAATGCCATAACACCAGGTCTATGAAGGTAGACCTGTTCATGTTCATGTTCACATATTTGTGTGTGTGGAAGCAAGGAAAATTCTGAGCATTGTTTCAACTTTACAGGAAGGTTTGTAGCTCCCCCTTGCAACATGGGGCTTCACAATAAAATTCAGCATGCACGCGCTCGCGCACACACACACACACACACACACACACACACCCCTACTTTTAAAAAGATTATCTTAATGGTAGGATCATATTTCTGGTTAATGTCGTAAACATTCCTAAACTTAGTCTATTTCAGGTGTCGATTATGTGGCTCAATTGCAAAAATAATTGCATCTAATCCATAATAGGTGTGTGTTAGGGGAGAAACAGTGAATTGCCATGTCTTTTCATTAGCTGCAATGTCTGTTGCCTTGACGATATCAGGACAGAGTCCTGAATTCCTTGCTCTTGCTCCTGTGTGCTCCCAAGTCCCAACAAAGCTTTTTCTGAATGGAATTTCACTAACAACCACCAGAAGGTTCCATAGGTGATGTTGTCCGTCTGTGCTAAGATGGAAAACCTATTGTAGGGATGGCCAAATGTGTCAAAGGAAAAAGCTTTGAGTTTATGGGACAAGATGAGCTTGATTCTGTTCCTTCTGGGCCCCCTCCCCTTTTCCCTGGATGTGATTTGTGAAGAATGGTTTGGAGATACTGACATCAGAAGAGATGAGAGCAATGGACAGAGATGGCCAGCTGGTGATGGATGACCCATGTGAACACACTATAGGGTGTGAGCTATTTCCCAGATGAAAACCATGGATTATTGATAATGTAAATTAGGGATTCGGGGAAAACGCAACCCACACACACATTCTTGGGCCTAATTAGACAAGTTGGAAGCCACTTGTCCATTTTAGGAAGGCTCGTGGAAGGTTTGCAGACTGCAGTAAGGTAAACGACTGGTAATGCGTTCTAATATTTGCCTCCTTTTGTACTCATTGGAACACTTTGGCTTGTCCAAGGTCCCTAGAAAGGAATGGATTTTTTTTTACAGTGATCCACTTCGAATTAGGATGTGTAGCTAGCACACGAACAAAACACATCAAGACTATGGACTTGCAACTAACATGTTCCTATATATCACTTACATTTCATGGCCTAAATACATGAAAGAAACAAGCGAGGAGAAAAGTATATTTTGGCTTATGGTTTCAAAGGTTTCAGCTTAACACAGCAGGAAAAAGACTGTAATAGTGGGAGAATGTGGTATCTGCTGTCAAAATGGCAGACAAGAAGACGACTGGGGGGTCTGAGCAAGGGGCAGGTTTAATCTTCCAAAAATTGACTCCTAGTGATTCCCTTCTGTAATTTGGGCAATGTACTGGCTGGTTTTGTGTGTCAACTTGACACAGGCTAGAGTTATCACAGAGAAAGAAGCTTCAGTTGGGAAAGTGCCTCCATGAGATCCAGCTGTGGCTGCTCAATTAGTGATCAAGGGGGGAGGGCCCCTTGTGGGTGGTGCCATCCCTGGGCTGGTAGTCTTGGGTTCTATAAGAGAGCAGGCTGAGCAAGCCAGGGGAAGCAAGCCAGTAAGAAACATCCTTTCATGGCCTTTGCATCAGCTCCTGCTTCCTGACCTGCTTGATTTCCTGTCCTGACTTCCTTTGGTGATGAACAGCAATTTGGAACTGTAAGCTGAATGAACCCTTTCCTCCCCAACCTACTTCTTGGTCATGATGTTTGTGCAGGAATAGAAATACTAAGACAGGCACCACCTCCTAAAAGCTCCAAAGCCTTCAAAATAGCCTGGAAAGGTAAAACCAAGTGTTGAGAAGTGCGCCTGTAGGGGCCATCTCTGATACAACCATAGCATTCTGTCCCTGACTCTGAAAGGTGCATGGTCATCTCATAATGAAAAAAAATGCATTTAATCCAACATCAAGAGTTCCCTGTGTTCTATACAGTAGCAACAGTGTGCTAAGATCTAAAGTCTCTGCTGAGATTCAAGGCAATTTTTTAACTGTGAGACCCTATAAAATACAAAACCAGGTTACAGACTGCCAATACACAAGGCCGAGAGTAAACATTTTGTTCCCAAAGGAGCTGTAAGAGATAGTGAAAGATTAGAGCCAAGCAAGTCTAAAATCCCAAGGCAAACATTGAATCTAGTAACTTGATGCACACACAGTATCTGGGGCTTGTGGTGTCCTGATGGGAACTCCAGTAAACTTGACAGCCCTGTCTGTGTGGTCACTCTCTGCAGCATACATAATCTCTCCTGAGCCAGCTCTACTCACTGCCTAAACTTTTAATTCACAGACACCACATCAGACATCACCAGGTCTCCACCACAACACGGGCTTTACTCTCAGAGCTTCATGGGTAGCCCACTCAGAAGGTCTGTCTTAGTGAGGGATTCCATGGAGGTGATAAAACACCGTGACCAAAAGCAACTTAGGGAGGAAAAGTTTCTTTTTACATACTCTTCCACGTAAAAGCCCCATCACGGAGGGAAGTCAAGATAGGAACTCAAGCAGGGCGGGAATCTGGAGGCAGGAGCTGATGCAGAGGCCATGGATGGATGCTGCTTTGTATATTGCTCTCTGTTTCATGTTCAGCCTGTTTGATAGCACCCAGGAGCACCAGCTCAGGGCTTGCACTGCCCACAAGTGGGCTGGGCTCACCGATATATAAATCATCAGTCCAGAAAAATGTTCCACAGGCTTGCCCACAGTCCAACCTAGTGGGGACGTTTTTTCTCAAGTGAGGTTTCCTTTTCCAAAATGATATTAGCTTGTGCCAATTCTAGCCAACATAAGCTCACTGCAAGGAATTTGATCTGGTTACACACTACCGGACCTAGTTTTTCTGAACAAACAACAAGAAACTTCATGTAGGCCCTCATAGCTCCAGACCTCTTGCATTCTGACACCTGTAAAACTAACTCTCTGAACAACAAGTATTCTTGTCAGCTTGAAAACTAGCCAGTCTTTGTTGGCCCATGGGTACAGTGACCCCTGATAAACATGGCAATGCATTTTGCTAAGTGGCCCTGTCAAAGAGAACACAGCAATTAGCTTTTTAAGCTATAGGCACTTTGCTTTTGAATGAAAGTCTTTTAAGTGACTGGATATTTATACACGGGTACCTTCAATGGGGAGGGGGGGTACTTCCTATTGCTCCAGTGCAGACTGCACAGCCTCATTTTGATGGGGTTAGTGTCTCCAATAAGGATAGCTATTTTATCAGAATCCCCCTTTTTTTGTGTTAGCAACCTGAAACCATGTTTGCAGTCACTTTCTCATGAAAGTGTACATCTCTTATATCTTGACGCACTACCATTTGCTCTCAGTTCTTATTGCAAATCTGGTTTAAAGCAGCTAGCGATAGTCACGCCATAGCCCGAACACACAATTCTCTCCCAAAGAAATTAGCCTATTGCTTTTGAATTAAGCATCACCCAGATTTTAGGACAAGGACAAAATGTGTCTGTATTTATTGTATGTGTTCTATGTTTTTTGTTTGTTTGTTTGTTTTTTGGTAACATACAGGCCTTTCCCAATTCTGAACAGAGTTGTTGTTGCATTTAGAATCTCAGGAGTGAAGGACCTCCAAGTTGGCACAAAATACCCCAAGACCAAGTTCTCAGCACAAGGGAGATTTATTAGTCCTAGGGAGACAAAGGGCAAGGAATAAGAAAGATAGGAGACAGGATGAGGGAGAAGGGAAAGGGAACAGGGAGGGGGAGGAAGATGTGTTTGCCTCTGAGGTACCAAGGACTGCCTCTGGAGAGAGAGGAGAAAGCCACGGCCCATGGGAAAATGGCGGTCTATAAAGGAAAAGGGGAAACCCCCGTGTTAGGATGAGTTGGCTAATTTTAATTGGGCATGTCAATGAAGTGAGCCAAGAGGGGATTTTGATTGCTGGACTCCAATACTTTGATAGCTGGACCTTGGTATCAGTCTTAGGAGGAGGAAGTGGCCAAAGGGAACAGACCTTGGTGGCTAGTTTCAGAAACGCGACCTAATGGTTTAACAAGGCCAAGGGGATGAGGGTGAACAGAAATGTAGGTGACATGTTTGCCATGCTTGGGTATGCTAGAGCCCCAGTCATTACCGTGGCATTTTTACCACATTCTGGTCTTCCAGATTGTTACCACAACCCACCATTAAGTTTATAGCGTTTTAGGGCCTTCTAGCCCACATCTTTAATCTCTTCCACATTTCTCCCACAAATCACTGCTAATGGCCCCAGAACCACATGCTCTGGTTTCTCGAGGCAACGATCCCTTTGCTCTGCGACCAATCGATTTTCTCTATTAGTTACTTTTGTTTCACTGTGACCATAACGCCTGACTGAAAACTAAAGGTGTATTTCAGTTCACTGTTTCAGGGAGGTCTCAGTCAGGGAGACAGCATGGCACATGGAAGTCCATCCGGGGCCGATGACTATCACTGTGGCACACTACACCAGGAAGCAGAGTATACAGAGGCAGAACTAGATACAATGTTTTAAGAACTGGATACAATGTTTAAGAACTAGATACAATGCTTAAGAACTAGATACACTGCCTAAGAACTAGATGCAATGTTTAAGAACTAGATGCAATGTTTAAGAACTAGATACAATGTTTAAGAACTAGATACAATGTTTAAGAACTAGATACAATGTTTAAGGATTAGAAACAATGTTTAAGGACTAGATACAATGTTTAAGAACTAGATGCAATGTTTAAAAGACCCAGTACTGCTACAAGCTGGGAACCCCCTGGCCCACTAAAACACAAGCCTGGGGGGGGCACTTTATAATCAAACATCATATCCTACAGATTTATTTCTTATAATCAAGCTCAGGAAACATCACCTTTCTTATTTCTCTGTTGTAAAGTAAATGTGTTAGAATAAAAGAACCTTCTAGTGGTTCCTCATTCTCAATAAGGGGGCTTATCTTGGGCATATTTGAAAGATGGGATAAGACACAACCTTATTTTAATAACCCTGGGTTATTTTTACTCCTGGTCCTATATCCCCCTGAGAGCATCCTCACTCTGTGTCACTATCCTTTCTTATCTTAATAAAGCATTTAGAGAAGCAGTTTTCAACCTTTGGGGGTTGAATGACCCCTTCACAGGGATGGCCTGAGACCATCAGAAAACACAGAGTATGATTCATAACAGCAGCAAAATTACAGTTATGAAGTAGCAAGGAAACTAATTTCATGGTGGGGGGGGGATCACCACAGTGTGAAGACCTGTATTAAAGGGTCATAGCATTAGGGAAGTTGAGAACCACAGTCTTCAGCCTCTCAGCAGTCTTACCAAAAGAGGTTGTTGCAATGTAGATCCTTAGAAAGTAGAAATGGTAATTTGAAACACCGTGAGAACAAATCCTGGTTTGTGATCTCTAATCCTAAAAAAGTAGAAAAACTTATTCATATTATTCATTATTTTTATTAAAAAAAAAAAAGAAGAATCTGTTCAGTCTTTTTCTACGTGTAGTTGACGATGTGACAACCGGGTTGGGTTGGAAGTGAAGTCTAAAAGCCACAAGACTGGGAAAGTGTTCACAGCCTTCTCCTCTCACCGGAGAGGAATTTGTATCCTCCTGGACGCATAAACTACACTGTTAGAACAGGGATGTTTCAAGGCCAGAGCACTGTTAAACAGAGACACAGATTCCTCACCATGTGGCAATCATTCCCTTCTTAGACTGTGCTAGTCTCGAGGAGCCTGTGAATTATATTTCTTTCTTGTCACATTCCCTCAGGAAATGGCCCTGGGGTCTCCCGCTGAGGAAAGAGCATCTGAACATTCCCCACCTCTTTGCAGCTACTCAGCAAATGCGCTGAAACCAGACCCTCCCCTCAGGATAAAACCCGGCTCCTCCCCTCAGGACACGCCCCACTTCTGCTTGGCTGTAGCTCTCAGCTATTAATTTCTGAGAGATAAGGACCTACAGTTTTCAGGAGTTGGTGAGGTTCGCGATGGAATACATTTTTCTTTCTTTTTTCAGATTTATTTACTATTATATGTAAGTACACTGTAGCTGTCTTCAGACACACCAGAAGAGGACGTCAGATCTCATTAAGGATGGTTGTGAGCCACCGTGTGGTTGCTGGGATTTGAACTCAGAACCTTCAGAAGAGTAGTCAGTGCTCTTAACCGCTGAGCCATCTCTCCAGCCCAATGGAATACACTTCATCTGTCGGTAGATCTGAGCGGAGTCTTGGTAAATGGGTAGGAGGAGTTGCTTTGAGGAACCACAGTGTTCTACAGAAAGGAACTGTAGGCCAAAGCTGTGAGGAAGGGCTTTCCTCTGCCTCTCTGTGACTTAACCTTAACATCCTCCCCAACCTGTCCCACACCAGAGCCTGGGGTGACAGTAGAGATGGATGCAGGTGAAAGCAGTGAGGGTGAGCCACTCCCAGAAAAATCAGTGCGGTGGCATTTTATGACGTCAGCTATAGTGTCGGTGATGGTCTAATGTTGTTCCCGGGTTTTGTCACCAAATGATGAGTTATAAAAGAGAGAAGGGGTATTAGAGAGTGTGGCATGGCGGCATGGGGGAAGCGGGTGCCTAGGCGGGCCCATGCCCAGGCACCTCTTCCCTGAGGGACCACACACACACACAGACATGGTATAGAATAGAGTTTATTCAGGGCATAGGATGGGAGTTAATGATGTAGTGGAGGCAGAGAGAGAGAGAGAGAGAGAGAGAGAAGATAAGTGGAGGAGTGGAGGCCAGCCATGACCACGTGGAGAGAGAGGAGAGGGGAGGAGAGCCCAAGAGGGGCAGAGAGGTGAGAGTGCAGAGAGGTAAGAGCGAAGAGAGAGAGAGAGGAGGGGCAAGCAGCCCCTTTTATAGTGGGCCGCGTCTATGGGGCAGGGCCTACCTGGCTGTTGCCAGGTAATTGTGGGGTGGAGCTTGGACAGAGTACTAACAGTCGGGCTATCTCCGCCATGTCAAACCACAGTTGCATGGACTCAGGAGACTCCAGCCTTCAGTGCCACAATCATCCAGCAGAACCCTGCTGTGTCTGCCTCCAGCGGCTCGTGCCTTAACTTACTGATGTTCTCCTGAAACCCCCGATCAGGCTGAAGAGCTGACCGACGCTCCCCCAGCGCTGCAGTCACATCCCAGGGCCCTCCAGAAGTGTTTCCAGTGGTGCTTTCCTTCTGTCTCCTGGTTGTCCCCAGACTGTATCCTGTGTAGGAAACTCCTCCAGACTCCCTATTTCAGTCCTTTATTCTTGGGATTCATTTCTTTCTTTGAAATCAACCCCCCTCACCTACACACCATGACCTATTAAAATGACATTTGTTTGTTTATATATGTGGTGGTGGCACTAACTTGTTTTTATTTATACTTACATGTGTGGTGGTAGTATTTATTTATTTATTAATTTGCTTATTTACTTAGCTATGTGGTAGGGGGGCTTCTCTGCTTGTTTATTTATGTTTTTGTTATTTATATGTGTGGTGGTAGCATTTGTTTATTTGCTTATTAGCTGTGTGGTCGTGGGCATTGTTTGCTCGTTTATTTATGTTTTTATTATTTATTTATATGCATGGTGGTAGCATTCGTTTTTATTTATTTGCTTATTTAACTGTGCCATGGTGGGGCCCTTGTTCTAGGCGTCGGAAGCATGTGGAGGTCAGAGGATAACTTGTGGAAACCAAGTTCTTTTACCTTGTGGGTAAAACTCAATTCTTCAGGCTCAGTGGGGAGCACCTTTATATGTAAGACCCTCAAAGTGCATCCGGTTTGATTAAAATCTCTCCCAAGTCTTCCGATTTAGGGGGGTCCATTTTTTTTTTAATTTTTTGCCTGAGCTCAGGCTGAGCATTCAATAATCAGTCCATCTGAGATCCGAAATGCCCCAAAAGCTAGAGCTTTTACAAAAACCTCAACAATCATTCTAATTAGTGGGAGACAAATTCAGACTGATGTACATCTTAATGAGACACAGCCCAAAAGAAAGCCACTTTCAGCCGATCTTGTGTAAAGTGAAATTTTCCTTGTACAAAGTGCCCCTGCTTCAGAGCTGCTCTAAGCCTGCTGTCTGAGATAGACACACATGTCTGGCTTGGGTTGTGTGCAGCGCCAAGCCCCTTCCATCATTCTGGGTCTTGACTTAGGGTTGGGATATGGAGCGAAGGCGGCATAGCTAGTTGCTCAGGTGTGCACATGGTTCTGAAGAATTTCAAAATTGTACTGAGCTGTGCAGCCAATGGGCTATGGAGGACTCATATACATAAAATAAATAAATCTTAAAAAAAAAAAAAAAAAGCAGTAGTGATCGGAAAGGACCTGGTGAAAGAGTTGAATCAGGTTTGCTTAACACTGTCGAATACATTGAGAAGGGGAAAGTCTTCCGTTCTGGTTAGTATGAGAGGCAAGCTGCCGGCACATGACGTTCAGAACCCACGAGATATCCACCGGCGGTGGGTGTCACCCGATAAGACCCGAGTGGGCTTCTGGTAGGATGCATTCCATCTGCTGATAGGCTTTGAGCTGAGATTTCGTAAGTGGTTAGGGATCACGGAGGTGGCGTGTGGGAAGCAACCCTGCCGGCCAAAGCTGGGAGGGAGGCTTTGCTCTGTCTCTGTGGTTTCTTTTCTTTTTTTCTTTGTCCCAAGACAGGGTTTCTCTGTGTAACCCTGGCTGTCCTGGAACTCACTCTGTAGACCAGGCTGGCCTCGAACTCAGAAATCTGCCTGCCTCTGCCTCCTAAGTGCTGGGATTAAAGGCATGCTCCACCACCGTCCGGTTGTCTCTGTGGTTTCTTACCTCCTCCTCGATTCTGGTTCTGCCGCACTAAATGTCAGCTTCTTTCCTTTTCCCTCTTCTCCCCTCCCCCCTCCTCTAGCCAGCCCCTCCCCCTCTCTCCTGCCCTTGGTTTTTTCTTTCTCTCTTTCCCTTTTGCCCACCCCCTCTCTTTATTATTTCCTCCTCCCGCTTCCCCGTTTTGTTCCCTTATACTTATTTTAACCCCTAACCTTCCTTCCTTCCTTCCTTCCTTCCTTCCTTCCTTCCTTCCTCCCTTCCTTCCCTCCTTTCTCCTCTCCCCTTCCCTCTCTCTTTCCCTTTCTAGCTAAACCTCCCAAGACCCTTTATCCCTTCATACTATGACATCATTCACAGACCCTTCTCCGTTGCTCTGGCCTCTGAGCTTCGTTCCACTTAGATGGCGCGCTTTTTTCAAGTCACCTCCCCGACACTCGCCCTGTCCCAGTTAGGGCATTTCCAGGTCAGAGGTCGGCAGGACTCTGCTTGGCCCTCCCGGGATTGAGGTACTTGACCAACATCCCCAACATCTGCAGAGGTGGCTTCCTAGGGCAAAGGACACTGTGGCCTTCCCGGTAGCTTTGATTGTGAACACTAGCTAATTCCAGCTTTGCCACAGCTCGGTGGGCATGGGGCGCTCATTTCTTCCAGCTTGGACGGACAGACTGCCTCTCTGCAGAATGGTAACCACCACCATGCCTGCTAGGCTGCTTGACGGAGGGTCCAGACTATTGGATTCAGTGGAAACTACAGGGGGAGTTTGCGGGGAGCAGAATGTAATTACTTTAGTTGGACTCAGGCCAGGATTCTGGAGTTAACACAACTGGCCTTAGAAAGTCTGCTATAAGATCTCTGGTGACCACAAATGGTTAGGTCTGTGGTTTTGGGTTTCTTCAGAAAGGTAAAAAGCACAGATCAGCACAGTGCCCCCCATACCACGCGGGCATTTGTTCACAGGGACCCAGAGAGAAGAGGCCACCTACGGAATCAGAAATACCGGTTCCTGAAGTATCTTCTTGTCCCTGGGAGGTCTCTCATCCCTGGAAAGAACCCGACAAGCTTGCAGGCTGAGTACTCCGGCAGCCAGACTAAATTATGTGCTTGCCATCTCTCCCCATGTTGTCCAGGATTCCAGCAACAAAACAGTAGGGAACACCCGATTCACATTTCTGTTCGAAACACAGTCGTTTCTCCTCTTCGTAAAGCCCCTGGACCTCACAGTCCAAGTTAAACACAACTGGAATTTCCCTATAAGTCAAAAAACAATATTAATTCCGAGACCACATATTTTTCTTCTTGTAGGGTAGATTCACATTTAAACACAGCACATAGCGGCAGATCATCTAAAGATGGGGGAAAGCTTGGAGGAGAAAAAAAGAGATTTTTATTTTTTTTTAAACAAGAGAGCAGAGATTGGTCGGGTGTCTCACCCTGCAATGGGAATTTTCCTCTGTGGTTTGCTCGAAGAGGAGTAAAGACTGGACTGGAAGTTTCTATACCACACAAATCTTCAATGAGGGTTACTTACGGTGAGAAGCAAGAGGCTTCTTGTGGACTGTTTGGGTGGCATGCGGCTGAACTCATGCATACTGGGCTCTGGCTGTGTAGTCACCGCGTCCCGACGTGCATCTGAAGTCTCTGGACTGTCACAGTCATCTTTTATGCATTAAGACGGCAATCTGAAGTTTTGTAAATGTTAGCTCTCCTAATTGACGGTGGCCTGTCTAATGCAAAGGAAGTCGCTAATATCACTCCTCTTGTTTTCCTTTTCGCTTCTGCAAGTTCGGTTTTCAGGAACTCAGACAAGGTCTTTATTTTCATGAAGACCCACCCTGACTCCCAAATATATGATTTCCAACCCCCCCCCCCAGTAATGTTTGTGCCCATCTGGTTTGAATTTAGCATTCTCATGAGTCGCTTCTCTGTGATAGGAACACTCTGCTATAGAAAACTTCTGTTAATATTTTAACATTTTAAATCAAACACTGCACATAGCATTGCCTAAGTCTCCTTTGCAGTTACAGAAAGCCCATGTCCTCTGCTCTTCATGGTTGCTGCCTTCACATTTATTTTCCTTAAATTGAACATAGTATATGGTAAATAAATGTGCTTCCCAGACACATGTAGTGCATGGAAAATAAGTGTGCCTCCTAGACACACTTAGCACGTGGTAAATACGTGTGCATCCCAGACACACTTTAGCACGTGGTAAATACGTGTGCATCCCAGACACATGCTCAGCTGCATAGACGGGTGTAGCCCTTTACCGCTTAAGAGAGTTTTGCAGCACCGCTTGCCCGGAGAGGAGGAGGGATGGCGGACTCTATAGGAAGTCATTTTCTTCTCATGGCCGACACTTAACCCACTGAAAAGAGCCCCATTTATTTTGCCCTCAACGTAGACTTTATAACTTACGTTTTACTACCCAAATTTCCTGAAGCTCGCTTGAACCCATTTTCCTTTTACTGCTGGACAACGTTTCTCAGAGTAGTCTTTAAGGCGAAAAGGGAGGAGGGGAAAAATGTTAGGAATCTCTTTAAGAAAATACAGCAGGGTCTCCCCCTCCTTCCCAGGCAAATGAATGGTTCTCTGAGAGGGGGGGAACTGAGCTGTGTACTTAGCGGGTAAATTGAATCCGCACATGGGGTGGACATAATTTAACTTGAAAAAATAAAAAGACGATTTTGAAGGATTATTTGTCTATATTAAAAGTGAAGTAAGTATGCCTTAGCAAGCCAGACCATTTCCTTCTTCATTTGGCTTTATGTAAAATATTTCATCTTAATTTTGGAAGGGGGTTAAAAAAAAAAAAGGCAGCGTTTTAAATCAGCACTGTTTGGAAGGCAGGGGTGGATTCTGCACTTCCAGGAAGATAGAAATGAGCTCCTGTTCTGAGTGAGGAATAGGGTTTCATTCCCTCGCTCCTTATTAAAGTTCCTGCCGTTTATGTCCTAATCTGCAAAAACAACGCTTAAGAAAACAAGAGGCCTTACCTGGGCCCTGAACACCCATTCCTAAAGACAAGTTTATTCTAACTCTCTGGTACTTTGTAGCTTACTCCTGGCGCTTGGAGAGGTTTAAATCAAACTAAGAAAAATAATACGGGTTGACTCACAGCGTTGACCCCCCCACCCCATCTCTCAGTCTTTGTTCAGACAAAACACATGTTGGAGGCCACAAAAACTTTGCAGAATCCAAATCTGGGGATTTTAGCGGCCTCATACCACAACTGCAGCTCCCAGGCTCTGGGCCTGACAGACACGTTTGTACTTCTCATTATCCATACTATTGTGACCGAATTTAAAAAAAAAAAAAAAAAATGTCTTTTTTTTTTCTTCACACAATTTAATTAGAAGTACCAGATGTGGTGTTGTATGACTGATGTCAAAATAGGACACATTTATGTAAACACTTGAACTTAATCAATCAAAGAAATAGCTTTTGCTGTTTTAAAGCGTTTCGAGCCTGTTTGGTATGAATGCATTATTTTCGTGTTATGCTAAATAGATCATGGCCAGCTGCAGTGTTTGTAAGAGATTGGGGGAATAAAGTCAGGTTTTACTATATTATTTTTCAAGGGACAGCCTTTACAATTTCCTCCTTTGGGAAAGATGGGAAAAAAAAGACAAGGTTTCAAATCCTTTAATTTAGTGGTGCCAAAGGAAATTTTCTTTGAACCATCATAGTATTAATAAAGGCCTTTTCTGTGTTCTCATGAAAATATCATTTTGAATTATACCTTTACATTCATGTCCAGGAAGACTAGGATTTCTCTTGTTCCCTATCTAGTGACCAGTCGTTGTGAGGCAGTGCCCCCTTTCCCTGTATATTAAGTGTCCTGGAAGTCTGATACTCCCCAGTGTAAAGTCTGGGAACAGAACATCGGGAAGCGAGGGCATTAGTTTTCAGGCACCTCCTTATCCTGCAGAGTTTGAATTCCCTGTCCGTTCAGATTGCCTTGTGTCAGTAGACTTTTATCAGTAAAAAGTCTTACCCAGAGCTGCTCCTCCCAGAAGAGCCAAAGCTTCTTGCAGGCAAAGAGACAGGATGCTACTGAGTAGAGGTGAAAGGCTTGAGGTCTCTGCTGTAGCCCGAGCTATGTTTGTTCCGTGGGAAAGTCCGTGTGAATCTCTGTTCACGAGGAGGCCGGCCCACAAGGGCACTCAGTGGAGAACACTTCCATTTTAAGATGTAAGGAAGGAATGGGTCTTAGGTCTCCTCGGGGCAATAGTGGTTCAGAAGGTAGCTGAATGTTTTCCCTATCAACCTTCTTACCTGGTCTTTGTCCTACTTTGGACAGACACTTGAGGGGATTGGGGGCCTTCAGGGTGGTATAGCCACAGACTGCACAGAGCTATGACTTTGAAGAGAGAGGGTGACTGGGAGAAGCACCACCCTGTGTGACTCTAGAAACCCATGAACATGAAGTTGATATTCTAGACTATTCCAGGACTCCTAACCTTGCTGCACCTCTGTGAAAATCCAACATTGCACCATTGGCAATGAAAAGTAGGGATGCTATCTGGCCGCAGAGTGGTTTGCCAGAGTGGAGAAGAACCAGAGGACCAGAGGAGAATGAGAACATTCCCTTGTGACTGGATTCTTCCTGCTGTAAGGTCTATTTGACCAAGAACATTTACAGTGAATTTGAGCTATGATGGCTCATTCTCCTGTGCATGTGTGTGTGTGTGTGTGTGTGTGTGTGTTATTATAGCTAATAATTAATTTGCTGAAGTAGGGACTTTTGCATATAGTTGGAACAATGAGATTGCTTCAAAACTTGCAAAGGAAGAATAAGCCCAGTTGGTTCTGTTTCTTCTGAGTGTGCCCCTAAGAGCCATCTGTGAAAGGCCCGTGATTCTGTATGGAGCAACAGGTGAGGTTCCATCTCCACCCGGCCCTGTGCTAACACCTGGGATGCTTAGTGTCCCGTGAGGCGGGAGGCGATTTGCCCCATTCCCGTGCCTGCCTGGCTCCGAGGAGGACTGTTGCCACAGACCCGTCCTGAGGGATTTGGAATTAGGAAAACACCGTGTGACCTGTGATTCCATTTTACAGTGATTTCTAAGGGCAAGGTTAGTTAATTCATGGCTCTGTCATGCGACCCATGCCTTGTAAGTTTTTTTTCTCCTGCATCAGAGCCCTCCGGCAGGAGGTTTCCTAACACCTTAAAAGCAGGGCGGCTTTCTGGAAGACTCTTGTAGCCTCCTCTGCCTGCCTGCCCGCTCAGGTTTTGTTTCCTGTACTTGAGTCAGGCCTGCTTGTTTTCCAGACCTACTTAGGTTGCATGTGTTACCCGGAGAAAGCAATGAGAGAGGGGGCTGAGTGAACTTGCTAAGATGACACGAGGGCTTTGTCCTCTAAATGGATTGATTTTCTGGACCACACACCTGGAAGGCAATGAGTGGTGGGGTGGGGTGGGCTGTGGGGAGGAGAGCGGGGAATGCTTTGTTATGCTGGGTGATAAGGTTGTCTGAGCCTTCAGAAGACGTGGGAGCCAGGCTGACATCTGAGCACACGTGTATCCCAAAGTGCAGGAAGTCCTGGGGAGATTTGCTTCCGATTTCCCGATTTCCCGGTCTTTTCTTCCTCCCCATCCCTCCTTCCTTCCTTCCACCCTTCCTTCCTTCCTTTCTTCCTTCCTGTCTTTGTTCTTTTTTTTTTTTTTTTTTTTTTTTTTAATTTCCGGGCAACCGTTTATTTTGGGAGATACCTAAATCTAAGTAAAACTGAATGTAAGCATTCAGAGAAGTATTGGGGGAAAATGAGTCCAGGCTGCTGCAACTATCATTCTGGATGAGATTGATTTTAAGGCCTCTCTCTCTCTCTCTCTCTCTCTCTCTCTCAAGATTTTTTTTACTTATTTCATGTGTGTGAGACACTGTCGGTGTCTTCAGACACACCAGAAGAGGGCATCAGATCCCCATTACAGAGCCACCATGTGGTTGCTGGGATTTGAACTCAGGACCTCTGGAAGAGCAGTCAGTGCTCTTAACCGCTGAGCCATCTCTCCAGCCCCAGTACTCTTTCTCTTAGAACCTCCTTTGCGTCTGCCTCCTTGTGTTAGGTAGCAAGGGGGGGAAGGTTGGGTCAGAGAGAGAGGTTGTGGGGGTCCTCAAGGTATACTAAAGAACAGTCAGAGATTCTCCTAGAAGCAGATGACTCTGTCTCTACACAGCACACCCAACAGTGTGGTCATTTGGGATCCAAATTCCTTTGTTGGCTTTCCCCCTCTCTCCTTTTCTCCCTCTCTTCCCACTTCTCTTTCTTTCCTATTGTGTGTGTATTTGCATGGTGTTCATATGGAAATCAGAAGACAATATGCAGAAGTTGGTTCTCTCCTTCTACCAGGTGGGTCGTGGGGATAGAAATGGGGTAGCCAGGCTTGGTGACGAGCACCTTTCCCTGCTCAGTCCTCTTGTGTCGCCTGGCTTCTTGTTTTCTAATGTTCTGTTTACACGGCAGCGTCTGGAAGATACGGCTCTACTCTCTATAGTCAGACAAGGAGGAATGGAATGTTTAATCATGGAAGCTAATATCCTTCTTGTATCAAGCTCCTTTCTGCCCCAGGGCCTTTGCATGTGCTGTTTCCTCTGCCTGAAACGTTCAGGCCACTCACAGCCTTGGTTGAAACACCATGTTAGTAAAGCTTTCCTTGACTCGCCCAGGCTGGGCTGATGTTATTCTGACTTTCAACATCCTGATGCCTTGTTTCTGGATAGCATGTATATCAATTGTAACAATTGTATTATATCACACTTGTATATCAATTGTAACACTTGTAATGTATTGCACGTGTATACCAATTGTAATGAATCACACTTGTATACCGATTGTAACTTGGGGACACTACCAGTTCTCTGCTCTGTTTCCTTGCTGCACCAGCTGGAGAGCCTGGTTGGGGGGGTGGGGGGCTGACTTTCCTACCTGCCATCTCTCCATTGAGTAGAAGAAAGGACAAAAGAATTTTTGCATCCCTGCTGGGTGGCAAGGTATGGAGCACTTGGGTGGCTTTTGCTGAAAGCCTAGACTCCTCACTTGAGCCTAGGAGATAAGTAAGTGCAGGATCGAAGCTTCCCTGATGTGTGAGGAGACAGAAAGAGGCCAGGTGGCTGCAAGCCGACCCCCCTGAGAGCAGCACTTCCATTCTTGGGGGGGGGGGGCGCGCCAGGAGCTGAAGATGCCCTCAGTTCTGTCCTGGCCAGAGGCCAGGGATGCCAGAAGGAAACTCTGTCTTCTTATCTCGCTTCTCCTAAATGAGCACCCTGCCTGGGAGTGATCTTGGACAAAGCAACTGAAACTCCAGCGCAGACACTGATCCGCCTGCAGGACGGCTCTGGAGCTGGACTCTTGGTTTTCATGGTGGAAATGGGTAATAGCGATTCTCTAATTTCAGCCATTTTCTCGGCGATCTTAAGATCTCAGCTCTTAGGGGGTAAATGTTATAATAGCCTAGGCTGTGGAAGATGGAGCCCTCCCTTGTGTCAATCCAGAGTCCCACCTCCTGTTTCCTTAGTAACCAGAGAACATGAAAATGACCTTAGCCACTGTTTGGACCTCCTTTTTTTTTTTTTTCCTTTTAGTTACTAGCCAAAGCCTGGACATGCGTGCCTTGCCCCTCTGGCCTTTCTCAGCTGCTCTCTGCTGGTCTCTCTCCCACCTTCCACCAAGCAGCTGCTCCCCAGTTTCCACACTCAAACAAGTCAGTTTTCTGAGACCATGACTCAAAAAGTGTGGTTCTGCCCCTCCCTCCTTCCTTCCCTGGGTGTTACCAAGGTTTATAGCTTGCCCACGCTGTTGTTCACCTCATCCCTTTAATATCTCTAAACTTTTTTTTTTTTATATTAATAGGGCCAATAACCGGAAAGGGAACCTTGGGTTCCTCAGTAACAGCAGCAGAAAGTAGGAAATGATGGCCAATGCGGATAGGCAGACAAGGTTGTGAGAATAAAGGAATTCCTGGACTGAAGCGGAGCCATTCTTCCTCTCTGTCTAGGAGGCTGATGACTGGAGTGGCTGACACCCAGAGGTATCTTTTCTCCTGGCTTGGCTTGTCAACATTGTAGCCAAAGGTATCTTTTCTCTTGGCTTGGCTTGTCAATGTTGTAACATGAGGTGTTTGTTTGTTTGTTTGTTTGTTTGGGGGATACAAAAGCCTGGTCTTTAGCAGCTGCAAAATGCTGATTTCAAGTACCTGTCCCTGACACACCAATTAAAGAGATGAAAGGCAAAGAGAGGAGACTCCTTCCTATGGCCTCATTAAAAAGACTAAGATGTAGAGAGACGGAGCCAGGCCTTGGCCTGGGTTCAGGGCACTGAGAGAGACTGAGCCAGGTCTTGGCCTGGGTTCAGGGCACTGAGGAGCTTTATGTGAAGGGAGAGAAAGAATTAGTGTAGGTAGAGGAGCTGCACACCATGAGTCCTGGTCAAGATGTGGCCTGGTTTGTCATTGTCTTCCTCCTGCTCTGCAAGGTGACAGAGTCCTTCCTGATGCCATGGTTTGGAGCAGAGCTTCTCCCCCACTCTTTGTTGTACTGACCCCCCAACCCTAAAATTATTTTTGTTCCTACTTCATAGCTGCAATTTTGCTACTGTTGTGAATTGTAATGCGGATATCTGTGTTTTCTGATGGTCATAGGTGGCCCCTGTGAAAGGCTCGTTTAGACTGCCAAGGGTAAGAATCATTGGTTTGGAGGGTTCTCGAGGGGAAATCATTTTTATTCTAGGATATAGTCTCACCATTACAAGTAGTCGCCTCCAATGGGGTTCCGGGTGGGGAAGACGATCCTTCAAGGTCCCACTTTGGCTATAATCCAGGGAGACCAGAGGTTTAACCAATGACTTATATCAGTGCTTCAGCTTTGATAGAGAAATAAGTCAGACTCATATTCTCCTTAAGTGGTTCTATTAGCTGCTTTGCTGTGGCTGTAATAAAACACC
This sequence comes from Apodemus agrarius, assembly GCA_964023405.1. Lineage (NCBI taxonomy): Eukaryota > Metazoa > Chordata > Mammalia > Rodentia > Muridae > Apodemus > Apodemus agrarius. The sequence continues at coordinate 10,596,648 of OZ030026.1, read as the reverse complement.
TTTATGGAAGAGCGTGTGGGAGCTATATCTCCCGAGGGATAAGTTCGTTTGGATAGGGAGGCGTGGAAGCAAGCAGCAGACGTCGGGCGCTAAACGTGAGCATGGAGAAACAGAGGATGGATAGAATGCGCGGAAGAGAATATTAACACTCAAGCCTCCGCTGAGTGTCAGAACATCCCATAGCCATACTACACCCACCAGAGGTTCTCCAATCTTTTCAAATAGTCCTCCAAACTAGGGAGTACATATTCAAATACCCCGACCTCTGGAGGACATCTCTCTCTTTTTTTTCTTTTTTTCTTTTTCTTTGGTTTTTTGAGACAGGGTTTCTCTGTGTAGCTCCGGCTGTCCTGGAACTCACTCTGTAGACCAGGCTGGCCTCGAACTCAGAAATCCACCTGCCTCTGCCTCCCAGAGTGCTGGGATTACAGGCGTGTGCCACCGCCTGGTGCTGGAGGACCTCTCTCATCCAGACCACCACAAAGATTAACACACCTCGGTGCAGAGGTTAGCAGGGGAATCAATGCAAGAGCAGACATCAGGCATGGAAGATGTCTCAGGGCTTAAGAGCACGTACTGCTCTTGCTGAGATCCACGTGGCTCTCAGCACCCATGTGAGGGCAGTCTACATCTACCTGTAACTCCAGCTCCAGGAGATAAGATGCCTTCTTTTGGCCTCTATTGGTAGCCTACACATGCAAGCACACACACACACACGCTTTTGAATTTAAAAAGACAGACACAAAATGAAGACAGATTTCAGCCTTTCTTTCATTCCACGTTTAGTTATCTCACAGACCTACATGTGAAGTCACTGTTTCTCAGCACGGGCATTTGCTAAAGGCCTGCTGCTCGCGGAAAGATTTGCTACTATATTTTGGGAACCAGCAAGTTACTACCAAACAAGGCAGCAATCACAAGGATAGCTACTTAGAGCATTTAAGAGCATCTCTAAACTCATGCACAGGAAATTCAACAGCAGAAAGATAACAGGGCTCGAGGAGGAATGGCAGTCACTGTTGAATGATGTCAAGCCATCTGTACTGGCTGGTTTTGTGTGTCAACTTGACACAGGCTGGAGTTATCACAGAAAAAGGAGCTTCCCTTGAGGAAATGCCTCCATGAGATCCAGCTGTGAAGCATTTTCTCAATTAGTGATCAAGAGGGAGGGCCCATTGCGGGTGGTGCCATCCCTGGGCTGGTATTCTTGGGTTCTATAAGAAAGCAAGCTGAGCAAGCCAGGGGAAGCAAGCCAGTTAGAAACATCCCTCCATGGCCTCTGCATCAGCTCCTGCTTCCTGACCTGCTTGAGTTCCAGTCCTGACTTCCTCTGGTGATGAACAGCAATGTGGAAGTGTAAGCAGAATAAACCCTTTCCTCCCCAACTTGGTCATGATGCAGGAATGTAAACTCTAAGACACCATCCTAGTCACTCTTGAAAATCCTTAGCCTTTTATCCTGTTCTAAGACATAAAAACCTGGTGAGTTTGTGTGTTTAGGGAACCAAACTCCTAATTAGAGTGGCATTAAAAGCATTGGATATTGATCACATAATGTCGTAATTGCCAGATGTGACACTGGTAAAGGAGATTTAGCAAAGTTTTAAACATAGAGTCTGACACATCATGGTAAGGTCATCATGTTCTTGTCTATGTTGAGCCATCACTATGCAGTTGTTGATTAAAACAAGGCCATCCTGAGGCTGGGGCATGGCTTGGCAGTTAAGAACTCATTCTACTCTTGCAGAGGACGCTGGTTTGGTTTCCAACAACCCAAGTCAGATAGCTCACAAATGCGTACAACTTCAACTTCAAGGAATCTAACACTCTCCTCTTCTCTGGTACCTGCATTCACATACACGTTCCCAAAAACATGTACCTATAGACACAACGATTAAAACAAAATAAATAGGTTTTCTCAAGAGGTGGGAGAACAATCCTGGTCTGGATTGAGTTTAGGACTTGTGAATGATGAGCACACCCGTGTCTTGCCTGAGAGTGTGTTTTCCTTGCTACAGTGAGCCATGTTGATAACATGCTCATCACTAGGGGCTTTGTCAGGGCACTCGTTATAGCTCAAATGTTTTGATAGAGCTACTGTGTGTCCACAGAGCCCCATGCTAAGAACTGTATTAGAGTATATTTGACCACACTGTGATTTCTCTCCCCCCCTCCATTGTGTTATTTTTCTGAAAATTCTGTTCCTAGTTCTGGTGCAGCTTAGCCCTCAGTATATATACCTTTAATCCCAAACAAGGAAGGTAAAGTTAGTTTGTAGAAGGAGCCACACAGTGTTTGAAAGCACTGTCTCATTGAGTGGCAGACAAAGTGATGAATCAGAGAAAGATTTGACAGAATAGGATACGCCGACTATCAGGAGAAGAGAAAGGAAGGGGAAGCTGCTTAAGGGGCAGGGCCAAGACAGGGCAGGAGGCAGTTTTTCTGAGACAGTTAGAGAGAGACCCCAATGAAGACCAAAGGAGCCAGAGAATGAGAAGGAGCCAGAAGATTAGAACAGATTGCCAGAGTTAGTTTGAGGCCAAGCAGAACAATTCCATTAGAGGCTCCAAGAGAAGTGAGGTTGAATCAGTCAGAACTTGGAGAGGAGCTTGAGCCAGAACAGCTGAGTTCAACCAGCCAGAGTTCAGAAAGAACACAAAAGGGTGAGCTTATTCAGCAGTAAGTCTCAGAGGCCAAAAAAATGTTCTAGGCCTAGATAAGATTGTACGGAGGCCAGAGCTTCCAGGACTAGGCCTAGGTTAGCAGACAGAGGCAGTAGGCCTCCAAGGCGACAATTACATCAGGTGACTAAAAGTTACTTTTATAGCACCGTTTGCCTTTTTGCCTCTTCTAGCCAGAATCACAGAGTCCTCTTCTACCCTGGGGTACCAGTGTGGCGGGGCAGATGGTGCCCAGATCATTCACCGTCGTGCTTAGGTCCTATTGAGCTTTAATGCTGCTGGGCATAAGGCTGAAAGTTTATAGAAAAATTGTTCACAATCTGTGGAGCATGTAAATTATATTCCTGTGACACTGGAGAAATTCTTGGCAGAAGGAGAGGTGTTGAGTGAAAGGCAATAGTCCGCTGTTACCTTCCCCATCCTTCGACTGCTGATGCAGAGACCTCGGGAGGCCTGTGGAATCAGACTATTGTCGTTGTGTTTCCCATCGGTGAGACACTTCTTAACTCTTCTGTGTCATTTCCCAAGGGTGATCTGCAATCGAAAGTATCTTGGATTTAGACACGCAACCAATGTTGCATTTCCAGGAAGGCCTAAGTGGAGTTTCCACTAGGTATTTCTGATAGGTACTTCCAGGATCTGCTGTATCTTTAAAAACCCTGCCTCGGCCTGGTTGGAGGTTGACTTTGTACTCCCTGATCTTGGGACACCTTGGACGCTACTCTATGTATCTCTCTATTCAGTCTGCTCTGAGATTTTCACCTAGATGGGAGGAGAAAGAATCTCAAATCACACAGTGAAGGGCCGTGCATACAATGTTCTTTTTAACTTGAGGCAATTTTCTCTGCACTACTGGGCAATTGTTCTTTCTTCTGACTTGACTTTGCTCTTGTTTCTGTTTTTCACTTCGAGGGAATTGTATGAATGTGGTGCATAGCTTGGTTAGCTGTCAGCTTTTGCTTAGAGGTAGAGTGACTTGCAACCCATCTTCACCAGACTGTCAATAAGCTAATAGAGGCAGAAAGAATCAAAATAAGTCTCCCAAGGAGGAACTGGGGAGCAGTCCTTTGCCCTAGAGTATAGTCAGTCAGTCTATACACATCATGTTTTCCCGTCCCATCCTTGTGTGTGTGAGTAGAATGTGTGGAGGGTCGAGCTTCCATGGAAACCCAGTGTGAGTTATTAAAGAGCCTGGCAAAGCCACCATTGCTTCTGGGGCTCTGCTGTAGGCCTTTTTGCTGCTTATAGCAAATACCGCTTTGAAGTGAGGTCTCGGTCTAGGGCTGGAACCCTCTAGATAGGCCAGGTTGGCTTTGAACACACAGCAATTTCTTTGCCTCCTGAGGACCAACGTGATAGGTGTGAATCAACACATGTAGCAATAAAGAACTAATAATAGTTCTTTAAGGATTGCTTCAATTCCTTTGGGAAAAAATTATAAGCGGGTTAAAATATTACGAAGTTTTTCTTTGGGGGCTGTGGCTCAGGGGTTAATAGCCCTTACTATTCTTACAGAGGATCTAGGTTGAGTGTCCAGTACATGGAGGTTCAGAACTACCTGTAACTACTTGTAGTTACAGGGTATCTAACATAATCTGGCTTCTGAGGGCTTCTGCACCCATGTTATACACATAAACTCATGCAGGCACATATATACTTAGAATAATAAATAAATGCTTTTAAAGGAGATAATTTTTTTTCTTGAAGAAGACAGTTGTTCTTGATTGTATATAAAACGTCACATCTTTTTAGCCCTACATACAGATCCTGTAAACTAAACAGAGTGATGTCTGCATCTCCTTTGCACTGGAATTATTTTATGCTGTTAACGTTGGGTTTTTGATGTCAGAGACTGTCTCTCGGTGGAAACGGAAATTGTATAACTAGTCCACTATAGGTAAATCGAGAATTGCACAATTTTACCATTGTCTTTCCTCTTTTTTTTTTTCTTTTTGCCTTTTCATGTTTGTTTTTAATGAGCTCAACGTCTTAAAGTCCTTTGTGTCCAGCAGGATGACGCATGAGACACAGAGTTGACTGACTTCCACATCTGTTTTTAGAAACCTCGGCACTTCTCACCCTTATGTGGAAGCTGCTAAGCGCTGGCCCTAGAACGAGGTACCCTTTGAGAAGTAAAGGTGAAGATTTTACCAGGCCCCCTTAAACACCCATGCCTTTTATGCCTTCCTGAGCAGAGCTCTGGGGAGAAAGCAATGTGGTCTCAGCTATTAAAGACAGCGGGGCCAGGAACACCTGGTCACAATAAATATAGGGCCTTTCTCTCAGCCTGCTCTGTGGTCTTAAAATGAATCTACAAATTTTAAAATTTGTCATTTCCAGGATTATGATAATCCTAGGTAATGAGACATTTTCTCTAGTCCTGCATTATAAATCTCCTGCTTGCTCACACAGAGGCCAGACCCACCAGAGCCTGAATTTTACTAATTGCTTTGTTCCTCAGATTCCACTTATCCTGGCACAAAATAGACTTAAAAATCAGGAATACTTGCAAGATTCTTAACGATAAAATCATGGCAAAGAACGGAATGTCGTGGGCCGCTACTTTTAAGAAATTCTCCAAACGTTTTGAAAACCGTTAACAAATTCCCAAAGACTAGACATAAATTAGGGCAAAATGTCTGTGGGTTTTCATGAATCTAAAAATCTTCTCCCTCCCAAATAATAACACGCATGTTTCTAATTATAAAACATGCTCATGTTTATCTTAGAAATAGAGAAGAGATGGTCACGGGAGCAAAACCACTTTCAGGGATAAGTCAGTACAAAAAGAAATTATAGCCCTCTATCAAGGATCCCTTTTCAAAGTGTCAACATAATTAAAATTAATAAGTATTGGAGTTTAAACATAAGCAAGAATATTCGGTAATATCATCAGTTACAGTGAGTCTACACTGCATTTTTTTTTTTTTTTTAGTAATAAAGCAATCTAAGATACACTATTGCCTGTTTTTCAGATACAAAAGTCACGTTTTCAATGATTGCATTGCAAGAGGTTCTTTAAACACTCCACTTGCCAAGTAAACTCTGATGGCGATCTTTTACCCAAGGACTTTATTTAGTAGTTGCCCTCTTAGAATGCATGCAATTAAGGCGTCTTCCAAAAACAGGCAGTTTTGACAATATCGGGCCATGTGTTAGGCTGTGGCGACTAGAGTTCGGTGCGGGGGGGGGGGGGAGGGGAGTCTCCAAGAATCTCCAGTGTGCTCTGGACAAGAATTTATGGGACTGTCATGTAGTCAGGAGACATTCCTTCCATAAGGCTACCTCGAGGGTGTCTGGGCCAGTGGCCGGGCAGTGCGTCTGCATCTCCCATCACCTGTGCATGGTCCCGTAGTGACAGAAACATTGCTTTGTCTTTACACCAGCTTGTGCTCAACCCACAGAGACATTTTGTTCCTCTTACCAATTGTAAAAAATAATTAGCTCGGCCTGATAGACTCATGGGCTCAGCAGATGTGCCGCAAATAACTATTCTGCTCAGCTGATTGCTTTTGAGACAGAGTCTTGCTATGTAGCTCAGGTTGGCCTCAATCTCATTAGGTAGCAGAGGTTAGCTTGACACTCACAATCTTCCTCCCTAGCACCCCCACAAATGCTGGGGACACAGGCTGCAGTCCGCCATGCTCTGCAAAAAACCCAAACCACAATCAACCAGGCACAATCCCCTAAATGCAAATCCTTGACGGCAGGTTTAGTTAAAAATATAGGATTGTTTCATGAAAAGTAATAAAAAAAATATTTTTTAAGCAAAAGTGAGTGTAATTAAGTGTGCACTGAATGAAGATAGAAGAAAGCAGGGAAATATGAAGGCCAGGAAGTCACTTATTCAGCCAAGGACTGTGCATATATATGTCTGTGTATATGCTCATGTGTGCAGCTGTGTAAGCATGCATGTGCATATATACATATTGCTAAATATATATGTAATGATATATTTTTAATAAAAATATCCTTGGCTACTCTGCTGACAAATGAATTTTATTTTTTTAAAGTCTAACTTCCAATTAATTTTTCCATGGTGTTTTTCCCTCTGCCCTTATAAAGCCTCCTCTTTCTATGGGCTTTGGTGGAGATCATGGTGCAGTTCCAGCAGGTCTGAATCGTGATGGGGGTGTTTGGTTGTTCCAGGTTTTACAAGATTGATTCCTCACTACCTTGCTATGACTGGTACAGCTCACACGGTAATTAGGCTTGACGTAGAGTTTGGAAAGCACATAAGTCTCAAAGACACTTGCTTCTGATATGGCCCTGTCTTAGTTGAAGTTTTACTGCCGTGAACAGACACTATGATCAAGGCAATTCTTATAAGGATGACGTTTAATTGGGGCTGGCTTACAGGTCCATTATCATCAAGGCAGGAACATGGCAGCATCCAGGCAGGCGTGGTGCAGGAGGAGCTGAGAGTTCTATATTTTCATCTGAAGGCTGCTAGGAGAAAACTGGCTCCCATGTGCTTAGGAGGAGGGTCTCTGATGGTTTGCGGCTCTACCCAGGGAGTGGCACTATTAGAAGGCATGGCCTTGTTGAAGTCGGTGTGACCCTGTTGGAGTAGGTGTGTCACTTTGGGCGTGGTCTTTAAGACCATCATCCTAGCTGCCTGGAAATTAGTATGCTGCTAGCAGCCTTCAGAGGAAGATGTAGAACTCTCATACCATAGCATGAGACATCACGTCAGCTGTGAAACCTGCTGCTAAGTTAAAAGCTACTCGGTGTGTGTTAACAGCATTCAGTTCATGGTCTAGGTGTTCATGGATAAATTAAGAGTATCTACCCCTGAAATACGTAGTACTCTCTGTCTATACCATACACTGAACACAGACTTTAAAAAAAAATTAAAAAAAAAAGAAGAAAAAAAAAGAAAAGAAAAAGCTGGGCGGTGGTGGCACACGCCTTTAATCCCAGCACTTGGGAGGCAGAGGCAGGCGGATTTCTGAGTTCAAGGCCAGCCTGGTCTACAGAGTGAGTTCCAGGACAGCCAGGGCTACACAGAGAAACCCTGTCTCGAAATAATAATAATAATAATAATAATTAAACATGAAACCAGAGCCACAGTCTTGGATTGAATTGTAGAACAGTTACTCGGCTCCCAGTAACCTTTCTCTGGCCCCCAGCTTAGTCTTTCATTTCTAAACCAGTGCAGTTCTGGTCAGAAAACGGCCAGGTAAATTTTTTAAGAAGTGTACATACAAGCATTGGCCAAACCAGAGTCTCTGAGTGAAAGTCACTCACTCTAAGGCAGAGGGAAGTGGACTATTTCCCAGCTCACCCTTCCTATCTCTTGGTCTTTGGCAGTCTTAAAATTCGGGTTTTTGTTTTATTTTGTGTTTTGCTCTGCTAACACTGGATACCAGGGGTTCTCAACCTGTGGCTTGTGACCCCTTTGGGCATCAAATCACCCTTTCAAGGGGGTGATCTCAGACCTTAGAAAAACACGGATATTTTACATTATGATTGTAACCGTAGGAAAATTACACATATGAAGTAGCAATGAAAATAATTTGGTTAGGAAGGCACCACGATATGAGGAATTGTATTAAACGGTCACAACATTGGGGAGGTTGAGAACTACTGCTGCACACTAAGCAAGCAGGCAGGAAGTATCTTGAATGCACTTAAAAAATGTTTTTGCTTAAGTAACATGGTAAGGTTCTCGCGTTCTGCCGTCATTCTTGTTTTGAGCATCAGTGGTCACTTTTACATGTTAATAGTTTTCACATGTTTTGTAGCAAAACTGTGTTTCGTTAATCCCAACCTTTACTTAGTGGCCTCTGGATTGATGTAGAGCAGACACGGGGATGCTATTAGTGGGACCAAAAGCTATGTGTGTAACTCCAGAGCAGACCAGAACAAATGCTGTGCACTCTGATAGCATTATTAGCCCTGTGGAGATCTGACCAGGATATAGTTTCCAGTTGTAGAAGAGAATTGTGACTCACAAGTCTCTGCCAGATGTACCCCAATACCTCAGCTTCCTCACATCTGACTGGAGTAGCAAGTCCTAGGAGGTTGAGACAAAGGGGTCTCTCGTTTGGCTTTCGAATCATTTGAAAATTAGATTCATTCAAAATATTTAAACTGGTAAACTGGTGTATCTTGTTTCTTTTTAGATTTTAATTAATTGGTTAATTATTTTAAATTTTACATTTATTTGTTGGGGGCGCGTGTGAACGTGTCAGATGGTAACAAGAAGAAGTTGGCTTTCTTTTACCAGTGGCTTCAAGGGAATTATCTCAGTCAGCGAGTAGCCTTCCCATGAGCCATTGCGGTAGCTCATGGTTTTAAATTAAAAAAAAAATCCAAATAACAACAAAAACCAACCCACCAGCCAACCAAACAACAACAACAAAAAACAATAACAAAAAAAACCCCAACATCTGGAATGTTGAATTTTGGATGGCTGTAAAGTGTTATACCTTCCAATTTAGGAGATGCCACTGAAATCCTCGCATGTCATATAAATTAATAATGACACCATTATATAGAGAAGAAGAAATACATAAAGACATGATGATCAAATAACCTGGACATGAGCAAATTGAACAGAGTTAAGTGTGAATATCTGCTTCAAGGATCAAAAAAAAAATCATATATGTTTCTCTTCAGAAACATATTCTACTTGGGGTGGGGGCAACCATGTGCAAAAATAAGCAAACAAACAAAAACTTTACAAGGCTGACCAAGACGTGGAAAAAGAGGCAATATGTTGTAGTCTGGCCAGCAGTGACCTGGAGAGAGTTGAAGGGTAGCAGGTACTGCTCAAATGCCCAGGCATGGACTGTGCAAGCAGCGCCCATGGTTATGCCAAGATGGAAAGATGATCATGCCCAGTTAGGTGTTTACCAGAAGACCATGAGCCCCTGGACATTCACATGAATGAAGCGTCCCCTCTTCATTCTGCCCCATGACTTTAGTAAATAGACACACGGTCCCTAACCATTTTTCAAATCCTTTCTTACAGCATTAGATTTGCAAATGTTTCCTTTGGTTAGACACTTTACTTTATCCCAATACTTCAACACTGTTTCAGTGTAATTTCCAAGCAGTATATAGTACAGATGGTCGGGTATGGTAGTAGATTTCATCTTACAGGCAAATCATATTTTACCTGGCTATAACTATAACATTTAGTTCCCGAGGGAATGTCCTAGCAAAGTCCCCCCCCCAAAGACTGGATTTTATGTTAAATTCCAATGATTTAAAAATGTAAATTATTATTTTACTTTTTCCTATAAAGAAGTAAGTACAGAAAGAAGTAACTCCATGGTATTTGGGTTAGATACATAAGTAAGTAATTATTATATTACTTTTTCCTATAAAGAAGTAAGTACAGAAAGAAGTAACTCCATGGTATTTGGGTTAGATACATAATTTGATGCCAAGTTCCCTGTTGACTAACTTGAAAGATACCGTTATGTTTCTTTGCTTTAAAAAGCCCCAGGACGCCTGCTGTGGAAAGAACAGTGTCCTTTATACCCGTGGCAGAGACTCCTCCCTCTTTTCTCATACCTTGGACTTGTGAGGAGACAAATGGGCACATATCTGAAAAGGGGGCATTTTTTTTTTTTATTAGACAACGCTAGACGCAAGAGATCTGTATTTCTCAAATCTGTCGCTTTGGCTCTCCACATGTGCATGTGCATGTGAGCCAGTCAATAAAACTGCACACGCCAGCTCAAACGGGGCTCTAAGGCTGTGTGTGTGTGTGTGTGTGTGTGTGTGTGTGTGTACAAATTCAAACCTTCTTGGGAATTTTTGCTTTTGACATGTTTTTGTCTCCAGTTATAAACCACAGAAGAGGAATTTGTTTCTCTGCGTGCTGGGTAGGACTTGCTGGCACTGGCTTTTTTAAATGATATTACCCTGTACACATGCATTGACTTTCACCCTTCGCTTTCCGTAGTAGATACCAAAACTTCGGCTTCAGGAATGAACGGGACCCAAATGTCTCTTGGTCCATTTCCTTCTCAAAGTCGCTAGTAACACTTCATTTAGGAGAATTTCTCCCTTTTCAAGTTAAGTGGAGAAGATGCTGTCGTCCCTCCCTCAACCCCCAATAGTTAAAAATGATTTAAAATCATTATGTTTCTGAAAAGTTTTGAGTTTTTAAAAAAGACTATTGCATAGCCAAGGTAAGAAAAAGTTATAGCTTATAAAACCACAGTTTTCTTTTTTGGGGGGTGGGGGGTAGGGAGGGGGTTCCAGACAGGGTTTCTCTGTGTAGTCCTGGTTTGTCTTAGAACTTACTCTGTAGACCAGGCTAGTTTTGAACTCCCAGAGATCCACCTGCCTCTGCCTCCTGAGTGTGCCACCATCTAGATCTCTAATACTCTTTGAAAACATATACAGAGGAGGATTCTTTTGGCCTTTGTCAGTTATTACATTTGCTAAAGGTTTTCATTGCGAATGCACTTTTACTTAAGAAGTTAGAGTTGTCGTGTGATTGACTTGAGTCATTTGATTGGTACAAAGAGATGCAGACACTCCCCTTTATTGATGCAGGGTCTGGGCATGATGCCTGGGTAGAGTGAACCAGTAAAGCACGCTCTCCCCACATCTTTGGAATAGGAAGAGGTGGGATCAAAAGAGCAAACATTTTTGGACTTGGGGAATCTGATAACCAGTCTTCTTCACTCCGTCTTATACTAGGCGTATTGACAAAGGCAAGTTCTTTTGTTTCATGAAGTTTCTATTTACTGAGCTCCAAAATGTAGGACATTGGTAGCACTTACCTGAAGGAGCGCCCCAGATCATAAGTTCTAACATATATAAAAATATCTAGGGCCGGGCGTGGTGGCACACACCTGTAATCCCAGCACTTGGGAGGCAGAGGCAGGTGGATTTCTGAGTTCGAGGCCAGCCTGGTCTACAGAGTGAGTTCCAGGACAGCCAGAGCTACACAGAGAAACCCTGTCTCGAAAAACCAAAAATAAAAAAATAAAAAAAAATTATCTAGACTATGAAGGGATATTACGACTAGGAGATGAGTGTGTTTAATAAGTAGCTTTCCTATGAACAGATACACAACCTAAGACAATGGTTGGGTAACTGTGAAGGCTTGCCCCAACCAGGCTTGGTGCTTCCTAAGTTCCAAACCCTGTTCTGTGTGTTATTAGCTTTAAGGGATTATGACAAATTTTGATTTTGTCTTCTTTCTCTGTCTCTTTGTCTCTGTTTCCCTTCCTCCCTCCTTCTCTCCCTCCCTCCCTCCTTCCCTCCCTCTTTCCCTCTCCCTATCCCCCTCTCTCTTCTGCCTCATCTATAGCAAGAGTGACGATGAGTCCACCTCAGGAGATTTCCACAGCATTAAGTGAAACTTTGGGCACATAGACGACTTTATGCGTGTCTGTCACATGTGCATGATTATTTGGTAACACAACACTACTACTGCCCTCTCATGTCTGTCCCCTGTCATTGTTCTCAGTTCCCTCTAGATGAGTACAACGGCCATTCCTTTTTCAAAATACATCCATTGGTACTTATTTCACTTAACTTGGGATACTGAAAACATCATTGTTTCAGTTGTTAAAGGATACAAAGTTGACATATGAAAAAATCAATCAAGTTGTAGGATACAAAACTGACATACCAAGAGTCAGCAGCTTTTATATACACTAATAACAAACTTGCTAAGAAAGGTACCAGAAGCGTTCCATTTACCATCTCCTCAAAAACAAAACAAAACAAAACAAACAAAAAAACAAAAACAAAACAAAACAAAAAAACCTAGAAATAAATGCACCAGTTGCTCCAATGAACCTTTCTAAACAGGTCCACCTTCCCCATAGTCTTTCTTTTCCACTATCTCTGGTGGGTGGTGAGCCAGAAGGGAGGTTAAAGTGTTTAAGAATCATCATTAAAACTAGGATTTGAAAAAAAAAATAAAGTTACAACCTTCTAAGGTTCTAGTGAAGTTTTTTTTCCCTATAAAACTTCAAACAGACATATTTACAATTGTTCTCTGTTTAAAAACATCAGCCTAAGACAGGTCCTGAGTCATAATTATCTTCTTGACACCATAGTGTCTAATACCAAAATTCCAGATTAGTGATCAGGAAACCCACCGGGGCAGCCTTCCAGTAACGAAGGAAGAATGAGTAGAAAAGTTTTTACCAATAAAAATTATAAAGAGGGTCTTTTGGGAATATTGCTAACTTTTTTTTTTAAAAAAAGACTTATTTATTATACGTAAGTACACTGTAGCTGTTTTCAGATATGTACCCCAGAAGAGGGCATCATATCCTATTGGAGATGGTTGTGAGCCACCATGTGGTTGCTGGGATTTGAACTCAGGACCTTTGGAAGAGTAGTCAGTGCTCTTAGCCGCTGAACCATCTCTCCAGCCTTCAGAATACTGCTAACTTCTACAAAATAACACTGCAGTCAATTTCCTGTGCAATGGATAAGACGGACGAAGCATTTCAGTCTGTCTGCTCTTACTCGGTGATGGAACACGAGGTGTGTGTTTTGAGGCAAGAGCAGGCATTGTCCTCTTGTGATGAGGACGGTAGAGCAGAGTGCTCAGAGGTATCTCAAAGACCACAGCTCACTGGAGCAGACGATGGCGGTGTCAACTGAGGCTGTCTGGTGTCTGACTCAGCCCTGCAGTAAGACAGCGACCCTCCCGCTCATCCTCCCGAGGAGTTTCCCTCTTGATGGGTAGACTCCCAGGGGACTCCCAAATCATGCCCCCAGCCTTTGCGCACACTTCCTCATTTGCCTGGAAAAGTCCTTATCCCCCGTCACCGTGGGGATCCGCTGTTTCAAAAGCGTTTAAACCTCACTTCCTGCACACCGCTCTCCTGCGCTCACCCCCTCCCCGCTGACCCCCTTCCCGCACACCCCAGGCGGCTGTCTCTAGGGAAGGCCATATATTGTGGATTTGTCGACCCACATCTACCTGCCTGGATTGCAGGTTTGGCTTTTCACATCTCTCTCCTGCTGGCAGGCAGGGTGCGTGTGTTTGATTTCTTTGGACACGCTTAAAACTTCAAAGATGGGAATGAACATGTAACAGAAAAATAATGGGATATAAATGTAAATGAGCCAGTCTTTACTTGCATTATAATGATGTAGGGTTTTTTTTTTAATTTTTTTATGCTTTTGGTTTGCTTTTTATAATAATAATTTTTAGTTTTTGAGATTATAGTTTAGTTACAAGTTGCTACCCTTCCATTTTCTCTCTTCAATTCCTGCTATGTATCCACTTTGCGCGCTCTCTCTCTCTCTCTCTCTCTCTCTAATTCATGGTCTCTCTTGCTTTGTTTTATTGGTTAGAGTTAGGGATATATATATATATATATATATATATATATATATGTGTGTGTGTGTGTGTGTGTGTGTGTATGTGAGTGTAAATATATGTGTATATATAAGTATATATATACATATATATGTGTACATATATATACGTATATATACACGTGTGTGTGTGTGTATATATATATATATATACACACACATGTGGGTGTGTGCAACCTGTTCAGTGCATATAATATTACCTGTACATATGTGATATCAGGGCTGACCAGTTGATACTGGATAACCAACTTGACTGTCCCTTTCTTAGGGAAGATATCCCCCCCTCCCCCAGCATTCCCTGCTGCCTGCAGCTCTTTGTCCAGGGTTGAAGTTAGCGATTTCCCCCTTCCATGTTTGTATGCCCACCATTTTCCTCGGTTTGTGTTGTCCAGGAAGCCACACTGATGAGACTTCCTGGGTGTAGCCTCTCCGCCTGTGTAAGGCTCCAGGAGACACAGCCTTACAGCACGCTCCGCGTTCCTCTTCGGCTCTTTCTGCTTGCTCTTCTGCAGCCGTCCCTGAGCCTTGGGTGTAGGGATTTTGTTTGCTTGTTTCCTCTGACAGGGTCTCACTAAGTAGCGGTGGCTTGCCTGGCTTGGAGCTCAGTGTATACACTGCGCCGATCTCACACTCAACAGGGATCGGCCAGCTTCCGCCTTCCAAGTGCTAGATTTAAAGGTGTGTGCCACCACGCCCTGCAGAGTAGGAAGGAAAGCACTCTGTCCATCTGGGAAGTCCTATATCTTAATATTGGCTGAAAGACTAAATGATTTTCATGTGGAAAGAACTTTTTTTTTCTTAATTTTTTTTTATTTTCTATATTCTATGTTTACATTCCAAAGGTTTTCCCCTTTCCCAATTACCCCCCACCATATGTCCCATAATTCCTCTCCCCCCCCATTCCCCACTCATCCCCCCCCACCACCACGATTTCTCTGTTCTGGGTCTACAATACTGGATCCAATCTTTACAGGCCCAGGGTCCTCTCCATTCTTCTCTTTGGGAGTCATTTGACTTGCTAATTGTGTCTTGAGTATTTAGGGCTTCTGAACTCATTAATATCCACTTATCAGTGATTGCATTTCATGTGTATTCTTTTGTGATTGGGTTAGCTCACTTAGGTTGATATTTTCCAGATCTAACCATTTACCTACAAATTGCGTGAGTTCATTATTTTTAATTGCTGAGTAGGAAAGAACTTTTTAATATAATTATTATTACTTAGGTGAGTGTGTGTGTGTGTGTGTGTGTGTGTGTGTCCGCATGTGTGTTTGAATGTATGCCACAATTGTGGGGGCCCCTAAAGGAGCCAGAAAGTAGGTGTTGGCTCTCCTGGAGCTTGGCTTGTAGGCAGTTGTAAACCAGCCAGCATAGGTACCAGGAGCTAAAGAGCAGCAAGTGCTTTGGAACTGCTGAGCCATCTTTTCGGGCCCAGAAAGAACATGATATAGTAGTATTAGGGAGTGATTCTTTAAAAAAAAAAAAATCAAGATTCAACAAGTTAAAGAACTTTGTGGTTAGGGGTTGGAGAAGTGGCTCAGTAGTTAGGAGCACTGGCTGCTCTTCCAGAGGATTCGGGTTCAATTCCCAGCACCCACATGGCAGCTCACAACTGTCTAACTCCAGTTCCAGGGGATCTGATGCCCTCACACAGACATACATGCAGGCAAATACCAATGCACATAAAAATGAACACATTATTAAATGTATGGCTAAGAAAATTTAAAATAACATGCATTTGTATTCTAAGTTTTGTTAGGGCTGGTTAGTGTGTGTGTGTGTGTGTGTGTGTGTGTGTGTGTGTGGTGTTTATCTAAATCCTAATGTGTTTGAGACAAAAGTCTTCTGTTTGTTACTTCTGTTTCCCAACAAGAGTCACAGTTAATGCTCTAAGTGCCCAACTGATACCTGATACTATGTACACACACTGAACCATAAACACACACATACACCCATATAGACACACACACTGAACCATATGCACATGAACATACACACACATGTACCCATGCAAATAGATACACACCGAACCATATGTACATACACATATACATACAGACACATGCATACATAGAAACACACTCATACCTACCCATACACTACACACATATACACACACTCATATATACATACACATATACATGGATACACATTCATATACACACAGGCACACATATGCATGCAACATACATGCACATTCACACATTCATGCATATACAGACACACAGACACACAGTCATACACACACAGACACATGCACATACACACTCATGCACATAGATACACATATATATGCACACAACATACATGCACATATACATACTCATACATACATATGCAGACACATGCACACTCATACACACACTCTCATAAATGTACAAACACATACATACCACACACATACATGCACACACTCATACACACACACACTCACACACATGTACACACATGCATGCACACTCACACATATATGTACACTCCACATTTTCAGAAATAACTAGAAGCTAGTTCCTATTTTTGGCTAAGGCACTCATGACAAAATGTCCGTTTTTAATTGAATACCATTGGTATGTGGTTAATTCATGAATGAGGAGTTGATGAGACTCAAAGTCTTCTGAATTTTCTGACAGCCCATTGGCTATACAATTAGAGAGCAGCATCAAGGGCATTTCCCATCATGCAGCACTGCTTTTTTTTACACTTGCAGAAAGGCTACAACTGTGACTGCGTCCCAGGCTACCATCTTGTCAGCCTGCTCTTTGTTGCAGAAATGACTGCAGCTGTGAGAAGTTTGCCAGAAAAACCTGCTTTCTCTATTTGTGTTAGGCAGAGCGAAGCCCAAATACAGGAATCTGTCCCGTGTGGTACAGACTTCCTCTGAGACCCCAGAGAAGCCGTTTGAACGATCTTCCTTAGTTCCTCCAGCTGTAAAATGGAACTAATAACGACCGATAATGTATTTCACAAGGCAAACGTGAGGGTTGAAGTGGTCACTGCTCCACGGCGGTAGGCCAAAAATACAGGATCGTTACACAGTGCGACGATCGGTTGGCTCAGTGTTCTTCCTATCGGAGTGTGAACGTTCTCTGCTAGGCTGTTTTTTTTCCAAATCCCCTCAGTTCATTTAAATGCCCAGATCGAGTGACATGCAAGCAGGGCTCTCTCTGTTCTGTGTTAATAGCTCCACTTTCAACATAGATGTTTTCAGAAAACACTAGTACTTTACATGAAATACAGCGTGCATTCTCATCACACCTACACGCGATGTTTGCTCACGGCTTTTTGTTTTTTGTTTTTGATTTTGTTTTTGGTTTTTTCCTCTCCCATTTCCTCCGAGGCACTAAATACCCAGCTTTTATAGAATTCAGGAGTAGAGAGGTAACATATGGGGAAATGCTTTAAAGTCTGTGGCCAAGATGCCAGAAAATATTAATCTCTGGATGGTGGACAACCAAGTCCCAGAGAAGCTGACAGCCTTGCCTTAAATCACATGACAAGTGAGGCCGAGGGAAAGCCCGCAGCAGCGCACTGGTTCCTAGCCCGGTGATGCAGTCTTCTGGCTTCCTAAGGAATTAAGCGCTGCTGCCACGGTAGCACGCGCCCTTCCTCCACACCGCTGAGTTCTCCGCGGCCAGGGACTCGACGTGAAATGTCTCCCATCAACAGTATCAAACAGTCTGAAAGTCCGTCTGAAACAATCAGACTTATCTTTGATTGGCTGTTGGTGGGAGGTAGCTAGGGAGGAACTCTGGGGTACGGGCTAAAGACAAGCCGTGGGCTCCTGCCTGGTACTTGGGTATACTTTGGGTTCAGCTTGAGGTCACGTTCTCAGACCTTTTTTCTTTTAAGATGGAATCTAGCCCCAAGATATGGAGTAGGTTTGGCCTTGCTGGCCTCTCTCAGCACAATCAATGTTGTGTTGCCGTTGTTATTGTTGTTGTTGTTGCTGCTGCTGTTATTCTGAGGGTTATTTTCACAGGGTCCCATGAAGCTCAGTCTGGCCTCAAACCTGCCCAAGAAAGACTCGCTCTTCCCGCCTCCACCTCCCAAGTGCAGAGATTATAGGCCTATGCCTGTAATGCTTGTTTTTTCTGATTGTGACCACCCGGAACTAAAGATCGGAGCACACACTTCATGCTTATACCCATGCTGTCTCATTAATGCTAGCTTGTCTGTCCTTCTCATCTGATGCTTTGAACAAAAGAAAAGAAAGGCAGGTTTCCTGGTCATACCCACCCATCTCTGTTTATGAACGATTATATGTTGGAAAGGCACCGTGTGATATGATCTCCTGCACATGACCCTTGGGCTTGGGTTCAATTTTAAGGGAACTCAGGGAAGCTCGGTGACATGGACACATCCTGGTCCTTGGCAGCCTAGTCCTGTGGTATGTGTTTGCCCAGGAGAGGAGAGTGAACTAAGCCCGCCATAGCCAGTCCTGTGGTAGCAACGTTCAGGCCTCTGCAGGTACTAGGCAAAGTTCAGTAGGAATCAGCAGTCCTTTGTCTGTTCACAGAGTTCATTGTGATATTCAAACAATTTAAAAGACTCGGCAGTCTCTAGTGAAATCGTGTGTGTGTGTGTGTCTGTGTATTTGCGTATCTGTGGATGTGATTCTGTGTGTGTGTGTGTGTGTATGTGTTTATGTATGTGTGTATATGTGTGTATGTGTGTTTGTGTGTCTGTATGGATGTGACTATGTATGTGTATGTATCTGTGTATGTGTTTATGTATGTATGCATGCGTGTGTATGTGTATCTGTGTATATGTCTATGCGTTTATGTATGCGTGTATATGTGTATATGTATATGTATATGTTTTTGTGTGTGTCTGTGTTTGTGGTTGTGACTATGTGTGTATGTGTTTGTGTGTCTGTGTGTCTGTCTGTGACTGTGTGCATGTGTGCATGTATCTGTGTGAATATCCATGTGTATGTGTTTATGCATGTGTGCATGTGTGTGTCTGTGTGTGTCTGTGTAGGTCTATGTATATGTGTGCATGTGGGGTCTGTGTATGTCTGTGTGTGTGTGTATGTGTGTATATCTATGTGTGTGTATGTTTGTACCTATATGTGCCAAAAATCAGGTTTTACTTACAAAAACAAAAAACAAAACAACAACAACAACAACAAAAAAACCCAAATGAATTTGAGAGTTTGTATCTAGAGAAATTAAGAGAATGTTCTAGGTTACTTTTAATATTTCACTAGTCATAGCTACTAAATGAGATAATAACATATTTGTCTTAGTTACAGTTTTATTACTCTGAAGAGACACCCCTTACTGAGGCAACTCTTATAAAGGCATTTAGTTTGGACTGGCTTCTGGTCTCAGAGGTTCAGTCCATTATGATCGTGGTGGGAAGCACAGCAGAGTGCGGGCAGACACGGTGCTGGAGGAGACAAGAGTCCTACATGGAGATCCGAAGGCGGCCAGGAGGAGACTACCGTTTGCATGGGGTGGGGCCTGTGACACCTTTCCTCTAACAAGGCAGATCTATGTCTACACGGCCACCCTTCCTGACCCTGGTCCTGTGCAAGAGCAGTAGTCAGTTCCTAACCACTGAACCATCTCCAGACCCAGATATGTTTTATTTCAAAGAAGTACCTGTCACTCATCTTCAGTGCACTGCCTCGAATCCTTCACCAAGTCTTCCATAATGCTCTATAAATACTTCCACTGTATATTAAAATGTATTCTAATATTTTAAAATTGTGTGTGTGTGTGTGTGTGTGTGTGTGTGTGTGTGTGTGTAGGTCAGAGGACGACTTTCAGGATTCTGTTATCTCATTTCACCATGAAGGTCCTGGATGTCAAACTAACGTCGTCAGGCTATGTGGTGGGCATCTTTGAACACTGAGCAATCGCTCCAATCCTTGTTTCCCCTCATATATGTCTTCCTGCTGACAGGCAAGAGTCATATCGAACCCTTTGTGTTCCAAATGACTGGCATTCAACCCGGCTTCCTGAAAACACAACAAATGATAATTAAAAAAACTAGAGGGTATTTTTAATTATGCAAATTTTATTCAATTTTAATATCTGATTTTGCAAGTCAGAATCGCTCTCTCTGTAGCTCAAAGAAGTTGGGAAAGAATTAAGCACTAGATTTAAAGTTTTGCAGAACACCCATAGTGTTAGAATATTTTACTTTACTGTATTATTATTACTATTTAGTTGCTGAATCTTTTTTGCCAGTGGTGTGATGTCATATGAGAATCGAAGTTTGGGGCTCAAAGCTGTGTGGCATTTCTGGTAGCCACAGAGGGACTCCCATGCCTTTACTTTGAGAATTAAAAGCGAAACCACCAAGTGTGTCCCTCATCCCCGCCAGGAAATACCTCTCCTAATGTAATTTCACGGAGAAGCATCTGTCGCTAGCTAGGCAAGCTCCCCTTTGAGTCTGGACAGAGGGACGGATGGGGGTTCTCCGCCTCTTTTTCTTCCCGGCTGGCTCTGCTCTTCCTCACCCTCTCTCCTCCACCTGTCTCCGCCCTGATGAGCCCCACCTCGCTCTTCATGCCTTGCTCCTACCGCTAACGAAGCAAGTTGGGTATTGTCCCCCGTGCTCAAAGCAATACATGCGACATAGTGGGGGTAGTCACTGCGCCGAGTCCTTATGAAATGCCCGTGAAGAAGGGTGAGGAGTTCACACACTAATCCAACAGCGCTCAGCCTTTATTTCCTGGGTAAGAATGTGAAATACCATGTCCACGGCTCCCGTTTTCTGACCATGGACTTCACGTTGCCCCTTTGTTCTGCAAAGCTCTCCCCCTGACATGCTGTTTAACACACAGATCTCCCCAACTTCCGATCTGAGGTGACCAAGGCAGAACCCACGTGCTAGCCCACTCCCCTCACACATTTGATTTGATAAGCTCCGTCTACACCGTGACACCCTGCTGGGCATACGGACCTTCCTGGAGTGTCCGTATTCTGTTGTCTGGAATCCCCAGGTCACTTTCTCAGCATCTGCTGTTGTCTCCTAGGTGTGATCTAAGTGACGAGATTTTGCATGTCGCATTCCATTGTCTGATGGGCATAGTTAAGATCTCTTTCCTTCTTCAGACCTCAGTTCATTATGTCTGTCGTGTGTGTGTGTGTGTGTGTGTGTGTGTGTGTGTGTGTTCGTGTTCATGTATGTGCATGCATGTGCATGAGGCTATGAAAGCCACAGGTTGGTGTCAGGTGCTTTCCTCAATGGCACATTACTCTTTTGAGACAGGTTCTTCCATCTAAGTGCTAACCAAGCCTGACTCAGGTTTGCCTCTGAGGTCAGACAAGACAGAGTGTGCTCAGCGGGGTATGTCCATCGACAAGACAGGAAATATCTTGAGACCAAAGAAACTGTGGTACTGAATTGTTAATGTGAACTGCCAAAATAGTACATAATGTCAATGGTATTGGATATTTGATGAAAAACAATGTTTCTGAAACACGTTGATACACACTGGCTTTGTTACATGAGTGGTCACAATGGTATCTTTATGTTGATCTATGGGCCATTAGATAATATGGATAAATAATTTCAGTATTTTCTTCTTTTTGAGGAATAGGGTATCTTCAGACTTTGTGTTTGCCAGCCCTCCCTTTGGAAGCCTTTTGTATCCATCACCACCCTTCTGTGGGGGGTCTGGGTTAAGCAGAATGGGCTGCTGTAGAGACAGTAGGGATTATCTCTGAGACATAGTAGTTGGGGCAGAATTCTGGGATAGGGACCAGGATCTCAGCCAGCAGTGTAGAGCAGGAGACTGTAGCATGCTCTATAATGGTTGTAACTTTATTTTCCACTTAAATTAATGGGAACACTTCATAGGGTATAGTCTTGTTTAGTAAAGGCAGCCTGGCATGACAACGTTTCTTCACTTAGGTATCCAAGGACGAGTTTCCAGAAGCATTCAGTCATGTCTATGTCTCCGCCTTGGCATCACAGTGCTCAAAGGGGGGCGCTGTGGGATCATTTTCTTTGTTTCCTCCTCCAAAGTTAGGCAGAGATCTAAATTTTTACAAAGAGACCACAAGGTATGATAAAATGAGACTTTCGGCAAGGCAGCTCTAACTTCCATTATTTATTAACATGACTTCAGGGGGAATTGTTACTCATTTTTAAAATGAATAAATATGCACTTTTGATCCTAAAAACATTCTGGCAAATTGATCTTTAGATAGTGAGTGAACCAGTGGGTTGAATATATACAGCGGGGGGTGGGGGGGTGGGGGGGTGGGGGGGGAGGGTGGTGGCGGGGGGTGGGGGTGGGGAGGGACACTACCACTGGACTTGCAACAGTGCAGACATCAGAGGACAACCTGTAGGAGCCTGTTAATTCTTTCTACTATGTAGGAACTGGGCATCGAACTCAGACTGTCAGCCTCGGTGTCTGGCATCTTTATCTACGGAGCCATCTCCTTGGTCTCCTGAATCTCGTCATTAGGATGCATTCACGAGGGTCTCCCATGCTCTTCCAGTGACTCTGCAAAGGTCTGCGGCCTCTCTGCAGGTCTATGCTGGATCTGTCCTATTAATAGCTGTGAAGCAATGACAAAAACAAACAAACAAACAAAAAAAAACCCAAGAAGACAAAACATTGAAAATCTGCCACTTTAAGGGTGGGGCGGAGGTATCTGCATGTATGTGTGTCCACTGGCCATCCGTTGTCACGAGAGGACATCTGAAATCAAGAGGACTGTTGGGCGTCATTCTCTCATGTGCCCAGAGGAGAAACGAAATGGTTTTGTGAGCTCATAGAATTGTCTCTCTGCTGGCAGTGCTGCCAACATGTTAACTGGCAACATCCCCCCAGGGGATCCCTCAAAGCGTTTGCTCCTTGGCTGGTGTTCAAAATGGTGGTTTGCTACATCAGCAGCTCATAGCACCCTTACCTCAACATGGATGAAAGTTGGGTACGTGCACTTGACAACCCAGGGCTCTGTATTTCTCTGAGTGTAATTTACTTCTGATTCTTTCCATGAGTAAGATGTAAGAAAACACCCAGCACCACGTTTATCCTGTCCAGGGTATCCTCAGCATTTAAGTCCCCCCAGCTTGCATATTGACTTTCCTCTTTTCTTCAAGGAAGGGGAATGGTTCTTAGAGTGAGCTCTCCGATGGTCTCCACCAGTAAACATTTCTGGTGGTGAACGGCTCCAGCAGTGTCTTAGTTAGGGTTTTACTGCTGGGAACAGACACCATGACCAAGGCAACTGTTATAAGGACAACATTTAATTGGGGCTGGCTTACAGGTTCAGAGGTTCAGTCCATTGTCATCAAGGTGGGAACATGGCAGCATCCAGGCAGACACGGTGCAGGAGGAGCTGAGAGTTCTACATCTTCTTCCAGTGGCAAACAGGAGAAGACTGACTTCCAGGAAGCCAGGACGAGGGTCTTAAAGCCCACCCCCACAGTGACCTACTTTCTCCAACAAGGCCACACCCACTCCAACAAGCCACACCTCCAAGTAGTGCCGCACACTCCCTGGGCCAAGTATATACAAACCACCACAAGCAGGGTCTATCATTTCTCGTATTTTGCCACAGTTAAGTTTTCTTACCATCCCAATCGTGTCCATTTTGAATAGCTCTTATACAATCTGTGAAACATCTGGTCGTCAGGTCGTCACTCTTCCTGGATTTATCTTGCAGCCAAGCTGTTGGACCATCTGTATGTCTTACCTTCTTTTAACTCACTTAAAATCTTTCTGCTGTCTACCGGTTTTCACACACGACTCAACATATATTAACTGCTGCTCTCTTGTGGCTCTTTGTGTGTGATAACGAGAGCATTCTAATGGTTTTCTGTCTTGGGAGTTTCCTGCTGACTTTTATTTCTTATTCAAAAATAGATGTTCATTTCCCAAGGTTTTTTTCTTTTTTTCTTTTCCCTGAGAGTGTATTTTCAGCACCGTGGTGTCTCCTTCTGCAGTGGTTTTGTTTGTTTCATTTTTTTGCTTTTATTCGTGAGACAGGGTCTTACTGCGCAACCCCAGACTTGCCTGGAGCTCACAGACATCCTCTGATTTTTCTCTGCTGGGATTAAAGTGTGTACCACCATGCCCCATTAGCTTTAAAAAAAAAAATTCCCTTTTAGGAGCAATGTATCTCGTGGTTGTGTGTTAGTGACTCACAGACAGGATGCATTCTTTGCTGGGGTTGCAAAGTATAATTGCAGAATGGGTGAGGGTAATTCCTTTAACATATGTAATAATGGTTTAAATTTGCACCGTTTGAAGTCTTTAGTGAATACAAACAGCTGCTCTGTGTGTGTGTGTGTGTGTGTGTGTGTGTGTGTGTGTGTGAATGAATGTGTTTTGCGTGGAAATGATTTAGGCAAATAACATTTCCTTTAAAAGTTACAGAATGTTCATTCTTCAGTGGGCTTCTGTTGTCTGGAACTTACAAACCCTATGATGCCAATCAAAGGCTTTAAAGAAGAAATTTTCTAGCAACAAGATACAGATGATGACTCGTCCTTTTCTTTGAGCCTCATCCGCATCCCGAAGGTAGAATTCTCCCAAGCGAAGGCTTTCTGGGAATGAGTCAGAGTCGGCCTCTTCCCTCTGCGCACCCGCCCATGAGTCAGATCCTCGTGAGTCTGCAGCCACCTCATAATGAGGACACTCAAGGTCGCGTTGGGGACAGTGTTCCCAGTCTGACTTGAAGTTGGAGAGGCTGACTGTTTGGTTCCAGAGGTGTGATGAGGGAGGGGCATGGGGACAATGCTTCCGGGCTCCGGCACCCCGCCGGAAGCTCATCAGCCTCCCGTGCGGCGGCCCCTTTTGCTAAGCAGGTTTCTAGGTACTTTCATCTATCAATGTTAAAAGTCTCCTTCGTGTCGGCTGACTCATTTATACATCTGGATTAAGACTTTTTTTTTTTTTTTCATTTCCCGGTTTTATCACAGCCGGCATACTGAACAGCGTCAAGTTCTAAAACTGTCTTGTGACGATGCTTCGACTTGTTAGGCTTTGCCTGTGGATGTAATTAAGGCAGCGTGTTTGGTATCAGTTTATTCTTAAAAAGCAAAGTAGAAGCAGATGAGGTGTATTTATAGACTCATCAAACAATGAATGGATGAAAGCGGAAAAGAAATGAATGGGGAAATGTCAGCCAGAATGGAGGAGGGACCCACTGAGAAGTTCATTTCCAGACCAGCTATTTGGAATTTATTCCAAAGACAGCTGTCCCTTGATTTACAGTAGGGAGAAAATGACATTTGTAAGACTATCATGCAGGCATGGGGGTGAGGGGGACTAGCTTCAGTTTCTGTGGTCAAAACCCCACCTGGAGGAAGCGGGGAGGGGGGAGATCTGGGAAGAGAAGGAAAATCTTTAGGAAACACAGGAGGTTTGCAACGTGGTTCTAGCCCTTGAAAGCGGTCTTGATTTTGAGCCAGAGACCACGAGGGTGGGGGAGGGGAGTGGGTCGTGGTGCAGATAATGGAGGGGGTGGGGAAGAGGATGGTGCAGAAGACGAAACCATAGTATACAGTCTCAACCCAGGGAATTCGGTCTTTGGAGCAGACAAAGAAGAAAAATGGACACAGATCCGTTTCTCTGGTTCCTTGTGAGCCTGGCAAGCACGTTCCCTTGATTGTGAAATGAAATACAAAAGCTTTCAAGAACTCCCGGGCATGTGTCTAACATTAGACTCAGGTGACGCTGAGTAAACGTGCACTGTATTGAGTGTGCCCAGTGGAGGGGCAGTGTGGGCAGAAGTCATACAGTCTGTGTGTGTGTGTGTGTGTGTGTGTGTGTGTGTGTGTCCTGCTTTTAACCTTCCATATTTCACAGTCCCGAGCAAAGTGGCTATACCTAACGTAGTCCTGTGTTACACCCTGTTCATCGTGTGTGTGTGTGTGTGTGTGTGTGTGTGTGTGTGTGTTTTAATTATGAGGCTTCACCAGTCCTCTTGCCAAACGTAGCTACCGGAATGTTCACGAGTGGCTTTTAGAAGCCTTTGGATTTCCATGGGTAAGCAATCAAGAAGAGGTATTCAAAGATTCTGATAAAAGAAAATTCCTTTTTTAGATGTTGAAAATATATCAATAAAAGCATTCAGGAAGCATGAACTACAGTGTATTCTGGTATCCAGTGTATTCTGGTGTCCAGTGTATTCTGTTATTCAGTTTATTTTGGTGTCCAGTGCATTCTGGTATCCAGTGTATTCTGGTGTCTAGTGTATTCTGCTGTCCAGTGTATTCTGGTGTCTAGTGTATTCTGTTGTCCAGTGTCTTCTGCTGTCCAGTGTATTCTGTCCAGTGTATTCTGGTATTCAATGTATCCTGCTGTCCAGTATATCCTGCTGTCCAGTGTATCCTGCTGTCCAGTGTATCCTGCTGTCCAGTGTATTCTGGTATTCAGTGTATCCTGCTGTCCAGTGTATCCTGCTGTATCTGCTGGACCCCCCAGAGTTTCTTTTCACTGTGTATCTTCCACGTTTCTCTCTCTCCTCCACCTAGCTATATTTTATTGGTGAATGTGAATGTTGCATTACTTTTGGCGTAACTCTTTAAGGCGGAGGGGGAGGCTATGGCCTTACATAGAACAGGAGTTAAGAAGGAGGAAGGCAGGGAGGGCAGGTGGGAACAGGAAGCACAAGGCAGACAATCCAATACGCCATTTGCTTCAGCCATCCAACCAGACCACACCTAGCTGAGCAATCTGAGAAAATGGATTCACTGAGCTTTGGGCTTTGTATAGGGCTGGCTGTCGTGCTATATAGACAATCATTGTGATGTGTGTGGTGCATGTGTATATGTATGTAAGTATGGATGTAAACCCATATTTCCTTCATGATACAGTTACCTGTGTCTGCAGGTCACTTCATAGCTGAGACTACTGGCTTTCAAACTATATGGGCAAAGCACACTAAAGATTTCCAATCAGTCATGCTTGTGTGAAATATAACAAAACAAAACATATTCTTAGAAAAATAGAACAGGCTGGAGAGATGGCTCAGTGGTTAAGAGCATTGACTGCTCTTACAGAGGTCCTGAGTTCAATTCCCAACAACCACATGGTGGCTCACAGCCATCCAATGCCCTCTTCTGGTGTGTGTGAAGATAGCGACAGTGTGCTCACATACATGAAATAAATAAATCTTTAAAAAAAAGAAAGAAAAATAGAACATAAAAATCTTCTCTAAATTAGTCAAGTCCCTCTCATGTTTACTATTTGATTTAACAGGCGAAAATAAATCATTCGCTCAGTGGTGAAAAAGTGTGTCACAGCTGACTCTCACTTTTATGTTTAATGTTACTCTATGGCTTCCTTTGCACGAGAAAGGCTCCACAGTGGTGGTTCTCAAAGACGCTGGTGCTGTGACCCTTTAATACAGTTCCCAAGCATAACAAAGTTATGTTGTTGCTGCTTCATATTGTAATTCTCCTACTGTTATTAATTGCAATGTAAATATCTGATATGCAGGCTCTCTGACATGAGACCACTGTGGAAAAAAAAGTCATTTGACTCGCAAAGGGTCATGACCTGCAGTTTGAGAACTGCTGCTCTAGAGAGAGGGCTAAAGGTGCAGTTTAGGGCATTTCAGTTCAGAACCACTAACGATCTTTGGTTTGTTTGAGACAAGTGCTATATAACCCAGACGAGACTTGAACTTGGGATCCTTCCGTTTTAGTTTCACGAGTGCTGGGATCCCAAGTGGGGTCATCACGGCTGTCTATTTGTTATTGGAACGTAGGCAACAAGATCAATTCTTGGCTTTCTTATATAGTAAAGTGATCTTATTATTTCAAACAAAAATATTTTGTTACCTAGATAGTGTTGACTCATAAAAGCCCCTTAAGAGTTTGCTTAAGTAAAACAATCACTGTACAAGGAATGGCTCTGTTATAAGATCCCCTCCCCCTGTTTGTGTTTTTTTTTTTTTAAACTTGAATAAACACTTACTTTAACACTGAAATAGTTTTAAGAACAAAACCATTTTGAAAATTTAAAAATGCAGTATTCTGAAGCATACACAGATGAGCAACGAGATATACACATATAAGCATACCAGGTTACTTCCCACCAGTTGATCTTTATCCAAATATAATGAATGGATGTGGGCTGGTGCCCAAAACTAGTGGTGACAGAAGCAGCAGTCACAAGTATTCCACCAGCGATGCTGCAGAGAGCTGAGAAGCTTCTAATCCGAACTTCTCTTAAACTGGAAGCCATTTACCTGTTCCCACTGGTTCCCAGCAGCTGCCCTAACACACTTTCCACACACAGCCTAATAGAATTTATGTGCCTAAAAGAAGTAACTTGAAGACATGGACGCTTGAGTCACAAAGAAATTCCCTTGCTATAAATTTATTATTTGCCAGGAAGAGTTTTTCTTTCTTTCTCTCTTTCTCTCTTCTTCTTCTTCTTTTTTTTTTTCCAACAACAACAACAACAAAAAAATGCAGAGCAGAGCTGTGGCGTATCGTCCCCACATGGAGGGGGTGGTGAAAGCGATGTGGGGGCACGGAAGCCATATTTATTGTTATCATATGTTTCCCTTCGCTGTGGCTATCAGAGAAGACCTTCTGGGGGAGGGTATCATTTACAATACCCTATTGTTTGACATCCAACTTCACGGTTCTGGTTCAGTGGTTGTTTCCGACGGTGGTTTATTTCTGTCTCATCCACTCACGCCCCTGCTAGATTTGATTTGAGATTAAATGGGGCACTCGAGTAATGAGATTTTAAGAATCACTCAGCAATCAGAGCACACAGACTCAAAAGTCTATAAGCCCAGAATCTGTAGAAATTAACTCAGCAAGTAACATTGGGTGAATGACCGTGACAGTGGTGCACATAAACATGTCACTTAGAAAACACAACTAAAATCTATAAAACGGGAACGGACTGATGTGAATTGGCTTTGTCATGATTAAGGAGAAGAGCTGGCTTTCTGATGGCTTGATTCAAATCAAGGACAGTGCCAGGTTTGGATAGGGACCTCTGTAGGTAGCTTGTATAAGCCCATATATAAGGGCTTATCACTTTGGCTTGGTCCAAAATGATAACGAAGTCACTTTAGGCCGAATTTAAATGGCTACCCTCCCTAATGGTACTCTTCTAAGGTTCTTAGATGACAGGAACCTTTTTTTTTTTTTTTTTTTTTTTACATTATTCATGTATAAATCTCTGTGGGGAGCTGTGGTCTGTGAAGACAATCATTCCCTGTGTCCTTTGAATGGATCTGGGTTTGACCCAAAGACATGATTCACAATCTTTTGGTATGACCGAGTCTTTCTCTTCCATTTTTCTCTAACATTCTCACACAGCCCATCCCCACCCACCTCTAGTGGCCTTTTTGCTTTCCTTTTTTTTCAACTGGTTATTTTATTATTTACGTTTCAAAGTTATCCCCCTCCCCCTTCCCCTGCTTCTATGAGTGTGCCTCCCCACCCATCCACCCACTCCTTCCTCGCTACTCTAGCATTCCCTTACTATGAGGCATCGAGCCTCCACAGAAGCAAGGCCTTCCCCTCCCGTTGATGCCAGGCAGTGCCATCCTCTGCTGCATCTGCAGCTGGAGCCATGCATGCGTTGCTCTGTGTGATTTCTTTGGTTGGTGGTTTAGTCCCTGGAAGCTCTGGGTTGGGGGGCAGGGGGGGAGAATCCAGTTAGTTGATATTGTTGTTCTTCCTATGAGGTTGTAAACCCCTTCAGCTCCTTCCGTCCTTCTCCCAAGTCCTCCGTCGGGGTCCCCGTGCTCGGTCTGATGGCTGGCTGCAAGCATCTTCATCTGTTTTGGTCAGGATCTGGCAGAGCCTCTCAGCAGGGCACAGCTATATCAGGCTCCTGTCAGCAAGCACTTCTTCGCATCAGCAATAGTGACTGGGTTTGGTGTCTGCAGATGGGATGGATCTGTAGGTGGGGCGGTCTCTGGATGGCCTTTCCTTCAGTCTCTGTTCCACTCTCTGTCTCTGCGTTTCCTTTAAACAGGAGCAATTCTGGGTTAATATTCTTGAGATGTGGGGGGGGGGCCCATTCCTCAACCAGGGCCATGCCTAACCTCTGGATATGGTCTCTACAGGTTCTCTCTCCCCTTTGTTAGTTATTTCAGCTAATCTCATCCCCTTTGGGTCCTGGGAGCCTCTTGCTTTCCTGGCATCTGGGACTTTCTAGTGGCTACCTCCAGTTTTCCATCTTCCTAAGTATTATTTCTGCAGTGATGATCCTGGGTGCTTCTGTTTAAGATACAGAAGTAGCTGCCAATCAGACAGAGAATAAAGGATAATCCTGAGGAATTTGGTTCATGACACTGGTTTTAATTAATTATTCTTCTTTTTCCTCTTCTTCCTTTTCCTCCTCCTCCTCTTGCTCCTCCTCCTCCCCTCCTCTTCCTTCTTCTCTTCTTCTCTTCTTCTCTTCTTCCTCCTCCTCCTTCTCCTCATCACACATGCATGTTCTCTGTGGGCAAATCAAGGTGAGCAGCTGGAGGCCAGAGGACTGCTTTTGGCAAATGGTTCTTATCTATTTTGGTGAGGCAGGATCTCATTTTTCCTACTGTATTTGCTAACAGGCCAGCAAGCTTCCAGGTTATTCTGTCTCTACCTCTTAAGAGAAATAGGAGATTAGATACCCGTTTGCTTTTTATGTGCAATCCAGGGATAGACTCAGATTGACAGGCTTTCAAACCTAGCTTTTTTGCCCCCCTCTGACTCATTTCATCAACACTGTAACTTTACCTCCTGGGCAGTGCAGATACAAAAAAGGGACACTTTGTATAGAGTTGACAGGGAAGAAGGCTGATTGTAACCTCTGTCGCCTTTGACTCTCCCTACAGACCCAGCATTTGCATGCCTTAAGAGTCACTGTGGGTTATATACTTGGATTCTTGTTTATTCTTTGCCTTAGACAGGTACTCTTCTTTTTTAGTGGAAACATTCACATCTTGAAATGAATCATATATTGACTATTGTTACCATGCTATGCAGCAGATCTCTAAAGACCTATTCCTCCTGTGTAACGAAATTTTGAATCCTCTTTTGACTCCCAACTTAATCGGTTGCAATGGCTACCTCCAGCCTGTGCAATCCCAATTCTGCTCTTCTATTCCTCTTTAAAATTCCACTTGTGAGATTATGTGAACTTGTTCTTCTCTGCTCGTGCTATTTCTGTTACCACATTGTCCCTACTGGTTACCATGAGTCATAGACTTTCCTAAAGGAGTTATATATTCTAGCTAGCCCCTATAAAGAGGCACACAGTCCAGGTATTTTATTTACAAGCTGTGAGCCTGGATTGGGCAGGGTTTGGAGCTCTTCTAACTAACATCCCAGCCACACATCCCTTGTTACTTGCTGTTTCTTCTGGCCACAAGCTCGTGATCCATTTCTTCTCAAGGTGGCTTTCTTTTCCTGTATTCCCATAATTTCGCTTTTCTCCCTCGTCTCTGTGACTCTCGCAGCCAGGTCATTGAAAACCCACCTACCTCTATCCATTGCCCAATCACAGACTTTAGCCTTTCACTGACCAATTAACTTGGGGAGCAGGGTTACATAGCATCCATCACCTGGTGTACAAGAAGAATCGCTTCATCCTCATTGAGGGTAACAAGATCTTGGGGGCCAGTACTTAGCATTGGAATACAAAGAAGTGCTAGACCAACTCCAACAGATTGTTTAAAAGACTGGATAGTGTTTCATTTCATATTTGTGGATGTATATTATATCCATTCTTTTCAGCTGTTTATCTGCTGATGGAATCTTAGGTCTTAGCTGTCTCCTCAGCTGTGACTGGTACTGCCACGCACACAGAAAAGCAAAAGTCACATCATCCTGCTGGCTTCAATTCCTCGAGAACTGGAATTACTGAATTACATGGAATTTTTTGTAGTGTATTGATTTTTTTAATCAATGCTGTTGTCCATAATGCCTATTTTAATTTACCTTCCTGCTAGTAATATAGAAGAATCCAATTCTTCACAATCTTCACCAACATTTGGTATGCATTGTCTTTTTTTGACAACACCCATTCTGTAGGGGTGAGGTGATATCTTGTAATTTTTTTGCATTTCCTGATAACTAGCACCACTGAGCCTTTATTTTGATCATTTTCTTTTTCAACAGGAAAATCTTGAACTGAATGGTATGTTATCTTTCTGTCTGTTTGTCTGGCTCTCATACACACACACATCATTTTAAGTATTTATTGAGCTTGGAATGAGAAAGAAAATAATACAGCTATACCACTACTTGAGTAAATTGAAAGTTATTTGTAAATCCCCCTTTACTTCATGCCCACAGAAGCAGCAGCCTTTTGATCTAGACTTTACTGAAATATCATTTCAAGGTGGGAAATGTCGGGTTACCCATTTGAGAAGCAGTGATGACAAACACATTGTGCTATGTTAATAAGTGTGTCAGATGTAGGACTATAGTAACCCGGAGGAGGAAATATGCTTGTGTGAAAAAAAAACAAAAAAACAAAAAAAAACTATTGGCTATGGATCTAATGAGTGCTAAATGGAATTTGGGTGGAGCCACACCAGAGGATGGCTAACCATTTGTCAGACTTCGCACACAAACAGGCTACAGCACAGAAGTGACCATGGCGAAGAACTAGGTTTTCTGGACAACTACAGAAATGTTTTCTTTTAGTGTGAAATCTGAAGTATTCTACAGAAGGTTTCTCTCATGTCTCCACATCTGAATCAATTCAGCGCTGTCTTATTTGAAGTCTTTCCTTGCTAGGGAGCTGGCTGTTGGAGACATATCACATACAGTGGTTTTCTATGATGTGGGTTGCTGACCACGGCAAGATAGATGAGGACCGCAATCACATTAACTCTGAGGACCACGGTTAATCTTAAACCATCATCCTTGAGGTGCATGGCTACTGTTGATTTAGTGATGTCTTTATTTTTAAGAATGAAATCTTCTTAATTTTTTTGTACACCCTTGTGCTGTGTACAAAACAAGCTATAATCTTATGTACTCTCCTATGTTCATGAATAAGAGTGCATTTTTTTTTTTGAGGAATAGAAAAAAATGACAAGCTTTATTGAGCATCTGTATATTTAGAGACCATGAAGAGAATAATGGCTGTTGGCAGCAGGTCAGATTTCCCTGATACACACTATCCCCCTCCCCCACTGGCATCTGCAATTGCCTCTCCCTGGATGAGTGGTGGGCACAGTTCCGTTTCTAAGTGATGGTGAGTTTACTACGTCACTTCCAACCCATTTGAATAACGGCGCTCAGGGATATTTTGCCTCCTGTGTGCAATTGCCAGTTTGGTGACACTGCTGCTTTCTAATAAATTCCATAGGGTCAACATGGACACTCAAAGCTTTCCCTGTGCATTTCAAGTCTCTGTGCTCATCTACACTTTACTTGGAAGGTGTCTGACTAGGGAGTTACTTGGATTTATCATTATTTGGAGAGCTATTTGCAGAAATGTGGGTGGGTGACTCAAATCATCCCACTATATAGAGAATACCTTTTCTTCCTTTGCATTTCAATTTGGGGGGATTTTTTAATATACTATGTGGTATATAACCGATGGACTTAATCACATTGTTTACCTGGTTTCAAATGTCTCTTTGTAACATACCATGAAGAGGTTTAATATATAAATATTGTGTCAACTCTAGGGCAGATACAAATGTCTCCTCTCTTCCCATTGATGTTTTGTCTTTGAAAGTATCAACTTTTTAACTCCTACAGCCATCATGGGATTAAATATGAATGTTTTGGCTGCCTTAATTTATTAGCAACACACAGGAACCACTTTTGTCTGCTTTTTTCTTCACTTTTTTCATTTTTTAAACAGAATTCAGCTTTTTTCTATCACTTAATGTCAAAGTCATCTATATGTATGCATTCATTCTGATATTTCTTCTGATAGTATGATATTTATGTGAATACCAACAGCATTAAGTAAAAGTCTTTGGACAAAGAACTATTCAAATAATCACCAAGTTGACAAGAGTTGGCTTCAAAGTTTACTAAAACAATAAATAAAACAAGGAATGCATTGAGATCAAAACACCTAGTCTCTTATGGTGAAAGAAGCCGTGCTTTCTGTGTTGAGATAGTGATAACAGATGTTCTCAAATTTAAGAAACCCCTCTCCCATCTCCAAGAGATGTGGAACACTGTGGCTCAGCCATTCATCTCAGTGGGCTAGGATCCCAAGCTTACAGGAATCCAAAGGAAAAATTTCAGTGTAGCATTTTTTGGTTAATGGTTTTACCCACCAATCTATCTAGTCTTTACTTCCTTTGACTTAGGTGACTAGATTTATGCTACAACAGGAAGCCCCGAAGGTAGGGGTAAGAAAAAGTCAAATCCTGTTCAAGGCACAGCCTGCAGATGGGCAGTTATCTGGAAACCAACTGCCGTGTATGCAGCACAGCTGATTCCAATACTAAATTGTCTACTTTTAAGAAGATTACATGTGTGCATGCTCACCCATAAACACAGGAAAACAATCCCAACTCTAAAGATTGAGGCGATCATTTGCAGATAGGATTCCTGTTTTACACAAGGCTCCATCTCAATCCTTTTCTCTTTAACTCAAGCTTCTCTGTTGCATTAAAAAAAAAAATAGTCACATAAAAACTGAAAGTTTCAGAACAAAGCCTTAGTAGATGTGCTCTGATGGATTTTACCCAGCCTGTGAAACGCCAGTGTTACTACACACACAGGGCTAGTACTGAATTTTGTGGAAACATTTTTCCTAGTCTACCATGTAAGAAATTCTGAGTTTTCTTACCTCTCCCTCTCCCCTAATACAAATATATGCCACCTTTGGTGTGTGAACTAATTATGAACATTTGGTCAGAGATAGGCAAACAAAGAACAGAAATTAATAACTAGATGATCGTCATTAAGGGGCGCTGGGTTATATGTGTAATAGTTATGGGATCAGTGGCTTTATTGTTTGATTTCAAAGTGATTGTTAAACTATGTCAGCCCTATTTCATCTTTTGGTTTTTCAAGACAGGCTTTCTTTTCTTTCTTTCTCTTGTTTCTTTCTTTCTTTCTCTCTCTCTCTCTCTCTCTCTCTCTCTCTCTTTCTTTCTTTCTTTCTTTCTTTCTTTCAGGTTTTTCGAGACAGGATTTCTCTGTGTCGCCCTGGCTGTCCTGGAACTTACTCTATAGACCAGGCTGGCCTCAAACTCAGAAATCCGCCTGCCTCTGCCTCCCAAGTGCTGGGATTAAAGGTTTGTGCCACCACTGCCCAGCTAAGACAGGGTTTCTTAAAATGGAAATTTTTGGTTTCTTTGGAGACTAGGTTGTGTCATGTGATGTTGTTCTGCAAACTGTCTTATGAGAG
This sequence comes from Apodemus agrarius, assembly GCA_964023405.1. Taxonomy (NCBI): domain Eukaryota; kingdom Metazoa; phylum Chordata; class Mammalia; order Rodentia; family Muridae; genus Apodemus; species Apodemus agrarius. Next base: position 10,561,375 of record OZ030026.1, on the reverse strand, counting down.
GATTTTTTTTTTTTTTTTTTTTTTTTTTTTTTTTTTTTTGCTGAGAACAGACATGTAGTGTTCTTTCCAGAAGTTGCCCAGAAAAGGGCAGGTGATGTTTTGCTATAGTGGATGCTTGAGAGAACACAATGTTTGGAAAGAGAATAAATATAAACCAACAGACAGTGGAGGACGCTCGCTGTGTGGCATTGGTTCGCCTTACGTTCTTCATTGATCAACCCTTGTCACGACTTTGTAGAGAGAAATACACCAAAGACCTTCTGGTGGCGTTCTGGAGGCTTCTTGCCACTTCTACCTCTCAGGTATCTTCTGGGTCCAACTTCAGCTGCTGATTCATGAAAGGTGTTTGAGAGTGGATTGAGCTACTCCTGCTGATTCGTGTGAACTGAACTGTTGCTATTCTGACAATGAAGACTGGGATCACCTCAAAGAACTGCTTCTAAACAGGTCCACATCCTTTTTGGCCCTATTAACCTTTCCTTTCCTCTACCTCTGGTGGCTAAAAGGGGGAGTTAAAGCATTTAATTACCCTTATTAAACTAGGTTCTGAAAAGTATAAACCTACTGTTTCTCTGTATAGCTCTGGCTTTCCTGGAACTTGCTTTGTAGGCCAGGCTGGTCTTGAACTCGGAGAATCCATGCACCTCAGACTACTGAGTACTGTGATGAAAGGCTCATACCTTCACCTCCTGGTTTAGAATTTAGAACTTGACATACTAAGTAACTTGGTCGGAAAAGATGTTAAAGCGGACCCTGATTAATCTTGATCTTTCTTTTTTCCTACCTGTCTTTCTCTCTCATCCATTTCACATCCACACGCTCCCCCAATCTATCCCTGAGATGGCAGGGATACAAAGGAGCCATTAGTCCCTGCCTTCAGGGACCTTGATTATAGACATGGATAAGGCATCCTTTTAGACAAGGATTTTAGACGTGGCCCCAAAGAAATGTTAGTTTGTCCACCACATTGGCCAGAAAGCACCTAAGACTCTGAATAGAAATAAAGGAGGAAAATGGGATGAGATGTGGACATTTTTTAAAAAATAATTTTAAACAAAGGTCAGAGAAGGTTTCAGTGTGTAAGGAGGTCTGTGCAAAGCCCTACAGAAAGAGAAGGAATAGACCACTTGTGTATGTTGTGCATCCAGGGATGGGATTTTTAGGCTCGGGGAACAATAATACCAGTGTGGCTGGAACAAGGGGCGATGGGAGTATGGTAGGGGATGAGTTAGTTGGAGGGGCGACGTTGGGAGAGAGGGTCATTAGCTATGGACTCACTGGCTCAGGCTTCAAAACACCCTTCCAAATTCTCAGAGTTCTAGGGACTAGCAGGAGACTGTCTCTGTGGCGAGCTTTGTCTCTGTGGACTTCCTTTGTCTCTGTGGACCCTGAGCTTTGTCTCTGTGGACAGACTTTGTCTCTGTGGAGAAGATTCATCACTGTGGGCAAGCTTTGTCTCTGTGGGCGAGCTTGCGGAGAGGCTGGTCTTCCCGGGTATCAGATGGATGACTTCCCATCCATCCCCACTGAACTTTTCTCTCTGTCTGCTTTGGTGTCTTTTCTTTGCATTTTGACATCAGACTTTCTGAGTTAGGGTCCTTATCTACAATATGGCTATGTAGGGGAGCAGGACTTCAGTGTATGAATCCGGGGGTGGGGGGTGGGTAGCACAGTCTATCTCGAGCAGTTTATTACTGCCAGTGGTTGTGATTCGAGGTGAAATGGGCAGGAGAGAAGCAATACCCAAGTGTCTTTTTCAGTGGACTGCTGTGGTTGACAGCCAGCTAGGAGATGGTGGCAAGCCAGAGCGGACACGATTGCCTATGCAGATGAATTCAAACATCCTCTGTGTCGTGCCATTGAGCTTTGCCACGGGTCCTCCGGTTCTTCCGGTGTGGGTCTCTCTGATTTGATGTGACCAACAGAGCTTTATTATGAACCATGTAGGGAACTGCACGTTATTATCAAGAATAGCAGAATCTCCAAGCTTATGAGTGGACTTGGCATTCAGGAGGTGTGACTTGGGTTCTTCCCCGGGGATGGCGCTCTGGCTCACTCACTCGCTCACAAACTCTCTGCGGCAGATAAAAGGCAGGGCAGAGAGAGCGTGGTGGGAAAGCCCCGTGAGCTTTGCTTTGGCGGAAGCATCTCTTTCCTTCTGTCTTCATGTGCCTGGCTCCAAACCCTCTGAGTTCATCTCAGACTCAGATTAATGCTGTTGCTTTCCATCCATTCATTCTACTTTTATATATAATATATATTATGTATGTATATAATTTATATATAAGTATACATATATTTATACCTGATTCATACACTGAAGTCCTACTCCCCTATAGAGTCATATTGTAGATAAAGACCTTTAATTTATATATATATATAATGTACACATATAATTTATAAATATATTATATATAAACTATACACTTAATGTATAATATTTCTATTTATATGTTTTAATATATTATATCTATATATTGACATATATGTTTATATATTAACATATTACATATGTGTTAACATATCAACATCAGCATATATTAACACATAAAATCTATTTGTATATTAACATCTATATATATTTTAATGTTAATTAACATTGTTAGTTAATATATGTTAAATGTTTATTATATTATATATAATATATTATATAATATAGCTTAATATATGATTATATTATATATAATATGTAATATATAATGTATAATATATAAGCATATATTATATATACACAATTATATAGACACACACACACACACACACACATACACACACACATTACTTTGCTGGAAATAGAACCCAGGACTTTGAACTCGCTGGTCATGCAGTCAGCCCTGGACCCACAGCATTTACCCTCCTTGATTCTTCCATAACATCATTCATGGGCCTTTTGTCTTTTGTCTGTGTCCGTCTACAACCCTCAGTCCTGCAGAACAGACCCTGCCCCCCGTCATCTACACCAGTCCCTGGCACATATTAAACACTTAAGAAGTATTTGCACAATGAACAGACGTCCTGTGGCTAATCAGACTGCAGTGTGTGTAAGAAGAAAGGAGTCGCTCTCCGTAGTGCCGGCTTGGAGGCTGACAGGGACCACACAGTAGACAGAGATCTGAACAGATTTAAAGGCTGGAAGGCTTGCTCTCTGGGTGGTTCCCGTGTCAGACTGGGAATCCAGGGGTTGGGGCTTACATCTGTTCTATCTCTGGCTCTCCGAGTGAGAACGGTACAGGTCTCCAGCTTTCACTGGTATTAGTCTCTCCATCTGTGAGGCGTTACTGGCTAGCTTAAACATTTAGAAACTGTCGTTGGCAAATACCATTCTGTTTACGCTGTTTCTTTCAGGAGACTGAATGTTTTGTGAAAGAAAGCCCTCTGGTTTCTGCTCTGACCCTCCCGGGCAGGTGAGGTGATTTGATTGCCCCTGGATTTCTGCCCGAGTCCCGTTCCCAGCCGCCGCCTTCCTGTAGTGGTGCTGTGTGAATTCTGTGGCCTCCAAGGTCATAACCTCCTGAAGCCCCACGTCAATATCATGCCCCACACCCATTCCTCTTGACCTGCCTCCTTCAGTTTGGTGAAGCCGGCAGCTCACACAACCCCGATACTTAAACCCGGTCAACATGTGGGAGGGGAGGGGCCCGTGGGAGGGGAGGGGCCCGTGGGTGGCTGTTACTTGTCTTTTCACTTGGTGTCGTCAGTGGAGGGAGCCAATGTTCCAGCTCTGAGAGGCAGTCGGTGGATATCACACCTTCCTTCCTGGCTAACCAGACCTCTGGTGCCAGTGGTGTTGGTTGGGTCTCAGCCCCAAGAATCTCAACTTCCTTCTTGATGACGTTTTGCCATTTTGCCTTTGACTCTGTCCTCGGACCCCGCCTAATTCTGAAGCAGGGCAGGTATTGTGAACGGCAGCCACGGGACTCTGCTTTAGACTCAACTAGATGTAGCTTAAAGCCCCTCTAGGGTGCAGATGAAATAGTTGTGGATTAAGACCACCACCTATGGTCTGGAGGAAGTTGCACAGATTTGATGAGCGTCAGTTTCCTCATCTGTAGCTTGAAGGCCACTAGAGTTTATCAAGAGCATGTCCGATGGACTGTAGAGCCGACTCAGGTAGTAAAGCGCCTGCTAGATGGTACAGATCCCCAACACCTATGGAAACGACTGCAGGATGCCTTAAGTTCAGGTTGTAACTCCAACATGGGGTGGCCATGGGGAGATAACAGCAAGTCCCTGGAGCTCATAGGGTTTGCCAAACTGCTGTGGGATGTGTGAGAAAGCCCTGTCTCCAAAAAAATTAAGATAGTGATCAAAAAGACCCCCTGTCCACCTTTGGTCTCTGCACACAGGAAACACACATATGCGTAAACACATGAACTCTCACACACTCTTCTCTCTCTCTCTCTCTCTCTCTCTCTCTCTCTCTCTCTCTCTCTCTCTCTCACACACACACACACACACACACACACACACACACACACAAGCAGTAATATGATATAGCCAAGAATCTAATCTAAAGCCTGAGAAGCAAGCCTGGTTTTCTAACATGGAGTCTACATGCCCCGCCCCCCGACCCCCCACCCCAGCCAATGAGAATCGCCTCCAACTGCTCTGAGTTCTTTCCTCTCCCTTCCAGGGGTTGTTGCTCAGAGTTCCTTTTTCATGTAGAAAAAGCTGGAACTCACCTTTTTTGGAGACCTCTCATTTGTGCAGTGAGCCAGTCACCACATTTCAGCCCAGTGGTCACCTACGGAACAGCGCGTTTCTGAAGGCTGTGCCCGGTACTCTAAAATATAGCTCTAAAAGAGGACAGGACCCAACAGAGTGCCCTCACAGACAAGATCAAAGAGGAGTTCCCTCTACTTTCCAGACGATGAGGAGCACAGAAACAGCAGACGCTGACAGTTTCAATCACTTTATAAATGTGAATATTTTATGGGCCATTTACCTTTTCTTCAAATGTCGATGCCAGTTGTAGTTTTTGAAAAATAATTTCATTTTGGAAAGTGACATGACCTAATCTTTTCCATGCAAAGAATGCCATATATATATATGGGCTTCCTGGATGGCATAGATTGATGAGATATTTGCTTAGTTCCATGGGTGGAATTTGCTTCCCTTTAAAGAGAAAATCTCCCCGTAGGGTGTTTAACATATGTCTTCCAACTTATCAGGTTGCGCAGCAGACTTTCTTCAAGGGTGTGTCATGCTGCTGTCTGTGCCTAATCCCTGAGGTACCCTGTACTTAGTCATGAAGCAGAACAGAGCCCAGAGCCCACTGAGGTTAAGAAATGTCCACTATGGAATGGGAGAAAGGGGGAGGGGAAGGAGAGAACGAGGAAGGAGCCACAGTGAAATGGAGACTAAAGGCATTGTGAGAAATATTTATGAGTCAAATGTCAACAGAGGAAAAACTCCAAACCAAAACCCATTTCCAAAAAATGTTGGAGGAAATGGTGTATCTCCCCCCCCACCCCCGCCTGAAAAGACAGTTAAAAAGAACTTCGCAACATTGGGTCCCTTTATTCCATTTATTTAGTCCATTTATTCCAGTGATTTTCCAGGTATTTCTAAGTTCTATTTAAAAACAGAAGTCTCCTATCAAGCGATCCTTTGAAATTATTTACTCTGTTATGGTTGTCAAGTTCGGAAACATAATACTTTTAACGGAGGCCACAGTAACCGGCACATGCTACAGAGCGACCACGGATGGACTTGATGGGTTGGGCTTGTGTGTCGGCAGAAATGGCTCGCCTACACCTCTGCTCCTGTAAATGGTTCAGTGATACGCAAGAAGGCGTGGGGTGGGGTGGACCATTCAAACTCACCAGTATCAGAATGGGAGCTCGTCGGATGGGGAGTGACTGTGCCAAAAGCTGGAAGCAGAACTGGATTTGAACGAGGGGCTTTGTTTTGGTTAGTGGTTGGTACCATAGCTTGAGAAGAGGGATGCCGTCCCACGGTTAACCTAAAGTAATGTCCTATTAAAACATGGAAGTGAATTCCCAGAATAAAATAGGATGTGGCTATTTTTTTTAACACATATGTGATTGGAAAAGATGAATTAAGGGAGCTAAAGACTTGGTTCAGTGGTTAAGAGTGCTGGGTGCTCTTCCAGAGGTCCCGAGTTCAATTCCCAGCACCCACAGGGAAAAGATGATTTAAAGCCACTCAACTGAGGATGTTGCTATAGATCACAGAGAAAATCAACTTCCAAGCAAAGTAATTTTAATGTGTGCTCCTCCCCCCCCAAATGCTTGCTTCCGTATTAATGTTTAAGTTATATATCCTTGGCTTTATTCTGAAATAATACTCTCAGTTGACAGATGTGTTTTCTACCCCCCTGGCAAATTACTTTCTTCCTAAAATGCTTTCAGGTCATCTTGTTCTCACCTGGGTATGCATTAGCAATTTGGCCATTCTGCATTAACACGGTCATTGACTTACCAACATTTGAGAGATTCATACTCAATGTTTCACAGTTCAAAAATCTTGTTAAGGTGTTGTTAATAATCTGTGGGTATATATTTCAAATAACTGTCATTAAATGCAGAATAACTGTCATTAAAGAGAGAGAATTAAATTTAATAGAGTAGTTACTATATACTTAAATACCAATGGGTGATTAGAAACAGATTTATCGGGGACTCGATCGTGGCTAGGTAGATTCATGCCTTTTTTTTTTTTTTAGCGAAGTCAATCAGTTTATCTTTAATTTTTCTATTTTAAATCAGATGGTGTGTAGGTGCTTAAGTTAGGGGTGCTTAAGGTGGTACAGCACCGGTTCACCGGTGTTCAAAACTTTGGAAGCCATTCTAGCTCTTGAGGCAATTCAAAAGTGTACCTTAGTCTCCCGGGGATGGAACTAATCTTCTCTGTGAATTCACAGCAGGAGGAGGAGCAGAGAGATGGGAAACCCACCCCCAGGCTGTTCATATTTCCTGATCGGTAAAGTGGTCACCTGACCTTTTAAAAAAAATGTCTGGGATACTCTGGGTAGAATATCAAAGACCCGTCCTTCCAACCACACCATTCGGAGATGTCAGTTTGATAAATTCAGACCATCATGCTTGGGTTTTGTTTTATTTTGAAATAACAAGACATATCTCCTAAACTATCTGGAGAGGTTGGTTTCTTTACACGGCCCTTCAGTTCAGCCCACTCGGAGTTTTGAAGTATTTTGTTGAATCTCTTTGATCTTCTATTTGACTTCTGCTTCATGGAGGAAAAAAAAAAACGCTCATAAACCTTCCAAGAAAGGCTTTTTTTTTTTTTTTTTTTTTTTTTTTTTTTACTTTCAGCTTTATTTAAGAATTATAAACAGTGGACAGGTTTGTAGCAACATGATTTTAAGAGCACTTAGGACCCAAATGCTAATTTATTTCCTCACGACTGAAAAAGAGACTTGTTTAGTAAAAAAGAAGTTTCGGGAGAGTTCGGCTTCACTCAGTGAAAAAGAATGCTACTTTAAAGCGGCTAAACGTATTGCCTTTCTTCTCTTCACCCCCCCCCTTTTTTTTCTCTTTAAATATTAAGATCTCTAGAGTAGCAATTTCCTCAAAGATGTTATGCACGAGGATTGGTATGACATTTGAAATGGCTTCAAGAGAGCCAGCCAGGCTACCTTTGACATGCTGGCAAACACTTCACAGATGTGCTTCTCGTTGCTGCCACACCGGGAGAGAACACGGGAGCTCTGACTGCAAACATCTCCATGTGTCGGCTCGAGGGAGAGGAGGCCTGACATGCTAGCCGCCGCCTCTGCCGCCATCCCATCGGCCTCCCAGCCGCGTGAGAGCCCATCCTCGGATCTTGGCATCCGCAGCTGACCTCACATTAGCGGATGGATGCTCGGCCAGTGTGATTTCCCATCATAGCAACACACAAGCCGACAAGGAGCATCGGAACACTTTGGCGGTTGATTCTTGCAACTCCCAAGCAAACGGGCGCAAGACTGTGCTCTCTAATAATGTAGGCTTTGGAAGTACTCCTAGCCAACACATGTCTCCCGGGATCAGTTACACTGAAGGGGAAAAGAAAATCATTTAATTTTATGTAGAAACTCAGATGACAACGTCTTAGATCAGGTCACACTGTATTCCCTCCAGAAATATCAATTAAGAGTAATAGTGTTCTTATAAAGATGGTTCCATTGCAGCAAGATGGCTGAGCAGGCTGCGTAACAGCCTGAGTCTGAGTCCCAGAACACGGGTGAAGGTTGAAGGAGAAGAGACCTGACCCCGGAGTTGCCCTCTGACCCCTAGGACCCGCCCTCTGACCTCTAGGACCCGCCCTCTGACAGCCACGACGCCTGCATGCACACCACGGCACGTACTGGCCCACATCTTACTTCAGGCTTCTTTTAAATATAAAACCATGGTTTGAAAGATCAGGCCGTTCCAAAGACCTGATCCAAAGAACACCAGAAACCGGCGGACAAATTGCTGACGTTGCCTTTTCGTCTTAGAGAATCATTTCACTGGCCGGTGGTGGGCATTGCAGGCAAGCAGCGTGAACGGACTGAGCACAGGGCAGATTCTCAGCTGTGGGCCCCCTTCGTCACAGTTTGACCTCCATCACCCCATCCTTTCTCAGCAGAAAGCCTGAAGGGTTGAATTTCCTCTGTGTCTCCCCTTTGACCCTCTGGACTTGAAAGCCGGTTTCAGACTTCCAAAGCTTCTGGCCCTCGTCCTTGCTTCCTGTCACCTGCGTCTGCTCTGTCTCAGGTCTTCATGGCTGTATAACACAGTAATCCTACTCTGAGTCCTGATTTCTCCCTTAGCCTGGCAGGTTTGCACTGTGGATCTCTGACCTTGAACAGTAGCCAGACACCCACAGCACTGCACTGGACAAGACAAGAGGCCCTGGCTTTGCAGCTGGACTAATCTAAACAAGTCAATCTAACATGATGGAAAAGTTGCCTGACTTCTGTGATTGTATTTGGTTCTTCTTGTGGCAGAGTTATGGGGTAGCTTAGTGTTGTCTTAAAAGTCATTACCTGAGAAATGCTCATGAACTTAGGGGACTCTAAGAATAAAATCGACAACTTTGTATCTAAAAAAATAGATAGTAAAACACTTACAAACACTAAATAATTATAAACCCCAAATGGAAAACTAGAACCAAAGCAAAGGTAAAACATGGTGACCATCATACTGGGGTTTCCTTTTGTCTAGACGGTACATTTGACTATTCTTCTTGATAATTCATTTGTTAAAATATAAAAGGTTGGGGACCGCCTTTAATCCCAGCACTTGGGAAGCAGAGGCAGGCGGATTTCTGAGTTCGAGGCCAGCCTGGTCTACAGAGTGAGTTCCAGGAGAGCCAGGACTACACAGAGAAACCCTGTCTCAAAAAACCAGAAAAAAAAAAAAAAAAGGTTGGGGACTAGAGAGTTGGCTCAATGGTAAAAAGCACTATCTGCTCTTCCAGAAGTTCTGAGTTCAATTCCCAGCAACCACATGATGGCTCACCATCTGTAGTGGGATCCTATGCCCTCTTCTGGTGTGTCTAAAGACAGCTACAATGTACTCATATAAATTAAATAAATAAATAAATATTTAAAATTTAAAGGCCTAATTTAGTTGCAGTGAAATTTACCTTTTGAAGTATAAAGTTTTATGAGTTGAGTAAAAATCTATGCTTCAAGTACCTTTCTGGCAATCACCTTTACTACTGAGCTTTCATTTCAGACATAACACCTCATAGAACTACCACCTCACTTGAAGTATGAAATAGTTCTGTCATGTCCCTCATCACTATGTCTCTTTGTAATCAAATTCTCCCTTTATCCCTAGCTTCAGACTGTCCTGTAAAATATAAGGGTGCTGTAGTCACACACGGTTGCCCTTGGATACTACATGTAGGAAGTGCTGGAGAAACCAGCAGAAGGAAATGCTGATGTTCTGGTGTAAATGTAACTTTTATTTATCTGATATACACTCTTCCTGCATGGCTCTTAAATAGCTTTTCTCCAGAGATTTGGGTGTATCCGATCTCTGACTCATTCTGTCAAATCTTTCTCTGATTCGTCACTTTGTCTGCCCCTCAAGTAGATGTCATTGTTTGGGATTAAAGGCGTGTCTGAATTCCAGCCAGTTCATATTTATCTAGAAGCACTTTGGATGTGATCAGAGCAACCATGTTGCTGAATTAAAATTCCTCTACCCTCTGGGAACAAATGAGAAATAAAGGACAGTATGCCCTCTGCCAGCAGGAGAGAAAGGCAGCCAGCGTACTAATTTGCAGTAGAGTAAAGTTGCAATCCTCTTACGTAGTTCTTGACGGTTTAATTCTTTCCTTCCAACTACAGGCATTTGGCTGATTTTTGTGCTTGCTCTATTGCATTGTCTAGGACAGTGGTATTTAGTAGAGGTATTAAATGTGGGTGAGGCTAGAGAGGTAGTTCAGTTGCTAATATGCTGACTGTGAGAACATGGGTGCCTGAACATGGTCCCTAGCACTCCTGTAAAAAGCTGGTGTGTTGGCATGTCCCTGTAATGTATACCTGGGCCTTGCTGGTGATCCAGTCTCACCTAAACAGTGAATCTCAGAGAGATCCTGTGTCAAAATCTAAGGCAAAGGGTGACAGAGAAAGGTGGCTGACGGTGACTTCAAGTCTTCACACACATGTGCATACATGTTCTCACATACATGTATACCTATGTGACATAATGCCTGCACACATACACACATGAACATATATTTGTCCTCTCTGTCTCTCTTTCCCGGTCTGTCTCTGTCTCTCTCTGTCTCTGTGTTTCTGTCTCTCTCTGCCTCTCTTGGTTTCTCCAAACAGGGTTTATCAATGTAGTCCATACTGTCCTGGAACTCACTTTATAGAACAGGCTGATCTCAAATATTGATCTGCCTGCCTCTGCCTCCCAAGTGCTGGGATTAAAGGTATATACCACCACGCCCAGGCAGTTTCTCATTTGTTAGTATTATATTAGCTACAAGCTTTTCATAGCTACCATTTACCAAACGGTAGATGAGATCACTTATTCCTACTTTTCTCTTTATTTGTATTTATTTATTTATTTATTTATTTATTTATTTATTGTGTGTGTGAGAGGGGGGACAACTTTAGAGAGTTGTTTCTCTCCTTTGTCATGTGGATTGTAGGGCTATTACAACAAAACATCACAGTCTATGTAGCTGAAACAACAGAAATGAATTTTCTAGGAGTCTTGGAGACTAAAAGCTCATGAGTAGGGTGTCAGTTGCTGTTTCTGAGTGTCCCCCCTTGCCTTGCAGATGAGTCTTCTCTGTGTGCAGGTGTCTGCTCTCCCTGTGTCCAGGTCCCTCTTTTTAAACGAAGACAGCAGTTTGATTGGATTAAGGTCATTCAGATATATCACTTCAACTTCATCACATATTGCACGAATTTACAAGCTAAATAAAGTCATATTCTGAGGTACAGATTAGGGTTTCAATGCATAATTTCAGGGAGGCCCCAGAATTCAGACCATCAGAATATCGTTAACTGTCATCCCTCCAGTGTCGTCACAGTGTCCCCCACAGGCTCCTGAACTGGGCATTTGCTCCACCAGCTCTTGGAGCCATTTTGTGCGTTGTGGAGCTTTTTAAAGACAAGGCTGGGAAGAAACTTCAGGGCCCAGCCTTGGAGTTTTGTAACTTCTGACATTTCTAATTCTGTGGAAATCCGCCTTCCCTTGCTAAGCTGTTCATTTCTGTTGCTAACATTTCCCTGCGCGGCTGACTTTGTCCTAGGTTGAATTAAAGCGCTCGTGCGCAATCAGTCTGTCAGGTAAGCGATCATTTTTTCTAGTTAACCTTTTCCTCTTCTCTTGCCTTTACTAATTTCAGTCCCTTTGAATCCAGCAGCTGAGGAATCGACGTTCTTTGGAGGTGTCATGTCGCCTTGAGTTCTCATGTTGTTTCATCTCCATGTTGCAAGGTGTGCACCTGCTGGTTTGGATTTCTCTTCTAATTCAACATAAGCATATTTTTAAATGAAAAAGATTTACTTATTAATTTTGTGTGGGAGTGTCTTGCCTGTGTGTACGTATGTGGAGCACAGGTATGCCTAGTATCTACAGATGTCAAACGAAGGTGTTGGATCCCCTGGAACTGGAATTTTTTTTGAGCCATCACGTTGGTTCTGGGAACTGAATCTGAGCTTTCTGAAAGAGAATTCAGTGCTTTTTAACCACTGAGTAGCTTTAATATCAAGGTGTTATTAGCCTCATACAAATCATTATGGGGTTTCTTACTTCTCTAACCTCCAGAACTATATGGACTTACTGTAAAATAGATGCATCTTGGAAAGTTTGGTAAGCTTCTTTGGCTCTTTAAACCACATTGACAATGGCTTAAGACCTTTTGTTTTATCTCCCCATCTGTCTCTCTTTTTCTTCCTGTTTTGAAGGGCTCTACCACCTTGCTACCACACTCTCTTTGTTCTTTCGTGGGGACTAAGTCGTCCAGGTTGCTCTGAAAATTTTCATCCCTCTGCCTCAGCTTCCTGAATAACTAAGATTATAAGTCTATATAACCAGGTAGAGCTAATGATTTAAATTTGTGATTTTTTTTTTTGTCCATCCTTTGTGAGTTTAGTAATTCTCCTTGAGTAAGCTTCAAAAATGTGTATTTGACTCAGGGTATTCAACGTGAAAACAATAGACCACCCAATCACATGCCAGTTCCGATGGTAAATGTACTTAGTGTGTGAGATAGTAAAAAGCACAAAGAGTATCAGGTGACTGACGACACGCAGGTCCGTTCCATCTGGGAGTACACCCAAACTTGGAAAGTGATACTTACACATGATAAAGTAGTTGTTATATGGACTATGAAAGCATGCTAATGAATTTGACACTTGCAAAGTGCACATTAACATATATACATATCTATACACATATATGTGTATGTGTATATATATACATACATATGTATATATGCATATATATACATACATATGTGTATATATATGCATATATATATATATTGCATGTTCCATAATTTAACATTCAGCAATCAAAAGCTTTTACATCACTTCCCAACTAACAAGAAAAATACTTGTTACTGATGAAACTGTGAGTTACACTGGGAGCAGGAGAGGTGACTCCTCCCTGGGAGGAGCACACCAAATGGCTGTCCAGTGCCAAACAGTCTGCCTTGAAAATGTACATGCCAGTAACGTTGTATAGGCTCAACAGGCTCTATTTGGGAGTATATATGTATATACATAGGTGCACGCAATAACAACTGATAAAAAGGGACTATGGATTGAAGGAGAGTGGGGAGTTGTCTTAGGGTTTTACTGCTGTGAACAGGCACCATGACCAAGGCAACTCTTATAATGACAACATCTAATTGGAGGCTGGCTTACAGGTTTAGAGGTTCAGTCCACTGTCATCAAGGTAAAGCATGCCAGTGTCCAAGCAGGCATGGTGCAGGAGGAGCTGAGAGTTCTACCTCTTCATCTGAAGGCTGCTTGGAGAAGACTGGCTTCCAGGCAGCTAGGATGAGGGTCTTAAAGGCCACGCCCACAATGACACACTTCTTCCAACAAGGCTATATCTCCAAATAGTGCCATTTCCTGAGCCAAGCATATTCAAACCATCACAGGGGTGTATATGGGGTGGTTTGGAATTAGGAATTAATTTAAAATACAATCTCAAAGAAAAACTAAGATTGTTGCTTTAATGGGGGAAAGTGGTAGTATTTGGTGCTAATAATAAAAATATAGCTTTTCAAGGGAATACTGATCTTATTGAATAATTTTTCTGAGCTTAGTAGTCTACCAGTGCTGAATATTCACCTAAAGACTTGGGTAGTGACATGAAGGTTTTTGATTGTTGAATGTTGTATTATGGAATATGTTATTTAAATATATGTAGAAGTCAGTATACATTTTCCAAGTGTCAAATTCATTAACATGATTTCATAGTCCAAACAACAACCATTTTATCTTTTGTATGTATCATTTAACAAGTTTGGGAATATCCTTAAAATGGAATGTAACTATTTGTCTTAAAAATTATTAATACCGCCGGGCGTGGTGGCGCATGCCTGTAATCCCAGCACTTGGGAGGCAGAGGCAGGCGGATTTCTGAGTTCGAGGACAGCCTGGTCTACAGAGTGAGTTCCAGGACAGCCAAGGCTACACAGAGAAACCCTGTCTCGAAAAACCAAAAAAAAAAAAAATTATTAATACCTTCTGTGTTCGTTTGTATATGCTTGGCCCCAGGAGTGGCACTATTAGGAGGTGTGGCCTTGTTGGAGTGGGTGTGGCCTTGTTAGAGTAGGCCTGTCACTGTGTGTGGGGGCTTTAAGACCCTAGTCCTAGCTCCCAGGAAGTTAGTCTTCTACTAGCAGCCTTCAGATGAAGATGTAGAACTCTCAGCTCCTCCTGCACCATGTCTGCCTGGATGCCGCCCTGCTCCCACCTTGATGATGATGGACTGAACCTCTGAACCTGTAAGTCAGGCCCAATTAAATGTTGTATAAGACTTGCCTTGGCCCATGGTGTCTGTTCACAGCAGTAAAACCATAACTAAGGCAACATCTGTGGTGGTTTGAATAAAAATGGTTCCCACAGGCTCATATCTTTGAATGTCTCTAGTTGGTAGAACTGTTTGGGAAGGATTAGGGGGTGTGGATTTGTCGAAGGGGCTGTGTCATCGCAGGTACCATTTGAAGTTTCAAATGGCAGTGTGAGGCCTAGTTCCCCTCTATCTCTGCTGCCTATGGGATCTGGACGTAAAGGTCTCAGCTACCACTTCAGAGTGCTGCCTATCTGCTTCTTGCCATGATGATCATGAACTGACCTTCGGAAACTAATAAATAAGCAATCTCCCAATATTAAATACCTCTGCTTTGTTCATGGTGTCTTCACAGCAGTGGAATGGAAACTAAGATGCCTCCCCTTTCCCAACCTAAAAGAAAAAGCCAGTCTGAGGCATTCTGCAGTCGGCTGGTAGACTTAACAATACAATCAATAATTCAAGATCTGCTGGGCAGTGGTGGCGCACGCCTTTAATCCCAGCACTTGGGAGGCAGAGACAGGCGGATTCCTGAGTTCGAGGCCAGCCTGGTCTACAGAGTGAGTTCCAGGACAGCCAAGGCTACACAGGGAAACCCTGTCTCGAAAAAACCAAAAAAAAAAAAAAAAAAAAAAAAAATTCAAGATCTTCTTGAAGTTTCTTCTTCTTTCTCTGATGGTTGGCCCAGTTTGTCAACCTGATTGATTGAATTAAGGGTTGGCCAAGACTGGTGAAATGCACCTGTGTGGGCATGGGGTGGGGTGGAGGAGGAGGGGGTGGTCATAGATTATTTACAGCTAGAAATAGTGGTGGTGGGGGGAGGCTTCATTGAATGCGGGTGGCACCCTAGAAAGGCGAGTACCTCAGATGAAAAGGAGGTTGAGGAGGACATGCGTGTGCGACCTCTCTGTTTTCTGAGTGAATGGCTTTCTGTTGCGTCTGCCACAGTCACCTGGTGCCAGACTCCAAGCTCTTTTCCTCTTTAGCTTAGTAGTGGCTGCACTTCTCAGGGAACTCCCAGGCTTTTATCCCCTCTACTGTGACTGCTAAGGCACCCGGCTTCCTGGTTTGGGTAGCTATGTGGTTCCCTGTCTCTCTGGAATGCAGGCAGTCATGGTAGGTAGGCTTACCTACAACCATCTAGCAAATTCACTTTTATGCTGTGTGTGTACATCCCATGGGTTCCGGTTCTCTGTAGAGCCTTGCCTGGTAGGTGCCCTCTTGCCCATCTTCTCTCTGATCTTCCTCTCTGCCAACCTCCTCTCTCTGTGCCATCCTCGGTGGGTAAGCTCTCACACAGAGCTACAGAGAGAGAATGAATAGATTGTCTTTCCCTGTCTGTCTTCTCCATGGAGGAATCTCGTCAGAGCTGCCTGACTAGAAAGAGCTCACGATCCCGTTCTTAAATCAGTCACTGGGCAGAGGGACTGAGACTGTGATTCATAGCCAGCTTCTGTACAGTGAGTAATGCAACTAACTACTCAGTGCAGCTGTTGAAAGCACAAGGCCAGGCAGACATACACAAAGCACCGGTGGGAGGGAGATTCGATGCAGGGGCCATGGTTCTCCCATCTCTAGCTTAGAACATATCTGAATGTGGAGGCGGAGTCAACTATCTCAAATATGCGGACATAGAGATGAGTTTGGCTATCTAGAACACTCTGCACCCCCAAGCCTATCAAACGCAAGCATCCAGCAGCTGTTCAGGCCGGCCGAGTCCTGCAGCCTCCGTTCCTCCTCCACAGACACTCACTCACAGGCACTCTGCTGAGACATTGTCTCTGAGTCCCCAGCTCACTGACTTCCAGGTGACAACATGAAAGGGTGCTTGTGGCCATATGTCCCGCTCCCCGCCCCATCGCCTGACTTATACATAGGAATCAGAGAGCATACCCCAGGCTTGTGCTGAGAAACCACCCCGTCCTCAGAAGATGCTCCCACTTCTGCCACGTGGTCTCTCGCTTTTCATTGCCTTCCTCTGGGGCTCCTACTGTTACTGTCTGTCCCTGGGGCTGGGGCTCGAACTCCCCTGCCACATTCTTGTCTGTCTTGTTCACGGTGTTAAATAAATCTTGTGACTTCATGGACCATCACTGTCCCCATGTCCTCTGTCACATCTGAGACCTTCCATTAAAGAATTGGGAACTTGCGTTAGGCACAGGGGTGGGGCCGGGAGAGGGGGGCTGTGTTCCAAGAAATGCTTGGCCCCAGTCTTTGTCTTTGGCGTATGTGAGGCACACAAGAGAAAATGTTTCATAGGCTGTGTGGTGTACCAGGAACCTGAACACTTTTTGTTTTCAAATACAAGAATTCCATGGAATCTTCTTTGGAGGGGCACTTCTACATATCAGGATTATCCCCCCTCTTCTGAGGCAAAGGCTTCTTTACTTCTGCTTGGGTAATTGTGTCAGTTTTCCAACATGAAGTTGTCCCCCTTTTTTGAAAACTTCAAAGAATCCCAGTGTCTTAGTTAGGGTTTCTATTGCTACAACAGAACACCATGACCAAAAAAAAAAAAGAGGCCAGGGAGAAAAGGGTTCATTTGGCTTACACTTCCAGATCATAGTCCATCCCCTGGAGGAAAACAGGATAGCACCTCATAGCACACCAACAGGGCAGGATTCTGGAGGCAGGAGCTGATGCAGAGGCCATGGAAGGCACTGCTTACTTCTTCTAGAGCCCAGGACACCAGCCTAGGACAGCACCACCAGCTATGGACTAAGCCCTCTCCCACAGATCACTAATTGAGAAAAATGTCAGGATCTCAAGGAGGCGTTTCTTCAAAGGAAGCTCCTTCCTCTCTGATGACTCTAGCTCGTGTTGAGTTGACACACAAAACCATCCGGTATACTCAAGCAACCCCAATATAACCACACGTGAGAAGCGCAGAGGAAAGCTACTCCTGGCTTCTTCTGTCTCCTTAGCGGTTCCCGACTGACCAAGAATTACCTGACTGTAGCATTAAAATTATCTTGCGAGGATCACCAGCAGAGGGATTTGTAGGAAAAGGCAGTTTTCTACCTTTCTCGTGGAATCCTGCACCTTCTCGGCAGACTCTGAATGAACCTCGTGCATCACTAAAATATAAGAGAAGTTAATTGGTTTTAATCATCTCAAGCCATTTAATCCACCTCCCCCATGATGCCTTTCTACTACCTCACCACAGCCTTAGAGACAATGGAATCAGAGCACTGTGGGCAGGAAGCTCTGAATCCCAGGGTCAAACAAATCGTTCTTCCTTTAAGATGGTTTTCTGAGCTGGGCGGTGGTGGCGCACGCCTTTAATCCTAGCACTTGGGAGGCAGAGGCAGGAGGATTTCTGAGTTCGAGGCCAGCCTGGTCTACAGAGTGAGTTCCAGGACAGCCAGGGCTACACAGAGAAACCCTGTCTCGAAAAACCAAAAAAAAAAAAAAAAAAAAAAAAAAAAAGATGGTTTTCTGAGATACTTTGTAACAGTGATGAAACTGCCTCATATACAAAGAGATAGAAAGGAGGTCGGGAGGGAGCAGGGAGAGGAGATGAGAGAACTTGATCTCTGACAATGTGAAGGCGCCATGTTGATGTCCTTCGACCACCATGAGGACTGCTACCGTAAGAGGTCCACACTGAGATAGCCAGGAAGCCTGTCGGCGCATGCAGAGCCAGAGTCGTAGAGGATTGGTCCATTGAGGAGAAGAGGGCAGAAGGGCCTTTCTCAGATGAGTTCTCCCCGTCAGAGGCTGAAGAGTTCTGCAAATGGCTACTTGCTAGCTTCCGGGAAGCCAGTTGTGTAGGTAAGAAAAGAGACTCCTCAAAACAAAAGAGACTGATGGCCCAGTTCTAGTCAGAGAGAGACCTCCCCTTTGTCACCCCCAGGGTGGCCAGAGCAGATTAAAGAAGTCTGATGTCCAGGAGTGAGAGCTGCAGAAAGTACAGCTTTCTGGAAAGAAGAGCAGGGAGAGGGAGGGGGAGGGGGAGGGGGAGGGGAAGCGAGGAGGAGGAGGAGGAGGAGGAGGAGGAGGAGGAGGAGGAGGAGGAGAGGGAAAGGGAGGGGGAGGGGAGGGGAAGGGGGAAGGGAAGAGACAGACTGGGTGCAGGCTAGGGGTGGTGTGTGTGTGTGTGTGTGTGTGTGTGTGTGTGTATGTGTGTGTTTGAGAAATGAAGTCCCCCTGTCTTCCACTCTTTCCCTTTCTCTGGGACCCGCCCGGCCTACTGTATGTGCACCTCACTCTGTCAGGATGGGTCTTCCCATTCTGCTGAGCCAGAACTCACTCGCTTCCGGTTGCTGAGGCTGGGACTAACCACGGACATCCCTGATGTGTTTGGGGCCAAATTCTCCTAGTGTGGGTCCTGATCGTTCTTTACTTTTAGGATTTGAGGGCATCATGGATACCACGGGTTCAAAACCTCACTTGGGGTTTTCTTTACACCAGTCAAGGAGTTTGGTGTGTCAATTTGACACAAGCTTGAGTTATCACAGAAGAAAGGAGCCTCCCTTGAGGAAATGCCTCCCTGAGATCCAGCTGTAAGGTACTTTCTCAATTAGTGATCGAGGGAAGAGAGCCAGGCCATTGTGGGTGGTGCCATCCCTGGAGAGTCCTGGGTTCTATCAGAAAGCAAGCTGAAAAAGCCAGGGGAAGCAAGCCAGTAAGAAACACCCCTCCACGGCCTCTGCATCAGCTCCTGCCTCCAAGTTCCTGCCCTTTGTGAGTTCGTGACAAACTGATACTGAGAGTGGGGTATTCCTGTGACAACCTAGCCATGCTTTGGGGAGGACTATGGAAGGACTTTGGAATTTTGAGTTAGAAGAGCCACTGGGTGTTAAGAGCTCTGTGGGATGTTCTGTAGGAGCTTGGAAGATAATGTTGAAAACAGTGCAGAAGATGGAGGCCTGGTCTGTGAAATTTCAGAGGGAAGATTAAAGACTCTTATCAGGGCCATTGCTATTTTGGTTGTGAAGATTCTGTGGTTTTGGTTAGCTGGGGCTGAAGAAGAATCAGCTGTGATTAACAAGATACCAGAACTACTAACTTGAAACCTTTGCATTACTGGGATGATTGATGCTGCTTAGCTGGAGCTAAGAAACTGGCAGTGATTAAGAAGAGACGAGCTAAGGTGAAATCTTCTGGGAAGTGTTTTCTGAGAGCACAGAGAAGCTTTCTTCCAGAGGCAGCCACGATTGTACCTCGTGTTGGCAGCCAGACTAGATAATGTATAAGAGTCTCCCAGGTGGTACTGGTTTTAAAACATGAAGGGGTTAGCAGCTGGAACTCGGCACTGTGAGAGGCCAGGAGAGGCCATTGGTGGAGGTGCAGCCTCAGTGGCAGTTGAAGGCCCAGGACTGCAGGGGTCATGCAGAGAAGATGAGGTTTGGCACCATGAAAAGAGCCGAGGAGAGGCTATTTGTGAAAGTGCAGTCGAGTTACAGCAGAAGATAGCAGTGTTTTGGAGATGCCAGTACCATGAGATGACCACCAAGAACAGCAGCAGCAGTGGAGTACAGGCAGCTGGAGCCTAGAAGACAAGGTGTGTGCTACAAAGGGCAGAGCTGGAGAAATGACTTCCAAGCCCTTGGTGGAGCCTAGAAGATCATGAGTGGACATTGAAAGGTTAGAGTTTGCTTTTGATTGTGACTGTACCATGATTATTTTCTCTCTTGAAGGAAGAAAGTATTTTAGCGGACCCACAGTTTAAAAGACTTTGAGTTGTAAAAAGATTTTTAATTTCAAAAGAGGTTGAATATTTTAAAGGGATTGAAATTTTAATAAGTAAGACTTTGTAAAGACTGTGGGACTTTTAAAGCTATTTAGATCTTGGGGATGAATAAGAAAGCATGGGTTGAGTCTTAATAGTAATGCGTTTGTGTGTTAAGTTGACAAGGGGTCAGTTATACCGGCTGGTTTTGTGTGTCAACTTGACACAGGCTGGAGTTATCACAGAGAAAGGAGCCTCCCTTGAGGAAGTGCCTCCATGAGATCCAGCTGTAAAGCATTTTCTCAATTAGCGATCAAGGGGGGAGGGCCCCTTGTGGGTGGAGCCATCCCTGGGGCTGGTGGTCCTGGGTCCTATAAGAAAGCAAGCTGAGCAAACCAGGGGACGCAGCACCCCTCCGTGGCCTCTGCATCAGCTCCTGCCTCCAAGTTCCTGCCCTGTGTGAGTTCCTGTCCTGACTTCCTCTGGTGATAAACAGCAGTGTGGAAGTGTAAGCTGAATAAACCCTTTCCTCCCCAGCTTGCTTCTTGGTCACGACGTTTGCGCAGGAATAGAAACCCTGACTGAGACAGGCCCTGACTAAGGCTCATTTGTGAGTCCTAGCATTCCCCGTCCCCTCATTCCCTGGTATCGTTTTGGTTTTTTACAAAGAGATTCTTTCTGCCACAGTTTTGCTTCTGTTCCCAGAATGTAGGAGCCAGCAGGCTAGCACCGTCCCAGCCTACACCCAAGCCCTGGCATGCCACTGGCTTTATTCACTGCTCCTGTGGGTTTGGTTTTATTTTTGTTTTCTTTTAACCAGGACATAAAAGATTCGAAACATACTCTCCGAGGCAAAATAGCACCCGGAAAAGATTGGTGCTAACAGAGTCAGGCAGGTAGGTAGTACAGCTCATTTAGATCTCTTACCCACAGCAAGATGCATATTTGAGAATTACCAAGTTTTTTTTTTTTTTTTTTTTTTTTCCAAGAAAGAAACGTGCGCAACTTCATTCTTGTGGTTTCTGTATCCCGGTTTCGGACAGGCTTGGACAGATTCTCCCATCTAGTCCTAAGTGATGGATCCGAACTCGGGTTTCAGGACTTAAGGGGAGAAGAAAGACAAAGACAAAGGTGGGAGGCTAGGGGAGATGTGCCCCACCCCCCACCCCCCAGGGACCACCCAGACTGCTACAGGAAACTGTTGCCAGTCACCTCACCTTTCATCCTTTTGGGTTGTGTCAATTCCAAGGAGTTTGGGGGCGGGCAGATTGCAGGAGGCACTCTTGGAGCGGCTGTGGTACAGCAGCAGGTAGTATCCAGTTCTGATCTAAACAAGCCGGGTGTTTTACAGTCTGAGTGTTTGGTGCAAACTCTGAGGCTGAAAATCTCTCAATCTCTTAATCAATCTCAATCTCTCTCTCTCTCTCTCTCTCTCTCTCTCTCTCTCTCTCTGATGTATTTATTTATTACATGTTAAGTACATAATGTTACAGACAGGCCAATAGGAATTCAGCCAAGTGCTACCAACGGTAGAGTTTTACAATAACTCTCTTGAGAGAACGACCAGAGACTCAGGAGAGAATTTTAGTCCTTTTTTTTTTTCAGGTTGGCACCCTCAACTGCCCCGAGGACACCCCATTATCCATCCTCTTCAAGGGTCCGCATCCCTTTCCAATCCCATGGCCCTGGGCCAAGCTTCTGGCATGAACTGGGGCCCCACTGAAATGGATCAGGTTTAAAACACAGAGAGCAACAGACAGAAAGAAAAACAAAAAAAACAAAAAACAAAAAACCATGAGTTGGGTGCAGACAGAGAGCAATGGGCCTGGTACAGGTTTAAAAATAAGGTCAAGAAAAATGCTCAGAGTGTTTTGGAAGGCAACAGAGATCACACTGGCAGTGTGGTGGGAGAAAAAGTCCACAGAGCCCATCAGAGAAGGAAATCGCAGTGCTAAAGATGACACAGTGGTACATAAACGTGCCTTAGGTCATATGGGCAAGCGCAGATATAACTCTGTTGTTGGAACAGTGTCTTGGGACTTGTTCCCTGATGTGTGAACACACTCCGTAGGGAGTTACAGAGGGAGATAATTCTGGAGGGTGTCCACAGAGTCAGGACAAAAGAGGAGGACCCGCCCACAGGCAGACCTGTGATGAGGACCTTGTCCTCACGAAGGAGGAGGAAGACTTGCCGTGAGTTTCATCAGGGAACGATTGGTGTATGATACGTGACCAGGGTGTGTAACTTGATCAGTTTTGGATTCGCAAAGGATCAGATTTTCCTGGAGAAAGCCAACTCTGTGTCGAAGAGTTAAGTTTTCGTGTCAGAAGAGCGAGGGGCGCTCATCCCTATAAAGAGCCGCCGCAGGGGTTCGCATCCAGGTGACCAAGGCTGGAGTCAGAGTAGGGGCAACAGGGTTGAGCTCGTGACCTGTGCAGAGTGTCAGTGTATCAATGAGATCTGATGACGAGTTAGAGGTAAACGGTGGGGTGGCAGCAGGGGTCAAGCTCAGATGCCATCTGTGTGCCCGTATTTCTCCCTCGTCTTCTCAAATACTCCAGGCATCCCCCTGTCTCATCCACTCTTCACACACGTCTTATGCTGACACCCTGACCTCTCTCAGATCCCTGCACCGGATCTTAGCTCCTTAAAAATGATTTCTCTTGTAGACGCTAACCCCGATTGATTTGTTTTCCTGGTCTACTGGCGTGTGCATGTGCATGTCTAGGTATGAATGTGTGAGCGCCCGTGTGCATGTGTGAGTGTGTATCTGCCTATGCACGTGCGTGCAATGCATATGCAGCGGCACACTCGGAGATCACAGGACGACTTTCAGGAGTCTGTTCTTGCCTTTTACCCTGTTAGAACTGAGTGTTTCTTGTTGAGCCCCTGGGCTGTATATTACAGGCTAGCCGACCTGACTGCCTCTGGAGCTAGTCTCCTGTCTCCACTTCCCAATAGGGGGGTAGAGTTATAGATGTAATCCACCACGTGCAGCTTTTTTCCCCCTTTATGATGTAGATTCTAGGATTAGGACTCATATCATTTAACTTGTGCATTTTTACCCATAGTTTTTTTTTTCTTCCTACAGACATCTTAGCTTCTAGAGGCTTCTAGTAACAGAAAAGGCCCATTGTGTCTGATAAATCCCCACAGGCTAGTACTTAGGCAAACAAAAATGTGCCTTTCCCCAACATGACCAGTGCAAGCTGTAGGGACTCACCAGCTCATGGTTATCATTTGTGCCACAGAGGAAGAAGTATGTTTTGTTTTTTGAGACAGGGTTTCTCTGTGTAGCCCTGGACACCCTGGAATTCCCTCTGTAGACCAGGATGGTCTCGAACTCATGGAGATCTGCCTGCCCCTGCCTCCCAAGTGCTGGGATCAAAGGTGTACTACCTCTCTAGCTAAGGGAGAAGCATCTTTTAATACAGATTTTCACAGACACTGCTGCTGTTGGGAGGACAGTCTTTTGTTCCCTGGCCCTTAAGGATTCTGCCTGCAAATGACACACAAAATTCAATACCTTAGTTATCAGTCATAACAAGTCATGTCTAATGCCACAGAGGAAAAGTCGCCATATACCCAGTAGACAGGCCCAGAGACATGTGGTAAGAGCACTAAGCTGGTCATAGTACAATAGAGAGATTATACAGTTATTTCATTATTTGTCTCCCTTCCCCAGGATACACAATGACTTTCTGTGTTTCCTACAGTTTTTCTATGCGGGAAGTGTGTCTGCTATGCAGTCGGTGGTATGCAGTAAGCACTTAATAAATACGTGTTGAATGATTGAACACACATCTGAGCACTTTCTCCAGACCGTAACTCCTTCAGGGCATACACGGTACTCATTTATCTTGGTTTCACCTTTCATTTCTGGACAGCATCTTGGACCCAAGCGTTCATTAAACATCATCTCAATGGGAAAACAAGCCAGGGCTGAGGACAACATGTTCTTATTTTTTTTTCAGAACTCTAGGATATTTCCCAGTTCGGGGAATGCTAGAAACAGAGTGGAATAGTGGAGGGAGAGAGGAATGGAAAGAAAGGAAGGAAGGAGGGAGGGAAGGAAAGGGAAGGGAAGAGACGGGAGGGGAAGGGAAGGAGAGGAAGAAGGAAGGAAGGGGAAAGGAAGGAAAGAGAAAGGAGGGAAGGGAAGGGGAAAGCAAAGAAAGGGGAAAGAGAAGGAAGAAAAGGGAAGAGAAGGAAGGGAAGAAAGGAAGGAAGGGGAAGGGAAAGAAAAGAGCAAGGGAGGGAAAGAGGGGGAAGGAAGGAAGGAAGGAAGGAAGGAAGCAAGCAAGCAAGCAGAAAAGAGTGAATGTGCGACAAGGGGACAGGCTAGAGCCTTTGGTTGTAGAGTGTGGAGAACTCACATAGACCCCGAGGGTCATCTTGGTGACGATTTCCCAAAGGATGCTTACTGCCTGTCCTTAATTAACACTCACTGATCAAAGTCTTCCACGCTGGTTAACCCTGGCCTCTGACTTCAAGGGGAGGGGAGAGTTTTGAAACCCAGAAAGGTACAAGGCTCCTGGAGATATATTAATCAGAGATCGACCTGCCTTGATTTGGATTGTTCTCTTTGCCAGTTAATTTTTGAGTTTATCAACTAAGCAGAAACTTGACTCCAGGGGAGAACTCAGTAGTGGTGACCCTGCAGGTCCAAACAGGAGTAGGGAAACTGAGTCAGCAGTCCATGACTGAGAGAAAACAAAAGGGAGGAAGATTGACTTTGGATCATGGTTTCTTGAGTTTCTGGACGTGGCTTCTTAGCACACTCTAGACCAGTGGTTCCCTACTTCCCCTAATGCTACCACCCTTTAATACAGTTGCTCATGTTTTTGTGACCCCCAGCCATAAAATTCTTTTCATTGCTACTTCATAAACTGTCGTTTTACTACTGTTGTGGATTGTAATGTAATTATCTGATATCGCAGATGGCCATACGTGACCTCTGTGATGACCCAAAGGGGGTTGAGACCCACTACTTTACAGGCTTGTGGAAGGGAAGGACATTGGTGGGGAGGGTTATAACACAGAATTGTTTACTTCCTAATTGCCAAGAAGCAAAGAAAGAGTCAGAGAAAGGAGCCAGGGTCCCAGCATAGCTATCAAGGACATGGTCCCTAAATTCTTCCTTCCTCCACAGAAGCCCACCCACCACAGATGCTTCTACTACCTTCCAATAGGATCAGGAGTGAGGAGTCAGACCTTCAATACCTGCCCATCGAGGAGCATTTGAGAGCAAAACCATAACAAAAGCAAATGGAGTCATGAATCTGAGGTGTATCATGGTGGGTTGGAAAGGAAGTCATGCTTGCCACGGAGGCTATGGGCAAGTGTGACCACTGTTACCTGCTGGCCTCTGGGTCCCATGTCAGGAGCTGACGTCTGAAATGGCATTGAACAAGCCAGTGAACGCTCAGCCTTGTTCAGAAGTGCAGTGTTCGGATGAACGCATCTGTCCTAACGTCCCAATTTATGAATTAGAAACATGGTACACGTGCCTACCCGCTCTGGACAAACAGGCCCAGACCAATGGTTTGGAATGATCTTTGGGGCATCTGGGTGGGCAGGTGTGTATGGACGCTACAGGCTGACTTTGGCTGTCTTTCTCAAATGCTTCTCTACTGTATGTTTGACACAGGGTCTGTCACAGGATCTAGAGCTAGCCAGGTTGGCTACACTGGATGGCCAGTGAACTCCACGGGGGCACTGGACTTAGAAACTCACCCAGACGCCCTTTTCTCACATCCCCCTATCAAACCCCTAATCCTAGTGACGCCGACTTCAAAAGAACTCTTCAATGTGGCTGTGTATGGCGTCTCCATGGTCCTGTCATCTCTCTCTGCTGCTCGGCCTCTTAGCTCCTCTGTTTCCCTCCTTCCTCTGCTATTTGCTGCTCCTCCTAAAGTTTGTAAGAGCTCGCAGTCAACCTCTTAAAATATAAGCAACATTGTATCAGTTCTGCGCCTAAATACCCTCAGCAGACAGACTACTTTAAGAATACAGTCCTCCCCGCTTGAAGTCCTCGAGCTATCCTCTGCTTGGCTTCTCTCCACCTTTCTCTCCTCACTTCCTACCTGTCAATGGCTCCTGACTTACCGCGTTTCACACATGTGGCCCCTTACTGTCTCTACAACATTCCCGGCATACACTGCTTTCACCGGAAGCTCTTGTTCTCCTCCGTTCTTGAAAGAACAATCCCACCATGTTCCTTTGCTTTCTACTCTTGCTCTCTTGGTCCTTTCTAAAAACAAAAACAAACAAACAAAAAAAAAAAAACCCACAAATTCCTTCCTTATCCATTTCTGTATTTTACATTATATGTATTAGAGATATTTATCAACGGGGAGTCATGGCCGTTTCAGAAGGCCCAGGGCCCCGCTGCCCCCTGTCCACAGGGATCGTAAGGGGACAAAAGAAGCAAATGAGTATTCCTTTCTGAACTGCCCCCACCACAGTTTAGAAACCGAAAGCTCTAGTTTTGTTGGAGAGGCCCAATCGGGGAGTGATTAGCAGCTCAACAGCCTGTGAGAGAGACTGCTTGGGAAATAATGACCACACAGAGAAAACAGTCAGAGAGAGAAAGAAAGAGCCCTGAATACCTAATTGGAGCACTGGGGTTTTCAGTTGAGTGACCTGATTCTCTCTTCACTGGTCCCTGTGGTTCATGGCCCCCAAGTGTCTGACACATGCGGTTATTCTGTGCTGTGTCACGGCATCCTTTCACAAAGATGCACACATCAAATTTCCCCAAAGGATGCAACTTCTAAGGAGAATTGCTCCATGAAGGTGATAGTAATATGATAATATTATATTAGTAATGTAGTGTAACTCTACAGTACTATGATAATGGTTAATAAATAATCTAAAACTGTATACCAAATATCACTGGGAAAATAACTTCCGGAATTGGATAATTCACAGGCGTTCTCCTCCTTAGAGTCATGTCTAACCTCCTCCCAGTCCTCAGCTTTGTAGCTCTCTAAACAGGTGTTTTCCCTCCTAGACAGTCTTGGGAGACGCTATACCCGTGCCTTTTAGGAAATCTGTGTTTCCGTTTTATTCTGAGCCTGATCCTTCTTCCTCTGTGCTGCATTTACCTTGAATGTTGTTGTTCAGTCTACAATAATATGCAGGTCTACAAAATGTAACAAGAGTTGGATGAGGAGGAGGAGGGACCATCTGGTGCCTGGCATCCCACCAGCTTCAGAGTAGCCCAAGGCAGGTACAGCTGTTCCAGATCCAGACTCCTTTGTAGTATCTTCGATGGGGTGAATGGCAGTGCCTTGTCCAGGAAATGTTGACTCCCAGCAAAGGGTGATTGGATCACACAGAGAAACTGGTGTGACGTAGTCCTCTGAACATGGAAGAAAGAAATATTTTCTACACACCCCTCTGGAGCCACACAGGGTGCCATCAGACCTTTTTCTGAATTTTGCATCCATCCTCTATCAAAAGTGGTGCTCTATCAAGCAGATGGAAATTCATAAAGGTCTCAGGGATACTGAAGCCTGTGGCCTAGGCTCTTCCCCCAGTACAGGGAGGAGGAGGGGGGGAAGGAGGAGAAAGAGAAAGGGGGGTTGTTGAGAAATGGGACATGGGACACTCTTGTTATTTTAGTTAAAATAGCTTTCTCTCTCTCTCTCTCTCTCTCTCTCTCTCTCTCTCTCTCTCTCTTTCTCAATCTTGGGCTTCTTGAGTGTCCCAACCAGGTAAGCCATGGATAACTAGGTGTTCAATAACTGGCAAAGATGACCACCATACACGATGAATCGCTCCTAGCTTGTAATGAGTCTGACTTCCAGGTGTTACTTAACTCATACAGTTTCAGAATCTTCTTTGGGCTAAGTTCTTGTGTTTCCCCCACACTGCTAATTATGATGGCAGTACGGTCTGTGACGAAACATTAACTAGGTCATGAATGCTCCATAAAATAGAATGGGTTTCTACGGTCCAGAAGAAGGCAGGGTTCCTATGGAAATGGGACATGGACAGCTTTATTTGGATACCACAGAAGGCTTCAGAGCATGTGGCACAGCCTAAGGGAAGCAATAATCATATTTAGGCTAGATGTAGAGGCAGAAATAAACTCCAGAAGGTGATAGGACAGAGGTGCTGAAGAAGTGTATTGAACTGTCTCAGAGTCCACCATTTATTTATTGATCCATTTCATCCGATGCTATCAGCCACCCACTATGTATTGGGCACACTAGCTGGGAACGAGACTATAGAACTGAACATAATGGATGCACATCTGACCCAGGGGACTATAGAAATGGACGGATGAGTACAGTGCTAGGCATGAGTGTGGATTGGGATTATGAGAACACGGTGAGAGTCACTCTAGGCCCAGGGACGGCTAACGCACTCTGACGTGTTTGGTTTGAGATATTGGAAGGGTGATGGGGAAAGTTGGGAGAATGTGGTCCAGGCCTGAGGAATAGTGGGCAATGGGAAGCTGTAAAGGGTCTTCCTCCTTCCCTCCCTCCTTCCTCCTTCCCTCCCTCCTTCCCTCCCTCCTTCTTCCTTCCCTCCCTCCCTCCCTCCTTCCTCCTTCCCTCCCTCCCTCCTTCCTCCTTCCCTCCCTCCTTCCCTCCCTCCCTCCTTCTTCCTTCCCTCCATCCCTCCCTCCCTCCTTCCCTCCCTCCATCCCTCTCTCCTTTCCTCCCTCCTTCCTCCATCCCTCCATCCCTCCCTCCTTCCTCCTTCCCTCCCTCCTTCCCTCCCTCCCTCCTTCCTCCTTCCCTCCCTCCCTCCCTCCTTCCTCCTTCCCTTCCTCCTTCCCTCCCTCCCTCCTTCCTCCTTCCTCCCTCCCTCCTTCCTCCCTCCTCCTTCCTTCCCTCCCTCCCTCCCTCTCTCCCTCCTTCCTCCTTTCCTCCCTCCCTCTCTCCCTCCTCCCTCCCTCCTTCCTTCTTCCCTCCTTCCCTTCCTTCCTCTGTCCTTCCTTTCCTCCCTCCCTCCTTCCCTCCCCTTCCTACTTTCTTTTCTTTTCCTTTTTTAAAATAAAACAACCTTATTCTAATTAACTCAGGAACAGAATCATCACACAGCTGGCTTGAGAAAGCCACTCAGACACTTGCCTTGTCCCCAACACCCACACACACCATTGGACCCAGTCAGAATAGCCACTCGGGATCAATGGAGTTTTGCTTAGGAACTTAAGATCTTTACTATCAATTACATTTTTTATTATTTTCTATATTCTTTGTTTACATTCCAAATGATTTCCCCTTTCCCCGTTCCCCCCTCCCCATAAGTCCCATAAGCCCTCTTCCCTCTGCCAGTTCCCCAGTCAGCCCCCTCCCACTTCTCTGTCCTGGTAACCCCCTACAATGCTGCATCAAGCCTTTCCAGGACCAGGGCCCTCTCCTTCCTTCCTTCTTGGAAATCATGTGATATGTTAATTGTGTCTTGGGTATTCAGAACTTCTGGGCTAACATCCACTTATCAGTGTCTGCATTCCATGTGTGTTCTTTTGTGATTGGGTTACCTCACTTAGGATGATATTTTCCAGTTCCAACCATTTGCCCAAGAATTTCATGAATTCATTGTTTTTAATTGCTGAATAGTACTCCATTGTGTAGATATACCACATTTTCTGTATCCATTCCTCCATCGAGAGACATCTGGGTTCTTTCCAGCTTCTGGCTATTATAAATAAGTCTGCTATGAATATAGTGGAACATGGATCCTTATTGCATGCCGGGAATCCTCTGGGTTTATGCCCAGGAGCGGTATAGCAGGGTCCTCCGGAAGTGTCATGCCCAGTTTTCTGAGGAGCTAATTAACGTTCATGGCTCTTGTTTTTTCAACACCCAGAAAGTTGAGTTTGCTTACTCACCAATGCGGGGAGGAAGACTAAGAGAGACTACCACAGAGTCGATAATAGAAAAAAATTACAACTTTGTATCCTCTTTGATGACTGATATCTCTTCATCCTTGTCGGACACCACTCTCTCTCGGCCTTTCTAAATTCAAGACGATACCTGCATTTGTGCATTTTTACATATATGCACGTATACATTACAGACTAGGATCTACATACGAAGGAGAACATGTGTTTTGTTTTAGTTTTCTGACTTTGGGTTACTCACCTGACATTGTGCTTCATGCCATATTCCTGCCAATCCCACGATTACCTTTTTCCTTACCTATACATGAATCGTATTCCACTGAGTAGGAGTAGCACACTTGCAGTATACACTCCTCTGTTGATGGACATCTAGGTTGGCTCTGTCTCCCTGCTATCTGTCATAAGCTGAATAGCAATAAGTGTGTATCTACATATTTTCTCTACAGAAACAGTGTAAACAAAGGCTTTAGGTGGCATTGTATTCAGTCCGTCCTGAAACATCAAGTATCTCCTTATCTGAAACACTGTGCATCTCTTTATCAGGCTAAAGGACAGATGACTGTGTATCCATACAAAGGAATACTACCCAGGAATACAACAGGAAGTAACAACGTGGATACACTTGTAAAACATCGCCAAGAGAAAGAATCCAAGGACAAGAACAAATAGTAAGTAGGAGGAAGTGGGCAGAGAGGAAGGGAGAGAGAGACCCTGATCCAGTCTTTTATCGGGGTCTCTCTAAGTAACAACCCTTCTGAGATGTGTCACAGGCAGATCAGTGAGCCGGGAGTGAGGAAATCCAGATTCCAGTACTAGACAGTGACAACCATTGGCTCGATGCATGATTTGACACAAAGCGCTTGAACCTTTGGTAACGAAGTGTCCTACTTAAAATGGGAATAAATGACCCGGTCTACCTCGTGACATCTTATGATTATAAAGACCAAATGGAAAAGGCTCATCAAAGTACTTGTCAAAGCTGTTTCCGTCTGCCCTAGCATACGATCCCTTTCTAACTTAAATAGCTTCCTAATACTTAGTAACCTCTGACTCTGGGTAGCAGTGCAAGCCTCCTGTGTTTGGTGGCTTGGAATTGTCACATGGTCCAGCTGGCTGCACTACTAGAGAAACTCTCATGGGAGTGGACATCGCAGATGCACTGTTGATGTGCCCATATTACTCGGCTAACAACAACAGATAAAGCAGAGACAGAATTTCCTAGCACCGGACCGATAGGCCCTTGGTCATAGTCTTCATGCTATTTCTGCTTTTCTCAGAAATGTTTTCAATTTGGAACTATCATGTTCAACTTAGGGTATTATATATGCAGACAGTGAATTATATTGCCCACGGCTGTGTGTGTGTGTGTGTGTGTGTGTGTGTGTGTATATACACACATAAGACATATGAGAAAGCCAGAGACCTCAAAACTCAATGGTTTTGATCAACCCAGATATAAAAGGGATGGAAAAAAGTACAGTGAATGAAATCAGCATTCTTATTACCTGACTGATAGGAATTTCAAAAGCTCAGGGCAAGTAAGGGTTGCTTATTTACACAATCATGTGTATAAACTGCAGATGGCAACTCAACTCTGACCTCGAGTCTCCAGTGACTTATGTGCTTTCTGGAGGGAAGCGCTGTTTATTTACAATGTCCTTTGAAAGAAACAGTTGAAGACTTAGACATTTCTCTGAACCACTTTCGATACGCCCCATAATTTCCTGACGTACGTTTTGTGGTTGTTTGGATGTTAAATATGTTGTGATCGTCAATGTTGTTTCCTCCTCTTTTCATGAGTTGTTTGTAGGCACAGTTAACTCAGATGTGAATCAAAGTGTTTCTCCCTCTGGACTGTTATTGTTGGTGTCTTAAGTGGAGGGCGAAGTGGCTTTTAAAACGTAATCTGTATGTAATCGAAGTACGGAGAGAAGTTGAGCTTCCCTTCTCGTCATGGTATATGGCCATTCTTAATCAGTGTTTTATGTGTGCTTTGCGAGGAGTGTGTGTTTTTTTGGTTCGGAGAATAAAGAGTTTTCCACAGCTGTAACTGGAGACCTTAGTCCGTGATGCTTGGTCAGCAACCAAACAGCAATTTTAAACATCTCTGTCCCCTCGGCGGCTCACGTTGTGGTATCTTTCCTGAGAACTTTTAAATACGGTTCCTATTTTCACTGTGGCCCCAAATCATTTCTTTTAAAGCTGTGCTGGGGCCTGTTCGTCAGCGCATGGCTGTCCACTCAACTGAGGATGCTGCTTTGAATGTCGAGGTCTGTGGATGCCTTCTGGTCCCTGCTGCCCCCCACCCCCACCCCAGGGCCAGCGTCCTCCACAGCCCGAATCACCCAGACCACTCACCCTGCTCGTTAACTCTTTCCTGGCTGTGCCCAGCTTGCTTTTCTGCCTTCTGCCTTTCCTCACTTCAGGCCAGACACCGTCTTAGGTCACCACAGTCCCCAGTGACTTCATATCTGTTTGGCTGCTGCTAAATCTCTCCTGTTGGGGCCACTGACATTTCTACACTGTACATCTTAGTGAATCATTGTCCGCTGGAGTCGGGGAAGATAGTTCCAGCCTGGTAGCACTGGTTCTGTGGTGCTTTGTGGTCTAGTTTTGTTTTCCCAAGCTCTTTTAAGTACTATCTGTGATCATTTGCATCCCCTGAAAACAAATCTAGACCCTAGCCTTTTTGGTAATTCCCAGCAAAGTTCTATGCCTTGTATCTTAAAGCATGATGGGTAAGATTTTTTATATCCTTGACAGTAATAACATTCACTTTTTAAAAGATTGATTGATTGATTGATTGATTTAATGTATGTGAGCTCACTTTGACAGTAATAATATTCATTTACTTTTTAAGAGATGTATTTATTTAATGTATGTGAGTTCACTGTCCCTGTTGTCAGACACACCAGAAGAGGGCGTCTGATCCCATTGCAGATGGTTGTGATCCACCATGTGGTTGCTGGGAATCGAACTCAGGACCTTTGGAAAAGCAGTCGATATTCTTCACCACTGAGCCATCTCTCCAGCCCCATTTATTTACTCTCTAAATGGGGAAGATAGTAAGCTAGTTCAGCAAATGAGAGAATTTGACATACAAGCCCAGTGACCTGGTTTCTGATCCCCAGAACACATGTAAAGACAGCAGGAGAGAACCAGCTTCATGGTGGCCCTCTGACCTCTACAAGCATGTGTCACAGGCGTGTCCTTGCACACACATCACGCACAATACTAACAAGTAAGCCTTCTCTTTACCTTTGTCAGTTTATTGTTTTGACACAGGGTCTAATTCTATAAGCCAAGCTGCCTCAAACTTACAGCAATCCCCCTGCCTCAGCCTCCTTAGTGCCAGGATTACAAATGGAAGCCACCAGAACCAGCTTTTGAAAGCAGTGTTTACATAATAATGGGATGTGACTAAATGCCTTAGGAAAACAACTGAGGAGGGACGCCCTCTTTGGGCTCAGGATTTCACTTGTCCAGTGCCCTCAGCTGGCACTGGTTTCTGGGTCTGTGTTGAGGCAGTGGCTTAGGTGAGAGGAGCGGTGGAATTCACTTCATGGTAGTCAGGGAGCAGAGAGGTGGAGCCTGATCACCTCCCCCCCTCTCCCTTCCCCCCACCCCCACCACCAGTGACTCGCTCTTCCAACCAGGCCCTGTCTACTAGTTTCTGCCACCTCTGAGTAAAGCCATCAAACCAAGACTTGGTGAATGAGTTTGTCAGGTCCAAACCCTAATAATCATGTGACATGACTTCCTCAATTGTTCCACCTCTGAACATTGCATAGGACCCCAGCCATCAACACACACACACACACACACACACACACACACACACACACACCACACTCAGTGAGAGAAAAAGAGACAGAGAGCTAGAGAGAGACAAAGACAGAGAATGAGTAGTATCCATCCATCTGTTGGTAGTCGTCTCAGCCACTTACGTATTCTGTCCACTGTGACTCATGGTACAGTAAACACGCATGCATCCACGTGGTGCCCTGACTCTCACTCCGTTGGGTATTTTCCCAGGAGTGCCATGCTGGGTCATAGGATAGGACTGTTTGCAGTTTTTCAGGCAACCACGGGATTTTATTTCCACTGTGACTATGTTATACACACAGAAGCAAGAGTTTAAGTGAACCAGCTTCAAATGAAGGTAGAAAACGTGTTTTTCCAAACCTTAACTTTTCTTTTCTTTCTTTCTTTCTTCCTTCCTTCCTTCCTTCCTTCCTTCCTTCCTTCCTTCCTTTCTTTCTTTCTTTCTTTCTTTCTTTCTTTCTTTCTTGAGACAGGGTTTCTCTGTGTAGCCCTAGCTGTCCTGGAACTCACTCTGTAGACCAGGCCAGCCTCGAACTCAGAAATCCACCTGCCTCTGCCTCCCAAGTGCTGGGATTAAAGGCGTGCACCACCACCGCCCGGCACCTTTCTTTACCTAATTTCATTGTTCTTCATTTTGTGTTCAGAGAGTCTCAAACTTCTTCTGTGCATTCGTTTATGGGATGTTAATTGTATCTAGGACAGGCACTCAAATTTTATAACCCTAGGGCTAGAATTACCTTTAGTTTTCTCACCTACTACAACACACACACACACACACACACACACACACACACACACACACAGAGAGAGAGAGAGGGGGGGGGGTATACATGTTTGTCTATGTTTTGTTTTTTGTTTTTTTTGAGACAGAGTTTCTCTGTGTAGCCCTGGCTGTCCTGGAACTCACTCTAGACCAGGCTGGCCTCGAACTCAGAGATCCACCTGCCTCTGCCTCCCAAGTGCTGGGATTACAGGCGTGCGCCACCACCGCCCGGCCATCATGTTTGTCTATGTAATGATTATAATTAACACTTCTCAGAATCATGCATGAATAGTTACGGATAGTCAGCAGATCAACCAACACGTTAATTTCCTCTTCCTTAAACTGCATTAGAATCAAGATTAGACCATGAGATGTTTAAGTTCACGGGGCCAAAGGACTGGAACTGAAACCCATATCTTGCTAGGGTGTGTGTCAGACCTAGTGGCTTCTCAGCCGCCGTATGAGTGGAGAAGGCGGCAAAAGCCATCAGGAGAATCCCAGGAGATGGGACTCCAGGCCCAGTTGTGATGAGACGACACAGGCTCAGGTCTAAGACCAGGACACTCAGATGGCCCCATTGACTGACAACTATCTGTTCAGTCCTACGGCAGCAACATCTGAGAATGTGTCCCAAGCTAGGGTTTCGGGTGACTTTTAAAGAGCCCTGACGCCTCTAAGGAAAAAGACTTCCACTTCTTTTCTACAGAGAGTTATAAAACCAAATAAGGAGAACCTCCCAGAGAATGACATGGAAAAATTGAGGTCAGAAAACACACAGAAGCCCGGCAGAAGGGGCCCACGCCTTTAAACCCAACACATGGAAGAGAGAAGCAGGCAGATCTCTGGATTCGAGGCCAGCCTGGTCTACTGAGTGAGTTCCAGGACAGCCAGGGCTACTCAGAGAAACCCTGTCTCGAAAAACAAACACAGAAGAAAATCTAGGTACTCAAGAGGATTAAAAACATCATGGTCGCCATCTGACCCACAGGCAATCCAGAAAGACAGATCTGAGACCGCGAAGGTGAAGAAATTAATAAAGAAACAACAACCCTTTCACAGGGGTGGCCTAAGCCCATCAGAAAACAGAGATGTTTTCTGATGCATTATAATTTATAAGCGTAGCAAAATGATGTTTAGGAAGTAGCAATGAAAATAATGAGTTTATGGTTGGGGGGGGGAATCACCCCAGCATGAGACACCATATCAAGGGGTCACAGCCTCAGGAGAGGTGAGAATGCTGTCCTAAAGCATCGCTCATGCCCAGCTCGGCACGTATGCAAAAGTCTCAGTGAAGTGAGCGCCGCGAGGGAGTCGAGGGGTGCCAGCTATGAAGATGGTATTCAGCAATGGCTCAGGTGTCCTACGCAGTCACACGCTAGGAGAGCCATGGTGGCAGTCACTGGAAGGAACAGATAGTGAGCGAATCCATTTAGTTGCGTCTGAAGACCAGCATGGGGGTTTGGACACAGGAGGCGGCAGGTCACTATTGCTTTTCATTCTAAGAGTTTTGCAAATGAGTCGCTTTTTTTCACCCGATGTGCGTACTGTTGATTTAAAGGGTGTTGTACGGCTCTGCGA
This sequence comes from Apodemus agrarius, assembly GCA_964023405.1. Lineage (NCBI taxonomy): Eukaryota > Metazoa > Chordata > Mammalia > Rodentia > Muridae > Apodemus > Apodemus agrarius. Next base: position 10,525,165 of record OZ030026.1, on the reverse strand, counting down.
ACATTTTGTATGTATTTACTATAAATATGTCCTATCAACAACAATAACAGCCAACATCTATTGAGCACTTATTACACGCCAGGCACTGTGCTAAGCTGTCTATGGATTATTGAAGAATGTACGACATATCTGCTGTCAGTTTGCATGGATGAAAAACATCTGGATTCACCCTATGTAGAGGAAAAACTTCAATCTCCAGATATATTCAGCGACACAAACCCAGCTGAATAAATCCTGCTCGTCGGTCCTTATAACAGATACGAACATTATGTTCACCCGCACTCTCACGATGCAGGGAGAGCGAGCACGGAGTAGGACCCTGCAGGAGCGCAGACAGCCCTGCCAGTGGAGATGCTGCAGTAGGGAGCACAGAGGAAGAGAGCAAACCCGTGCACGACTTCATTTGCAAACATCTGTCAGTGTCATCTCTTCCGCCCCCCTCCATCTTTCTCTTGCACAGTCAGCGCATCTGGAGTGTGCTGACCTCCGTTTCAGGAAATGAGCGAGCTTGTCGTCGGTGAGGCAGCTTCTGACACCATCTCGGGTCGTTAGCTCTGATCTACCTCACCCGGCCTGTGCTGGGGTGTGCCTACCACAACACACATGGCCATCCGCTGGGTGTGGTTGCTCAGGAGCACCAGAACACCGTCTGCCGTGGCGACTCATTCTTCGGTCAGTCTGAGAGTGTGATTTAAATAACGCTACTTGTTCAAAAGACATTCTTTGGCACAAGTCTTTTGCTTGGAAGCATCTGGTGTTTACAGTATGGATCTGTTGAGGACTCCCTCCCTTCCTCTTTTTTTTTTTTTTTTTTTTTTTGAACGTCTAACCCCTATCCCATCCTTCATGATTCAGTGTGTGCCCTCCCCCCCCCCGCCCCCCAGAAAGCCACACTGTCCACATGGCCATTCTGCACGTTTCTCAGATCCTGGCACACCGCACTGGCATGTCACCTCATGGACCTACAGCCACCGCCATGTGTTGACTCTCTGATTTTGTGTAGACACGGAGGCTGGACTGGGCGGTATTTCTGGAATAGTCTAGAGGCCTTTCATTTTTGACATCTGTTAGCTATGACTTCGGAGAATGGCTTCAGCAGACCCAGCTCCTTCCCACACAATGCACACTTCTCTGGGTGGAGCGGGCTGGGGTTTCTACTGAACCCAGGTATGTTTCTTCATGCCTCCTTCTCCTGATTTTCCTTCAGCCATTCAGGATGTTATCTTAGCTCTTTGAGTCCTTCATACTCTCCGCATTAGTCCTCCTGGCAAGACTCTTATTTACGGTAGTATCAACAACACGCTGGGTGACATTGTTCATTCTCCTAATGTTAGTGGCGGGTCATCCCTTCTTGAAAAGTACTTATTTTCTTGTTATCTGAAATATCATCCTTCTTGGAAAGTGTCTTAGAGTTTCTGCAGCTGAGATGAAGTCACCTCGACCAAAGGCAACATCGCCAGGGAAGAGCGTACGACATTTACACTTCCACACCCACCGCAGTCCACCAGCAAAGGACTTTAGGGCAGGAAACGGGAGGCCAGAACTGACGAAGAGGCCATGAAGGGGGTGCTCCCTACTGGCTTGCTCTCTAAGGCTTGCTCAGCCTGCCCGCTTATAGCATCCAGGACAACCCGTCCAGGGGTGGCACCACCCACAGTGAGCTGGGCCCCCTCCCATGTCAATCACAAAAATGTACCATAGTTTGCCTACAGCCCTGTCTGTTGGGGGCATTTACTCATCTGAGATTCCCTCTTCTGAAGTGACTCCCATTTGTGTTGGGCTGACATGGCATTAGGCAGTACAGAGATTCTCTTCTGTGTAGTCAGAGGGACAACTCCATGGGTTCTAAATGACAACATATAGAGAGGTTAAGCCTCCTCTTTCTGTTTCTGTTCGGTATTTTGTCGAACCTACTGTTGGATGGCGGTTCTGCTGGCTCCGGTTCTGTTAGAGTTCTGTTAGAAGGTGGCTCGGTGCCTGGCACATAGTGGGGGCTCACCAAACATTTACCGAGTGTGGGAACACATGGGTGAAAGTCATTGCCACTACAGAACAGTTCTGCCCTGGCTTTTGCTTACTGTCCCCGAAAAAGAATCCCAAACACCCAGAACCCTCGTGCTTGACATCTGCTAGATCCACAGCTGACAAGGCTGCAAATCAGTGCAGCCGTCGTGGAGAGAACGGGACCCCTCAGCACACTTGCGGGAGGTCACCTTAGGGTCCACTTGGCCCACTGTGGGTGCTTATTAAATGAACTGAGGTCCAGCGCTCAAGAGACATTCGCCATTACATGTTTATTACAGCATTGTTCCTAATAGCCAAGGTGTAGAATCAGGCCCGGTGTCCACTGAAGAGGCAAGATGCATCATCAAATATACACAATGGAATGTTAGTCAGCCACACGAGAAGTGGGAGATTCTGTCCCGTGTATGTCCCCAGAATGGAAAGAACTGAAGGATACACATTGAAATCCGTTTAGACCCAGCAAGACAAATGCCCCATCTCTCACGTATGTAAGAGTACCTAAAGTCAGTCTCAAAGGAGGTAAAATAGATTGGACTGTGGAAAATATGTGTGCAGAGCTCAAAAAGGATGGAGAGCCGCTGAGTTGTAATTGGGTAGGATGTATATACCAAGTGTAGGTTAGCTATGGTTGACAAAAAAGTATTTAGAATATTTCCAAAAATTCTATGGAGGATTTTGGATAGTCTAAACATTCATAAAACCTGATGTGTGTATGGCAAGATAAATCTCCCAAGTATTTGGTCCAATCATGATTGTGTACATGCACTGAAAATGTCACACTGCCACCCATAAACAAGTACATCTATTGCGTGTCGAACAAGCTAAGAACACATCAAAACAAATGAAAAGATGGACGGTTTGCACCCAAGAAAGGGCCATTGAGCTAAAACGATTGACCTAAATCAGGAAGTTAAAAGGGGAAATAAAACAAGAAGTCTATGCACATTTCCTTCTTCCCATGGGAAATGGACATTTCCTAAGGTCTCTTGCTCCAGGGACTTCGTAAGTAAAGTGAGAATGTGCCATATAATCTTACTGCTTCGTGAAAGAAGAAGTAAAAATGCTTTCAATACGACCAAATGTCATGCCAAATGCCTCTTTGTCATGCCTTCACAGACACGTGGGGGAAGCTGTCACGTTTTCCTGTTTCTTTGGAACCAGGAATAACAGTCAAAGGAGTCTCAAGAAGGAAGCAGAAATCGGAACAGTCGGATCATCTGGACCATAAAACAAGACAGACTGAACTGTACCTGCACCATTAGAGCTGGAAAGATGAGAGACCTCTGTGAGTACTTGGAGGGAAACGCTGTTTATTTACGACTTCCTTTGAAAGAAAGAGTTGAAGCCTTAGACACGCCTCTGAACCACTTTCGACATGCCCCATGATTTCTAATATGCGTTGGTGGTTTTGATCTTAGGTAGACTGTGATTTTCAGTGTCATTTCCTCTCCTACTCATGAACTGTGCACAGGACCAGGAGACAGAACCCACAGAAGGCGATTGGGGGTGGGGTGGGGCAGGGGGTAGTGTGGTAGCAGTGGCAAAAAGGTTGAAAACAACGCAGAAACATTTTTAAAGTTTTTGAAGGTCTTGAAGCTGCAAGTCCTACCTCAGTTGGGCAGCCAGGACGATGTGTTTCAGGAATTGGGATAGGCAGCACATTTTCATTAACTAGTTGAATTGCGGGTTTTATTTTTTTGTGGTAGTATGAAAATTGGCCAGGGAGTCAGCTACACATAATGGCCCGATGGCTAAACGCATCCCGTTGTAATAAATAAGAGCCATACGTCAACCCGCCTAGTGGCTGATTTAAGAGACAGGACTGCAGGGAACTCTACCCAGACTGTGGATTTGGAGACTAAGTGGGCGGTGAAGGGATAAGACCCCAAACTCTAGCAAACAGGGTGAGTCCTGCAGCCAGCACTGCTGCAGCTAGACCCTAGACCACCTGTTGGGTATGTCAGAACATGTCAGTCTCCTTGGGCATAAGGTTGGTTTCCCAATGGGCCGTCCACCCAGGTTACAATGCTCCCTCTGTAATGCAACTGAAGGTTCCCATGTGATAACACTAGGGGGTGGTGTGTGTGTGTGTGTGTGTGTGTGTGTGTGTGTGTGTGTATGTGTAGATTAGGGAGGCTGCCCTTTCACTTGTTCCCCAAGAAGCCAACTTTGAAGTCAGCTTGAATTTTAGCCCAAAGAGGATAGGGTTACTCTAGAGATAGGCATTTAAGAAGAGGGTGACAGCAGGCTTTGCTCAGGGAGAGAGAGGCACTTGTCTTCTTTACATTTCCTTTCTCTTCCCTGATTGTACTGAACATTCAGTTATTCCTTATAGAAGGGGCCCAGATCCTCAGTGTCCCTTTGGTAACCCAAGTCAGGCTAAGTTTGGTGAGGGAGTACTGGACAGGTCGGGGCAATTAGGTTGCCTAAAGAACGCCAGAGGAGGACAAAGCCTGGCTGTGTTAGGGCAGCCATTAAGCTGCGTTAGGTGGGTACAGCTGGAATCTTAAGGGTGAACAGGAGTTAGCCACTCCCAGCCAGGAAGAGGGGGACCTCTGGGAACTCCGATACTGAAATGTGGTGGTGGTGGTGGTGATGATGATGATGATGATGATGATGATGATGATGATGCAGCAGCACAAGCAAAGTCAGCGTCAGGAAGTCAGGGAGACTGGTGGTAGTCAGCTGAGGATGGCCTGCGTTGGATGGCAGAGGGTAAGCCTCCTCATTATCAGGGACCCCGAGAGCTATCGTAGTTGGCGAGGCAACTGTCAGTTTGTTGATTTTTTTTCAGGGGTGACTTTTTGCAGTATCCAAGTCCAATGTGATCACAAATACGAACCTCACAGGGAAGAAAAAAGATGTGTGTGGGTAAGAGCTTCCATCCTTGAAGTGTGCAAGTTAGATAAACAGTATTTGAAAAACGTATATATTCTGATCATGATCTCTGGATGTCTCCATGTTTCATGGCCAATAATGACAGTCAGTAAAGGGGAAAGGCTAGCTTACAGAGGAACCAGGAGGATAACACATACCAGGTAAAACTTAGGCCAAATTCTTAGAAGCATCCTACTTACATTGACCAATCTGATTTTCAGGGTTTCTCTGTGTAGCCCTGACTGTCCTGGAATTCCATCTGTAGACCAGACTGGCCTCAATCTATCTTCCTCTGTGTCCTGATTTTTTTTTTCTTCTGAGAGATATTGCATCATGTGTATTTCATTACTAATGTCGTCCTTGTTCAGAGCATGATTTGGCACAATGACACTTCATGACAATTTCTCTTTCGTCCTCTCACCTAATCACCCAGAGAGGCCCTTCTTTTATAGCTTCATGGCTCCTCAACTTTAGCTTCGCCTTGGACCTGACTGACAAGCTCAGCAGCGTGGCCAGTCATGGATGCAATGTGGCTGGATAGGAGTTGAGATCCTAAGCAGTTCAGGGAAAAAAAAAAAAACACAAAACAAAAAAACAAAAACATGGCGTGTCAAAGCCTCCTGTTTCCAAACCCCGTCTTTCTGGGTTCTGAGGGGCAGCAGCCACAACTGGACCTCTGTTGACCCCCTCAGCTCCCATGACAGTTTCTTTGAAGGTAGCTGCCTCCCATGAGCTGGCTGGGGTCTGGTGGTTCACTGTTTGTGAGACTTATTTCATGTTTCCAAGAATGTATGTTTAATCTAAGGCAAATGCAGCCCATGGGACAGACAAAAACCTTGGTGAGAAACTAGGTGATCAGAAGAGAGTGACAAAGGGAGTGGGTTACAGGGGCAGAGCGCTGAGCTTGGTCAAATTCTGGGCAATGACCTGGGGCCCTGGGAAAGCTCAGCTGTTACAGATGGGCCGTTGGAAAGCAGCTCATTGCCGGGTTGAGTAAGACGAGATTGTGACTATTGTCAACTGGACACAGGGGTACTGTGCACCGCTAGGCGTGTCCTCGGGTGTGTGAAAAGGCATGCCTGGCTGAGAAGGGATGAAGTCTTAAATGCAGAGGTTCACACCCACAGCAGATTGCAAAACTCACAGACAGCTGAGCTGACACAGGAGCTGTAACCTCTGTGGTGACGATGGTCATCGTCGTCGTCATCTGCGTAATGCAGTCGGGACTTGATCTTGACTAAAGGGCTTCTTGCTCACTTTGAAACCAGACTTCATCCATCTCGAGAGCAATTGCTCAGGACAGCTTTACTTAGCCTTGCTCAGTAACCAGCCACACTGTCCAAATGGGCCTTGAGAAACAGATCATCCACCCCTTGCCCCGGTCTCTTCCCTTGGGCTTCTTAATCTCCCAGGTCTGAGAAGTTTTATTATGGTCTAGTTTGCATCCTAGGCACCCACTGGGTGAAGCACTATTGATTGTTTTTTGTTGTTATTCTGTTTTTATTTTTATTTTGTGTTTCTGAACCACCTTACCAATCCTGAATTCACCAGGTAGTTGGGCACCTCTGGCTCTATTGAAAAATATACCTCCTCCCCACACCTCTCCCACTAGGTGGATGGTACATTGGCTGTAAGTCACTGTCTATGCTGATCTAGGGTTTCTATGTGGTGGGACCCTTGCACTCTTTTCTGAGAGGGCTAGGGACATTTTTTCCCCCTAGTACCGATGGAGAGTCAGTCCAAGATGAAGCCAGTTTTCAGAAGATGCTCAGTCTCCGTGGAATCTGCTCCGATCAGTGATTTTTGCCACTATGAGCAAGGGTAGAGTCTCATTTACCTTTCTTGCCCCAAACAACATCAAGTGCACACAAGGACTCACTGTTGTTATCTGCATTGGCTGATTTCTTTAGGACATGATCTTGGAATTTACAGGTAAACCCGAGTTTCTTCCATATATCTGTCATAAATGTGTTTTCATCATATGAAAGGTGATTCGTTAATTGAAAGACACCCTACTTGAAAGGTCAGTTACTAAGCCTCCGTCTGGAATATAAATTTACCTTAATCATGCATTTATCCTCATCTGGAGATCACATCTTCTAGTCTCTCTAGCTGCAAGGCAATAACTCACTCCTCATTTGTTTTAAAGTAGTTTCTTGTTATACGCTTCAAAGATGAGGAGATTAAGTATGGCCCGTGTTAAATGTACTTGGCCAGTCTCTGTACGTTGGGGCTGAACTAGTGGTAAAGGCGAGCCCTCTAGGAAGAATGGCTTCCATCCTCTGAGTCCTTGCAACTTCTCCCTTGCAGTTCGCCTGATCCTTTTCACCGGCTGTAACTACTCCTATATCTACATAATGCTCCCAGTTATATCCTGAAGGAATACCTCTTGGTCCAGGTACTAGCACAGCTGGTCACTCCCTGAACATTAGCTGTGAGAATGAATCAGCGAATGAAGGAATACGTCTGGTTTAAAAAAACAATCTCAACAAGAGATGTCTTAGACGGGGTGCATTCTTAGAAACAACCTTCCCTTTGAAGGAGCTGGATGAACTTACGAGCCAAATGTAGCTACAACCAGAGGCGTTAGCCTTTTAAAAGGCCTGAGACTAGAATGTAGAGATGACCCTGACCTTCTGGTTCTGCAGGTCTGGTAATGGTTTCTATAGAATTACAAAACCGTCGTGGAGAACTTTGGTGGCTTCTCTCTCTCTTTCTTCCTTTTTCTTTCTTTCTCTCTCTAAAAGATTTTTTCATTTTGTATATAATATTCTGCATACACATATGCCTGCAGACCAGAAGAGGGCACCAGATTTCATTATAGGTGGTTATGAGCCACCATGTAGGTGCTGGGACTTGAACTCAGGACGTCTGGAAAAGCAGCTGGTGCTCTTAACTGCTGAGCCATCTCTCCAGCTTTATTTATGTCACTAACCCTCTGTGTGTTCTCTCCAAATGTTACTTCATGGAGAGTCGGCTTGCTGGTTCCTTTTTTTCTTTTACTGTTATTGTTGTTGTTACTATGTGTGAGTGGGTGGGTGAGTGAGTGTCTATGCTGATCTAGGGTTTCTATGTGGTGGGACCCTTGCACTCAGAAACCCTAGATCAGCATAGACAGTGACTTACAGCCAATGTACCATTCACCTAGTGGGAGAGGTGTGGGGAGGAGGTATATTTTTCAATAGAGCCAGAGGTGCCCAACTACCTGGTGAATTCAGGATACATGCACAGAGGCACAAGGCAGATGTCAGGGGTCTTTCCTTTATTACTTTTTGCCCTATTTTTTATTTACATATTCTATTTAAACATTATAGTTTTATATGGATGTTTTGTCTGCATATATATCTGTGCACCACTTGCATACCTGGTTCACAAAGAGGCCAGAAAATGGTGTCAGCTCTCTTAGAACTGGAGTTATAGGTGATTGTGAGCCACCATGTGGGTGCTGGAAATTGAATCCAGCTCTTCTGAAAGAGAAGCCAGCCAGTCCTGTTAACCCCTGAACCATCTCTCTAGCCCCTCCACATTATTTTCTTGTCATAAACCTGAAGACCCCTGATTTGGGTAGGCTGGCTGGCCAATGAACTTTAGGGATTGGCTTGTTTCCTCTGGCCCAACTTTCAGCCTCCAGGCTGGGTTTATAGGCATACACTCTTATGCTCAGTTAATTTTTAAAATCCTATGTGTGTGTTCCCTGCATATATGTATGCATGCCACAGACATGCCTGGATCCAGAGGAGGCCAAAAAAACAAGCACTGGTTCCCCCAGAATTGAAGTTACAGATGGTTGTGAGCTACCATATGGGTTCTGGAAACTGAATCCAGGTCCCATGTAAGAGCAACAAGGGCTTTTAACTCCTGAGTCATCTTTGCAGCCCTAGGGTCTAGCTTTTCATGTGAGTTCCAGGGATTCAAACTCAGGCCCTCCTGCTTAGGGGGCTGACATTTTACTGAGTCATTTCCCTGGTCTTACACTGTTTGTTTCTTTATACAAATGTTGAAGGCACTACTCCTAAGACCGTGTGGTTTTAAATTATACCCTATTCTTCCTTTACATTTCTTCTCAGCTGGTTTTTGTGGAATTCAACATCAGACCAGTCGAGGTAAGTTCAGGATTTTAAAATCGCATTCCATGTCAATGTGTGCCTGGAGGCTGTAGTACATTCCGGGGTAGACCAGATGGACTTGAATGCCTCACCTCTTGTTTTGACCCAACTTTATTATTTGCTTAAGGGGGAGGTAAGACAAAGAATAGGAATCTGAACACACACACGGGGACCACAGAGGCTGTTATGTTTATTGTGCAGACAGTGATAATCCACTAGAGAAGTATTGCCACAAGCAAGCCGTCAAAGTACAATCACAGACAGCAATTCTACGCAAGGAACAGAGAATGAAGTTAGAGGGCGCACAAAGGAACAGGGAGAAAGTCGGCTGCAGTTAATCACCTTGATAAGTTTCTCCTGCAAACATACTTAACTTGCAGAAACTGTAGAGAAGTCCGATGTCCAGTCTTACTTAGCCGTGACCAACAACAGTAAAAAACAGTCTTATAAAATTTATCTCCCACAAAAATAAACTATATATATAAAAATTTTACGATGTTCTCACTGTTCCATTGGACACAAGCCTTTTTTTTTCTTTTTTTTCTTTTTTTCAGTATGAAAAATGAGGTATACTGGGACTTAAGAGGTAGTAGTGTGTTTTGATTGTACAACATACAGGAAATAAAGAGTAACTTCATCAGAGATGGAAATCGCTCCGTGTGCCGAGTCTGGCCAACACAAAAACTACTTCGGTTTTTATGAGCTGGCCAACATGAGGTTTCTGAAAGGCCCACCCCAAGATATGGAATGGGAATGTGATTTTTATAAGCCGCTGTTTGCTTATTTAATGTGGAGTTAACGGACAAGTTGAGTTTTAACCTCTCCATAGCTCCTTTGGTGACTCACAACAGTGAGCTATCTGCAAGTCTCGGAGAGGTACGTGTCCTTTGACATGACCTCCCTGAAAAGAGCTGAAAGAGACTTGGTTGGTTCCTTGTTTCATTTGGCTTCAGTATTAACAGTCATACCGACACAAGCCACTGTGAGAAACTACCTCCTGGCCCAGTGGATAACACCATGTAAAGTCAGCACACTTAATAGGAGAGAAAGGCATAGAAACTCTACACAAGAAGCGTTCAAAATAAATGTGTTTGAGACATTTTACAAAAATCACATTGTGTAAAATACATGAAAAAATATCTGTCAAGCGTATTCTTATAGGCAACTAATCTTTAAAAAACCTATATTTTCTTTTCTTTTTTTTGATTGCATTAGGCAAAGGGCTGTGCTGGTTGTAACGAAGTTTCAAGTTTCTTTGAAGGTTGGCTTGGTTTTAATTCATTTATTTTTTTTCAAAAGTATATAAAAATGTGTTTCTATCAAGTGTCTTTTTAGAAAAAATAGTTTCGACGAGGGAGAGGTGAAGTTTGAACTCTTTCAAACACGGGGGGGGGGGGGAAGGAAATCAAAGAGTGTTATAGGCTACAAGTTTGTTCCTTTTGAAGTGTGGAGGTAGGTCCTTGCAAATCAATAAGCCCATTTGTTTCAACAATTCATTTGAGGTACAGACTTGGAGACTTATATTTGAACACTACAGGTGTGTGTGTGTGTGTGTGTGTGTGTGTGTGTGTGATACAAAGTAGTGTCACTAAAAAAATTTATCCTTAAGAACCTAGGAGTAACTTGATTTCAAAACTTTCAAATGTAGCAATCTAGCAAGGAAGCTGCCACAAGCATTTGTGACATTTTAATTAAAAAAAAAATCATAGAAACATGCATAGCCACGCCAAGGCAGAGTAAGATCGCAGACAAGAATGACCGAGAACTGTGGGCGGCCGAGATGCCAACCCAATGAAGTTTGTTTGTTGTTGTTTTTTTTCTTTCTCTTGCAGGGCTTGTGTCTAGCAGCGTGTGTAACAAGTGCAGGGCTGTAAATGCACTTGTAGCATTCAGAGGTAGTATTGAGTAGTGGGGAATTATTGCATCTCTGGCTAAAAGTGCAGTGTGAATGCAAAGATGGCGGTCCGAACCAAGATGATGATGCACCTCGGCCAGCCATCGTATGTCAAAAACGAAAGGTGTTACCGGAAGTAACACACAGGCTTCATCTGAGGTAAAGTGGTACTGCGGTCTTTTCATGGACACTGGTACACAATGAAGAACAGAGAAATCAGAGAGGAGAGAGAGGCGAGGGAGAGAGGGAAGGGGGCAGAGACGGAGAGAGCAACATGGAGTGGGTTTTTTTTTTAATTATTATTATTTTTTTAAATAGTGTCCTTTATATAGCAAAAGAAATTTGTCTCGCTCCTCTCACGCCATCACCAGGTACTGTACCTTTCCGTTAAGTTTCAAAAAAGGATCGTTTTTTACTCGTCTAGTTCTCTTGGATGCTTCAAGGCTGCCAAGTGTCATTTACTGCAAAGTGGCTTTCCCGGCTGTGTGGAACTCCCGGGGAAAGGGAAAAGAGGGCTTGTGGGCTTATCACTCCTGCTGACGTGTGTGAATCCATAAACGTAGGAGTCAACATTTACTGTTTATGTCCCTTTTTGAAAAAAAAAAAATAATGAGCATAACCTATTCTGGTTTGCTAGCTGTATGAAAAGATACACCAGTCGTTTTTTTTTGTCTCATTCGGAATTAAAAAGTAAAAAAGAAAAAAAAAAAAGAAAAGAAAAAAAATCATCAAGTGTCTACAAGATTATACACAAAGGAGAATAGTGTCTAGTCCTCATCTTTGGTTGTCCTAAGCAGAAGGTTTTCTATGATCATGGTGGGGGTGGGATCTGAGTGGGCACAGAGTCACATACAATGCTTTTTTTTTTTTTTTATACGAATGCCCCCACCCCGTTGCCAGGGTGCCGTTTTAGGGTTTGCATGTAGTGACTGATTAAACCCACCACAGAGAGGTTTTCTTCAACCCCACACCCTTGCTTATCAGAGCCACAAACTATTAGTAAGTTAAGGGAAAGGAAAAGTTATTAACAGTTGCATTGTTAAACTGTGTCCCCCGTGTTTTTACAGCAGTTTTCACTAAACCTGGGACTGTGAAGGGATTAAAGAGCGATTAATATAGTCCTTCTCAAGGTTATGTGATTTCGCCCGCCCCGCCCCCACCCCGCCCCCAGTCCCGCCCCTGTCCCACCCCCCGCAGAAAGTGGAAAGACCCTGGCAGTAAAGAATAAGTGGTCACTGCAGTGTCTTCTCCCTTCGAAAGATCCAACTGATGCTGAGGTAGAAATGGAATGTCGGCGCCCCCTAATCCTCCTCTGCGGACTCTTGCGAGGATGTCTCTTCAGTCTCCTGCAACACACGGAGGGCAGGTGGGTTAGGCCTTGCTCTAGGACCAATGCTTGCCCCGAGTAACACTCCTGTACCACTAGTTGCCTCCACCATGCTGAGCTTGCCTAAGCAGAACATGGTGGGGGGAACGGGGACGACGACGACACTGCCTGACCTCTATTCCCAGGCACCTGACCCGTGTCATTGGGGAATCAAGTGGTTGCCTCTTTCCAGGGCTGCTTCTAGTCCCTGTTGACTTAAGGCATCATGGTTGCTGGTCAGCAAATTCAATTGTTTGCAGTCAGGAGATGGTGGGGTCCCTGGAGGCTTCACTTACCCCCATGGCATGCCACATCCAACTGGGTTTAAAAAAACTGGCACAACTGCTCTTTTGAGATTTTAACATTGTTAAGGACAGTAAATCCACCCGCTGGATGCTGGCAATGGTAGCTGATGCTGTTTGGGTATTTGCTAGATGTGTTTTCTTAGATGTGTTCCTTAGTGCACAGACAACGATGTACCCATGGTTACAAGGCAAGCAGGGGCAGGTTTAGGTCAAAGAGGACTCGTATGCGACTCCTCAGTCGACGCTACGGGAGAGCAACAGCAGACCCACCCTGCAAGTTCGCTGCTCCCGAGAGCCATTTCCTTATTCTCACATTTATTAAAATACGTTTCGAGGCAACGGGCTGAGATGGAGATAACTGCTCCATCTCAATCCTAAATCTGTCACCATCAGGCAAACATTTAATGGTGGGCCAGCCAAGCAGAGAAAACCTAATATATATGTTTTCTCAGGGCCTCTCCCCCTTATAAATCTAACTCCACCCCAGCCCCCAGCCCCCCTTTACCCTCCTCACTCCTTATGGCTCTGGAATTGGCTGGGGTCCCTGCAAGCTGGTGTTGAGCTACAAAGTTCTTTTTAACTTTTGCTAATTTAACAAACCTGCAATACCTTTCAGGACATGGGCGGCAAAGCACAGATAACGAACACTGCCGATAAAGAGCGTCGCTAGTGAGAGGATGCTTTTTATATCACATGCTGCTGGCTGTCTCCAAAGACAGCATGTGAAAAAGATCTGGGAGAGAGGGTAAACATTTACTCCGGCAGCCAACGGAGCCCCTTTAAGAAGGGCCAGCTTACAACAGCCTTCATACTTTAACAGATTTGATTTTCCACATGGCTTCATTTTGTCTGGGTGGCTAACGGACACAATTTATACCCCCGCTTCCTTTCCCAGGTCACTACAGTGTACCACTCGGTAAGGCACGCCTCAGAGCCCGTCTGTGCTACACAACTGAACTTCCATTCATTAGTGTCTGAAACACTTCAGCTGTGAAGGGGCTCCTAAATGTTACCATGTGTGACGCTTCTTCCAAATCATAGCAAGCGGGAGGGGGGAAGGCCCTCACCGCAGGCTGCTTGCTCATGCCCTCTCAGGAATGCGCGCGCGCACACACACACACACACACACACACACACACATACACACACATACACACACACATGTATACACCATTCGCACACGCACACACCCACATGTGCATGAATGCACACACATGAAAACACACACGCACACACATGTGCCTATGCAAATATGCACGCGCTTGCACACACACTAACAGTCATGGAGCCTCTATCCTGGCTTGCTACACAGTCCACAGCTTCCTCTTAGTCCTTCACAAGAGGTTTCAAACATTCTCTTCCCACTAAAGACGGAGGAGCTGTAAATCCTGGGAATAAACACACACACACACACACACACACACACACACACACAAATGAATGGATTGCAGCTTCAGAAACAGAACCGCAGCAGCACCCAGTCACGGGAGTTCACACCGCCTTTGTTTAGTCTGCTTTTGGTTTCGTGGGAAATGTGGAACGCATGAAGCTACTTCCCTCCTCCTCCCAGGCCTGCCAAACGGTGGGCTTCACATCTTGACGAGGCAACAGGCCATGACCCCGAGGCCCTCAGTGGAGCCCTGGTTATAAAGGAGGATGCAGCATGATCAAAGCCACGGGCAGCCGAAGGAGAGACGAGCGAAGGGTCAGCCGCCCTCTGACCCCGTCTTTTCACTGAGTATTTAAATTCCAGAGAGTCACTAAGCTGTTTGGCAGATACCCTCTTTGGCCTCTCCCCAAGGACTCACTTCCCATTATGACAGGAGAGATGGACTCAGTTGAGGTTGCCCCTCTGGAAGAGACCACAGCAGAGTGATGGGTAGCTGCGTCGCTGGAGCTATGATTATTCAGGTCCTATTAGCTTGATAGTCTTCTATCTAGAAACCCAAGTACTTGATGAAGATGGGGAAGGAACTGGGATTTCTCAGGCTATGAACCTATGGGAGACCTTGTACCCGGATGGAATGTGATCAGCTTTGCAGAAGGTTCCCAGGAGCCGTGCTGGGTGTGAGCGCCTGAAAGTCTTCAGAGTCAATCCCCTCAGATACAACTCAGCCCCAAAGGGACAGTCCCTTGTTTCTTTTGCTTAGAGGTTCTCAACACAACATGGAGAGTAGGCTTACTCATGAATCTTTCTGCTGACCTTGAAATTCTGCTTGTAGCTATCAGTTAGGACTGGGAACTTAACCGGGAGGGCAGGGTGGGAAATCTCACTCCACTAACCGTTGGGTGGCGAAGTGGCTCTCCTATGTTCGGTACGGCGGGGTTTCTCAAAGGCTTAGCTAGTGGAGAGCTCATTTCTTGGCACAGCCTCTGCTGGCCTCCCTCCAAAACAAGGCCAGGGTTGGCCAAGAGGGTGATGGCGGTAGGGTGGGTGGCACTTACCAACTCCACGAACCTCAATTCTCACCTTTCTAAGCCACCTCGATTTTTGCTCTGTGCATAAGCTCTCCCACCCCCACCCCAGGGTGTAAGCAACTAATAGAAGAAAAAAAAATCCTGTTGGGTACAGAGATATGGTTGTGAAACTGACTCTAGTCCTCCTGCTCCACTAAACCCAGGCTCCTGTGCTGTGTGAGGGACAGACAGAAACAAGGGGTGTCTGGGATAAACGACTTTCTCTCCTGTCACTGAAGGAGTGACCTTGCCACCACAGAGATCATCCTTTAGGCTCAGTCCTCTTTAGTAACTCAGCAGACATGGCGGTGGGCTGTGGACCGTAGCTTGCACCTCCAGATGTTTCTAAAGATGGCTTCACATCTGCCACACATTTCCCAAGGAACTCTGACGGCTGTTAGGTTCCCATGGCAGCCTTGAAATGCTAAGGAGATTGGCATACTGTGCCTGAGAGTTACACACATCCCATTGTGGGTGTGTTAAGAGACTGGGAAAGCCAAACCCCAGCACTCTGGTCAAGGTTTACCTGTTCAGAACGGGGCTTCGGGAATGTTATGCTAAAAGGACTTTTTGGAGCAGGCTCTCATGGGGACGTTTTTAATGAGCATCAGTCAGTAAATCCCCGAGATACTGAACACATTGCTGTCATTCACACAGCCACTTATTCAAACAACTGGCAGAAAACTGGTGTGTGTGTGTGTGGGGGGTGGTGGCACACACCTTTAATCCCAGCACTTGGGAGGCAGAGGCAGGCAGATTTCTGAGTTCGAGGCCAGCCTGGTCTACAGAATGAGTTCCAGGACAGCCAGGGCTACATAGAGAAACCCTGCCTTGAAAAACCAAAAAACAAACAAACTAACAACAACAACAACAACAACAACAAAAACTGGTGGGAGGAAGCGGGGGAGTAGCTAGATCAGGGAACTGTTTTTCTTACAACTGTCAGAAAAATTGCTCTTCTTCTGCCTTGGGTTTTCTTTTGTTCGTGTGGAACTCTGTCATTACTTTGGAAGCTTGCTGATAAAACCCCCATACACCCTTCTTTCGGGTTGGTTCAACATCGTGCTCACGCCTTTGGGCACACCTTAGGTGACTGTAGAGCAGAGCAGAGCAGAGGATAGCCTGGTACCCAGAGCTAACTCTCGGTGTTTGGCAAGGGTATGTGTGAGCCGTAAGGAGTTTGGGTGAGAGTGGAGCCCGGGGCTTAAGTTTTGGAAGGAAGACTAGATGGAGGTCTGTAGTCGAAGCGACCTGCTTGCAAACGTGGTGGCAGGTGACATTATGGACCTGTGTGTTATGTGTGGTCAGGAGGGCGAAAATCACAGATGTTCACACTGGTTGTAATGAACCTCTGTATATTTTTCTTTTTTCTTTTTTTCTTTCTGCTTTTTGTTTGTTTCCTAGCAGGACATTTTTATGCAGCCTGCTACTCACTCTGCAGACTGGGTTGGCCTCAAACTCAGTGCTGAGACTAAAGGCGTGCACCACTACCACCTGGCTGCATATTTCTCTCTCTCTCTCTCTCTCTGTTGTATATGTGTGTGCATATTTGCACACATGTGGGCATGTGTCTGTGCACATACACATGCACAAGTCTACATGTGCACTGGCAACCAGAGGTCAATGGCTTTTTGCTAACCTGCTTGTTATAGGAACCTCTAATAATACACACCCTCTGAGGCTGTAACCGGCAGGCTACATGTGCCCACCGGGTATTTACGGGAGTTCTGAGAATCTAAACTCTGGTCCTGACATTTCTGTGCTAAGCACTTTAGTCACGGGATCCTCTCTCCAGCTCTGCCCTGAGTTTTGACTTTTTGAATGGAAGTCCTAGAAACATCAACGGTCATAGGAGACTAACAAGTAATGACTCAGCAGATATTTGAGGGTTCAGGGACCCCCTCCCTGCCGGATAGCCTGTTCTATTCGATCACAGAGGACTGGTTCACAGAGACCAGGCTTGGCGGCTCCTTACTCTTCTCTATATTTAACGTGGGTTGGCACGCATGGACAATGATTTCGATATGTGATAAATTTGGATATGATCCAGCTTACACTGAGGTGCAGAGGGATGACCATCTGTGAGCAGGAGGACCAGACGCCACTGCTCTTTCCTGGGTACGCTCATACAGCTAGGGAGCTGAATCCAACAATGACCCAGCAAATCTGTCAAGTCCAGAAATGCTGAATTTGTCCTTTGGAGTTTTGGAAATTGTCCCCATTGAGTGATGCCCTTCCCACCCCCCCACCCCCCCCCCACCCCCGTCCTGAGCTACTTTATCTCTGCAGCCAGTCCCTACCTAGAAGCCAGCAGGCCTTACCTGCCAATGCTCCTTCATGAGGACCGTGGGCTGAGCTCATCCCTGCATCTGCTCAGGGTTAACGGGCACGATCATTTTTCTGTGCTCCCTCTGTACTTTGCCCCCATCTGCTGCCACACCCTCAAGCTGGGCTACACACTGGTTTCAGCCTCTGCTCTCTCCTCCTCCCCTCGACCTTTGCAACCCCGGGGGGTCAGAGGTGAAGTCAGAAAGAAGTTATTTCCTAATATAACAAAACACTCAAGGAAGTCTTTGATGGGCTCCTTCGCGTTGGCCACTCGGGTACCAAGCATTTATTGGCCCACAAAACGTTTTACCAGCCCGGAGGAATGCGAGCAGGGGAATAAATCAGTCAGTGCTCTTTATGACTTGGGTGAATAAATTGCAGGCTCCTGAGTGAGCCGGCTGGTGACCCTAAGTCTGATTTATAATGAACCGTTTACTGCATTTTGGCCAAGGTACCATGTAGAAGGTGGGTATTGGCGGGAGAATGCTGCCTCCTTCTTCCCTCCTCCTTGGTTTGTCTAGACTAAAAGCACCCAGTAAAGATGCCTTCTTTGAGAAGGATGTGCTGGCTGCAATGTATCAGCTTGCCTGTCCCCAAACGAAACCTCTCATTTTGCTCCAAACAATGTTTAGGTTGTCTGCAATGTAAACATCCTTGAAAACCACCCTAAACCACCCTTGAAGTTTCTGTGAAAACATTCAACATCTTGGAAGCGGTGAGGGCCACAGGACAGCGGGGGTTTTCCCAGGATTCCCTCGTCCCCGCTCTACACCATACGTGGGAGATCTCCACAGGTAAGAAATCTATTTTGGAGCAGAATGCTTTGTTTCAAGTCGTTCAGAAGCTGAACGGTTTTCAATTCTCTTGATGGGAAGTTGGAAAGAGAAGGCTTATTCCTGTTTCAGTAACTTGGGGGACGCTTTCTCAAATGGACAACATGCAATGAAAGAAGGAATGTTGGGAGAATTTAATCCCTGTTTTATCTTTGATTTGCGAAGTGTCTGGATTATATATAAGGGGCCACTTCTAATCTTGATTCAGTGCATTAAAACTTTGAGACAGAGTAGGACACAGGCAAGCTAGCAGAACTTTTTAAGAAGGCAGAGTTAAAAACATGAGAAAAAAACTTTGGTCATTAACTTGAAGGGAAAAAAACCTATTACCTTTTCCTTTTAAAACAAGTTTTTAGTGTATGTGGTGAGGATTTCCTTCAGATTGCTGAAGACTTTGCTGATTTCTAGTTAGTTAGTTTCGGTTTATTGCTGACTTTATGACTTTAAAAATACAGAGTAGAGCTTCTAGTAAGCCTGGTTTTCTGTGGTCTGGGAATATAAAGAAGGTCACTGCTAACACCGTGGGCTTACCCCCTTTAGACCGGAAGGGATGAGCTCCCCGTCCATAAGGATTGTGGGATAGACTTGAGGTTTGCCATTCAAGGCACCTGGTGTGTTCTCCAAACTCAACCCCCTGCATAATAGAGTTTGCTGTAAACTTTTATAAACACATGTGCTTACAAATACAAACACAGATGTTGAGACTTAGCGTCATGCTGAACTTGCCCCCCAGAGTGAACTTATGGTGTCTGTGATTCCTTATCCCAGGGCCTGCAAGCATTCTTCACCACAGAGCCCCTGTAATCCAATATTCATGTGACACTCATATAAGGAAGGGCTTTCATCTCAATTACAGGATTTAGAAATTGCTATACAATTCCCCTGATTTTTTAAAAATATATATTATAGTTTAAAACATTTACAAAATGTGCGATTAAAACATAAGGTAAAGGGGGGAGGGAGATTTTTAAATTAAAACTCTTAAAAATTTCAAAAATGTATGAGAAACTTAGCAGCCAAAAAAAAAAAAAAAGTTAGAATATAATGTCCTCCTTTGCTATTTACACAATCACGCATTTCTCAAGCTTTTCTTGCGACTTGGGGGACAGTCATTGTTATCAGGCCATGTCTTCCTAGACGGATTCACAGGACAAAGCCCAGGGATGGCCAGAGGGGAACATTCAAGTCACATGCATGGCTATCTCTTGGTTTTATATGTGATACACTGAGTTGTGCTAATTGTCACCAGGCCTGAGTCAACGCACACTGTCCCAGGGACAAGCCGTCTGGGAGGGAGCGTTGAGGGGAACAGATGGCCAGGGAAGAGAGGCTTCAGCTCTGTAAAATTTACATTATCCTCCCCGGACTTCCGCGTCGCACCCCGTGTTTACATAACTCATCGCCGTGCCTCGGGACAGTATAAATTAGGTCGCTCGGTGATGAGCTGCGCTCTCTTCCCGGCTAATTCTGTCTGAGCTGCTTTCCCTTTAAAGGGAAAATGTGGACAAGGTCTGTAAAGACAGCCAGACAGATCAGTGACGGCTCTCGCCTCCCCCATCACTTCTTTCAGATTCCGATTCCCTTTGTGTGTGTGTGTGTGTGTGTGTGTGTGTGTGTGACACTTCACTTATATTATCCATAGTACTTTAACCCAAACTTATACTCCTTTACAGACACATATTAATGATTTCTACCTATGATGCATATGCATCTTTTATTTCACTATATATATTGCTATATATACAAGTAATATATAGTATGTATACTATATTTTATTTTATACAATATACTATATTCTATTCTGCTATATAGTATATAACATATACTATATATTATTCTCTCTATATATGTATATAGTCTTCAGTATAATACTCCACTGTTGCACATGACTTTCATTTACCTAGAACATCTCCTTTTGCGTCTCTACTTTCCCTTCCTCATGACTTTACATATGCACGGACAGTCTGTGGTCATTTGCTCAGCAAACAAATGTTGGAACTTCTTGCCATTTTTTTCTTCTTTTATCACTGAGCATGTTCTAGAAAATGCTTATGCAAAGGTCTTCAAGCCAAGTCAGACAGAATGGAAGGTGTGAGTGTCCAGTGCTTGTAGGCGTTTTGAAACATGCCCTCTAGAAAAATGTTGGTCTGGATAGGAAGCAGATGCCTGTTTCCGTGGTACAAAGGCTCTCCCGTAGTGAAAACACAATTCTGAAGAGATGCTCGCAACCTGCTCAGAGTTTAGGTGTTTTGTGTAAGCATGTGGATCGTCCCCAAGCATGGCTATGGTAGGAGCCTCACCTCTGCATTTCACAATTCTATTAAAGCAGTACTTTTTGTTCAATGTGTCTTCCCTACAATACCAAGAGTAGGCTCAGAATCAATGCTTGCAAACCACATACGGTTAGTAACCTCTAGATCGTGGTGCATGCTGAGGCCTGTGGTATCCTCCGAGTCAAATATACAGCTCCAGTCATTATCCTCCCTGAAGAAGGATAAGAGGATATCATATCCTATCAAGCGTTTATTACATTTTATTTAATTATAAGGCGCTGAATATTTTCCTTTCAAACCATGCTGGGCTTTCAGGTTTGGGACAACAAAGTGATTTTCATTGTTGCTGTCAGCTCTGCATTTATCAATAACAATATATGTATGTATTTTATTCACTCCCCTTGTATCCTTATATGTATTCGAAAACTTCAGTTTTATCCCACGCAGTAGCTTTAGAGAGGAGAACATGTTAGGGCTGCCTGCGGGGGCTTTTTCTAAGCAAAGTAACACTCTTTTGAGTGAAAGCTTCTAGGGAGACCAGCATTTCTATGGTTATTTTTAATTATGTTCAGGAGGTCTACATGACTCCTTGAAGGAGAACCTCATGACTCATGGCAGTAGTTAGTGACTGACTTTTAACAGCTTCTGCCTGCACGTCCTGGGTGTCTGTTCAAATCCGAATGGGAAGAAAACAGCAGGCACTCCTGAGTGCTCCTCAAGCCTCTGCTGTGGAGTTATATCCCCACCCAGGAGGGACGCGCTCATACTTTCTTAGTTTACATTCTTGGAAACTGTGATTAATTTATATATTACTTATATCTTCTTTTTCTTCTTTTTTTTTTTTTTTTTTTTTTTTTTTTTTTTTTTGAGACAGGGTTTCTCTGTGTAGCTCTGGCTGTCCTGGAACTCACTCTGTAGACCAGGCTGGCCTTGAACTCAGAAATCCACCTGCCTCTGCCTCCCAAGTGCTGGGATTACAGGCTACTTATATCTTCTTAAAGATCTATTTCTTCTATATATACACTGTAGCTTGGACAAGAATCTCCAGGCTTAGACAAAAAGAAGGAAGGGTTCTTTTAATTCAATGGAGTTATAATTTTTTTTTTTTTAAAGCAAGACCTCAGAGTTCAGGAATGGGAAATATTAACATAATTTTCAGTTGATCATCCTCACTGGAGGTGTTTTAGGATATCAAATATAGAACAATTCAGCAGTCAGCTATTTTCAGTCATACCTTAAGAGTCACTTACAACTAGTAAGCTATGTATCAAGTCAAAGGGTTACAGGCAGCCAGGAGGGAAAGACAAAACTTAGCAGTTAAGAATTGGTAATGCTGAGCTGGAGAGATGGTGCAGCGGGTAACAGCACTGACTGCTCTTCCAAAGGTCCTGAGTTCAAATCCTAGCGACCACATGTTGGCTCACAACCACCTGTAATAAGATCTGATGCCCTCTTCTGGTGCTGTCTGAAGACAGCTACAGCGTACTTACATAAAATACATAAATAAATCTTAAAAAAAAAAAAAAAAAAAGGTAAAGCAATCCCATCAGAATAGTGCATGCCTTTAATCCCAGCACTCGAGAGGGAGAGGCAGGAGGATCTCTGAATTTGAAGCCAGTCTGGTCTACAGAGTGAGTTCCAGGACAGCCAGGACTATGCAGGAGGACCTTATCAAACAGACAACAACAGAACCAAAAAGAAAGAACTGGTAAAAACATACAATAAAATGTTTACACCCCCAACACGGTTTTATTTTGTATGTTACTGATGCTTCTTTTTACACCAAAGACCCTGACGTTTTCCTGTTTTTCATATTTCAGTTTATCTGCACATAAACAAGGCCGCCCTGACATGCGACCAGATACTGGGGCTGGAATTCAGCGTATCAGGTTTGGCAGCAAGTGCCTTTGCCAGCTGAGTTAGCTCACTGGCCCTGTCTGGGGACATATATATACGTATGTATATGTATATGTATATGTATATACGTATATGTGTGTGTATATGTGTATATATGTGTATATATACGTATATATGTATACATATTGGTATGTATACACACACACATATATATGTTCTTGGTGCTGAAGGAGACAGTGAACATTCTAATTTTTTTTTTGTTTTTTGATGTTGACATAATCAGAACAAGAAATAATTACAGGCTTGGAAACCTTCCTCCATTCATATTTTACTTGAGTTCTTTTAGGCGAAGAATCATAAGGGGTCACGTCTTACCTGAGCAGGCTTCTTCTGGACGACTTGTTGTGGCTGAAGGAGAAACAAAGGAAAGAAGTGTTAAAGTTTACAGGGAAACACAGGGAGGGGAAAAAAACCAACCCTGGGTATTCAGTCCCACTTTCAGTGTGGCTGTAGATCTGCAAAGCAAAGGAGAAAATTCAACATTCCAAAAGTTCGTCTGAGTTAGCGGGCCACTATCCATCCGCTCATCACAGGCATGTGCGCAGGAGCGGAGCACGGGCTCTTCAGTACGAGAACTGGAATAGGCTTGCTATAGGAATAACGTCTGCTGTCATAGAACTAGAAGGGCCGGAAGACTCTCTACCAAGATAGAGCTTTAAAAACAAACAAGCAAACAAACAAACCCACACAATTCATTCATTTAAAGGGGTTAATTCAGAGGACTCTTTACTATGCAACAGAGGCGTAATCAATGTCACAACCTAATTTTAGAACATTTTTTATTTTCCATAAAAGACATTTTTTTATCTCTTTGTGAGCACTCCCCGGGGCTGTCCACCTTCCTAACCAACCTCCTGAGCGTAATTTACCACCAGTTTGCCTTCTGTTACTCACACTGTCTTGTTTCAGACATCTCATAGTGGGAGGATCATGCAACAGGTTCCTGTGTGCCTGTTTTTCTCTCTTGGGCACATTTCCAGGTGAGGAAGGTTAAGTCATAAGGTAATAGCTGAGCTAACTAATCTTATTGGATTTACAATCACCATGGAAACACGCCCTTCGGGTGTGTCTGTGAAAAGTGTTTCCAACAAGGTTTAGCTGAGGAGAAGACCCACCCTGAAAATGGCCGCAGCATTGTCTGTGTTCAAGACGGAAGGAATAGGAGTAAGGAAGGTGAGCACCCGCTCTCGCCTCTCCTCGCTTCAGACAGAGAGAAATGTGGCCGGCCGCCTCAGACTCCTGCACCCCTGCTTCCCACCACCATGGACTACGTGTCCTTGAACTGTGAGCCCAGCTACATCGTTTCTATATATTAAGTTTCCTTTGTCAAATCTTTTGTAACTGAAAGGAAAAGGTTGTAAGCTAGGAATCCCCCGTGCCTGAGTCTAGGGTGACCCCAAAGGAGCAGAGGTTTGGCCCATTCTTTCCTCCAGGGTCTGGCTGCGAGCCTCGGGCTGGGAGTGTCCCTGGCATCTTTTCCATCTCGCCTTTGGGGAGCGGCTGTGGCAAGGACAAGCGCGGCTGGGGGCTGGCAGAATCACCACGGGGCGTGGGGGAGCGCTTAGGTCCCCTCTATTGCCAGTGGGGGAGGGTGGGCGCGACCCTGTGTGTGGCGGCCACATAAGCGGAAATGACTTAACTAGTTCTTCCGGCCTCTGTGAGAGGCTGATAGCGGGTTCAGATGGTTTGAACTGATTGGCTTAGAAGCTTCTGGTAGGCGGGTTCTGTTATAAGCCTATAAAAAGCCCATACAAGCCAGCCCACACGGGCTTATTTCTTTTACCCTGCATGGTAGGACTGTGACCCCCCAGAGCTCTGGAAATTAAAATTCCTCTTGCAAATTGCATCAGGTCTGTCTCTCCTGAGTGTTTGGGGTGCCGGTTTCCGAGGCATGGGGTGCTGGGGTACCTCCGTTTTTCTTTTGGATCTTACATAACAAGATCTGGAAAATAACTCCTGTATAGTCCAGAGTTAATTGTTTTGTAATGCCAAGTAGTAAGTAGGTCCACATTTTACCTAGCTGGGTGTTCATTAGTTGGTGTCTATTTGGGCTGTTTCCACCTCTTAGAGACTGAGAATCTCTTAGGAGTTTTCATAACCATATCCTACCGTGGTCTGTTTGCATTCATTGCGGATAACCTTGGAGTGGTATTGCGGAGTAGTGACGGCACTGCCCCACCCCCACCCGATTTGAGCAGCAGCCAGATGGGTTTCCAAAGCGGGCACACTATTTTATAGACCCACCACTGGTGTGGGGGAGTTCTCTTTTTTTTTTTCCCCCCACGGATGTGCCAGTACTTGTTATTGTCTCTTTTTTTTTTTTTTTTAGTCTTGACTTCCAACTGGGCGGAAAGTTAAATGCCGATGCTCCAATTTGAATTTCCCTCTTCGCTAATTACATGAAACATCTTTCATGCGCTTGCTAACTAGCCATCCGCTGAGCTGCTGTAAAGAAACGTGTATTCAAATGCTTTGCTCATTAGAAAACAAAAATGAAACAAAAAACGTCTTGTTTTGTTTTTAACATTGAAACTTGTGCTGGCTAGGCTTATGTCACTTTGACGCAGGTTAGGGTCACTTGAGAGGAGGAAACACCTCCATATCAGGCTGTAGCTGTAGGCAAGCAGGCTGAGCATTTTCTTAATTAGTAATTGTTGGGGGAGGGCCTAGACCATTGTGGGTGGGACATCCCTGATGGCCCTGGGTTCTATAAGAAAGCAGGCCAAGCAAGCCACTAAGCAGCACCCCTCCATGGCCTCTGCATCAGCTCCTGCCTCCAGCATCCTGCTCTGTCTGAGTTCCTGTCCTGACTTCCTTCAGTGATGAACAGTGCTGTGGAAGTGTAAGCCAAATTAACCCTTTCCTCCCCAACTCGCTTTTGGTCATGGTGTTTCATCACAGCCATAGAAACCCTAAGACAAGACCCAAGGGTTCTTCTGATGCCCTGGATATAGTCCCTTCTCAGATCTACAGTTTGCAAACACTTCCTCTCCCTCTGTGGGTCCATCCGCATGTGTGATGGTATCCTAGGAAGGTTTATTTTCATATCTACAGTGTATTTTCCCTTTTGAGTAAAACTTCTGAGATCTCTCTGCAGCCTGGATTTAATTTTCCAATCAAATTCCAGAAATTACTGTTATTCTTCAGTGGTCCAGGAGATGGACTTGAAGTCCCAGCCCTTCGGTGGATCACTTCTTGACAGCGTGGTTCTGAGGGTAAGCCCTGCTAATTCCGTTTATACATCCCTGAAGTTTGCAAATATCACTGAGCCACCTTGATTCAGAGATTCAAGCCAAAGAAATGCAATTGCTCCAGACCTTCAGAAACTCAGGAGGTGGGTTTAAACTCACTGTGTTCAGAATTCAGAATGACTGCAAGGGAGTGATGTTTTTCTTGGACCTTGAAAATATTATATAAAATTGCGGAGTATTTTTTTTTTTTAAGATGGATGAGATTTTTAAAAAAGGAAAAAAGAAGAGAGAAATTGCCAAGATATTTTCACTTTAAAAAAAAAAAAAAGGTCTGCCTCATGACTTTAATTCACAGTAGAGATAACATCATCAAAGCCCAGGTTTTGAGACTTTTTTTTTTTTTTTTTTAACCTAGGAGGACTTGAACCCAGGAAGCACAGGGCTTCGCGCTTCTTAGGGATGCAAAAGTGTGTGCCTTCAAAAAGTCGCTCTTAAGAGGAGAGCGCCTTTCTTCCTCTTCTCTCCTGCACCTTACACCTGTACAGCCCCACCTCCAGACTGGTTGGAATACACACACACACACACACACACACACACACACACACACATACACACACACACACGCTGTCTGGCTCCTGCCGCCCCCCAGCCCCCTCCTTTCTTGGCTGCCGAGCTCCATTCACGCGAGTCCTGTACGGCGGGGCGGGGCGGGGCGGGCGGGCGGGCGGGCTTGTCTCAATGAAACTCGGGGAGGGCTGCCAGCTCACCCAGCCTTCCATGAATTAGGTCCTGACACTTCAGCGAGGGGAAAGACAATGTCTGAACTTTTGCCAGCCTTGGCTTCTGGCCTAGTTCATGTCACGGACCTTCTCCCGGCTGCTTTTAGACACAGCGCCCCATACTTCTCAGACCACCAAACAAACAGACCCTTGAACGCCTTCGGTGCTGGTTGCGGTTAAGGCTGCCGGGATGTTTTCCCGGCCTCTGGCACCCACTGGCTCCAGACTGTGCCCAGAAAGTCTTGTTGTTGTTGTTGCTGCTGCTGCTGCTGCTACTGCTGTTCTTCCTCTTGTTATTTTGTTTTGTTTTTATTTTTATGAATGGCTTTTGGTCAGGAAAAAACACAGACCAAATCATAATACTACCGCCATTCATAAAAACAGAGAGGAAGGAAACCCCGCCTGCTGGACGCTTTCTGGGCAACAAATTGCTAGCTTCTTATCTGGCTCGGAGCATCGTTTAGCTCAGAGCTAAGTGTTGAGACGGGGAAGCAGAGTGCTTTAGGTTCTTGGAAGCAGACACGCTGGCAGCTGTGTCCTCCTCAAGACTGAATGGAAGTAACTCTGCTTATTAATCTCTAGAGTAGATAACATTGTTTTCATAAATCTCGATAAACGAATAATATCAGGCACATACACATCCTACAGAAAAGTGAAAATCCTTTATATTTTTAACACCTGCCCCCTCGTCAGGGAAGGGATGCCTCATTTTTTGTTTGTTTTATTTTCTCACCAGGAAACTAAGGCATAGAAGCTTTAATCTCCCAGAGTTTTATTTCTGAAACGGAAACAACCTGAACCTATTAATTCTCTCTCCTGAAGAAACCCCTTCTCTTCTATAGAACAAAGCAGTCCAGTCTAGAGCCAGCCCAAACAGAAGAGCTGTGCTTTCTGACCTACTTGGGGTGGGGTTCATTCTTGGACTGGCTGGTTTTGTGTGTCAGCTTGACACAGGCTGGAGTTATCACAGAGAAAGGAGCTTCAGTTGGGGAAGTGCCTCTATGAGAGCCAGCTGTGGGGCATTTTCTCAGTTAGTGATCAAGGTGAGGAGGGCCCCATTGTGGGTGGTGCCATCCCTGGGCTGGTAGCCTTGGGTTTTGTAAGAAAGCAAGCTGAGCAAGCCAGGGGAAGCAAGCCAGTAAGGAACAGCCCTCCGTGGCCTCTGCATCAGCTCCTGCTTCCTGACCTGCTTGAGTTTCAGTCCTGACTTCCTTTGGTAATGCACAGCAGTGTGGAAGTGTAGGCTGAATAAACCCTTTCCTCCCCAATTTGCTTTTTGGTCATGATGTTTCTGCAGGAGTACAAACCCTGACTAAAACAATTCTCCTCTGTGCATCTCTCAGGCGCCCCAAAGGGCAGCCCCTGTGGGGGCTAATCCCTGCTAGGTCAGCTCTTTCTTAGGTCTATAGGAGCTGTCGGGGCCTAGATATGACACTTCACTCAGAGTCTTCTCTTTCTAACAGTTGAAGATCTCTGGGATGTGTTTTAAAGGCATGGATCCCATAATGATTGTATTCTTGAAGAGGCAGCAACATCTTTCAAGGTGTTCCCTCAGACAATTCCAATGGCTCTGTTTCTGCTGAGTGTGTGGCTTGGAGGCAGTTGGCTGGCCTTCAGCCTCTCCATGCATGGAGAATTAGAAGTCACCACAAGAGACTGACAGAACTTATGTGGACACCCCTCATTTAAACTTCTTGCATGTGCAGTCTGGATGCATGTGTATGTATGGTGGCATCTATGTTCACCTGTGTGTACACGTGCATATGTCTGTGCATGTGGAATCTAGACACATGTGTATGTATGCCGTCTATGTTTTCATGTGTGTGCATGTGGAATCTAGATGCATGTGCATGTGTGCCATCTATGTTTACATGTGTGTGTACATGTGGAGTCTAGATGCCACTGTTAGGTGCCTTCCTCATTAGTTCTCTGTCTAAAAACATTTTTTTACACTTACATATTTTATGTCTGCGTTCATGCACAGAGGCTCATGTACAGCTGCCATCACATATGTAGGAGGCCAGAGGACAACTTGTGGGAGTCAGTTCTCCTTTACCATGTGGGTTCCACGGGACTCAAGACTGTCCATCTTGGCAGCACGGAGCCTTTATCTGCCGGCGGCCTGCACTGCCAGCCCCCTGGTCTTCCTCTCTGAGGCAGGGACTTTCAGTCAACCTGAAGCTCACTTCCTTGGTTCAGCATGTTCCAGACCCATCTGTCCCTGCCTGCCCTGCGCTGGAGTTGTGCGTGCTGCAGGTCCGGAGGTTGGACCTGGTACTGATGCTTCAGTTGCCTTACTCACTGACCCACCATCTCCCTGGACTCTTACTGATGGGACATAATCCTGTCCAGACAAAGAGGGGCCTCTCAAACCTTCAGTGTACTGCTGCACTGGTTAGCTTATTCAGGGCTAGGTCAACCTGAACCCAAAGCATATAAATAACAGTGTTGACTTCCACATAAACAGCGTAGGGGTCTGAATCCCATGACACCGTAGAACAGATATGACATAGAAAATAGCATATTTTGGGGATTCTGAGATCCATGCAGCAATAAGGCAAAGTAGCTTCCCCCCCCACCCCCATCCTTGGACACAGGGTCTCACTATATATGCCTTTGGTTGGCCTGGAACTTGCTATGAACACCAGACTGGTTAAACTCAAGAGATAGGCCTGCTCCTGGCTCTCGAGTGTTGGGATTAAAGGCAGATATCACCATACCTGGCCTGTGGATGGCGTTTATGTTTATGAGAGGAAATAATGTGGTTTTTTTGTTTGTTTGTTTGTTTGTTTGTTTTTCGAGACAGGGTTTCTCTGTGTAGTCCTGGCTGTCCTGGAACTCACTCTGTAGACCAGGCTGGCCTCGAACTCAGAAATCCACCTGCCTCTGCTTCCCGAGTGCTGGGATTA
The DNA here is from genome assembly GCA_964023405.1 of Apodemus agrarius. Taxonomy (NCBI): domain Eukaryota; kingdom Metazoa; phylum Chordata; class Mammalia; order Rodentia; family Muridae; genus Apodemus; species Apodemus agrarius. The sequence goes on along the minus strand of OZ030026.1, from coordinate 10,495,905 downwards.
CAGGCATGCGCCACCATGCCCGGCTAATAATGTGGTTTATTATCATTATATTTTGCTTTCCATAAAAGATTTAGAATCGATACTTGTTTCGTTGACCTAAAAACATTGTTTCTGGCCTTACACCAAATCATGTAACATTTTAAATTATTTACCTATTTATTTAGGCTTTCTTTTGGGGGGGCAGGGGGGAGGGGGAAGGGGGAAAGAAAGGGGAAAGGGTATTATGTAGCCCAGGTTGGTCTCAAAATTTACTATGTAGCGGAGTCAGGTTTTATTGTAACTGTGATGATGGGTATGAACCAAAATGCCACACCCAGCTCCGAAATGGCTTTAGAGAGTCATTTGGCTACCAGAGGGTTTCCTAGAAGCTATAACAGGTAGTCACAGATACCGAATTTTAAAAGCTGAATCATGATGTTAGGAATTCTCTTTCCTAAAGGATAAATTTATTGGTGATCTCCCATGTTCTCAAGAACTACAGAGGGATGGATAGTTTATGAGCTGGGAGCCCCGTGGTACTCAACTGACTCATCTCTCCCCGGACCCTGGCGTCCAGCGCTGTTCTTCTGGCACGGATGTGCGGCCGACTTCAGCTGCAGAGAGAGCTTTTCCTTGGACGAAGCTTAAAACTCAGTCTGAGAAATGTTAACTGTTCCCGATTAAGCTAGCTCAGGTTGTGAAGCATTTTCAACACTGGTGGAAGTGAATTCTTCTTCTTCCGCATTCTCGTGAATCCTGACTTTTCCCAAGGATGCCTTCCCGTTGGCCCTTTCCTAGCTTAATGTGCATCTGGGACTCACTCTCTCTCTCTCTCTCTCTCTCTCTCTCTCTCTCTCTCTCTCTCTCTCTCTCTCTTAGAATCCATGAAATAGGAGAGGTCTCCGTTCCTATTTTAGAAAAGCCATGTGGCTGGCTTCCCAACGTACTCAATTCCAAACCCAAGTGGAACTTTACGTCCGTCAACCTCAGAATTATCGACCTCGACTTCCCCAACGGGCACTCCGTCACGCTACAACTACGAAGTTTTAGCTTACGACTGTTTGGCGTTTTTTCTAGAGGCATAGCTCTGAACCCTACTTCTGTATGTCACCAAACAAGAGCATCTTATTGTATACTCAGGGGAGAGGTGATGGCTTAATTTCGTATTTCTAGTGCTCAGATGGGGACAGTACAATGTATTTAATGAGGTGATTTAATGTACATGGACCCAGTGTAAGTTTCACAATGGTCATCTGAAGTAGTAACATTGAGCTTCACACGTGTAGGAGAGATGACCCAACTCTAGTTGGGAAGTTCCAACTCTAGCCCAGAGTACCTGGTCCACATCCCTGCTGGATCTCCCTACCGCATGGCCCAGAGGTAGGCCTTTTGGGTAATCCTTCCACTTACCCCCATGCTTTTAGTTTTTTTTTTTTTTTTTTTTTTAAATGAAAATCAGTGTTCTGGCAATTTGCTTGAAATGGCATCATCTAAAGACCATATAACTAAAATATTTCTGAGACTATCATTTTGCATGAGGGCAAAAGATGAGCAAATGAGAAAATTGTATTTTAAAATAACAATTTTTTTTTTAAGGTCAGAATTAGAAAGAATGTCTTCAGTGTATTTTAAGGACAAATCAGCATTAGAAAACTATCTTTTCTAGTAACTGTTTGGCTCAGAAAAGAAGCGGGGGGGGTTGTTTGTTTGTTTGTTTGTTTGTTTTCAGTTTAAGCTGTGAAGCCAAGTACACTGGTACATGCTTGCAGTCTCAGAACTAGAGAGGCTGAGGCAGGAGGATCATGAGTTTGAGGCTAGCTTAGGCTACCCGGGAAGGCTCATGGGTTCCACAAACCAAATAGCATCTTGTTTTTTTCAGACTTCTATACGCCCATCTTAAAGTATTCAGGTAAGGCTGCGGATGCGAAGGTACCTGTGACCAACACTAGTGAATTATGTCCTTGTCTTATTTTCGCTTGTCACTTGCTCTCACATTGGATTATAGACCAAATGCTAGCTATACATCTTATGGTACGTACAACATAGGGAATGTGTACATACCATAAGTGTGATAGTAATGAAATGTCCAGTCAACCAGTGGCTCTCAACCTTCCCAATGCTGCAACCCTTTAACACAATTCCTCTTGTGGTGTGACCTCCCAACCGTAAAATCACTTTCATTGCTACATCTTAACTGTCATTTTGCTACTGATATGAATCTTAATGAAGATTTTATGTGCAGGGTATCGGATATGCAATCCTGTGTAAATGAGCCATTCGACACCCCCCCCCCAGGGTGGAGACCCACAGGCTGAGAACCACGGAGCCAAAGGACGGAAACAAACACGATCGTCGTTGTCTTCATGCTGAGCAAATTTCCCTGCCAGGTAACAGGACCAGTTCCAGCAAGTTAACCCATCCCCGGTTCTTGAAAAAGATCACTTTGTGTCACCAAACAACGACAAGGAAGGGGGGGCGGGGGACAACGGAGTTTGGCGTCAGTCAGTTTGGCTTCTGCTGTGCTGGCCAGTCCGCGGTGGCTGATGGGAGCCCCTTCCTGACTCTGAAATCAAAGCACAGGCTTTGCCCTGCCTCTGTGGGCTGTGTCTGACGAGGTAGCACGGTCCCCTTTTTTACAGTGTACAGGTTTCAGCCCTGCAGCTACTACAAGCTGGCTTTCCTGGCTTGTCTGGGCTATCTCTGGAAACCGCTGCGTTCATTCACTTCGTCATGGACTGAAGAGCGAGGCTATCCCTAACACACCCAGGGGGTGACCGTCCCATGGTGCCTAAATACTGGCTGTGACCCATTGTCCCCAGAAGGATTCCAGAGATGATAGATGGGTAGGAAGTAGATAATGCTGGCTTCGGCCCACACTCAGGAATCTCACGGTGCCGACAGGCTTTTAATGCGAGTCAACCTGAGTTCGGCTCAGTTACACTGAAGAAGCACAGAACCCCGGGGCCTGCCGGGGGCCCTGAGGGCAAGAACTGCTCTCTTTGTGTTTGGGCTGCTCTTCCGACTCCCTGACAGTTCAGCCGGGAGGATCCCAACGGTATGAACAAGCTGTCTATTGAAATGAGCCGCTTGTCTCCCTGCAGATGCAGTGGTGTAAAGTCCTTGGTTCTAGATAACACACGCCGTAGTATGTCTGGACTTGCTGCCAGCTTTGTGTACGCACCACTGATCTTGGAGGGACTGTTAGCGCTGTAACCCTTTTTTAAAATGTTTAAATAAAGGAGGGATGTTTATTGTATTTGCCCTTTCAGGATGCGGAAGCCAGTTAGGTGGGGAGTTAGTGCAAGGCAGCCTTTCGGGGGGCCTTGGCGCAGGGGTGGGATTCCCTCCAAGAAACTCAATATACTTTGCAAAGTTTGGAGGTTATACTCTCTTGGTGCCTGGGGAGTTCTCCCGGGGAAAGGACTTTCAAGATCGAGTCATAAGATACGTGTTTTGGAATAAGAAAGACCAGAGGTGGGGTCTGGGACTCCCCTCTGCGCAAGGAGTCCTGTACAACTCCTCCTTAAGCCATTTAAATGTGTCACTCTCATCTGGGTAATGTGGATGACTCCCTGGGTTGCTGGGGGTAACTAAATTGGAAGTCACTAAAGTGCACAGCGCAACTGCGGGCGGTAGGAATGTAATAAACACCACTTAATAGCACTAGGGCGGGCAGCCTCTGCGGCGGCCGTGCCGGTAGCAGCAGCAGCAGCAGCAGTGGCGGCAACAGTGTTTATGATTTCATTGTTCAGTATCAAAGACTTTGGTGGCACCCTTGGGAGTGATCTTGGGGGGCTCTGCACTACACACGTACGGTACACACGGTCCTCCCATTTACCAGTTTGTCACCAGGGCCTTGTCATCCTTGTGGCCTTGAAGATTCTGGTTCCCAGCCTTCCAGGAATATGCGTGACCACCAAAACAGACTGTTTTGTGTGCTTTGTTCAGTCCCTGCTGCCCCCCCCCCCACGACACACACAGGACAAAGAAAATTTCCTTTGTATCGTTTGATGCAAAGTTCATAGGCACACAGTTCACAGAGATATTATCTAGACTTGACTGACTTCATTCAGGGCTAGCCTGGCTATTTTAAGCACCTGATTAGTGGATAGAGCTGCCTGCCCTCCTGATCTTAAGGGAAGGAAAATAACGAATGAAGCAACACACACACACACAGAGAGAGAGAGAGAGAGAGAGAGAGAGAGAGAGAGAGAGAGAGAGAGAGAGAGAGCGCCCTTGCACTCACAGTAGTCACAGGAATCAGTACTTAATAGTAAAACTTCTGGCTAATAGTGGCTTACAAAGCACCTCTGACCTATGGGTTCTGTTTATCAGTAAACACTGAGGTCGTATGTATTAGGCATCGATGAGAATTCCGTAAAGCCTTTTCCTAGCATTACTCTAATAGGACGCCGAATCAGAATGTCGCCCCGGAAGCACCCAGCGGCTGACTGCAAGGCTCAGCCTTCCGTCTTTCCTGTTTTCCTACCTGTAAAGCTCTGGGGGTCTCTGGGGAAGAGAGGTGGTCTTTAAAGTGCGCCACTGTAGGGGATTTCTCTGAAAGAACCTTGTGTTTTATTAAACGTGCGGCTGGAGAGATGACTCAGCTATTAAGAGCACATATTGCTCCTGCAGGGGGCCTGGGTTCGGTTCCCAGTACCCACACCAGGGCAGCCCACAAATGCCTCTAACTCCAGTTCTACGGGAGTGGGCACCCTCTTCTGGCTTGGCTGGGTTACTTTCCGCTGGGGTTCCTGTAAGGGGAACCGCTCCTTCCCCCATCTGCTCTGCAGGGCCCCGTAAGTCCTTCAGAGAAGAGCTGCTTGGTTGCCTCCTGAGACCGGTACAGCTCATTCGGGGGTCAGCTACGAGACTACCAGGAAGTCAAGTGTGACAACTGCCAGGCTCCAAGGTAGAGACGTTTCCAGTCCTTTGACCTATAGGTAGATTACATTCGCCTTACAAGCCTCTGGTTACATGAAGAAGGTTACATATCAGCACAGCAGATCCCCAGTTACGGTCATTGCTCAGCATGTATCTATGTATGCTACATGGCACTGGGGAAACTGGGGGGGGGGAGGGGGCATGAAGAAGCACAACTTGGTAAAAATATAGGGGGTCTTGCATCCTCTGGTTATGGCCATAACATATTAGATAGTAAAACACAGGAATGCAGACGTGCCAGTGGGCTGCGCGGAACAAACAGAACTGAACCATTGGCAGGCATGAGCTCCAGCAGTTCTCTAATGAGAAGCCAAAACCAGCAAAAGTATAAAAAGGATGCTAACACTATTAAACAATGTGTGCCTTACTACAACGCCTAACGTGCCGAGCACGGGAAATGGTCACCAGATTCCTGCAATGCTGGTTTTGACCCCTGTGTCACTGACGAATGCTCAGAACGCCGCCGCTGTCGAGAAGCTGTGCCCTGTTTATTTGGCTGTGTGGAGTAGCAGCTCTCTCAGAATGTTCACTTTACCTAGATCATGATTAAAATGCTCACAGCACGTTCTCTTCAGGAGATGTGAAGCTTCTCCTCTCTCTGAGGGGGTGACAAGTGTGAGGGAGGAATTTGAGCAGCTGAGAGATGCTTAGAAACCACCCAGGAACAACAGGCTGTTAGAATAGACGCTAAAGCGATGAGTTGATCTGCAGGGTCAGCTGGACTGGAGTTACCATCACCAGGGAAACCTCCTTCTAGGTGTCTCTGGGGGGGTACCTCCTTTCATTGAGGGGGGAAGAGCACTCTGAAGGTGGGTGGGTACCATTCTATGGTCTAGGGTCCTTGGCTATTTAGAAAAAGGAGGGAGAGAATGGGTGGACCCCCTCTTTCCAGTCCTCGGTTGCAGCCAGGACTGTTCTGTTTCGTGGGCCCTAGGCTATTCCTTTTGCTTGAGAACCTGGACCCCCAAAGCCAAATTTCTACCAAGAAACAGTTAAGGAATGAGGGCTAATTGAACGACGCAATGTTTAATTAGCTGAGCCAGAGACTCAGACAAACCTCAGATTTGTTAAGTATTTCAGTCTGCTACCGATGGTGTCAATCTTTCCCCCATCAACTAATAGGTCCCACATTCAAAACTGTAGAGGGCATGGAAAACTGTAGATGTTTAATTGGCAATTTGTATGCTAAAAGCGCTGTGAGCATTTGGACACACTTGGGTATATACGTAGACCTCCCCGCCCACAAACACGTATATTCATAGACACATAGCTATAAACTCGGTTAGCTCCTGGCTCCCGTTCTTGTAGCCCTTGATAAACAGGAGAGTTATAATCACATAAAAGGTCTTTATAGGAGTGAAACTCTTTCAACATTGGATTGCTTTATATAGTTGTGAGACGGTGGTTTAGGAGGAAATAAAGAAGGAAATTCCAAAACGCGAATGGTATTTAAACCTCTTAAATTTTTTTTCCTTCAAAGGAACAGAGGAAAAAAAAAAAAAAAAGAACAAAATTATGTTTCCCTATCCAGCGCAGTGGCATGCAGAAGGACCATGGGCAAAAAAAAGTAACTCTGTAAAGAATAAATAGAAGAGCCCGGTGCCTCTCGCCACTTTCATGGAACATGTGGGTCTAAAAAAAAAAAAAAAAAAAAAAAAAAGGAAAACCCGGTAACTATAAAACAACCTTTCTTTGATGCTGAACAAAAAGCAAACTTGAATATTTAGGGCTGTTGCACAAGTGGATGAAAAATACAGATGTCTTTCCCTCCGGTGCAGCTCAGGTCTGCGATCTCAGAGGCTGTATGCTTAGCTCCCTACGCGGACGGAGTTTAAGTATTTATTATTATTATTATTATTATTATTATTATTATTATTAAGTGTTTAGGTATCTAAACATGCAGGTACTAGAGAAGCTCTACCAAGAACCTTAAAAAACATGCCTTCTCCCTTCCTTTTTTTTTTTCAAAGTCTTAAATAATTAGAGAGCTCACTGGTTCATTATCCTCATTCTCACCCTTCCCCCGAGTTATAAAATTCAAGGCAATACATAAGAAGACTTATGTCAGGTTTTTTTTTTTTAATTAAGACTCTGATTATTTAAAATATAGAACTCTGATTGCATTTTCATTTTCCAAAGTCCGTTTCTAACACTGATTTTTTTCCCCCAAAGGTCAGAAACAATATATTAAGTAAATACCACCTAATACTTGGGGCTTTCACAGGAGATTTGCATTTCTACCCTTCATTATTCGAAAGGAGGACATGGCAGGCTACAGTTATTCCAAGGAACAGAATACCACTGGCTGCCAAGGAGCTGGCGAAAGAGAGACAGTCAGGGTCCCTTTGGGGGCAGAGTGTGGTCACAGACTGTTGTAATTTCAGCGGGCAAAGCCAGAGAGCTTACCTGAGCGCTGCCTCTCCCCAGCTCTCTCCTCTGCCCCTGTTAGAGCTGGCAGTGAGCCAGCCCTGCAGAAGGGCAGGTGTGGGCGCAGCTTTCAGTCTTTTGTAGACAGTCCCGGAAGGAAGGACTGAGGTGGTTGGTAGTCTTGGCTATGCCCTTTGACTTAACTCCAAGACTGAGGAGGAGCGAACTGGAGAAGGCCCGCCCCGCCCGTCTCCAGGGCAGTAGACCCCTTTCAGAGTTTTATTTACAAACCAAATAGGAGTGAAGATAGATTACTTCCTACTGTCCAGCCACAGGAAGGAAGCATTTGTGCAGACCTAAGACATCAGAGAACAAAGGAGCTCCTGGAGGCACCTTTTTCTTAGAAGCATTCGACTAGACCAGGACTTACAACACCTTGGGCTCTGAAAATGCCAGTTCAGCTTCTCTGAACTGTCACACACACACACACACACACACACACACACACACACACAGAGGCCTTACTTTATCATCATAGAACAATTTCTGTTTCCTACCAAACACCTTACATTTTTGTGCATGCTACGTCCTGACACTTTACAGAAGTTCAGTAAATGGATCAGTGACTTATTTGGGCAAGGGCAGACAGCCAGTTTAGCTGACGGTTCAGTGACTTGATTGAATAGTCTCCTTAAGGTCAACTTTCAGCTGAGTTTTGTGTAAAGTGGATTAGAAAACAGGTATTCCCCAAAGTGCTTGACAGAAATGACTTGAAATACCTTGAAGATTTATTTCCCAGTGTGGATTAGCTACTTCAGTATACATTCTTTTAGAAAGATCTAATTGAAATAGGTTTTGTTTTTACAAAACAAAAGGAAGGCAGGAAGGAAGAAAAGAAGAGAAAGAAAGAGGAAAGAAGGAAGGAAGGAAGGAAGAGAGAAAGGAAAATCAAACCAAGGTGAGTCTTTAAAGTTAGCAACATCTTCCTAGGATCTGGGAGGAGATGGGAGAAGGGAAAGAATATGATAAAAAATTCTTTTAATTCAAAACAATTAGCAGTATCTTCAGTTTGTCTTCAGATGTTTAGATCTGCGGTCAGCTGAGCTCTAAGAAAGGACACAAACCACTGCTTTCCATAGCCCGTGTGTTGCGGGCGCCACACCTCCACGGGAAGGTGGAGGAGACCTGAGGTGGCCCTGTCAGAGTGGTTCACAGCCCCTCCCCCTACCGTGGACATAGGACATAGTTCCGAGAGCAGAGGAGTGTCGCCCTTGTAGGCTCAGTGTCCGAGACTAGACACAAAACTAGGGCAATTCCCGGGATGTTTTGTTTTAGACTCTGCAAGTTTGCTGTGCAGGGTCCAAGTTTAAATTTTTAAAAATGTCGAAACTGCAAAGCTTAAAGTAAATGAGGGCTTGGGTTTTTTGGATGGAAGCTCAGAATGTCTGGGAATGGGACCTGTCAGGGAGGGAGGGAAGGAGGGAGGGAAGGAGGGAAGGAGGGAGGGAAGGAGTGAAGGAGGAGGACAGAAGAAGGGAGGGAGAGAGAGGAAGGAGGAAGAGGAGGAGAGAGAGGAGGAGAAGGAGGAGATGAATGAATGGCATCCAGTGAGTTCTAGCGTCTAAGTGGGGAATCAGAAGACATTTGCACTAATCTCGTAAAGACATTTGAAAAAAGCCCACATCACAGGGAAAAAAAATCTCAGCTTCTAACTCATTTTCTGCCCCCAAGTCTCTCGGAAGCGTTCAGCAAATCTCTTAAGTTCGCAGGCTTTCACTTCTTCCGTGCAAATGGAGATCACGTTCAAATTCTGCTAAGTATATAGCCTTTTGTTCTCTAATTACCAATTTTCTCTCTTACCTGGCCACTTCAAAGGGCTGGCTGTTTTCAGTGTGCTTTATCTATTGGGCATAGGAACTGAACAGCAGGAGGAGTTAGAAGGTGTACAAACTGTTCAGGTAACACCCCATGTCCATATAAGAACATGTTTCCTTTCACATGCCTTCGCTCACCGGGAAAACATTTTGAGAAACTGTCATGTTTTTCCCTCCACCACAGTAGGAATTAAAATCAGTTCCTCTAAGTGTGGTACCTGGTAACCATCTTGAAGCAAGGTAAGAAGAAGCCATTTGTAAAAATTTTTTTTTAATTTTTCGTTTATTTATTTATTTTAGGTCTGGATCAAAGGTCGGTTCAAAACCTGTGTGCTATGTTATTCTTTTAAAATTAGTGATAGAACTCCAAAGTGCTGAAGATCACAGTTCCTCCTGGCTTTGCAGAAAGGAACAGCAGTGAGGTTCACCCAGAAATTGTCATGACGTGCCCCCATCACATTACAGTCAAGCAGCAGTGACCACCGTTAGCAGTGACCAGCGGTAGCCTTACCAAGGGCTAGATGCAAGAAGGCCTTTGTTTTCTTCCTCAGTGAACTGAGGCTACTTCTGAAATTGCAGGCCTCAGCTCCCTCCCAGCCCCTGTCAAGCGCCATCTAAAGGGGGTTTGACTGGATGGTTCCCCAGACAATGGGGCTGTCAGAGCTTCCAGCTGTGGCTGGGGACCCCCCAAGAACACTTCCTTTGTGATCTTTGTCGTTAATAGGACTGTAAACCAGCGTCCTAGCTGATTGAAGGTGGGTTTAAAGGGCAAGAGAAAAATGGTGGTTGTTTAATGATCAAACAGACGCTTATTACTGAACATTTCAGTCGCCATGGTTTAATGTTTAAGTCAATGCCCGTACAGAACGTGCCAATTGTGTGTAGGTGAGAACGAAAGAAGGGGGGAAAAAAGTCCACCTTGTGGCACACAGAGGCAAACGGGTGCGGCCACTTTAAATCTCAAGGGTGAGCTCTGCTCTGGAGCCTAGCTCTCCTTTCCTCTCCCTACCCCCAGGAATTGATTCTCCAAAGTTAAACACGTAATTTGTAAAGCTATTGAGAAGTAAACTCGTGGCCAAAGGCAGATAAATCTTCAACCCCCGAGTGGGAAGCCCCCTGCTGCTCCGAAAACAACCGCTGGGCCTTATTGTTCCCCGTTTAAGGGGGTGGGGGGTGGGAATTAACACTTAAAAAAAATCAGTACTTCCTTAATAAACAGCATGATTTAGGGGAGACTCTGCTGATCCTGGGGTTAGCATTCCTGAGAACGGAGTAATTATTTTGAGCTGAGCAAGTGCGTAATGAGAATAGAGGCTGTGTTGCTCAGAGATCCCTGCGAGGGTCATATATTATCCTCTAATTTCTTCCCAAAATAGACTTAATGGGAAAAGGATGCATAATGTCCCCCTTCTCTAAGGAAGCGTCACCCCGGCACAACAGAAGCCGTCTTTCTAAAGACAGCTTTATGGGCCGTCGGTCAATAGCTCTGTTTCATCCCTCTCACATGTGACTTCCGCCATGTAGGAACTGGTGACAGGCACATCCACCTCCCGGGTGCACAGAGCTGAAAGTGCCCAGGGTCTGCAGTGGCAGCCTCCTGCAAAGGTCTATCCGAGGCTGCTTCTCACCTGAGCTCTGTATAGTGGTTTGCATTTACCGTCCCTTCACCCCTTAAGGCAGACTAGCCTAGGCTTGACCTCAGTTCAGGGAATAATCACTAAGTGCCTACTGTGTTTGAAGATCAGACACAAAGGGCAGGTAAGGACGGTGTTCGGAGACTGGACCGATATAGGCGCAGAGCGGGAACTCTGATGTCCCGACTTCATCTCAGTCTCAGCCGTGTAGGTGAGGTGTGGGTGGGGTGACTGTCCCAAGGACTTGGAAATGAAATCTCCAAGAGGGTCAGTCCTCTGTGTGTTTTCCTCAGTGTAGTTCAGAAACCAGTGGGGCATTTCCTCCTGCTCAGGGCTAACCACATCCTGATGGCAACAGATCCAGCCCCAGTGATGACTTGAGCGTGAACGTTTTGCAACTTTGTAGACACATTTTTTTTTAATGTAGCTACAAGGTATATAACCGGGTGGTGGTTAGACCCCAAGGCAAGGTGGCAAAGGCTTATTATCACTTAGAACACAACACATTTGTATCAGAAACTGCAGGGGAACTATACCTTTGATCGGCAGCATAATTAATTAAAAGAGTTCAGTGTTTTCTACAAAGGATTTTCAAACTTCACCTTTGGGATTTGACATCCTGGGAAGACCAGGGTTTAATAAAAGACAGTGGGTAGAAACTTTCAAGGAGGCTCTGAGCGGAAGCTCCTGGGCGTTCTCAGGGGCCTAAGATAAATGACATTCTTTCTTCTGTTAATTTTTTACCTCCGAACACATGGTTTCTCTCTTCTCTGATACATTTACTGCCAGGGCCACTCTAGAAATAAGACAGGATGGTGGGAGAGGCACGAATGGGGGAAAGAGACGTGTATCCAGAGGCCCAGAGAAAGTTGGAGAAGAGGAAAGAAGAAAACGGGGAGACACTACTTATAGGGGTGAAAATCTATGTAAGAATACAACCTGGAGGGTGGGAAGGTAGAGGGAAGGCCACCCAGGATTCTATTCCATTCTAAAGCAAATACCTTCTGCCAAACCTCAGATTACTGTCTGAATGGTCGCAGTAGCCCCTGGCTTGTGCTCAGGCTCACATGCATGTGCGCGCATGCATGTGTGTGTGTGTTTGTGTGTGTGTGGTGTAGTAGGTGAGGCAACTAAAGGGACAGCTAACAGGTAATTCTAGCCCTAGGGTTATAAAATTTGAGTGCCCGTCCTAGATACAACTGGTACTCCATAAACTGATACACAGAAGAAGTTTGAGGCTCTCTCCAAACACAAAATGAAGAACAATGGAATTAGGTAAAGAAAGGTTAAGGAATTAGGGGAGGGGGGGATCCCAAACAAACATTTTTATACCTTCATTTGAAGCCGATTCATGTAGAAACTCATTTCTGAGTGTGTACCACGGCCACAGTGGAAGTGTGAAAGGCAGTTGGCTGAAAACTTCACCTATCGTACAACCCAGCAAACCACTCCTGGGAGAACACCCAAAAGAGCCCAAGTCAGGACACCATGAGGATGCGAGTGTCTTCACTGTGGACAAAACATGCAACCAGCTGAGATGGACATCAATGGGTGAATCATGTTCCTCATTCTCTCTCCTCTCTCAAACACACAGACACACACACACAGGGTGGTGGTGGCTCTGTGTCTCTCACACACACTCACATAGGGTGGTAGTGTTTCTCTCTCTCCCACACACACACACACATAATCACATAAGATGGTGGTTTTATTGAGGAAACTGGAACTTGGCTCAGCTGTAAAGAATGGAATTATGGCCGGGTGGTGGTGGTGGTGCACGCCCTTAATCCCAGCACTTAGGAGGCAGAGGCAGGCGGATTTCTGAGTTCGAGGCCCATCCTGGTCTACAGAGTGAGTTCCAGGACAGTCAGGGTTACACAGAAAAATTCTGTCTCGGAAAAAGAAAAAGAAAAAAAAATGGAATTATGTAGGAAACTGGATGAAATTGAAGATCATTGAGTTAAAAGGAAAGAGCTAAACCTAGAAAAAAATATCAGATCCATCCTCTATCAGTCCATCTGTCTGTCTATCCATCGATCCATCCATCCATCCATCCATCCATCCATCCATCCATCCTCTATCTACTACCTTTCTGTGCAATCCCTCTGAGCTTGGAAGGGGGACTGTGTGGGAGAAGACGGAAATAGGAGAGGGTGATGAGGAGAAGACGTCATGTGTTGTCTTTTATGTCGCTCTTAGCAACCCTCTTTATGAATGACCATACTTTTAGTTATCGTTTTTTCCTTGACTGGGCTCAAGTTTATCAGTGTGCCAGCCGGAGGGCTTGCCACCTTCTCGTGGGGAGACTGAGGAAGGAGCGTGGGAATCCATTTCCCGAAGCCATGCTTAGAAAAGCGAGATGCAAATCCACATCTAAGCAACGCCTTTCCATTTTCTCCTGCCCGCCCCGCCTCTTTTCTCAAGAGCCTTCTATCATATTTTAGTATGCCCTTGATATTTTTGAAGACTTGGCATATCCCCAGATTCCCAGCCTCTAAATTTGGGAATACAGGAAATAATTTTGTTCAAGTATATGGATTTCTTCTGAAACCATATTACTATCTAGAGCCACAGGTTTCCTAGAAGCACACCCACACCAGGAATCAACTGCCCTTCTATGCAAAACCAGGATTCATCTCTCTCTTAGTAGCTACTTTAAGAAAGTTTAAAGTGTGGCTTTTGTCTCCTGAAGGACGTTACTATGTAAAACTCAAATTAGTAACCACCCCAAGCTCCATTGAGATGTGACTACCGGAAATATGTTGAGTCATAAATGAAATTATTTTCTGCCAAATATGGGCATTCAAGAGGTTTAACTTCCTGCCTGAGAAAAACCAACAAATTACCAAACGCCAGGGTCATCAAGGCTCCGTCTTTAAACACTGAATGCCAGCTGCCTGGAGTCTGCAGGGCTTTTTGGTAAGCCGTTCTGAATTCTTTGCGGACAGTGGGGTAGTGTGGCAGTGTTAACCCACCCACAGATGAGCAGCAGATCTGAAAATCCTCTAATGAGGCAGCAGTTATTTCTATTTAGTATTATTATTATTAATATAGCTGTTTAACCATTAACATCACTGGAATAATGACTTTTTTTCCCCTTTCCTTTCTTTCTTTTTTTTAGACGGGAATCGCTAGCCCAATCTGGCTTTGAATTCTCTTTGTAGCAGAAGAGGATGGGACCTTGAGCCTTTGACTTTCCTTCCTCTACCTCCTGGGTGTTGAATACTGAGTACACTTCCATCTCCTGAGTACCAGGTGTACTACCTTTTCTTGAGTATTGAGCACACTACCACACCAGGGTCATAGGCATCTTACTCCTCACTAGGTTAATGATGACTTTGTCTTCCAGGGTGAAGAAAGCTAATAGATTTACACAAATGAGATAACATTTTTTTAAGTAAATGCTACCTTTCTTCTATTTTATTTCATGTGCAGAGCCCATGCATTCCTGGTCCTTCCTCCTCGCCCCACCCCCTCCAGGGCGCCAGCCCATTCGCCCTCGCGTCTGTGGGGTCCTGGCATGCTCAGCTCGCTGGTCATGTGGCTTGATGTGGTTATCGGTGTGAGTGACACAGTTGGGTATTCTCCTGTTCTGGAAACCCGTCTACACTTTTTTATAGTGTTTTCTGTCTCTGTAGGACTTGAGCAAGTCTCTCTGTGGTGTACGGTTTCCAAAGGGACATAGCTGCAGAGCTTATGAGGCCTGAGGAATGCTGTTATCGGCTGGCAATCCGCTCCGGTAGAAAAATTGTGTTAGATGAATCAAGACTAGCTCCACCTCTTCCTTTTCAGTCCTGTTAAGAAATTTATCACAGCAGTACCCTTCTTCTCCCATAGAAATAGAATATAATGATAATATATGATTTATATTTATATACTTATATATAAACACATCATTTACTCTGTCTTTGTATACATACACATAAATATATAAAGTATATGTATGTATACATGTATAAATATATTTATAAATATATAAATATGTATGTATATTTACACAAACATGCACACACACACACACACACACACACACACGTGTGTGTGCGTGCATGCGCACATGTATGTGTGTACGGAATTAAAAGAGATCTTATACACCAATTGTTGCAATTTCCCAGGTTCAAAATTAACAATCGGGTGTACTGATCGCCGAAGGCCCCCTCTTGCGTCTTGGTAATGCACCGCCTACTGTGCCAGCCGAGATTCCTTTTACTAATCCTCAGGTCATACAATTAAATGAACATGTGATGTCCTTCCAGACTGACTCACAAACAGAGGAGGAGAAACAAAGTAAATCTCAGATCTTTCCGTTTTCAATGATCAGAAAGGGCATTTTGCGGAAACCACATAGAAGAACTTGCCACAAGCAACACACCTAATTCCTCCTTTGGAGATCATTTACTTAGGAAAAAAAATCCCAATGTAAAAGCTTTGCTTCTGAGGTGGGGGGTGTTGGAGGGGAGAGAGTGCTTTCATTTTATCAAGACAGGAAGTTCTCCCTGATTAATTTTCTGGGTAATTATTCACTTTCCGTAATTAGTGAAAACATACCTCTCTGTCAGCTTGTCATGCAGTATGGGGGTAAGTGCTTGGATAGCCTCATTAGAGTCTACAGAGACACTCAGAAGTAATTCGTGTCTTCCCTAAGAAGTGTCAAGTCCCATCAGAGAAAGGAGAAGGAACAAGAAACAGGCAGATATATAAACAGACCAAAGGCCCAATCCACATATTAAGATGGCGTATCCAGAGACTGCACAGACGGGGAAACTTCGGCTCGCTTTCCTCTCCCAACCATGCCTACTTTCCTCAACTCCTTTCTCCTTTGTGCCTGTTTAACACTTAGGATCGCTCGGTGATGTTCATCGGCAGGCATTTATCTTCTCCTTCAGGAAACAAAACCACGCACGTGACAGGGATCACGTCATCGGCTTGGTGCACGCACTCATTCCCTCTCGCCACCAGTCCTTGAAGGACAGTGCTTCGGCAAGGCGCCAGGTCAAGGGACAGATCCATCTCCTAGAGACTGCCCTCGCCTCGCCTGTCCGAAAAAAACAAAATACCAAGGCTCTGGGGTTTTGCCCTTGGCTTTTAGGAAAGCCATCAGGCACACTCTAAAGGCCCATAGCGATCGATGGGTAGGCAACATTCTCAGGGCCTCGGTGGGAGGGCCATGGCGCTCCGTCTTCTCAGATACTGTCATCTGCCTGTGTCTTCTCCCTTCTTCTGCTTCTTTTCCGCAGTACTTAGCGCTTCCAGGGCTTATCCCGGGGCCGCTGGTTCTTGTCCTCCTCCAGATAGCCCCTCAGTGCACCCGCATGGACTCAATTAGCACCCATCACGGCTGAGCCCCAGGCCCCTACCTCCAGCCCTGACCGTGCATCCTCTCTTTAGGTCCATATTTCTTAACGGCTACAAAATATGTAGAGGAGATATTTCACTGCAATCTACAGCACACGTGTCAGGGCCAGATTTTACTCTCTCTCCTCCCAGAAGAACCTCAGCTGGCTACCTCCTCACCGCCTTGTAAGCCCTAGTGCCCAAGTTCTGGGGTCACTTTCAGCAGCCCCCCCTTTCTCCTCTGTACCCCTTCCTCAAGTCTTCAATGAAGACCCACTAGCTCTTTTTCTATATTACTTTTTCAGGTGTGTGTGTGTGTGTGTGTGTGTGTGTGTGTGTTGGGGGGTGGGGTGAGACAGAAGCTTTCTACACAGCCTCAGGTTGACCTCAAACTCCTAGAGATCCACCTGCCTCTGCCTCCTGAGTGCTGGAATTAAAGGCATGCATTGCCACACCTAGCCCTTCCAAATTTTTTTTTTTTTTAAATTTCCATAGCCAAAAAAACGATTCTAGGTATTAACTGCCTCGAAGTCAGAGCCTCAAAGCCACACTCAAGGACAAGTCATAAACAAGTACATTTTCTCGGAGCTCTGTATTCAAAGAGAGGCCAGGAACACTCTCTGTCATGTGCTGTTTACTGATTTATAGAGCATAAAGAAGTGCTTTAAGATGGAATCATATGACGATTTATTAGCCTTTACTATTTACTCAACAGTTTTTATATTATTGTGTTCCTGGGACCCCTCATGCAAATGTGCTGGGGCTCTGGCCTCAACAGGCACAAGAGAAATACTGGAAGAAAAGTCCAGACACCATAAATTTAATGGCATTCTAAGCATATCCATCAAAAGACCCATCTGTAAGACAGTAAGATGTCAGGAAGGTTTTTCTTGTCTCAATGTCACATTTCCCAATTCTTTATTTCCACCCTTTTCTATGTTTTTTGTTCCTTTGCTTCCTTTTCTATGTTTTTCGTTCCTTTGCTTCCAGACTATCTTCTAACTGCTGGAGATCAATTTAGGGATGTCCATGCATTGCCAGGAATGAGCCTCAGCTAGACCAGTCTTATAGATTCACCGGCCAGCGCAACTGATTTGACGAGCCTCTGTGGAACGTGCCTCAGTCTTTGTGTAGCGTGCTCGGGAAGATAGCCTCGGAGTCCTTGTAAATACAGAACTCTCTCTTCCCATAAAAAGCGCCCATGTGTTCTGCTATCCAGCCCCTCCCCCTCCCTCCTGTTGCCTCGGCGCAGGCTGCTCAGACACTCACTCATTCATGTGGCAGAGGGGAATAGAAGCCACGCTGACACAAGCTCTTGCCAATTCCCGACTTGTTAAGACTCTGTTAACACACTTCAGTAAAGTCTGTTTTATGGAATCTCCAGTTGCACAACGTGTAAACACAAAGAGAGGGAAACTCCTCAAAAAAAAAAAAAAATGCGTGTCACGGCGGGCATTAAAAGGCACACAAAGAATCCGCCAGGGGTGGCAGAATCCTAGCTACCTCGAGTAAGGGACGAAGTACGATTTATAAGTTGTGTGGCAGGGAACAGATACAGGGGGCAGAGAAGAAGGAAAGGCTGGTGTCAGGAGGCGCTGAAGAGGCCGGGGTAGCATGGGTACTTTGAGCATCTTACTTAGGAAATTAAATCACACCAGAGGGCCAACACTGTCGTTACTACAGGTATAAAAAGCACCTGAATTTTTGCCCAGCCTCTGTGCCTTAAGCTGTCTTCCCGGACGCAGCATTGTGTCTGCCTCTGTGGGTGCCTTTGTCAACTTTGCAACAGCGCAGGTGCCACAACTGTACAACTGAGAGCGAGTAACTTACCCTGAAATGCTCTCTGAATGAGACCCAGTGGGTCCCTAATGTTGAAAAAGACCAGAAATAAAGAACTAACTTTGGAAATTCCTCAGTGTGAACATAAGAGAATGATCTTAACTACGCCAACACCAGCTTCCTCTTGGATGATCTCTCTTTAGAGCTGGTGGCTAGGAGGAGCGTGTGTGTGTGTGTGTGTGTGTGTGTGTGTGTGTGTGTGTGTAGAAGGTATGGAAATGGCATGGAAATATCTACTAACAGATACAAAAAGCAGAAAATAATTAAGGAGGTGTTTCAGAGGCGACAGACAAAGAGAACTATTTCAAAGTCTCAAGGCTTCAGATCTAGGCCTGTAACATAGGAAACTGACTCCAGCGTGGGGGGGGAGAGGGGAGGGGGAGGAGGAAGAGGAAGGGAACCAACACTTATCACAACATTAAGACCAAGCCAGGAATGCTACATGCAAGGCCCCTGTAAGATAGTTCTCATCAGGCCCCACCTAACAGACAAGGAAACTGCCCTTCAGAGAAGTTCAGAGCTCTGACTGGGGTCCAGCAGCCAGTGAGTAACGTGACTCTGATTCAGACTCGGGTCTGCCTCCGAAGCCCATATTCTTTCAATTATACCTCGCTGCTTATTAAAGGGCTGAACAATACGCCTTGCGAGAAAAAGCTAAAGGAAGTTCTATAACTCACGTCGGACAAAAGAGACTGGGAAATGATATAATGTTTTTGAAGTACTGTCTAGGAAGGATTAACCTAAAGGATGGTAACCAGCTGTTTTCAAAGCTGCTCCCAAGAAAGAGGGATAGGAAATGGGTGTTAGCGGCCGTGGTGTGTAGGGACGCTCCCTCATCAGAAGGTTCGCTTGTTCTGGAGTTGGGTAGCCAAGGAATAAACGCTCCGGAATCTTCTTCCTGTGCAAGCCAAGATGGCAGACCCAGAAGAGAGGAGAAGAGGAGTTTCCCTACACGGAGAGAATAATAAAGAAGAGGGCAAGAGGAAAAGAAGAGAAATTCTCCCTTGGAATAGCAGATCCCCAAAACAGCACCGATGACGAGGGGAAGGAGCAGCTGGAGAAAGGTCGTACCGGGCATCATAGAAAATGGGAACTGGGATCACAAATAGCAACAAAAGCTCTAAATACAGCTAGCCTAGGGCTGTCCCTGTTGGCAAGTTCTTCCCATGCAACCGTGAGGAGCTGAGTTTGACCCCAAGCACCACATAAAGCTGGGTATACCTTAACAGGGCCTCAGAACATAGTAGTCCCTGAGACCTTTGTACAACTGACTCCATGATGGAAGTGTCATTGAGGCTGTAAACAAAACAAAACAAAACAAACAAGCCCATAGACAGTGCCACCTGTCAAAACTAAAACTAAAACAAAGGCCCAATCCATCAAAGTCCATATAGTTCTGGGAAAGTCTCAAAGTATACTAACCTTAATGTTTAGCTTCTGTAGTTCCACTTCTGGCTAGTAACTGTTCTTGTTAGCTGAAGTTTGTCAACTCAGAACACGGTTTTTCTGCTTAAAACCACTCCCTAAGAAGTCTCAGGGCTACACTGGGATCCCAAACACCCAGGGTAGCAACTGGCTAGCTAATAAAGACTTTCTATTGGCTTAGACTCAAGTCCGAGCAGTATTCTCTAGTAAATAATCTACAACAATAGAGGTGCATGCTTGTAATCTTAGTAATGGGGAAGCAGTGAGGCAGGGAAGGATCCCTGATAGGAGGGTCTCACAGGCTACCTTCATAACTGAATCAGCAGGCCCAGGTCTGACTAGGAGACTGCCTCAAAACACAAGGTGGACAAGGTATCAGGAATGATACCTGAGGTTAACCCCTGATTCATACATGCACACACATGCACACTCACACTGTGACACTACCAACGAAAGTCTGGCGTAACTACCTATGCCTACAGCACCTGCTTCTCCGAAGGTATTTCCACGCACTACAGATTTTTATTCAAACTTAAGAATGGTCCGGCTTCTACGAAAGAATGCGCTAAAGCATTTAAAGAAGGCTAACTTGAGCACTTTAGGGGCGTTTTTGTACTTTCAAAGGAGTTAACTTTGCTTTTAAACTTGACATTTACACAGGGTTAATAATGTTCACCTTTCAAACACTGTGTTGGCCCATTGCGTCTCACTAAGTATCAGACATTATCAGACAACAGTCCACATCTCTAGGCTTGTGAGAGCTGGGGCCCAGTTAAGGAGCCGTCTAGCTACAAACCAGCAGAGCTAAGGTCCAACTTGAAGTCCTTGAGTTGATTTCAAACCCAAGGCTCCCTCGCCCCAGAATCTTAGCCTATGCTGCCAAGCATCCTGTGAGGACCAGCTGCCTGGCAACCGTGCCACAGTGGCTTGTTTTTATAACATCAATGTGAATGACTGTAATTCTACAGATTGCTTGCGTGGGTGGCTGAAGAACTGATAAACATGATGATGAATTCCGAGGAACAGAACAACAGAGAAGAACCCCATATCCCGGCCACTGAGGTCATCCTGCACGCACCAGTGAGACTCGCTTTGGACATACTGAGAACAAAGCCCGAAAGCTTTGTTCTTTGTCGAAACCTACTCGGCTTCCAGGGAGCATTCTTTCCTTCATTTGCTTATTCATTCATTTATTCAAATTTAACACAGATGACGTCACAGGGTTGGGTCTTTTTTTTTTTTTTTTTTTTTTTTTTTTTTTTGCTGTGTTGAAAAGTTTTAAATTAGTGTCCTTGGCCGAAAACTAGTTCTTGAATACAGAAACGTGCCAATTTGACTTTTAACGTGTTAAGTTTTAAAAACTAATCTAGCTTACAGACACAAATAAAAATAATTTAAATAGCTATCGCTTGTCTTTAGAATCATTCTGTGGAGGGTGGTGAGGAATCCAGCAGTGGGGCCTTTGGGGATTTAACAATGAGCAGAAAGACCAAAGAGAAGGGAGAACCATTGCAAGCTTGCACATAAGAGCCGCCAAATGTGTATATGCACACACATATATGTATGTAGCATGTGTATGTGATCATATACACAATGTGCCTATATGTACAGATACAAATGTACACGCATGTGTTGTGTACTTAAGCATACATACACATGTGTATGTGCATAGGTGTATATAGACACATGTGCGTATATGTGTGTATACATGGGCGGGGTGTCTGTGTATTGTATGTGCACGAGTGTGCTGCAGCTCACAGAGCATAGTCTCTAGTAACAGGCTACCACTGCAGTTGCCTCATTCCCCTTTGGTCACGATCATAAAATAATTTCAAGCATGAAATTGTTAATAAGCATACAGCTACACATAGTGAATCCCAAGTCTTGGATGTTCCGTGACACCGAACCTTTACCGGTTGGTTCTCCGTGTCGCTGTTTTCTCAAAGACGCCCTGTGTGTGTCAGGAGAAATGCGGGGATTCCTTATAACGGAAGAGACCTCACCCTCTCAAACGTGACAAGGGCGGCCAGGTGACACTAAGTGGAGTTCCATTTGTGACTGACGGAAGTTCAAATGAATGAACGAGTGCTCTTTTGGAGGCTTGGCTCTGGGGACATCCAGTGTTAGCTGTCAGTATTTAGCACGGGATCGGTCATGCTAAGATAATAGAAGAAACAGACACGGAGTTCAGTGACTGTGACCCAGCCTGCTTCCTGCATTCTAATCCCGCTGTCACTGCGCAGCCTCCATTGCCTCTCTGCCAGGCAGTGTGCCAGCAGAGAAGCCACTCTGAGGAGGTCGTACAAGCTAGCTGACCCCATCACCTGCTTCCGGGGAAGGCTGGGCGCCTGTAAAGGTTTTCAGGAGCCTGCTTCTCTGAACAAGCAGCCCCATTATTAAGTCATCCTTTAATCTGAAAGCTAACTTTAATGTCAAGTGTAGAGTTGGTGCGTTTGTTATTCTAACTCTCGAATATCTACTTTCTGTGACAAGACCCGGATCTTCCCTGCATCCGTGGGGCCCGGGGGCATTTTCAGTAACTGTAGTTGGCCTTACATGCTATAATTATCAAATATTCCAAGTGTGTTGGGTGTACGAAGTGTCGCTCTAAAATGAGGGGTTCGTGGGGGTCAGGATGAATACAATCAAACTGCTTCATGCACATAGGAAAAGTCATAGCAAACCCATTTTGTATTTTAGGGTACACCACTGAAGAGAGTGAAATGCCTAGGATGTAGCACTGTTTCTTATCCTCCGACGACTCTGGCTGTTACTGCAGTCTGTAGGGGCTCCACTGAGGCAGAGAAGAGGGGTCTAGAGTAGATTATCACACAGTTCCCCCTGCTACTGTCATTCGGTGACTCAAAACTGCTCCTCTTGATCTCTATTTCAGAAACTTGAGCATTGAATTCAAGCTTCTAAATCCAATCAACCCATAGGACAGTGAGTGGTTCGGGGGAAGCTGTGGAAAGGGGATCTCTCTCAACACCAAGGAGCCTAGATGAGGAGAGCGTCTTCACTGCCTGGCTTCCCCTAGCTTTCTCCCAAGATCTCTTTCCATTTCGCTGTCTCTCCTTCCTTTCTACCCATTTTTAAATATCCTCCGCTCTCTGCTGTACCCTTAATTTACCCTTCTTTTTTCCTTTGTCCTACTGAAAGCGGATAGTCTTCACGCTCAGTGCCTAAAATGCAACGTGGACAGTCTCCAACCGAAGGCCCTCGGTGGGCCACACAGGAGTCACGAAGTGAGTCTAGGGAGCGTGAAGTCATGTGAGGGGCTGCGGCTCTCCACCCCAGTGCTGAGTGACCACATGTTCTGCCCCGGATTTGGAGGCTAACTAACATCTTGGACGTTAATAGGGACGTAATAGGGCATACGGCTGTGTTGAATGGATTTGCCCACAATTCCCTCTGAGTGTCTGCTCATGGATGCTGTACTTTGGTATAACACCCATGTGAAGGACAGCACCATGCTAGCAGCGCGATGATTGGGCTAACTTGGTCAGGGAGCCCTGCTGTTACCTCATTACCCTCACCCCCTCCCTCTTTCACTCCCTCCCCCTCCTCTTCTTCCTTCTTTCCTTTTCTAAAGTTTATCCCTGACGTGAGAATTTGTCTTCTGACGTGAGAATTTGTCTTGTCTGTGAAGGCAAAATTAAAAAAGATGCCTGTAGAAAGATTAAACAGAAAACTAGGGAAGCCAAATATTCTGCATAACAGGAACAACTCTGAGATTTGAGGGAAAAAAAAATCAACCCATAGTTTAAAATTCCTGCCTGTGGGGCACAGTACACCTTACACCCTCTTAAATGCCACAGGTAATATAATTTATATTAAATGGGGCAGGTCCCAGCAGAAATTTGTACTGGCGCCAGGCAAAACAATTACTTTGATGTGCGCTTTGGAAAGTATTGTGGCTTATACAGGTATGGGGTTAAGGTGCAGACAAACAGAAGGCTTGAGTGTACATTTTTGGAATTAAAATTATTTAGTTACTAACATGATTATTAAGGGTAGTACACCAACAAATTAAAGTTAACCGCCTTAACTCACTCTAAAAAATTAGATCAACAGTTAAAAAGTAAGAAAACCTTGACTTAGATGGTCTAAGAGTTTGTGAAGTTACAGCCCCCTAGAAAGGAAGAAAAGCCAAGGCTCTGCCAGCGGATGTGCCTAGAGAAAAACCTTTTAGAGCTGAGGGCAGGGTGCATGTTGTAAAGGCAATTACAGTGGAATTCAGGTGGGGCCCCAGCATACCAAGATTAGCTTTGTAACAAAAAGCCTCTTGCTAGAGTTTGATTACGTCGCAGAAAGTCCTCAATCTATGTAAGGGGCTGTGTTTCAGGAATTCAGTTCCTTGTAAGTTGGCTGTTTGGAAACCAGAATAAAATCCTATTGAAATTACGAAGGTTAAAACAAAACAAAACAAAAAAACAAAACAAAAAAAAAAAATAAAGAAAAGCGTATGAAGTCTCCAAAAAGTCCCAGAGAAGTTGCTAAAGATGAAAAGTTCTTTTGAGACAGAGGCAGACACGTACATAGCACAGACCGCCTCCTACGGGACCAGGGACATGCTACAAGGAAGTGGCACTTTGCTTGGTGTGGGCTATCTCGCAGATACAGTGTTTCCCTGTTCAGTCTCTGTTCTCTCGTTCCTTTGAATGTCTCGAATCATTGGCCTTTACCGTCCCTTTAAATTTTTGTTCTCACGCCTTACATGTGGGATTTTCCCACAGCATCCTTTCTTCTTCCCGGTTCTTTGTCTTCTACATCACTGTAGCTAGAAATACACTGAGAAGCGGAGGTGCATTTCACTTCCTTTAAGCACTCTATCAGCAGACTGTAAATACAACATCAGTTTCGCTTAATATCGTAAGAATCAAGGCATTGGTTAGAGGGGCAGCAGGCTTCCTCTGATAGCAGAAGTCTAGCTGGACCGCTGAAATAGAGCTTAGACCACAGGGTCGTTGATACCACCCAGAAAGCTGAAGATTGCAAAGTGTGTTGGAAGCGATTACATTGTTACTATCCAGAGCAGCTGTTTAATCCCATGACTCCCACTGGGTCTCAGCAGGATTGTTACCTAGTAACACCCTTAGGAGGGAGGAAGGAGTAGCTAAGTATGTGTCCAAGAGATTCCTGTTAATAAGCTGTTTCCCTAAATGTTGTCTTGAGTTGCCACTTTAATTTTCTTCTCTTTGGTTCCAAACTACTGTCTTTTCACAAAGAACTCACTAAAGTAAAGGCTTCCAGGGAGGGCTACAGAGACCCTTCTTTTACTTTCGTAGCATTCCCCACCCACTGGTTATTAAGTGCCGCATGGTAAGAAGGCTTGGGACTCCCAGATGTGAATCTTTCTCTTTTTCCTGAAGACAAGAGTCCTGCTATTCGCTTTCCACTCAGTCTCTGATCCTGCCCTTAGTAGCCTCACAGGAAAGTGCTAGTTAACACTGCCTGGGTCCTGGCATGGTTTAGTTCATCAGTGATTGTGAGAGAAACTCAAGTTGACAAGATCCCTGATCTTTAATGCACCCAGCCATCACAACACTCTTGTCTGATGATGGTCAACTGGACTGACTTTAGACAATGGATTTTCACCCTAAGCCTATAATACCTTATAGATAGGATTTTCTGCCTTCAAAGAACCTACAGTCTAAACAAAAGAAAACATAAAGCCCTTACTCTACAGGACTGGATGTCTAACATAGTTTGTCATTTTGGGTCCTTTTGAATGCCCTTGTCTTTTTCCCATACTTCTCCTTTCGCAGTACCACTAACATAATCAACATCAAACAAAAATACCCTCAAAGAACTGGCCTTTTTAGCTGAACCACCTTACAACTCTGAATCATCGAAACACTAATGGGAGCCCGGAGTTGCCTTCCCATTGAAATATAATAAGCCAAACCATCCGCATCTCACCAAGAGGGTTCTGCCTATACTTTCCCTGCAAAAGCCGCAGAGCCCACTAATAATAGCGCAGAGATGTACATAAACAGTCATGACTCGCTGAGCTTCTGCGGGCCCGCTTGTGTAGGAAAGGTCTTCGGAGGGCTTGGGTAAGACGGCAACAATCTGTATGCCTGCAAGATGCTATCTTCAGAGGCACTGACCCCTGTCCCCCATGCAACCCCCTGACAGTCTCTGCCTGCGTCTCTCACAAGACCGCCAAAGGAAAGCTCCCTCTAACCATGGTTACGCGTGACCTCATGGCGACTTCCTGACATGAGATTAGCCTCGGGCTGATGTCTAAAAAGTTCAGTCACTATAAAAACTGGTTTATTGGATGCAAAAGAGAATTAGGACTTCAAAGCCTCTTACCCTGTCAAATTAGATTAACATATGCAGCGGCAGCTAAGATATGACTGGTATTCTTAGCATCAGCTATTTGGTAAGGCTCTGACTAAGAGACAACAGCTTGTTCGCTGTCTTAAGTGAACTATTGCTGAGATGGTCTAGTTTCTTAAATGAATATCACATGATGTGGGCGATGCATATACTAAAACAGGAAATGTAAAAGGTCAAACGCCCAAGTTCTATGTAAGATGAAATTCAGATTTTTCTGAATGAGTTAGGTTCCATATTGCACGGAGTGAAATGGAGTTCTTTACTTCATAGCTGAAAAATGTATACTAAAATATTATCTCTGACTTCCTTTGAGCAGTAGGATTAAGAGAAAATTACATTTTAATCCTTGTGGGTTTTTTTTAAATGAATTATCCAAGGAAAGTGGACTTTGAATGAAAAATACTCTAAATATGAGTGCTAAAAGTTCCGCGGGTGAATAGGGGTAAGCAAATATGTCCACCCACATTATTGACTCTGTGCAGATATTCTCAGAACAAGTGTAGTCAGGGGCCAGTATGCTCACGAGATGTGACTCTGAAATGAGATACTTTACTATTTACCTTTTATTTATTTATAATTTATTTATGTATTTATATTATTTATTTTTCTCCATTTTTCAAGTTGGAAAGCTGTGCTAATATGTAAGCAATGCCTTACACCAGTAAGGATATTTTGTTTCCTGGTTTTGTTTCTACAAATGAGCAGCTCACAAATAGAGCATGGTCCCAGAAAACTTGGTGTTAAAAAAAAAAAAAAGAAAAGAAAAGAAAAGAAAAAAGTAAATAAAGGTTTCAGCACATAGACTAAAGCCACAGACATGGACAGTGTCCAAGCACTTTATACACACAGAAGGAGTGATGCTGTCTGGTCTAATGGAATACTTCAGAACTGCTAGTTACATATGCTAGATGCCCATCTTATTGTTTATGGTTAATTCCATCATGCATTCATCTAAGTTCTGCTCATTTTATCATCTCATTCCCCAAACCATCAGAAAGCCAATTTTATAAGAAATAGTAGGACATATACTATTTCAAAGTCTGCTACATGAGATGATTCCTCTGCAGTTGAGGTTAGGGGGGTGCTGTTTACCAAACCCCCAAGGCCTTACACATGCTAGACAGGTAGGTGCGCTGCCACTGAAGACAACATCACCCCTATATGTAATTTAAAAAGAGAAAAAGATGCTATTTTAGTTCATAATTTGTCCAAAAATCCAGCTGACTTGGCTACAGGGTTATATGTATTCAAAATGTTTATAAGTTTTAAAATAAGTCGCCAATGCCATCAGACTAGCAGATAAGCTGATTCCCCAAAATATCAAAATGATGGTTGAGACTTTGAACGGACGGGGTCATTTAGAATCACTTGACAAATAAGCTGATCCTATCAGATGACTAGCTGTAAACGTGTAACATGTAACAAAACTGTGAGGTTAGAACCAAAAACCAGCTCTTGAGTGGAGCCCCGGGGCTGGCCCTGTTGTCTAGATTCTAGGTGCTTCCGGTGAGAAAATTAGGATGAAGACACAACCACGCTTTTGAAAGAGAAGATTTGACTGGGGAGCCGTGACTGGCACCAGAAGTCCTTTTAAAGGAAGTGCCCCCCACCCCCACCCCCAGCCAGCAGCAGTAAGACGAGTGAAAATCAGAATCTACAATGTGGCTTTGTTCACTAGCACACTAAGAGACTGGCAGAAGGCTCTAAGTTCAGACAGCCCACCAGATCTGTGACCTCGGACCAAGTCTCTCCAACCGTGCTGGCCCAGCGCCTACAAAGTTAAGGATCTAAAGTTTTGGATGAATAAGTGAAGCCTCACACCTTACTCTCCAAATTGGGGATGTCGTGACTACTCGTGATTATCACCGGACGGTGTGTCTGTTTTTTATTTAGTGTTGCCAGCCATTGTGACTCCCGTTACCTCCAATAGGACACCCGGCTTCTCTAGACAGGTAGCATTCAAGTAAATTAGTCAGTGATATGTCCTGTTTTAATACAACAACTAAAAGGGACAGGATCTGTGGCCCCCATACAGTCTGCCCAGAGCTGGGACGTAACCGTAAGTTCCTGCATTCTGGTTACTTCATCCGTATCCATCCTTGGAATGAAGGAGCATTGTCACTGGAAGGCAGATGACCCCTCCAGGTCAACCCGTGCAGAGTGGCAGGGCTTCAGAAACATTGTGCTTACATTTGACCTAAAAGATATTCGCTCTGACATCTTGGGGGGGGGGGCGTGCCCCGCCCTGCCTGCCCTAGCTGCATAAGCAAATTCCTTTTTGTGAACACCTTTTCCTGCCTGTTCTATGAGACACCCACTTTCCCCAACTCAGATCATTGACTTTGCTGTTGGCAGTGCATTGCAATTTATGTGCATGAAAAGAAAATGACTGGGGGAAAAAAAAAAGAAAACAAAACCCTTTCTTTTTCTTTCTCGTCTTGCACACACCACCCATACATGGGTCTGTTCAATTTTGTGATGTGCTGTTGTTGGGATATTTTAGTGAAGTGGCATACGTTTCAGGTTTTGTTTGTTTAATCAGCAAAGCCACTGGTTCCAAACTCTGGGGTTTGTGGGGAAATAGACAGAGCAACTTCTAGATTAATATTGCATACAATATCAAATAGATGACATTTATTGTGATAACTCTCACCCCAGTGCCTCTTTCCTTAATAACAAGGTCTCAATACAAATGCTGAGGTCTGGGCATATGAGTATATTTGGAGCACTTCATTATAGTCTCTGTAGTCACACTACCTGACTTATAGGACCACTGCCCCCTAGGAAACATAGGTATAAAGTTTTGAATGGCTGCCGGGGAAACAGCACGCCACCAGTTTGCATAGGGACAGAAGTTGAGGGAGAGGTCGGATCCTTCTTAGGGCATGCTGTGCTTTTCAATAATTAAGCATCACAGCATCAAGATGTATGTCCAAAATTAAAAAAAAAAATTGTAAAAGGGAGGAGACACAGGCATGGTTGTCTCTATCCACATGGAAGAAGATGCAGACGCATGCGCATGCGCGTCGCTGTCTGCTCCGCTCCCCGGTCTCCGAGCAGCTGCTCTCCCGCTGCACTGTCGCCGGAAGGAAAAAGATCTGGCCACCGGGCTGCCACTCAGGTCTGTTCTCACACTTGTTGAAAAGCATTTCCCTGAGCTCAATGTGTATTCAGTGATAACATACAAAGGAATATAATTTTTGTGGTTGTTCTTTTCTTTTTAAGAGGTTTCGGGGTTAAATTCTTCGCAAGAAAGATTTTTTTTTAAATTCAAAATGATGGAGACTTGGGTCTCCCCTCTGTCAGATTTTACCAGCAAGAAGCTGTGCTAGTGTTGTTTCTATGGGAAAATGAAGATATTGGAATCTCGCACATGAAGGTCTTTGAAAGATTGGTTTTAAAGACCGGAGTTTGTGTAGAATGTCGTGTATAACAGCTGCTTTGCCCTATTGTCCTGCCCTAAGGGACGTAACTTCAGATTCCCATCAGCCTTCGCGGTTTCTTACTTCTCTTAACAAACTTGAGACCAGCCTGGCACCTCGCCATTTATTTAGAATAGGGAAAATAAAGCAAAGTTATGAATGGCAAACCAAGCACCTTTGAAATCAGCCGATTCGCGTTACAAATAAGCACTTGAGATCGATCTGGAAGCAAGAACTAAGTCTTGATTGTGTGGAGACAAAGACACAGTCCAATGCACAGCTCACTCTCAACAACTAAGATGAACACTGGTACCCCAGAGGCTGAGGCAGGAGGATCAGGAATGTGAGGTTAGTCGGGCTAAATAGTAAGACCCCATTTGAAATAAAAAGAAGCCATCAGAACATTGATACTTCTTTTTATGAAAAGCCAGTTAATTTGCAGCAATTTTGGCTGTTCTTGAAACATGATTTTGGAGGCCTCCTATAAAATACTTGGCTTTATATCCAGTATATTTCTGATATGTCAGTTCAGGTTTTCCTAAGTGAGAATAGGTCTGTGGAGCTGATCCCCCCCCCAACACATACACACACAGACACGCAGACACACACACACACACACACACACACACACACACTTGTGTGTGTGCATACACCTGTGTGTACTAGTATACAAGTATATATATTGTACAACCGTGTGTGTGTGTGTGCGTGTGTGTGTGTGTGTGTGTGTGTGTGTGCATTGCTGTGTGCATATTGTACACTTGTGTATGCGTATGCACTGCTGTGTATGCCAGTGGATAGTTCATCTCATGTATGTCATTGTGTGTATAGTATACACTCATGTGTATGTGTGTGCGTGCCACTGTATGCATATTGTACACTGGTATGTATGTGTGTGAGCTGCTGTGTATGTGTGTATACCCGTGTACAATTTCACGCTCACATGCATGGTTTCATTCTGTTTCAAAGGCTCTGCTGGTGTCCTTGGAACAAACGCTAGAGTCAACAAGAACTCCGGAGGATTTATGGGACCAGGTCACGGGCTTCCATTGTCTCCTGTTATCTAGTAAATGTTTAACACCTGGCTCTCTGGCAGGAAATAGAAATGTGTGTGCACATATGGATTTATGTCAAGTACACTCTAAGTTTTGTAAAGGGGTGCGAGCATTTTATAAATAGTAAAACATAAAACTCGGGAAATTCTGGGTGCTTGTGGCATCAGTGTGAATTGCTACATTGGTGGAATTTGCTATTATTTTTCCATAATCCCATTACCAAAAATAATATCATAAATCATACCACAAACAAAATGTTCGATTGATATTCAAATCAACAAAAATAAATGGCTCATCTCATTAACAAATTGGTACGATTCCAACATAGACTAGGGCTGACAATTTTTTTCATGTAACACATAAGGCCAAACAGGAGGAAAACCTCCCCCCAAAAATAAATAAATAAAAGCCTTTAAATCAGAACTTTACTAACTCATCAATGCTGCGATTCCTTCGCTGACTTACAGCAGAGTTTTTGATCATCCGAGGAATACTAACTTTTTTTATGCCATTCGCAATGCATGTGATCTGAGCCTGGCACTTAACAGGTTTGATTAACAGGACTTTCTTAGAAAACCCTTTAAAACACACCAAGTTCTCTCAGCAGCATTTGCTGATGTCTGAGGTATAAATGTTCTCACTGTGGTGGACTTCATTCTTACAGTGGGCCACCACTGGCGGGGGGGGGGGGTAGGGCAGAGAAATGGACAGCAGTGTGCTAATGTCTTCTCTGGACGGATGTTACAAACAAGAGTATCCTCAGATTGTTACTGAGAGTAAAGCAGAAACATACTTTGAATCAATGAGCTCTGCCTATTACTTTTATATTTAACCCGATTTCATTATAAATTCATAGGTTAATCTGTGAATAATGACTGTGTTATCAGCAAGCTCACAAACTCTCTGAAATTTTAAGAACTGGCTCCAAGCTAGCTCTCTGACACAAAACCAAAACCTGACAAACAAGCAAACATCCTTAAAAGCTGTGGCCAGTTTGGGTATTGCTAGCTTTATAAGCAGATTTCATGAGTCTCTGAAAAGAACTAACGCCTCTATTATAAAAGCTAAGCTAATTTTGCTCTTTGATTTGTCTTTCCCAGACTGAGGAAAAGTGGGATTGTGAACTGTAGTCCTCAAGACTGTGTTGTTTGCTTTAGCTGAAACTCCTGGTTGGGCTCAGGCCTCTTTAGCACTTTGTATCCAGTACCTAGTACGAGCTCCTAGGAAACGACGCTGGTCTGAATCCAGGCATGTCCGGTAAGCTCTGATTAGAAAATAGACCTTCTTACTTGAACGCACCTTGGAAGAAGAGTTTGGAGATGAGCCAGGCCCTACCTGAGATGATTAGTCTCGGTTGCCAACTCGATTGAATCTGGGATCGACTAAGAGAGACGCCTCTGGACAGGGCTGTGAGAATGCTTCATGGAAGGATTAGCCCAGAGTTCTCAGCGCACAACTATAAAAATGTCTGGGGGCAACGCTTTTGCCTGTCCGCCTTTGCAGGTGAGTGCATCTACCCTGTTGCAGCTGCGCTGGCTGCCACATCCATCACTGGCAACTCAACCAAGCTTCTCCTGCCTTAAACGTAAAATGAAGACCAGTGGCTCTCTAGGAACTTTCCAGGCCTTCACTGCAAGATGGTCCTGCTGAGGTACCCAGCCTCCTAGACTCAGCAATTTTTCCGGATACAATCCGCCAGTGCTCGTCTACCCAGCCTGCATCTGTAAGCTGATCTAAGAAGTCCCCTTTGCATAGCTATCCGCTCTCCTCCAGGGTGAATCCCTGGCTTGTTTATTGCCTTTGGTGCCGCCAAATTATTCTAATTATTCTCATAGTGTCCAACACATTGAAAGGAAACATAACACAAAATAATTCAGAATACAGTAAGGCCCAAACTAGAAAAGGCAGAACGGTGACTTAAAATAACCTTAAATCACTTTCCCTGTCAATAGACTACGCAGGACCTAAGCTAACGGAAGTCAGGAAAATGTTCGAAGACACATACAGAAAATAAGCCAAAATAGTGTAGAATTTACCCCGTTTGGGGATTTCTACAAAGCACGAAATACTCACATGGGTGTGACACAAGGCTTTCCTTCCTTTTGATTTTAGCCTTTGTAACATTTCCTATATAGCTGCCGCTGTGCCTGACTTCAAGAGTGGCTCAAAGTTTCCTGAAAGTCGTTGTGTAGGTGGCGAGTTTACGCTGTGACTTAGCGAATTCACAACGGAGAAGAAACTGCGAGCCTTCTCAGAGCGCCGTGGGGTCTCTGTAGCCAGGAATAAAGAGCTTCGACACTTTATCACAACCCGCGAAAGCCACTTTCTTCCTTTATAAGAAGGCGTGGGCCGTGTCGTGAGCCAGGCCTTTCTCTAACCAGCATCCACAGGCACGACACGGCGCACGTCCGCCTGACTCCTTAAACCTGAACTCGGCTGGTCCAGGGATAGGCGCAGACGCTCCCTTCCCTCTATCACGGCTTCCGGGAACTCAGAAAATGGCCTGCGATAATCTTATCAGGCAGTAGATTTTCCAAGGTGTACGAGTGCCGTGAAAGAAAAGTAGGGGAAAAGCGAGAGCAGACTCGTCGTGGGTGGTTGGGGAGATGGCTCAGTGGGAATTTCCTGGGAAAGCTAGAGGACCTGGGTTCAAATCTCCACCTCCCATATGAGAAACCGGACAGATGGGAAGTCAGGTCGCTCGCTCACCAGCGAAGCCAAAACAGCCAGCATGTCCAGGGAGAAATCCTATTTATAAAACAAGGCGGGAAGCAATAGCAGAAAATACCTAATGTATTCCTCAGGCCCAAATACAAACACACACACACACACACACACACACACACACACACACACGACCATGTACCACCACCACCCCTGCCCCATACGCTAAAACAAAAATCATCATGGCGGAAAACCCTTCAAAATGTAGATAGAAGACAGAATATATAAACATTGGAAAGGACTTGATCTCCCGCAGATCGTAAACTACCAGGAATGGTTGGAAATATTTAGAGACTGAAGAAAACTTTTAAGTTCTCACGGGTCATCTATATGGAGCCTGACTTAGAAACTTAAAACCCAAGTCATTTGCCAAGCGGGATTCGTCATACAGCTCGGAAGCTATTTCAATACCTAGTAGCCCATGCTCCACTGTCCTCCGTGTCGATGCGGAAATAACCCCAATATTATGGCTAGGAAGACAACAGATGAGAACTGGGGCTGGACATGTAACATAGTGTGATCGGTTCCCCCACCCCCAGGGAGGTAACTAACGTCTCCCTAGCCCTTCCCAGGACTTGGTGTAACTTAGTTCTGCAGGAATCTCTAGCTACCTGCGTCTGTGGAGGTGGTCAGATAACTAATTTTCATTGACAGCAGATGCTAACACTAAGTCCATGGTTTACAATAGCCTATACTACACAAAGTACGACAATAGTATTCATCAAAACTACAAGGAGCCTGAGGTTCCCAAGGACATGGCCGTGTGTACGCAGGTTAGCCTCAGCCACTGGTGGGAAGGGGGCAGCACGTGGGTGTGGTAGCATCTGCACCCACCAAAATACCATGTGTGTCGACCTAACACCCCCTTTGAATTTGTAAACTCTCCTTGCTTCCTGTCTTTCTGCCCTTCAACACTATTTTTTTTTTTTTTTAAAAAAAGTCCTTTTGTCTGGGCTCTAGCGGCAAAAATTAAACATAAGGGGGAAATGTTAAAAATGAATAAAATAACCATTAGCCTACTTCGAACTATACCCCACCCCACTCCACCCCACCCCAGAAACATAAATGAAATGACGCTTTTCTAGAAATATAAGCCCGAGCACATGTGTTCTACTTCATGGTACTAGCTCCCTCCAACCCCATCAAAAAATGATGTTGCAGCATCTAAAATCATTTTGAACATTGGTGAATATTTTTCACCTGTTTTTGTTTGTTTGTTTGTTTGTGTCCCCCCCCCCACTATAGTAGAATCCAGCTTCCGACCAATCAGCTTCCCACTCTTCTGAGAAAAGAAACAGGAAGGAATATTGTAAGGGCAACGACCTTGAAGTCTGATGCAGGCTGCACACCCACCCAAAGGTGAGCCTGGCAGAGTCACTGCTGCCACCCGAGGGGCGTAGGGAGGACAGAGGCTTCGTGAGGCTTCGTGAGGCTTTGAGAGGCATCGTGAGGCTTCTTACTGCCCTTCCCCCGTGATGTCCAACCCATTAGGAAAATGCAGATCTCCCTGTAGGCAGCGGAACTAGTGGGTTTCAGAATCATCCTGCTGCCAACAGAGGCCTGGGATTGGGGATCGTCTCACTGGCAGCAGCTGGGGTCAGAAGATCTGCTTCCTGAATACCCACAAAATGTACATGTGTAAAAACAGAGGAGGGAAAAAGACTAAAAGAGAGAGAGAGAAAGAGAGGAGAGACTATACAGCACCACCACCCCCAACAACAGTCGCGTTGTGATCCCTCTGGTAATGTTACCCCGTTTTTTTGTTTATCATGAAAAGACCCCATTAAGGCCCCAACCCCATGAAACAGCAGACCAAGTCCATGACTGGCACCTTCAGAGCCCAGGGCAAATGCAGTGATTAGAGGGAATTTGCCAAAGGGCCTTTCTAGCTGAGGAAAAAAAAAAAAAGCCTCCTCGGAGAGGAATGCAGAAAATTCCTGGGCACACAGGCCCCTCTTTGTTGGCAGCCTGGTGGTATTTCTGGAGTAAAGAAAGGACAAAAAAATGGGATCTTAGACGCAAGGAGCATTCCAAGAAAATGGTTTTCAAAGACCTTCTTGAAACATCCCTTTTAACCTCCTCCCAGGAAGGGGGGGGGGAGGGGAATCCTGATAACGATGAATGACAAGAACTTCTACCCAGAGCCCCATTGATTGCCCAGCATAACCTTGGCCATCCTTAGTCGCAATATCGGCTTAGCGAGCTCTCCCTTGTCCTGCTGAGCCTCCTAGTTAAACAGTAAACCAGAGTTAAAGCCTTACAGATAGGAGCACACACACACACACACACACACACACACACACACACACAGCTTTACTGACAGAGTAAACTGAGATTTAGAATAACATGAAAGCAGCCAGCAGGAAAGCAGAGGGGTGGGGGGTGGGTGGGGGGGAGCGCGTGGAAGAGCAGACTGCGTGTGTTAACCATTTTTTACACTGAGACAAAGCGTAGAGAGGATATGCTGAACTATCACTACCCCGCCAAACATGTATAAGCAACCAGAACGAGAATCTGCAGGCAGACCGGACAGGGCGAAGGAGGGTGGATGGATGTAAGGACCCTGGGCATCTGTGGGCTGTGCTGGAGTTTACGTCTGTGCCCGAGAGCAGTGTCTGTGAGTCCGAACCCAGGGCACCAGTCAGCATAGCACATAGCACGCTCACACAGTTCCGACTGCACAATGGCCCAGGTCTATGGGAACGCTACCGCACCTCGTCCAGTACGCTATCCCAGGAAAACAAACTCTAGGTTTTGTTTGGTG
This sequence comes from Apodemus agrarius, assembly GCA_964023405.1. Classification (NCBI taxonomy): domain Eukaryota; kingdom Metazoa; phylum Chordata; class Mammalia; order Rodentia; family Muridae; genus Apodemus; species Apodemus agrarius. The sequence continues at coordinate 10,460,196 of OZ030026.1, read as the reverse complement.
GGAAGCTGCTGGCATGATAGGGGTGGGTCAGAACCCCACGCAATTCCCTTTTGTGTTGTTTGTTTGTCTTTAAAACAAGATTTAGGTCGTCCTCAGCAAGCCATTTTGTATATCCGAGTTTCTCATTTTTCTGAAAAGGGCTCCCCCCACTCACTCTCCACCACCCACCCCCACCCCCCGCCCCCACTCCACTCCCGCCCCTGCTGCCCCCCAACTCCCCAGCTTCCTAGGGCCCAAACAATTTTAATGACTTTTCTGCACAGTGTGCCCCTAAGTGCAATACCTTTCCTCATAACTCTTGTTATAGACTTATTTTATGTTCCATTTTAATGTCTGCTGGGCTGAGGGGAAGCAAAGTAATAATCATGTAATTCTAGTTGAAGGTTTTCCTCCCCTTTCTCCTGGGCCGCGATCTAATAAAATATTATTTATTTGCATCTTCGGGAGAGCCATTCGCTCACATTTTTCAAATCCGTAGGAAAGGGCTCGCAGAGGTGGTGTCTTTATTACTTCGTGAATGCCGTTCATTTTACTATTTGTTTTTAAATGCCATTTTACGGGTAACCAGTGGATTTACGTTACAGACCTGGAGGAGGATGCTATTTGGGGTACGCACAACAGACGCAAAACGTAGGTTGTGTTTCTCAGCGCTCATTCCACGGTTTGCTATATAACCATATAAAACCCGTCTCCCAGACTCTCCTTGCAAATAACCACGTGTACATAATTGTGGGGTTATTGTACCCCGTTTATGGCCACCCTTGCCCTTTCTAAGAGTTACCCCAATAAGTCTCTACCTGGGGGTGCACGCTCCTATAACGTTTCTACATCTGCACACCAAAAGAGAGAGCTCAGTCTGCCCGGTGTATCATTAAACATCACGTTTTGCAAACGCTAATGAACACGATGGTTTTTTTTTGCAGCATGCAATAGCGACCTAGGAAAACAACCGATGGACCCCTGTAATGCAGTTAGCAAATTCCCTCCCAGGCCTGGCCTGAAGCAGCTTTATTAGAGTGTTCATGGATAAAATCCTTAGGTTTGCCGACATAAAAGAAAAATCCATTTGAAAGAAATGTCCAGAGAAGAAAGGCATTTAAGTACAGCAGAGGGTCAATGTTCAGAATGTCCCCAATTCAGATACCTTATAAGTGGAGGGTACCTCTCCACCACTCCGGAGGCCTCAGAGAGCCTGCCTTATGTATAAATCCTGAACACATCTCCTAAAAAGATAAGGAGGAGCTTGGGAAATGGATCATCAAAGAAACACGCAGGGCCAATAAAACAAACCACACACAGACACAGAACCCTCGTTCGCCAGATCCCTCGTGCACAAACCTCGCAGCAGACGGTACGAGTTTTAAACCTAAGCTTTGCAGACGGCAATCTGATTTCCTATTTAAACCTGGGTCCTTAGCATGCTGACGTCAATGCAGGGGCCCTCAGACCGTCACTAGAGGCACACCAGGCTCATGGTAAATTGGAAAATAGAAATAATATGAATTGAAAAGGAAAGGAAGGAAGGAAGGACACTAGCTATCTTATGTATGTTTTCATATTTTGAGATCATTTTAATAGTATTACAATCCTTTCAAAACTCAACTAAGATGACGTCATATATAGCACTTCAGCTAATGAGATGTTTGTAATTTGGTTTGGTTTGGTTTGTTGCTCCCTGATAGCGAACCTTACTCTGGGGCCATTGCTGGGGCAAACCCTGACGACGGCGGCTGGGGTCTTTGGGAGCCACTGTTTTTTGACCCACCTTTGCAAGAACGAAAGCCCCAGGCGAGAAGGATGTTCTGAAGACAAGTCCTACTTTACAGGTATCTGAAGGGATTAAAAAGGTTTATCAGATTTATCTTCTTTTATGTATGAGCCTTTCCGAATGAGGTACGCATGCGCACTGCGCGCAGGCCCAGTGCGGGAGGTCGGAAGAGTCGAGGTAGAATCCTCTGGAACTGGAGCTCTGGATGGCTGTGAGCCGACACGTGGGTGCTGGAAATTTAACTGGGCTCTGCTGCAAGAACAGCAAGCGCTCTTGACCACCTCCGAGCCAACTCTCCAACTGCAAATTTTTAACGCTACCTATTTTTTTTTTAAAAGATTATTTTCCCAAGTGTTAGGACTATACTCTCAAGGCAGGAAAAAAAAATTAAACACACACACACACACACACACACACACACGGAGGAAATGCATCTTACAACAAAAGAGGGGGTGTGTTCTTTCCCAAAGCATCCCTTTGAGCTCTTTTCACAAAGGGTTGAATTGTGGGGGGCCCTGCCATGGCGGCTCTTGTCCTGAAACTAAACACCTGGTATTTTAGCCGTGACCACACCTTGTGAAAAGACAGTCGGGGTTGCTGTGAACAGAGCAGGTCTTGCTACGATCCTTGAAGGATCCCCTCTATTAACAGCAATTAAAGAGTTGAGATGTAATTTCAACCTCCTCCATGCAGGACCCTGCCTCACCCACAGCAGGAAATGGGCCCCGAGTCAGTGGGGCATGGCAGTAATAGAAGCCTGTGAGTGGGGCGCAGCCTGGCCCTCAGTATAAATCTGTCATAGACACACTCGCAGAGGAAGAAGGGCCCCTGCACACTGCGGTCTTTACACTTTCTGATGCAGATACTGATTTATGGTGCACGGGAAGTAGGGAGCCTTTGAGCCAAAGGGGCCTTGTGAATCAAGGCCATTTGTAGATTTCCGCCCCGCTCCAAAGAACTACACATTTATAATTGTGCTTGAAGTCAGACCCCTTCCAGCCCCAGGAGGCAGCGCCATTTGGTTGAAATAAAACGAAGGACTTTTCCCAACAGCTGGCCGGTCCTAGTTTCAAGTTTTAACAACAGGCTGAATGGATTGTGAGCGCTGGGGAAGGCGTCAGAGAGCATTATGCCAGACTTTCAGAGACCCTCTCCCTAGCTACCCTGTTTCCCATGTATATCAGGTTCATCCCAAGACGACCGGCCTCACTTTGAAGAGTCCCCGGGCTCTGTTACCCCAACACCAATGACTCTCTCACAGAGATAACTTAAAAACAATCCAGCTAAGACCATGCAGAAAATGTCTCCAGAGTTTCAGGCAAGGTGGAAAAGAAAAGAAAAGAAAAGAGAAGAGAAGAGAAGAGAAGAGAAGAGAAGAGAAGAGAAGAGAAGAGAAGAGAAGAGAAGAGAAGAGAAAGGAGGGAGGGAGGGAAGGAGAAAGAAAGAAAGAAAGAAAGAAAGAAAGAAAGAAAGAAAGAGAGAGAGAAAGAAAGGAGGAAAGAAAAAAGTCAGCTAACAGTAAATGAAATACCAGCCCAGTTAGTGTTAATTAATTAAAAACACAGTTTCAAAGTACCCCTAATAGAAGACTTCCTCCATGCAGCGAGTATCTGATTCAGAGAACGACTCAAACATTAAAAAAAAATCACACTCAGGGCGACTCTCGTGGTGCTGGCAGGGCCAAGTTCAATATTTTCCCTGTGAGGCATGCCTGTACTATAAAAAGAATGTGATGTTTGAAAACTAGTGTCTCTGCTCCGGGCTGCCATTCAACGCCTCCCCCAAGCTCGCCAGCCACATTTCAAGAGTACAGTATGAATCACGATCATGTGATGCTCCCCTCCTTGCCAAATTCTTTCATGCTGCTACCACAGTGTGCTCCCTCTTAGGTCTCTGCCAGCAGCTCCCGTCCCTGGGCCAAGACCATCACCGTGAGTACTGGTGGAGAGGCACAGAGCCCTCTGCTCCAGGCCCGCCAGCCAGGAGACAAGGAGGCGCATTATTGTAGACACGGCCATGGTTGCTCTGACGGGGGAGAAGGACCATTGAGAGATGGGGCAGAGAAATAGTAACAGAAAGGATGAGACATGCAGAAAGGGGGCTGCCGAACCGGGAAGGTTGTCTCTGTCGGGCTGGCACGGGATTGGGGTTCCTGAAATTCAGTCATCTAATTCTCCTGATAGGGTGATCACCGACATCTTGGGTGGGGATACTGAGGTCTGACAATGTTGTGACACGCACAGCAAAGAGAGGCAGAGAGGACTGGAACTCAGACCTCTGCAGACACCTTATCCGTCTCGACTGTACCCCTGGTTCATCAGATCACGGTCGGAGCATCCGGTAAGTCCTTCTTTGACCATCTTGGGCTGCCCACGTGTTTATGGTACCTGTTCCAACAGGACATACCATATGTAGGCAAGTATCTGTCACCCAGATGAGCAATCGCAGGGTCATTCCTCCACAGTCCTTGTCACGGAACCATCCTTAAGCCTTACTGTCACCCCAAATGCTGCTCTGGCGTCACCATGGAAACCAGGAGTGTATGGAGGAAAATACCGTCTTTTTTTTTTTTTCTTTACATGGTGAATCACTTCTAATGGAGGCTCTGAGGGCTTATCCCTTACTTACCACGGGTTTCCTTTGTATCCGTTTACTGCTGTGGTTAACTGCAGATGGCTGGCCAGTTTTCTGTGAGTCTTCTGTAAGCCTGGCACTCTCTGGATCCTCAGAGGCAGACATGAATGGTGAACCTGGGATGCTCTCTGGAGTTAACAATGCCTGTTTATCCCCGTCTTTCCAAAAGGCCCCTTAGGTCCTAGGGTTTGGCATCAAAGCAGTGTTTACATCAGAAAGATGGCTGTGCCAAAGGGCGGATGAAGGGGCTGAAGGAAACACAGAGGAAGCAGCCGTGTGGACCCACCCACCACAGCCTGAGGGGGGGTGGGGGTGGGGGACACCACTCAGTATTTCTGTTTTGCGTGAGGGCAAAATCTGTGTGGCAGTGTAGAGAAAGGATGGCCCATGCGCCTAGTTTGAGATAGCTGTGTGATACAGCTGCTCTCCATCCCCCCTCCCCCTCCCCCTCCCTCCCCATCACCCCTGCCCCCCACCCCCACCCCCACCTCCATCCCCCCCATCACCCTACCCAAGGTTCTACATTTCACACAGAATGTTAGAAATGTAGTATTTGGAATAACACCAGGTGTTAGCGCTGCTCTTTCCCATCGATCGAGTCATAGGAACATGATCCTGAGAGAACAGGAAGGTTTGTGAAAGGACTCTGGCCCACGCCTACAAATGCGATCCGTCCACTTCACCCAACAAACATCAATGATACTGCAAGGACGTCTCAGGCTTTGCTAAGGGCTGGACACACAGACTCCCCTGATCCTAGGGGAGCTGGGATTGCTAAGAAGGTAAGATATTTTAAGTTAACCATTTTAGCTGTGCCCTGTGCTCGAGAACTAACTCAAGAGTGTATTGGGGAGGGTGGTATGTGGGCAGCTCTCCCTGGATTAAGTTGTTTCGTGGACAACACCAGCCCAGAGGGATTTGTTTCTTCCCAACTCTGCGACTTGGTGATGTCACGGCTCCGTGGATCCTTATTTACTACAACAACTATAGGGGAAAAACAAAACAAAACAAATGTAGGTGTAAAAGAATGGGGAAGGTCATCGGGACTTCCTTTAGAGGGGAGAGCAGAAGAAATTTTTAGGGTGGCCGGTCACACAAGCAAGTGGAGGACATAAGAAGCAGGTCCCCTCTGAGGTCCAGCTGCCCTGCCTGTGCTGTCACTGTCGGACGACGGTGGCTTTACCTCTGTGTCTTGCTTCTTTCATCGGTAGCATGAGCCTGATAGTAACACTTATCTCACAGGCTTTATTTCTCAAGGGAAACGCAATCTTCACAATAGCCCCGGGACGGGTTTTCCCATGACCTAATCCACTTCGCAGTTCAGGTTCGTCAACAGCCACCTACCCACGGCTCTAACGGTACAGGCTGACCCACCTGCCACCCTGCTAGCTGCAGTGCTTGGCCCGGCACCCTGCTGGCCTCCTGTGCTGTGTTTCACAGCATCCTCAGACCAGAAACTCTCTCTCTCTCTCTCTAAACCACCCATCCGCTTCTATGCGGAGGTGTGCGTGTTTGAACTCTCACTTATTAGATGCATGTTTACTATGTTAGTAATATGTCGGTGGTGTCATGAGTCTCCTGTGAACTACAGCTGCTCTGAGCACCCTCAACTCAGGGCTAACATTGCTTCATTAGAGGAACAAGTACTGAACCACACCGGGTGCTTGTGATAGAAATTCTTTTTCTTGGGGTTGGGATGGGGGGAGGGGAGGAGATGGCTCAGTGATTAAGAGCACTGACTGCTTTTCCAGAGGTCCTGAGTTCGATTCCCAGCAATTATACGGTGGCTCACAACCATCACTAATGGGAGTAGAGGCCCTCTTCTGGTGTGTGTCTACAGACACACAGTGTCTACAGCTACAGTATACTAATAATTAAGAAATATTTTTTTAAAAAAAAATTCTTTTTTTTGGTGGGGGGACTTGAGAGGTGGAAAAATGATAATAATCCTGTGTTCATTACACCAGTTTTAGCAAAATCCAAACGAAAGGGGCCTAGAAAAATGATTCGGAGGCTAAGAAGCACTGGCTGATCGTCCAGAAGACCAGGGTTCTATTGCTGGTACCTACATGGTGGCTCAAAGCCATATGTAACTCTGTCAGATTCCTCGGGATCTGACACTCTCTTCTGGCACCTATGGGCACCAAGCACGTGTGTAGTGCTCAGACATGCATGCAGGCAAAACATCCATACACATTAAATAAATAAATAAATAAATAAATAAATAAATAAGACTTTTTAAAAAAAATCGAAATGTGAGAAACCGTAACTACCTAACTACCTATCAGGATACTCAAAGTCATGTGACAGGTACAAATATGCAGTCTGGGACTGAGTGTCACAGCCTGGCTGGACGGTCACAAGTTTAATGCTATCCTAGGCTGTAATGCAGGACCAACCTAGTCAACTTGACGTGCTAAGATGAGGCCCTGTTTCAGAAATATGTTAATGAGCAGGGTCCGTGAGAAGCTCCGTGGGTGAAGGCTCCTGCTCCCAAGTTTGACAACCTGCGGCTGTCAGTCCTAGAACCCACATGGTGGAAGGAGAGAGAGACTCCACCCCTGAGGATTGCCCCTGACCTCTGCCGCTTACAAACCTAACACCTTATAGTCAACAACATGCCAGATTTGGGTTTGAATCCAGATTCCCTCCTCTGAGGACCTCCGTGTTGTCTGGTAGCCAGTCTCCCTCCCCTACGAGGCCCCGCAAGAAAGGTGCATTAAAAGGATCTCCCTTCTAAGAGATCCAGGAAACCCAGAAGCAGCGGCTGTGTGGACCTGCCTGAACAGGGTGATGGCAGCAGGGACCAAGGGAGCCCGGGAGCCTTCTCCTCAAGGGAAAGGTCAGACTGAAGTGACCTGAGAGCGACCCTTCATACCCCGCTCAGTATCCCAGCTCCTCCACACCACAGCCTCTCACGCTGCACGCTGCTTACACCACAGCCACAAGGAGACACGTGCCACCCATGCTTAAGAATCTGATCTTTCTCTTGATCAATGTCAGCCAGTGACTCACTTTAAAAGAGGGCAGTCTTGGGGCATGCAACTTGAAAATTTACCTCACCCACTAGCTACCATTGTTCTTGTTATTTCTCTTATTAGGACTCCAGGCAGGAAATATGGGAGGGGCGGGCAGCCTTGCAAATAACCTATGGAATGTTGAGTGTGTGCTATAAGACACGCCAAGTGTTCCAGCATCTCCCTTATTCCCAGGAGTGTGCACCTTCCAGAGACTGTCACCGGGGCACAGGCAGACAAGGGAACGAGACAAGCATTAGCTCATGTGACACACCGCGGCGCTTGCCAAATGGAAGAGAATGGAAACTCGGAGGAAAACATTTTGTTTTCAATCTACAAGGATATTAATAAAACTCAAGCCCAGCATTGTGGCTACAGTTCCCAGGAAGAGCTGTGTTCTTCAGCCAAAAGAACAGAACAACAGACTTTTGTGTCTCTGAACTATGTATCTCGTGATGTCATTGAAAACTCTGCTATTCATCATGAACACGGCTGCCTGGAAACACGTCTCTCTCTCTGACTTGGGCACCGGGAGAGAAAACTTGAGGATGGATTCCCGCAGCAAAATTTGTAATTCAGACACAGTAAAGCCAAGGAGTGCAGTTTGACCCCTCACGTGATAATTCAAAAGCAAAAGCCTTTCCTAGATAAATATTCTAAGAAGCTGCAATTAAAACCAAACTAAATGTCCATAGGGCCAGAAAGAGGATAGAGAAACATACACATGTCATTGAAAAAAGGGCGAATCTCAATGCAAATAGAATTCATACTACACATAGGAAAAAGGGGGCAAATTACACACCAGCAGCACGCATTCACTTTGTGTTTGGTACCACTGGAAGAAAATTCCCATTTGGAAGCCACAGGAGGTTGATGTTTTAAGTCAACATTTCTATGATACTTAGTATGATCCAGGTGCACTGTGAACCACTTCACATGGGAACGAAGTTAATGGCCTCAACAGCTATTATTATCGATAGAGTTATTGATTCCATCGGGGCAAGTAGCCTGGACATCAAAGCCAGAGCCTGAGAGATTGCTTGAAAGCAAGAACAAGCAAGACCGGCCATTGTTTGTTGTGCTGTAGCTGGAAATATTTACAATTTGGAAGGTAGCCCTGGCAATAATGGCGCCCAGCCTTCAATTCACAGGTGACAAAAACAAACAAACAAACAAACAAACAAACAAACAAAAACCAGTGCAGAAGCAGTCATCTGTCACACTTAGAGGCAACCAGGATGTACCATGGGAGCTAAGAGCACAGGACAATTCCACTCTCCACACGAGCTTCCTCTTGAGCTACTGAAATCCCTGCCTTCCTTCCCGCCCAAGTATCTCACTGGGTGGTAGAAATCCAGTGAGCCACAGTAGAGCCCCTGTACAATGCCAAGCACCCAGGGAGGGCTGAGGAAATGTCCAATGCTGTTACATTGATCAGTATTCAATGAGTCACAGGCTGGTTTCCGAACAAGAGACAAAACACTTTTTGAGTCGGAGACTGAGTTTCTTACTCCAGCGCAGAGTCCTTATCCCTAAGGTGACAAAATTCAAGCCAGCAACAGTGTTTTCTCCTAAGGTACTATTAGCCACCGTTGGACACCTTGACCTTCTACCCCTAGGGCCAGCCTTGCATCCTCAAGGAAGTGTTTTCTATCTAAATATCACGTGGAACTTGAACTCTGAAGGTGCTAGGTGCCGTCATGGAACGCGAGGTGTCTGAACAGTCTCCAAGGAGAACTTGGCTGGAGGCTGGCCAACCCTCAGAACTCTAGGGCTGCGTATTCATTCATAGTTCCCCCCCAACCCCTCTGTGTGTGTGTGTGTGTGTGTGTGTGTGTGTGTGTGGTCTGCCTGCCTCTCTCTCTCCCCTATCTCTGGCCAGTCCTTCCGCAAAGCCATGTCCGACACCCTATTCAAGCCAGAGATCCTAAGCACACCTTTTCTTGACCTTAATATTTAAGGGGACCTTATTTTTGTTCTTGACCCACGCACTCCTACTTCAAGCTGGGCTATTCATGGGAACTTGTACACACCAGGCATGCAGGTACTGCAGCTCACATGGGAGGAGGCCAGAGAGCAACCTCTATTCATGTAGGCTCAGGAGAGACTGCCCTCGGGTCCTTAGGGTTGGAAGCAAGCACCCTTACCAGCTAAGCCATCTTGCCTGCCCAGCCACTGTGGTCTCTCTTAAGATGTATTCCTTATGGGGTTCTGGGGGGGGAGCTACTCTGTCTTAGATAATCTCTTTCTAACAGATGGGGTTCTTAACAAGCCCCCTGCCTTTTCCGTTACACCCGCAAGACAAATCTGTCTTAATGGGGAACGGACCAACACTGACTGAAGGCGGCTCCCGGTGATGGGCAGAGTACCACCTTCTTTGCTGGCACTTTCTCATTCCGTCTGCACAACCCTTAAAGGCTCTGACTGGCAGCCCTATTTTCCAGATGAGCTCTTAAGGCTGAATAGATTAAAGCACTCTGTCAAGGTTACCGAGTTAGCAAGTGGCCTATTAAAACCCAAGATGTGGGCCTCGGGAAATGTCATCTCCACTTCAAGTTGGGCCACTGCCCAGATGTGCAGTACCTTCTCTGGGCCTCAGTTTCCCATCCTTGGGAAGATTCAACCATGCTCCAGGTTCCCTTCCGGCCTCAGGCTTGGTGCCTGCTACAGCAGCCCTCAGGGAGGGCAGCTTTGTTTTGAGGGCTCAGCTGCTCTGGCAGGGCCACCCGGGCTCTGCCCTGTTTTGTTTCTGCTGCTGGACCCAGTATAGACACAGTCCTGGCAGCGGCACGGCGGAGCCACAGAAGCTTCCTCCTTCCCTGAACTGCTGGCGGTTTCGGTAGGAACCAAAAGGGTGTGCAGGGGCCAACTGGCAGAACTGCCCAGACTAGCAGCAGGATTCTCCCAGGAGTCACGGAAGGGCGGGCGAGCCTTCTGTCCAGCTCCCTGCAAAGGTTGCTTTGGGCATGCAGTCACCAGCTGTGTCTGCGCTCCTTTCCCTGTGGGCAGGGCGGCCAGCTTTGGTGAGAGACTGAATGCTGGGAGGTAATGAATGCTCTGGGGTTCCATGCCAGCAGCTGACCGCCCAGGGACAGGAGATGGAAACACCGATGAGCAAAAGCCACATCCAAACCTCACAGCCTGGACCTCCGAGTAGGCTGCAGAACCAGCCCTGCCAGACGCTGCCCTCCAGCCATGTCTGGGCCGAGGGAACAGGCTACAGTTGCAAGAGGGAACAGGCTACAGTTGCAAGAGGGACCGAGGGAGGGTGGTACCCTTCCCCTTACAAGCTGTAAGACTGGGTTCTAGGCTCAGCAGGGCCCTTCTCCGGTGCTGGCTCCGTGCAGGAGTCGAAGATATGGAGAGGATTCCCCTTCCTTCCCCTCCCTGTCTCTTCCACAGCCTAGGACACGGCTGAGGCCTAGATCGTTGCTCCAATCGTAACAGGATCGGTCAGCTACTTAGTAGCATGCCAGCGGATTTGTGGGAGTGATGTTTTGTTTTGTTTCGCTACTATTAAGGGAGATTGCTTCATAATCCTTTAACCGTTTTTAGCCAAGTGTTATTTACATATCCTGGCCAGCAAAGGGGGGTGATTAACACGCAGCAAGAAGGCGAAGGGAATGAGGAGGCTGTGTGAGTCAGGAGGCACAAACAACATCTGCACCAAGGAACCGGACCTGTCTCTTACACCAACAGAACACACAAAACTCGCAAACTGGAGACACTCCCGGGACAAGGAGAAGCGGTGGAGGTAGGTTGGAAGAGGCCAGCAGTGTTTGTCTGATTCTGCCTTTTCCCTGTCTACGCTCTGAAGGCAACGCCTTGGACACCCATAGCATCTTCAACATCGGTGCCTTGCCCTAGTAATAGACGGCAGAGACTTGGTGCCATCCCAAACTCCCAGACCAACAAGAAAAGCAGCGATGTTTGTGTGGAACCGTATAGAAATTACCAAATGCGAGAGCGTGGCTTTAAATGAATGCTGTCAATCAGGATTTACTGGGTGATGTTAGATCATGCCAAACTCCGGCGTGGAAAGACTCCACGGAGCCAGTTATGATTAATGTCACTTCTTGGAAGAGCAGTGAAGGAACTGCCACAAAGCCCCGACCTGGTGGTTTTGTTTTTGTTTTTAAAGTAAAAGAAACCTCAGCCTCAAGATTCAAGTCTTGGAACAATGTCTTCTCATCCAGGAGAAACCATTTAACATTCTCTTGGCTGGAGGCTGGCCAACCCTCAGAACTCTAGGGCTACATATTCATTCATATTTCTCCCCCAACCCCTCTGCGCGCGCGTGTGTGTGTGTCTGCCTTCCTCTCTCTCCTATTTCTGGCCAGTTCTTCCACACAGCCATCTCCGACACCCTATTCAAGCCACAGATCCTCTCTAAGCACACCTTTTCTTGTCCTTAATGCTTAGGGAGCTTCTGTTTTCCCATCTAGTTCTAAGATGAGCTATTTGAACACAAAGACCTAATGAGATTGCCAGCAGTAGCCTTCATTTTAACCTTTAAATACCAAGGGCAGCACAGACTTGTAGAACAACAATAGTAACAACATTTTTTTTTTAAAGTTTTCCTAGCTCTTTTGGAAGAAAAAAAAAAAAGGGGGCAAGGCAAGCAAAATAACAGCAACAGCAACAACAACAAAAAAAACAACAAAACAAACAAAGGGAGAAATAACTGTACCCGGAAGTTTTAGGAGAAGAGAGGGCAGTGACCCAGGGCAGTGGGCAGAGGTCTTAGCAATCTGCTCTCAACTGGAATGTTCTGCAGCGTTTCCCTGGGATCATATTCTGCAGTGACCAGGAGTGACTGTCAAAGCTCCGTGGATGGATTTCAGGATGTGAAAGTGGCCCCTCCCAGCTTTAGCAGTCTACATTTTTTTTTTTTTTGTAACCACTTGCATACTTTTGGTCAACCGCTGTAAAATAAACAGACCTTCCCAAATGTTTTTGTTGTCTTTGACAGCACGGCAATAATTCATTTGGAACGCTGAGGAGGGACAGATTCATATTTAATGCGGCCGCCAGGCTGGCTTTTATGATTTCTATTTATCAAATTGTTTTTGCGTGAAGAGATGCCAGACTGAAAAGAGCCTACCACATTCTGGAGATGTGTTGAGTTTATATCTTCACTCCGAGTTCCCAGCGACATACATACGTGTGTGTGTGTGTGTGTGTGTGTGTGTGTGTGTGTACAACGTACTATGTCTATAAATATATATATAGCATACTTAACATATATCTGCAATGATATTTCTCTAATACATTTACTGGTTTTGTACTTGGACTTTTGTTTCAAACATGAGAAGCGTAGCTTCTAAATTATGGTAATTTTTACCCATGCAAATGAGGGTTTAAATTAATATTTATTCCTCCTTGGAAAAGTCTGGAGGAAATATGTCCTAATGTGTTTTATGCTTATTTAGTTAATACTCTTGATCCATTTTCTCTGGATCATATATATATATATATATATATATATGAAATATATATGTAATATGAAATATATATATGTATATATCAAGCATAATATCATTTATTTAAAAGAGCTTGACTTTCCCTTGGAGTTGGGATTATTGATATAGGTTATTGATATAGAACAGAATAAATTATTCTCATGTCAGGAATGAAAGGAAATAGCTTGAGAAACCCCACAGACTCCGTGCACTGTAGCCCAGGATTCCTTTGCGGAGAATGACAGTCGCAGGACGAGGCTGAAGTCTGGGTGGCCTTTGCACTTGTTTCTTCCAGCCTGATCGACATGACTGGAGCCGTAGAGTTTCTGATCGGTATGAAAAAAAAAATCTTGCATTGAATTTAAAGCAGAGGCCAGGAGATTATCAGGAGTCACCACACCTGTGCTCCTTCACAGTGATTCACCCTGAATGCCAGGGCTGGCTTTTGGGCTTCTCCAGCAGAGAGCAGTGAAGCACCACAGGAGACTACAAGCTGGGGACCCCGCCAAAGTAGAACCGGCAGGCCTAGCAGACTCACAAAGAAATTGCATTTACAGATCTAAAAGAGTAGATGTTCACAAAAATTCGATGCACTAGAATCATTCACATCACCACATATATTTAGGTAGTTTAAGCATTAATGTCACTTGGAAATAAGGAAGATAATTGGAAGGGAAAGAAATGTTTTTCCAAAAGTGGCTTCCTCTTTTAATTCTATAAGGTTACCCATTTACTACAGTACTCTCTCTCTCTCATCTGCATTCCGGATCACCTGATGTCTGCTCTTGGATCCCTGGCACCTACCTTGGCAGATCTTCCTGCATCCTTTCCCGACAGCTCAAGAAAGCCTTGGGGAATGGTAAGGCAGTGCAGACAGGGTTGGAGGCAACACTGTTGCCAAAAGATCCATTCTGCTTTCAATGGCTAGAGTTCCAGCAGAGGTACACATGGGCGGGACATGGGAAGGGTTCTTCCGGGGTGAAAGCCATTCAAGGCATTAAACAAGGACTGGTTAACAGTGCAACACAAAAGGGTGCCTGCTACCCAAACACCTAACTGCTAATCTGGGGTGGGGCAGTGCCTTGGCATAGGCAGTGCAGTGTAAACAGGTTCTTCCAATCAACAAGCACCATGACGGAGTAAAGGTTGTGCTTCACTGATTTGAACAAAAACAGCCCTTGTCACCAAAGGAAGTGAGGCTTTCCTGTTCCTCGATGTGGCGCACACGATCTGATCTGTTACTTTTCTCAGGTGGGAAAAAAAAAAAGTAATCTTTTCTCTTTTTTAAAGAAAAGTTATCAGGGAGGAGATCTAAAAATCCAGACGGGTCAATTCATTCATTTGCTTTACTGAAGTGGAGAATAATACCATCTGTAAACACTACACAAACTTTTGGCCAGTCCCCATGCCAAAAAAACGTTTCTCCTCCTTGTCTTTCAAAGCACTGGACTCGAACGCCAGCCTCTGTATGCAGACTGCCAAAATACAAAGTGAAGCAGGGGTCCCTACACATCAAAGGGGAGAGGGCAACGTGGCGCTGTGCCCGAGAAAGCATGCCGTAGTAGAGCTGAGCGAACTTTGCAGGGACCGGCTCACATCAAAAGTTGCAGCCCTGAGTTTTAGTTTTCCCAGAGACTGGTGTCATTTGACCTCGTTCTGCAAGCCCTGCTCAGCCATTCTATCTGCTGGTCTTGAAGAAAGCCACGCAGCCCTCTCCAGAGTTCTCTGTGGAAAACCTCCCAGCAAAAAAATAAATAGCTCTGGAGGGCAGACAAAGCTAGTATGCCAGTCCACACCAGCCTCCTGCAACTCCAAGACAGAACTGCAGGAGCAAGAGTTCTCCTGTGTCACACAGGTCAGCCCACTGCCTCTTTGTCTTTTCCTGGGGGTTTGTTCAGAAAGTCTCCAGCTCTTTCTTTCTCCCCCAACTCCATTTTTTTTGTTGTTGTTGCTGTTATTCTTTTTTGTTCTTATCAGTTCAAACAAGAACAATGAATTCCTCAGGCCCACAAGAATGTGACAAGGTGTCACCAACGGCCACCAGGAAGGTGATGTATGGCCCATACAGCTCCCATTAATCACTTCACAGCCAGGACTACAAAGAAAAAGCCAGCCACCCAGAGCTGAGTTTGAGGCCCTCAAGTCCTGCTCCAGCTCCAAGGTCCTTGAAGAGGCTCACCTGTACAGACGGACAGACTGACTGACTCACACACACACACACACACACACACACACACACTCACACAGGCATACACAGCATCCCAAGTTCTTTCCCTGCACAGACATAGCAGGACACTATTTAAGTTGATGGGCTTTAAGGACATGTTTACAGGGCTTTCCTAAAGGCTTCCTGGAAAGTTCTATTTGAAACTCTACAATTGTGGTTTGTAAATGGCGAAAGCATTTGTTCTTACGTGACAACGTGACTTTTAAGAACCTGGGGACTTTTAAGTGGTGAAAAGTGACTCTAAGGTTTCAAGAATCATAATCCAAAGCCAGGAGACGCATGAATTCCAGGCTAGCCTGGGCTACATGTCTCAAACAACTAAAACCATTCGGAAGTAGAAAGTGTTTTGACCGCTTTATGGTGACATGAAGAATGACTGAAAATTACCAATGTAGAATCTCTTTCTAGGTTCACATAGGACATGGGTCACTTGGAAGAAAAATTAAGTATGTTGTTGCGTATGTGCTAAAATGTGAAATGGAATGATGTCTTCCATTACAACCTTGCACAAAGTAGCCAATTCCCATTAAACATTAAAAGCCAAAGGTATGCCCACGTTTTAATATGTTGAGCCCTACACTATGATTTGGGAAGAAGCGGGCAACATCCATATTGAGAACAAAAACTTTAGAAATACTTAAATGCCGGCGACAGACTAATTCCATGGCAACTTAGAATCCGTCTGTGGAAGCCATGATACAGAATTCCTAATTTTTCTTTAAAAGTACCTTGCATGGACACTGAGGTGGATCGCAACTGCTAGGTAAACTATTTGTAAGCACTTATGCACAGGATAAACTGGACTGTAGCTACTACATCCCCATAAAACATACTTACAAAAAAATAAATAAATAAAGATTTTTCCAGAGAAATAGTTTTGTCAAAACAAAACAAAACAAAACAAAAAAAAAAACAAACCCCTCCCTAACTTCGACAGTGAGGGGAGACCAGAATCAGGCAGATAGAATGTAGTTCTGTTTCTTCTGTCTAAGTGCTTTTAATTTGAATAAAATATCCCACAAGGAGCTGAAGAAGCACTGCTGGGTGCATCCCTAACTTGCTAACCCGATTTATTCTCTGTAAAAACTATTAAAAAAAAAAACAGTTCAAAGAAAAGAGGAGATGGAAGCGGAGCGTGGCCACAGCATCGGCACTGCAGACCGCTAGCTGATAGTGGCCTTGACATGGGAAACGACAGACCGAACACATGGAACTGTCTATGGAGGACTATTCGCTCTACTTAATGGACTTGTAACTCAGGCCAGGTTGCTGGACATTGCAGTTTGTACGGCCTCTAAATAAACCACCTGAAAGTAGTGTCCTTGGTTGATTGCTTGTCACCAATACCCAATTAAAAAGTGAAATCACCTGGCCACAGGTGTCATTAGCACAACCAAACAGGGGTATAGCAGGCACAGGAGCGTGTTCTAGGCTGAGAGTGGAGGAGGAGAAATTCCATCTGGGACTATGCTGAAGGAATTCTTTTTGGTAGTAACTACTGAATGCTATTTAGCATGGGAAATTCTTTTGACACATCCACATTTCTAACTTAAAACAAAAACCAACGATGGCGTGGGTATCGGATTACACAGCAGGACTAAAAACATTACTACTGGGCAAAAGTCTTTCCGGCTGGATGGAGGGAGATGAGAACCTACTAGTACATGCAAATCTATGAGACTCTAATATTTCTTCAGTGGGGCAGGGGGGGGGGGCTGAAGAAAGGTCTCTTGCAAAACACTACTCTGTTTTCTTGCGGTGAGGTGACAAAGTAGAAGGGGGACAGAGGGTAATCAGGGATGACTGTCTACATACTGCCCATATTTTTAAGACTCCTTGAAAAGATATTAACCTTGATATCGTTACATGAAGGTCCAGGATAGTGGACATGTTAGAAT
This sequence comes from Apodemus agrarius, assembly GCA_964023405.1. Classification (NCBI taxonomy): domain Eukaryota; kingdom Metazoa; phylum Chordata; class Mammalia; order Rodentia; family Muridae; genus Apodemus; species Apodemus agrarius. The sequence goes on along the minus strand of OZ030026.1, from coordinate 10,443,190 downwards.
CCCAGGCATCTATTTATCATAAAGAAAACATATCTTGCCGGTCGGTGGTGGCACATGCCTTTAATCCCAGCACTTGGAAGGCAGAGGCAGGCGGACTTCTGAGTTCAAGGCCAGCCTGGTCTACAGAGTGAGTTCCAGGACAGCCTGAACTACACAGAGAAACCCTGTCTCGAAAAGAAACCAAAAAGAAGAAGAAGAAGAAGAAGAAGAAGAAGAAGAAGAAGAAGAAGAAGAAGAAGAAGAAGAAGAAGAAGAAGAAGAAGAAAACATATCTTGCCCAGCTTTCAGGGAGTCTTGAGGGTAAAGCTAGAGCCCCACATGGAGAGCATCCACTCAGAGGACACATATCCACAGGTCACCTGTACACCACTCCACTCCAAGGACACCTGTGGACGTCTTAGGCCTCTTTCTGAAAAAGAAAACTAAGACACGTCTTCAGATGGCTTGTGTCCCTATTGGTAACCGTAGATGTGTGTATGAGAGTGAATTGCTCCCATTGGAACGATGATTAACATTTCTCATGTCCTTTGACATCCTCAGGGACCTAGCTACAAACTTTCACTCAGTGTGACCAACAAAGTTCTCAACCATATATAATAGACCAGGTACCTCTAAAGATGTCTTTTATATATGCACTAGTCTGATAGATTGTATCACCTTGTTATAGATGTGTATTTCTTGATTTTATTTTGGATGTGAAAGAAAAACATTTTTTAACTTTGTATTATATGAAAATGTAGAGGGTAAATCCTTACATTCCTGATGTAAGGTATCAGTAACATAGCCCAAGACCCAACTCCATTTAATATATAATAATGGAAATATGAAATTTTCCTCAGATTTGCCTTCTTCATCACGACTGTGCTCAAAAGTACAATAGGCCATGAGGTGGGGCACAATGAAATCTCATTTTTTGTTTGCTATTAATTCATTAATATTATTACCAATTATTATCAATAATTAATATTAATTCATTACTATTGTTAAAATAATAATTAATAACTATTAATTCATATCTGTCAGGCTGCCTTATAGTATTGTCTTTTTTTTTACTACTTGTGAATTTCACAAGGGTAGGGACCATAAATTAATCCCTATTTATATTGTACATCTTAATCGTCTAAAGAAACAAAACTGTCACTATTGTGACTGTTGTATCCACATGGGCAAACACAGGAGTGAGACTTGGAAACAGGTCCCCGTGTCTCCATCTTCATTGGTGGCTTTACGATGACCATTTGCTAACGATGGAAGCTACCAAATAAGACTACAGGGATGTGCTAGGCACATGTGAGCACTTAGGGACATAGAAGATGTACTATACACGATATGCACTATACACACTATATAGACACGCATAACTTTATGTCCAATAAAGTACTGACTTTCTATCAAGTTTTCTAATTTTTCTACAGGAAGTTAAACTTATCTTGATAAATGTGATTCTCTGACAGTGATACTGAAAGATTCTCCTTTCCCAGGATGATTGCCCTCCTCCAAGATGAAAAACATACCTGATATCATAACCGCTGACATCTATAATTAACTTGACTCAGTGCCAAAAAGGAAAGAGAAGATACGGAGAGGAGCTAAGGCTTTTCTACCGAGGGTCTGTAGGAACGTTCCCACGGAGTCATTCATTCCAAACATACCTGGCGCCAGAATCCAATGGCCCCATCATGTGGACACAGACCCACAACTTGGACACACTCATTCCGCAGATGCTTTTTATGATAAGCACTGTGCTCTGCAGTGCCAGAATCAAAGATCAATGAGACACAAGTTTCATGCAGGAAAGGTCCATTACTGAACGGTCCCAGCACAATGTGATAGGTGCTCTGATTCAGGCGTGTGTCAGCTGCCTTGACAGAGAAGATACGGGATATGATTCACAAAAGGGACTGCCGTATTGGGACTGGGTTTTGGGCGATGAAGTGAGATTGGTTCTGACGGAGAAAAGGGATAAAGAAAACACAATCTGACCGCAAGTGTGAAAGAGCCCATGCAAGATGGGGGAGAAAAAAAAAAAAAAAAAGACAAACCAAAACTATTCTTTATGAATGAGGAAGTATAAACTGCAGCCAGTGGGTTGTAGGAAACAAGATCAGAAGGCAGCCTCAGTGCTATGTCAACATAAAAGGTTTAGACCTTTATCCCTTGGGAGAACGGCAGCCATTGAGAACTTTGGCTAGGAAGGATGGCGTTTCTGCTTTGACAATAACGCCTGAGCGCTATCTGGGGTGAGCTGAGCAGAGAAGAGACAGGGACAGCAGCTACTCAGAGGACTGACAGTTAGGTGAGCAGGGATGAGAGACCGTACAGAGAAGAGAGGATGGAGGGAGGAGGAGGGAGCTCCCAGCGTTTGGATCAAGGCAGACCTAGGAGCACTGGGACCTAGGAGCACTGAGACCTAGGAGCACTGAGACCTCGGAGCACTGAGACCTAGGAGCTAAGTCAAGGCTAGTCTGATGGAAGAGAACATTGTCCAAGCTAAGAGAGCGGGCATTGAGATGCAATTTGCTGAAATATAAGATGTGGATGGAACTATCTTATGGAAGGAAAACCAGAGAGGGTCTGCCTCCCGAATAATGGAGATGCGCCACTGGCTCTCAGCATGCCAGACAGTCCAGCAAGAAAGGACTCAGGAGGTCAAGCATTTGTTTCTGGGATCTGAGATGGGAAACCATGAAATGGGTATTTTAGAGCAGACGTTTAACAGGGACTGAGGAGTGCGACGGCCTTTTCAGTGTAGAGTGCCCGTGAAGCCGCATTTAAACTGTGTTCTGTCTGTGAAGGATGAATAGAAGCCAGCACCACCCTCTCTCTCTCTCTCAGAGGTGGAAGTCACAAAGAGAGCTTCCCTTCCATGGCAAAGGCTTTCAGCCTACAAAGAAGAGGTTGCACTTCCGCCTCCTGCTATACCCGAACCCCGAAAACTCGGGAGTGTTCTGGGGTTCTAAGACAAGTCTGTGATACCCATAGAGGTCAAGCAGGTTAGTTAAGTATGCCATTGAAACCAAAGGTGGTTTCTCTGTTTCTGAGCTTTCCGGGGTGATTTTCACAGACACCCCCCCTCCCCCACCCCGCCAGCCGCCCGCTTGACATAGCTCCGTGGAGCTGGTCACACCGGAGTGCAGACGAAAGTGCCCAGAAAAAGAACGTGCCCTCTCACCCAGAGGGAAATCCACACTTTCCGAATCCCCACGGGAGAGAGAGAAGGTGATGGAGAAAACATACCTCTACCTCATTACCTTTTGGCTTTGAGAATTTAGACACAGACCACTCAGAATCCCCCAGAGAAGGGGAAAAATAATAGCTGAAGGCCAAGCCAAAAATGTCTCCTGCTTCTATTAATGGCCTTAAATTTATTTTCCATCCACACGCTGGAGGAAGAGATCCATTTAAATGGATTAAGAGGCCCAGGAAGAGACACTGAGGCAGGTGTTGGTGAACAAGCTCTGTTGTCAGAAAATAAATATTTTAGGCTTTGTTTAGCTAGATGGTCTCCCTGACAGGTCCTATCTAACCTGTTACCACAGAAAAAGGGCCGCCACCAGCAATACGCGCGCAAGCAGGTTGCTGAGCCCAGAACAAATTTTTGCAGATACAAAAACTCACTGACATCTTCATGCAGTAAAGCGCTAGTTGTTTTTTTTCCCCCTCTCTCTTTTAAAATCATTTTCAAACACAAACATCTGTATTTTAGACACGTATTTCGGAGGTGGGGGAACACGGGGTCTCGCTCCCATCCCCCTACCCAAGAAGTAGTTGGAGCTGCAGGTACTGGGCCTATGCATCACTGAGCATTAGAACACGTGGTTTTAAAACTGATTTCTAAAGCACAAAACTGGTACAGCAAATAAATGGTCTACTGCCTGGGTCACTAGACTGTGCCTGCCCGATGACTCGGGCTACCACGTTTACAGTTCTTCTAAGCCAAATTCAGACGGGGTTGGTCACTCCCTTGCTTAGAGTGCTTCAGCGTTTCTCCTTGGCGACACTGGCCTTCCTGACCATGGAAGCTCGCTGTCTTTCCATGTTCACCCCTACACTATGGCCCTAATTCACGCTATCCAAACTACACTGGTGGATCTTGATCGTACATACCCTATACTTCTCTGCCTCTACCGATCGAGTGCCACCCTTACGTGAGACAGAAAGCCTCCCCTGTGAAATCCCTCCAGAGCTTCCTCATTAAAATCCCATTCATTCCTCAATGCTCAACCGAAGCACCATGCACATCCCTCGCAGACCACCTCCCTTGTTCTACACGGCTGGTATCGGAGTCCGATAGACTGCAGCTTGTGGCCTTGACACCTAAATTAAATAACTGCCTTGTGAGACTCTCACGAGGCTTACAGAAGAAGGCAAGACAATATTAATAAAGCCCGCCATGATGTCTGAAATACGGTTGGAGTTCAAAATAAACAGAGCCTTCATCTCGCCTGCCCTTAAACTGTAAATCCTTGTGCTACAAGCCATGTTTGATTTACACGCACAAAATTTATAATGACCTGCAAGTACATGTTATATGGGTAATGTTTGTTAACTATTAGGTAGATATAAAGAACTATATCATTGTTTGTAAAAACACAATCAATGGTTTTAATAATAATGTTAAATGTGAGAAGGACTAAGACACAAGATTCCCTGTATTTTCCTAGTTGAGTTAGCTGTATGGTGCAGAAAAATCATAGAACAGACGGGTTATACACCCAGGAGTCAATTTGATTACTAACTTGTGTTTCTGTATAAGTTATTTACATAATCTGACACTCTGTTTCTTCTTTTCTTTCTTTCTTTTTTTTTTTCTTTTTTTTCTTTTTCTTTTTTCTTTTGGTTTTTCCAGACAGGGTTTCTCTGTGTAGTCCTGGCTGTCCTGGAACTCACTCTGTAGACCAGGCTGGCCTCGAACTCAGAAATCCACCTGCCTCTGCCTCCCAAGTGCTGGGATTACAGGTGTGTGCCACCAAGCCCGGCCTGTTTCTTCTTTGAATAAAATGTCTTGAAGGAACATTCTGGACTCCTACGACACTTCTTTCTATTTGGTAGGCTCTTAATACCTACAGACTGGGAATTTTAAATAGGACCTGTTTATTTTGCCAGCATTGTGAAACAATGCTCAAAGCAGCACACGCCCGAATGAAATGGAAATTCTATCTCCCAACCATGGTTTTATAATGTAGAAGGGAGAACAGCAATCTCTAGGTCTTTCCTGTGGGAAAAAGCCAGGTAACCAAGGAACCTCTCCTACAGCCTCTGAGGATTGATCCAAAGCCCAACACGCTCTTCTTCAGCAAATAGCAAGGGCGAACGTGAGCATACGGAGAATACATCCAGCTAGCAGGCGGGGCTTTCAGTGTGTGCTTGACTCTTGAGGAAGGTCCCTGAAATACAGTCGTAAGAGTTCTTCCGTGACTTGGTCCTGACCATGATCTTTCTGAGTAAGTCTATGACCTACCATCTTCCCTTTTATGAGTTTCAATTTGTGAAGGTACCGGGTGACGGGGATGGGGGTGGAACTGTCTTAGCTTGAACGATTATCATCCAAACTGATGTGGCCCAGGCTGCATGCCGGAAAACAAAAACATCAGCAACAACTAAATCAACCATAGCCTGGGTGGCAATGAACCGAATGAGACGGATTCTTAGAAAACTACCGCTAGCTACAGTTTCACCAAGTGCTTCATAAGTTGAATATTTCATAAATAGGTTCCTTAGTGACCAAGAATGCCTGTCTGTCTGTCTGTCTGTCTGTCTGTCTGTCTGTCTCTCTCTCTCTCTCTCTCTCTCTCTGTTTTTTCGAGACAGGGTTTCTCTGCATAGTCCTTGCTGTCCTGGAACTCACTCTTTAGACCAGGCTGGCTTCGAACTCAGAAATCCACCTGAATGACAATCTCTTAAAGCATACAGTACAAAAAAAAAGAATGGTATTCCATGAGCCTCACATGAATACGCATGCACTGTCAACTTGCAGTGCCTGGGAATCCACAACCCTGGCACAATTCTTAATTCAGTTTCCATCTCAAAGTGCCGCGGTTCTATTATTCTATCAAGAATATAACCAATAGTCACACACTCGGTGGTTCCACTCAGCTCTAGGAGCCAAAGTCTGGGCGATTACAAGTTCGAGGTTAGCCTAGGCAAAATGGTGATTTCTTTTTAAAAAAAAAAAAAAAAAACCTGATCAAAGTGCCAATAAAGCGTGACAGTCGCTGCCCTGACAACTTATTGACAGGAGCATTCATTCTTCTTGGATCTAGTGGGGACTTCAGAGACAGTGTTTGAAAGAAACAGATATGTTCTAGGTTATTGTGACAGCTCACCGTTGGTTCTTAAACCATCCTTTGAGATGTCCCCAACTGGCCGGGCACGGTGGCGCACACCTGTAATCCCAGCACTTGGGAGGCAGAGGCAGGCAGATTTTCTGAGTTCGAGGCCAGCCTGGTCTACAGAGTGAGTTCCAGGACAGCCAGGACTACACAGAGAAACCCTGTCTCAAAAAACCAAAAAAAAAAAAGTCTTGACTACTGAGATGTCCCCAACTGGACAAGAACCATAGAGAAGAGAGACTGTATAGTATCTAGAGAAATAAACTCGCATCTCGCCTTTTCTCCATCTCTGGGCTAAACGGCCCTTTGGGCCCAGAGGGTATAGTGTGTCGGCTCAGTGCCCTCTTTGCCTTTTCGTGTTCAGACACCACTGGGAGTAACTTGACCCCTCTCCTCCTTCACTGGACGGCGGCCAGGCTGCGACTCCGGCTTCCTTTCTCCGTGTGCTCTGTGAAACCACCTACCACTCAGAGGAACTCTTGACAAGCTCTGGACTCTAAGTTGCAAATGAAATTTGGCTTTTTTTTTTTTTTTTTTTTTTTTTTTTTTTTAATCTGAAGGCAAAACAAAGGACCGGAAACAGGACACTCGCAAGACGGGGCACTTATCTGTTCTCCCGGTGAAAAGAGGCAGCTCCGGGCTCAGAGAGCTTCCCAATTGCATTTCCAGGAGCATTCAGTAGATTGACCCCCCCTTCTCTTTGTGGGGGGCCAGCTCTGGGAGGTGACTGAGTGCCTGTCCCTACTCAGATGGAAAGGTTCCTTTGTAAGCAAGGGATGAAGGTGAAAGGGCTCAAAGGGGGAGAACAGAGGGGAACACGAGAGACAGACCTACACCGTGTTCCTGACATCTGTTCTTGTGTGCCGTGGCCAGGGGCAGATCGGGAAGCCATTTTGTCTTTTTAGCAGCATGGTGCCCAAATCTAGGCATTCATGCTATTGCTAAATTCTGCTACGGACAGTCTACCAGGCCAAGAGGGAATCGCAGGGGCATATGAGACAGAGAGACTGCATGCTCGTTCTCAAGGGGCTCTTTGTCTTACAGGTGAAACGTTAGATACATTGACCCACATCTTTTCATTTTCATCAGAACCCCACCCAGACTTCTCCAGTCATCCTTACTGGCCAACTAAGAGTTCTCACCTAGACTCTGTGTCCCCACAAGATGGAGGTCCTTCACTTTTATAGTATTTGAACTTGGCAGCAGTGTGTGTGTGTGTGTGTGTGTGTGTGTGTGTGTGTGTACACAGCCCAACTGGTTTCTCGGCATTCCTGCTCCCTCCTGTCTCTCTTTGTACAGTTGTTACTTTTGTAGCTTTAACGCTGTACACACTTGCTAAGAGAAGCTTTGGCCGCCAATGCTGACCACTCCTGCTCAGATGCTGCGAGTGTGTCCCAGCTCTCTCCCTCACAGACTAAGTTCCTCAAAGTTCCCCTTCCTGACAAGGCATGTGGATTCCATACTATCCGTGTGTCTATCCAGAAGCCAAGGTGTTCTTGCCTGAGCGAACTATGAGGAAAAGAACCCCTCGGAGCCTCAGTGGGTTTGACCTCTCTCTGCTCATCACAGAAACAGGCCAGGTCCATGTCATTGACTACATTCAGAAATATCAGTCAATGACAAGACAAGGGTGGTCCCTTGAACTTGTCACCCGGTGCTAAGCCACCATGACGTGAACTAGTGGGCTAGCTCAGCTGAGAAGTCTCGTATTTTCTTCCTATTCAAACAATTTGTGTCCGACTGGTTGAGGGCATGCGACGCCAAACAGTATGGACGGATGCGCATAGGTTTACGTCTCGGATGCATGTCATCTTTTTTACAGGTTATCGCTACTTACGGGAAATATGGCTGCTTACACTAATGGGGACTTTGAAATGCTGCCTAACGTTTGTGGTGAAGCATTGAGGTGAAGCGGAGAGAGAGAATAATTATTACTTTTTCAAACCTCAAATAGGTGCACAAATGTCTCAGAGAGAACAGATATAATGGATAAGGTCTCCTTTTCTTCAAACCTGACAAGGTCCACATCATATCCTCAGGTGATTTTTTTTAGCATATATATGTGTGTATTATATATATACACACATATATATATACACATACACATACATATACATATATATGTGTGTATGTGTATATATATACACATACACACATATATATGCTTATTATAGTACTTTACATGTATAGTATATAAAAGTGCATTCTCACAATATCAAAAACATACTAATGTATAAATGAGCTAATGTACATAAAAGGTATCAAGATCTTTCTAGTCACAAGTGAACCACATTAAGAGATATAGATGATACCTTCCACAACGCCATTTACTGTGGCTGCAGTTTAACCCAAATGGCTATACTGCAGATAGGCTATGGTAGGAGCACCAAAATTCATTTGTAATATGTTCTTGGAGAAAGAGGATTATAGTCACACTGCAACATGGACGCTAGCTGAATTCAACCCCATTTCCTGCTGCATTAAATATTTCCCCGTGTTAAGAGCAAGAACCTGAAGAGCGAAGCCGGTGCTGTCTGCCAGATGAAAGCAGTGAACTCCCGTGCTAGTCATGGAACAGCTCAACAACTGCGTTGTGATAGAAGACCTGAGAGCCACCAAGAACAAACAAACAAACAGAAACCCACCATTGTTTTCCTTAATAATCATAATTCTGTCTCTCCCCGTGTGATTTTTACCTGCATAGCACTACTCAATTAAATCGACAGTTGGACGAAAAATTACTGTCTTGGCTGCTACGTGGCACTCTGCAAATCTCTCAAAACCCCTTACTTAAGTCTGCGTTTTCTGAAAAGCACTTACTTACTCTCTAGGGCGTTACATGAATGAGGCGTCCTGGAGCCCACAGCGCCTAAGCCTGGTTAGCAGGTTGGAAACTAATAAGCACAATGGAGATGGAGCCTACTTGGTTACTATGGATACCTTAGATCTGAAGGACTCGGATTTGGGGTACTCATCAGCCACTGCTTGCACAAAATCGCTCATGCTGCTTGGACCTGCATACGGCCATAAATGTTTACTGCACACATACAGTGCTCTACAAGCACTCTGAAATGGCAGAGCCATGCTGCGGGAAACCATTTCTTCCCTCTGGTGCATTCGCACCGCCTGCTTCCTGTCTAGAGACCTGAAGGTTTTTATTTGGCAATTGCTTTACAAAACTGAGCATTTCTGCTAGATCACTATGATTGCTTAGCTAAAGTCAGGCCCAAGCTTGATTTCTGTGGCAAGCCAACTTACCCCAAAACGCTACAGCTTACGAAAGGTTTAAAAGCCCCCACACTGTTGGGGTCTCAACTCTAGTAGTCTGGACAAGAGAGTCCTCCTCCAGGGCGACCAGTAGAGTCCACAGCCTTTACCTATTCATGTGAAACCTTCCAGGGCATTTCTTCCGAATGAATCCCAAATTGCAACTGACTTTTCTCAACATCTGATCCATGCGAAGGAAGTTTCAGTGATTTTTTTAATATATATGTATGCATACATACATACACATACATATATACACATATATGTATGTATGTGTGTGGTTATATGTATATGCATATATATGTATGTGTATATATGTGTATGTATGTATACACACACATATATATGTATATGTATATATATGTATATATTAATCTTTGAAACCTAATGATCCTTGAAGCCAAAGCACTTAAACTCACTGGAGACATGTGTTAGTCCCCTTCCCAGATGTTCATTTTATCCTACGAGGAGGAAAAGACAGGCAACTTGGGAGACCAGGCCTTACACTCGTGCCCTGTTCTGGCTTAATGGCTTTAGTAAAGCAGCAGAAACACTCCGTCCCATAAAGATAATTGCACAACAAAACTTTATCTTTTCCAGATGGCAAATGGGATGTCACTCCGTGTGACTTAATGATCTGGCCCCCACAGGACTCCCTCTCGGTTCCTTTGCCTGCTCCACCGGGTGCCGATTCGTATGATGTACCTCCATGGGGAGCCTTGTCTCAACCGCTAATGAAAGTAGAAGCCAAGGCGCTGTGTGTCTCGAGCTGGGCATGGCTGGCGAGAGGCGTAGACAGTGAGGTGGCCGGGAAGGACTGGTCATCAGGGACGGCCGGCAAGCTTCTGTATCTCCTGCGTTCACCATCTCTTTCCTCTCCACTGTCTATGCTTGCTCTTGTCCTCACCATTCTCTTGGGATCTCAGCGACAGCCACAGCTTTGACTCTTCCTCCCACGGCCCCTGTTTTGTCTTCGGCTCAGTTCCCTCCCCTAAAGGCCACATATATGTAGTTGGGTTTCTGAGTGCTGCCTCTCTACCTAACCCTTCATGTCCATTATTTTTCTACAGTTTTTTTTTAATCCAGTAGGTATAATATCTGTACCTTATTTTTTAGCACAACCATTTTCCTTATTTGTGTAACCTTTTAGAATACCTCTAACCGCTAGTTTCCTCTGTATACGCACCATACCGATGATTTTAAAACAGTATCTTAAGGTAATTTCAGAAATTTTTACTTTTCCCCTTTTACAGCACAGTCCACATGTTTGCTGCACGATTCTGAGAGCAGATAAATATATGTACCCGATGCTCCTTGAAGTCACATCGTGGAATTAGGAAAATGTTTGCGTATACACTGATCTTTTTCACAAAATAGGTTGGGCATGTTAGCATCTTTATTCAGAAAAGAGTCAAATATTTCTTTACTGAATTCGCTCTTTAAGAGTTTGTTTACTGGGATAGAAAGATGGCTCAGGAGTTAAGAGCACTTGTTCTTCTTACAGAGGACCCAGGTTCAATTCCCAGCACCCACAGGTTGACTCACAACCATCTGTAACTCCAGTTCCAGGGGCTTTGACAGCCTACCGTCTTCTGGCAGGGACACACAAGCTACTCAGGTAAACTACTCATGTACATAAAATAAAATCAAAACATGAAAAATTGTCACACATCCGCAAGCTGCTTAAATGATGTAGATACATTAAATACAAGGACGATCATAGACAGACACTAAAAATCGCGTTTTGAAAAGGAAAGAAATGTATTTTCATAGTGAACTCCCTACCTGGAACAATGAACGGAATCTAAGAAATCCGACTTGCCAGACAGGAGCTCCATTTTGTCCACTGTGATCAGCAAATTTTTTTCCATAACTGCTTGCCTCCTATAGTCAGTCCCTGCCTAGTGAATCAAACTCCAAAATGATCATTATAAGCAAAACTCAGGTAATGTGGTGAGCAAGGCATTGACGCACATCTCCGCTCCTCCTCTAAGCCTGCTCACCTCCGACCAGGCGAGTCGGAACCGTGTGCAGGTGAGCTGGGCATACCATCTACGCACTCACGTTACAAACAGTTCTGTAGTGAAATGGACGCGACGACGCTGCCCACTGTAGAGGCCGAGGCTGCTGGGGGAAAGAGGAGGGACTGAGACTCAAGGCAGCGCGCTCGGCGTCACCTGCCTCTGAATGTAACCTGTGTCCTGTGATTGTATTTTTAAGTCTTCCAAGAAGTCCAGCCAGTAGCTGAGACTTGATAAATGTGGAGCCACTGACTGAGAGATTTAAAACGGTCCCCAGTGTCACACCTAGGCAATGCCACCCACGTGTCTTCCTAGGATCCAGGGCACCAGTATTCTGCGCTTGTCAAGATCTTCCCTTTGAGGACCTTAGTCAATATTTCTGGAGATGCCTTTAATAATCTAGGTTAAAATAACTCAGCATGATGGCCAATTAAGGTAGAAACAGAGAGTTGGTTTCTGAAAAGGACCACGGGGGAACAGGGGGACAATCATAGAGGAGCACGGAGACAACCACAGGGGAGCACTTGGACAACCACGGGGGAACATGGGACGACTACAGAGGAGCATGGAGATGACCATAGAGTAGCACAGATACAACTACGGGTGAGCACAGGAACAACCACAGGGGAGCACGGGAACAACCACAGGGGAGCACAGAGACAACCACAGGGGAGCACAGGGACAACCACAGGGGAGCACGGGAACAACCACAGGGGAGCACGGGGACAACCACAGGGGAGCACAGAGACAACCACAGGGGAGCACGGTGACAACCACTGAGGAGCATGGGGGCAACCAAAGGGGAGCACGGAGACAACCACAGGGAAGCACGGAGACAACCACAGGGGAACATGGGACGACTACAGAGGAGCATGGAGACGACCATAGAGTAGCACAGAGACAACCACGGGTGAGCACAGGAACAACCACAGGGGAGCACGGGAACAACCACCGGGGAGCACAGAGACAACCACAGGGGAGCACGGGGACAATCACAGGGGAGCATGGGGACAACCACAGGGGAGCACAGAGACAACCACGGGTGAGCACAGGGACAACCACAGGGGAGCACGGGGACAACCACAGGGGAGCACGGGAACAACCACAGGGGAGCACAGATACAACCACGGGTGAGCACAGGAACAACCACAGGGGAGCACGGGAACAACCACAGGGGAGCACAGAGACAACTACAGGGGAGCACGGGGACAACCACAGGGGAGCACGGGAACAACCACAGGGGAGCACAGATACAACCACGGGTGAGCACAAGGACAACCACAGGGGAGCACGGGAACAACCACAGGGGAGCACGGGGACAACCACAGGGGAGCACGGGGACAACCACAGGGGAGCACAGAGACAACCACAGGGGAGCACAGAGACAATCACAGGGGAGCATGGGGACAACCACAGGGGAGCACAGGGACAACCACAGGGGAGCACATAGACAACCACAGGGGAGCTCAGGGGCAACCACAGGGGAGCACAGGGACAACCACAGGGGAGCACAGAGACAACCACAGGGGAGCACAGGACAACTACAGGGGAGCATGGAGACAACCACAGGTAAGCACTTGAACAACCACAGGGGAGCATGGGGACAACCACAGGGGAGCACGGAGATAACCACAGGGGAGCTCAGGGGCAACCACAGGGGAGCACAGAGACAACCACAGGGGAGCACAGAGACAACCACAGAGGAGCACGGGGACAACCACGGGGGAGCACAGAGACAACCACAGGGGAGCACATGGACAACCATAGAGAAGCACAGGGACAACCACAGGGGAGCACATAGACAACCACAGGGGAGCACATAGACAACCACAGGGGAGCACATAGACAACCACAGGGGAGCACAGGGCAACCACAGGGAAGCAGAGAGACAACATTCTAACTCTGGCCTGGCTTTCAGGTTGTTTTGCATTAAAGGATCCCCCTTACTGCAATAGTTAATATACTTTTTAAAACCCTGGAATGTTGAGTTATTAGGCTGTACATTACTCTCTTGTGGATTCAATACATAAAGGCAAAAACATAAGGATGCCTGTTAAATATCACAGAGAGACTGACGAGACCAGCAAGGTCCTTAGGGGGGTGGGAGTCGGTCCCCCCTCCTCTTTTCCTTCTCGGAGGATTTTATTCTAAAAGGAAGATAATTATATATATATATATATATATATATATATATATATATATATATATGTCAGTCCTTTCAGATCACATGTAAAACTAAGTAGAATTTGCAGAAGATAAGAGAAGCAAGTTAAATACTTTATACTTTCAAACCTCAGACCAAGGTAGGATTACCAAGCCAACTTCCTTTCTTTTCTCTCTCTCTCTCTCTCTCTCTCTCTCTCTCTCTCTCTCTCCCTCTCTCATTCTTTCTTTTTCTTTCTGGGAAAGAATGGCTGAGAACCATAAAATCAGCCATAAAACTTAGATTACCAGGGGATGAGTCAAATGACCCGACCTACCCCGTACGGATGCACCCTCAGTCTCTTGAATTGGTACATTCTATTGGAAACGGCATCAAACCATAAAAATAGCTCATATGTCTGTTATGTTTTTCCATTTTAAGCTTATAATAGCAATAACGACCTCAGCAAAAGACATTTCCTTGGAATTAACGGCTGGCTGGGAGGCAGAGCCAAGGGCCACTGGTCCTTCCCAGCTGGTCACTAATCCCCAGGAAATGCCTGCACCTCCATCATTATGGGTAAAGCACCATTACAGAAATTTCTCACAGTTCCAGGGTATGGAAACCTGAGGCTGCTCTGCGCGCCCACGGTATTCATGTGAGTTAATAGGCCACCACTGAGCACAGCATACATAATTATCAAAATGACAGAAGGGGAAAATATTGTTCTCCTAGGTCTGTATGATTATAGGAAATGGGAACTAGCCTTATGGGAAGGGCAGGGTTGAAGCTAAACCACATTAATTTAAAGGCAGAATGAAATCACATATATAAAAGTCAGTAAAACGAAAAAAAAAAAAAAAAAGACAAGGCAATTTACCCCTATTATATAGTCTTAAGGTATTTTTAAAAGATACAAATTAGGTTCTAGATACATTTCTTCCTAAACCAATTATGTCATATTAAAGAGAATGGTTATAATAAAGAATTGTAAACAACCAGTGAGGTTTAAGAGAATGAGTACATTTGAGAATGGGGGGGGGGGCGGTGATATGTTTAGTAAAATTCACAGGCATTTGCCATTAAATATTTCAGACAAACATTTTGTTCTTGACTTTCTGACTACAGAAGCTAGCAACGAACCGCCCCAACCACAAAAACATGACATTCTGCTTTTTGTCTTAAATAGGGGCTTAGCATACCCAAACAAGTGGGGAGAAAGTTGGACATCACAGACTCTTTCGGTGTTATTTAGATGTCTTTTTAGAAATTCACAAGCTTATAAGCGTCATTAAAAAACAAAAATCAGACGCTTTCAAATCTATTCCTTCCCCACTTTTAAAACACTGGGCCCAACCAACAGTTCAAAGGAAGGAGTTAATCCAAAAATCACACCCCAAACAGCCTATAAATCTTTCCAGCGTGTTCTTGTAACAAACTACAAATGTTGGCCATGATGCTTTAGAGTTACTGAAACCCCTTCCTTGTACGTTCTCCTCGTGGGTTACAAATACCTGCTAAAAGGAGCTTGAAGCTGAGGAGGCCTGTTACAGGTTCCGTTGCATCCCTAAAACGATCTCCCCAAGCTCGAACTCACATTGCATCTACAGGAGCGGAGTCTTAGTTGGAGACGGGGTCTTTCTATTCATAGTCATGGTAGGGTTATTTGGGGAGGCCCTGCTCAAATATGGCCAGGTATCCTTAGAGAGGAGCGCATGTGAATGTGTGTGTGTGTGTGTGTGTGTGTGTGTGTGTGTGTGTGTGTGTGTGAGAGAGAGAGAGAGAGAGAGAGAGAGAGAGAGAGAGAGAGAACATGCACATGCCTGCAGGACCTCCCCTGGCAACAGGTATTTAGTGCACTGCAACCCCTTATAGGGCAGTGCGCTTAAAAGCTAAGAAACATTAATGACCAGGAAAGCTAAAGAAAAGGCATGGAAATTGTAGAAACTTCTGGAGTATACTGCGCCACACCTCTAACACCAGCACTGGGGAGGCTCACAGCCTTCCTTGATCACTGTGAATTCAAGGCTAACCTGAGTGCAGACCTTGTCTGAAACAGGAGAAAGGGACAGAGACAGACACACAGACAGACAAACACTCGGGATGGGGCAGGGGGGACAGAAAGAGGCATGCCCAGAGAGAGAGAGAGAGGGAGGGAGGGAGGGAGGGAGGGAGAGAGACAGAGAGAGAGAGAGAGAGAGAGAGAGAGAGAGAGAGAGAGAGAGAGAGAATCATGCACTACTGGCTTCTGGAGAGCAGCATGACGCTGTAAACACCCAGATGAACAATTTCTACTTCCCAGAAATGGGAGAGTAAGTTTCTATTGTGCAAAGGCACCGGGGCATGTGATACTTTGTTACATCGACCCTCAGAAAACTAATACAGAACGGGCATGGGAGTGGGGGTGGGGATGGGGGACGGGGCCAATGTTACAAATAGAAACGGAGGGAAAGTCAGAAAGTCAGGCCAACAAGATGAAGCCATTCGTTAAAGAATGGCATTTGGGAAACCTGGTTCCCGTCCGGGGATAACAAGGCTTGTGACCCGGAGCTGGACACTTAAGTGCTCTCCGCTTCTTTGATGCTGTCGCCTGCAGAACATGAGAGGCCCGGGACTCCATAAACTACAGACCAAATCCTGGCTCCTGTCTGGGGATGCGGAGCACCAAGTGCAGCATTTTAATGTTCCCACAGTTTCCAGTTTTGGCACCACGGGGGCCTCAGTGACGGGGACACAGGACACAGCTGCGTCTTCATCTGCCGCCAGCCGTGTCCACACCGGCAGGTCACACACACTCATGTGTAAGAACGAAGAAGCTCACCATGAAACAACAGCACCCTGCTCTGGGACTTGCTCGTGAATGTTGTCCTTTAAAATGCTGGTTTTGCTTTTGTGGGCTTTGTTTGTTTTCCCTACAGTTCAAAGATTCTTTCAAAATGTCTCTGGCTAATCTAAAGGTGAGCTTTTATTTAAGTAAGATAAACACACACACATTCATAAATGCATGTGTGTTTTCATCTTACTGAATATATGTAATAAATTAGTATAAATAAATATGTATAAAATTAGAATATTACTTATAATTAAGAAATATTTTCTTTTAAAGCGCTATTAATAAGAGTATTAGTCCAAAGAGAGGGGAAAAAATCATTTTTGTAGGATACCATGGGGTATGGATTCAAGCTCCAGTAGGGCACTGGATATATATATTCTCTATGTCTCTACATATTCTCTAAAGGGCCTCATAGTAATTACGTGAAGAACTGGTTCATTGTTCATTATATCCAGGCATAATCTCTGTCCTCTAACTGCTGAGATCCCAGACAGGATCAGTAGAATACAGCCGGCCTTTCCATACTAAAATGGTAATGTCAGGCCAAGGCTTTGCTTCATGTGTATGTGTGTGTATGTACACATATGCATGTGCACATGTGTTCCTGTGTGTGTGTGTGTATGTGTGTGCGCATGTGTGCACATAAAAAGATGCATGCAGGGAGCCCCACTGCAGTGGCAGCACTATCTAGTGTAGGTCCTAACAGTGTCAAAGTGATGAGGACTGCCTGCAGTCCACACTAGACACTGAGGTAGATGATCAAAGTACAATCAACAGGGTAGTTTGCCCACCGAATATCTGCTTATAGGGGCATATAAAAATCTATGTGAAACAAGTAACCTCTGGTTTAATCTTTATTTATTTACCTATCTATTTATTTATTTAGATTTGAGGGTTGGCAATCCAACCCCAAGCTTTGTACATGCTATGCACGTGTCTAACCCTGCAGCTACATCCCCGGCTTGTACTTAGGAAGGGGGTAAACGGAGAAGTGCACAACTCTGAAGACAAATTTGAATGCCTCCCAAAAGGCAAACAGGTACTCAGCGAGGCATGGCGCGTGTGGCCTGGGGAGAAGCAGGTGTGCGCTGTGCTCCTAAGCAGTTTCCCTTCTTGGCCTCTCAAGTTGGCACAACTCAATGCAGTAAAGTACAGCTTACTCCAGGCAAGTCAGAAACTGTGTGCCAAGCCCACCTATGATCCTGCTTAGGCTAGCCAGCTATTCATAAGAAGGGAATCTGAAGGATCACCTATACAGCCACAGGTAGGAAAGACCGCCCCCTCCGCCAGTGCTCCTCCAGCCAAGTCACATCCTAGTATATTGAAGAGACATGACACATCTCCGTGTCTGTTGTCACAGGCGATGTTGAAAATTCTCAAGCAACTATTGTAAAAGGCAATACTTCTAATGATAGATTCCTGAACCTATTCGTGTGATTAAAAAAAAAAAAAAAGCTCACATCATCTCTACACAGACACATACAAATAATTACATGTAAAACTGGGAACCCAGAGTGTGATGGTAGGTTTGGTTAACAGCAACATCCTAGTTGAGATAGGGGAACTACGGTTTATACAGGCCAGAGCATGGTTCAGTAGTGGAGGGTGTGGGCTGAGTCCCCAGAGCTGCAGAGAAAACTGGGAGAGAAAAAGGCACCACGGTGAAGAAGCTAGACAAAATATACAAGGCAGTTCTTTTTTTTTTTTTTTTTGGTTTTTCGAGACAGGGTTTCTCTGTGTAGCCCTGGCTGTCCTGGAACTCACTCTGTAGACCAGGCTGGCCTCGAACTCAGAAATCCGCCTGCCTCTGCCTCCCAAGTGCTGGGATTAAAGGCATGCGCCACCACGCCCGGCTACAAGGCAGTTCTTACAACTACATGGGAGTCTCTAGAAAGACAAGGATAATTCGGTTGCATTTTGGAGTAGAAAGATGGACCAGAAAGCCACTTTGTTTTAACAAATATACACGGGCAAGGCTATCAAAAGATTCTCTTCCAACTCAATGCTTTCTTTATCTAGGAACCTGGAGGAATGTAGAAAGCTTTTCTATTGGTGTGTGAGTGTGTGTGTGTGTGTGTGTGTGTGTGTGTGTATGTATATGTTTGTGTATATGTATGTGTGTGAATGTGTGTATATGTGTGTGTATGTAGTGTGTTTGTGTGTATATATGTGTGTTTGTGTGCATGTATGTGTGTTCCTGTGTGTGTAGGGGATGAATAAAACACAAACAATATAGGCGAAACCCAGGATGTGTCAGAAGTGATACCCAGTCAGCTATTTTTTAATAAAGATGTGTTCTCAAATGCCATGATATTATGCAGAGCTCAATTAATAATATTATGCACTAAGTTAAAACTCATTCATCCTGACAAAAATCTTATGAAGATCCTCGAGCCCAGTCAGGCCAGCGGTGAAGCCCGAGCAATGGCCTGTCCAGGGTTGGCTCACTGGAACTGCGTCCACACATTTGCCCCAGCGTTCTCGTGGGAATTCCAGTTGGGGGACCTAGGGCTGGGGGGGGGGGCGCGGCGGTGGTGGGGGTGTTCTCAGATTCGAGTGTTCCTACTTCGGATCCCAAAAGAGACAGAAAAACAAGTCAATTTATTGAGTGTTTGCTATGTGCCAAGCACTGTGCATTGAGCTGGCCAGACCAGGAAGGGTGGGCCCCGTGTGTGGTGAGGATCCAGGCTCAGGCCCCAGACATAACATCACCCTACCACCCTGCCGGCTCCCAATCACCGGCTTGGGAGGCCAGAAACAATTCAATGATTCAACGACTAAGGTCACGGGCGACCATGAAGGCCTCAGGGAAGCAGCCCCTGTACAGTGCCCGTGAGAGCTGGCGCCCCCAGGATGCAGGAGCACTGAACCAAACTCTGTGTCGAATACTCAAATGTATATATGCTCAGGAGGCCGTAGGCAATGCGAAACAAGACGAGTTGAGCAACCAAACCAAAAATACATCCGTAGAGCTGAAGGAAACGTGTCTCGTGAGCTCTGGCTGTACAATTCGTAGCTTTACAATATAGAAGCAAGAGCGTATGCAAATATTCTTTCAGCGTTACAATGTTTACTACAGTGTCTTTTTCTCCTCAGTTTTAGTCTGGGTGGATTCAGCTGAAGGAGTCAGCTTTACCACAGGTCTACCCAGCTTACCAACCTTGGTCTTTACCAACCTTCCCACTTAAAGACTATGCTTCTATGGACGTGGCTATACCTTTTGTCTGGAGTCCCTACAACTGTCTGGTTACTTTTACTCCAAACAACCTTTAACGGGCGGGGTTGTTTCCTTCTCCGTCAGATGATATGCTTGGCCCACATGTTCTATTAGAATGTCACAGCTACCAGCTCAGGAGCTGAAGTTGCCCAAGCCTGCCTTCCCACCTTCACCACTTCTCTCTCAGTCCCACTAACTTCACTCGGCTCTTTCTAAACCTTACCCAGCTAGGCACACAAGTGACACCTCCAGTGTCAGAACTTTAACCTTCCAACAACAAATGCAGATGGAAATGAACCACCAGTTAATGCCTCCTAAATTCAGAGCGGGGGTGGGGGGGTGGGGGAGGGGGGGTAGAGAGGTGGCTCAACAGTAGAGGCACTGGCTGTTCTTGCACATGGCTTGGGTTTGGTTTCTTGCCCCCCCCCCCCACACACACACACAGTGGCTCGCGACTCCTACTCCTCGGGATCTGACGCCCTCTCTGGCCTCTGCAGGAAATCAAGCTCACAAGTAGGAGCCAAACATGCGTACAGGTTCTGTGAGAGACGAAGGTGAGGTTGAAGATTTCGAGCAAAGTTTTGAAACTTACATGTGTGACAAGACCAAGTTCGTCCTCTTGTTGTGCAATCGTAGTTTTTTGTTTGTTTGTTTTTGTTTTTGTTTTTGTTTTTTTTTCTGAGACAGGGTTTGTCTGTATAGCCCTGGCTGTCCTGGAACTCACTCTGTAGGCCAGGCTGGCCTCGAACTCAGAAATCCGCCTGCCTCTGCCTCCCAAGTGCTGGGATTAAAGGCGTGCGCCACCACTGCCCGGCTGCAATCGTAGTTTTTAATGGTTGAGACTTACTGCCGTCTCTTTAGGATCATACCTGCTCCAAGAGTTATAAATCTTCTTACCTTATTCTGATCTCAGGAAGACACAGAAGGAACAATTGTTATCCCTGGGTATGATGTGAACAGGTTGGACTGGAGAGATGGCTCAGTGGTTAAGAGCATTGGCCGCTCTCCCGAAGGTCCTGAGTTCAATTCCCAGCACCCACATGGTGGCTCACAACCATCTGTAATGGGAGCTGATGCTCTCTGATGCTGTCTTCTGTCACACAGGCTATGCAAATAGCGTGCTCGTGAACATAAATAAGCGAATCTTTAAAAATAGAGGTGAGCAAACCATAACAATCCAAACCATAAAGCTAGAGATTCGTTTAGGCCAGAAGCCAGCCTGATAAAATTTTCATTTCAAATACAGTGCTCCACCTAGCTTAACTGAAACCTTGCGTCAGCTGATTAGACAAACTCAAAATGTCTAGGATGTTATGGAAAAGGGAAAACTGACTCGATGCATACCTGCGGCTTTTAATCACGATGACACAAGTAATGCCATCCTGAGCATCCCTTGGGAGGAGGCTGCTACGCAGATGTCAACAATTTCATGTCCCAGATATTGGTGTAAACAGTTAAGAGATCTGCCCAGGGAGATGTGACGAGATGGACTCGGGGTTCCTGAGCGCGGGTGACCAGGCTCGTGGCAGAATGTAGATTAAAATGAATGGCTTATCTTAGTTCTCATCTAGTCGGACCAGAGCCTAGCTATATGGCCAAGGTATTTATAAAGATATTTTGAGTCTGAATCTTGTTTCTGGGAGCATGGGGCTGGAAGGAAGAACCGGGCATAACTTCTACATCCAGAAGAAGAAACTCAGGTTCATAAATGTATACACACACACACACACACACACACACACACGCATACAAACACATATGCACAAACACATATGCACACATACACATATACACACATGCATACACATAAATGTACAAATATACACATATATACACATACACACATATACATACACAAATACATACACATATACACATACACACACACACACACACACACACACACACACGCTAGCACTTGAAGAGTGTTAGTCAGTAAAAAATGCTTTCTGGGTTAGACTACATCCCCATGAAACATTGGTAGTATACCTACTGCCTCTCTACATCCATGGGATTCCTCACAAAAACCCCCGTGAGGAAGCTTTGCCTCACGCGCTTGGGCCTGGCGGCTGGCAACGGTGAGCGACCCGCCTTCATGAAGTAGTTCTCTGAACCCGGGCATGCTAAGCCATTTATGACTCTGTTCAGTTCTCTCCTGTCTGCAGTGCAAACACATATGCCTCGGACCTGCAAAGAGCTCATTTCTAAATACCAAGGGTATTCAGAGATACTCAAGTGTGCAACAAAGCTTCCTTAAGACCTGGTAAGTTAAAATATAGCTCCATAAACCTAAGTCGCACACAGCAATCTCTGCTCAGAAACACCGAGACCAACCTATATGGAAGTGATATATCTAAGTAGACTCGCCAAGGCCTTTCTAATTCCTCTTCTCCATAGAGCATGTGAGGGACTATCAATGCCTGTATTTCCAAGCCTGTATCAACTAGATGAAATGTGTATCAACTAGATCAAACTGTATGCATTTACTGCTGTCTGAGTATCTGGAAGAACACAGTACCGCCCACAACTCCACACCAGCATTACGTATTAAGAGAGGTCTGTTCAAATGATGGGTTTCCTTTGCAGAGTCCCCAGGCTAAACCAGGTCCCGTCTACTTTGCTGACCCTTGTTGCCCTAGGACTTGGGGACTTGGCACTGGTTTTACCCATAGTACCCTTAGAAGATACTAGCCAAATTTTTGGATAAAAAAAAAAAAAAAAAAAAAAAAAAAAAAAAAAGTCACACAATGCCAGAGTCTCTGAATTGGAGCCCTGAGCATTCAATGATGCGTCCAAGGGAGAGGCAAGCACAAACAGGAGAATAAAGCCACTATCTCAGGGCAGGCCAGAGCTGTGTTCAAGGTCCACTTTCCAGGCAAAGTTGCTAAAACCGTAATACACGTAAACACATGGCCCTCTTTTAGGCATTTTAGGAATGCCTCATGGAATTTCCTTCCATTAAATTTATTACATGTGTTGGGTAGTGGTGGCACACACCTTTAATCTCAGTGCTTGGGAGGCAAAGGCAGACGGATCTCTAAATTCAAGGCCAACCTGGCCTACAGAGTGAGTTCCAAGACTCAACACTATACAGAGAAAACAAAACAAAAACAAAAACAAAAACAAAAAAAACAAAAAAACAAAAAAACAAAAAAAAAACAAACAAAAAATCGTTACATGTTCAGGGCACTGAAAGCTTTGTCCCTTTTTAACAACCAGATAAGATCCTTTGAACATCATATCATAGACAATCTCATTCCCAGTTGCCTGAATTTGAAGAACTGTTATCCCACAGCACGCAATCTAACGCAGTAACAGATCTGGTCCAGTTCTCTCAATTTAGATACGGACTAAAAGCCTTCGACCAAGTATAACCTGAGGTCACTAATCAGCGTTAAGGAAATATTCATGACAGGATACCCGTGTTTACTCGAGTCCTGGAATGAAGCATCCTACATTGTATGATCGTTTTTCTTATGACAGTGGATAAATCTGTGTGAGAGAAGCAGCCTTCACTGTCATGGCTGCATTCACCTCTTCCTGCTGACAGTGTCTGGGACACAGTACTCTCAGCTAATCCAAAGACCTTCCGTTGGACACGATCTCCAGGGCTTCCTCCCATCAAGCAAGATTTCCCAGAGTTCACCCCTCTTTGTGCTCCCATCTGGTTGTGCTAACAGTGAAATGCCCTAAGAGGGACGACACAGGAAAGGAGGAGACCGAAGGCTCCATCGTCAGCCCCTGGCTGATAGAACTGGCTGTGAAAATAGGGGATTTTATGTCTTACAACTACCAGTGCATAGCACTCACTACACATGGACAATGTTTCTCTAGGGTCCTGGAGTATGAGAAAATGCATGAATAAAATAAGGCAACATGCCCAGAGGAATTTAGACCAAAGTGCAGAAGTCCTTTATCACACTGGAGTATAGAAGGGAGGCTTGGTTTAATGCTATGAAATGTTGAAATTACGAGCGCCTGTGTGAGTGTGTGTGTGTGTGTGTGTGTGTGTGTGTTATACAGGGCTCTGTACGAAACAGTGAAAGCTATCATAGTATATAATTCAACAGGACACTTCTTTTCCTCTTGAGATAGCATTTCAATATGTAGCTCAGGATGGCCTAAAACTCACTGAGCTCTGCCTGCCCTGGCTTCCTAAACTGAGATTAGATTCCCAGCTTCCTTGCTGGGGGTTAAAGCCTGGGCCACCATGCCCAGCCATGACACCTTCCTACTGTAACTACTAACTACATAGAGAAATCTATTGGCCTTACTGATGGCACAGCGCTCTCTCTCTCTCTCTCTCTCTCTCTCTCTCTCTCTCTCTCTCTCTGTGTGTGTGTGTGTGTGTGTGTGTGTGTGTGTGTTTTAAAGATCACTTTATTGTACTGAACTTGGAAATACAAGATGTCATAGCTAGCTAGCTAAAGAGGGGCCCTCTAACAGACACTTGCCATCTTTCAAACTGTCCATCTCAGTGAGCCTCCATCTCGGTAGAACGGACATTCTGAAGCCATGGAGTTTCCCTGGGGGCCTCATGCCTTATTATCAACTGCAATTGTTTCTGCTTCTCTGACACAAAAGAAAACAAAAAACAAAACTATGACCAAGTTGAAACGACATTAAAATATTAGCTTTGGAAGCTCTCTCATCACTCGGACGCTTTCTCGTGACTGGGATGCTCTGCTGTGACCCAGATGTTCTCTCGTAACCCGGATGTTCTCACGTGAACCGGAAGCTCTCTCGTGACTCAGAAGCTCTCTGGCCCACATCCCCTCCGTCTTCACTACCTAACAGCTTGCTCTTTGTTCATTCTAAACTTAAGGGTATACCCGTGCGTTCACCTGCTCACATATTACATGTATTCATTACAGGCTAGGATCTGCATATGAGAGAGAACGTGTGATTTTCTTTCTGGGTTACAAGTCCATCCACATTCCTGCAAATTCTACAACTTCATTTTTCTTCACGAGTGAATAATATTCCATCGTGTTAAGTGCAGCACAATTTCATTATCCACTCATCTGTTGACAGACATTAGGCTCGTTCCATCTCGCTATTTTAGGTCAAATGGCAGTAGATGTCAAATATGTCCACCGGTAAGACATGGAATATTCTTGTGCAACAGCTGGGTGGTTTGGAAATTCTGCTGTTTTTTAAAAGCATGTTATTATTGAAAGTTCTTAAGGGAAAATAAATGATCTTATTTTTACCAATTCCATTTAGCTGACTTCAAAAGAAAGTTTATATATATATATATATATATATATATATATATATATATATATCAAGGTTGTTTTGTCCCCTCTCCCATACAACCTTAAAATTGTCTGCATTCTGCATTACTGGATAACTCCTCCTAAACACTGAGGTTATATTTTCATTGTAAAGGCAAGTGTTAAGTTACACTGATTACAGGTTTTTCAAAAGGAAGCATGCATCTCTACAGTAAAGAAATGGAAATGGAAAACCTAATGCTTTTCTTTCAAGTAGATTCCCAGGTTCTTCAGCACATGGAAGCTTAGAATCCTTGAAAGAAAATAGTTTCCACTGGTGTGGTGAGATCTAAATTTATTCTGAGCATCTCCCGCTAGGTCCTCAAATCATCTCTTATGTTTCTAGACAGCTACCAAGCAGGAAAGACAAAAACTCCCTTCTTGTCGATCTAGACTCTTCAAATGTATGACTCACAAATGAAATGACATCACTTTCCTGTGTGCCGCAAGTCCTTTTTAATAAAAGTAAGCGCCCCTGGAAGGAGGCAAAGTGGAAACGTATATTTTTAACTTAACATCCTGCACACACCCCACGGCCAAATAAAGACTATCAGCAGCCAAGGAAACAGCTGGAACTGTTAGTGACTTTCTAGTGACCCTTTAAAGCTGGCATCTGGTCCTTGGGTCAGTTTCTGGGTCAGTTTCATGACCTCCAGAGTAAAATTTTTTTTCCTTTAAAAAAAAAAAAAAGCATAAGCATAAGGTGGATTTTTCTTTCTTGAGAATGTTCTAGAAACAAACCAGGTAAAGGCACTTCGAGTCTTCACCCTCTTATTCCTTGTATCTGGCCCTTGCTTCTTCTCTTCTCCAAGAAGCCCTAGTGGCCTTCCTAAGAAACATCTGGATGGTACACTTCACCAGTGAAGAGAACACCTTTACTATTTCCCTGTGCCCCTGAACCTGAGTCCCACATTCTCAGATTTGGGGGCTTGGGGTTCAAGTTTTGACCCACCACTCAACCAACTTGAGCAAATTATGCGATCACCCCAAGGCCCCATTTCTCCTCTGGAAAAGGTAGGATTCTCAGAATTCGTGTGAGTGTTAAGTGAGAAAATGTGTGTGAAGGCCCAGGACAACTCCCAAGGCATGGCGCTTGGTAAAGGTTAGAGGTCACACTTAACACATCGTTAAGTTCCCCCAAATCCTGCTCCTTGGCCCTTGGCTGTGAAGGGAAGGGGGGGAGGTTCTGTTCTCTCCCCTCTTTTTATGTCTGACCTCTTACTTGCATAGAGATTGAAAATCCAGAAAGCTCCTATGGAAATAATAGATCTGAAATCCAATCACACCAGCAGGAGAACAGACCAAAGAAAGCAATGGACAGTAGTGGTCCTCCTAATCATCTCTAAGATGCTCATAGGATCACTGGACTCTCCAGTCCCTTATCCTTTCTAAGGTACAGGGCTAATGCCAGGCTCTCTTCAGATTTACCCATTTTTTGGCGAACCAACTCTTGATTAAATACCCAACTACAGAACCCCATTATGATAAACGCTCTTTTCCAGGCAGGTTATGTAGGTCTGTAAGATTAATAAGACAGGGTGCATATCTGAGGCCAAATTTATGAAGTGGCAGCTGAGACGGTTCCAACGCTTGTCATAATTGGTTAAAAAAAAAAAACAAAACAAAACAAGGAAGGAGTCAAGGCTGAGAACAACGGTCATATTAATTTTGAACGGGAAGAGCAGGGCGTTCTGTGGTGCAGTTTAAGAGGCAAACAGTGCCATAAACAGGCTTTTAATGAAAGCCTGGGGTGAATAGCCTGGTCTGTCAGGCAGATGAGGGTCCAGATTGATAGGCGACAGTCAATCTCACATACAGACAGAGAGACAGAGAGAGACAGAGACAGAGTCAGAAATGGAGGTTGAAGATGCAATTGGTGTGTTCCAGCAGCAGATGGGGGTGGGGGAGGGGATCTGCTGAAAATGGGAAGCCGCTACATTACTCCAGAGTTTTGTTGTTGACAAGAATACATTCTCAATTAGAAATCCTCTTAGCTCTGCCCAGTCCTGATGACCACAGGGTACTTTTCCCATCTCCTTTCCTCTTCCACATTCCTGAATTACATACAACATAACAGTGTGTGTTGATTCTTTCTTTTTCTTTCTTTCTTTAAATGACAAATGCTCTGTTTCGGTTGCCATCAGTTGGAGATGGTTGGGGGTGGGGGGTGGGAGGGTTGGGTGGGGAGGGGTGTGGGGGGGAAATCACTGAGTTCTGTGAAAATATTCCCTTTCTCTGTTGGTGATACATCGATAATGCTCCCAGATCTTAATAATCCCGTGGGCTGTTTTGCTCTCATTGATTCAATTAAAAAAAAAAAAAAAAAGGCTCAACAACATAAAACTCCCTGCTTACCTTGTTTACTTGGAGAATTTTAATGTTTTCCACTTATCATTATGGAAGCCAAAGGCGATTTTGTAACTTTTCTGTGTGTAAATGTTCCAGGCAGGGAGCTCTGCCTTGAGTGGGGGTAAACTACACTGGAAAAAGAAGGGATCCTTGAACCCTCTTCGAGCCGAGCATCTTGCTGTTTAAATAAACTTCTAATTTAAAAAAAAAAAAAAATCCGTAGGACTTTTTTTTTTTTTTTTTTTTTTTAAGCAAAAGAACTTTAAAACAAAACCTACAAGAATAAAGGGAACAATCTGGCCTCTAAGCCAAATACCAAGTAAATCCAGTCAGTTCAAAGCTGTATCTCCAACTCAAGGATATCAGCGAACGCAGCTGTTGGAAGGAATCACCCCTACATAAAACAAGCCCACTTCCTATGGAAAATGCAGTGATTTATTTCTCCATACAAACTTCCCAGCAAATAATGCCCACTGAACCAAAGGCCTCGCTGTGACTGATTGCACCAGTCACGAGCAGGAGATATACAAGCAGAGAGGAAACACGTTGTCTAGAAAAAATAATACCATTTCCTTTGATTTCCCCCTCCTAAGTGGAGGGACTCGTCTTCCACATTTTGTGTGGATACCACGCACCACACAAAACATTCCCTTCCCCCAGCCAGAAAAACAAAAAACAGAGAGAGAGAGAGAGAGAGAGAGAGAGAGAGAGAGAGAGAGAGACAGACCAGGTAAATCAGTGTGTGTGTGGGGAGGGGTGTCACACAGCTGTTGTCAGGAAGCCAAGGTCTCCATGGCTGATGCTTCGAAACACTTCCTACCCGACATGAAGCTCAGATGTCTACAGTCCAGCTACCCTCCAAATACACGAGAAGCCCTTAAGGAGAAGAAATCGCTCTCTAGCCTTCTTGTCCCTGCTCTGTTCTCTGGTCCCTTAGCCAATCTCCCTCCCCCCATTCCCCTCCCCCTCCCTCCATGTTCTCATGGTTGGTCTCTACTCTCTCTCTCTCTCTCTCTCTCTCTCTCTCCCTCTCTCTCTCTCTCTCTGCCTTTCTCCGTCTCTACTACCCTCCCAACTTCCCTCCCTATGCCCTGAATAATAAATTCTATTCTATACTTAAAAAAAAGAAAAAGAAAAGCAAAAAAAGAAAAAAGAAAAGAAAAAAAAGAAAAGAAAAGAAAAGAAAAGAAAAGAAAAGAAAAGAAAAGAAAAGAAAAGAAAAGAAAAAAAGAAGGGGGAAAAATCATACAGACCCTTTAACTGCTCTGTATTTGGTAGAAACAGCTTTGAGAGCCACAAAGCTTTCTGAAGCCCCGGGGTAGGTTGGAATCAATCCCGCCAACAAGTTTCTGGAGCCACAGAAAGTTTCACAGAAGAGCAGACATGACTAAGACCTGCGGAGGCGAACTCAAGAACCTCAGAGCGTACTCCAAAGGGGGTGGGTATGAAAAGCAGGGGGCTACTTGCTGGAAGGTATTTGCCTAGTTAATTTCCTCTGTATCTGCTTACAGCTTATTTCATTTTAGTCTTCCTAATCTTGACTTCAAAGATCCTCCAGAACGTATACAGGTCTTTCTTGTTGTGTCATCAGCAGGACTGGGGGTCCTGCATTCAGAGTTGGGATGCTCAGGAAACATCAGGCAGGCCTGCAGGTAGCCTGTCTGCCCTAGCAACATGTCAGCACTGTGCCGGCTACAGGTGAACAGCAGTGCTCCCTTCTGATTTCCAGGAGCAAGTTTGTAGCTCCTTCCCAGGAAATGAACCACGAGTGCAGAGAAGAAGGCTGACACCGTCGGACTAGAGAGGGAGACCCGCAGACTACAGTGTAAGCTGTCTGGGGACACTCGAGGATATGAACAACTTCCAACCAATCAGATAACTGAACCTGAAGTTTCGAAGCTCCCACGGTCTAGCTTTAGAGGCATTGCAAAGTGCTTGAGTCCTCTTGGCAGCAGCTTCTGTCCGCTCCACGGAGAGCTTTTCTGCTCTAGCCTGTCCATACTCTCCACCCAAAGAACGCGAGAGCATAACGAAATAGCTTGTTCACACTAGCAGGTTCCAGGGAAGTTGATTAAACAGCAGTAGGCAATCCTATGTACACAAGAGGGAATAAAGCTACCACCTACAGAACCTGTTCCTAGAATATGATGCTTAGCTCTGGGGAATCTATTTCAGAGCGTCTAAAGAACAAACCTAACTCAGCAATGAGTAAGAATGTTCCTTTATGCGGGGAGGTGGGGGGTGGGGCGGAAGGATTGGAGTCATACTAGAAAAGAGAACAAATGGGGTGTGTGAATCGTCCTCAAATATTTAAAGGCTTAGTGAAAGACACTGAAAGCAATTGCTTTACGTATTTCAGAGGTTAGGGATAGAGATGGGGGGAGGGGGGGAGCGGGCCCAAAGTGGAGTGTAGATTTTCTAAGTCCTGAGCATTTGTGGAAGGAAGAGGCAGCCTAGGGGGGGTTGGGGGCTATTGTTGAAGGCAAAGGGCTTTAGACTGAAGGATGGCCCTGGAGATAAGATTTGGAGAGAATTCACTTCTTGGGAAACAGTCTAAATAAAAGGCATTCACTTTAAGGTTACACTGTAGCACTGAGATGTTTTTAATCTAAACATCATCCCCGCTTTCCTTGTGCTAAGAAATCTAATCCTAACACATGTGGGAGCGGGGGGGGGGGGGGGGGATACAAGATGAATAAATTAAATGAAAGACAACACCAATGTATAAATAGAACGCCATGCAGAACTAGGGGGGGGGGGCTAGAAAGGACCGGCAAACTAACAGGGGAAACGCAGGGCTCAGAAGAGCAGGAAGGAACGTTACAAGGGAGGGCAGGCAAGAACTGGGGAAAGGCTTTGGGGGAGGGGAGCGAAGGAGCAAGACAGACTGGCTGGGGCCAGAGGAGCCAGCCACCTTCTTGAGAAACAGCTTCCTTTGCCTTGGAGACGCCGGTGGGAAAGGCATTCCAGGAGAAGGTGGGTAAGGGGCTTGGCACCCCTGCGCCTCTTGTCCCTATGCAGGATGATAATTAAGGTCCGCTGACAACACTGGGAACTACACCTGCTTCCTGAAGAAGCCAACGTGCTAAAGAACATCCAGATCACCTAGAAAATAAGCCTAGTCCAAAAGAAGAGCCGGAGAGGAAACCAGAAGGAGAAAAACGTTTTTTGGAAAAAAATGATCTCATCATACATGTTTTCCTCTGAACGTTATCAGCACCATAGTCAGCTTCTGAGGGTTCATAACACCTTTAACTCGAGCTTCTCAACCCGTAAACAAATCATCTCTTTGTTACTCTTTGAGGGAGAGTGAAGACTCCTTTGATGTGGAAAGAGAAGGAAGGAAGGAGAAAACAAGCAAAAATTCTGGAGCCACATGGTAAAGAGTTATAGGTCCTGGATCTTGGTCTTAGGAGTCATCAAGTCAGAAGTTACCAATTCACAAGATCCATGGGGGTGGGGGGTGGGGGGGCAAAAAGCCCTCTATTGTTTTCATTTAGTTTTTAAAAAGACACTCTTTTCCTGTTAAGCATGGAAATTATATCTCCTTACCCATTTCCGAGGTCTGCCTCTTGGCCGTTTTTCTCCAATGGTCTCTGCTTTCTGCAAAAGGAAAAGGGAAAAAGAGAGAAGTCATGTAGTCTCCTGCCTGGCATGATTTAGTGTACCAAGGAATACATTCCCAGTTAGAATGTTCTGAACTGCAGATGAGCTATCAAGAATGTCTTAGCAATCTCTTTCTCCTGTGCACTTCATGTCCTGTGTTTTCCCAATGGCTGCTTTCTCTTCACCGTTTGCTGCATGCTATCAAGAGGTATCTATGCAACCCCTCACCATAAAAGACTCCCGTGGAGTGGCCCCCTCTGAAATTCATGAATATGCTTTTGTTAAATCCATTTCGCCCTTGTTTCTGATTATACAAAAGAAATATTCCCACATCCCATAATGTATGCAAATTAATATTTTACAGAACGAACATTCTCATTCTCTCAGCGGTCAAGACTTTTCTTTTATCAACCAGTTAGAAAAATTAATATGGACATATTAATTAAATAATGAAACAGTTCTCTCTGCATAGCTATGGAAAGCAAGTCTGAATGTAAGAAATGATATATGAACACTTTAATATGAAACAACATCTGCCAACTTCTGAATGACTAATTTCCTGTTCTATGCCCAAAACAACTACCTGTCAATCATTCAGCCTAAAGTAGGAAGAGTAGTGGAGGGAGGGAGGGGGTTGGGGGGAGGGATAGAGAAAGGAATAAAAAAAACACAAGCAAAAATCACCAATCACAGAGAATTAAACCACGCCTGCAGAAAAATAATTAATTAAAGATTGGCATTATTAATAATAATTCCACACACATCATAAATTGGACATGAATCCATTTCCTCTTGAGTATGCTTCATTGGTATACTGCATAGATGTTTTTTCTGATATGACTTATTTCTATTTTATTCCAATTTTAAAATTCATAAAGTAACTAATTAGCCTTAGTTACCCTCACTCCAGTCCCTAAGTGCATCAATACAACCGATGTGTAGTGTGTGTGTGTGTGTGTGTGTGTGCGCGCGCGCGCGCGCGCGCGCACACGTGCGCGCACGCTCGCACATACACACACACACACACACACACACATCTACCTTCTATAAGAAGCACAAGTTTGGGGCTGGAGAGATGGCTCAATGGTTAAAAGCACTGTCTGCTCTTTCAGAGGTCCTGAGTTCAATTCCCAGCAACCACATGGTGGCTCACAACCATCTGTAATGGGATCCAATGCCCTCTTCTGGTGTGTGTCTGAAGAGAGCAACAGTGTGCTCATATACACAAAATAACCAGTTTTTTTTAAAAAAAAAATTTATACTTTTCTGAAGAAAAAAAAAAAAAAAGAAAAGCTAAGAACATACTTTTGTATAGAAGAAACATCCCAAGACCCTTCTGCGAAAATGGAGGCAGACTGAATCAGGACAACTTGTTTTGCAATTTAGTTTTGTTACCTGACTGAATAGCTAGTGGATCCTGATACCGTAATACTAAAATGACATAATAAGAGCCTGTGGTGACAAATGAAACCTTCCTTCCCCCTTCAAGTTACTGAAGAGAGAGAGAGAGAGAGAGAGAGAGAGAGAGAGAGAGAGAGAATCTGCAGATAGGTAGCTGGCATAGGTATCCAGCCATAGGTTAGTTAATTCAGATCCTTAATTAGCACAAACTTTATATGATTATAATATCACCTCTGATTTAATTAAGCATTTAAAGTGCTCTGATTTCAGTTAGGATCACATGTTACTTTAATCCTCATAGCATCCTTCTACCAGGGACATTGTTATTTCACTTTGTAGATGAGCAATTAAATCCTAGATGAGTTAGGTCATACATCACGCCAATGAGTGGCAGACCTGAGACTCGAACCCAGCTCTGTTTGAATCCCAAGACTCCTGCTACCTTCTTACCAGTGCTCGAGGGGGCCCTTGTTATTACAGCCACTGACTTACCTCATTTCTGAGAACAGAAATTTTAGTAGCTTTTAGGAACTTTAGCTATCTGTAAGATTTGGGTCTATCGCTTCTAGCTTTGTTCAGGGCCAACCAAGGATTCCTTTATGGTCAAAGTTAGAGCACTGCCTGTCCTTTGGTCCTGAGAGCGTGGATTTTAAGTTAAGAGAAAGCTGGGGATAGCCAGAAGCCCACAAAGCCCTTCCAGATCGTCCGCTGCATGGATGAAGGTGTTTCACTTTATAAAGCTTAGGGCCAAGACCTTTCTCTGACATCCTAGCTTTTTATGGCCTGTCCCTAGAAGCCTTAATAGGATTTCCTCAGAAAAGGAGAGGTTACCTTAGCTTTGAGGGGACATTAAGGTACCTGAAAGTGCCCACCCCAAAAAAGATGCTCAAAATGTCTTTTCATACCTAACAGGAGAGAAGGCACTTTGTTTAAGGCAAAGGTTCCCATCAAGTTGGTCTGATCCCACAGGCATCTGAACCAAGGCAAAATTATTCCTGTATACTGAACTTGTCTCCTAAACTTTGAAGAAATGCCTGGCTGTATACAGTGAGTTGTAAAGGCTCACAGTTCCCTGGGGGAGAGCCTCATTTGAGCTCATCTTTGGAAGCAGCTTAAAGTCCACAGTTTATCCAGTAATGAATTACAGGAACATGAAACACAGGAAGGCTTTCTCATCCCAACTCGGGTGGTCCTCCCGGTGGAGGGAAGGCCGCTATTAACCTTGAAGGTAACAGGGCTTTATCAGGTATTTCTGTCGCATTCTTACATCCTAAGAGCTATGATGTGACCTGGGTATATCTGAAATCTACTAAGAAAAGGAGTTGTGTTGTTTTTTTTTTTTTTTTAAAGATCTCCCTACATTTTACAGTCTGAGAAAACAGATCTCTCAAAGAGAAGTGGGGAGAGAGGGAGCCTCCCCAAAAAGCTAAGTTTTAAACCACTATCCCATTTACAAAAGCCCATTGAGAAATAAAATTCATACCATTAACGAAAGGGCACAAGATCACGATTATCACTCTGACTTGTTAAAAGTAAACTTGCTCCCCTGGTCTTAGAGGCTGGTGTCCCATGTAAGCTGAAACCCTCCTCTGAGATGACATCTAGAAACAATGCACTAGCTGCTGTGTGGCCCAGATCTGGGAAGCTCGCTGGCTCTTTAAAACCCACATTACAGAAAAACACTCTGACCCAACTCCACAAAGCCTGCAAAACAAGCTGGGATTTTAGTTTGTAAACCTGATTAGCTCTGGGATCTTTAAGATCCTGGAAAACTGTGCCTTTAACGGGCTTGTGTATGTGTCTTTAATGCTTACCGGGGCACTCTCTTTCAAAGAAGGCTAACCAAACACTGAGAGTTACTTGTTTTAAAGCATCAACATATACAACACTGTAAAGAGGAATGAATGTTTACCTTGCTTTCTCTGGGGTAGATTTTGGTTCCGTGCTCCATCCACATGTATAATTCAGACATAACTTGTTCTAAGTGTTTTTCTGCTGTTCTAGAGGGAAGGAGAACCAGTAGGCTTTCTGCCTTGGAGAAAACTAAAATCTCAGACTTATCCAGCACCATTACACTGGTATCCCCATCCCTTACCTCTAGGTGCTTTCTTCCTTGGCTGTTTTTATTTTATTCTTTATGAATATAATGAAGCACATAATTCAGAACTGTATCCTAAATGTGAAGTGTTTAGAAGCAAGTCTGTGAAAGTGTGGGACGACGCTGGATGGAGGTGATGGGTACTCTAAGCCTGGGCTTATTTCCATATTTAAAAAAAATTAAAACAGAACATTTATCGTGTGAACAACTTCCTTGATTTGGGAAATGGTGATGAAGGTTGGTGTGGATATATTAGAGGTGGTGTTCACTGTCTCTTCCTCTGAGAGGGAGAAAAAGAGAGGGAGGAAGGGAGGGAGGAGGAGGGAGGTGAGAGAGAGGCAGTGGGGAGGGAAAAGGATTGGGAGGTAAGAAGCAATTTGTGTGTGTGTGTGTGTGTGTGTGTGTGTGTGTGTGTGTGTTCCCATCAAACCTCAGGAGCTTGGTAAAACTTTTTGGGGGGGGGATTTGGGTTTTTCGAGACAGGGTTTCTCTGTATAGCCCTGGCTGTCCTGGAACTCACTCTATAGACCAGACTGGCCTCAAACTCAGAAATCCGCCTGCCTCTGCCTCCCAGAGTGCTGGGATTACAGGCGTGCACCCCACCGCCGGGCTTAGTAAAACTTTAAAACCATCTCTTGTAGCCTTTTAGTTTGGCGAACAAGGAAACATTTGGATTACAGCAACCCCCAAACCTTATGATTTTGGAGCCCAGGGTCTCTGACACCTCTATCTTTACCCTCCTGTCTTGGAGACAGCCACACTTGAAGTTTCTCACACGTTTACTTCAGTCTGTACAGTAGTTAAGGAAGACCAGAGGCATCAGCCTTGTGGGAGCTTCAGAGGGGTTTGAACACTGGGAATGCGGCAGTTCGCATTTTTTTGAATCGGGTTTAACGTTTGTGAGGACCACAGTGATCTTCACACTTTAAATGACCAAGCTGTTTGTGAAGATCCAGCAAGACTGCAGTATTAGGCAGGATCTCAAACACAATGTAACACTACTACTTTTAAACATTGCCCTTACAGAGAGTCCCTACCGAGTCGGTAGGTCTCCAAGAACACGCTAAGTAGGGCAGTCACTCCCTCCCCAGGGTCCCACTTCATGATGTGGTGGACTTCTACAGGGAGCAGAACTTGACCCCAACCTGATGGCAAGACCGAAGAGGTCTTTTCTTCACAGAGATGGTCTCAAATACAAAACAAAATGGACAGAGGTATGAAAAGAAGGAATTTTAAAAAAGAAAAAGGGGGAAAAAAAAAACAAGAAAATTTTAAAGAGAAGAAAGCACCTTAGGATAAATGAGTAGTCACAGCAAATATTTTCAATATTGCTATATTCCTATTAAGTAATGAATAATAGCTGAGGCTAGGGACCAAGAGGCTAATACAAGTCTAACTTCAGGTCGAACTTAGACACTTGGATAGCTATTCAAGTTTTGCCATTCTAAATGGTCTCATTGTGTGTTTCCATCATAGTGAATGTTACATATGAGTCAGGAATCCCTACTTCAGAGCAGTAAGTGTTGGAACACAGAGAACTAGGGAATTAAACAAATAACAAACAAAACAGCTGCATGTGAAAGGGATTTGGTTTGTCTTTTGTGTGTGTGTGTGTGTGTGTGTGTGTGTGTGTGTGGTTTTTCGAGACAGGGTTTCTCTGTATAGCCCTGGCTATCCTGGAACTCACTCTGTAGACCAGGCTGGCCTCGAACTCAGAGATCTACCTGCCTCTGCCTCCCAAGTGCTGGGATTACAGGCGTGAGCCACCACCGCCCGGCTGTCTTCTTATATTTGTATTCTCATTTTTTTTGGAAGATTAGACCATGCTTGAGCCGCAAAAGTATATAAAACATGAGGGTATCTAATCAAAACCTAAAAAAGTAAATTCTTTCAGCTTCTCTAAAATTAATAATAATAATAATAATAATAATAATAATAATAATCAGTGTGAACCAACATACACTGGCATTGAATTCAACTGGACCAATCATTTGGACTAAACATTGAGTAAATTCTCATTTCATCATTTCAATAACCCAACTCTGTGGTTTCCCAAGGTAAAGTATGACCACTTTTAGTCTTGAAAAGATACAATTTGCTCACATAATATAGAAAATCCCATCATGTATCGTGACTCACACTCACGTACCCAAGGAATCATGTGCATGAGTTCTATTATTTTGCTCATCTGCTTCCACATGTGTATACACAGTAAGTTAAAACCAAAACCGAAATTGTAGGAAGAGCTCTCTCCTTCGAAGCTGGATACTTTCCTACTCTAAACTGACTCCCTACCTCTTTCGCCACCACATAAAATAGCAATGACATATAGGTTTACAAGAGAGCTGGGGGGGGGGGGGAGTAGAGTCCGGCAGTGGTCAAGCACTTCTCCTAGCGTGTGTAAGGTCTCGAATTGCTCTTCGGGCACTACAAGATAAACAAACAACTGGCGGAATATGCCATTTAAAATCATTCTCGTGCATAAAGGTATGTAAGTAAATATAAACCAGTTTAAAAATATTTCTGGTTCTCTGTTCATCCTTTTCTCCAGGTTAAGTGAGCACAGGTGCCCGGCTAAGAACTTTAGCATCCGGGGTTCCAAATTTAGTTTCTACCCTTGTGCAAGCTGCGTGGTGGTTCCAAGGGGAGGTCTGGAAGTGGCAATAAGTCAGCTCCTAAGACAAGGCAGGTTTGAATGACTTAACCTGCATACAATGACACAATGTTTCTCACCGCCTGTCTTTGCTCAACAAAGAACTGAAAGGCAAAAGAATCCCAATGTGGAACCTTCAGTCTCCTTTGCAAAGTGATCTGTTGAGACCCTGAGATAGACATGGGTCAAAGATATAGGTCAGCTGAAGTAATAAGGGGGGAGGGGGAGGAGGAGTTCTGGAGGAAAGAGGGCTGGTAGTTTCCAGAGAAATAGGAGCATGGGTTTCCTTGGCATAAAGTAACTGGATAAAATAACCCTGATGTATCTGGATCTCCCCGATCTGTATCACGCTCCAGGATGGTTTGGATGGTGGTGTCATGTAGGATTTATAGCCGCATTAAGCCTTTTTCTTCCCTGGGGAAGTGAAGCTTTCGAAACTGAGTTCACTGTTGAAGTCATCTCCAAAGATTAAGAGGGCAGAGACCATAGCTGTGCACTCCTTCATTATCCCTGCCGCTCTGCTGGGGCCCTGAGTCTCACACAAGAACTTACCTGCTCATTAAAACTCAGAGCGATCACATTAAGTCACACTAGTGCTGTCGAAACTAGCTGGAGTTTTATGGTCCTCGTCGGGGTCATCTTTGACGGAACCAACAAAGGCTGCCTTTGGTCCCTCTTCCATGGGCTTCAAAGCTCTAAGGACAATCCTGCCCTCACCCAGCAGCTAGTGGATATGAAATGGTGACCAAGGCTCACCTTCCTTCTCTACTCCTAAACTGTCACTGATATTAGTAATTATTAGTAATAATTTATGCTAAAAAAAAAAGATAAAAACCAATCACTTCCAGGAATGTAAATGATTTGGACTCAGTCTACAAAGTACCCTGTTAGCCTGGGGGCTTGCTTCCATTGTGTCTGAAAGATGGAATTAAATGTTTGTTCTGAATGTGTTATTCGAAGCGTACAGACTGTGCCCAGATGCAACGTGCATTCTGTGCTCAGTTTTCTGGTCTGGCCATTGCAACTCAGGTGAAAGGGGTGGGTGTGGGGCAAGCAGACCTCAAAGACTATGAACTAGGGCATCCTTGTGCCTGAAATCTTTCTGTCCAGCACCCTCAGAAGGGCCTGAATGAGACTGACTTCGAAGCTTGAAGCTCAGTTGGACCTGTGGCCTCGAGTAGAGATTTGAGTGTCAACACTCCAGCTTTCTCTTCAGATTAAAAGGGAACAAGATTCTAAACACAACCTGGAGGTGACACCTTCCTTCCCTCCAGGCATAAGAAAGGTAAAAATATGCAGCCTCTCCAGCGGAAGCTCAATCACAAGGGGAAACTAGAATGCAAAAGGTTAGGAGATAACTGGTCACCGGGATCCCCGGACCTAAAAACAAATGCACATGAAGGTAAAGACACACACATACTCAGACAAACCATTTACTCCACAAGACAGCAACCTCTAATTTCTTTAAGGCTACATCTAGAGTGAAAGAGTTCCTGGGAACAGCTAGTATGGAGACATACCACGGAATTAATTTTGATGGAAGAATAATTATCATCTCCTCCATACATTCTAAACACAACAAATTGCCTTTTTACCAATTTGTTTCTTGTGCCTGTCACACACATAAAAAAAAAACTCTATTGAAACGTAAAGGACAGCTAATTTAGTAACTGCCCATCCACCTGGTCTTGCTGCATTCTGTACTGTCATTTCTCACTGTTAATTTTCTAATGCGCAATCTTGTTTTCAAATGCCCAAGGCCAGTTGCTCGGTCCAAGTATAAACTTAGCTTTAAAAAAAAAAAAAAAAAGTTCCAAACCAGCAAGAAAATTTAAACAGCGTCCATCAGGACTCCAGTATACATTACATCTCCCCTTATTTGAAGATTTGTTTCTCTCAAGTACTTACTAGCTCTGTGTGTGTGTGTGTGTGTGTGTGTGTGTGTGTGTGATGATTCCCAGAGTTCAGAAAATTACTCACTTCATTAATCATATAGAAGGCTTTCTCCCATGTATTCAGCTTAGTCTGGTAAGGTATTTTCATCTTGCATGTTTTGAACTGCATAACTCTTTCTAAAAAGGTTTTCAGTTCAAAAGAATCATAATGAAACTTGCCTTGTCAGAATACAATACACGGTTGGTAGTCCTGTGTATAAAGACATAGGAGCATCTCCAATAAGAACATTTGGAAGTGAAACATCTTAATTTTATCCATTACAGAAATGACTTATCAGTGTGCTCAGTATCATCTTCTCCAAATGAAGTGTGATTTCTAGAGCTGAAGAAAAAGAGTCACTTTCTAGGCTAATGGACTTATTCACATTTGTAACATTTATTTTACCTTTGTGAACTGTTACATTTGTAAACTGTTACAATCTTACATTTTAACATTGTTAACATTTGTAACAGAAGTATATGAAATGGGGAGGCCTAGAAGAGTGAAGGATTTCAGAGAAAGGTCTTCTATGAGGGCAGGGGTATTTGCGTTCTAGCAATTACATAAGTCTGTGTATAGACAAGAGGAATTGCAGGAAGAGGGCAGCCTAGCGGGGCCAGCTGTGGATACTTCTGGCTAAAGTCACTGAAAACCAAACATGCTTGGAAACGGATACACTTTTTCTGTTTTGTTTTGTTTTGTTTTGTTTTGTTTCTCTATATGTTAAAGCAGGCACAAGTCTTACCATCACCTTTGTCCACAATAAACCTTTTAAAGTAAAGAGACCAGGATGAAACCACTCCTACCTATTCATTTAAGTGGAAGCATTACCCAGGACCATCAACAAGATAATCCACCTTCCTTCTCATATTAACTTTCAGATCATGCATTTATGGTGAATTTTAAAGGTGCCTTCACTTATATTGCGATGCGGCATTTTCAGAGTGATCACATCACATTTTAAATATCTGCTGACACCTACCAAGACCGTCTTGTACAGCCCCTGAGAACACAAGTAAATAAATGTCACAGAAACATAACACAGGATCTTTTGAGTTAAAAAAAATCCTATTTTAGTTCATTTATAAATAGAAGAAAGAGAAAGCACTCGTATTAGGAATACCAGATTATGTATTATTATTTAAATATCAAGGTTATTTAGAGACAACTGAGGGATAATTAAACAGTCACTACAGATCTCAACTTTAAGTGACAGTTAATTCAAATGTTAGAGAAGTCTGCTCTTTCAACTCTGTTCAACCCTGTTAAAATCCAACAGCCAGAAGTGATAATTACACCCTAAGTGGCCTCTCTACATCACTAGTGTCTATGACAGAAATGGACCACTGAGAATCTTCCCACATAATGTGGTTAGTGCTAGTCCCCTCAACACAGGAAAATATACACAGGAGATTAATTTCCCCCAAAGGTGTGCACTGAGTCTTTTTACACAAACGCTGTATATTTCAATCTATTGAGAAGGTATGTGACAATTTATTTCTAGTTTTGAACCATTACTTTCTATTACAAAGCATACTTAAAAATAAGATGCAAATTATTATTATCAATTTTTTATAAGGCCAAAAAGTGACATATAGTCTTCCTTCTTTCTCTCATTTACTGTAAGGTAATTCCTCTTTGCTGCCACATACGACCAACATGAAATGATTTTAAAGGTGCAATTTAAAGTCTGTTTTTGTTTTGTTTTGTTTTTTTAAAAGTGATTGTCACACTTGATTGAATTCTATCACATCCCACCACCAAAAAAAAAAAAATTAAATAAAGCAAATCTTTTTTTAAAAAAATAAACTTAAAATTGTCTGAGAGCACAAAAGTTTGGGAGAAAGTTTCTTCTAATTATGACATAATATTGTGCAGATCTGACCCAAATAGTATACTTTATCACCACATTTAAAGCTGTAAAATTCATGAAACTCCTTTCAGTAAGCCATAATTGGATTTCTTTTTAATTAGCATCTATTTGGCAAGTACTTAACATTAATAGGGAGACTTGGCTTCTAGTCATCATGTAAATAAGCACTGAATAAATTAATCTCAATTATTTTTTTCCCCAGAGGAAATTGCAGGCATATCACCACCTGTCAAAATCTCTAGCTGTGATTTATTCTCAACTAGTTCAGCATGGGTGTAAATATTAACAATATCATTTCTATCCACCCCACCCCTGTCCCACCCAGCCCTTTTCCCATTCTCCCCCACCCCTTAAGGTTTATACTATTTGATGGCTTTTTGTTTGCCTAAAACACTGTATCTTCAAGAAGCTTTTAAGCTAAGCCCTCAGCACATGAGGGAGGGAAAA
Organism: Apodemus agrarius; assembly: GCA_964023405.1. Classification (NCBI taxonomy): domain Eukaryota; kingdom Metazoa; phylum Chordata; class Mammalia; order Rodentia; family Muridae; genus Apodemus; species Apodemus agrarius. The sequence continues at coordinate 10,401,739 of OZ030026.1, read as the reverse complement.
AAAGGTTAAGACCCATCTAACAAATACAGGAGGGGAAATGTGTTGGGTTACCCAGCTGAGACCAATCCTCAGATTGTAGACTTAGAATGGAAAATTTTTACATGGAAGTCATTGATCACATTGGAAGAACTTGACAATTCTCACCTTCTGGGCTGCTTTAGAGGGGCTCTTGTTTTTGCTGCCTTTGGGTCTTCCTCTGGGTCTCTTGGGAGAGGGCTCACAGGTTGGCTCCTGATTGTAAAGAGGAAAGAGAAGCTGTTGGGCTAGACCGGCTGAAAGAAATTAACCCTGACTCCTGGCTGGTTTTCCTGCGTGTGCTGCCTCCACCGACCGACCTGCTGGAAGTCATTCTGTTCACGCATGTAGTTGGATGGCGGTGGACCAGCCTTGACAAAAGGGACATATTGCTGTAGTTCGAACCCCCAGTATTCAAGGAGGAAGCTACTTGGCGTGTGAAAACTGAATTAGATTTCAAAAATCAAAATGATGGCAAACCCCGGGAAAGCAGCCCATTCTAGAAAAGCATACGTTTTGAAAGGTACGAATAGGGTCTACACACCCTTGGCAACTCTCAGAAATAATAAGCATTTTATATGACCACTGTTACGTATTTCAAGCAACAAAAATAGTCATAAATAGCTGGAAAGACAGGAGACATAAATAAATAAATAAATAAATAAATAAATAAATAAAACCAAGCATGACCTGCAATCACCTCTGTGCCTGTGGTGTGCCTGCGTTCCAGGTGGTTTAGGATTCAACCCACACATTTTGAGTGAAATATTGGAGCGATTATCCAAACGCTTCAGCTCAGAATAATTCCACACCCCCTAAAATTTCCAAATAATTATGGTAAATCCGAGGTGGGGGAGGCTTTGCTTGAATTATCTAGATAATTGCTTCAATTCTCCACTTCCTTTTGGAGAGACAGGCACGGGTCTCCGGATCGAAATTTAAATATCTTTTTTACAAAAATAAACATGTTGTCTTCAAAACTTTTTTTTTTTTTTCGAAAAAGAAACTCTTGGGCGAAGAGGGTGGGGTGTGGACTGGAAAGAAAAACGGGGTAATGGGGAGAAAAATCTTAAGTATCTGAGAAGGAGAAATTGAAACAGCCACGAGGTCACCAGGTACATTAACGTTATACTTTATTGGGTGCTAGGCTAAGTAAGTAGCCAATACTCAAGCAGTTGAGAAAATGCGATAGATTCGCCCGAGACGCTGAACGGCTCTCCGGTGAATCATCTACTCTGGTTTCATTCAGATTGGGTGCTTAAATGAGACTAATTACAACTCCCGAGCGTTCTCAATGGAAGTTCGCAGGCTAGAGAGCGGGGGGAGGGGGAGAGTGCATGGGGGTGCTTAGAAACTTCCACTGGATACGAGCGCCAGTGGGCACTTAGAGCAAACACATCGGAAACACATTTTTCTTTGTGAACTCGGCCTTAACTCAAAGGTAAAAACTCCCAGCCACCTCCGGATCCCACTGCCCTTTCCTTTAGACTTTGGGGGAGGGGTGCGATTAGTAGAATTCCGAAAACCTGGGTGGCTGGTGGGAAGCAAGGAGGCTTCCTAGGAGGTGTAAAACGGGACCCAAAGTGTCGCTAAGGGCAGAGCGGGAAAACTCGGAGGCCTCTAGATTTAGTTTGTTTCCTTTGATGATTTCCAAAAGGTAATTTCCCTCATTTTTCTAAAACACACCAGCAAACATTCTTCGATTTCCCACCTTCGGGGGCAATTTAGGACTTTAGGATTGTTTTCTAATCCGCCTATTGGCCCGAGGGAAGCAATTTAAAGCAAAAGAAGAATTGAGAAGTTTTTGTTTTGTTTTTTTTTAAGGCCGGGAAGGGAGTTTAACTGTTCTCGGTAGACGCGTCCTTAGGCTTGGAAATTGCTGCGGACGCCCCAACCCCCGTCCGCCCGCCCGCCCGCCCCCGGCCCTGGGCACTGCGCACAGCTCGGCACTGGCCGGCTGCACGCTTAATTGGTTGCATCCGCAGACAAAACCCTCCATTCCGCGGGGTCCTGGGTGCCCCTTGACCGTCCCTTCCCAGCCCCCAGTCACTCGCCCAAGAGGACGCTACAACTTGGGCTGCTCAGAGGCGCGGGATCAAGGAGCCATAGGGGACCCGGCTCCCAGCGGGGGAAGCGACCCTGGCTACCGTGCACTTTCCTTCCCAAGCGAAGCGCGTTTCCCGGGCCCGCGGGGGCCTGGGGTCCCCCCGGGCTTCCTTCCCCGCCAGCCCCGGCGGGGCTGCAGCAGCTCGGCGGGCATTTGAAGATCCCCTAGAGCACCCGGCGGGCAGTCGGCTCCGCACGCGTTCTTTGTCGGGAAGGCGCGAGCCTTGGGCCATGGAGTGTGGGGAGGGCACCGAGGGGGGCGGCCGCCGCGCGCCAGCCTCCTGCGGGAAGGCGACCCCGAGAAGCTGGAGGAAGCCGCGGGTGCCAGAGCCTCGGACTCGCCGCGTCCTAACCCTCCGGAATGGAATGCCCCAGTCCCCCAGTCGCAAACGCGGCTGACAAAGCGACGCTTTTAATCTCTGGGACCCCAGAGGCTCGCTGTATTCCCCCAGCCACGCCGCGCCGCGCCGCTCCGGGGCTGCGCACAATAGCAAAAGTCCCGGTCCACACCTCCCGCCGGGTGGCTGCGGCGAGCCGCGGGACCCCCCAGCTCCCGGAGCCGTGGGGCGCGGGGACCCGGGAAGACCGCGCCGCGCACTCGCCAGGGAGACTCGGTCTCCCGCCCTCCTCCACCCGGGTGGCCGGCGGGCTAACTTGCACCGCCGTGGCCGCTGCGCTCCCGCGCCTCCGGTCGCCCGGCGTGTCGCGGGGCCCCGGGGCAGAGGCGTCGCGGGTGGGCTGCGTAGCCCCTCCGCGCCGGCGTACTGACTTGCTGCTGCTTCCTGGGTCGGCCGCGTCCTCGCTTCTGCGGCGCCGGGGCGGCAGGTTGTCCCTGGGCTGATGTGGACGGCTGCCCGGCGCCCTCACCGCGTGCGCTCATCCTGCCTCCCGCCGCCGCCGCTGCTACCGCTGCCTCCGCCGCTACCGCCCGCTGCAGCCGCTCGGCCTCCGCCGCCCGGGATCCGCCCAGCACCTTTCGGGAGACGGGATGGAGAGAGAGCTGGAGAGGGCAGGAGCGGGGAGAGCGGGCGAGCTGGCGTGCGCTGGGGGCGGCGGCGGCGGCTGCTGCTGCTGCTGCTGCTGCTGCTGCTGCTGCTGCTGCTGCTGCTTAGGCTGCTGCTGCTGCTGCTTAGGCTGCCGCCGCTGCCACCACCAACACCGGACGTCCAGCGGTTGCCAAAAAGAGAGAGGGGAGGAGGAAGAGAGGAGGAGGAGAGGAGGAGGAGAGGAGGAGGCGCTGCGGGCGGTGGGTGGCGGAGGTGGAGGTGGAGGTGGAGGTAGCCGAGAGGAGGCGGGAAGCGAGGGAGAGGGAGAGTTGGAGACTCTCTCGCCGCTAAGGCTCGGGAGTTGCGGGTACTGGGCTGCTGGGCAGCGGCTTGCAAAGGGAAGAGACTTGGAGTGAATTGTGTCCCTTGAAATGTTAGGCGGGGAAAGAATTCCTCCTCCTCTCCCCCACCCCAGAGGGAGAGACAGGGAGAGGGAGGGAGGGAAGGAGAGACAGAGACACAGAGAGCTACAGAGAAGGAGAGGGACGGAGACAAACACACACACACACACACACACACACACACACAGAGAGAGAGAGAGACAGAGAGAGAGAGAGAGAGAGACAGAGACAGAGAGAGACAGAGACAGAGACAGAGACAGAGAGACAGAGACAAAGAGAGACAGAACCAGAACGGGACAGAGACTGACTTGTGCCTTCAGAAAGCAAGGAGAGAGTGGAAGGTTCTGCTAGGATCCGGTAGGGCGCTCAGTTCAGCTCTAGCAAGGAACAGAGCAGTGGGTGGCACCGCGCCTCCTAGGGTGGCGGGGTCAGGCGGCGGCGGCGACACTGCAGAGACGCAGAGGGACTAGCTCTGCGTTCTGCACCCGGAGCCCAAGTTTTACTAGGGCTGCAAGTTTTCAGAGTTCCTGCCCGGGATTCAAGAGCGATGAGTGTGTGCGTGTATGATCGTGTGCGTGTACGCGCGCTCACACTTGCGGAGGGGTGGCGGGAGGGGGAGAGTGGGGAGTGCCCACCTCTGATCGTGGGCGGATAAAGGGGAGGGGGCTGCAGGAGAAGCAAGAGGAGGGGGCAGGCGCCTGGCGGCCGGCCAGAGGCAGCGTTCGAAACTCAACTAACTGCCTTGAAGGCGGCGGCGCCCGGGTGCCACCCGGAGCCCCGGCTCACGTGCTCCCGCCAGCAGTGAGGTTAAAGAGACAGGGCCAGGGCTCTCCTGCTGGGTCGCCGCCGGAGGCCACCCCTGGGCGGTTGTCCTCGGAAAGCGAGAGAAAATGACTATCAGAGTCACCCTAGGGAGCTTGGCCTCTACCTGCGTTTCCACCGAGCTGTGCCCGAAGTTTCCGGAAGCATTCAGGGTCAACCGCCGCGGTCTACTCTCTCAACCCCCGGGGAAAGGGCGACCAAGGAGTCGGAGCGCCCCCCACCAACCCCCGACTCTGCTCCACTGAGAAAAGCCCTCGCCCCAGTGCGCACGGGCCGGCGCACAAACACAGCGTGCACAAAGATACACGCGCCCACGCGTGTGATCGCAGACGTACGCAGATGCACGTGCGTGCGCACATACACACTTCACTGGTAAACACGCACGCGAACAAACCCGTGCTTACGCACACACTTTCAGGCACACGATGGTGCCAGCAAGCACATTCGCAACAAATGCATACACTATCCACAGGAACACCGAGTGTGCCTGCTTCCTCACCGATCTTTTCCCCACTCCGGGACTGACTACTGGAGCAGTTCGGGCGCCCATAGAGTATAAGGGATAGGACAGAATCCTTACCCCTCCGCCGCACCAATTACCTAGCTCTTCCTGAAGTTTACCTTCATTTTAACCTTCTCCATCAGAATGCCTTTCTGCCAAGTCCTAATTTTATAGCCTGGGCTGTTTCTAAGTTATGTGAACACCATCGTGGCCACAGTCGGTTTTTGCAAGGCGTAGAACGTTCTAAAAGGCACCTCTTTTTCATCATTGAATAACACAAAACTGAAAGGAGGAAGAAAAAGAAAATCTTAGGGTCGGATTTTCACACTTCGAACCCAAATTGTGTTGGACTGACTCCAGAAGAAAAAAAAAAAAATAGCAAGTGAAGAATTTTTTTTCTTACAAAGATACAGACCACCGTGGAGTAAAAACGCCTTCTTTATAGTCCTGAAGCCGGGATCTAGGCTCTCCCAGATTCAGCTGTATTGGGGGCACGTGTAAATGTCTGCTTGGGCGCGACAGGGCGGATTGGTCAGCGTTGCCGTTTTAAATCCATTTCCAGCTGCCCTTTGCAGAGCTGGGCCACTTCTCTGTACGTTGAGTGCTCTGCAGGAACCCAGGGCTGGCGTTGAGTCTGGGAACGCTTACCTCTGCTGGAAAGGAAGAGCCCCCTCTACCTCCAGATGGAGCCCAGCAACTGAATGCTGAGGGAGGGGGTCTAACAGGAAGCAAAGGTTTTGTCAGGGCTTGGCTGAAAGATGGTATCTTCATCAAAGGAACTGAAATTTCACCTTCTCACGAGTGCACTGACATTTCCTAAGTGAGGAGTTTGCACGTTTCCTGTGTGTGTGTGTGTGTGTGTGTGTGTGCGCGCGCGCGCGCGTGCCTGTGTCTGTGTGTGATCTCACACTTACTCTTTGATGTGCGCATTTTATATATGTGCATAATATGGGCTTCTGTTTTGATTCGTGTTTGGTTACGATTTGCCAGAAGGACAGGCAAAGTTCTAGGGGGTGGATTTCAGCAAAAGTCACCCAGGATTTCAGTCAGCTAATTTCATGCTGAGAATCCCATTAACTCCCTGGATTTTTGTTTGTTTGTTTAAGGCACAAAAGCTAGCAAGCAGGAGATTCCAATCCCGGGGTGGGGTGCGGTGACAGTGGAGAGTTGTGAACGGTTTTTCCATTGTTGTATGTGTCTGTGTGTTGGTTTGGGGTTTTTTGGTTGGTGGGTGGGTTGTGGGGTTTTGTTTGTTTGTTTGTTTTGCTTTTGTTTTGTGTGTGGGAGGGGTTGCATTAAACTAGAATCTAAGAGAAGCACATAAAAAAATGGGAAATCCAGTCAATTGTTTTCATTCCATTTTGTTCTCAGATTTGAGCCCTTTTGAGTTTATAGAGACCAGGATATAAACAAGTTTTTCCTTCGATTTTATCTAGTTACCCTTATACACATTGTTATTCTTTTATGCCTATAATCCTTTCAAGTTACTGAATCCTTCTCTTTTTTGCAGACAAAGCATAAAACTTTGTTTTCATTTTTTAAATTATCAAGATTTTTATGATTGAAGAGCTACCTTTATATGCCAGTCTTTTGTTTGTTTTTTGTTTTTGTTTTTTGTTTTTTTTCCGAGACAGGGTTTCTCTGTGTAGCCCTGGCTGTCCTGGAACTCACTCTGTAGACCAGGCTGGCCTCAAACTCAGAAATCCGCCTGCCTCTGCCTCCCAAGTGCTGGGATTACAGGCGTGTGTCACCACTGCCCGGCTTTGTTTGTTTTTTGTTTTTGATTTTATACGCCAGTCTTTTAATTAATCTCAACGGCTATATTTTTTGTCTTAAGGAAATACTTTTCTCATTCACATTTGAGAAGTTTAATCCCCAAATTTAGGTTTCTCGATCATTCATTCTCTCCTCTCCCTCTCTTCCTCTGTGGTCATCATTCACTCCAGGTTGGGCTTTTCTGCATTAAATCACTCCCTTTCTCCTTCGCCCGCTATCAAATCTAGCATCAGTACATGGGGTGCATATCAACAACAAGCTTTCCATTGATCTGTGACACAGGGTTTAGACTGATGTTTAGCTCAGGTAAGTACATTAGTGGTTGGTGAAATCCAATGAGAGGACTCAGAACACAGTTTAAAAAAAAAAAAAAGCCGGGCAGTGGTGGCACATGCAATCCCAGCACTTGGGAGGCAGAGGCAGGCAGATTTCTGAGTTCGAGGCCAGCCTGGTCTACAGAGTGAGTTCCAGGACAGTCAGGGCTACACAGAGAAACCCTGTCTCGGAAAAAAAAAAAAAAAAAGCAAAAACAAAAATAAATAAATAAATAAGATAATGTAGAAAATTTGGGGCCAAGTGCTTCTCATTTAATTCTCTGCATAAACCCAATTGCTCTAAGCTCCCCCGCCCTGTGCTTTACAAATTGGGGTGCACCTGGGCAGTGATGGCACATGCCTTTGATCCAACACTCAGAAGGCAGGCACAGGCAGAGCCTTTCAAGACCAGAGGTCAAGGCCAGCTCCAGGACAGCCAAGTCTGCAGAGAAACCCTGTCATGCGGGGGAGGTAGGGAGAAAAAAACAAAACAAAACCAGAAATTCGGGTGCTCAGAATTCACATTGTCTGCTATGGTGTAAGAGGCAGAACCATTCCTATTTTAGATACAATTAATCCAAGGAACGTCCTCAGTTTGCGGACAGTACCTGTTGATAGTGGGTCACAATGAGACTTTTAAACACAACTGATCTGGGATGTTTTTAGCCCTAAAACATCTTGACAACCTGTGTGAGATTTAGCCCTTTCCACTTTTCTCGTGATGATATGGAAATCGCATCTACAGTCCCAGAAGACGGGTAGCATGGACACTGCCTCCTCTCTGTCTCTGTCTTGCTCACCTTGTCTAGATGTAATTTGGTTCATAGCAAACTTTTGGTGATCATTATTAATTTAACACTAAGACAAAGGTCATCTTAATAAAGATACAATGTTATAAAATAACAGGATACGAGAAGTACCCTGCAGTAAGATATCTTCAGTAGCTGGACAGCGGTGGTGCACTTTAATCCCCAGCACTATGGGAGGCAGAGGCTGGCCGATTTCTGGGTTTGAGGCCAGCCTGGTCTACAGAATGAGTTTGAGGACAGCCAGGGCTACATGGAGAAACCCTATCTCCAAAAACAAACAAAAAAGACATCTTTGGTATTCTTTTTGTTTTTTGTTTTGTTTTTTTTTTTGTTGTTGTTGTTGTTGTTGCTTTTTTGGTTTTTCGAGGCAGGGTGTCTCAGTGACCTGTAGGAAAGCCAACCTCTGCTGGTCCCTAGAGTGTCACAATGAAAGACGAGTTGCTACCAAGGAAGGCTTTTCGGTGGAGGTGACAGGCTGCATCATTGGAGAATTGCCATGTAAAATAAGTTTGTTCTCAACAAACGTTGAGTTTGAGTGAACTGAGTGCATACTGACTTCATTTTGCAGAAATGCCACCTGTTTTTCTTTCAGGACTCGGAGGTTCGTTATCCAGAGGACACTTAAAGTACATAGTATGCTAAATACTTCCAAGTATGTATTCTCGATGTCGTTCATAGTTCATTCAAAATCAATTTATTGGATGCCTAACACGTGGTATTGGCAAAACTCATGGAAGGAAGATTTTTCTGTCTCATCTTAACAGATGAAGGCAGACTTTTGAAGCTCAAGGAAGATGTGACCCCTTGTTGCAAGTCTGAGCGTGGACAGGCTATGTGGCAGGGAATGTGGCTGGTATTTAGGAACTGGGGGCAGCTTTATACTAACTAACAAGGGGCACGCTGACCTTGTTTGCCAACAAGGGTTCTCCAAACAAGAAGTGGTCAGTTCTCCCAACAGCAAGAGTGAGTTTGAAACTGGACCCACCTCTTCCCCAGAATCTTGACGAAAACTTGAAAACTGGGCCGTACCAGCGTGTTGACGTCCCAGGGACGTCAGCCATGGGATCACTGACTTCTGACTTACAAAAAAGCATTTGTTTGTTTGTTTGTTTGTTTGTTTGTTGTGCCACAAGAGAGAATTAAAGCAGAGTGATTCCGAGCACAGTCATTCATATGTTCGTGTGGAGTTGTGCTCCCCGCAATAGTGCCCCTCCTCCTGTAAGACCCTAAGTTTCTTTGAGCCCATAGAGAAGCTGTAACCAGAAAAAAGAAAAAGAAAGTCGTTGTTTTGATTTACTTTTACTTTCTACCCCCTTCCAGCCCCATCTCCATGCCTGTTTACTCTTAAATAAAGTAGAAATATGAATCCCTGCTTAAGAGTCTATTGTCTCTGACCCAGACTAAGGCACCCAGAAATTCAGTCAACCTCATCTGTGGCACTCTTAAAACACATTGGTACCAGCATGGTGTCCTGCACCTTCAATCCCACCCAGCACTTGGGAGGGGAGGGGGAGGGGGAGGGGAAGGAGGAAGAAGGCAGATCTCTGAGTTTGAAGTTACACTGGCCTGTGGAATGAGTTCTAGACAGCACTGCATAGTAAGACCCTTTCTCAAAAAACAAAACAAAAACAAACAAGGGCACATTGGTAACATTTTCAACACCTCTGCCCCAAAGCATGGAATCTCGCCCACTTTTATACTAAATAAAAGCAGGAAAGCCAGGGTTGTGTGACTCTGGGAGCTAGGGGCTAGAGAAAGCTGCCTGTCAACTAATGCATGTAATTCTACATCTTCCCAATCCCTGCATTTAGACTAACACAGATGATGGGAATAGGAACATTGAGAGGACATGAGCTCTACCTCACACACACACACACACACACACACACACACACACGAGCACACATACACACCACTATATACACATACACACACACACACACACACACACACACACACGAGCACACATACACACCACTATATACACATACACACACACACACACACACACACACACACACGAGCACACATACACACCACTATATACACATACACACACACATACACACACACACACACACACACGCACGCACACGCACATACAGACGTACATACATATACATAATGTATACATATATGCCACCATATGCACACGTACACATCGCACACATATACACCACACACACACACACACACACATACACACACACACACACACACACACACATGCTCATACATACACACCACCATACCCATACCCACACAGTTTTTAAGAACTGTGTGTTTGGATGGATCATTAGGTATGAAATCTGACCCGCCATTGTCTCTTAAATAGATGTGATAGACACAGCATTCTAATTAGTAGTCCAAATTAGAAATAAAGTAAAAACATCATATCACCTTCATGTGGGATTTCCACATATCTGGTGTGATGGCTCGTATATGATTGGCCCAGGGAGTGACCCTATTATGAGGTGTGGCCTTGTTGGAGTAGGTGTGTCACTGTGGGTGTGGCCTTAAGACCCTCACCTTAGTTGCCTGGAAGTCAGTCTTCCACTAGCAGCCTTCAGATGAAGATGTATAACTCTCAGCTCCTCCTGCACCATGCCTGCCTGGATGCTGCCATGTTTCTGCCTTGATGACAACGGACTGAACCTCTGAGCCTGTAAGCCAGCCCCAATGAAATGTTGTCTTTTATAAAACTTGCAGTGGTCACGGCATCTGTTCACAGCAGTGAAACCCTAACTAAGATGTCTGGGAATAAGCATTCCTTCCACCCCATCCCTCATCCCTACAGTTCCGTCTTCTTGTTGGTCACTTTAGATCCCTCCAGCACCAGTGCCCCTCCCTCATCTAGCCTTTAGTCTCATCCCTTTTAAACCCCCCTCGTGGCATTTCTACAAGAATCTCTTTTTAATAACTTGCTACTGTTTATTTTGATGCAGAGTCTCAGTCTAGAGTGAGGGCTAGCCTCCAACTCCTGTTCTTCCTCAGTCATGACCTGTCATACTTGGCTTTGATAAGTTTTTCTTCTTGTCTTTTTTTTTTTTTTTTTTTTGCTTATTTATTTTTATCACAAATATAAATGACAAGGCATTGATGAAAATACAGGGGTTTGAAAAGTCACGGGAAAATATCTCATTATCCTATTACCCTGAGATAACCCTGAAACATGTTAGCCCTTCTAGAATTAGGTGAACAAATACAGGTTCATGCTGTACTTGTGATTTCATAGCTTGTTTTCATCTAGATAACATGCTGTACATGTTTTTCATATTAATAAATATTCATATACAACATTAGTTCTCATGGCCCCACTGTATATATTCTAATTTACATATAAAACAGAACATGTAGAACACAGCCCCTGGAATTAAGTAAGCATTTAATAGCGGTGTTCATGACAGCCTTGTGGAGAGTTAAAGAAATATGGCTCGGTTGTTGTATATTCCTTTGTGCTGACACTGACTTCAAAGGTGGTTTCTTTTATCAGCATCCTGGTGTAATTTTCAAATTTTCAGATGTCCTAGAGGCAGAAAGGATCGCTAACTCTATCAGTGCTCAAATTAAGAGTCAAGACTCACTCAGCCGACCATAATACAATCTAAGAAAAAGAATGTAGTGTCTATTATTGGTATCCAAGGATGGGAGATGTTAGCATGCCAGCGTTGGCAGGAAAGAGACCTACAAACAGCCTGTGATTACTCAAAAGACTGAAAAGCTGGTCTTAATATGTATTTCTATATACATCTATATAGTTTACCAAAAGAACACCCGTGGTATTCAGATGGAAATGTGACCAGCTGTAAGGCACTGTGTCTCCTGTTCCTTTGGGGGTCGTCAGAGGAAATAGAGGCAGAAGTCTTTGAGAAGACTTCTGCAAAAGCTCTTTAAAAAGAGGGTTCAGCTGGGAGGGATGGTGCACTGTCCTTCAATCTCTTCCTTATTTTCTTTCTCTTTCCAGTCAGGAATGCAAACAAGATAACTAAAGTTCCAGAAACCATCTCTGAGATTACGAAGTAGCTACACACTGAGCTGGTGGAGAAGAAATACAGAAAGAGAATTCTGTTCTGTTTACTTGTGGGGTTACTATCCCAGCCCTGAACTGCTGACCCCTACACTGAATTTATGGGCAATGACTTTGATGTTGTTTAAGCCACTTCTAAATTCTCTGGGAATCTCCAGTCTCTGTCAGGTACAGCCAAATGTAACTGCCGATTGATAGATTCAGGCACTGCATGCTTGGCATAAGTTATATAATATTGCTGATATTTTTCTCCCCTTGAACTCATAAATTTTATTTTAGAGAAGTCTCAAGATAATAGCAGAATTGAAGATAAAAGCCTCCATGTCTTTTCATGTACACACAACTGGTACCAGTGTCAAATTTATCAGTGCCCACAAACCTGTGTTAATACATCGTCAGGAACAGAGTTTCACCCTCTTGTTGTTGTTGTTGTTGTTGTCCCCAAATATGTAAGGATGTTTCCACCACAATAGTCTCCTGCAGAATAAGTTTCACTGACCAAAAGTTCTCTGTGGTTCTGACGAGTTAGCCCTTTCTTCCCAGCAATCCAAGGCAGCCATAAACCTTTTTACTATCTGCTCAACTTTGGTTTTTTCTAGAGTTTTAGATTTTCTTCTATCACTTAGAGACATTTAAGAGTCTCCCATGCCTTCTCATGGCTTGACACTGAATAATATTCCATTGGCCTAGAGATATAGATATTTGACCCTTTTGCAGACTGGAGTATCTTTTTTTTTTTTTTTTTAACTTAAAGTTTGGGCAATTTCGAATACCAGTGCTTTATCTGAGTCTCTGTACTATTGTTGTGAAGAGGCCCCGTGACCAAGGCAAGTCTTATCAAAGGGAAACACTTAATTGGGATTTGCTTTCAAAGGTTTAGTCCATCTCCTCCTCCATCATCATCATCATCATCATCATCATCATCATCATCATCATCACGTTGGGCAGCACGATGCAGGTATGCAGGTAGGCAGGGCACTGGAGCAGTTGTTGAGAGCTACTGATCCAGAGGGGGAGAGGGAGGGAAAAGGAAGGGGGAGGGGAGGGGGATAGGGGGAGGGGATGGGATGGGGAGGGGCAGGGACAGGGACAGAGAGAGGGACAGGGAGAGGGAGAGAGGGAGGATACTGGGGCTGACACCGGCTTTTGAAAATCCAGTGACTCACTTCTTCCAACAAGGCCACACTTCCTAAACCTTCTAATCCTATCAAAAAGCTCCTCTCCCCGGCGACTGAGCATTCAATTATATGAGCCTACGTGGGCCATTCTTATTCAAACCACCACATTCCACTCCCTGGCCTCCATGGGCCTATAGCCATAGCATAATGCAAAATGCATTTAATCCAACTGCAAAGGTCCCCACAGTCTTTTACAGCTTCAACACTGTTTAAAAGCCAGAACTTTGGAGACTCAGGGCAATCCCTTAACAGTTAAAATCAAAACCAAAAAAAAAAAAAAAAAAAAAAAAATAGATCTCAGGCTTCCAGTATATAATGGCATGGAATATACATTACCATTCTAAAAGAGAAGAAGGGGAGCACAGTGAGGAAAGACTAGGCCCAAGCAAGACTGAAAGCCAGCAGGACAAACTCCAAGCTCGACATTTCCATGTCTGAAGTTGAAGCAGTCTTCAATTCCCCAACTCCTTCCAGCTTCCTTGACTGACTGCGACACACTTCCGTCTCTTGGGCTTGATCCACCGGCTGTCTAACCTGTGACTCTGGCATCCCCAACATCTTGGGAACCCCAACACAATCCAGGCGTCACCCTCATAGTCCCATACAGTGTTCTTTCTGAAGCTCCGTTCAGTGACACCCCTAACACTCACCTGGCCACTATCTCAGAGGGAGAGTCCCAACCCCTTTATATCCTTGACTCTCAAGCCAGAAGCATGTGGCCAAAGCCACCAACTTCTACTGCTTGCTAGGGGTGAAACTTGCCCCCCTCTTTCAATTCCACTTCCATCTTTTTGTCGTTGGTTTCCTTCGTTGCTTGAACTCTTCTATCATCCTTTTTACAAACTGAGAATCCAGACATCACCACTTCCATTATGCCCTTTAGATTTAGACTTTTTTTTTTAAACTTTCAATTTCCTTGAATACAGGCCTGACTCTAACATGCCCCCTTTCTCCTCAAACTGTACAATTTGCATTTTCCTTGCTGTTTGATAAACACATGGCACAGTCAATATTAGGTTGTCCTGAAACCTTCTCTATCAATGTCATTAATACAAAACGGGTTTTTGTTTGTTTGGTTGGTTGGTTGGTTTTTTGTTTTGTTTTTTTGGGTTTTTTGTTTGGTTGGTTGGTTGGTTTTTTGGTTTTTTGAGACAGGATTTCTCTATGTAGCCCTGGCTGTCCTGGAACTCACTCTGTAGACCAGGCTGGCCTCGAATTCAGAAATTCACCTGCCTCTGCCTCCCAAGTGCTGGGATTACAGGCATGCGCCACCACTGCCCGACTCTTTTTTTTTTCTTTTTTTTTTAATTTAGCCTCAGGCAAATTCTTAGGACAAGGGTCAAAAAGCAGCTACATCCTTTATCAAAATATCACAAGAATGATTTCTAGCCAGTTTGTTCCCCTCTGAAATCTTTTGAGCTGGCCCCTGATAGTTCACACCACCCTCAATACTGTCTATGATCCTACCAGGATGGCCCAGTGAGTCTTGATTAAAGCAATTAACTGCTTTTCTGGTCCAAAGTCCCCAAGTCTTCCATATATCTCCAAACAACACCATGGTCAAGCCTGCCACAACACCACCCTACTTCTGGTACCAAATTCTATTTTAGTCATGGCGTGAAGAGACACCATGAATAAGGTAACTATTGAAGAAGAAGAAGAAGAAGAAGAAGAAGAAGAGGAGGAGGAGGAGGAGGAGGAGGAGGAGGAAGAGGAGGAGGAGGAAGAAGAGGAAGAAGAAGAGGAAGAAGCAGAAGAAGAAGCAGAAGAAGAAGCAGAAGAAGAAGCAGAAGAAGAAGCAGAAGAAGAAGAAGCAGCAGCAGAAGAAGAAGCCGAAGCAGAAGCAGAAGCAGAAGAAGAAGCAGAAGCAGAAGAAGAAGCAGAAGAAGCAGCAGCAGCAGCAGCAGCAGCAGCAGCAGCAGCAGCAGCAGCAGAAGAAGAAGAAGAAGAAGAAGAAGAAGCATTTAACTTGGGATTCAGTCATCTTTCCGGGCCCCTACATTTATTTTGAGACAGGGTCTCCTTTATTTGCCCAGCTGGCTTTGAAACCATACTACAATCCAAGAATGCTTTGAAGTTGCAATCTTCCTACCTCAGCCTCCCAAACTGCTAGTTTGTAAGTCTGCATCCTCAGGTGCAGGTGAATATTGAAGCATAGTGAGTTTTCCCTTTGACACCTGTGGGGCACATGGACCGTGCCACCAAAGGGATTGGCATAGACCTGGGGAGGTGAAGCCTGCTCGAACCCTGGAAATCTCAAATTTGAGACCAGCAGGACTGGGGCAGACTCCCTCTTTGTTTCCATGTCTACCTTGGAGCAAGTAACCCAGAGACCCCCAACCAGCTGGTCACAAGTAGTCAGTCACATTGGACCACTTCTCCACGCTAATGAGGCATCTCAGTACTGCAGCTTTCTGCAATGACTATTTTCCCTCCCTGGATAGTCTTACACCCTTCCCCCAAAATTATATAACCCTTGGTTTAGCCCAAGCTAAAGGAACCATAACATGAAGAAGACACCCTTCTCCCCCTCATTGGCTCCCAATCTGACCAGGATTCTACTGGCCAAGGACTCTGCTTAACTCCTTCCTGGCCTGGCAGGCAGCAGCCTTTGATACCACAAAGGGAAGGAGCAGACTGCAGACCCCACCCATTCTGGGCTTTGCCCTGCCCTCTCCAAACTGGGGTATCAGACATGCTGAGAGAGGAGGCAGAACACAGAACCACAGACACCTATTAGAAGGAAATCAAATTTATCTCCTATACCAGAAGAGGGCATCGGATCCCACTACAGTTGGTTGTGAGCCACCATGTGGGTGCTGGGAATCGAACTCAGGACCTCTGCAAGAGAAATCAGTGCTCTTACCCACTAAGCCATCTCTCCAGCTTCCGCCTGAAACTTCTTAAGCAAAATCATCATGGTTTGAATGAGAAATGGCCCCACTAAGCTTGGCCATTAGGATGCTTCGTTCCTAGTTAGTGGTACTGCTTGGGGGAGGTTTAGGAGGTACAGCCTCGCTGGTGGAGATACATCAGCGGAGGCAGGTTTTGAGAGTTCATGACCTTCGCCTGCTTTCAGTTTCTTCCCTCTGCTTCTTATTGGGGTTAAAGACGTTAGGTCTCAGCTTCCTGTTCCTGTCGTGTGCCTGCCGCTTGCTTCCATGGTTCCCCACCACGACACACTCTTATTCCTCTGGAGCCATGCCTCCAAAGAGACTCGTCTACATGTTCCCTTGGGCATGGCATCCTGTAGGAAGCCACTCTCGCCATTGCAAGATGGCGCCCATTTCCTGTGATGAGTCAGCGCTGTGCTGTTGTTTACTTCACTCTGCGCCCTACTGCGCATGCGCGAGTAGAGGCCACAGGTTAGTCCCAGAGCATGCTAATGAGGCATCGTGGCATGCACCAATCAGGTAGGGACACGTCCAGCCTAGGCCTATTTGAGTAGCACTGTTCCTTCTTTCTGGGTCTTTCGCCTCTGCAATCAACCCCGCAATAAACGTCTGTGGAAGGATGCAATAAATGTCTGTGGAAGGATGCGACCAACAGCATCCTGAAAACAAAAGGTAACTAACAACATCCTCTACGACAAACACTTGGCCCTCCACACCGAGTTCCATCTCCCGACATCCAGTCAACAACTAATCTTAGTTTTGATCTGCATAGACTATGTACAGACCTTCTTCTTGACACTGTCCCTTAAGGGACATAACAAGCATGTAAGTGTTTACAAAGTAGCTACATTGTATCAGATAGTAGTATTATTATTATAAGCAATATAGAGATGCTTCAAGAAGAGTAGACGGTGTTTATAGGTCTTACGCATTTTATGAGGGACTTGAGCATCAGCAGATTTTGCCATCTGCAGTAAGTTCCAGAGAAAGTTCTTTGCAGATACCAGGAGGCAACTATGTGTATCATAGGTGACTGTTGCCTGTGTTGAGAGTAACAAATATATTACTGCCCAAGAAAATTTTGCATATTTGTTGTAAAATATCCATTATCGACAGAACGGATAATGTAAGTCTAAGTAGTAAACAGGAAGTACTCATAACAGCAAACAAATGAGCATCCACTTGGTGTCAAGCCTTGTTCTGGGCAACAGCCAGAGGTTGGAAAAGAACAAAAGGAGAAGGAAGGAAATAAAAGCACGTCAGACCTGGATGTGGGCTCCGGACTTCAAAACGTTGCTCAAGTGGCCAAGGGTTACATGTAGACAAGTCGGCGTAAGGTAAAGCAGAGGAAAAGAGGAACTACCGAGTTTGTGTTGCGCCTGGGGGACACGGTAGACTGCTTGTGGGTAACGGTCCTCCAGAGGGTCTTGAAGACCCAGCTAGACACAGAGGTGGGCAAAGGAATTTCTAGCCAAGGGAGGGTCCCGAGGAAAAGCTGCTGAAATGCAAACCTGAAACCACGCACCAGAGAGGTTTTGCTTTTCTGTTGGGCGGCTGGCAGCTGGAAGCAATTCACTGCAGATGGTCCGCGAGGAGCACCGAAATGCAAAGGCTGAGTACAGAGATCTCACAAGTTTATAGGAACACAGAGAGGTGGTAAGCCACTTACATGAGAAACATTGCGGAGCTTTGGTCACCGTAGGGCTGAAGAGGGAGAGGGTGGAAGTCACGCTGTAGTCCCGGGCACAGGTCAGAGCCCTTGAGGAGGAGCTAGGCTGGTAGGAACCCAGGCTATGCTGGTAGGAGCCCAGGCTAGGAAAAAAAAATATGTGGCCAGTGTCCGAGAGGAGGCTCTAGAGAAGGGACAAGGTGAGAAAAGTACCCTGACCTCTTCCACTTTCTCTTCACAGTTCTTAGGTCAGGCTTCCCATCGCTCAAACTCAAGGACAGCTACAGTCAGGGTACTCTGGGTGACTGAGACCGCCAGCGTGAGCCTCTGCCCTTTTGGCAAACCTCAGTCTCCAAAAGCATTTACATTACAATTCGCAACAGTAGCAAAAGTAGCCTCAAAAAAGTGTATGGTGTATGGTGTGTGTGTGTGTGTATGTGTGTGTGTGTGTGTGTTTTGGGGGGTGTCACTGCAACATGAGAAACCGTGGTAAAGGGTCATAGTACTAGGGAAGTTGAGAACAGAACACGGAGAGATGTGTTTAGAAAAGTGTTCTCTAGACATGATATAGCTGTTGCTGCCTTGAGATTAGAGTGGTTATGATTACCTACAGGAGACCCTCGAGATTGGGCTGGCCCACTAACATCTCCTAATGGAGGAAGGAAGGAACTAGGAGATGTATAAAGCCCTCTTTCTTCCCAGGGATATGTAAGCCATTAATGACTTTGTGGGAGAGACTGCTTTTAAGCGGTCTATAAGTTAGTTGTCTGTGGCCCTGGGGTAACCTCTCACCCACGCTTCTATAAATAACCCCAATTAAATTCATGGGTTCACCAAGCCAGACTTGTGTGGAATTGTTTCTAGGGTCTGGTGTGTCCTATCTGAGCTACGGAGATGTTTATTTGTATCTCCCTAGAAAAGGGAATTTAATAATGAAGAATAGATCTGGGGTGGATAAGTTGAGATTTAGAGAAATGCTGATTCCTTACCACACTAAGGAATTTATAAATCATGTGGTAGAAAATTTAAAGGCGGTGATGTCTTATCAAGGAGAACGTGACGTCTGGCAATCCTCCAGTGAGGGAGACGTCCATGAGTGGCCCTGTCTGTGCTCCTCTTCCATATTCTGCCCGGCTGCTTAGCCCTTTCCTTTCACCTAGGTGATTACCTCATCTTTAAAGTATGCCCACTCCACCTCGGGTTCAGCAGCCACGCGCTAGACAAAACAGGAACAAAATAAGGAGAACAGACTGGTCGAGAAATCCACAGCAGAGTCTCACAAGGTCAGTCTCAGCTCCAGATGAGGGAGGTTGCAAAATAATAATAATAATAATAATAATAATAACAACAACAACAATAACAATAATAGTAATAATAATAAAGTAAATAACATAAGATATAAAATGTTTTGCTACTCTGAATAAGATCACTCGGGATTTGTTTGTTCATTGAGACAAGGTCTCGCTGTGCAAGTCAGAAAGATCTTCACCTCTCTGTAGCCCAGGCTAATTCCCATCTCATGATGCCCCTGCCTTAGCGTTATAAATGCTGGGATTGCAGCCATGTGCCGCCACACCTGATTTGGAATCTGTCATTTAAATGTCTCCTCATATGCATGTCTGTGGGCTGGGGGTACACGTGTTCATTTACATGTTCGGGGCGCCCTTCTGTGTGTGCAGGTATTCATGTGCACAAGCCTGTGGAAACCTGAGACTGATGCTGGACAAGCATCCTTAATGGCTTTTATATTTTAAATTGAGGAACTCTCTTGAACGTGGGGCTTAGCCAGTCGGCTTGCTCTGGGGACGTCCCTGTCTCTACCTCTGCCTGCTGGGCTCACAGGTGGACACCAGGCCTACTCAGCTTTCTGAGGGGCTCTGAAACTATGAACCCTGCCTGTTTCTTACACTTGGTCCACAGATGCTTTGCTGCCCCTTTGATTCAGTGATGTTTTTAAAAAAGATTTATTTATTTATTATATGTGAGTACACGGTAGCTGTCTTCAGACACACCAGAAGAGGGCGTCAGACCCCATTACAGATGGTTGTGAGCCACCATGTGCTGGGATTTGAACTTAGGACCTTCAGGAGAGCAGTCAATACTCTTAACCGCTGAGCCATCTCTCCAGCCCGATTCAGTGATTTTTTAAAAGAAAGAAGTAAACATAAATTCCGGGTAGAGGCTAGCAATGTTTGATACAGAAGAGTAGCTCTGATGTAATTCAGTTAATCATTTCGGCTTCTAATAATTTCAAATTTTAATATATTCTCCGAAATGGAGACCTTGAGGAAGACATTATTTGGGGGGAGGGATGGAATGCCTGAGATCTGAGACGCCCTGATGTCTGAGCGCAAAAATGGGCTCACCATGTGTCTTAGGGTTTTACTGCTGTGAACAGACACCATGACCAATGCAAGTTTTATTAAAGACAACATTTACTTGGGGCTGGCTTACAGGCTCAGAGGTTCAGTCCATTGTCATCAAGGCAGAAGCATGGCAGCATCCAAGCAGGCATGGTGCAGGAGGAGTTGAGAGTTCTACATCTTTATCCAAAGGAAACTGCCACATTAACCAACCAAATTGACATGTTCTACATCAGGATACAAGAATGGGTTTTGTGTGGTTTATATAACAAATTAATTCCCAACCAGAGCTTTAACTCCTTTTCAGAGTAGTATACTGTTTCATGTCTGAAAATGGCTCCGTTGTCATCTAGAATAACTTATTCAAACAAAGGTAGACCCTGCACTTCCAGAGGGGAATCCTGAGGCGGGGCAAGCTGATGGTAAGCCCGGGCTGGATTCCTCCTGCTGCCCCCTGTGAGTAGAAAGCCCCTTGCCTGGTATGGGAGTTAGGCATGACTGTAGAAGATGAGAGACAGTGGGACTCCTCCAAGCTTGCCACTTGGTGTAGCTATATTGTAAATGTTTTATACATCAAAACTGTGTATCAAGAAGAGAGGCTAAATCAGATCCTAGATGCTATATATCTTTATCTCCTATGGTTTTGTTTTAAATCTCAGGCTTATAAATATGATCTCATAGAATGTTAATATTACCCTTCTATAATGAAATGCATGTGGATATCAATACTTTTTTTTTTCAGCATAAAACATAAGGTGATGACACTCTGATTGTGAAGAAATCCTTAAAAACACGCGGTTCGAGATCACAAAATACCTTCACAGTAACTTCGTTCAAAGGCATGGGCTGCAAGATGACTCAGCAGAAAGGAGCATCTGCTGCCAAGCCTGGTGACCTAAGGCACCCAGAAACCACATCCTACAAGAACATAACGGACCCCTTCAAATGGTCCTAAATATGTGCTACACACATATGCACAAAATAAACAAGTGTATATATATATATATATATACATATATACATATATATATGTATATATATAAAATATATGTATATATATATTATATATATATTTCACTCCTGTGTGTGTGTGTGTGTGTGTGTGTGTGTGTGTGTAAAAACAGACACAAACATAATTTACCTTGGAAATGACTGACAATTTACAACTTCGAGTTTCTATTCCTGTGTAATGGGGGAAATGTAAGTAAATCTACCTAACTCCAAAAAGTGTAGAGTTACAATGGAACTATATGCCAAAATAAACTCTTCGCCCTGTAAGTTGTCTTGGTCGTGGTGCTTTATCACAGCAACAGACAAGCGATTATTCCATATGTGAAGTTAAAGTCTCATAGATACTTAAGAAAACAATAGAACCACGCTCGGTGAGATATCATCCCTACTTCTTGACTGGACTGCAAACTCTTTCCTTGAGACCCTTTGTGTCCGTGTTCTTTGGGCTCTTCCTATGTCTCCCTGGAGGGAGGGCTCAGAGGTTAAGAGCACGCACTGTTCTGGCAGAAGACCTGAGTTCAGCTCCCAGCACCCATGTCAGATGGCTTACGACCTATCTGTGATTGCAGCTTCCAGGGATCCAATGCTCTTTTCTGGTCCCCCGAGAGTACTGATCAACACGTGAACATTCCTACGCCCAGAGTTACGGGCATACACACAATTGAAACGTAAGAAGCCAAAAGTTAAAAAGAAAGATGCCTCACTCACCATCCAAACTGTAGCTCCAGGTCAAAATACCTTAACTGCCTTTTGTTTATTTTAAATGCTTTAGCTCTAGGCTATGTGTAGTAAGCACCTGTGGTGATTTACATGGGACTGCCCCCATAGCTCACATATGTGCATATTTAATCCTCAGCAGCTAAGTTGTTTGGGAGGGATTAGGAACTATGGGCTTGTAGGAAGAATGTCACTGATTGTGGGCTTAGAGGTTTCAAAAGCCACCAACAGGCTCATGGTCTCTCGCTCTCCCTCAATCAATCAATCAATCAATCAATCATTCTCTCTCTCTCTCTCTCTCTCTCTCTCTCTCTCTCTCTCTCTCTCTGTGTGTGTGTGTGTGTGTGTGTGTGTGTGTACGTGTGTACCTGTGAATCAGGATGTATCACTCTGCTACCTCTCCAGCACCATGCCTGCCTGAGAGAGAGCTGCCTTGCTCCCCCCTCCATGATGATACTGGACTAACCCTCTGAGACTTTAAGTATGGCCCCAATTCAATACTTTTTATGAGAGTCGCCTTGGTCATGTGTCTTTTCACAGCAGTTGACCAGTAAGATGGCACCTTTACCTCTTTTTAGACACAGGATCAGCACACACACACACACACCCCAACCCTCTTTGGAAAGTATACACATTGTAGAAGTCCCCCTTTTTTCGTTATCCATGGGGAATGTGTGTCAGTCCATACCTAGGATGCTCAGGCTGCTGGTACCAAACCGAGACTGGAATGTTTGGCCCATAAGGAGTGGCGTTGTTAGGGGGTGTGGCGTCGTTGTTAGGGGGTGTGGCCTTATTCGAGTATGCATTGCCTCGCTAGAGAAGTGTATCAATGGAGGCGGGAGGTTTTGAGGTCTCAGATGACCCAGCCACGCCCAACATGGCACTTCTCCTCTTGCTGTCTGTGGATCCAGATGTAGAACTCTCAGCTACCTCTCCAGCTCGTGTCCCTTAGGGTGCCACCACGCTTCCCACCCTGGTAATAATGGACTAAGCCTCTGGACAGGCAGCCCCAATTAAGTGGTTTCCTTTATAAGAGTTGCCTCTGGAGGTCACCGAGATCAACCACAATCTGAAAACTGGACATCGAAACTGTAGGTAACGGGGAGACTACAGTAATGGATGGGGCCGATTTCGTCATTTCTCCTATATTGCTTCTCAGTATAGAAGTTTAATGTGCCCAATATTGCCTTTCTGTCCGACGGTTGTGGCAGAACTATAAACATGTCACCCGATACCACTGGACATTAAAAGCTTGAGCCACCAAGACCAGGTAACAAGTGGACTCGGGGTTGGGGAAGGGACAATGGATGTGTTTGAGAACCTGAAGTAGCAGTGGATTGGTGGCATCTGCATGGCCACCAGCAGCGTTCAGATGCCAGAGGCCTCAGAGTAGCTTCTCGGTGTGGACTTGAGTGTCTCACGGGCTGTGTGGGTTGAATCTGTCTGCCCTTACTCAGTGCATTGTGTCTGGGCCTGACCCCATACCCTCTGCTCTCAATCTTGCTTCCCTGTTCTTTATACTCTCATCCAATAACATATATATATATATACATATATATATCCGATATATATATAGTGTGTATATATATACACTATATATATTGGATATATATATGCATATGCATATGTAATGTATGTATATGTGTGTATATATGTATGTATATGTACTATGTACATGTATATGTAATGTGTATATGTACATGTAATGTATATGTAATATATATGTATGTGTATATGTGTATGTGTATGTAATATGTATATGTAATGTATATGTATGTGTAATATGTATATGTATATGTATGCATGTGTGTGTGAATGTGTATGTGTATGTGTATTATGTGTATGTGTATGTATATGTATATATAAGTTGTTTTTAGAGCTCTATTTTTACCTTCTGTATATGAGTACTTTGTATTCTCACTTATAAACCCATACATATTTACACTATATAAATATATATATCGTTATTATTCAAAGATCTGCTTATTTTTCTTTCATTTCACGTGTATGAGTATTTAGCCTACATGTATGCTTGTACACCACATGCATACCTGGTTCCACTGGAGATCTAAAAAAAGTCATTGTGTCCCTTGGGACTGCCATTATAGACAGTTGTGAAGCAGTTGTGAAGCACCGTATGCATGCTGGGAACTCAGGGTCTCTGCAAGAGCAGTCATTGCTCTTAACCTCATAGTCATCTCTCCAGTCCCCTTTCCCCTATATCTTAGTGCGTTTTAGTCCCAGAAGCCACTGGCTACACCCTTGGCTCAAGAGTCATCCAACCCCGCCCCCAGTGCTGCCCTTGCTTTAGTGCACGGACAGCTGTGAGTTCTAGAATCAGGTTACTGGGCCAGAGGTCCCATCACAGGGTCACACTGGGGAATCCCACCCACTCCTCAGGCTGTCCCTTGGGCCACAGCCACGCTGAGACATAATTTCTGCTTCAAAGTTCTCCTGCAGGGTGAAGTCAAAACTTCCCTTGCTTACCACTGCACCCAGCAAGGGCTTTGTCTCCTCTGTCCCTTTCTGGTTCTTTCTGGTTTTTGTTTAATCAATCTCTAGAGTGAAAATCTCCCAGGATTTGCTTTTTTGAGGAACTGAAGCAAAACATACAACTGTAACAGCCAAATCCTTATAGAAAAACTTTCTCCTCTTATCAGAATCAACATGTTAGCTATTCTTGTTTGCAATTCAGTATAGATACATGTATGTTCCTGTACAGACATTAATGTTGTTTAAACAAAACCAGGATCACGGAATTGTCCCACGTTCTTAGCCCTCATTTTCTTCCCACAGCCACTAACTAACCAGCAAGACTCACTCTTCACTCTCGCTTTTAATTGTTTGTTTGTTTGTTTCTGAGACTGTGTGTGTGTGTGTGTGTGTGTGTGTGTGTGTGTGTGTCTCACCCTGGCTGTTCTGGAACTCATTGAGTAGACCAGGCTGGCCTTGAAGTCCTAGATGCTTCTGCCTCTGCCTCCCAAGTATCGGAATTAAAGCCCTGCAAGCTCCACCCTCTGGCCCTTCTTCCTTTTCTTCTTCTCCCCCTCCTTCTTAAAGATGTGTTTATTTATTTGAGTACACTGCAGCTGTCTTCAGACACATCAGAAGAGGGCACCAGATCTCATTGCAGATGTTGTGAGCCACCATGTGGTTGCTGGGAATTGAACTCAGGACCTCTGGAAGAGCAGCCAGTGCTCTTAACTGCTGAGCCACCTCTTCAGGCCCCCCCTTATGTCTTAATAATTCTTAATAATCCTATTCTTGGATGGAATGAGGCCCACCCAACCTTGGGAATGATCTGCAACTCACTTAAAATAATCAGCTCATTTGGGACATCCTCAGAACTGTCTTTGGTCATGGGATGATCACAAGAACAAATCTGACCATGAGGGGTGACTTTGGCTTAAGCTACATTTCTACCCTTCTGTGACAGAACAGGATTCAAGGCCCAGCTCATAGCTCTAGGCAGCCAATCTGGGAACAAGAACAGAGAGCTTCCTGGGTCCAAGGGGTCCATATAGTGTCATCAAAGGGAAAAATATTGAAAGAAGAATGTACTTTTGAACACTAAAAAATTAGGTTATGCAATTATATAATCCAACATATTTCCCTTTGTGTGCTCTGTGTGTGTGTGTGTGTGTGTGTGTGTGTGTGTGATGTGCGTGTGCGCACACATCAAGGAGCATTTATTTGTCCATAGATAAAAGCTAGAGGTCAGTCCTAGTGCTGCTCTGGAGCGGCCTTCCTGATGGTTTATTTGTCCTATGTTCTTTTTTTTTTTTTTAACTTTATTCTGTTGTTTATGTGTTTGTATGTTTGGTATGTATGTGTCTCCCTGCACCACACGCATGCCTAAACAGTTGTGAGCCACCCACCGTGTAAGCTCTGGCCATTGAATCGAGGTCCTCTCGAGAGCAGGGTCCCTTAACCCCTGAGGCATCTCTTCTGCCCTTCCTTGTGTTTTGCAACAGGGTTGGCCTGGAGTCTGCTGACTGAGTGAGCCCCAGGGGCCCTCTGGTCTCTACGTCCCAATGCCAAGCATGTGCACTTCGTCCGTCTTTTTCTATGTGCATTCTGGGGATCAAACCCAGCCCTCCCCACCCCCCTTGTTTGGGTGGCAATCACTGAGCCATCTCCATGGCCCACATTTGCCTTACACTCAATCTAGTTTATGACTCTTCCTTTGTGGTACTTTGAAAGGTGATGCTGCGAGGCCTTTGGCGTTAATCAGTAAGTAATTAAGCACTGAAATCATGTCCTGCCTCGCTATTTATGAAAGCAAGCGGCTGCTGGGCTACTTATTAAAGATGCACTCAGCTTAAAGGCATTACCTTTCTGTTTGAATCAACCACTCCCAGAGGGATCTCCGCTATTTTATACCTTTTCGGTAGTTTCCTTTCTACATAAATCTTCCCACCAAATGCATCCATGGCGCAAGCACTCCTGTGCTCAGAGGAGCAGTCGTGGGGACAGGGGGAAACGGTGGGGAGCTCTGTTCAGGTGACCGAGCGACCTAGCAGTGCAGGCCACCGACTTCTCCCTCAGTGACTTGGCATCATTCAAATTCCAGGATCAAATCTTGTGGTTGCACTCTTTGCCTTAAAACATCCATTCCCTCAAGTTTCCATTTGCAGGGAATATCATAAAATTGCATCGATAGCGGCACGGACATATTATCATTTTACAAATGAAAGGGACTATTACTAATTTGACTTCACTGGAAAACCGAAAGGGTACACAGGCATTCCTGGTTTAAATTCTAATACATGATAAAGATATAAAATGGCTCAGAAGACAGTCCTTTAACCTGATATGCCAATTACATGTGATTTGAGTGGATATCCCCCCCCCCCAAGTTATGTGGTAATTTAAATCATGTAATGTTTATCTTCGGACTTGTAGTCTAGTCACATGGGTAGGCAAGACTCCAGAGGGTAAGCTGTGCGTACAGTAGTGTGCTTCAGAGTGGAGAGGGATACAAGTGGCTGAGTCCTTGGGCCTACAGAACTTATCGTCAAGTAGTCTGCAATGCTCCACAGACAATGACTCTGCATATAGTGTAAAGCAATGGTGTAAGAGGTATGGGGAGAAAACCACTATGTCCAAACAAAGGAACAGATGGTCAAAAAGATCAGGAGCAAGCCCCGTGTAGCTACGTGACTTCAGTGATTCCATCTGGAAGACTGAGAAAGGAGCAGAGTATGGATAGAGAGTTGGGGTGTGGCCAGGGAGGGCTCTGAAGGCCAGTAAGTACCATGTAACTACCATGGTTTGGTGTGGTTTAAGTATCTTCCAGACTCCGTTGTGCTTTGAAAGCTTGGTCCACCAAGTGGTAGTATTAAAGGACCCTTTGGGGTGTGGGTCCCACTGGGAGGTCTTTGGGTCATTGGGGCCATGCTCTTGGATGGCAGGTATCAGGTGGTCTCTTGAGTTTTTTTTTTTTTTTTTTAAGAGGGTTGCCTTAAAAAGAGAAAGCCTGGGGCTGGAGAGATGGCTTAGTGGTTTGGAGCACTGACTGCTCTTCAAGAGGTCCTGAGTTCGATTCCCAGCAACCCCATGGCAGCTCACAACCATCTAAAATGGGATCTGTAATGAGATCTTATGCCCTCTTCTGGTGTGTCCGAAGACAGCACAGTGTTCTCTCATAAAATAAACAAGCAAACAAGTAAATAAATGTGTTTTTTTAAAGGGGAATAAAAGGAGAAAGCCTGGGTCCTACCAACTCTGCTTCTTGGCATGAGGTGTGACAGGGATGCAGGAAAGCTGCCCCTGAGCTTTCAAACCACGAATAAAAGAACGCTTTTAGTTTCGTTAACAGCCTGTATTGGATATTTTCCCACGGCGATGAAAATCATCGTACCCATAGACAAAGGCTAAAGGGTTTTTGTAGGAACTCATATGATCGGACTTACACTTTTAGTGTAAGAATTACACACGATGAGTAGATACAAGGTCTTATCAATGAGGAGGGGACAAATACTTTTCCTTTTAAACATGCATGGCTTTACCAACGCTGGCGTACTGCTAAATGGTACTTCTGCATAAACATGGGAACTGGCACATATGGAAGAGATGAGCATAAGCCAATAATAACAAAGGAATCTAGTCCCGTGGAGTCCGCAGTGTGGAGGGCTTGCTGAGGAGGAGGAAGGGGTCTCCACCACTCCTGGCACCTTGTGGATGGAGATAGCAAATAGGATCCACCTTCGTTTAAAGCCATCAAGTTGCACCATATGTTTATAAATAATGCTTTTCATTATAAGCCCAACCGAGGGAGATTTAGGGTAGCAGCTTGCCGACGGCAGGGTCGTTATTGTCTACGATCTTGAATTCTTTTAAAAGTTGAAACGGAAAACTAGACTAAATTACACATATCTGCTTGCTTGGAGGATTTATGTTTTCCTTTTGTTTGTTCTCATTCTTCTCATCTGTAGACTACTCAATTGCAGGACCTCCTGGCACGGAGCCAGTTATCCCATCCCGTGGCTCACCCTCCCCCATTCTGAGAGGGAAGAAGCAGAGGAAATTCTGTTCTACTGAAGGCCAGATTCCTCACCCCGCCCCTCCAAATAAGAGAAAATTGGGTTAGGATAAATATCATTAGGAAGACTATCTCTGGTGAGTCAAAAGTTTTCTTGATTTAGGAGGACGCAGGTCTCAGCTCTCTGCTCTGGGGATGTAGGCAGCATGCCCTTCAACTGCACAAGAGATAAACTGCAAGAGAGAAACTTGGGGTGCACTCAATCTCTGCACACCTTACAGAAGAAGGCGGCCCTTGGTCTTACTGCCCAGGGCTGGGTGTAGACTGGGGAGGGGGGGAGGGGGCGGGGGGACAGGAAATACTTTCAGCTGTTTCACAGAGGCATTGCTGTGGGGTTCCCCTTGCCACGGGGCCCCTCTGCACTCCCCTGTCCCTTATTGGTCAAATGAGCACATATCTTTATGTGGTTAACAATGCACCAGATACTTTCCACAGACGCAGTCTGATTTTAAATAGTTAATGTGGTACTTTCCACATTCCAGATATCCACCAGGCTGGCTCCTCCCTCCTTACCGTCTGATTTGCATATCGCTCGATACTGCCTCTTCTCCCTCCTTTCTCCCTTTTCAGTTTCAGTTATTTCAATTAGATCTAATTTCTTCCCCTCTCCCTTCCTTCTATGCTATTGTAAGCTATTTCATATCACACGGATTAATGGGAGTTAAACCAAGATTCCAGTGGCTGAGGAAATCAAGCGCCACTCTTGGGAAAAGCTCAGTGTTGGCGTGTAGCTGTTGTTGTTCCGGAATGGACGGTTTCATTTTTAAATTGCTCTTCAGCTCTAAGTTGTTAGGGCTGACATACCTTCTCAAGGAAATCTATCTCTTGGAGGGCACCGGGGGTAAATTGAGCTGTTCATCCGTAAACCTGAGACGTCCACGGCCACCCTGGACGATTGCTTCCACCCCGCTGAAGCCAGCGCATGGCGGCAGGGGTACCCATCTCCTTCAGGAAGCAGCTGCTGAAGCAGCAGTTAGAGTCTGTCTACTGTAGCTGTAACTAACATATTCTGACAGCAATGGGGACACAGACAGTCCGGAGGGCCACCCTGAAGGTTCCCTCTGTGTATCAGTTTCCTGGAGTTGGAGATCAAGAAGCCTGCTGTTTCTTCCCGAGACTCTGAGGGAGAATATAGTCTTTGCTTCCCATCTATCTCAGGATAGCTGCGAGCATCGAGCTTCGTCTCTTCTTCATTCTATCTTCATCTCCATCTCCACACTGCCTTTCTGTACACTAAACGTTCCCTATTTTGCTCTCTTAGACACCAGTCATTACAGTTAGGGTATTCAAACCCTATGGTGGTTTGAATAGGAATGCCCCGCCCCCCCCATAGATTCATGTTTTTGAATGCTTGGCCATAGGGAGTGGCACTATCAGGGGGTGTGGCCTAGTGGGAAGTAATATCTCACTGTGGGGGCAGGGCTTTGGGGTCTTATACACTCCAGCTCTGCCCAGTGTGGCACACAGTCTCTTTCCTATGGACCAAGAAGTAGAACTCGTGGCTCCTTCAGCACCATGTCTGCCTGCACACTGCCATGCCTCCTACCGTGATGAACATGAACTGAACCTCTAAACCTGTAAGCCAGCCCCAAATTAAATGTTTTTCCTTATAAGAGTTGCCTCGGTCACGGTATCTCTTCACACCAATAAAACCCAAATCAAAAGGTAAAAGACATACCTTCTACCCAGGTTAACTTCTTTTTGAGACCCTCAATTACATCCAGATAATACCATTAGCAGGTTTGGTGGGTCACAGGAATCAGTAAAACAGGGAGTAATTTGTAGGGATAGCTTAACAACCAGGGACACACACTCAATACTGATTTATGCACATATACACTTCTCCATCCAAAGCATACTCTATAGTTCTCAGTTAACCTTCCAACAACTCCTCTATTATTGTCTGACACACTGGGCCATAATCTTGACCAGGGACAATGTACCTACCCAGCTGAGGTGGCTTCTAGGCCCATGCATAGGCATTATTCTTTGAGTAAAGTTTTGGGGAAAATCCTCTATTTACCGTCATATGCCTATGTATGACCATGAATGAATGTATATAGTCATGAAGGTGTATGATAATGAGTTCATGAGTATGATTATGAATGCATGTATATAGTCATGAATGCCCATGTATGACCATGAATGCCTATATATGATCATGAGTACATGTATATGGTCATGAATGTATATATATGGTCATGAATGTATGTGTATGATCATGAATGCCTGTGTATGATCATGAATACCTATGTATGACCATAAATGCCTATATATGATCATGAATGTGTGTGTCTAATCATGAATGAATGTGTATGATCATGAATGTGTGTATATGATCATGAGTGCATGTGTATGGTCATGAGTGCATGTGTATGGTCATGAATGCATATATATGATCATGAATACTTGTGTATGACCATAAATGCCTATATATGATCATGAATGCCTGTATATGATCATGAATGCATGTGTATGATCATGAATGTGTGTGTGTGATTATGAATGCCCATGTGTGATGTTTATAAATGCCTGCATATGATCATGAATGCCCATGTATGGTTATGAATGCCTATATATGATCATGAATGTGTGTGTATGATCATGAATGCATGCATATGATCTTGAATACATGTATATGGTCATGAATGCATGTGTATGGTCATGAATGTTTATGATTAAGAGCAGAAGCATCATGGGAGAAGGCAAGCACAGTGAACATAGGCTCACATAACCCACACCTATCAGTCAGAACAGAAAAGCACTCATACTTTGTCCTGAGCTACCAACTCCTGCTAGACACACAAAAGAAAGCCCTGAGGAACAAGCCAGGGCTCCTGAATAAATCTCACTCTATCTACTTCTCCTTGCACTCTTTCTGCTTTGTGTCTCTGCTTTGCTTCTGAATAAGAAGCCCTCTGTGCTTTCCTGTTTGTGTGCACGTCTTCAATGGTTTAAATAAGACAACAAAAACTTGAAAACACTTCCTGCAGACAGTAATCACTGCCAACACCAAGACTTGGGGACTGCCTCAAAACAAAAGCATAACCTGTAAGACTACCCCAAGGCAGAGACAACATCTAACCAACAGGACAAAACCCATGAGCTCTAGAGTGAACTCACAAGTTGTCATCCAACAGAAGAGCAAATGCCTGCCTTTGTGCTCATAACCTGCCTTTCTAGGATGATGTCTGGTTAAGTTTTGGAAAGGGCTGGTCACAATGTAAAAAGCAACTGACTGTGGGTATCCATCCCCAGTTGGTCCATCTATAACACAACCCTCATACCTAAAGCTCAAGGAGCATCATGGAATAGGGGTCAGGAAGATTGAAAGAGCCAGAGGGCCAGGACATCCGTTATGAGATAGCATCCTCTCTGTATGATGCAGAGTGACGCCCAGGAAGTCTTCATAATATAGTCACCTAAACAACACCTGCACCAAGACAACACCAGTTCACATCCCAGTGTGGATGGGGGAAACGTCCCAAGGTCCCAGCTCTAGATGAAGGACTACGGGCTGCTAACACAGAGAGAATCTTTCCATCAATGAGCCTTGGATAAATGATCCAACCCAAACCACATGTTCCTAAACACATATGCATATGAGCTGGACTCATAGAGTTTTCCTTATCATGCATACACACACACACACACACACACACACATACACACACACACACACACACACACACACAGACATAATGTAAAACTTTTTTGTGAAATTGTTTTTGAAAGTAATTGTTTTCTTTAAAAAAAAAAAAAAAAGCTAAATAAACAAGAGGTTTTTTCCTTAAGCCTGGCAGAGGAAAGTGATGTAGTTCCTCAAATGTTTTATTAAAAAAAATTAAAAATGACAAGAAGAAGAAAAGCAATAGAGATGGCTTCATTAAAAATCATCTTGGGGGTTGGAGAGATGACTCGGTGGGTAAGAGCACCAACTGCTCTTCCAATGGTCATGAGTTCAAATCCCAGCACCCATATGGAGGCTTACAACCATCTGTAAAGAGATCTGACGCCCTCTTCTGGAGTCTGAAAACAGCTACAGTGTACTCACATATAATAAATAAATCTTTGCCGGGCAGTGGTGGCACAGGCCTTTAATCCTAGCACTTGGGAGGCAGAGGCAGGCAGATTTCTGAGTTTGAGGCCAGCCTGGTCTACAGAGTGAGTTCCAGAACAGCCAGGGCTACACAGAGAAACCCTGTCTCAAAAACAAATAATCATCTTCTGGTCAAGAGCCCCGCTGCAAACAGATGTGTGGGAGCCTCAATCACACAGGGAGACCCTGTATGAAAAAAGAAGAGAGAAAGAAAGTAGCAAACAAAGAAACAAAACAGGAAGGGAAGAGACAGGAGGAGGGAGGGGGTAGCTAGAAAGAGATGGGGGAGGGGAGGAGGAGAGGAGTGGCCATGAAGGGGGGAGGGGAGAGTTGCTGAGGTGAAAGGAAGACAGATCCTTGCTGAAGAGGCCCAGTCCAGACCAAAATCAAGAGGTAAAATTATTCCATCAGGGTTATTTGGGGGTGGGGGGCAAGGGGGACAGTCGAGACAGTATCTCTCTATGTAGACCTGACTAGCCCACAACTTGCTATGTAGATCAGACTGGCCTTGAACTCACCGAGTTCCTCCTACCTCTGCCCCTCAAATGCTGGGATTAATGGCATGTGCCACCACACCGGGCTGATCCAGACGGTTTAAAGACTGAAATCAAATGGTCAACTGGAGAAACAAATCTGCCAACATCATTGTTTGAAGTCTAAACTGACTCACACACACACACACACACACACACACACAAAACACGGTAGGTTTCATTTAACCATCAGAAGATCTGCAATAAACCATCACTGGTCCACCTTGCTAACGTTAAAAATCATACTTTCCCCTGATTTAGGATGGAGCCTGGCATCTGCTTTGAGAGATTCATATTTTCTGTGAGCAGAGCAGAGGGTACAACTTAATTATTGCTGGAACCTCCACACATGCCCTGTTCACTGCTGGTGTGATTCATTTGCTTAGTGGAATGCATGTGTGTTCTGAAGGCCAAAACCTCACCCACCTATTTATTTTTGAGATCTCGGCTCTTGACTTTGTACCCAGAGAGGTTCCTTGAAAAATCAAACACTTCAGGAAGATAACTCAGCGACCACCTTTTATCATCAGTCACAAAGCTGGAGATGTTGGATGGTGTCTTACAGTTGCTAGGGCGACTCAGCCTGAATGTGGGATTTAGTTCTCGGTGCCCACATTTAAGTGTAATCACAGCACTGTGGGCAACCGAGAAGTAGATGTTTCCTAACATCTCCCGCTTCAGATGCCCACGCCTCTGCTTCCCCCAAACAGTGCGGCCCAGCAGCAGATTGACAAGAGCTTGCAATCATCTGGCATGATGTTGACAGGACTTTAATGGGAAAACCCTTGCTTAAACTATTGGCTGTGCAGACATTCGGAGGTGCACATATGTAGTATGAGAAACACAGAATGGGGCGCTCTTATAAAACCATATGATTCTTTCCTGATCCAAACACTAGCGCCTGGGAAAATGCCCCATGAAATAGGAGCCTTATTTGAAATATGTTTATTATGTTTAATTAATGTATACTCCTATTGAACGCAGAGAGATTTGTGCCTACATTTTTTAAAAAAGTGCAGAATAGGGCCCAGATGTGCCACAAAATTCTTGCAGTAGGGCTTTTTATTTAACTAAACTGTAAAGCAAATATCTAACATGCTTGGCTCATTAACAATAGTTCCTTTTATCAGAATTAATAGTCTACATATTTTCTTTGGAAACAGCAGTGTTGATGTTTATATGAAATGCAAACGATGATGTAATAATTCACATTTTTTCCAGTTTTTCCACTGTGATATATTCATTCTTTAGAATTTTGTGTTATCTCAGCTAAAAAAGAAAGAGAGAGAGAGAGAGAGAGAGATGTGAGTGAAACACATAATATGCTCCAGTGTAGTGACTTAGGAAGCAGGGGCTAAAAAGCAGTA
Organism: Apodemus agrarius; assembly: GCA_964023405.1. NCBI lineage: Eukaryota > Metazoa > Chordata > Mammalia > Rodentia > Muridae > Apodemus > Apodemus agrarius. The sequence goes on along the minus strand of OZ030026.1, from coordinate 10,367,606 downwards.
TTTGTGCCTTTGATTCTTAGTTCTTGACAATTATTTTATAGTTCTTAGACCACTGGTGAGTTACTGAAAGACTCAATTTCTAAGCAAATATCACAAATCTCTTCCATAAATAAGTGTATATGAGGATCCAAACATTTGCATGGGGTGGGGCAATATTGCAGCTGTTGGCAGAATACGGTCTTAGCGTCCCAGAGAGAATTATGACTAGGTAATTCTAAAAATTTGAATCAGCTTTGTAAGAAAAGAGAAAGATGCCGGGGCGGTGGTGGCGCACGCCTGTAATCCCAGCACTTGGGAGGCAGAGGCAGGCGGATTTCTGAGTTCGAGGCCAGCCTGGTCTACAGAGTGAGTTCCAGGACAGCCAGGGCTATACAGAAAAACTCTGTCTGGAAAAAGACAACAACAACAACAACACAAAACAAAACAAAAACAAAAGAAAAGAGAAAGAGAAAGTCAATTTAACTATTCTTCTTAAGTAAGCCAGCTCAACTGAGAACTTTAAATTAATCAGGGAAATTTTCAATAAAAAAAAAATCTGAAGATGGGACATCCAATTACAAACTGTTGGATGGAAACTGACAATTTTAGTCTTAATACATCACCAGCTTTTGTTAATATCTTGCTGTATGCAAAACACATGTACATAGCTCATTGGTTCTTTGACATAGAGTCCTATACTTTATTACAAACAAACAGCTCTGAAACTCAAGAGAAGTCATTCCCGAGGTCATGGCTCAGATAGGAGGCAGACGCCGTTCTCCTAACCACGACCTGCATGATGCCTCTACAACAATTCAAATTCCTGATCCCCTGCTTCCTCCACAACACCCGTGCACCCAAAACGTCACCAGAACATACGCTTCTCTGGGATGCTAAGAGTATATTCTGCAAAGGTTGCAGTATCGTCCCTTGCCATGCAAGTCTTTTCCTTGCCTGTTGAAACAGACAGATGGCGAGAGAAATGGAACTTTATGTTGTTAAAATATTTCAGCAATGCACCATGGAGCCAAGGCCTAAATAGCCAGGATGGCATTACACAGATTTTCTTAGGAATCAGATCTTTTCAGGAGATCATAAATATTTAAGCACAGGACGGGATAAAATGGCAGAAAGGATAATTCTTGATTCTATGTAGTTTTTTTTTTTTTTCTTTTTCTGGAATTGTAGATTATGGATCAAACCCGGAGTCTTTTGTGGATGAAGCAAGCATTCTTTGGACTGTGCTAAACTCCTGCAAATTTTTTTAACACTTAGATGATTTACCACACAATCTAAGTTGATTGTCAATTGCTACGTACCCACTTCATCTTGAAATGTGTTGATAGAGCCTTTGATCTAGCTTTTTCTTTCTTTCTTTTCAGTCTGGATCTTAGCATTCAAGAAGTTGAACACTCAAGGCCTTCGGTCAATCTGGTAAAGGTAGCATATAAAATGAGGTGTCCATCACTTTTTTTGTGTTCTTGCTTAAGTCAAGGATACCCAGTGTGGAGCAAGTTCTCTCTTACTGTAACCGCTCTGGAATGAGCCAATGTGGCTGAAATGATTAGCTTTACAAGTATTCCTTCTTTTCTTATGCAACAAGATGGCCTGTCTCTTAGATGGCCATATAGCCTTCTGGAATGAAGACAGGTGTTTTAGTGCCTCCTGTGACTTTCTGAGTAATTCTAGTTGTGCTGGCTAGTCTAATGTTAACTTGACACAATGTAAAATCATCTGCAAAGAGGGAATCTCAGGTGAGAAAAAAGCCTCTATAAGATCTGGCTTTCGGACATTTTCTTAATTAGTAAACGATGGACAAAGGCCCAGCCTGTTGTGAGCAGTGCTATCCTGGGATGAGTGGTCCTGGGTTTTATAAGCAAGCAGGTTTGGGCAAGCCAGAAAGTAACATTTCTCCACGACCTCTGCATCAGCTCCTGCCTCCAGCTTCTTGTCCTGCTTGAGTTTCTGTCCTGACTTCCTTTGGAGATGACCAGTGACGTGGAAGTGTAAGCCCAACCAACTTGCTTTTTTGTCAGGGTGTTTCGTCAGAGCAATAGAAACCCAAACTAAGACACGAGTCCAAGGTGTGTAAGTGGAACTGGGAAGAGAACACCTCGAACCTCTTGGTGCCTTTCTCACATGGACTAGCCTGGAGACACCCTGTTGAGTTTTCTTGCACTCGTTGAACAGAAAGCTCTGTTAAACTGGAGTCTTCACAGAGATGGCAGTGCGACAGCCTGGAAGGAGGTTGATCTCTGACGGGGAAAGCCATTTGGACAGGATCAACTAACTACCTTCAGACTCCACAGTCATAAGACCTACACTGGGCATTTCTTTGTGGTTGTGATCCGAGCTGTTAATGACTGAGTCATCTCTTCTACCCTGTTCCCAGCCTGTTAAAACTGCTTTTATCTGTTTGTCTATGTATCTATGTATCTATCTATATATCTATGTATTTATCTATCATCTATCATGTATATATCTATGTATCTGTCTATGTTTCTATCTATGTATCTATCTATGCATCTATGTATGTATGTATGCATGTATGTATGTATGTATCTATCTATCTATCTATCTACCTACCTACCTATCTATCTATCCTGCAGCTAAGCCGACCTAGCTGAAACACAGTACAACTTCATAACACATCTGATCATCTCTGTTGCTAAAGCTCCCACACCAGTTACCAGCACACTCTAGCTTTACAATTCTCTCAAACAAACTCAGGAGATCAGAACTTTGCTGACTTTTGACAATTTTTCAGTGTTCCTACCGCTTTGCCTTCCATGCACTTGCATGGCACAGAATTGTCTTTCCTTGTTAGGCAGAGTGTACGACCTTTTTCTAGTTCAGTAGACAGCTACTCACCGAAACACCGTCGTGAGCTACCTCCTGTGCCTGCCTCCTTAGCAAGTTTATCCGTCTGGACTGATGTAAACAACCTAGGAACTCTGTCGTGAGCAGAAGCTCTGGTGTTCAGCATTCTCTGGTGCTCTGGACAGAGTGGGAAGTGTTCAATTCGTCACTCTTAGGCAGAAGGTGACAGTGAGCCTGGTTTCTGTAGGTCCTTGGTGTCCACTGAGCTTGCCTTAATGAAGACCTTTCTCAGTGGGAGAATCACTGAGGACAGAGGTCACCGGGCAGCTTTGCCCAAGCCTTCGTGACATCTGAAGGCTTGAAGAGGAGGCCCGGTGCTTACTTATCCTTGACTAGGGTTGTGTAGGCAAACTGCAGCAACCCAGACTTTAGTCAAGTGTTTACACAAGCGCAATCAACTGGTGGCTCCACATAACCAGTCCTGCTTTTACTCTGATTTTTTTTTTTAAATAAGCCAACATTTATTAAATTTTGTAAGATGCCAGGTATGTTTGCATATAACCCTAGATGTACTTTTTGTAATGGATACAACAAAAACAGCAATCGCTGTGAGCTACAAATTTTATGTAAAATCTTCAGCATTTGAAAGTTTCCGTTTTGAAATACTTATAGTTAAAAAAAAAATTTTTTTTTAAAGTGGTTGAATAGCTATTTCCTTCTTGGATGGTGAAACAAATTTTCCTTTCACTTAAAAAAAAATCACATTTGAGAAGCAGCCACCAGGGACACTTGGAAAGAGACTTTTTGAGAAGGTTCCAAATGACTGCGAGAAGAGAGTCCTAATGGAATTTACACCATGGCTTTTATTCTGACAGAGGGGCTATTCATCCTATGGAATTCCTTTAAAGTCACTGACCCGAACAATATACTTCTGAGAATGTTTTCCTGCTTAGCTTATAAAGATATTATTATGTATCTATGATATAATCACTAGAAAATGCTCCCTCTGGACATGTGTTGTTTCTCTAATTATCAGACCTGATTGCAAAAATCGATATACCTGGCATGCTTCAAGGAGCAACAGGAAAGGAGATAGAAATCTTTTAAGGAAATTGCAACTTCTGTCTTCAGAATAAAATCTGCTGTAATATATAATGATGCTATTGATTAAAGAACAACCTGTAAATCCACTTAAAAAAAAATGCAACAGGCCAAAAATTATGGGGGAGAGGGATAAAATAATGATCCCTGTAGTTGTTTTGTGATTTTGATCTCAAGACAAATCTGCTTTCAGCTGTAATCTCTTATATAAATTACCACTTGTCGCATATTTCTGTGAAATAGCTAGGTGTATCTCCTCTCTCAAGGAACTGATTTAGGGCTAAGAGAAAGGATGGGGCGGGGGGGGGGGGAGGCGTCTAACTCCATGCTTGGCTCAGTTTCTGGTCATTTCAGCTGAGGGCCCAGAGGATCCTGATCTACCGGGCAATAAATAATCTAGATTTATAATGCAGCCATGATTTCGGCTGTGAAACTGACAAGTGGTTAGTCCATAAAGTTACCCAACGATAAAGAAATCGCAGGCTTTAATTGTCAATCAGGTCTACCCAATTATTCAAACTATTTGGGGAAGATCGCAGGTTAGGTTAATGGGAAACAGCTGTGAAACAGGGCCGTCTGTTCATTGGGGTTTTTTGCAGTGTGTTTGGCTCTTATATTTGAATATTAGTGTGCTTGGTGGCCTAGAGATTCACTGGGGAGAAAGAGATGAGTTCAAGGAGACCACTTCTCCAGTCAGTCCGTCCCTGAACCTACAAATGGTAAAAAGTATCTGCTTTTCCTTAATTGGTGGAAACAGTACGATTTCTAGAAACATCCTCATGATGACTGAGTTTCAGAGGATCCCTCTCATGCAAAGTAAGCAAAGCCAATGGAAATTCCTAGAAAGCTGTAGTTGAACAGACACAATCCTAACTGCCTTGATCTTGAACAGAGGCTGTTTACAGATAAAACAGCTTCTGACAAGCAGCTCTGCAGACAGTCCTGACTGATAGCTATGTGCTTTGAATATGCTTAGGATTCACATTTGCCTGAGGAAAACAAAGTCTTTATTATAAATTTTTTTTGAGAGAGAAAGATATGCTCCTAAGAAATTCTCAAATCCTTTATTTTATGTTAAAATACTTAATTCTTGATTTTATGTTTGCTAGAAATTAAACAAGGGACAATGAAATATACTGAAATGATAAGACATGAAGTATATTTTTACTTATGTTGATTTATTCTTTTTCTTATTTTTATTGTTGTTTGGTTTGGGAGGTTGTTTGTTTGGCTGGTTGATGTTTTTGGTTTGTGTGTGTGTGTGTGTGTGTGTGTGTGTGTGTGTATGAAAGAGAGAGAGAGAGAGAGAGAGAGAGAGAGAGAGAGAAAGAGAGAGAGAGAGAGAGATTGATTCTCTGTGTAGCCCTAACTGTCCTGAAACTTGCTTTGTACACCAGGCTGGCTTTAGTCTCTTGAGTAGCTGAGACTAAATTCATATAGGAATATCTGGCTGAGAAGAAGGAAGGCAACTGTTTATAAGGGGGGAAAAAGTGACATTTTGGTAGAACAAAGATGTTAGACAGGGATTTATATCAGTGAGATCATTTAGATCGGCTATGTCAAGGTCACTCGGGTTGTTAGTCAACCGTTTGTTGAATTTCGTAAAATTCTAGACTTTCTTCTATTTCTAAGTATAATTTGTTTGTAATCGATACAACAAATACTGCTTGACAGTTTTTTTTAAAGTATCTTTTGTAAATTATGTTACTGAATAGACTATTTGGTTTTCAAAGTTTTAGTTTATAGTACCTGGAACTCACAGAGACTCGTCTGCCTCTCTGCCTTCTAAGGGCTGGGATTAAGTGTCAAGCCATCACACCTGGCTTGACAAAAGGAAAAAGGAGAGGAGGAGAGGAGAGGAGGGGAGGGGAGAAGGGAAGAGGGGAGGGGAGGGTACAAGGGAGGAGGGGAGGGGAGAGGCAAGAGAAGAGGAGAAACACCGCAAAGGTTTTAGAAAGGACTAAAGTGTTACCAGACGTCTTTCAGGAATATACCGTCCAGTCATAGAGTGGATGATAAAGATGAACTTTTTCCATTCTGCATTACGTATTGTTATCTACATTTTTCCTAAATTTAACAGTTTAGACTGGTCATTCTGGCCCAGGGCAGCTCAAGGCTGCTATTACTGGAAGACTAGACCAGCCTTGATTGTGGGGGGGATCATCTAGATAGTGCACCCGGTGCCTAACTCCTTACTTGTTTACCCAGTTTGCAGGATTTAATGCCTTGACAGGGATTCTGGGACTATGGCGACTCTCAGAAAAAAAATCGAAGGAGCTCGATAAGTTAGACTGTGGAGATCTGTGCACACATACCAAAATTTCCATGGTAGTATGAGTCGAAGCTTAAAAACATACAGAAATAGACATGCCAGAGTTGGTGTATGTATGGCTAGAAAACAACCAATCCACAGAAGGCCTGGGGTGAAAGACCATTTCCTAGCATCAAAGGACGTTAACGGTAGAGTAACAGTGACCACTCCCTGTATGTCGAGATGGAGTTACCACTCTCAACAGTAGTGAGGACGAGGAGAAACCCAAGCAGAACAATTATCAGAATGAAAAGCAGTATCATCCAGGCCAGAAGAAGGGTCTCCTGCCCAAAGTATCACAGGAACTGTTCACAGAGCAGACTCTCTATATGCAATCTCTGATTGCAGTCAACAACGCAATCCATAAAAACAAAAGAAATGAGGGATGAACATCAGGAGGGCGGCAGCAGTCACCTCATAAATGCTCTTGAACCTGAGTCAGTTTCTGATCCTGGTACCCAAGGACCAAAGAAACCAAGTCCCCAGAAAGAGCCCCCTGCAATGTGACAGCACACGCAGAGCCCAGGCACCAAGGTCTGTAAGGACTGTGGGCCACCCGATGGTCATGTCTCTGGTTTTCAAATATATTGCTGCAGTGTGTGTGTGTGTGTGTGTGTGTGTGTGTGTGTGTGTGATAGCTGGCTGACCCCTGACCCTCATAGCTGGGTCTGCCGGGTCAGAGTATCAAAGAGCTGGAGAGAAGCCAAGTGGAGCCGCCCCAACCGCCACTCCCTCTCAGCCGACATAGTAAATCATGACTGATATCGCTTTGGGGGGGCGGGGAGGGGGAATGATAGAAATTAGGGAGGGAAGGAATTCTGAGCTCTGTATTTCCTCCTGAGATTCAGACATTCCTACCTTGTTCACATGGAACTTGACACTCCGTTTCGTTTCCACTGCCTCCAAACTGGAAAGACGGGCGTCTAGTAACCATTTCATCAAAGCCATTACAGCCATATTCCATTTGGGGAAAAAAAAAACCATTAAAAATTCTTCAATAGAATTTTACCTATCTCTAAAGGTATTTAAAAAAAAAGTCAGCTAATTGTTTTTAATTGTCGGTCGCGTCTATCTCGCCAGCAAGAAGGACACGAGACAATCAGGATCCTTCCACAGACGTTTATTGCGGGGTTGATTGCAGAGGCAAAAGACCAAGAAGGGAAGAGCGGTGCATCTTAAATAAGCCTAGGCAGGATGTGTTTCTACCTGATTGTTGCACACCACAATGCTTCATTAGCATGCTCCTAGACTGAGCTGCGACCCGCCAAACCTCTACCCACGCATGTGCAGTAGGGCGCAGACTGGAGTAAACAACAGCACATTGCTGATTCATCACAGGAAATGGGCGCCATCTTGTAATGGCGAAATGTGTGCCTGTGATCACAGTACTGGGGTGGGGGGGGGCGCATAGAGATCTTATAGAAATTCTTAGCTATATAGTCAGATCTAGGCTACTCTCAGCTACATGATATCCTGTCTCAAAGGGGCGGGGGCGGGGGTAGCATCCAGATGTAATTGGTTCCTTAAGTTTGCATCAATAAATTTCAAAGGACAGCAAACCTTCTAATGCTCTTATACATTTTCTAACTTGTTTTCTAAGTTCCTTCTCTCCCCTCTCTCCTTCCCGAGATGACATGGTTTGCCCGGCTTTTCCCCACTGCTTTTGGACAATAATCCGACATCTGATTTTGCTAGTGAAACCCACCGATTCTCACAATCGCTGTGGTCCACCAGTCCACGGTCACAGATGGAATTGAATGCTTCCGTTTCAACCTCAGCCTTAGCCCTCTCCTCTCCTGTCTCCACCCTCTCTACTCTCTCGCTCCACCTTCTGAGCCTTGGGGATCTGGAGGGAGAGACAGAGAGGACAGGACACAGACCTGCCTTGGTCTTGGCAGCCATGAGCAGGTAGATGCTCTTAGACGGGAGCAGTGCTGGCCCCTGGGGAAGCCTGGCCCGGCGGCTGACTCCCACCTTCCCAGAGAGTTAGCAGTGTGGTTAACGCTGCCCTCCCAAACTGTTTCGGGGGGTGTCTCTTCCATCATCAGACCACATCTTTCTCCAGGGAGTGACTTAGCCTCTTAGTGGGATAGCCTCTGCTGCATCCACACATTGGCTCCTTTTGAAGGTGGTCTAGCACAGGCAGTGGTCTGAGCTTTAGGGAACGATGGTGATGGGCTATTCTTACAAGTGCCAGAGCTTGTGTTCCCAGGCTCCAGAGGGTGGGTCTACATTCATCTTCTGTGGAGGTTCCTTTTAGGAAGTTCATGTTGAGGTAAAAATCTAACTTTTTTTTTTTTAACATAGAAATCTTCCCATATAAATAAAGGGTATGCTACTGGGAAACCTGTAGCTTTGATTTTTTTTTTTTTTGTTTTGTTTTGTTTTGTTTTTTTCGAGACAGGGTTTCTCTGTGTAGCCCTGGCTGTCCTGGAACTCACTCTGTAGACCAGGCTGGCCTCGAACTCAGAAATCCGCCTGCCTCTGCCTCCCAAGTGCTGGGATTACAGGCGTGTGCCACCATGCCCGGCTTTGATTTTTTTTTTTTCAAAGCCTACTTTTAATAAAGATTCTTGGATATGTTAGCCTCTCTTCTAGCCCACTATCCACCACTAGCAAAGGTAGTGGGAAAGAAAGGTTATTCTGATACTGGGGAAGTGGACCTGTTTAGAAAAGGTTCTTTGGAGCGAATCCCATCTGCACTGTCAGGAAATCAGCAGTTCAGTTCACAGGTCAGCAGCAGCAGCAGCTCTGCTCACTCGAAAGCACTCCACAGATACACCGGCAGTCCGGTTCAGGAGAGTTGGGATAGCAGCAGCGGTGACGTGACTTAGCGGGAGGAGCCAGGCCTCAGCTGAATCAACACAAGTCCGTAGTAGGAAGGAATGGGATCACCAGGGACACCAGAAGTTCTTTGCCACGCCTCTCTCAATGAAGCAAAGATGAGCAAAGACATGAGACCAAGACGTATCGAAGAGCTAGCTCTACAAGCAAGCCCCTCTCACAGGCCACCGACTCCTGCTTCTACTCCCTGCAAACATCATGTGTGTCCTCCATCATGTGGGTCTGTCTCAGCCTACATCACTTTGCCAATGAGCCTGAGTCAGCGGAAGTGAAAGAAGCCACAGTACCCCACCAGAAGTTTTTTGGTGCATTTCTCTCTGTGAAATCACGACAAAAGGAACTCAACTATGAAATGTAAGGCGGAGGGGGTTGATTGGGGAAGAGGGCTTATGGGACTTGTGGGGAGGGGGTAATGGGGAAAGGGGAAATCATTTGGAATGTAAACACAGAATATAGAAAATTAAAAAAAAAACAAAAACAAAAATATCATCATACACAGAGAGAGAGAGAGAGAGAGAGAGAGAGAGAGAGAGAGAGACAGAGACAGAGAGACAGAGAGACAGAGAGACAGAGAGAAATATAAGGCCGGCCAATACAAATGTGTGTTGTTAGTGAAGAATCCTTCATGTCTGTTCACAAGCTCGCTTCAGCAGAACATCCTTTCGCCCGGGCCTGCCTCAGTAAAACACCAGCCAACACAACTGACTTCCCAAAGAACTCTTAAGTTTCCACTTCAGAAAGTACCCGAGTTAGCACCTCTGTAAGTCCAACGTCCATTGGCTAGCTCTTTCTCTTACTGGGAAGCCGTGGGATCTTCTGGTAGACTTCCCAGTCTTTGGGAGCTCTACCCACCATGAAGAGGAATGACCCTGGTTAAACCATTTAACAGCTGACTGTGGCTCAGCGGTTTGATAGAACTGGTGTTTCCCACTGCCATTATTAAAATTGAAGTGACATATAATTACAAGCAGGTCAATTATATTGAAAAGAAAGATTAAAAAAAAAAAAAAAACAGTACCCCAACCCCTCACAACATCTATGGGTCTTGGATCATCATGTTCTAAATCTCTAGGTTTAAACAGAAAAAAAAAAATTAAATTTATACATATTGAATATGTGCAGACAGATTTTATTGTTCCCTAAACAGTACAACTATGGCAACCATTTGCACATTTGCATATAGGAAGATGTCATGGATTATGTCGTTTTATATAACAAATTTGAGCATCTTCAGAGGAGTCCAGTAACCATTCCCCAGGGTCACCCAGGGATGACTTTATTCAAAAATCATCATCACCACTTCCTGGTCATTGTACTTTATTGTGTGATTGCCTTCCTCCTGAGATTACCCGCGTCATTACCTATGTCCGGGCGTCGTCTGATGGTGTGCTATTGGACATTTCTTCCCACTTCTGCAGCCATGACCTCACGGACAGTCTTGCAAGCAGCTGTGGAGGGAGTATTTACACCAGTGATTCTCAACCTGTGAGAGGGGACTCGGATAAACCTCCATCTCCAAAACTATCTACATCACAGTTCATAACAGTAGTACAATTAGAGTTATGAAGTTGCAACGAAAATACTTTTATGGTTTGGGGTTACCACAATGTGAGGATCTGTATTAAAGCGCCACATGCAGTAGTAGGGAGGTTGAGAACCACTGATTTCTACAAAAGAGACTGGCAGATGGAATGCTGCAGACTTTCAGACTCCCAAGATCGCCCTTAAACATTCACAGGCTCAGTGGTGCTACAGATCCTCTCTTCAGAGCTGTAAGGAACAGTGTGTGCAAGCCGAGGTGAGCTAGGTCATTTCCATCTAGAAAGGATGCTTCTCAAGATTAATAGATGCAGGATGTCCAGACCAAATGTCTCCCTCCCCCCTCCCTACCCCGCCCCCCCCCTCTGGTGCTTGCAGCTCCTGGGACATCAAGTTGGTTTCTCTTCACAGGTATCCACCCTTAATACGTTTTCAATTGCAAGGCAGAGATTAGAGAAGGAAATTCCCACAGCTGCAGAGTCCTTGGCAACCCGCAGCCTAAGCGCTTTCGCAAAACTGCCTCACCCAATTTTTTAGACGGCTCTGGACTACATTTAATGGACGATAGGAATAATGACTTTTAAATATGCCACTGCACAATTAGGCCACTAAAGCAACTGGGACAGTTTGGGACACACAGGCCGGAGAAATAATGCAAAAGGAAATACGGGAGAAAGTAAAATAATCTGCAGGAAAGAAGGTGGAACTCGGGAGGTCAAAATTTGCATTTGCACCGTCATCTTGAATAAATGTGACTGACTGCATAAAAGAAACAAAGAAACAAAGAGTTGGCTCTCCCTTCTCGATGGGTGGTATCCGTGTGAGTAGCCCATTATTTCTCCAGTTTTGTTTCTCTGGAGGGGATGTAGGATAAACCTAGCGGTATCATTGTTTCTCAGAAGTGAGAACGGTGCAAGGAGCTCTCAGGCCCCCTAAGTGGAGAGTCTTCTGCAGATTCTAGAGGGGTTTGTGGACATCATGGTGGCTGTCGAAACGTAAGCACTTAAAGAAATGAGATACAAGGGCAAAAGCTAAATACACAGTGGAGGTGTTGAGAGGAGACAACCTCTTTGTAAGTCTGACCTCCCTCATGCCTGACCCTGGCCTAGGTTGTCACACATCTTTATGCGAACCTGAAGTATGGTCGCCATCTGCACTACACAAAGTATTCCTGTATAACAGCCTCAGCCGCTCTGCTTATAACCAGCAGTCTCTCTGCTGATGTCTTGTGTATTCCCGCTAGTTACTAAACATGGTTAATACTAGTTAGTCCTACTTTGAAATCCCCACTGTTCTAAATCCCAAGTTAAAGTTTCTGGTGCTCATGCATCTGGTATTTGAAAGTCTGGAAAAACCCTGAGATCCGAAAAAAATTTCTGAACTCAAACACTGCGGGCGAAACATCAGAAATCCGTGTCTCCTCTGGTAGTACTAAATTCCATAAGGAAATGTGACTAGATAGAAAACTTAAGTATTATTGGTTCCCCTTTACAAATGAATTTTCTCCAAAAAGCTCAAAGATGGCACACGATAAAGAACCTGGATTTGCATCAGGAATAGTGTTGTATACCCATCTCAACAGTCAGGGGACTGGGGCAGGCAGGTTGCAAATGTCAGACCAGTCTGGGCTACATAGCAAGATCCTAGAGAAAACAGCAGTTGGTGTCACACGCCTTAAATCCCAGCACTTGGGAGGCAGAGGCAAGTGGATTTCTAAGTTCGAGGCCAGCCTGGTCTACAGAGTGAGTTCTAGGACAGCTAGGGCTGCATAGAGAAACCCTGTCTTGAAAAACAAATAAGCAAAAAGAACAAGAGAAATAGAATTTCTTACAGCAGAACCTAGAAGAAAACGGATAGGAGTTGGTCTTCTATTAGAATGTAACAAAGTTCCACAATCCAGGCTAGCAACACCCATGTACTACTATGTTACAAGGTCAGAAATCTCTGAGTGGAATCCAGTGAAGAGACAGTACAAGACCAATCAATATTCTTTTTTTTTTTTTTGAGACAGGGTTTCTCTGTATAGCCCTGGCTTTCCTGGAATTCTGTAGACCAGGCTGGCCTCGAACTCAGAAATCTGCCTGCCTCTGCCTCCCAGAGTGCTGGGATTACAGGCGTGCACCACCACGCCCGGCCCAATCAATATTTTTGCTGCCTGTTGGTCAGGGCTCGTTTTTAGCAGCCAATGTCAACTTTGCTGACAAGTCTTATGTCAACTTGACATACCAGCTAAAGTTTTCTGAAAGGAGGGAACCTCTACTGAGAAGATGCTACCATGAGATCCAGCTGCAAGACATCTTCCTAACTGATGATTGATGGGGAAGAATCCAGCCCATTGTGGGCTGGTCCATCCCTAGGCTGGTCATCCTGGGTTCTATAAGAAGGCAGGTTGAGCAAGCCAGGGAGAGCAAGCCAGTAAGCAGCACCCCTCCATGGCCTCTGCATTAGCTCCAGGTTCCTACCCTGTTTTGAGTTTCCATCAATGATAAACAGCAATATGGAAGTGTAAATTGAATAAACCCTTTCCTTCCCAACTTCCTTTTGGGTCATGATGTCATATGCCAGCAATAGAAACCCTAAATAAGACACCGAACATCAAGATCTGGCCCTGTGGTAGCAGCTAATTTCTTTGATAAAGTCAGCAATGGAGCATCCCTTGACTTCTGGAGTGTATAAACTACTGTAACGCCACCCCAGGAGCAATTATCCCATTGCATTTCCAAGTGTCACCGACAATGGAGGGACCTGGATCACATAGGGTGTAAGTACTGTAGGTATGGTACACAGAGAGAATCTTGGCGTTCTTCTCAAAGTTCCCTGCCAGACTTTATAGTGCTAACATCTGGATAGAAAGTGTCTTCCTCAGGCACAGCTAACTGCAGTTTAGCAGGGTAGATGCATGTGTCTCCATGATCTGCTTATTATATGCAATAAGTCACCATAGTCCACCTCCACCTTCCGAGTTAGCAGTGAAACAGAGGAATAATAATAATAAAAATAAAATAAAATGACTAGCTCATCTGACTGACTACATCCTCCAGGGTCACCTGTATTAGCTACTTCTTATTTAATCTACATTATCGGCCCAAACCATCCTGCACAGTAAGTGCCAGGAGCCCCATTTAGCAGGTAGGCAAACTGAGGCTTCTAAAGATCTCTTCTGTACCCAAATGTACACAGTGAAGAAATAGCAAAACTCATAATTGGGATCTAAGCTTGGAAGGGGATAGCCTACCTAAGAGCTACTGGGGAGGGGGAGGGGTAGAGGGAGGGCAGGAGGAAGAGGAGGTTGGGGAGCACTAATTCATGAAAAAGGAGTACAAGGAATTTCCATTTCCCTCAGGGAGAATGCTGGGCCCTTTACCCTTAACAGGGAGTTAAGATTTCCCAGGTTGCAATGGACCAGGATTCCTAGAGAGAAAAGGACTCATGAGAGTGCTTTGTGAGAGCGGAGGAGAGTTCGTGCACACACTGAAATTAAGGAAGAAGTCAACTTCTCTGAGACTTACTGCCAGTTTAAGGGCCATGCCCTGCAATGTCATTGTTTGCATATTTCAAAACCTCTCAATCAGAAGCAAGGTCAAGGGCACAGTTATCCTGCCTTTCCAAATTTTTCTGAGTCCACCTTCCCACTCAGAGGACGGTGAGCCTACCTACAATTTCTAAACTGAGAAACGATACCATTGTTGGGAAAGGTGACGCCATAGCCCTCCGTGGAGGCCAGGAGACGCAGTCACTGCCTGGGCAAACTTCGTGCCACACAATCAATATTGAAGTTTTCGCCTGTCGCTCTGTTGTTTTGGCTTCGTGCATTTTCTGAAGACTTTACTCAAGTGCATGCACAAGGAGGCAGGGGAGCAACGGGGACTGACAGGATTTGGGAAGAAAAGGTGTTAAGAGAAGTGGTTTCCTTCTTAAAAATTCTTCGAAAGTTTAACGAAATGCTATTCGTGTTTTAAAATTTTTAATTGGGTGTGTGAGGGGGAGGGGAGGAGAGGAAGAGGAAGAGAGAGCATGTGAATGTGTGTGGGTGTGTACATGTGTGTAGGAGCCATCTCCTGCTTGGGTCTGGCTTTGTTCTTGTGTTGTTGTTGTTGCTGCTGTTGTTGTTGTTGTTGTTGTTAAGAAACCACATCTGTCTGGCAGTTGAATTAACAAAACAAAAAATGTTTCAAAGGTCTTGCTTGATGTTCTAAAGGGAAAACCAGACTCTAAAGCTACTTCAAATAGAAGAAAGCGGCAGGAGCCAGAGTCTGACCACCTCCTCACACTCCACAGCCCAGGTAGAGTCAGGGGCAGCACAGTGGCTGGGTAGCTGACCTCTCTGGTAAAGACTTAGCTCTGGAGGATGACACCACGCCAAGAAGACTGTCACAGGCTGAGATAACACCATCCTAATAAAACTGGGCACTATTTTGCTAAGCTGCAAAAATCTAACTCTCCAAATTGGCACAGGCTAAGAGACCTGGAGAAAGCAGATACTAGACACTCTGTATTCATCCCCCCCCTTTTTTTTAGTAACAAAATCAGGACTTTTTGGCACAACAATGTATCTCGTTGAGACTATAGCTTCTAGCCTCTCTTGTGGAAAAGTTCAGACAATGAGCTATAAAGGAAACTCTTTGCCAATATTTTTAAAGGTGAGCTAATTAAAAGGCAAGGACTGATTTGGGAAGGCGAGGACTGATTTGGGAACGGCAACCCACTTACTTTTGCCCTGACCCCTTCCTTCCTGCCTGGATCTAAAGGCAATGGTTGGAACACTAGCAGCCATATTGGGTTACTGATGATGGACATGAGTCGGGGTGACAGGGTAGAAAGACAAAAGAGGCACTGAGTCCCCGATGGTCACGGAGCCTCTGTAACGGCTCAGGACTGAACTTGTACAGGACTTCCTATACGTGAGGGAATAAACCCTTTACAAGTTAACCTTCTTGTCAGAGCTCTGTTACCAGCCAGTCAAAGTCAATTTGTGATACTGTCAGCAAAATAATTGATGGGGAAAATAGCCCTCGTGGGCTGAGACAGCATTATAAAACATAGCAAGATAAGAGCAAATAAAACAAGAAACTCACAACAATGATAGGAAACTTGGGCCAGAATTTACGTCTATCATAGTCCAACAAAGATAGACAAAGGTATTTTCTTTAAGGCCTGGGAGAAGGCTCACAGATTTAACTTAATTTAGAAAAATAAAACTACTTTCTTGTATATGCATAAGGTGAAGTAAAATTCCTGTTTTACAGTGATTTCTAAAAGAGGAGGAGGAAGAGGAGGAGGAGGAGGAGGAGGAAAGAAAAGAAAAGAAAAGAAAAGAAAAAAAAGAAAAGGAAAGGCAAAATGAAGCTAACAATTCTTCTGTTCTGACTGGGACACTTCAGGACGGACAAAAGGACACAGAGGGTGTTGCTACCCAAGGCCATCCCTTCTGGCGCAACAGCAATTCTTTACCGTAGGAGGCAGGAGTCTCCTTGGAACCTCACAGTCCCCCTGTCTCCCCTACAGAAGGGCTGGTGCAGGAAAGCTTCAGTAGACCCTAGCAGAAATGGCCTTTGCGGGCAGATTTCCCATGAGGCAGTGCACACTTTACAATTTCCTCCATCGTGCTGCTTAGAACTTGGCCGTCAGCACAGTGACTTCAGTGTAGGTCACTACGGCCCAAAGAGCCACAAGGAGGACTCAGCCCAGGTCTGGGCTCTTAAGGAACACCTTGCTAGATACGGAGCACCAACCCAGAATTCTACTCTGAGAAACGACTTCCATCTTGTTTGTAGCTTGTGTGGCAAAAACCTAACTGGTCCAGCTGTTTGTGGGAATTCATGGCTCCAGCAATCGATCTGCAGGAGCCGAGTCTACCTGACCTGGAGGAGAAGGCGCTCAGAGAGCACAGGAGCCTGCTCTCTACGAGATGAACTTGTTTCATACTATACAGATCTTCTTGCAGAACAGAGAGGCAAGCCTTCTCTCCTCTGGGGCTCCTCTGGGGGAATCCAACACCACAGAACAGCCTCTAGGAAGGCAGATGCTGGCAGGGGATGAGGTGAGCCGAGTGACTGTATCATTGGTAACTGAAGCAAGCCTCATCTGGACTCCATGCCTTGGACTGTAAGCCAAAGCTGGATGCCACACCCGCTTCCTTCCCGGGTGCTCCGTCCCTTGTTGGAGCTGGACAGGGCTTTGCTTCACTGGAGAGAGGAGGTAGGAGTTTCACTGGGAGGGGAGGGAGCGGCTTTTGCAGGGCCTAAGGTCTGGGATACAGAGCCTCCCACAACCGTAAGCAGAGCCTGTAGCTGTTTAAACTTGTTTTTCACATTTGGATAGTCAAGGTAAAATCTATAGCGAATGCTGGGGTGGGGGTGGGGGTTGGGCATGGGGGTATAACTTTCTAACAGAAGAAAGGTTCTGGGTTGTGGCTGTTCTAGGGAGGAGAGCAGGCACGTGCGCATGCGTAGGATCACGTAAGGAGAAGTTCCTGTGAAAAGGCAAGGCCTTCCCACTCTAGAGTCAGATGCGTCCACATTTCAGCCGTACTGCAAACCCGCCATCTTGATCCCATTCAGAAAATGTGGACTTTATGAGTAAAACTCTATCAGCTGCTCTGCTCTCAGCCAAGTCTCTTTGGCTCCCTTTTATCCCCAAAGCTAATTCAGGTGTGCCCGTCCATAAAGCACGAAAGGCAGTACCTTGAAGCCTGATCTTGACAACGTATAAATTAGGGGGTGAATAAGCAACATTTTCCAAATCTTCTGAGAGCTAACTTCCAAGGAGAAGGTGGAAGCCGCTGCCTTGAACTACGCGGCGCTCTCCCTGAAGTGGTGTGTGCCGCACTGGAGAAACGCCCTTCGAAGGACACCCACTCCCTTGAGACACCTTTGTGATGAGGCCATTCGCTGCCCACAAAAGCGATTTGATGTGCTTGGGAACTGGCAGTTTAGAAAGAAAAATCTGTCATGTCGGGCTATTGAACAGAGTTCAACATATGCTAGGTGGGAGGTATGTGTGTGTGTGTGCACATGTATGCCCATGTGCATGCCTGTGGGTGCATACATGTGCAGAAATGCATGGGAGATGGATGCTGAGAATTCTATTTCTCTCTTCATTTTCCCCACACACAAGGGTCCCCCTGTGCACAAGCAGAGCTGCTTGATTCTGCTAGACTGGCTGACCCAGAGAGCCCCTGGGATCCAGGGTCACCCTGCCTTGGCCCAATCAATCCCCAGCTCAGAGGTCACACAGGCAGCATAATAAGAGGCGATAGAGACCTGAACTCAAGTCTTCAGGCTTGGTCACTAATCACCATCTCCCTAGCCCCAGGGTACAATTCTTTCAAGTAAAATTGACCTATGGAAGTGACCAAAGAAATATTGACTTCCAAGGATACATCATACAGAGCCCACTGTCCCAGGTGCTACGCTGAGTGCTGGGGATTCCAACCCCAGCTCATGGGACTCCTTTCAAGTGGTCCATGTACAGGTATTTGGTTCACAGGCATTAGCCTGTAATCAAGGAAGCGAAATATTGGTAATCACCATCACAGCTTGCCAGCCAGGTATGTGACCTCCGGTAGCCACCGGAGGACCAGGCCACAGTGGCTCAGCAGTTGGGGCGGGGAGACTTCCTCAGTAGCCAAGGTCTTCCTGCACATTCCCCAGCAGACGTGACTCCTGGGGGGATTTTGACTTTAAGTTATACTCTGCTTCAACGGGAGGCCCTAGAAACACATATGGAGAAATAGTGTTTTTATCTTTATAGGTATAAAGATGTGTGATTCCCTAGATAAGGAAGGACAGACTGGTTGAAAAGCTCCCACAAGGCCCACAGTTTGATCCTTAGCAGTGAAAATAAAACAAAGTGAAAATACCAAAAGTAAACAAGCAAGACAAAAGAACAACAAAGACCTTTAAAACTCCCTAAAAGAAACTTCCCTTTCATTGGATTAGATCAGATGTGGAAAATGAAAAGCAGTATTTCTTGTTATCCCCTGACTTAGTTAGGGTTTCCATTACTGTGAAGAGAAACCATGACCAAGGCCATTCTTATAAAGGACAACATTTAGCCGGGTGTGGTGGCGCACGCCTGTAATCCCAGCACTTGGGAGGCAGAGGCAGGCGGATTTCTGAGTTTGAGGCTAGCCTGGTCTACAGAGTGAGTTCCAGGACAGCCAGGACCACACAGAGAAACCCTGTCTCCAAAAAAACAAAACAAAACAAACAACAACAAAAAAACAAAAAAACAAAAACAAACAAACAAAAAAAGGACAGCATTTTATTGGGGATAGCTTACTGGTTCTGAGGTTCAGTCCATTATCATGTTGGGAGCATGGCAGCCTCCATGCAGGTATGACACTGGAGGAGCTGACAGTTCTACCTCTTGTTCCAAAGGCAAACAGGAGAATACTAGCTTCCAGGCTGCTAAGAGGAGGGTCTCAAAGCGGCCCCCCCCCCCCGTGACGCACTTCCTCCAACAAGGCCACGCCTATCAACAAGGCTATACCTCCTAAGAGTGCCCCTCCCTGGGTCACGCATATTCAAAACACCACATCCTCTATGTGCTGACCCAGGGCTCATCAGAAAGTTCTGCAAGGCATTTGTAACCTGAGATGCACTCCCTCCTTGTGTGAACAAAAAACTGACACCCAAATTAAACTGAATGCGTAAGATTCCCACAGCAAGAGATGAAGGAAGCACCGAGTGGCACACTCTGAACTTCTCCTGACAAACCACAACCTTTCTCTGAAGCCTGAGGCAAAATGTCTCAAAACAGCGCAAGAGATTGTCTTCTTCCCGTTAACTGTAGAAGTCAGAGCTGGTTGGAGAAGTGCACACATCTTTTCCAGGGTTCGAGTCCAGTGCCAGGGTTCCGAGTCGAGCACGTGCCGTCAGAACACTCACAATGCAGAGCAGTGGTGCAGCGGAGAGAGGTGAGACCTTTGTCCTTGGAAGAATGACAGGAGGGTCCTAGCATCTGTTGCCCCAGCAAAGAGCATCCGAGGATGGTTTTCTGTTTTGCCAGAGTCAGGGAGGAGTGCTACGAGGTGAGGGGACAGGCAGCTCTCTCTACCATAGATGGAGTTTGCAAAGTAAACAATGAACCCAGCAGAGGAGTTGACCAGGACAGAGAAATTTGGGTGTGCTTAGAAAAACAAAAAAACCAAAAACAGAAAATAACAACAACAACAAAACCAACCAACCAACCAACCAACCAACCAACCAACCCAGATGTTTTGATTAGCCCTTTCTGGTTACTTTGTTTCTCATTACTTTGTTTCTCGTTACTTTGTTTCCGGAAATCGAATGTCTCTGAGAAGACCCGCATTGAATTGCTTTGTTTCCTGTCTTCAGAAAGGTGCGTCAGTTCTTGGATGAGGAGCTACAGTGCCCCAGTGCTGACTGTGAAAGCTCTGTCAAGTTTGTCTGATCCTGAGAACCAACTTGCTGACCAGGAAAACAGGTGTACGGCAAGCCACGCACCCTAGCCATTGGGACATTTGTCTTCTTTCTTATTTGGTCCAGAGTTCAAGTGAGAGACCGTAGACTGTTCACTTTGCTAAGGAATTGGAGCCACTGGAAATTTACCCCATGTCTGGTGGTTTCCCCTGTAGCAAGGCACAGACATGCCTCCTTGACTCAAATAAAACACCAATAGGGCAAAGAAACCATCCCACACAGATCTAGCTTGGCGGTGAATCAACAGATTCATTTGTGCTACTTAAATAGGAGCATGGCTGGGTACTTATCGGAACAGGACTGAGTCGAAGACAGTGGCATCAAAAGCAGAGACTGTTGCATCTTTTAGCATTTAGCACCCCAAGACCACAAGTAGCTGGGGATTACAGGATTAGATGCAGCTGGCAGGAGGTAGGGTGCCAACTACTTACCCTCTCTTCTGTGCCCTGCCTCCTCCGGCCAGCTGCTGATAATCCCCCATGATCCTCCTCTGCTCCTCCTGCATGGGAGTGCAGACTGAGTCTCAGAAGGTCTTGTGGAGATAATTACAGCTACTTTGATTTCAAGATGACACGGCCGCGTTCTACTCTGAGGACAGGGATCCATAACATCTCACTATCCCAAAATAGGAGGCAGCCTCCTGGCCTTTTCTCAGGGCTTAACCATGGAGTGTTTATAGGCGGAAGGCATCTAGAGTCACAGTCAGCTCCATTCCGGCACACAGCCCTGACACGTTTCCTTTTCATTACAAACATTTTTCTAGAAAAATGCATAGGGTCTCATGAGCTTTCTTGTTTGTTTTGGTTTGTTTTTTTGTTTTTGTTTTTTGCTTTTTTCCCCCCCCCAGTGCGCTACAGCCTTTTGCTTTTGTTCATAGGTAGGGTTATATGTACCTATTTGTAAAGGATAAACCGTCCTGGTTAGGTGGTGGTGTTTGTTGTTTCGTTTTTTGTCACCTTGACACAAGCTAGAGTCACACGGATAGAAGAAACTTCAATTGAGAAATTGCCTGGACCACTGAACCGTGAGCAAGCCTAGGAAGCACTTTCCTGATTAATGATTGATTTTGGGGGACCATCCCATTTGAGTGGTATGTTCCTTGGACCGATGGTCCTAGGATATATAAGAAAACAAACTGAGCAAGCCATGGGGAGGAAGCCAGTAAGCAGCATCCCTCCATAGCCCCTGTTTGGTTCCTGCCTTTAGGTTCCTAATTTGAGTTCCTAGCCTGAATTCCTATTGTAAGATGAAAGGAAACTTTACCTCCTGAGTTCCTTTTTGACTATGGACCAAGCAATAGAAACACTGACAAAGACACTATCCAAGGTAAAAGTTTGTATCAGTGGAGCTATGATAATGTTGATTTCTATTTAAAAAAAAAAAACCTACAAAGTTACTCTAAGGAGAGGGTTTGGATGAAACTGTACTGAGCTGTGTTTGAGAGAATCGCTTGTGAGGATGCATTCGCCAGTTCCCTCCAGACCCCAGAATGCAGCTCATCTGGACTCACAGATTTGTATCTTCAGATATCTCAGAACTTCTCTTACCTGTGCTGACAGAGCATATACTTGACAGAATAATAATTTTTTTTAAAAAAAAATAATAAGATGGCAAGCAGATGGTCAGAAC
The DNA here is from genome assembly GCA_964023405.1 of Apodemus agrarius. Classification (NCBI taxonomy): domain Eukaryota; kingdom Metazoa; phylum Chordata; class Mammalia; order Rodentia; family Muridae; genus Apodemus; species Apodemus agrarius. The sequence goes on along the minus strand of OZ030026.1, from coordinate 10,345,937 downwards.
CTAGAGAAAAGAGATCTTACTAAAAATGCTTTGCGAATGCAGATTGTGCTTCTGCTAAAGGAATGTTATAAGAAACATATTTGGTTTGACCGCCAACGGAGGTCTTGAAAGAGCTGAGCTCAGTGACCATTAGAAGATTGCTAAGTGGTTTCCTCCACCTGAAACAGTTCCTCCTTTCCAAACAGGAGGGAGGAGAAATATAGAGGAGTTTACTCACCTCCTTGCTACCACATGCCCGTGTTGCTACCTAAATCCCAGAAGTGCAAAAGCTTTCCTCCGGTCCCAGAGGCTTTATGCAAGAAAGGCATGGGCTTCAACCTTGCAAACACAGGAGACAAAAGACTAGGACTAAGACTAAGAAATTTCTTTCTCTGTCTCTGGTGTTTACCTCCTCTGCTAGAAGAACTGGTTAGTGAGACACTGGCATTCTTCACTGGCTCTTGGAATTTAAAAATAAAAAAATAATTAAAAAATCTTTTAAAGTTTAAAGCATATCACAATCTGTTGAAAACCCTGAAATCTGCTCTTATTGCCAAGGAAACTTAGACAAACATCTTTCTTGAGAGCTTCCTGTAAAGACTTTTCTTTGGTTGATACCTGGGCGGGTCCAATGAAGAGGAAACCAGAACAGAATTAAACAGAGAAACATACAACAACATAGATCCGTGTTTTGGCAGAGACATTTAATGCCTTTCATCGTTCAGAGAGTTGTTTCTCTCTGAACCTTCTCATCATAATTCCCAGCTGCCTCCACTGAGAACATCAGAGGAGAGATGCTAAGCTCACCTTCGCACACTGTCAGAGTCCAGAGCGATCTATCTGTATGCAGTCTCTGACTCCTGCCCCGATTTCTAGGGTATGCTATCAGAGAAGCTTTGAAAAGTCAGGCATGACAATTGCTGATCTCTATTCTTACTCTTTGTTACCATATTTGAGGATGGTTGGCTGTTCAGGAGGCGGGCCTTCCATCTTTGGTGCATGTATATCTATTACTTTTTTTGTGTCTTAGGAGAGTATACACACCTGCATAAAAAAAAAAAAGTTTCCAGGCGATGGAAGGGCTCGGGAGATTGAGAGAGTACTTGCCGCACAAACACTGGGCCCTGGGTTTGAATCGTCAGGTAGAAAGTGCCTGCAATCCCAGTGCTAAGGATGCAGATGCAGAAGGGTCCCAGGGGATGCTGGTTAAGCAGTCTAGCCAAACGAGTGAACTCCAGGCACAGCGAGGGATTGTGTCTCAACAAGTAGGGTAGAAATGACGGAGGAACATCCAACACTGAACTCTGTGGCATCCACCTACATGTCTGCACATCCAAACACACTTATACATATACATGAACACACACACACACACACACACACACACACCCCTCAAGTGGACCTGTACCATTTAATTTTCTTCCAATTTTTTTCACAATATTAGGCATTTTACCCACCTTGTGCATTTTTCCCAATTTTTGAATCACCTTCTATTTTTATTTTATGTGTGAGAGCATCCTGCACACATGTATGTCTGTATGCCGTATGCATATAGTGACCCAGGAGTCCAGAAGAGGGCATTAGATCCCCCAGGGATTAGCATTACAGAATATTATGAGCTACCATGTAGGTACTAGAAATTGAACCTGGGTCCTCTGGAAGAGCAGGCAATGTTCTCAACCATAGAACAGTCTTTCCAGACCATATTCTTCAGTTTATTTTTAAAGCCTAAAGAACTTTTCTTTCTCTAGAGTAAGTTGCTTATCAGCTAACTTTGCCCATACATAGATTTCTGTTATATTATTAACTTGTTGGGAAAAGGATTGACTCATTAAATGAGCAAATGGGTCATTGGGCCCATTCACCTATAGACAAATTGCCATTATGTTAAATAAATTTTAGAGTAGTGAATTATTATATAGTATAACAATCCAAAGTATTATATGTTTTCTTTTAAATAATTCCAAAACCTATAAGTTGTCTCCCCAAAATTTCTTGTCTCCAAGAATGTTGGAGATGCTTAGCATATAGTCCGAGAAGCAGATTGATAGTGAAGTCAGCTATCAAAAAATGTTATCTGCCTATCTTTAAATATTTTACTATATACATCTAGGTGAAGAAAAAAGAGGGCCTATTTAAAAAGGTATGCTGAACATTCATTTTATTCTCTCAAACAAGACAAAACATTCATATATTAACTGACAAGAATGATAAAGAAACATCCTGTCGAGAGTTTAATTGCTGTGAACAGACTCCATGACCACGGCAACTCTTATAAAGGCCAACATTTACCTGAGGCTCAACATTGAACTCAATGGAACAAAGCCTTCCCCTAGAATGTATTTTTTTTTCTTTAGCAGGTAGGATCTCTTTCCATTTTGAAGTCATAGCTATTTTTCTCTCTGTGCAAATCATTTTAAAATCTCCATATGTATTTCTATTCTATGACTCACAGATGTTTGTTGTGATTTTCAAACTCAACAGCAAAATAATTTATATTCAGCACATTCCTAGTATGGATGCTTGAAAAATACACTAAATGAATATTTTAAAATATGTATGTGTGTGTGTGTGTGTGTGTGTGTGTGTATCATCCTAAACAGTACATCTGGGATCGGACGTCTTTAAATATCTACTTTTGAAATCCTTCATGTATTCAGAGAAAGTCTGGCTCAAGTTAAAAGACCAGGTGACTGTGGAGCCAGCCAGATGAAGACCTACAGAGAATACAGAGGCTTATAAACCTGCAATTTCAAAAGATGTATTTTCTATGTAAAATGCAGTCAACGTTCCCAAGGATGCCAAGAGGAATAACTGGCTGTAAGTCCCAAAGGTTTGGGGCTTCTGACGTTATACACAATTTTTCAGACATGCATCTTAATTACATGGAACTACTTTTAAAAGCTAATCAAAACATTGAAAGAGTTCCTGACAGCATCCAAGCAGCACTGTCCCCCAGAGAGGGCATCATCTGTCCACTTTTGGGGCAGTGTGTATAAGGTTACTGGTCAATAAATAAACTAATAAAATGCTCACAAAATTACAAGCTTCCATGACCAGAGGGAGTTTTTCACAGAAGGCACCGATAATATTCTACAAACACGGACAAGCAGAACGGGACAATTATGTGGCTAGGTTTCTTTCCGATCCGTGTCGTTCTCGGTATCAGTGGGCATGGCTTGTTTCCATGGACTCACTTTTCAGTGTCTGCAGAGACGATTCAAGACTGGATTGCTGTGCCGCAAGAAGAAGTCAGTATACTTGAGCCGAGCGTGGTCGGAGTTGGCAGAGCAGAAGTGCCTGTTTTTAATGTACGCACTGCAACCAACGCACATCTGTTGCCCCGTCCCTTCCTCTCGGGCTTTGCTTTCGAGAAGGAAGATAGATGTCTATGCTCAGGTTTTAAGTCTTTACAAATGCCAAGGTTCTAAGAGCCCGGGACATCAAAGCCTAAACCTCCATATTCATGTCTAGACGCAGAGCGCCTTTAGTGGATTGCGTCATTGACAGTTGCCTTAGAGTGGAGGGGTGGGGTTGGGGCGGGGGGGGGGCGGTCAACGTCAGACAATTTTTTGCAAAAGTTCGGAAAGCGTTTCAGGTTTTATGGGCTGCGAGGTCCTCCTAGCAGCTTCTCTCGCTGCAAACAGCCACGGCAGGGAAGAGACTGAACGTGGCTGTACGCGATTAAAACCCCCCTCTCACAAATTCAAGTGGCGCCTTGGATTCAGCTCCCCCCACCCAGCCCCCCCCTAGTTGGCAGTGTCTGTAATGGAGTGAAGAACTACAGCAGACTCAGGGGCGGAGGAAAGCTAAGATCAACACCTGCTTCTGTCGTCTCCACCCAAAGGACTCAGGTACTTTATCCTTTTGTAAGTAAGAATCACTGCCCACTCTCAAATCTCTCCTTTTGCCAGTCCCAACGCCAGGTAAAAGGAGTACACAGGCAACCCGGCAATGATATTCCGGATAGTTTTAAGACTAAGCAGACACCCTGTGCCTCATGAGGTAAGGATGCTGCGTTGTAAGTGGGTGGTGCCTATTCATGAACAGACAAGAAGTCAGGCACACAGGATCAGGAAGTGAAGTGGTGTCGGGGATAGACCTGGGCTTGTATTTTGATGCTAAGTCCACTCCTCAGAGGGCCTGCAGATGAGGAGTTGCCTTGTGAACCTTCTCCCCACCTTAACTTTTCAAATAAAGGCTTGAGCCAATGATTGGGCAGGACGAAGGGGGAGGAGCTGAGAGTTTGGGGAGGAGCTACGAGGGCTCGATGGAGAGGCTGCAGAGAGAGAAGCTCGAGGTCTAGAGAAACCCAAGTTAAACGGGATAATATTGATGGGAATAGAGTAGTGTAGTGGGAGATCCGCCCAATCTAGGCTTATAGTTCTTTTGTTATTGATTGAGTAGCGATTTCCTTTACCTGGGAATTGGCTCGGAAACAAAGTAGCAACAAAGTGGTGCTCAACCCCAAATACAAGGTCCTCCTGGTAAAGCCGATTTTGGAAACATGGCCAGGTATAAGGCACAGACCACGTGGATCTGAATGGCTTTAGCACCTCAGCGATTTTCTGATAATAGGCATGGTTTCTACATTTTCTTGAGCCTGCTCTGCTTTCCTTGTAAAGTGGAGCTAATATTTATTTATTTTTCCAGACTGGTCGGAGGTTGTATCATTTATGGTCCACAAAGTACTTAGCACAGAGTTGGTACGCGAGACGCCCTGACATTCTAGACCTGACTGGAGGAGTAATGGATGCCCTGTTAGAGAATTTTGACAAGTGTTTACTAATTGGAAAAATCTACAGCCGAGGCTACGAAAGCTGGGCTCTTTAAAGAAATGACCATTTCTTTGGCGTTCCTGTACTTCTGAGGGAAAATGTCAATTGCTTCCATCTTACTAAGTCACAGTCACAATCAATGCTCAACAAAAGCTGTTGAGCCTCCCACCAAAGTTACCTGGGCCTTTCTTCTGGGTTTCCTTTCTCTGGGCTTGGACTGCTTAATTAGGGTTCAGGCAGGATTTGGTCATGCAGGCTTCCCCTCAAGTGAGAATTCATGGGCTCTGTCACCGTAGAGTCCAGAATAAAGTCCACTTGTGTTCCAACTCAGTCTTCAAATGATTGGTAATGAGAGAGAAGGCCAACATATCCCCCACCACCACCACCACCTTTGAAGGCAGCCTGGGACCACCCAGGAGCTCGCCTTGCTGGAGAAAGTAGACGCATGTTTACGTAGGAATCTGAGCTGTAGAGAACATGGAACACCTGTGCTCTGTGGACTTCATGGCCCCAATTAGCTTCTGGAAAGAATTCAGGGTTAAAAAAAAAAAAAAAAAAAAAAAAAACCTCCTTAATGCGATGCCCCCACAGTGCCTCCACTCTGAGCACTGGAGCTGTTCCCTCAGATCTGCGAGCTATGCATCAGACACAGTCACTAATAGCTCACTTACCCAGTGGAGGGCCCATTCAGAAAAGAGACTTGACTAACCGAGAGGAAGAATAGAGCGTTTCCACAGGAAGCTGTCAGTGGGATATGAGAAAGAACTTTCACAATCCAGAACCATCCGTGCAAAAAAACCAACTTCCCTGAGGATCGGAAGGGAGGCTCTACTGGAAGATCGGAGGGAAAGATGTTCTCGAGGGAGGGAAGCGGGCATTGACTACATTGTTTATTTAGGAAGCATTTCTGAGCATCCGCCATGTGTGAACTAGTGCTTTCTTAGTTCTGACACATAGAAAAGGCTCGAGCACATGAAGACAAATACAGCAGTGATTTTCCTTTGAAGCATTTAAAGATAAGATAAGAAGAGGAAAGGTAGCTAAGGATCATACCGGAACGACAGGTAGCTAAGAATCATACCAGGACACCATCGATGACAGAAACGTGTCATGCCAGTGCACATTGAGTGAGTCTCCCAGTTAGCTTCAGCTGTTAACGCGACATAGTCCAGAGTCATCAGATAAGAGTCCCAACTGAGTGATTGCCCCAACCAGATTGGCGTGCGGAAACATCCCTGGGAAGGGTTGTCTTGATTGTTAGTTGATAGGAGAGGGCTGAGTCCCCGGGCAGGTTCTCCTGAGCTGAGTGTGGAAGCTACCTGAACAGAAGCAATCGCTTGTCTACGGTGTCTGCTACAAGTTCTTGCTCTGGAAAGCATAAGGCTAATGAGCCCATTCCTCTTCGTGGTACTTTTGCTTAGAGTATTCTAATCGCAGCCACAGACGGGACACTAGAACAGAAGCAGGTGCTTCTCAGGGAAGGATGCATGGAGCAGGTGATACTGAGTCTTAAATATCAATCATGGGAGTTATATGGAAGAAGGGGGCAAGAAGCAGTTCTGGGCAGAGAAAACAGCATTATTATTATTATTATTAAAAAAAGCACAGTCAGAAACATAGGGATGCTTCAACATGGAGATGGGGATGGTGGCACATGTCTGTAAGCCACTGGGGATGGAGGGACAGGAGAAGAACCAGTTACATTCATCCTCAGCTACATGGTGAGCCGAAGACCAGCATGCGCTATTTGAGATCCCATCTTAAATAAATTACATTTTAAAAATTAAAACACTCTCACTGGTGTCGGGTCACATAGCTGACAGCAAGCTGTCTCATAATGCTGCAAAAACAGATTGTCTAGGAAGAATCAAATCTGTGGATAATGGAAATCTGCGATGACACTAACAACAAATTTAAATAGTAAAAAAAAAAAGACAGTAGAAAAGACATAGTAGATATTTTACAAATAACTGTAGAATAGTTGTAGGAACAACTCTGAACCGTTTTTTACATTTCTTTATTTTGTGTGCGTCACCTCACAGGTATAGAGTTCAGAGGACACTTTGTGGGAATCTGTTATCTCCTTCCACCATGGATCCCGGGGATCAAACTAAGGATGTCAGACTATATACAACAGACGTCTTTGTCATACTGAATCATCTCACAGGCTCCCAAATGAACAATCCTTAGGATGGTATGGTACAGCAACAGCATGTGGTAGACATGGGCACAATAAAAACATTATTACGGAAGATTTACAGCTGGATATGCTAGTACCTGTCCATAATGTACAGCTTGGGAGGCTGGAGGCTGGAGGCTCGCTAGTTTGAGGCTACACAGCCAGACACTGTCTTTGAAAGCAGAGAAGAGGAGAAAGGAAGAAAGACACAGTAACCTCCAGGGGAGAAAGACAGCCGCTAACATGTTGCTCTTGGTGATGAATTTGCTGACATCTCCTGCTCTGCTTTCGGAATGCTTACTTATTTGCAACTTTAAACACACTCCAGTTGTTGCTAACTGTGATTCCACAATAGGAACAAGGTGCCAAATGTAAACTTTGGCTAGTGCAACAGAAGTGAGCATTCAACTTGATGGTGCGTGTATCATCACCTCTGCCTGGGCAGCTTGATCAGACCTGGGATTTTCACTAAAGGACATATGTTCAGATCTGTTCTGAGGAGAAGAGGAGGCTCTCTGCCCAGCCATGTTCTGTGGGAAACTTTTGAAGAAAGGATGATATGTGGAAACTGCCTGGAGAATTCTAATGACCACCTTCCAAACACTTTCCCAGGGAAGACGTCAAACGTTCCTCACTCGGCCTCAGAAGGCAGGCTTTCCCTGGTGGTGTGTATGTCTTTAGTCAGAACCAAGTGAATTGTGTCAGGCCTGCACAAATAACCTAATTTTTAAGAGAAAAATGCAATTACAGAGTGTAGGCCACACCTCTAACCACTCCACTTATGAGCCCGTGTGCTCCAGAGTAAGCATGCTTTCCTTTTTCTTAGGACCTTTCCCCTCTCAGGGCATGTGTGTCTTTTATGTAGGAGTACCGCTGTAGCTATGAAACATACATTTTGGGAATTATGAGGATTGAATTTAGGACATTGCACATGCTAGGTGTGTTCTCTACTGCTAAGCCATGCCCCCTGCCCTGAAAATTAAATCCCATTTAAACTGACCACCATTTCAATTTTTGACTGAAGAAGCCGTGATCCATTCCAACGGGGGTAGGGGGTGGGGTGGGAGGGTGAGGGGTGGGGGAGGTGTGGGGGTGGAGGGGGGAGGGGTGTTGGCTGAAGAGAACAGAGCTGAAAATTCTCGGTTCTTTCATGAACTTGCTCCGTCACGTGCATCTGATGCCTCATGTTGCAGTTTAGGAGCAAATTTCCTGTAGAAGAGGCGACTTTTTAACAGAATCACAAGGGAGAGTTGCAGGGAGCTTTCTCCAGCTCCATCTGAGGAAGAAGCTTCTAGTAGCTCTTTGAGGGACGTTACATCACAGCCATCTAACCAAAAACAAGAGGGTGATTTTTTATTTTATTTTATTTTATTTTATTTTATTTTATTTTATTTTATTTTATTTTATTTTATGTTATGTTATTTTATTTTATTTTATTTTATTTTATTTTATTTTTTTATTGCGGACGAGATGAAGGGACTTGGTGAGAGCAGAGTGAACTAGAGCAAATCTAATTAGCCTCTCGTGGTCTGTGGCACAAAGAACCTCCTCCTCACCCTGGATTGGAGACTTCCCTTGCACCAATGTCTTCTGTCTGTTCAATCCTTTCTTCATCCGCTTCTTCTTCTGATCTTTTGAATACAGCTGTCTCTATGAAGGAAGCACTTCTCAGACTGTCCCGGTTCAAGAGTCATAAGTAGATGGTACATTGTAGCTACCCACAGCTGCACTACTAAAGGCGTCTCCAACGCCCTTAAAAGTTGCTTTCTTCTCTATTCCTGGCCCTTTTTTTTTTTTTAAAGAAACTTCCAGTTTTTCCTGGTTTAGGTGGTTTTTCAGTAGGTAGATATTTCTATGCTGATAGCTGAATAATCCACAATGTCTCAGAGAAGAGAAGAAATCCAGGTTAAAGTCACCGGGCAGTGCATAAGAGAAGAGTCAGAGCTTGGTGATTCATTCAATGCAATCACCATTTTTTCCTTCTTTCTCACAAATGGGCAGTGTGGGCAAAACTCAGCAGGGGGAGATCACTCAAATGCTGGGGATGGCTTCTGGGGACTGGACCCGCTTAAAGGTCACCACTGATTGCTCTGGGCTGACAGGCGAGACCACAACCAGGTCGGTTGGAACCTACACAGGGCTCTCTGCATGTGGCTTATTCATCTCTTCTTGGCTCATTCTCTGGGGTCCAGGAGCGGTGTCCCCTGCTGGAACACGGAAGAAGCTAGACAGTCCTCAGTGGAATAGCCCTTTGAAGCCACAGTGTCACCTCGGCCATGGCTGTAAGATCTGTCAGTTCTGAGGCGGGAACATGAGATCTTGCTTCTTTATCAGAGGAGTGTCGGCATCTCGTTGTAAAAAGGTTATATGGCGTGAGAGATCCTGCAGCAACCCTCTTGGGAAGTGAGCTCTACCATACAATGAATGGATGGCAGAAAAGATAGTGAGAAACATCTGTTTGATAAGTTACCTTTTTTTTTTTCTTCATTTATTAGTGAAAATAAAAAAAAAGTCCTGGTCTTATGTCTTAGGTAGGGTTTCCATTGCTGTGAAGAAATACCATAACCAAAACAACTCTTATAAAGGACAACATTTAATTGGGGCTGGCTTACAGGTTCAGAGTTCCAGTCCATTATCATCAGGGTGGGAGCACAGCAGCTTCCAGGTAGGAAGAGATGACAGTTCAGCACCTTGTTCCAAAGTCAAACAGGAGAAGACTAGCCTCTTCAGGCAGCTAAGAGGAAGCTCTCAATGCTCAAGCCCCATGGTGGGTGACACATTTCCTCCAACAAGGCCACTCCTGCTCCAGCAAGGCCACTCCTACTCCGACAAGGCCCCTCCTACTCTGACAAGGCCACGCCTACTCTGACAAGGCCACTCCTATTCCGACAAGGCCACGCCTACTCCGACAAGGCCACTCCTACACCGACAAGGCCACACCGCCAAAGAGTGCCATTCTCTGGGACAAGCATATCCAAACCACCATACCTTATTTATGACATTACCCTTAAATGCATAATTTCAAAATCTATTTTTTAGGTGGCATGGCTAACTTACTAAATATATGCAAGGCCGTTAAAACAGGTGCCTGAGTTAAGGTAAAGTGCACTCTCTGCTATGACCACATCAACGAACAATACTCATCTTGCAAAGTCTTCTTTATTCCCGCTCTGACAGTCAAGCATAGGCTGAGGCTTTGCACTCACCTGAACAGAACAGGTAGGCCACCCAGCAAAGAGCAAACATGCAAGTTAGCCCAGGTGGATGGAGAAGAGCTGCTCCTCACAGGTGCCCTGTCTCTCTTGTCCCTCCAGCTCCCTTGCTGAGCCGCCTTCTACTGGGACAAGCCTTTCTACAAAATCCCTCTTGCGGTAAGCTGCCCAGTCACCCAGGCAAGAGAACCAAACTAGGTATTTGCTGTGTAAAGCAGTGGTTCTCAATCTGTGGGTCGTGACCTTTGGGGGTGGGGGTGAGTGTCAAACAATTTTATCACTGGGGTCACTGAAGACCATCAGAAAACACATTAGGACTCACAGCAACATTCACGTTGTGAAGTAGCAATGAAAGTAATTTTATGGTTGGGAGGGGTCAGCACAATATGAGGTTGAATTTCACAGTGTTAAGAAGGCTGAGAAGCACTGGTCGAAAGCAACAAAGCAGTGTTTTGGATCTCAGCCTAGCGGTAGGCAATGGTTAGCTCATTGCAGGGCGAGCATACGTGTGCTTGTGAGTGTATGTGTGCGGTATACGCTCCAGAACTTCGAGGATCGATCTTAAAGAATCACACGTGGGAACTTTTCAGATTACTGGCTTCCTTTGGTTCACTAGCGTAAGAGAAGAGAGGAAAGGAGGGGGAGGGAAGAGGGATCAGAAGGCTGGGGCCTCAGATCTGATGGGACTTCTCCCTAGGTAGATAAGCTTGCTGTCTATCTCTGAACAACACTTGGGAATGCGGTGAGCAGCCTGAGTGTGGTGTGACGTCAACGCTTCAGAAATGCCGGAAAAACTAACAGGAAAATATTCACAGGACAGTTTCTTAGAAACCTATGGTACTATAAGGGACTATAGACATCAAAAAATTGTCTTTTCTCTCTCTTTCTGTCTCTGTTTCTCTGTCTCTCTGTTTCTCTCTCTCTCTCTCTCTCTCTGTCTCTTTCTGTACTTCCTTTCCTCCCTCCTTTCTCTTCCTCCTTCCTTTCTTCCTTTCATGTATGTGATGGGATAATGGTTTGCATATATGTTTTAAGACAAAGTTTCTCTCTCTGAAGTCCTGTTTGTTCTGGAACTCTCTATGTAGACCAGGCTGGACTTGAATTCACAGAGATCCTCCCGTCTCCAGTGCTCCACTAACAGCTTTTCTGTGACAGTGAACTCACAACTCTTATGGACCCTTCACAAACAGCGGGGGGTGGGGGGGCGGGGTTAGCTCAGTAAAGCGGTGGCAGCTGCTATAGTGGCTTGACCCGAATGCTAGGCCCGCGGGCTACTCATTCCTCTAAAGAACACAACATATCTTGACTTGTCTATAACCTTAAATTTACCATCAACCCAACACACCCCCAACACCGCACACACCACACACATACCACACACACACACACCACACACCACCACCACCACCACCCCACACACACACAGCCAAAGTGCACGCTCTTCAGGATTTCCGGGTAAGGGAGCTGCTGAGTTCTGCAGGCATGAAGGTAGGACACAGGGCCGCCCCTGCTCGCTACAGCCCCGGTGTAGTGCTTCCTCTGCTGGGACCATCCAGGTTGAGATAGATTGAATTAAAATTCCATAACAAATAGAATTCAAGTTGTCTCCTCCAAGGTTCAGGGATTGAAGAGCAGGTTTGAGTCTGCTAAGAGAAATTCAGTCTCCCTCCTACCTTGGAAATATTTGGGACTTTAAATCGCTTTAATCTTTTTTTCAGGTTCAGACTGAAGACTGGCAATAAGCATAAATTTAGTAGGAAAAAAAAAGGGGGGGCGGGGCGGAGAGAGTTTACCGGCAAGAAAGGGTCATGACTCAAAATCCCAGTGGTCAGCTGGGGTCAGACCAAACACACACCTTGGGAAGCAAGGGCATGAATCTGTCTGGCTCACGGGTGTGAAGTGAGTCTCTGGGGGCCGAGGGACAATGAGGTAAGCAGGGGTGGGGGGGAATGAGGGGGATTTGTGAACAGAGGGGAAATGGATAAAACGGGCAGGAATTATGGGTTTCTGTCTCTTGAGAATAAACAAAAGGTTTCTGGTGAGATGGATTCAGGCACAAAAGAACCCGAAAGATCAGGTGACACATAGGGCCAGAGAGGGAGGGCGGTGCTCACCTTCCTGGTAATATAAGGGTTTAGTCCTGATGCTTGGGAGTTGATGGAGTTCTCAAGCAGACATCCCAGTGTGAGCTGCATCCGTCTGGGAAAGCTGACGGTTGTGCTAGCAAGCATCTCCCCCCACACCCCCTCCCGACTCCACCTCACCCCCTCCCCAGCCCCCAACAAATATATAACTCAGGGTGGTCTCTGAGCATCAGCTCCCCTTTCCTCCTGAGAGCTGGGGGCTTCCGAGAGCTGGCATGTGTCCCAGACAAGAGCCAAGTGTCTCTACCACCTTGGCAAGGGCGCGGGAGCGCTACCAACCTGGGAAAGCAGTGGTCTGGCGGCAAGGCCATGCATTCCCTGCAGAGAGTACATCCTGTCTCTAGAAGGGTCTTCAGAGAGTTTTCTAATTCTCTTCAGGTACTCAAAAACAGGCCTCCTTTGGCCAAGGCCAGTCAAAGCTGGCTCCGGCGAGCAGTCATTTTTCACAGTAAACTTGTGACACAAATTCAGAAAGTGACTTCCTTTGACAGTTGTTTCTCATTAAAATTCTTACCTTAAAAGATTTAAAACATGATTTCACAGTATGTGTGATCTCTCTCTCTCTCTCTCTCTCTCTTACACACACACACACACACACACACACACACACACACAAGCAAAGAATTGCAAAAATCTATTACAGACTCCAAGGCCTGATGTCATTTTACATAAGGACAAATATCAGGAGTTTTACCCGGGAAGAGAGCAAGAAGGTCACCTAGATAAGAAAGCGAGGGTTGGGCTATCCAATAAAGATAGCACTGTGCCTGCATTAGAGCAGAGGAGACATTCCTCTCGCCTGTCTCTAGGAAGCCAGCATTTAAGAGAATCCAAGCCATTACAAAAAGCATGAAGGAGACATAAAAGAAAATCCTCCAAACCTAAATCATAGGGCTTCTGACAGAACACTGCCCCAAAGGACAGGCCGTTTAGATGTCAAGAAAGTCTCTTGTCTTGCATCAACACTGGAACACCTCCTTGATTTCAGGAGGAGGCATGACGCTCTAACGCAGCCTATTGGCTGCCGTGTCTCTCACACATACCGAGTTCTCCTGCACTGGTGTCTGAAAGAATTCCTGGTATAGAAGCCTGCTGAGAATGGCTTCTATATAAACACTATGGAGAAGGTAGGATAGCCTGGTCTCCTGAAGAACGGAAGGTCAAGCGCAGAGGGCCAGTTGGGTGTGGTACGAAGGCCAGGCTGGCTCATTTCAACGCTCTGCTCTCCCGTGTCAATGAAGGGTGCCATTCTGGCTCATCTCAGGGCTGCTCCTCCATCATGGTCGCATGTCACTCGGGCTTTCGGAGCCGGCTCATCACAGAGGTTGTCTCATCCATCGATAAGAAGAGAACATACAATTTCCTGAAGCCTCAACAAATCTAAGTCCAGAGGCCCGGAATTTAGAAAATGGTATTCTGTAGTTCTAGAGGCGATTGGCTCAACCCCTGACAATACAGAATTGTTCAGGTCATGTGTTTCATCAGAACCTTGCTAGCCTGACTTTTTGTTTCAACTGTGTAGAGGTGCTCTTTGGACCAAAGCGCTCTCTCTGTTTTGTTTGAGGGCATTATCAAGGCAGCAGCCACTACCAAGGTCACCGGGGTCTCTTGACAGCAAGTGCTTGTCAACTATGTCCTCCTCCTCTACCTGATAAACTTCTCACATAGCTCACATAGTTTGGGTACAAGAGGTTTGAGATAAGCGATGGAGACTGCCCTAGACTGGTCTCCAGGGGACAAGGTGTATCTGCTTAAACAATGGACACCGTCTTCCAAGTCTAATTCTGGTTTTGACTAGTATACCACTCATTCCTTTTGCCCACAAATTCAATTTGTGATTCTGTATACATCTTACCTATTATTTTCATAGGGTTTTGAAATAAAATCAGTTCTCAGAACCTCATAATGACTTGAATGGCCACCCAGGAAGGAGGAAGGGGAAACGTTTAATCTTTGGACTCAGAGACTTTGTTTTTGCTCGAGACTCCAAGGTGTGCATAGACCCCCATCTCTTCTATCTAGGTAGGCATTTCAATTTGCTTTTGATTTTAAATGGATTACAGGACTTCCAGGAAGAACAATCACTACTGGTATCTTCCAACCAGTGATTTCTACATGGGATAACATATATTTTAAAAAGAAGTAAAGTACTTTAGAGCTAGATGGTTTTATTGGCCTGGACACAGGCAGCAGCTTAAAGAGAAGTGAATCTTTCTGTGATGTGGTAGCACCCGGAGAAGTAAATACGCTTTATCGTCTGGCGTTCTCATTTGGACAGCAGCTCTCGAAAGCTGCAGCTCTCTGCTAAAACACTGATAAGCAAGTGCTTCAGAGACAAAGATGATCCTACCGACAGCATGGTGCTTGAAAAGGAGTGAATCCTGCCATTTCAAAGGGCAAAGTCATTTAAGCTCTCACGCGTAAGCTCAAGCTAGAGAACATTTATCGGACAGGAATACTTGTTTCCCATAAACAACTCTGAAGTTAAAACACCATTTTCTCTTTCTGTCTTGTAGGGGGTGACTTTTTTTTTTTTAAATAGTGATTGGTGGACTCAAAGGTACTGTGGGATTTTACAGTGAAGTTCATCTTTGTAAAGGTTTAAGAGTTACCATTCTTCCTTAGAGGCAACTTTAGTCTGGCATAAATCTTGGCTTATTTAATTGTCCTCAAGTGCTTTTAAAAATGACCAGAGGGAGCAGTGCACACACCTGTAATTCCAGCATTCGGAGGTCAGAAGGTAGGAGGACCAAGAGTTCAAAACCAGCCTGGGCCACATACCAAGATCCTACCTCAAAAATAAGCAAGTTAAAAATAAAAGTAATTTAAAAAAATTACATGGCATGGTTGATTCAAGGTTAATGCCCTTCTTTCTTTCAAGAATTTCTTTCACAAAACCAGTGTGCTCAATTTTGTATTTCAGTGAAATGCTATTGGTCTATGTATGTCACTCAGTGATAGCACAGAAGGCAACTGATGACTCACAGGTGCCAAGAATCCTTTAGATGTAACATTCTTCGTTGTGGTTGACATACTTCTTTTTGTTTTTGTTTTTGTTTTGGTTTTGGTTTTTTTGAGACAGGGTTTCTCTGTGTAGTCCTGGCTGTCCTGGAACTCACTCTGTAGACCAGGCTGGCCTCGAACTCAGAAATCTGCCTGCCTCTGCCTCCCAGAGTGCTGGGATTAAAGCCTGTGCCACCACCGCCCGGCTATTTTTGTTTTTGTCTTTGTTTTGAGACAGGGTTTCCCTGGGTAGCCCTGGCTATCCTGGAACTCACTCTGTAAGACTAGGCTGGCCTTGAATTCATGAAGATCTGTCTGCCCAAGTGCTAGGATTAAGGGCGTGTGCCACCACACCCAGTATGTGCTTCTCATAGTCTTCCTATCACAGCTGCCTTGAGGGCATTTTAGATCCTGTTTGAAACAACCACTTCAGCTTCTGCAAAAGTATTTCAAGAATAGACCAAAAATACTTATTGACAATTCATCTTATTTTTTTTAATTAAATACTTATTACATTTACTCATGGTGGGCATTAGGCATGGTGGGCCACTCACAGCCCTTGTGGGGAGGTTGGAGGACAGCAGAGAGAGCTTGGTTCTTTCTTCCCACCATGTGCATCCTGGGGTGGAAGTCAGTTTTTCAAGATCCGAAGCAGGCTTCTTTACCTGCTGAGCCACAGGCCGCCAACTAATTATAATAGTAACAAGATACAATGTTGCAAGCGATTCCTATCCATTCACATTGAGGCAGTGAGAGGCCAGTGATTGGAGGGGAGAAAGGAGGAGGAGCTAAGGAGGGAGAGGCTGGGTGCTGAGGAGAGAGAAAGAAGCAGATATCCAGATGGCTTCAGACCTATTTCTAGTATTTTGGAGAGGTTAGAAATAGTGGGATAAAACTTTATTATTGTAAATTGGCATTATGAAATTGGGAGTTTCTTATACATAAATATATTTGGTTAACTATTCATGTTTAAGAGTCGTGCTTTACCAGACACTTGGAAGGAGTGGGTGCTGGGCAGAAGCGTGGGACTCCCACCGTTTACAGAGTCTATGGTGGAGAGGAAACACAGCTGGGATGCAGTAAGGGCTAGCTGGGAAAGACTGGCTCGCAGCGACAGTGAGAGCTGACCTGGGCGAGACCTGCCGGGACTTGGTGCACAGACCTGTCGGGGCGGCACTCTTTTATTAATTATTTACCCCTACAATACAATGCTGTAAATTTGCTTTATTCCACACTTGATTCTAAGAGAATCCATATCTAATTCTCAATATTTTCCCATAACTGTATTACCTACCTACGAATAAAGACTTCGAAAAACCTCCTGAAGTTAAGTAACTGAGTTGGACAGTTCACCGGTGAGCTGGCTGCAAAGCCAGGATGTGAGCACCAGCTGTTGGGCTAGCTCTAGGGTGGAAACGATGAATAAGGAAACGTTGGTTTGTCAGCATGAGGCTCAGTGGAGATGAAGCAAAAGTGAAGGGATAGGGTGGGTAGGTATGGGAAGAAAGGGCAGCATCAGGCTGGAAAGGTCCTGTGCTCATGATCCTTAATATACGCCGCATGGTCAAAGGCCTTCCGCATAGAGTAGTGGGGGAGGGGAAGGGGGTGGAGACAGGGAGCTGATGGTGTATAGCAGCTGGGACTCCTTTGTGACCAAGCCTTAGAGTTTGGTACAGATTATAAACCATAGGTAGTCTGGACTTTTTTTACAAGTCTGTCCTATTTGAAAGGTGTTGATTTGACACAGGGAAATTTCCTTTGTGGGAAATGAGGTGGAAGTTTAGAAAACTGTCCAAAATGGAAAGGGAACCATGAAAGGGAACACAGGTTTACCGCTCCCCCTCCCCCACCATGGGACATTCTATTGAACAATGGTCCTTTCAAAGATTTGAATTTGCGATTAAGAAATACTAAATTAAGCCGGGCGTGGTGGCGCACGCCTGTAATCCCAGCATTTGGGAGGCAGAGGCAGGCGGATTTCTGAGTTCGAGGCCAGCCTGGTCTACAGAGTGAGTTCCAGGACAGCCAGGGCTACACAGAGAAACCCTGTCTCAGAAAAAAAAAAAAAGAAAAGAAAAGAAAGAAAGAAATACCAAATTAAAGGGGCTGGAGAGATGGCTCATCAGTTAAGAGCACCGACTGCTCTTCCGAAGGTCCTGAGTTCAGATCCCAAAACCTACATGGTGGCTCACAGCCATCCGTAATGAGATCTGACGCTCTCTTCTGGGGTGTCTGAAGACAGCTACAGTGTACTTGCATATAATAAATAAATAGATCTTTAAAAAAAAAAAAAGAAATACCAAATTAAAACTGCATATTATTTCACATCCCAAACTGAGCAGAGGAGGCCGTCTTCCTATGACACCTGAGGAGCATATGGAGAAAACGGCAAAAGATGAAGACATGTGACCATCCACTTCGATAAATTTTACTTCTGGGGCAAAGGCAATGGGCACAGCGTCATATGAAAGCCAGGAGCCCGCCACTGTAAGAGCTGTCATTATGTCATACGTCATTATTCATCTAATAGCAAATGGGGTGTGAGTGCTGACTAATTGCTTGGAGGCTTGTGTACTGATTCAGTGGGAGACAAAATAAAGACCAATAGGGCCTCCAAAGAAATCCATAGAAATCCACTGTTAGATGAAATAAATGGTCTTGACTGTCAGCACACCAGGGGTGTGTTGTGTTCATGAATACTGTCATGAACTGCTCTTCATTTGACTTTGTGTTCCATGTTGCCACCAAGTTTCCTAAAAATTTAAACTTATCATATAACTTCTGTTCATAATTGACATGAAATATAATTTTAATAATGTATTTTGCTGGTTTATTTTGTTGTTTTTTTGTTTTGTTTTGTTTTGTTTTTGTTGTTGTTGTTGATGATGATGTGTGCTTGTTTTAGACAGGGTCGTGTCTCTCTACTCTGGAACTCAATATGTAACACAAACTAGCCTCAAACTCATAGCAGCCTGCCTGACTCCAGCTCCTAATGGCTGTGATCAAAGGTGCACAACACAACGGTCAACTGGGACCTAGCCTCTAAGTTAGGGAGACCCTAAGTTACTGAATCCATCTTTTCTCTTTTGCAACAACAATAACAACAACAACAAAATACCCCCGACTGGGTATTTTACAGAGAAAAGAGGGTTATTTGGCTAAAGGTTTCGAAAGCTTAAACATTCCAAGATCAGATAACTTCGTTGGTTTGGGCTCTGAGGAACCTTAAACCCCTCACCTCATGGAGATGGCATTAAAGGACATGCACGTGGGAGAGAGAGCGATCACATGACAAGAGAGGACGCCAGACAAAATCAGGGTCACGACTCATCGAGTCAGAACTAACCAGGGTCCCACAAGAACCACATTCACCTCATCGGTTTTGAGACTGGCGTCCTGAAGACCCGTTTCTCCAGGTAGGGTCCACGTCTTACAGGCTCTACCCCCATCCACACCTGGCATCGTAGGGCCCAGGCACCACTGGAGGACAAATCCTGTGTAAACCGAAGCAGTTGATGTCTTCTACATTTGGGCAATCCGTGTCCAGTTTACTCTTGTGTTCTAGGCTCGGACTTTCATCCCAGACGATCAACAATGATTCCTCGGGTGAGGAAGGCGTTTGTGAGCCTGAGTTGTTTAGTGGTGGTCTCAGGGCTTCTGTGTCACCCTTAGATGTGTAATATCTATCTTAGTGCTGAGAGTTTAACCCATTCCTTTCAAAGGACTCAAAATGATGCTGAGACACGGCCCCTCCCTGCCACGGGACACACCGTTTCTTGGAATGTTTTACCTACAGAAACCCACAGCCAATCAAAATGCAGAACTGTGGAGCCCGGTCCTAATATTTTTAAGCGTGTGAAAGAGTGTTTAGGAAGCCTCATGCAAAAAGCTGGTTCCCTTGAACTCAGCATCACCAAAGGCACAGGCACAGTCATGCACAGGGAACACACACCATTACTCCCCAGTGTAGTTGATTATAAATATAAATCAATACATGTACTCCCCAGATCGATGGCGAAGAGACTGAAACCTTAACGATTCCCGCAAAGCCGCCTTTATAGAGTGGAGGAGAATACACAGCTGGGTTATGGCGACCACCCAGGTGGTGCCAGAAGTTGGAAGAAGCCCTCCTCCCCCAAGCCCTCCAGCTCAGAACGAATTGGCTTTTCAGGAATGCTGAGAGAAAAGGAAAAGCCGGCCAAATCTTCCCGGGAGAAGTAGTTCCGATCCGGGGGATTAGAGCCTGCCTGTCAATTAGGGGTGTCCGAATGGGACAGAGGGAAGAAAGAAGTGTAGTTTAAGTGCTAGGAGAGACTCTTATTTTTTTATTTTATTTTATTTTTAGAAGGGGGAGCACGCGCTGGGAAGGATTTTTCTTATTCGTCTTGGAAAGGAGTCAGTCCTGATCCAGATTTCCTATCGGAAGAAATGAATCAAGGATCTTGCTGGGGAAGGGGTTGGGTGAGGCGAGGGGGCGGGGCGGCAAGCCTAGGTGGCCCGAGTGTAGCACGGCCTTGTCAGGGGCAATTGCGTGGCTAGACCCGAGGCCATTTCGGTGTCCTCGCAGCCGCCCGCCGGACGGAGCTTGTCAGGATGAGCCAACTGGCCTCCCCCCTGCGCCAAGAGGCTCAGCCGTCTGCTCTGCACACGGGGTCAGGGGGCCCGCGCCGGCAGGGGCGCCTTTGAAGTCTCGGCAGCAGACTGGGTGGGAGATGGATGACCTAGGAGGGACAGGGACGAAAGGGCCCAGCCTGGTTCCCACGATCCGCAGCGCGAGGGGCCACCGCGCCGTGCGGGCCGCGGCTGGGGCAGAATGTGAATGAGAGCACGTGGGTGATCCCGGAGAATGCGCGCGCGCGGGGGCGGGGGACATGGTCCCTAAAAGGGAGCCGGGAGATTTCGCGGGGGACGAACCCTAGGGAACGCACGCGCGGAAGGCGCCACCCGGAGGGAGGAGTCTGTGACCTGGGGTAGCCTCGGTGAGAGTGAAGGTGGTGTACTGGAGAGGACCCGGAGTGAGGTGGAGAGGATGGAGAGATTGGAGTGTATTGGTTAGGGGATGGGGTGAGGTGGTGCCAGGAGAGGGGAGCCAGCACGCTGCCAGCTGCAGATAGATTGTAGCCAAGGGTGCCAGCAGAGAAAAGGCGACTCCGACCGAGGCACCTGGGCGGTGTCCGCCGAGCATCGGAGCTTGGCCTCCGGGAGCGGGGATGGAGGGATTAGCCACAGAGCCGCAATGGAGGTGATAACTTTTCTCCAAGCGCAAAAAGAAACCGCCAAACAAGGGACCCGTAGAAGAGATCCCGAGGTAGGGTGGGAGCAGTGGCCCAGACGCCACTAGGCCCCGCCCCTTCCAGACTCCTCCCCCTCAGACTGCGGGGCGCCGGCCTGCAGCCAATGGGCTTCTCGCAACGACTGCTGGGCGGCAAATCAATGTTAGGCGCGCGGCTGCCTGGACTTTGTGGTTCGACTTGAGCTAGGTGTGGAGGTGGCTGGTTTCACCTAGTCAGCTTTTGGGTCTGGAGAGAGCTGAGGCTGCTGGCTGGCTGGCAGGTCAGGGAGCTTGCATCTCCCTTGTCTCCTCCCGTCTTTTTAGATATAGATGATTATCTGCCCGGAGGCACATTAGGTAGAGATTTCGTGCTAAAGGTAATCCTGAGGGAGAAGTAGCCTTGTTTTTCCCTCATCCTAACTTCTCAAGGGCTCCTCATTGTAAATCTACAAACACATCTGTTGGCTCCATAGATGCCCCAGCCTGGGGAAATGGGGGTGGTGGTGATAGGGGAGTGGGTTGGGTGGAGGGGCATCTTCTTGGAGGCAGGGGATGGGAGGATGGGTAGGGGATTTTCTGGGAGGGGAGGAAACCGGGAAAGAGTATAACATTTGAACTGTAAATGAAGAATATATTCAATAAAAAATAAAAACAAACAAATAAATAAATAAATGATCAAATGTTTGTTAATCTAGGAGTGAAAGTGACACAGAAGGGAGGAGATTTGGGATCTTGGAGGGACAGGACTTGATGAGCTTCGAGAAGGGGTTTTGAAGATCACACTCCCCTTACGTCGTGCTTTCTTCTTCATATTTAAGATGTGATCTTGGGGTGCAAGGTAATTTGCACCCCAAGATTCCCTAAGTTATGGTGGTGAGGAACAAGAGTTTTGGAATGAAAGAAGGAAATAACCGGATCGAACAAATTGTAATAGTTAAAAACAGAAAGCTGTTTAAGCAGATACACGGTCTGGGGATGCTCACAAAATCGCCTTCTGTGTTCTTCAGACCCAACTGACATCCTTGCATTTGCGCTAGAACACAGATCTGGGTCCTGAGGCAGCTGCAGGTAGAGGTGTCTGGGTTGCTGGAGGGAGTGGTACCCACCTGTTACAAGTGAGCTGCCCTGGTGGGTGGCACTCTTGCTTAAAGGTGACTTTTTGTTCAAAGTTCTGGGTTGGAATCCAAGATCTGGTGTAAATGGTTCAAATGGTTCTTCTCTCTCTCCCTTCCCCTCCCCCTCCCTCTCTCCCCCTCTCCCTTCCCCCTCCCCTTTCCCCTCCCTCCCTCCCTTCCTCTCTCCCCCTCCTTTTCTCCTCTCAATTTCCAAATTAGTTCACATTTTCTTCCCTCTCCCCTTGTCTACCTACCCCTAGACTCGAGCAAAGGGAAGCCCCGCCTGCTGACTTCGCTTGCTGCATGCAGCTGTAAACAGTTGCTCATCAGACATTTTGTCTCAAAATAACTTTCTTTGTTTGTTTGTTTGTTTTTTTGAGACAGGGTTTCTCTGTGTAGTCCTGGCTGTCCTGGAACTCATTCTGTAGACCAGGCTGGCCTTGAACTCAGAAATCCGCCTGCCTCTGCCTCCCAAGTGCTGGGACTACAGGCGTGCGCCACCACGCCCGGCTTCAAAATAACTTTATTTGATGAAGCAGGGTTGATTTGTAGCAGCAAATATATCATATCAAAGACACTACGGTACTCGAGTGTACTGGGGCCAGGAGATTGACCCAGTGGGTAAAGTGCTTGAGGAAAGGACAAAGAGCTGGACATGGTTTGGCCTGTAACCCCAGAGCTGGAGGGGACAGTGATGGGGGGGGGTTGTTTGTTGCCAGCCAGTCCACCTGAAGTGATGGGGCGCCGGGTTCAGTGAGAGACGGAATCTCAGGACACTAAGAAGAAGACACAAGACATCATTCCCTGGCCTCCACACACGTGCACACACAACAATACACATGCACACACAACACAGATGATACACAATCACTTGGCGTTAAGGTTAATGCCAAGAGCGTAGCAACACGCGCATAGAGCTAATGTTTACAAAATTATTATTGCCGAAGCTTTGAATTTAAACTGCATGCTCTTTTTAGAAACCAGCCAGGAGGTTTCCACCACCTCACCCATTTCTTTCTCTAATTGGCAACAAAGACCATGGAGGAGAGGAGAGGGGAGGGGAGGGGAGGGGAGGAGAGGGGAGAGGAGAGGAGAGGAGAGGAGAGGAGAGGAAAGGAGAGGGGAGAGGAGAGGAGAGGAGAGGAGAGGAGAGGAGAGGAGAGGAGAGAGAAGAGAAGAGAAGAGGTGTTACTTTCTTTTCTTCAACCAAATGCTTAATAACAGCTATCTCTGTAGCTTTACAGAAGGCGATACACAGTTACCAGGCATGGGATATGGTAAGAATAAAACAACAACAACAACAACAACAAAAATACATGCAAAGGGGACATTTCCCACTGTGTCATAATGTAATCTTTACCCCACCTTGCTGTCTCAAAAATCCATATTGTTAAACTATGTTTAAAAAACTTTAAAAAGTGAAACAAAACAACCCCCTCCTCCCTTCCTCCACTCAGCATCATGGATCTCATTTATTACGCCCCCCCCCAACCTATACATAGAAATCATCAAATTCAGTACTCTCTGCTCTGCCATAGCCCAGCCATGGCTTTCAGCAGGAACGCTGGGATAGCCTTGCTTACTGGTTCGCCTGGCCCTCTTCAGCTTCTTTTCCTCATTCCCATAGAGCGGGGCTTTCTCGGACCTGCCATCAAATAATGACAGGTAGACATTTTAAATATTTGATAGCTTAGGTCTCTTAGCTAGGGAAGTCTATTTACTTGAACCTCACTAATCCCAGCACTACGCCCAGGCACGTGGCTAGCTCTACCTCTGCTCTGCTGTGGTCCATTTCCCTGTAAACCTCTGTGTCCCTGCATCTCATGTCTTCTCCCAGTCTCTCTCTGTCTCTCTGTCTCTGTGTGTTTCTGTCTCTATTTCTCTCTCTCCCTCTCCCCCCTCTCTCTCTTTTCTCCCTCCCCCCCCACCCTGGAAGTTTGGCCCTCCATTTCCTGCCCAGATATTGGTCATAAGATTCTTATTATAGCAAATCAGATACAATCCTAGACTACATCTAGGCTAGTGAGGCAGGACAAACATTTACAAAATGAGGCCAATGATAACAATATCAAGATTTTGGCAGCATTTAGCTCTCTGCTGGTACAGAATTAACAATTGAATATACAGAGGTCCCTCCTTCTCACTCTCTCCATACCTTTCCCCACACAGCCAAAGTGACAGTATTGAACCATAAGTGGATTCTATCACTTTCTATATATTTCAAAACTCTCTGTACCTTGGCCTGTCCATCTCATATCATGACCCTCTGCTGACCTTTCTAAATTTCTCCTGGGTATTTGCCCCTGAGCACCTCATGCTCTGGTTTCTCTTCCCCATGTTCTGCATGAGTGGGTTATCCTTAGGTTTCAGATTGAAGGCAACCTCAGAGAGGCTTTCCCCAGAAATGATCTACATCCTCTTAGCGCTACGACATTTGCAGAGTTCCAGTTTGCTACTTTTTTTGTTTTCTCAAAAGGAAGTATCTTTTCTCTGTATTCAGGGTCTAGCTTAGTATGTGCCTTTTGGTAAATACTAGCTAACTAGGGCTGGAGAGATGGCTCAGCGGTTAAGAGCACTGACTGCTCTTCCAGAGGGCCTGAGTTCAAATCCCAGCAACCACATGGTGGCTCACAAACATCTGTAATGAGATCTGATGCCCTTCTGGTGTGTCTGAAGACAGCTACAGTGTACTTACATATAATAAATAAATAAATCTTAAAAAAAATACTAGTTAAGTAAATGCACAATTGGATGGTCAAGCTGTGATGGTGGACACCTCAGGGCTGGGCTCCCTTTCACTTGTGATATTTTCTTTGGCATCCAAGCCTCAGTCCATCACAGGGCTCTCACTCCGGTTACCCCTTCTGCCATTGATATTACCTCTACATTTGCCCCACCTAGAAATCTGAGAGTCCTGCAGGATTTCTCCCCTTCTCAACACAGACCCCAATGTCTTCAACACCTTGCCATTCCCTTTAATAGTCAAGATCTGTGTCTTTCTCGCTTGTCCCCTGTCCTGTAGGAGTCAGAGCTTTCTGGTGTCACAAATGGCACTTGTGAGTCCTTTTGATCTTTCCAGACAGAAATCATGGATCTGCAAAGGGCCAATGCCCTGAGCCTTAACAGTCCTGAGTTCTAGAGGTTCATAGTACTTAGGTTTCCAAACTTAGCTTCCAAGCTCAGAGGCTTAATAACTCTGAGTCTATAAAATAGAGGCATATGAATCTGTGTTGTTATTTTCCCTGAGATGATAAAAACATCCTACCATAAGTCACTTTAGGGAAGGAAGGGGTTGTTTTGGCTCACAGTTCAACGATGTAGTCCATCATTTCCGGAAAGTCTTGGTGGGCGGAGCTTAAAGCGGCAGCATCACGTCTCGTGCCCAATCAGCAGAGAGGTAAATGCTTATGGTAAGCTCACTTACTCGTGGTGTGTGTGTGTGTGTGTGTGTGTGTGTGTGTGTGTGTGTGTGTGAGAGAGAGAGAGAGAGAGAGAGAGAGAGAGAGAGAGAGAGAGAGAGATTTATGTCCACATGTGAATATAAGTAGAGGCCAGAGGATATCGAGTGTCCTTATCTATCACTTTCACATCATTCTCTTGTGATGGATGGGTACCTCACTTAACCAGAACCTTGATGTTTTGTTCTGGTAGGATAGCTTGACCAGGGATCTCCTGGGACCTGCCTGTCTCCAACCCCCACCCCACCACCCCAACACTGAGATTACAGGCATGCTCTGCCATGACTGGATTGTTTTTCTTCACGGCATGCCGGGGATTCGAACTCTGGCCCTTGATGCTTGCACAGTAAGTGCTCTTGCCCTATGCGCCTCATGGCTTCCTTCTTATTCATCCCAGGGAATAGCGGTGCCTGCTGTTAGGGTGGCTCGCCCCACATCGATTACCTAATCTACAGAATCCCCCATAGGACTAGTGGCTCTAGCACTGGTTAAACTGACAATCCTAACCATCACTGCTTCAAGCTTTCAAAGATGGAGGCTTAATGATCTAGGGCCTTAAAGCAGAGGCATAAAAGGTTCTGGTTTAGAATCCTGACACTCACAGGCTGGAGTGTCCGACTCCTAGTGTTGGGTGTTGGGATCCTTGGCAAATCAACCCTTTGCAGCTCTTTGAATTCTGACAACTGGGGGTTGTGTTCCTCACAATCCTTGCTTGTGCGTGACACCATGTCTTACTGTTAGGCCTTATTCGGCCAGACACTGAGGCCTAGTGAGGAAGCCTGAGCCTTTCTGTAACCCCATACCCTCCCTCACACTTCCCCGCCCCCTACGTCATCTCACCCCACCAGAAATCCCCACCTCCATTGTTAACACTATATAAGCAGAAGACTGATACAATAAAACCAGTTCCTGCTTTGACCAGACTCCCGGCCTAGATGTCTTTCTTTTGGGGCTGTCCACACTCACCACCCTGCTCCAGCTCCAGAGAGGCTGGACGGGGTTTTCTCCTCTTGCCTGGACCTGCCCGCAGAGAGCCCAGAGAGCCGACATCTTACCCGCCTCTCGGCTTCAGTACCTCATCTCTGAACCATCTCTCCCCTCCACATGCTGACCATCCATACTCCTAACTTCCTGCAGAGTCTTTGATCATTCCTCCAAAGCCCTTGAGCCATCTCTTAGCATTAAGGCCCAGAGCTGCAGGTACCCTCACCTCTCAGGGGCTCTTCGGTTTAGCAACTCTGACATTGGGCATTAAAGACCTCAGCTCCTGGGACTCTGTAGCCCAGCAACAGATTCCTCTCTGCTGCTTCCAGGGCTCAAGAGGTTGGGGGTCTGTTCTTCATGCAAGAAGATCGAACGGCTCTATCAGTCATAAAGACCCCAAGCAGGAAAATGCCATTTGGCAGGAAGCTTTATCGTAACCTAATGTTGGAACACAGGAGGAGAAATGACGCGTGTATCCAGCTAGCAAAGATCTGGAAGCGCTTGTGTTCAGACTTCCATTCCGCCAACCACAGTCCTGTATGTGCATGGCTTCTGCTTCTACCAGTCGCAGGCTCTTAGATAAGCCAGCCGGGGCAGGTGTTTACCTTCCTTCCCTAAGTGAGAAACTGTAGGGTCATCCAGAGTTCACTGAGGTTTGTTTTACCTGGGGCGGAGTCTTCCAAAGCAGATGAAAGGTGCCTGCAGCAGTTGGGCCTAAAATAAGATCTTCCAAAGCAGGAATCACAGCTTCTACGGCAGCTGCTGCTGGGGTGGGCCTCGGAGCCAGAGTGGCGTGGCCTCAGAGTAATCAGGGAATGTTCAAATAAGGGAAGGAAGGAAGGAGCTACTTAGCCAATAGCTCCAAGCTCAAGGCAGCCAGGCAGGAGGGAAGGGTCGGTCAGCTGTCACTCAAGGGACCAAACAGCTGTTTCTGCAGCTCATTTATAACATCAAAGGGTACTTAGGGGGACCAACATTATCAACATTACTCTGTCCACTTCACCTGCAGCCAAATACTCCTAGGGACAACTTGGTTCCTCTGAACTGTCTCCCCTGGTTCGTTTGGTTAGTTGGTTGGGTTTTGTTATTATTTGTTTGTTTGTTTTTGTGGTTACCACTCTGGTCTCTGATAACTGTTATAGTTTGGGTCTGGAGTTCTCCAAAGGTCATGCATTAAATGATCAGTCTATGGCACCATGGGACCTAGCAGAACCTTTCAGAGGTTTCCTGGGTGCAGCCCAGGTTTGGGGGAGCTGTGCTTCCTTCTTCTCCTTTTGCTTCCGTGTAACCCTGAGATGGCCAAGTGTCCCACAGTATGTGCTTTTACCAGGATCACAGGTCCAAAGCAATTGGGACAACTAGCCACTGACTGAAACCCCTGGGGGGGGGGGGAATGAGTCAAAGTAAAAATTTCCTTTTTTGAGTTGTCTTGCTCAGGGATTTTGTCATGGCAAATAGCAATCTGGCTGCACAATAATGTCCCCAATGGTCCTCCGTAGGCCAGCATACTCCTCCCTTAGGAGGAGTCGGTCCTGCTCTCTGGAATGTGCTCCCTCCCATGTCTACAGGCTTCGCTCTTTCACAGCCTTAGCCCTTTTCCCAAATGTCTTCTTTCCCAAAACACTTTTTGTGGTGATTTGAATGAGAGTGGCCCCTGATGTGTTTATGAAAGAATATGGTCTATGGGGGGGTGTGTGTGGTGAGGTGTGGGGGAAGGGGGTGCCTCAGCCGGTCCATGCCGAGGCATCCCTTCCTCCTGAGGGACCAGCCACACGAAGGTATAATATAGACTAGAGTTTATTTAGGACATGGGGAGGGGAGTTAAGAGGGTAGTAAAGGCAGAGAAAGGCAGAAAGAAGGAGAGAGTAGAGAAGTAGAGGCTGGCCACGACCATGTGGAGGGGGTGGAAGGGAATGGGGGGGGCAAGAGGCAAGGGGGGGGAGGGAGAGAGGAGAGGGTAAGCATCCCATTTTATAATGGGCCAGGCCTACCTGGCTATTGCCAGGTAACTGTGGGTGGAGCTTAGACAGAATACTAACAGCCTCTTCTTTGGTTCAAATGCTTTGTCTTTAGGGAGCCGCACTACTCGGTAGGGATTAGGAGGTATGGCCTTGTTGGAGGAAGGGTGTCACTAGGTGTCTTAGTTAGGGTTTTATTGCTGTGAAAAGACAACACGATCGGAACAATTCTTAAGAACAACATTTAGTTTGGGGGGCTGGCTTACAGTTTTAAGAGGTTCAGTCATTCCCCACCGGCAGCTTTTGGGGAGCCATGGCACAGAGAAGGAGCTGAGAGTTCTACACCTTGATCCATAGGCTTGGCCCCATAGACTCATGTGTCTCAATAGTTGGATACAGGAAGTGACGCTATTAGGGGGCGGGGCCTTGTTAGAGGAAGTATGCGGCGGTGGAGCTGGGGCTTTGAGGTCTTAACTGCTCAAGCTATGCCCAGTGGGAATCATACAGAGTCTTCTCCTGGCCCGCTTCGGATCAAGATGCAGAATTCTTAGCTGCTCCAGCACCGTGTCTGCCTGCAGGCTGCCGTGCTGCCCGCCATGATGATAACGGACTAAACCTCTGAAATTGTAAGCCAGCCCCAAATGAAACGTTTTTTTTTATCAGAGTGGTCATGGTCATGTGTCTCTTCCCAGCAATAGGACATGACTAAGACATTTTTCTCATCTGTTCTCAGCGTCCCAGCTTGGATCCTGGACGGGCATGCAGTCAGGTCTCTTTGGTCCCTACCCCCCACCATCTCCTCCTTTGAGCAACTCCCAACAGTTCTGCTGCCCTGGTCCTTTTCCCCTGAAACACCAGACCCTCCGGGCTTGCCCCACACCATATTGCGCGCCTCTCTGTCCTTTGGGATCTGATGTTCCAACTTCCAGGAATATTCCTTTGCTTCTCCCTTAGCTTATAAATTCCCACTCGTCTTTCCAGAGCCAGTGCAACCCACAAAGATTCACTGAAAGGAAATCTGCTGTTGAAGAACCACGCTTCAACCTGTCCACTCACACCAATTCACGTCTATTTCTATTTTAGCATTATCGTTTTGTGCTGCAATTGTTTGTCTCGATCAACGTGTTATGAGAGGACTTTTAGATCCCGCTCTTGCAGAAGACCCATATTCAGTTGCCAGCCCCTAGATCAGATAGCTCCCGGGCATCTGCAGCCCTGTGTTCAGCTGTTCCAGGGAACCTCACACCTCTGGCCTGCTTAGGGGACCTGCAATTACATGAACCCCACCCCTATCCCACACACAGGCACATATAATAAGAAGGTAATAAAAATCAACCTTCTTAAACAGTGGTTGACTGGAGGCTGTGTCCGGCTGCCTCAGGTTGCTGCTACTGTGTCTTCCTGCTGTGGTGAACTGCGGTCTTTCAAATTGTAAGCCAAAATAAGAAACTCTCTGTGATGGTTTGAATATGCTTGGCCTAGGGAGTGGCACTGTTAGGAGGTGTGGCCTTGCTGGGGTGGGTGTGGCCTTGTTGGAGTAGGTGTGGCCTTGTTGGAGTGGGTTGGCCTTGCTGGGGTAGGTGTGGCCTTGTTGGGGTAGGTGTGGCCTTGTTGGAGTAGGTGTGGCCTTGTTGGAGTAGGTGTGGCCTTGTTGGAGTAGGTGTGGCCTTGTTGGAGTAGGTGTGATGTTCCAACTTCCAGGAATTTTCCACTGCTTCTTCCTTAGCTTACAAATTATTAGCCTTGTTGGAACAAGAGGTAGAACTCTCAGCTCCTCCAGTACCATGCCTTCCTGGCTGCTGCCATGCTTCCCGGCATAATGATAATGGACTGAACCTCTGAACCTTTGAGGCAGCCTCAATTAAATGCTATCCTTTATAAGAACTGCCATGGTCATGGTGTCTCTTCACAGCAATGAAGCCCTAACTAAGACATTCTCCTCTGAAAAAAGAAATTCATTGGAATAGCAGATTTTGTTTCGAATATTTTGTCACAGTAAAAAAAAAAATTCATACCAGCATCTCCATTAGAATCAAAACAAAAAAGTATCAAATATTTTATATATATATATATATATATATACATATACATATATATGTATATATGTATGTATATATATACATATATATGTGTGTGTATATATATATGTATATATATAC
Source organism: Apodemus agrarius (assembly GCA_964023405.1). NCBI lineage: Eukaryota > Metazoa > Chordata > Mammalia > Rodentia > Muridae > Apodemus > Apodemus agrarius. The sequence goes on along the minus strand of OZ030026.1, from coordinate 10,315,696 downwards.
ATATACATATATATATATATATATATATACACACATACTCCTACAAACACAAACTGGGATGGCTACCTTATTTTCAGTTGTCCTCTGTCACAGTAAATAGGAAGACAAATATAACCCATGCTCTGCTGACCTTGGTTGATTGCTATAAGCTATAAATGGCCTCGAAACCAAATGTGCGCAGTATCCAGCATGGACACAGACATCAGCATTTGGCTCCATTCTGCCTCAGCTTACGCTGGAGCATAGTGGAGAAGCCCGTTTGTCCAGTCTGAGGTGTCTACAGGAACCCTACTGAAGCCTTCTACCAGCCCGCTGCTGCGGAGGACATAGACACAGCAGCCTTGAGATGTTTCCCATGCCCAGGCAGTGCGCAGCTCTGGGGACCCAATTAAGCATTTGTTCAACTATCGGGGCTCATTCCCAAGGGACATTTTGGCTCACCCTCAAGATGACCCGGGAGCTACCTCTGAGGCTGGACCTTCTGTGTAAAAACACTGATGTTGCTGCTATTAGAGAAATCTGTCAGGTCTAGCCTTCAGTGCCCACGAAGCTAGCCTCTATGACCTAAAGGCGATGATACTATCACAGAGGGCTCCTGCTCGATTTAAAAACATATTTTGCTTTTTATCAAGACCATTGAAGAGAATGTCTCTAGGGAAGGCAGAGATGTGGTGGCTTTGTTATTGTTCAAGGTGGACCCTGAAAATCAGGAAGAAGTAGGGCTGTTATATAACCTTTTGCTTTTCTATAAAAGTACTTTAAGGATGTTGCCTGTTACAGGCCCCAACGCCACTTCTAGGCGCTCTAGATCGGAGACCCCCCTTCTATAATTTCATTTTGTTTAAAGTTGGCGGTCTTGACTCCTTCCACTAGTGAGACTGACCTCACTTAGATCATTCTCCTCTCTGCCTTGGCTGCTGAGAATCTCAGTCCCAAAGCTGAGACCAAATCTCTACATCTCTACTCCTCATGGCCACACTTAGATTTGACTCATTTCAAATTTCCTTTTTTTTTTTTTTTTCTTTCCCTTTTCGGATTTCTATTTTGATCTGGCTAACTCATTTTACACAGGGCATCTCCAGTCGTAGAACACCCAGATGCTTTGTTAAAAAAATCATACATAGAATATCTTTAGTTTATAACTTCCTCTGACTGGGACATCTCAGCTTAGCTTCATTGACAAAATCAACCCTAAGGGCCTACAAGATGGCCCAGCTGGTAAGTGTGCTTGTGGTCAAACCTGATGATCTGAGTTCAATACCCCATATGGTGGAAGGAGGAAGTCACATCTACCAGTCTATACACACACAGAGAGAGAGAGAGAGAGAGACAGAGACAGAGACAGAGACAGAGACAGACAGAGACAGACAGACACACACAGGCACACACACACACACACACACAGAGACAGACACACACACACACACACACACAGAAAGGGGGGGAAGAGGGGTTAAAAAAAGAAACTGACTCCTAAAATGAGCATTTAAGAAATTTTAAAAAGCGCTTTAATCTGGAAAAAGGAACCACTCTGAAAGTTCTAGAAGTAATATACTTACTCTATACCAAGGCCAGGTTTTATAGAAGAGCTACCTTCATAAACTTCCTTTCCTTGGGACCCAAAACACCTGACGTTTGGTCAGACTTGGTTTCAAGTAAGCAGCCCTTCAGCTGGAGATAATCTCCCTTCTACTGCAATCTCTGATGCTTTGTTTCCACCTTATCTGGAGTTATCGGGCTTTCTACCCTTCTGTTGGGAACATTTTCCTTTTCTTGCCTGTTACTAGACTGGATAATCTCTGAGGGCAGGAACTCTGTGGTTCTACACATTCTAGAAATCCTCTTGACTCTTGGCTGCTTTGTGCATCCTAATCAGGTGGTTCAAATTTTCATTGAATGAGAATGAGTGCACGCCTCCGCTAACTAACTAAAGGACTGTTCCCTGGAAAGTTCCCTTGCGTGTGGTACTCACTCTTCAGATCTGCTGCACAGGTGTCCCCCTCTGTAGTGTGGAGGACTGGATACTTGCCCAGAAAGGATACCAAGATCTAAGGAGCCTGTGGCATTCCTCTCGGGACTTTGTTCTTGGCTGTGAATAGCTGTAGACCCAGTTCCTTTCGGTTCCTCTCCGATGATCTCCGCCGTTAATTTCCCAGCCTAAACTGCCACAATTATTTGTGTCAAATGATGTGAATTAACAAAGTTTTGGATCTGGGGGATGCAGTTCTAGATGACGGGATTTAAACTGCCAATTTGTTAGGCTGTCGTGTGTGATTTCAAACACACATTTATGAAAAAAAAAGTAGAACTCTTCTGGACAAAGTTATCAGCAAACTTCCACTCTGAAGTTTTATTTAAAAAAAAAACCTAGTAGCTGAATTCGTGCTGCTGGAGGAGGGGGGAATGTGTGTGTGTGTGGGGGGGAAGGAGAGCTGGGGAGGAGGGAGGAGCACAGGGAGAAGAGAAAGGAGAAGGAGGGGGAGATTAAGATGGGTCATCAAACTGACCTAAACATACACACACACAGAGGACTGTTTATGAATAGGTGCAATGCGTTAGTATTCCTTGGATGAGCTCTCTGGTTTTGTGCTTAAAATAGCTTCCAAGTTCTTCCCTTCCCTCCCGTGGAGTCTGCGCTCTACCTTCTTAGGTCCTGCACCAGGTGAAGACATGCAGCACACGCATGCGTGCTGGAGCCTGCTGGCCGTGCTTCCTGTGTTTCTCTGCTTGTGGCAGCCGGACACCCTAGGCTAAGTGTTCCTTCTGACTCTTGGTGCCTCCCATCAACACACAGCCCTGGGGGCACCATGTTGTCCGGTCCCTGAGTATGAATGCTGCGCGCTACAGAAAGCTACATTTCCACTTCGGGGGGGGTGGGGGGTGGGGGGTGGGGTACGCAAAGAGGCGTGGGATGCAGGAGCCAAGACCGATGCAGGGAAGATGTGGGGACCCAGGGAACAGGCCAGTGATGTGGATGGGGTGAAGTGCGGGAGCACGGGGGGGGGGGGCGGCTAGGGTGTGGTGATTTCTCCTGGAAGGTGCTGGGGGGGGGCAGAGGTTCAGGCCCCCTCCTCACAAGCTCTAGTCTGCCTTTGCCCAGAATGATTTTAGCTCAGACACGTCTCACCCCCCTGAAACGGGGTGGGCTTTAGGGGGAAATTCAGAGATGCTACGGGCATTTAAAATTATGACTGTAAAACAACGCGGCGTTAATGGAGAAGTGTTAAAAATAACAAACAAACAAAACGCTTTACCAAATCTCAAGGACTCTAGCTAACTTGCTAGAGTCTGACAGTTTATCGGGTGGTCGCCAGGTGCCCTCAGATTAGCCTGACAGCTCTTTGCCTAAAAATAAAAGGAGTCATATCGGAAGGAGGTTATGATGTTCGGGAATTCATACTCAGGAATTGCACATTTGATTCGCATAATAGGCAAACCGTAGAGATGACAGGTTATTATGTGAATATGGACAAATTGTTGCATAAAATATTTTGATAGCGATCGTTTTATTGGCCTTTTGTGGTTGCTGCAGTTTCCTGGGACTGACGTGTTAAACAGTACTCAGTAGGGATAAATAAACCTGCATGGTGTAAACTAATTGTCATATAGCCACAGTTTTATAAGAATTATTAACATGGTTATTCCCTTGGGATATTTACATAGAAAGGGTTTGGGGTTTTATTTTTTGTTTTTTGGGTTTTTTTGGTTTCCATTTTTTTTTTTTTTTTGGTTTTGTTTTATTTCCTGACACATTTTTTTTTTCCTCACACAGAAAAATATGCTAACATAAAGTTGATTTGAATGACACCCAAGTCTGAAAATTGATCATACTGGTGTTTAAATATATTTTAGATTGTTCTATTCCAAGATCCTTAGGGAATTTCTGATGCATGTGTGCCCTGGCTTGTTAAGAATACTTGCATTTTTTTTTTAAAGTTAAGGAATATATTATCATTAATCAGAATGTTTTAAAAATATATTTCATGCTGGAGAGATGGCTGAGCAGTTAGGAGCACTTATTGATCCTTTGGGAGACCTTAGTTGGGTCCCCAGCAGGTCAGCAGCTCACTGCTGTCTGCCAGTAACTCCCTGTCTGGAAGGCTTGGCGCCCTCTTCTGGTCTCTCTGTGTACCTACACACCTGGTACACATAACATACATAACACATACACATAACCCTCATACCTGCATATAAAATAAAACAACATAGTAACATTTTAAACTTTTTCACTAAGAAAGAGAGGTGGGGATTAAAATTTTATTCTGTAAAAAAATAAAATAAATCTTGTGCACTTACTTAATTACATATAAATATACATTCTATTTTTCTTTTGTTTGTTTTTGTTTTTGTTTTTCGAGACAGGGTTTCTCTGTGTAGCCCTGGCTGTCCTGAAACTCACTCTGTAGACCAGGCTGGCCTCGAACTCAGAACTCCGCCTGCCTCTGCCTCCTAAGTGCTGGGATTAAAGGCATGCACCACCACTGCCCAGCTAAATATACATTCTAATTTGAGTAGTCATGAGCATATCAACTCAAGTTGGTCTTTTGCTGAGAAAAGAAACATAGCGACCCCTGCACCCTTTGTATTTTAAGTAAAGCTTTAGTGACAAAACCATTTCAACTTCTTAAAAATATGTTTATTTTATTTTATGTGTGTGGGTATTTTGCTTGCACATTTGTCTGTGCACAAAGAACACACCTTTTGCCAGGGGAGCCAAGAAAGATCCCTTAGAACTGAAGTTAAAGACTGTTGAGAGCATCCACATAGGTACTGGGAATTGAACCTGGGTTCTGTTGTGAGAGTTTCTAGTGATTTTAAATGCTTGAGCCATCTCTCCAACTGTGACAAAGCAAAAAAAGTACTGATGAGGACCTGAAAAGTGAGGAATAACTTATCACCACAGAAACAGATAGAAGGTCAGATTATATGTTCACAGTCTGTATCTAGATCTCCAAATAGCCAGAGCCTTACTTCTAAGGTGAACTTGACTTGGAAAGGGATGGAGGATGGTAAGAAGAAAGGATGGACTTAAAATAATGTTTTTTTTTTTTAATTTAAATGTTTTGGTTTTTTTGAGACAGGGTTTCTCTGTATAGCCCTAGCTCTCCAGGAACTCACTCTGTAGACCAGGCTGGCCTGAACTCAGAAATCTGCCTGCCTCTCCCTCCCAAGTGCTGGGATTAAAGGTATGCGCCACCACTGCCCAGCTTAAAAGAATGTTAATTTATGAAGAGCAACCTAAGTTCATCAAGAATCCATGTACAGGTTGTTTACCATAAATATTAAAATCACAATCCCACAGAAGAAGGAATTCCATCCACACACCTTGTGTCGTTCTCTTTCTGAGCACCAGTTTAGCTAAAAATGCATCTCCTAAAAAGAAGTGGCATTCAGAAGGCTCCCCAGGGCTGTGCTGTTTCTTGGGAGTACAGAATCCTGTGCAGTTTGCACAGCCTGGCTTTGGCTTAGACTTGGACTCAGCTCCAGATAAGGAGACCGTGAAGCTCTAAAGCTTCTCAGAGGGAAACGCGGTGAACTAGACTGTTAAAACATAGCATTCGGAGTGTTAAAGGGGTTAAGTTTATAACCCTGGAGAGAAGGCTGGATAGGAAGAGTCCTGGGGAGTTATTCAAGTCATTCTTAGAGCACTGAGGTCAAGGCATATCAAAAGATGTAGTGTAAAGAAACGAAATTTTAATCGACAATGGGAAAAATGCAGACGGCAGATTTGTCCCAGTCCTCGTTATTTTGCCTTATGCATTATGATATTCTGAATTAATTGGCAGTAAAGGCTGAATGTAGGGTCCTTCTGCCTGCTTGCTGTGCAGTTCTACATGGAAATAAAAAAAAAAAGTTAAGTATAGCTCATTAGGATTGCTTTCTATTCTTCCATTGGAAAGTATTTCTATAATTTTTATATAACTAGTCTGCCATCTACTAACTTAGATTGATTGGATATAAATCCCTGAATTTCATTATCATAATTTCTACCTCATAAGCTGTCTTGATTATAAAAATATTACAGTGAAAGTAAAGTCATACTTTTTTATCGTGTGTGTGTTGGTGGCAGAGGGGACGGGGTATTGGGGGAACACGTGCACATGGGAGCACGCGCCCTGTGGAGGTCAGAGGCATCAGGTTCCCCTGAAGCTGGACTCGCCTGCAGTTGTGAGTTGTATGATCTGGGTGTTAGAAGCTGAACTCTGGCCCTCTGCAAGAGCCATGTGCTCTTAGCCTCTGAGCCAACTCTCCACTGCTAACGTCGGATTTTAAAACAGATGATGGTCATGAAAAGAAGCCTTCTGCACATTTCTATAATGGGTGATGGCTTTCTAGATTGTTTATTGCTGAGTTTGATAGCTTATTCCAACATGACTAACAGGTCAGAAGCATACCAGTGTGTGTGTGTGTGTGTGTGTGTGTGTGTATTGCATTCACATAAATATACCTGAGTTTGTATATGGGGAAGCCAGAGGAGGATATTGAATGTCTTTTCTATGGTTTTGTCTTGAAGACAGGGCTTGGCCAGTGAGCTTCCAGAAACCACCAGTTTTCACCAAGACTCAGGCTATAGAATTTTCTATGTGATTTTTAGGTGCCTGGATTTTTATGTGCGTTCGTGTGGGGGATTTGAACTCAGATCCTCATGCTTACACAACAAGCAGATTTACCCACTGAGCCTAAGTCCCCACACTTGCCTTTTCTTGTCTACTTTTAATTTTTGCTTTTGAGAAGTTGAGTGAATACCGTCTTGGAGAACGTCTTTGTCTAGTACACTTAAGATGCTCGTAGGATGTTAGACAGGAACAGCAGGCTCCCTACTAAATGTCTACAGGGACCCAACTTAGACTCAGCGAATCACAAGAATCCAGAAATCATAGTTTCTAAGAGTTACATAAATCAAGACACATGTCCCCAAACATGAGAGTTCTTAGAGAGTTGAGTGCATTTTTGATGTTACATAACCAGTTAGAGCAATGGTGTTTGAGTGTTTGAGCTGATGACTGTCAGTCATTCTAATCACCCAGAGTTCAGAGCTCAGGTGATGTCCTGGGCTGTGGAGTGAGTTTTTCTGGCCCACGTTTATTAACTCAAAGGCGCAAACAGAATACTGGACATCTTAAAGATGTCAGGTTTCAACTTCAGAATAACACTGAAATTCATCAGCCATCTCATTTGACAGCCATGCGTGTGCCAATGGCCGGCATGCTAGGAGGGCAGGCACAGATTATGCCCCCTGAAGACATTTCGAAAGAAGAACACGGCCAACCTTCTGAAACCAGGTGCCATGTTCTGGAGCCAGGCTGGGAGCCCCAGAAAGATTGCATCCGTACAACTCAAATGGTACTGTCAGTCCCCCTGGACTTCAGGACTTGAGTTGGGCTGTTTGTGTGAAGAGGGAGGAGAAGAAGAAATACAAATGGTCATAAAAGTCACCGTGGTGGCCCTTAGAAGAAGAGCAGGCCTGCTTTGACCATCCTCGTAAGTGATGTTGTTTTCACACAAGGCATGTCTTGTGGTTAGTGTGGCCAGGAGCACCTGAGCTCGCAATCTGTGGCAGGGCTTTGGGCATAGTCCTAATGATAGGCAGCTGTCTAAGGCTAGCCAGAACTTCTCTCTGATGGTAGGGTTCCTGTCTTCTCCCACCTTCCCTCTGAGAAGCTGCTCTGCTGTGTAAGCCTAGCAGCATTAGCCATTCCTGCTCCTGGGCTTCCCCTGTGCTCTTGGAGCGCACAAGGGCTCTCATCTTTGCTTTCCTTTCCCTCCCACCTATTGGCTGACATTTCGTTGTCCATATTCCCCTCTTTGCCATAGATTCCTGTCTGGAGCCATGCATGACAAGGAAGCCCGACTAAAGGGAAAGCAAAACTGACGCACGAGGAGCCGAGTGGAAGAGGAGACACACCTGAAGGGAAGGGAAGGGAAGGAAGAGGTACCCGAAGTCTGTCAACCTCACAGAGTTTCTGGGCAAAGTGTGATCCATGGAGGGTGGGGCGGTGACCAACCCAGGACCAGCCTGCCAATGACCTCAACGCCGTATGGGAAAATGCAAGAATCTGAGGCATGTGTGCACATCGAAAACTCCACTGTTCCTAAATTTCCAAGAGAAGCCAAACTTCGGCCGTGTCGGTCTCCACACTTTTATTTCTGCACTTTTCTGTTTCAGAATCCTCTGTCCTACCCTCAAAGGGAGGTTGCTTCATTGACTCTCACTTTCAACCTATTTTAAAACTTGTTGTTTGATTCGTTTTATTCCAAATATCTTCATCTCCTTATATATAATATATATGTTTAAGTTTTTTATTTTATTTTTATTATTTTTATTACATTTTATTTTTGATATATTTAGATCTCCTTTTTTTCCACACTGTTGTGAGTATTTTTAATTCCCTGTTGCATGTCTGAGGTGGCAAATCCAGGATGTCTCTCTCTCTCTCTCTCTCTCTCTCTCTCTCTCCCTCTCCCTCTCCCTCTCCCTCTCCCTCTCCCTCTCCCTCTCCCTCTCCCTCTCCCTCTCCCTCTCCCTCTCCCTCTCCCTCTCCCTCTCTCTCTCTCTCTCTCTCTCTCTCTCTCTCTCTCTCTCTCTCTCTCTCTCTCGTTAATCTCAGCTTCCTCTACATTCCTATGGAGAGCCATGAATGCTTTTCCTTGTAGTTCAGCTCTGAATACTGAGGCATGAGCCTCTGTACATTATGACAACCCTGAACTTGCAAATTACTTCCCTCCTTTTGACTGAGCAATAAATGAAAAGAGCCTTAGAAAACCAGGGAGGGGGGTGGGACGGACATTTCATATAATAAAACTTGAAGGCAGGAGAGGTCGCGCCACCCTGGCCGCCGCTGCCTACACAAACCATTCACCGTTTTTATCAAGCGTTTCCACAAATGTGGCTTACTCGGGGCACATTCCTGCCCTTTCGGAGGTGAAGGGAAGGATCAAGTTAAAAACCATAAAAAATCCTCAAGTCTCAGTTTTCATTCTTAGGATTATTGGAGTTCGAAATAATGAGTCCCAAAATTAAGGGTGCGAACGCTTCGAAACCAAAACCTTACTGAAATGTGGGAAAGGAGAAGGGGGCTCAGCTCACGTTACAGGGACCAGCTCTCTGGCGTGTTTCTCTCTCTCTCTCTCTCTCTCTCTCTCTCTCTCTCTCCTCCCTCCCTCCTTCCCTCTCTTGGAAGTTTATCATTTTACATTCCCTCATATCTAGGAAAAACAAAGCCACTCATCTGAGGGTAAAGAGCTTCAGACAGGAAATAATGGGAATGCAGAAGAGTTTCAAGGAGTAGATGAGAGTTCAAAGTGTGATCAGAGCTTTTATAAAACTTGATATATATATGTACACACATACATATATATATACACACAAATACATACATACACACACACATATATATACATACACATACATATAATATACAGATACACATACACACACACACACACACACACACATATATATATATATATATATATATATATTTCTTTTTAGAATTCCACAGAAAGCTCTTCTAGGAGATGGGGGGCGGGGGGAACCTGACCAAACAAATAAAACCCCTGCTTTAGGAATCGCCCCACGGAGGGAGCGGATCTAAGATGCAGACACATACTCATACAACCTACTGGTAACTTTTAGTTCTTAGTTTATCAATTCCACCTAAAGGAACATAGATTTGAAATGAGGCCTACCTTCTCCCTGGATTGACCCTACCTACCTTCCAGTGAGCCCCGCCCTAGAATGAGACCTTTCACTCTTCAAAAAGTCTTGCTTCATCTGGAAGACTTGCCAACTAAGCGTAACAAGATGTGGACCGGACGCTAAGGGAGTGAGGTCACCTAGCGCGTCCTTTTGGTAAGCATCTTCGTTTATCCCATGACATCCCACAAATCCCTGGGGTTCCCTGCAAGGTGAAGATTCCCACGGCTAATTTCCTTGTGGCCAAGAGTAGCTAAATCCTGTAAAGATGCGAAGTGGTCTCAGTACCGGGAGGAGAGCATCCCTCTGGAGAGAAGAGGCTTGGGAAGGTCTTCAGGACTCTGCCTCCTTCATCTGGGGAGAGGAACAGCCTTTCCTTGCTAATCAACGTCAGCTCCACTTGGAAATCATAACCACCATTTGCCAGCCAAACAACTCAGGCACCTTGAGATATTTAAGGGAACGAGCTCCCAGTCACCGTGGTGATCTCCACCGTCCCCTCAAATTCTCTTAGCGCTGTCTCAGATCCCATCACTAGAGGTAAAACGAAACCCAGACACACACATCTCCATCCAACAGCTCGACTCGTTTGTAACCTGTGCGCACCCACTCACGACAACGAGCGCGTGTACAGGAGCCTGGCTTCCACGTTTCTAAGAGTAGAAGCCTCAGAATCATTAGGAAAAATGTTACAGGTGGGTCTGTCTTACCAGACCATGAAATAAAAATCTTTGTACCATTCAAGGGTCCCGTGGTCCACTTGTATAAAAACTGATAATGAATGCCCAAGTCTCCTTGAGTCACTATGGAAGCATTTTAAGGGTTCTGTGTGCTCTTGTTGGGGGTTTACTAGAATGGGTAGTACGCTCACCTGGGGACCAGGGAAGTCACGGTATAATAAAGATGGCGCGCATAGCCGGGCGTGGTGGCGCATGCCTGTAATCCCAGCACTTGGGAGGCAGAGGCAGGTGGATTTCTGAGTTCGAGGCCAGCCTGGTCTACAGAGTGAGCTCCAGGACAGCCAGGGACTATACAGAGAAACCCTGTCTCGTAAAACCAAAAGATAAAAAATAAATAAATAAATAAAGACGGCGCAGGCTAACGGAGGGCAGGGGCCTGGCTGTTTGAACCACACTATCCATCACAATAGTGGCACGCACTCACTCTCCTTAGAAGCAGCGGCGGGATGATGTATTGCGTGGTCTATCCTGAAGCATTGTTAGCCGCCAGTACCCACAAACCTCGAGACTTCAAGCCACATCGCACGTCGGCCTGACATTTGTCTTCCTTCTTTGTTAATGTCCCTGTACTGTATCAGCAGTGTTCACAATGTCGCTATGCTGCCAGGGTACAGATACAGCGTTCCCATGCTCGGAATTGAAGGCGGTATTTTTCTAGTCATGAAGTTGTCATGTTGGTTCAGTTTTGCTTTGTGGGCTGAGCCACAGGACCCTTCTTCTAGGTGACTGCTGACCGGATAGGTAGTTTTTTTTTCTTTTTTTTAATTTTTAAAATCTTAGGTCTATGGGTGTTTGTCCTGCATGGACATCTGCATACCACGTGTGTGCAGAAAGGGAGTGGGATTTCTCGTGGCTGAAGTTGCTACCATGCGTGTGTTAGGAACTGAACCCAGGTCCTCTGGAAGGACAGCCAGCGCTCTTAACCACCGAGTCATCTCTCCAGCCTTGTGGATGTGTTTTACCGATGGAGTTCAAATGCAGGTCACAAAACACCTACGACGTGAGCCCCAGGAGCAGACGAGCCTACTCTATAATTTATGTTGCATCTTCACGACTTCAATATTAACCTCCCCCAAGGCCTGGCTCAGCTATTTCAGAGAAGCAAGGATTTGCGAATGTTAAGGTATCATTCCTCTTCTTTTTTATTCCCCCATGTATCCACCCTCTCCTTTTTGCAGATGCCTGACCAGGTGGGTTGCTACAATAAGAAAGAATTCAAAGTGCAAATAGGCATGCGCGGTGAGATCTAGCATCTTAACCACTATAGTATAGACGACCAGCATTGATAGACTCCTCTCTGCGTCTCCAAACAGAAACCACATGAGATTAATAGGAGCGGTTTTAAGACATAGCCGAAGTGTGTCCCTATCACCCCCTTTACTGTACCATCCCATACGGACTTGTGCCCATTTCGCAGCAGAGCATGGCGAGGTTCAGGGTGGCTAAGTAACATTCCGAGGTTACTATAGACACATATACTGCAGACCTTATAAATGTCTATGCCTACTCCACCAACATAGCCTTTTCCATTTTGACACCCCGCCGCTTCCTCCTCTGCCCCCCACCCCCACCCAGCCGTCTCCTCCTCTGTTCTTGTCCGTATGAGGAGCTTCCATGGACTCCACTCAGACTCTTCTTTACCCCAGACTTTGTTCTGAAAGCTTCGTTTTGTACCTGACGTTCAGAAGGGACCATGAGAGGGAAATAGAGATGATGTAATGCCGTGAAACCCTGGGCTTTCACAAGTGCGATTGTCAAAAAGAGGCGGCTCTGTGCTCCCACCCTGGGCCGTCTCTCTAGCCCCGTGCTCCCCACTGGGCCGTCTGTCCAGCCCCAGATCTTAACTTTTCTGGCTGATTTCTTGCCCATAGTGCCCTGCTTGGCTCGCTATGTTATCGGTGAGCCCTGGAGCGCATCAGAAGCGATGGGGCCGGAGCCGGGACTGTGGGGCACACAGTAGGCACGCTTTTTGCTCCGTATGACCAACGGGGTCCTCGAAGATGGGCTCTCAGTCTCACACTTGACTTTGTCGGTCCCCCTCGCGACCTCCACTTTGCTCGAAACGAAGCTAAATGGGGGAGATGGCCGGAGTATCGGTAAGAGGCACACCGGCGCTGTGCTTCGGAGGTCAGGTGGTAGACAGGAAACTCCCTGTAGAGAATAGCATGTATCCGCCACAAACGGCTAGTGGAGGAAATTGCAATTCTAATCAAGATGTATTTATAATTTAAGAGAGAGAGAGAGAGAGAGAGAGAGAGAGAGAGAGAGAGAACTGTAACTCTCTGAACCTGCATCCCATGGATAGAGAACACAGATCTATCCTTAAAATAATTGTAGTCTGAAAAACAACCGTTATTCAAGGGGGGGGGTCGCTTTACAGGGGACAGGGACTAAAATAGAGAGGTGATAAGAGGAACGAACCAGATGCGACACCAGCGTTCTTTCTTTTGATTACAGAAGATGGAGGGAGGGGCTTGGGCACCGGGGACTGAGCCGCCTGGAACTGCACTGAAGAAGCATCTCGAAGCTGCCAGGAGCAGCTGGCAGAGACAGCTGAGCTGGGCCCTGGGAAAGGCTCCACCCAGAAGAGCCGCACACCTGGAGGCTCAGCAGTTAACATTCTTAGAAAAGGAAAGATGTCAAAGGAGGCCAGACGACTCTGTGTGAGGCAGTGTGCCCTGTGAAGTGGGGGTGGGGGTGTGGGGATGTGGGGGTGGAGGGGGTGCGGGCATCCCCGGGGAAGGGCGCTCTGCTGAAGACAGATCTTGGTATAAACTGGAAAGCCTTCCCGGGATTAAACTGAATGAAAACCTTTAGTGTGTGTGTGTTGGGGGCTCGGGAGGAGGACACGGGCGCTTTCCGTCCCTCACTGAGAAACTGCACTGTTGGCTTTTGGTCATATATACCTTAGGTTTCCAAGTTCTCCAGACACAAGAGTCATACAAGTTTTGTAAAACAGACTTCGTAGTCTGTGCAAAATAACCCTGACTACAACCTTCAACCTAAGGCTTGAGACTTTTCTGCCCGAGCGCTTTTCCCAGAGGCAACTCATTTAACATTTCTAAATGAGCAGTGAGTTTGGGCAGTTGGGCACCACACCACATACATGTACGTTATTCCATATATAATACATATGTATTCTGTATGTCAACAGTATATAGATCACAGCCCTCTCAGGTTTAAGTTCACGTAGGGTCTGCTTCATCCTATCAAGGGCTGCATAGGACTTCAAAGCGCCCCACTATTGTGATATATTTAACCACGTCCTTGACCCCATCTGGTTTCCGAAGACACTCTTCCTCTCCTTCATTCATTCCCCGAATTTTAAACATCACTCCCAGCATGTCACACATGTGCACGCGCGCGCGGCGCGCCTGAGAATTCAAAATTGACAGTGTCTGCGCTCTGACCTTTCCGTCAAGCGAATGCACTTGAGATCAATAGGTAGGGTTGCACGAACATGGTTATGAAATCAAAGACAATTAAAACCACCTTAAATCTTGCCGACTCTGCACCAGGGGGCTGGAGTAAATAAATAAATAACCAGCTCGCAACAGCAGATCAACACTGCACCAGGAACACAAACAAAGAGCTACGGGAGTCCAGCAGGGCAAGACTGTTCCCAGCAGGGCCTTCCTGCCTCTGTCCAGGCCACAGTCACCAGATCAATCTTCCCATAGCAAGCCTTTGATCAGGCTTCTGCTCTGCTCAAAAAACCTCCTATGACCCTCAGTGGCCTGGCCTCTTCCCCCATCTGCTGCAGAAATTACTTCTGTGACATCACGGTCTCACTAGAATGGGGGCCATTGTGATCGGGTCCCAGAGTGCCCTGGGATTGTTATTACAAGTCCAGGGTATGAGTTCTGTCTCTGTCACTTTGTAGCTGGGTGATAATGGCCAGTCTACCAACCTCTGAGGTTTATAGTCCTCACCTGTTAGCTGTTGGTACTGTTCATCTCCTACATTTGGTATAAGGATTAAATGAGATGTTACAGCTGACAAAGTTCTAAGTGTAAAGTGTTTTGGGAGTATCAGACATATTAAGCCATATGTGTGCATATATATATATATATGTGTGTGTGTGTGTGTGTGTGTGTGTATACATATATATACACACATATACATATGTATATACATATATACATATGTGTGTGTATATATATATATATATATATATATATAACATACATTCACAACCTACCTGATCATGAATTTATAAATATGGCCGTATGCTCATAAGTAGGAGTTTTACATACACACACAAGCACACACACACCACACACATACATATCTCACACATACACACAAATAGAGACTATTATATCTGTTTTAGATTCTGAGAAGTTGGTAGGAAATTGAGAGGAACATGGGGGAAAAGCTTTCCAGTCTGATGGAGTGACATAGGAATGGAATGAGGGATTTTGGGGTTTTTTTTGGGGGGGGTTGGTTTTTTCAAGACAGGGTTTCTCTGTGTAGCCCTGGCTGTCCTGGAACTCACTCTGTAAACCAGGCTGGCCTCAAACTCAGAAATCCGCCTGCCTCTGCCTCCCAAGTGCTGGGATTAAAGGCGTGCGCCACCATGGCCCGGCTGAATGAGGGTTTGTTTGTTTGTTTGTTTGTTTGTAAGCCTACAGTGTGTTTGTAAAACTGCAAATCATCTGGTGTGACTACTAAGCGGAGAAGCTGGTGCCCACATAGAAAAGACCTGAGGCCCAATACTGAGCCAGCTCCCAGGAGCTGTGAGTCACAGGGCTGGGAGTGTGGAGGGATATAGGCATCAGAGACAGACAGACTGACTGTCAGGAGGCTGGTGAGGAAGGACCCATTGCTGAGGACTTGGGACGACACTGGGTGTCAGGAAGTTAGCTGCCTTGATGATGCTTTGGACCAAGATGATAGAAGCACAGAAACCGGTTAGTGAGATCGGTGCGAGCTGCGGGTCCCTATCTGTACTCTCCGAAGGACAAACATGAGGATTTGCATTTGATGGTGTTATGGGGTTGAGCGGATCAGCCCACTGAGGAAGAGAGGAGACAGAGTGGGGGAAGTTCCTTCATTTGCCTGGGCAGTGGACACAGTGGAAGAGAGCAGCGTGGGCCCAGCTCTGAGAGTTGAGCCAGCTAAGGAAAGAGCACCCGGGCGGGGCAGGGAGCGCCTCCCCCCCCACACACACCAATTTCTCATGGGGTCCCTAAGCTAAAATACTATCTAGGGACAAAAAGTGTACCCAGAAAAAAAATTCACAGTGAAAACAAGACTTGGGAGAGAAGTCTCTAGGAACAAACAGGTTTTGAGGTCCCGCATATTCGAAACAATGGGCTTGCTGATTATAATTTACTCTCAGCTGCCCCTACAGTTCATAAAAGAGTCCCTTCAAAGGCTTTGGCTTCCAGACTTTATTAGGCATGTTTCAGTGACGGTGCGTCCTTAAAAGGAATCCAGATGCATTTCTGTACAAATAATCTTCGATTCCGACATTTTACCAGTCCAAGCCCACTTTGATTTCTAATATGTTTGAATAAATAAGGCTTTGCCGCAGAGCTAATCTGTTTCCCAAGGATTTAGAAGTAAGTTGGAAACCAACTGTAAAGTAGATTCCTTTAGAAAATCCCAGTATTTTGCAGCCAGATGTCTCTCGGAGCCTTTGACCAAGGAGCGTCTCCATTTGCGCTCCTCCCTGAGGGAAACAGAATCTCTCCCCATTGTCAAAACTAATCCAAGTTTCTCTATTTTATGTGGGTTTTCTCCATTCCAGTTTAGAATATACCAGCATCTACGCTGAGAACAGCATAGTTCCTCTTAAAGTTGCTTTTGTGGAGACGAGAACTTGTAATGTAAATCAGTTCTTTTAATGGACCCTCAACCAGCACAGAGAAAACAAAACAAAATGATACAGAAAACGAATGGTATTAAAACCCTCCGATAAATTGTACAATGTGCACAATGGTTTATCGACTTTTCAAATACCTTCCCAGAATGCCCTAGATAATTTGTAACATTTTAGATTTTGTGTTATGACTTTTCAGAATTAAAATGATATTATCAACCCATTTGGAAATTTTGCTGCAATATGTACTTGCTGTCGTAAAACAATAGTTCGAACTCTGAATGCATTTATGTAGTCAGGAGGGATTGCTGGGTTCAAACCCAGCAAACATGTCAGATGAGAGTCGGGAAGGCAAACACGTGGTGCGGAATCCCTCAGCATATGTAATGGAGTGTCAAGAAATTGATAGGTTTCTTGACCAGTTCATTTTCTAGCAACTGAGACTAATATCCAATGTCTTTTTTTCTTTTTTTTTTTTTTTTAAAAGAAAAATGAAAACAGTTTCCTTTTTGGTCTAGCTGAGCCTGCTGAGGATAAAAAATGTCGGAATGAATGTGTGGCCCGTCGGAGGCACAGAACCCTCTATCTTTATTCCATATGTTCTGAAGTGGAGCCTGATGGGATTTCAGATCGTGGCCGAGATAGCAGAGGATGGGGCAACAACATTCCCGAACGAAAATGCTGAACTTCGAAACCCAAATCTCAGAGTCAGGTCAAGTTCGCCGAGGTCCGAGGCTGGTGGACCTCTGGGTGAACCTGCCTGGAGCCCCGGACGAGATAAGGGGCAGATTTCAAATGAACCCAGCATGAGTTATGGGTTCAGGTGCTGATCACGTGGTACGGTTCCTGCTGTGTTTCTGTTTAAGCCGAGGGTGAAGATCCACATGAGGTAAAAACGTGTGTCTCTTCCCAATTTTTCATGAGTCGCTCACAAACAGAACCCATGAACCCCCCCACCCCCAGCCCAGCAACTGGAGCAGGCTAAATTCTTAGAAGAAGCGGGCTCAGCCATAGTGACCGTCACTTGCACGCAGTGGGCGCAGCTTCTGGGATCTGGAAACCGGGTGGAGGCAGGCATGATCTGAATATGTTTTATGTGGGTGTGGGCTTACTCCATCCCATCCCTAAGTAGGAATTGGTGCTGATGGCTTTAAACAAAAAACTAAGCCCTGGGCAGACAGTCTTCACAGCCTCGTGCCTAGCCAGAAACACAGTCTACATTATCTGGAGCGAGAAATACAAGGTTCTGGGCTCCAAATTGGACCGTCCGCCAAGGTAACATGAACACAGGAGCTGAGAAAGAGCTGCTTGGCCCTGGTCTTCCAGCTCTGTGGAAGACCTCGTTACCTCTTCAGGGATGAAGGTAACAGGGACTGACAAGTGTACTACATTGCTCTTGCGAGTTTTCTTTCCTCTCGTTTTCCTTCCCTCCCTCCTTCCCTAGTCCTTTCTCCTTCCTTTCCTATAAACCAGGCTAGTGTTTGTTGACCTTGGGCCTTCCTTCCCTACTCAACACAGAAATGGGCCTCGTGTTCATTTAGAGTAGTGACTCTCAACTTTCCTAACTCAGTGACCCCTTAACCTGTGTCCCTCATGGTGAAGGGACCCCCCCAACCATAAAATGATTTTCATTGCTACTTCGTTAACTGTCAGTTTTGCTACCGTGATGAATCATAATGTAAATATCTGATATGCAGCATATTTAATATGTGACCCCTGTGAAAGGGCTGTTCAACGCTCCCCCCCCCAAAAGGGTCATGACCCCACAGGTTGAAAACCTCTGATTTATCAGTCTGGGCAGTTTCCACATATCTATTTTCAAGTAAGCACCTTAGATTCCTTCCTGAGGTGGTGTGTGCTTTAAACCTACCTCTCCATATGTGAGAAGCTGCCGAGAATGGTTGGACGCTTAGTGGGGTCTCCTGCGGACATTGAAGTAAGCCCATAGGCATTGCCCAAGCCTTTGAGGAACTCCACAATCCTTAGACTCAGGAGACAATGGCCAGCTGACTACTGTCCAGACCCGGCCCCAGCTCCTTCCAGTCTTCCCCTATGATTCCCCACAGACAGCAGAGATGGGCTTGACTCTAAATCTTCACTTCTCAGAGACATTTCATCTCTCCTGAATTTATTTACATCCGGATTAAAAACTCCAAGCTCCTCCAGTCCGTGACATCTTACAGTCGTTGCCAGCGTCTTGAGATAATTGTCCCAAGAATTCCCTGTTCATTCTGCTCAGATGACCTTAATTAGATAGCCATTCGGGAAACGTGACTGGGTTCTTTCAAACCTTCAACCATTCAGTCAGCAGGCAGTTAAAAGATACTTTGAGGAAGAAACTGAAATCCTGGAAAGTGCCTTCTAAGATCTGGCAAGATAAAACGATTAATATTCCTGCGGAAGGAGGAAGCCAACCCTTGAAGTAAAGTTCAGCAGACTGCAGTAGAGCAGCTCTGGGCCACAGAGCTTTTTGTATTTGTTTGATTTTGAGTGCTGGGGATCAAACGCAAAGTCCCCATCATGTTAAGCAAGCATTCAACCATGTGGAACTATGCCCTAGCCTTCAAAACAGCATTTTTTTTTAGTAACAATATTATGACTATGTGTGGTAGTCTGATTTTCAAAAATGATTAGGAGGAGTTACATTCTTTGAAAAAAAAAGATTTATTAAAGAATTTATTTTGTGTGAATGGCTGGCTGTTTTGCCTGCATGGATTTTTTTTGTGCTCTGTGTTTGTACAGTACCCGCGGAGGCCAGAAGAGGGCGTCTGACCTCCTGGGCCTGATTACAAATGGTTGCTAGCCACCATGTGGGTGCCGGGAATCAAACCTGGGTCCTCTGGAAGCACAGCAGATGTGGGACAGAGCTAGGAAAGGTTTGCATTCTGAACGGTCGCTTTAGGAATACATTTCCCTGTTTCCTCTTGTACTATTCTTTTGCAGAGTGCAAAAATAAATACTTTGCTTTTAAAGCTTTGTGTCATTCTGGGCTGCACGCTTTCTAGTCGCCGTGTCTGTGTCTGCTGTGAGCTTTCTAATTAGTGTTATCGAGGCTCCAGTAAAGTACAAGCCCGACTGTATTCTTTTTGGAGGAGAGCGAAGAGCGTGGGTGCGGGGAGAGAAAGCGCCCGCAGAAAGGTTTCCGTGGCTTGCCTGATTCCTCTGCTGCTTTCCGAGAACATCTACATCCACAGCCAAAATTAAAAGAGGTTGCAGCTAAAGACAGCAGGACAGCACCCGACACGGTAATCATGGTGTAACCTGTTCCATCACACATCTTCAAAGTGAGAAGATTCACGGAGGAGGGAAACAGATGTTGGTTACTTTCTGACTTTTGTTGCCCGCTGCTGTATGGCATTTCCGGGTGTGACCTGGGGATTGGCAGTTCCGGGTTGATGAGCCTCTGAACCCGCAATGTCCCTGCTTTAATTAACCTCTGCTTTGCAGTTTTCATATAAACCCACACCACTGCAATGCTTTTCTCAAGGACTGAGTCAAGCCAGGACCTGCACTGAAATGGTTTCCTTCCTCTGCCTTTGGCATCAGGTGTTGTTCTCTGGCGGGGGGGGGGTGGGGGGTGGTGGTGGTGGGGGTGGTGGGGGTGGTGGGGGGGTGGGGGTGGCTTTCAGTGGACTGCCCATACTAACCAGCTTTACAAAGGCACTGGGGTGCACTCGCTGGCTTCCCTAGGATGGCTCTAAGAGTGAGTGTGGGGAGAGTCCCAGTAAGAACACTGCTGTCATTATGCTTTATTATTTTTCTTAGTAAAGAAGTAGTCTACATTGAACATTAATTGATCGATAAGTTAAATCCTGGCACAAGCTCCCTCTGTTCAGTTCATGGGAACCCCAGAGTAAATCCTTTTAGCCCTGGCTGTCTTGGAACTCACTCTGTAGCCCAGGCTGGCCTCAAACTCAGAAATCTGCCTGCCTCTGCCTCCTAAGTGCTGTGATGAAAGGCGTGTACCACCACTGCCCAGCCGCTGTTTCTTAAAGTTTAGAAAAAGTGAGCGCGCGCGTGCACACACAGACACACAGACACACACACACACACACACACACAGAGTGGGGGGCGTGCATACACCTGTGTGTGCATGTTTGCATGTGTGAGGGCACACACACTCAGGTACATGTGTGCCCGTGTGTGTGTGTGTGTGTGTGTGTGTGTGTGTGTGTGTGTCTGTATCTGTGTCTGAGTCTGTGTGTCTGTGTGCGTCTGCGTGTGCCTACTCCTCACTTTAGGCAGTCCGATTCCGAATCAGTGGTGTCTTTTCACTGACCTTTCCAGCCTGGTGTCAGTGTCTCATTGTTCTCATTGTCCTACCTGTACTCCGTGTCTGTGTGTCCCAAGAAGCTGTATGCTCACTGGTCTAAAAAGTAGGGAAGCCCCTGTTGGCCAGTGGAGGTGAAGAAAAGAGCAGCGAGACCAGAGAGCTCTGGACAGTTAGGAAACGAGGAGGGGGCCTCGGCGTCTTTCCCATTGGCTTGCCCAAGCCTACACAGCTTGAGACCCTCCTTACACCAGCCAGTGTAAGGACCATGACAGAGAAAGAGGTTTTCTCTGCACTGATCGTTACAACTATCCTGGAGGATCTGAGCTTTAGCATTGGCTTTTATAAAGTCAGGGGTTTGTTTTGTTTTGTTTTGACCTGCTTGCAACTTTGTGCTACCTTTTTTCCCCAGTCAACAAGCTCCCACAGTCCTTCGCATTCACATCCAATACAGTTCCCTTGAGTCATCCCAGCCTCTCCCATCGCTCCTGTTCTGGAGCTTTCTGCACCTCTCACCATAGCACAGCAGTGATTTGAAGTATCTCTCTCTTCCTGGAGGCAAGTCCCACTGTGGTTTCATCTTTGAATTTATGATACTCTAGCACAGCTCCTGGCACACAGGAAGTGCTTAATTGAAAGTTTTCAAATAATTAGTGAAACAAGGATTAGACCTTGGATGTAATGGAGAGTGACCCCCCCCCAAGGAAAGATAGCTACAATCTTTCAAAATTTCTTTCCCCAAGTTTGTTTCTGCTCTTGCCAGAAGCGCATACCTAAATGGCTTTTCATCCTCCATCTCACTGAAATGGCCATAAAGCTTTTTTGTTGTTGTTGTTGTTTTGTTCTGTTCTGTTTGTCTTTGTTTTTGTTTTGTAAAGAAGCCCCAGCACCCCTGCCCCCACCCCTGTGGCTGACTGCAGTAGATGCACTTCAGTGAAACCCCACAGCCATTCTGAAGAAGCGTTGCAATAATCTAAAGATAGGACCATTCACGGATCCTGCCGGTCATCAAAAACTCAAGGAGGACTAAACCTATCCGTGCCTTTTGACCACAGAACTAACCGGTAACCCTACAGTTGCTGAGTGTCAGAGAGACGGTTACTTCCGGCTTCTCCGGAAGCTTGCACATCCATCTCCATTTTACTTCCAGAAGGGAAGGCAGGTCTTGCCTGCGGCTGAACATAACCCCATGTCTGGCCTTGACGTCTGGTGGTTCTGGAGCCCATCCCTGGGAAGCAGGAGAGATGGGAAGCAGGGCTGCCTCTGGCTTCCCCAAGTTGTCATGATCTTCCAGATTGCCTCCGTGGTCACTGACTGTCCAGGGTTGGCCAGCCTCCAGCAAGCTTGTTTAGACTACTTGACGAGTTGACATAAGCAATGATTCTTCCCAGTGCTGTCGGTGTCTGAACATTAACAAGCCACGAGTGTTCAATGAAACTATTAAAGGGAACAGGCATTTTCATCTTTCTTTTGGAAAGGAGCCCTCCAAACAAACCCATGGTCTAGAAGCCCTGGGAGCAAAAGACAAGAAGAGGCGGACTGGGGTATCGAGGAGCTCTCCACTCAGGGTCAGCATAACTGGAGAAGGAAGGAAAGCGGCGGCAGTTCCCAGACTGTCTCCCTTAAGGAAAGAAACTGGCAAAGTGCATGGTGGGACGGACTTTCAGCACTCCGTCAGCAATGCTATACGCTTAAATTCCCAGGGAATCATTCATTCACAAAGGACTCCCCTACTTTTGCTAACAGCAAAATAAACAACTTTATTCGGGAGCGAGAGTTTCTCGTCTTACAGGAGGTCTCTTACGATCGAGATCTCTGGGATGGTGTTTAGAAGGAGGGTTCTGGGAACTGGAAGGGCCCCAGGTATGTCACTGGACCAGTAACAGTCTCATTTGAAGCGTACAGAGGGCGAGAAGAATACATCACCAGAGGCTGCACCTGCCCCCAAGAGCGAGCCCCCTAAGCAGAAACGAAGAGGAGCGGTTCACGTGTGAAAGAGAACTGTTCACCCTCGTGCTTTTTATCTTGGTCTTTTGACATCAGACAACTTAGAATCCTAAACTTAGAGTCTAGCATTGGGGTGTGTGTGGGGGGGAGTCACGACTTTGTGCTCTGAGATCAGTCTCTTTAATGTATTATTGAGGTATAATTGGAAGATAAGGGCCCCAATAATATTTTTTCATCATATAGAACTAACCACTTTTTTCCCCTCTAAAGAGCTACCCAAAATAAAGTAGAAAAGTTGAACTTCTCAGCATCCATGATTATCTAAAGAATCACTGGTGGGACTGGCTTACCAAATTCAACTGCCTTCTGAGTTTTCAGGGCAATGCATCTTTAATCATTAATATGTCGTTTCTACAGAAAGCGAGACATTCTTCAATGTTCCACTAGATCTGCTTACTTCCAGCTATTTAGAAAGCTTGGTCCACCCTCTGTTTGCTGTATTCAGTGAGGCCGAAATGGAAACACAGAATTTTAACTATGGTTTATTCCAGATTCCGTGGGAGTGTTTTTAAGACAGGAGTGAGACGCACATAAAACCATCACAGTGATGTTCAGGTTGAAGAGGAAGAGATGTCTCTATTCCCTCAACCTCCCCCTCTATCACTGAAGAAAATCTAAGTAACAGATTGCAGAGAGCTTGGCTTAATAGCAATCTTACTGAAATTCCTGATCAGAGGAAACGAAACAGAGAAAGAAATGTTAGCATACATAGTGATGTCAGTAATTACAACCAGTAACAACAATCCAGTTGGAAATGTGGAGAGAAGAGAGCTGGTATCTATTTTCCTAATTTAAGAGGAGACGAGCGAGTTTCATTTGTCTGCATGTCTCCTGCACTCATATCTTAGAAAGCTGGTGGTCTAAATTACTAATAATTACCTTAGCTTACGCCCAGTTTGGAACTAACACTTCATACCATCTGCCTTCTACATAAGTTATGTGTGCGCTGCTCTACTGAGTGCAATAATACCCACCCATGCCCACCCTCCCACCCCACACACCCCCTACCCCCCCACTCTCCCTACCCTGCAACCCTTCAGATCCAGGGTCCTGGGCATCCGAAATGAAAGTTACTATCTATAACCAAGAGATTTTGTAAGACTTTACCAACTATGTTAAAGTTCTTTTGGGTTTTTGTTGTTGTTGTTGTTGTTTGTTTGTTTGTTTTTTCGAGACAGGGTTTCTCTGTGTAGCCCTGACTGACCTGGAACTCACTCTGTAGACCAGACTGGCCTCGAACTCAGAAATCTGCCTGCCTCTGCCTCTCAAGTGCTGGGATTAAAGGCGTGCATCACCACATCACCACATCACCACCACCCGGCATTTTTTGTTTTTGTTTTTTAAAGATTTACTTCTTTATTTTATGTGAGTGCCCTGTAGCCGTCTTCAGACACACCGGAAGAGGGCGTGGGATCCCATTACAGATAGTTGTGAGCCACCATGTGGTTGCTGGGAATTGAACTCAGGACCTCTGGAAGAACAGTCGGTGCTCTTAACCACTGAGCCATCTCTCCAGCCCTTAAAGTTCTTGAGAAGAGGCGGGGGTAGGGGCATCGGCCTGGATTATCCCAATGAGCCTTAGATACAATGTTAACAATTCACAAGAAGATGCCTAGAGACAGAAGGAAAGGCAAGCAAACCAGATGCCACATTGTAGCCTCTGAAGAGCAAGGAAAGTATCGGGAACCAAGACAAGCCAGCAGGGTTAGAAAGCTGAGCCCCGCAAGGGTAGGGGCTTTGTTCCTCTTTTGATTACACCTGGCCTCTCCTTTTCTCCCCCCCCCTTCCTTCCCTGCTTCAATAAAGTGGGTCGCTTCTCTGTGCGCTGCCTCACTGTGGGCTTGGAAACAGGGGAGCCAAACAGTCCCGGACTGAAAACTTAGAAATTCATCCAAAACGACTCTTTCCTTCTGGAAATTGCTTTGCCTTAGGTATTTGTCACAACAACGGAAGGATAATAGGGCCCTAAAATAAGATGTAGAGGAAACATAAGTCACCCACCTATATAACATAATACCTAACTTAGGAGGGGCCCAACCAAAGGAAAACAACATAATAAAAATCACATGTGCCTCCATATGTAAATACATGGACAGTGAGATCCTGAAGACATAACAAAGTGATTATATGCTTGCACTTATTCATAATGAGTAAGTGGAGTTCAGGAGGCCGCGAGTCATTCTGTACAAGATGTTTGGTGAAATGAAACAGGAGGGTAAGCTTGGGTCCAAGAGCCAAAGGAAGTGCTCGCCGGCCGGCTAAGCATTCCCGTGCTGGACAGCTTTGTCTCTGATAGTCGGAAGAAGGGAGTCTTCTGATTTCAATATGGAAAAATGTCAATGAAATATAAATTCCAAGTCTGGAAATACTCTTGCAAGTGAGCTAGTCCGTGTTTATAGCTGTAATGTCAAAATAATTCTCAGTGTTATGACATGGATTAGGGAGGCAACATAGTATCAAAGGAAATCTCCTATCTTTTAAGACACGCAAGTCTTAGATCTCTCTTAGGATGCTTTTCTGTGACATCTACGGATGCAGACAGATAGGTTTTACGGTCCAGCCAACTAGAGACTGTGTAGAGTCTGGTAGCTGTGGGCATCACTTTCCAAAATGCAAACGGATCTTACTGAGAAGGATCGTAACAAAGGCGAGTGGATCCTTCTTTTGCTTTTTGGTTTGTTGTTACTCTGAAATTCCAGCATATTTTAAGAATATTTTCAACACTTTGTGTCTATGTGAGGTAGCATTTAGGGTTAGGCTCAAATAACTGCAGACAAATTCTCTTTTATATGACTGTTTGTGGGGGTGAGGGGTGGGAGGCAGTGTTTAACAAGTGAAGACTTGACCTCCTTGTTGAGTTTATTTACTCTGCCTTTTAGGACATGTAGCAATCCTGCTCTGTGAATGGCCAAGGAGTATTGCCCTGCTGTTGTGGAAGCTAGTGTAGCCAAACATTTCTGAAAAGGCCTCTAGGGGGCGGTACCACCTCTACCGAGAAGCAACAAGATGGATGGTTTTCCTAGTGTTTACTTTGGCTGATCTCTACCAGCCTCTCTATTTCTTGGTTGCCTAGAAACTGACCCATTGATTCCTATCCTGTCCGAGACCCACGTGTGAGATTATTGGCTCTCTGGGGTGGCCTTCAAGAGCAAAGTATGAAGTAGAGGCCCTGGCATCAAGTTGGAGAAGATGGCTCTCTTTAAGAGACCTGAAGAGCGAAGCCAGGAAGGAACCGTACTGCAAGACTCGAAAAGCAAGCAGTGGTCTCCGGGCTCTGATGTGTCTTACTTAGAACAAGTTATACGACTCCAGAGCCATTCAGAAAAGATAAAAGTCAACTGTTGGACTCTTGGGTGGTGAGTTGGTGTGTTGAGTTCAAATGAAAGAGAACCCGTGGATGATTGACTAACTCTTGAGTTTGATCTTGGAAAAGTAGGATTTGGCTGAGCGGAATGTTGAACTGGGTCAAAACAGAAGAAATGGAACCCGGCTGGGTGGGCAGTAAGATGGGGGAGGGGTGAAGTAGAAACCATCGTTTTTTTTGTTGTTGTTGGTGGTGGGGGTGGTGGTTTTTTGTTGTTGTTGTTGTTTGTTTTTTTAATCAGGAACAAAGTTGAGTGTGGTGGTATATTCTAGCCTAGGATGGCCAGCAAAGTATTTGAATTCTTATTAGTTTTCACTCTAAAAGTAAATCCCGGAAACTGAGGCTTAATTCTTAGTGTCCCGAACAGAGGGCCAGCAGATCAGAATTTCCAGGTTTTATTTTCAGTAAGTAAAATGTTGGGGAATGGTCTAAAAGTATTCCAGATGGAACGTGACTTGAAGCGGGAGGGCAGGAAGGAGGGAGACGGGTGCGCTGTTTCTCACCTTGACTTTACATCTGTTATTACTTTCTTATTTCCCTGAAATACCAGACTTGTCTCCACAAAAAACAATCCCCTCTTCATGCACGCTGCTCCCGGAGTCTCCCCTCCAAGAACACAAAGACAGCAGAAGCGTACATGTAAGATTCCTTTGTTTCTAAACCTATCGCTAGGATTGATTTTATTTGAGCAAGAGTTATCCTAAACCTCAATATTGCCTTATTTCTCAACAGAGTAGTTATATCACTGTTTAAAGAAAGGAGTGTGATGTCAGGGTGTTTCACTATAAACAACACCAAAAATCTCATTTCATGTTATGGTAAGCTTAAACTTCGCAAGCAGCAGAGTAGTGTATTAAGGACTCATGGTGAACACTATTCTCAGGCAGGAGCCAGTAGGGACCCTATTTATAAAGCTAATGTGTATGTGTATGTGTGTGTGTGTGTGTGTGTGTGTGTAAATGTAAAGAAAGAAATAGAATTGCTTTTAAAAATGAAAGGCAAAAAAAAAATAGTAAGTAGATTATTTGGGATCTGGAAAGCCACACTTGCTGGAAAAACATTGTAATCTCTTTGTTGGTTTGCTCATGGGCTAGACTTAGAAAAGGTACATTTAGACTCCAGAGGTGTTAACCAGGCAAAGATGAGGTTTCCCACAGTGATGCTTCCTGATGGTCAGACAAGGACCTGTGATGTGACCCAAGTACAATAGCTACTAAAGGTCTGTTTCACCTGGATGATAACTAGCAAAACATTGTTTTTACACCACATGGCCCCGTTCTCGCCGTTTCCCAAGTCCTTCCACATAAGCTGAAAGCTGGGTTAACCCACAGAAACAAGAAAGCCTTCTACACTTAATAAAAACCATGATTGGAGAGATGGTTTAAGAAAAAAAAATGACTCTGACCAGGTTGGATAAATTAAAGCTATCCTTGCAATTTTGGAAATGGACTGTGTTTTTCTTTCCCTTAAGTACAATACAGCAGGCACATCGGGTGCTGAAGTAAGCACCATGCCTCGGGCCCGGGAGAAGTCATTTATCACCCTAGGCCCTGGACCTCACTGCGTGCCTCCCCACAGACCCAATAAATCACAACCGTGTAAATGGACAGGCATTTCTGAGTGTGCTTGTACATGCTGTTGCCTTCTTTACCAGGGCACATATTCCTCAGAGTGAGTTTACATTGGACTGGTATAGAAATGAGTTTCCATTCTTTTTTTTTTTTTTTTTTTTTTTACAAAAACAAAAGCACTTCCCAGCCTACCTGGTGAGGTGTTCCAATCATTACTCTCACCTAATAGACCAGGGGAGAGTTCACAGAGGTCGGATTATTGGCTTTTAAACCCTCAGGAAACGATACTGAGGTGTTCTGGGATTCCAATCCCTAACATGTGCCCATGGTGGTGTCCAGCCAGACCCTTCCAAACATGTTTCTGAACCTGTGGGTTGTGACCCCTTTGAGAGATGCATACCAGTTCTTCTGCATATCAGATATATAGATTATGATTCATAGACATAGCAAGATTTGAAGTAGCAATGAGAATCATGGTATGGTTGCGGGGGGGAGGGGTCAGCACGACATGAGGTCGCAGCGTTAGGAACGTTGAAAACCAACGTGCTAGATGGATCTACAGTTGCCTTAGAGAGTCACAGGAAGGGGGCAGCATATTTAACTGTGTTCTATAGGAAGGAACCCAGTCTATGAAAATTTAAATGTTTTAAACTACATCTAAGAGCTTTAAATGAATCACTATTATTTTTAAAAAAAAATTGATGTGGACTCCTTCTCCATCATGGTCTGGAGCTTACAGCCTTTCACATCTATGTCTATATATTTAATATGATTTAATATGTCGAAGGGAGTTAAGTTTTAGTCTTCATTATAATCTTGTTCATATTCAGGGAAGGAAGCTTTTTAGTCATCTAGCTATCATGTTTGGTTTGTAAACAGTGGTTATTTTGCCAGTTAAATGTTGAAAGCAGTGGTTCTCAACCTTCCCAATGCAGCGGCCCTTTAACACAGACCCTCCTGTGATCCTGACCCCCAACCATAACATTATTTTCGCTGCTACCCCATAACTGTCATTTTGATACTGTTATGAAACATAATGCGAATGTCTGATGTGAAGGCTATCTGACCTGTGACTCCCGTGAAAAGGTCAGTGGACCCCCAAAGGGCTCATGATCTACAGATTGAAAATCCCTGGTTGAAAGAAACTTTAATATTCTGAGAAAATACAAAGCAAAAATACCGAAGAAAAACATAGCTCTGTCTAAGTTCTATCTCAAAGGTTATTAATGGTGTTCATTTAGTCGTGTAGTGGCAGTCTTAGGAATATATTTCAGTTACACATAAAAGCATTAAAATAGTAATATCCACACCCTGACCTTACCACCAAGTTTACAAAGTTACCTCACAAATAGAGTTGAAAACGACTACTCTAGTAGACAAAGAGAGACATAATCTCCCCAATATGTCTCTTTTTGTCTACTAGATTGATCTTAGCCTGTGTGAGTTGTTATATTGTTTGTATGGCCCCAGAGTTTTCAATTTCCTAAGACTGTTAGAGTTTTGAGATTATTTTTTTCTGGAGTATTACATACAGCTCTAACGTATTCACTTTTGTCACCGTGAATAAGCCCATGAAATATCTCTTAGGTAATTTCCCATCTTCCACACAGTGAAACACCGTTGTTCTGGGTTGGCATCTTGTATGTTTCCTGTGCACATATGCTGGGGTTTCTTTGCAGTCAACACCAGAAGCGGAAATGCAGGGTCCTTCACCGGGAAGCAGAAATGCAGGGTCCTTCACCCAGAAGCGGAAATGCAGGGTCCTTCACCCAGAAGCGGAAATGCAGGGTTCTTCAACTAAGGTGTGTCCATAACTAGACATTCCTACTGACACTTATTGTCGGACTTTGGGAAAAAAAATGTTTCCAAAATGACTAGCATGCCCGTGCATCTCTCTGTGGTTTAAACGCATTTTTCTAATTACCAGTACAACTGAACCCCTTTCCATACATTTCTTGACCACCTTCTCTTCTGTGAACAGTCTGTTCATAGTCTGTGTCCGTCTTCCTGTTTCTTGTCATTCTTCTTACTGGTTTGGGAAGTTCTCAGTCCTATGTGCTGTGAATAGCATTGGCTGGCCAGCACTGCTTTACCCATGCCAAGTTTGAATTGTTAGTATAGACCTCATTATGGTTTTTTAGTTTACTTCTAAAATAGTCTTCCTAACTTGGGACACATGGATATTTCCTTTAAAGGTCTCTCTCATGCTATTTCACCTTGTTTCCTGGGAACATATGGTGTGAGGCAGAGATTTCCTGACTTTCCATCTGGAAGCCAGGAGTCCTGGTACTTCGTGCCATGTTACCTATCTTTGACCATCAGGCCTGCATCTGTGGATGCCCAGTTTCCACATACACTCCGGGATGCCTGATTTGGACTCCAGTTTATCCATCCTGTGCTAACAGCTTCGAAGCGTTTTACTGATTAGAGGTTTCTTACTTTAAAAAGTCACTCTAACTCTCTTAGGGCTCTTTGTTCTTCTTGGTAAAATTAAAGTCTATATCACCTAAGTTCACAGAATTGTTTAGAAACTGATTACATTAATAATTGCATTGAATTCATAGATATATTATAACCATAACTCATATAACTAAAATTTCAACTCTCAGCATTTAACACAATTATCTATGTATGCATACATATACACATACAAATGCATGTACACGCATACATATGTGTAATTGCCCTTAGAAAACTCCTACCTCCAGCATCAGGGTTCTGCGTGCTCTGTTCCCTTCTGCAAGCCGGTGCCCACAAAAGCAAGTAGGACGGAGTAGGCACTTTGTACTGCTTTGTACTACAAACGAGCAAGCAGCTGAGGGTGTGCTGCCTCGAAAACTCCTTCTCTCCCAGCTGCATTTTGAAACAGCTTTGAAAGCCTTACAGAGAAGCTAAATGGTTTCCCTTGTAGATTCATGAGAGATAAAACATGGCTCTCGAAATGTTTCCTGTAGCGTGCTGTGTAAGAAGGAAACCTTTTACAGCGCACGTTTCCGACAGTGTGCTACACAGACATTCGACCAGGAAGACGCCGTGGAAGGGGGCATTTGGGAAATGGCTTCGCATATTGGCCTCAGAGTCGCTGTGTGCATAAAAAGTCTTGCCGGAGAGACTAGTTCAACTTTTTCTAAAAGTTCTGTGACTCCCACACTTTGAAAAAAAAGAAATCCCCCCTTCCCCTACCAAACACTGTTATTCAATTATTATTATATTATTACTATTACTATTACTATTGTTGTTGTTGTTGTTTTGGTATTGTATCTAGGAGAGGGTAGAATTGAAAAATATTTAAAAGTATAAAATTATTTCAATCTCTTCTCTTAGGCACTGGAGCATTTGTTGGGGTTCAGGCTATAAGCCGTGGGGAGTATTCATTCATAGGACTGACACACTTATGGAGGAGTTTCATGGTTATTTTTTTCTGCTATTAGTAAATAAACTAAACATAATCAGTTGGCTTGAGCATTCGGATTTCCACTAATTTCTACAAAGACCTTTGAGGCAGAGGAGTCTCTAAGTGATGATTTCCTCTCCTCTCCTCTGGAAATGACAGACCTGTAAAACCTGTTGTCTGCCTGTGGATCTGGGCATCGATGGACCTAACGTGGCAACCGAAGTTCCTCTCAACCCACGTCTTATTCTCGGCTTTCAGTCCTGACAGAACCTCACCTGCTCTGCACCGACACGCCCATCTCCCAATCTCTGCTTATGTGGCAGAATAGCCCTCTCCAAGCAGAAAACCTTGTGAAATGAGGAAACCTTTACACATCTCCAACAACAGTGCGAGATTGTAAGGTATATGGGATTTTTTTTAATTTTTTCTTTTTAACAGCAGCTCATTTGATACCTTTTTATACAGTAGTCATAGTAAAGCATCCCCCCCCCCCACATTTTCCTCAAAGACTAGCATCACCTTGGTGACAGTGTTAGATGCAATTGTTTTGTGAAGGTACGGCCTGGACGAGTTTACGCGTTCGCCTCATAGTAGGTAATAAAATTATCTACAGAGTGAGCTACGGATTACAGACATGTGCTGTATGTGATTAGCTACTCCACCTACCAGGAGTTTCCCCAGGTGACAGTTTGCATCTTTCAGAAATATGTTAATCAGGGCTTTATAAGCAAAAGAATAGGAGCGTGTATCCCATTGGATAGTGACGGATGGGGGTAGGCATGGTTATACTCAGGGTAAATGACACGTCCAGACATTGGTTGTGGCAACCATTCACAACAATGGTTGGTGCCTCCCGCGTTAGCATCGCAGTTCTGTGACAAGAACAAATGCCTACTTTCGGCGCTTGTTATTTTACCGTTACACCTATGTGAAGTCCCACTATGGACACAGACGTCTCTCGAGTGTTCACTTGAGCGATGTACTAAGTCATACAATAACTGGATTAGAAACTTCTCCACATCTGTGTTCTCCGGGCTCCCGACCCTGGGGTGTCCAATGCACAGATCACTAGTGTGTACACACAAGCATCGAGCAGAGGTGTGCTATACGCTGGTCTGTGACGTCTACTCAGAGAGGGAGTCCTGATCACTCTGACAAAGGGGGTATCCCCCTCAGCACACTATTATAAATGCCTGTGTTCTATCTCCTTATATCTGCTACTCTCGACTTTCCTTTCCTTCCTTACCCTCCTCTCCTCCACCTACCATTTCTTCCTTCCTTTCTCCCCCTCTCTCCACTGTCTCTAAAGGACTAGGACTAGGATAGTTGGTATAGAGTAGGTGTCAAAATATATTTAAAGATAAGAGGCAGGAAGGAAAGGAAGGAAGGATGGAGGGAGGGGAGGGAGAGGAGAAGGGAAGAGAGACCGATGATTGATATATCTATCGTACTGGCTGGTTTTATGTCAACTGGACACATGCTAAAGTCATCTGAGAGGAAGAAGGACCCTCATCTGAAGAAGTGCGTCTATGAGATTCAGCTGTAAGGCATTTTCTCCATTAGCGGTCAATGAGGAGAGTCCAGACAGTTGTGGGTGGTGCCATCCTTGGGCTGGTGGTCCTGGGTTCTACAAGAAAGCAGGCTGAGCAAGCCAGGGGAGCAAGCCAGTAAGCAGCACCCCTCCACGGCCTCAGCATCGGCTCCTGCCTCCAGGTTCCTGCCCTGATTGAGATCCAGTCCTGACTTCCTTTGGCGATGATGAGCAAAGATGTGGAAGTGTAAGAGGAGTAAACTCTTCTCTCCCATGTGGCTGTGGTCATGGTGTTTCGTCACAGTGGTAGTAACCCTAACTAAGACATTCGTTTTCTACAGATAAAGGAAATCACATTTCTTCCCTAATGTTCCACTGTGGTAAGAAAGACCCGCAAATGTTACTCCTCAATCACACATGTGGGATGGGATGGTTGTCTCACATCCCTGCTGAGGTTTCATTTCTGTATTGGGTCGGGCTCTGGGTAGCCGTTCCATTCTCACTTTCAGGGTTATCACGTGTGAGAGGGAAGGCAGGGCTGGATTGCCAGCTGTTCATTCTGGCACCTCATGAAGCCTTCTTGCTGCCTAATCCATGGTCATTACTCCATGCAGGTTCCCAAAGATGTGGCTATTTTAGCTAATCCCTGACAACATCAAAGCCTAGGGCGAAATATAACCCTGCTCTCTTTGCTTCGTCAAGATACATAGATTATATACATCTGAGGAAAGATGATAAATCAGTGGCTCTCAACCTTACTAATGCTTCAACCCTTGAACACAGTTCCTTGTGTTGCGGTGACCTACAACCGTAAAATTATCTCGTTGCTACTTCATAACTGTAACCTTGCTGCTGTTGTGAGTCACGATGTAAATACCTGATATTCAGGATATCTTCTGATATGTGACCCCAGCAAAAGGCTTGTCTGAGCCCCACAGGAGTATCAACCCACAGGGTTGAGAACCACTGAGATAAACAGCGGAAGGCAGGACTTCAGCAAACTGTTAAACAGAATCAGGACACAGCATGGTGGCTACGGTTCTGGAGGTGGACCAGAGGCAAGATAACCAAGTGGCATCTGGGAAACTAGGAAAGGGTTTGAAATATGTCAGACTGAGAAAATGGAAGGCCAGAGAGAGGCCAGTGAGGGATTAAAAGAGAGATTGGCGTTGCAACATGGAACAGACAAAACAACATGAGAGTGTGCGTACACGAGTGTGCGCGCATGCATGTGTATTGAGAAAGTGTGTATGTGTGACTGTGTGTGTGTGTAAGTATGTGTGTATGAGTATATGTGTGTGAGAAAGAGAATGTGTGTATATGTGAAAGAGAGTGTGTGCCTGTGTGTGTGTAAGTGACTGTGTGTGTGCACTGTGCATGTGTGGGTTCATGCATGTGAGAAAGAAAGTGTGTATGTATGTGAGAGAAAGAAAGTGTGTGTGGGTGTGTGTATGTGAGAGGCTGTGGGAGTGACTGTGTGTGAGTGTGCATGAGTGCACGTGTGTGTATAAAAAAAGAGAAAGTTTGTGTGACTGTGTGAGTGACTGCGTGTGTGACTGTGTAAGTGCATGTGTGTGTGTATGTGTGTGAATGTGTGAGTGTGCATGTGTGGGTGCATGTGAGTGCCTGCGTACACGTCTGTGTGCACGCGTGTACATGTACGTGTGTGTGTGTGTGTGTGCGCGCGCGCGTGCATGTGTTCACATGTTTATTGAAAAGCTTCCACCCAGGAACCTAACTGGCAAATGCTAGTCCAGTGTGACCTTTGCCACTCTCCCTTGTGAGATCACTCACGGCAAGGTTGGTCCCTGGCTGTTTCCTCTGCCCCTGACTGAACTGACGCGGCACACTTTGAAATATTTACATTTCCTCCTTTGCTGGGCTGCCCGCCGCGGCCGCGGCTTCGATGTCAGTGACCTGTCCTTCGGGTCAGCTTCTCACTCGCTCGCCCCCTCCCCGCCCTTCCCACAGGGTTTCCTAGGGGCATTACACGGAGCAGCTGCTTGAAACACGAACGGACCAGTTTACATTACGCTGTTTTTTCTTGAGAAAGTCATAGTTTAAACAAATGGTTGTGTCTATTTTAATCATTTTTGTCCTCTTTTGAAGTGATTTTTTTCAAACATAAGGTTTTTCTTTTTATTTTTAGAATGGAGTTTTTGCATTATAAATTCGTCTGCTCTATCATGTCCCTTTTAAACACAGCTGTTACTACAATGTAAACAGAGTTTTTAAAACGTAGATAAACAGTTACTAGAGGAAGAGTTTCAAGTGTTTTTAACACATGGTCAGTTTTTGCTTACTTGAATGCTGTGGTTTGGGAGTTGAATTTAAAATACATGTTTGACTTCACAGCTGTTCTGGATGCCCCCCTCAAAAAAAGGCATTTCAATTTCTCAGTCAGAATAATTTTAACAATAATATCGCATTTTTGAGGTCATGTCAGTAGTCCTAAAAAGAAAATGGAATTTCTATATAGTGCATTGGGTAATACTCCTTTCAGGCATAAATGGAAAATGGAAAAATTATCCAGTGGACTGAAGCAAAATTACAGAAGAGTTCTTCACAGTCAACCCAAGACTGTGAAACGTGGAAACAGAGTCAGTGTTTTGAAAGACAGGAAGAGACAATAAAAACATCAGTTCATTAGTAGTAGGATTTTATGCTCCAAGGACTTTCTTCTAAGCCTATACCTTAAGAGTTTAAAATTTGATGTTATTTTTTGTTAGAGAGATTTTGACTGATCTAAGTATATTATATTGTAATAAATTTAAACAAAGCAATCTAAATATAGAAAACTAACTCTCTTTCTCTCTGTCTCGTGTGTGTGTATGTGTGTACGTGTACCTGTACCCGTGTATGAGTGCAGACATGTGTATGTATATATACATGTGTAAGCCGGAGGACTCACCTCTGCACTGTCCTTAGGAGACAGACACCTTGTTTTTGGAAAATGGCTCTCTCACTGGGACCCAGGGCTCTCACCTATTTCGCTAGCAGGCATCTGTCTGCCTGTGCCTCCCCAGCACTGAGATTATGTATGTGTGCTCATGTGTCTGGCTTGTCACATGGGTACTGGGGATTGAACTCAGATCCTCGGTCTTGTAGGGTGAGCATTTTATCAGGGGAGCCCTCTACCCAGTCCTGGGAATCTCCTACTCACTGATGTTGGATGCAAACTGTAGGTCTCCCAGGTAACATTTGTAACCGGGGAAGTATTAAAACTAGAGAATTTCAATACTTTTGAAAGATAGTATATTTGAAATCAATTCTTGCATGGAAAAAATAAAATATATGAAAAAAATCTATTAAAATATTCTAGCATTATTAGTCATCTTGAAAATTACTATTCAAAACACGACTTCAACGTATTTTCTGTCTGTAATAATGCGATTCTCATTACCTGATTGATAACTGTTTGATCAAATCACTTTCGAAGATCATTTGGCAGATGCATTTCTAGGCAACGCTACATAAAGTAAAACCAAAAATAAATAAATAAATAAAATTCTATCCTAAATGCAGTTTAGCTAGGAATAACATTCGTTCAAATGTCCAAGAATAACATACAGGATTTCTACCCATCTTGTTCCCAAACCACCATGTCTGAGTTACGGCTCTTGCGGAGGAAACCAGGTTACTGAACTTAATTACTCTCTGTTTGGCTTGGAAAAACAGTTAACTGATTATTTTGCTATATCGCACAACCCAACATGACCTCATTTTCAATAAAAACATATGATTTGATCCAAAGCCTTCTGTCGTGCTCCATAATTAGGCACCTTATCCATCAGGCTGCAGGGAAACCGTGGTAAAGGCAGAAACGAGAACTTTCATGTGTTAAGTTATACACCAGAGGGAGTCCCACGAATATAATACAAACACACTGATATTGCCAAAGAAAAGTCAATTAAATATTATGTGCACTCGAAGAATCACAGAGCTCAAAACAAGCACAAACCAGGCCAAATACCAGTGAGTGCGGATATGTGAACATTGGACTATTTGTTCGTTATCATCCCTAAGAGTCCTAAAGATTTTTCTACATGGATTTGAGAACCAATGTTATTTAACCAATAGTTTTAAATCAAGGAACAACGTTTGCACAACAAACACTTGTCAATGTGAGAATTCACTCTTAGGCCCAGACCTTCCATCCTGGTACAGAATTGAGCACTACAATACATAGCAACAGACCAAACCTCAGCATCCCCCTTAAAACTTAATCACATATCTGAACCTTTAAATGTTTCTATCACTGATAAACATTAATCTGGTCTCAAGACCCACTAAACAGCTTCCCTTCAACAAAAGAGAATCTGGATTTCTTCCAGGCACACCCCCTGTGTTTATTTATGTCGGTGGCTGTCACATCTGCCATCCTAAGTCACATAAGGGAGTGAGGATGACTGGCTTCTGTTTCTGCCAACGTTTCTTGTTCATATTTCTTTTTTTTTTTTATATTCAGTTTTCACACTATTCCAATTGGCCTGAGACAACAGTGACTCCAGGCTTTGGAGGCTGTGGTCCCTAGAGAGCTTTTCATAATGCTTGGGGCTTTCAGATCAAGGAACGCTGTTACTGCCCTCGTGGACACTCCATTTGCTTATTTGTATTTTAAAAAATAAATAAATAAATACTGGAAAGCGGTATTTCCCCTATTACATCAGCCCACTGATCTAACTAGTATGAAGTGTATCACCACATAGTATCTTATTAGCACAACACAAAGGGACCCTTCCCCAGTCACTACTTTCTGACTAAGGGGAAGGAATCATTTAAGATACTTAAAAAAATATTTTTTAGACTATGTGTTAAATTGTTAATGAGAATGTAGACTCTGCTGATAGCTACTCACTTTTAGGGGTGAACTTCCTTGATATCCCACTGAGAGGTATTGTCCTGAAGTTAGATATTTGAAATGTTTGGAGATCACGAGAAAGATAAGAGTCCTACGAAGAGCTAACTCTTTAGTATTTTAGCATAACCTATATTATCCTTCCTAGCAGATGCTAATTCCCATTTTTATATAAAGAGCCAGGGGGTCTTCGAGGAAGAAGTCTCTGTGGCAAATGCAGTCTGCTAGTCTTTACTTTTTTATACCACCTCCATCCCTGACCAGCTTCCTCTTCTCCTAGTTTCTGCCCAAATGCCCCAGTAGCCTTCCACCTCAAGTTAGCTGCCTACCTGTCCACTTTGCGTGAACAAGAGAAATGGCGGTGACTGAGAAGCCTCAGAGGCACACAGTCTCAGATGCAAACTGAGAGGGGGAAAAAAAACCAATCAAAGCTCACGCCTGGTGGCCGACGGATAATTGTCTGCATCACATGATTTCAATCATTCAGCAAAAATGATGGAACTATTGGGTTCCATTGTCCCCTCACTACCGCTCCGTCGCGTGACCTCAGGCACGTCTATGGGTCTCCTTAAGTCCTGACTTCCTTGAGCGTTGAGATAGCAAAAGTATCTGCTCCTAATGTTGTTGTAAATTATTTAGTTCCAGACGCTGAGAAGCTCCAAAGCCCCCTACAGTCTTTTCCTCCTCTAGTTTCTAGAGAGGGGCACTGTTGAACAGAGCTTGTGTCAGATAGAACACAGGAAGCATCATGTAGTCTACTGCACCGATGCAGGGCTCAGGTTGTAGTCTAACACAGATTGGGGGTTCAGGCTGCTCACTAAATGGGGTTACCCCATCTGATGAGACTCCAACGTTGATACTTTTGGGTGATACAAGAAAGCCCTAACCTTGGATGGATCCCAAGTGGTACCATCTGCCAACACAGCATCCTCGCTTGCTTCTTTACACTCTGACACTATGTTCTGGCCAAGGACATGTGGAAGGAGGACAGGGGCAGTTGCAGGGGAGGGTGTGTGAAGGTCTCTGGACAATTGATGTGGCTATAGCTTGTGTTTTCTTTCCCTATGATCTCCTCCCAGATAGGAAGCTGACTAACACTACATTAAATATCAGTCAGACATTTGGGGATATACTTTGCCTCAGATATTCTGGCTAAACGGGATCTTACTCTGTGTTATTCAGTCATTTCCAATTAAACACTTTGGTCTTTTACACACAACCCAGAATGAAATCTGACCGTAAATGTGTTCACTGCTTTTTGGTTTCTGGGTACGGTTTCACAAATCTTGCTGTTCAATGAATAGTTCTGCTGGGCTCCTTTACTGTCCCCAGACACAGTTGAAGCTTACATGTGACTTGGGGTTAGGTTCACCTTGTAGGCTAGAATAACTAATTCTGACATAGAAAGGAGGCTGGGGATACTGTGCGACATTAGAAGTGGCACTGAGCACTAAGGCACACAATCCTGCTGTTGTTATCATAAAAAGATAAAGAAATATAAGAATATGTTCTATGGCGGTGTGTGAGGTATGGGGGAAGGGGGGTGACTGGGCGGGACCGAGCCAGGGCATGGACAAGCCACACAATGGGATAGCATAGAAGAGTTTATTTAGGGTATGAGGTGAGGAGTTAAGAGAGTAGTGGAGGCAGAGAAAGGCAGAGAGAGGGAGAGAGTAGAGAAGTAGAGGCCACCCATGACTACATAGAGAGAGGGGGAGAGGGAGAAGAACCCATGGAGGCAAGAGAGAAGAGAGCAAGAGAGGGAGGCGGGGCCAAGCAACCCCTTTTATAGTGGGCCAGGCCTACCTGGCTATTGCCAGGTAACTGTGGGGTGGAGCTTAGGCAATCCTAACACCTGCCATCCCAGATGCCCTGCATTTAAAAGAAGATAGTGTATAAAGTGGTAAAGGAAAACAGACTTACTGCCTGTTTGGCCAGAATTGGAGGGAGAAAAGTTATTATATTCTGTCTGCTCTCCTTTAAGTAGAAACACAATTGCATTGTGTGGAACAGAAGAAAAAAAGCAGGGCAGCTTCCTGGGAGGAGAGGTCACCCAAGTTCCCGAGATTCTTATTCCCATCTTGGAAAATCCTCAATTATTTCTGTCTTTCTTTTACCTCTATTGGTGTTTGTTTGTTTTTATAACCTAAATAACTAGGCCAGGAGGCCAGGTGGCTGGATTGTATGCTGTTAGCTGGTAGTTATGTTGGGGACAAGAAAGACAGACCTGGGAGCCGGGGAGTGGGAATGGTTGGTGTCATTGAGTATTAGACAATGGATTAGACAATGGATTGTTTTCCATAGATGAGGTGAGCCTCATAGTCATTGCAGTTTCTTTTCTTTTCTTTTTTTCAAAGAATAACTTTCTTTAATTATTAATTATTAAAAAATAAAGAAGAAAGGCAGAAAACAAAAAAAAAAAAATTCCAATCTTTTCCTATGAAGTCAGTATTACTCTAATAGCAAAACCAGGTAAAGACACAGCTCTCCCCCAAAGAAAATTGTTGACCAATATTCCTCATGCCGTTGCGGTGTCTTTAGCTTACCTGCGGAAGCATCGACAAAGAAAACCGGGGGAAATGAACGAACCTCCTCAGAAGCCGAGAGAGGTGGAGTGCTCATCTATGTAGGAACTCGGCCCCCGGGTACACAGGACACGTGAACAGCAGAACAGAATGTACAGTAATGGAGATACAACAGGAGCTGGCAGAGCTCACACCCCAGAAACTCTACCCTCTGCCTCCAGGGGCCTTTGTACTCACATGGGGGGAAATTAACATAAACCCTTCTGGAAAGGGAGCCAAGTAAAGGGCTTTGAGAAACAGATGCCAGCCTGGGGCCGGGCTTGTCAGGAAGCTGGCTTTTTTGGCACCCAACACTGTTCTCACCAGCCCTGTGGGTTGACACGCTGTGGACACCTGCCATTCGCATCTTCTTGGCACTCCCTCCTCCTGGAGTCGAGCACACACATTTCCATTTGGGGGAATCCACCACCATAGACTACAGCATGGGCAGGACCCATATTTGATTTGATCGGAAGGAAACGAAAAGCCCAGAGAGACAGTTTAGTGCTAGAGTGCTTCCCGACCATGCTTGGGGCCCCAAGATTCAGGAGCAGGAATGAGATCCAGGAAAGAGTCTCCATTTTCTCTGCTTCTGGGATGTGATTGTGACTGTCAAGGACAGTTATTCATTGAAGAGAAGATCCTGTTCTAACTCATCCTGACCGGCACAAGAACACCTTTTCCCTAAAGAGCTGCAGCTACCCTGGGTCCTCTTTAACCCTGAGGCAGGAGATTTCTCTTTAATTATGAGAACAACTCTAAGCCTTCTAATAATTCCTTGACTGATTGAATTGGCCTGCCTCAGCTTCCCTAGCTTGCAACAGAAGAACTTGAGGAAGTCATCATTAGACAAAAGGAAAAGTGGGTCAAAGACCCCGAGGGTCAGGAGACCTTGGGTGCAGAAGGTCTGCTTAACAACTATCATTGTTTACTTGAATGGTGAGGTTAAGCTATGATTAGGTCTTCATTGTTTTATGATATTCTGGGATTTTCTGTGGTGAGCAAACAGCTGTCTCTTAGCTATATCCATTTAAAACTAGTATTTACTGAGTATCTATTGTGCTTCTTACTGGGGAAACAGAAGAGAACTTGGGGGTACGGCTGCTATAATCTGGTTTGGGAGGTGAATTAAGAATAAATAAGCAAATCCAGGCCTTGAGTATAAGCCTAGCTACTCTGGAGGCTAAGCCAGAAGGATTGTAAGTTCAAGGTTAGCCTGGGCTACAGGATGAGTTCAGAGCCAACCTTCACAATGCAAGATGCTGTCTCAAAATTAGAAGTTGAAGAAGAAAACGAAAAGCCCAGAAATATATGTTGCAGGAAATACATATGTATAAAACCAACACTCCCATGATTGAGCATCCTCCGCCCCAGCGACCTGCTGACCATGCACTGGCGGACAGTGGCCAACCTGTTTTTATCTCGTAGAGACTGACTCAGAGCTCCAAAAGCTCTCCACCCAGCTCATTAAGTTCCCACTGGCAGGTCTTTACCACACCAGCCCCGTGCTTCAAATCCTCCATGGCCTTTGTGGTGCACATCTGGCAAACCCACACTTTGCTGTTGTACCTTTCTCTCTTGAACCCAGACAAACAGCAGCATGAAAGAAAATGCAACACAAACTTAGTTCAGAAACACTGGTAACTCAATCTCTGGGCACAACAACTAAAACATAATCTTGTAAGCCTTATTAAAATCTGATCCCTCCAGTGGTAGATCCTTGTGGATCTGCCATGATGTGGGGAAACTCAAGCAGCTACATCTTATCTCTCTACTGTCCCTGTTCCAAAGGACCTAACTCCCTCCTGCTTCCTCTCTTCTTCTGTCCAAACAGGAAGTCCCGCCTACTCACCCAGTGATTGGCTCCTTTATTCATTAGGGGATTGGTTCATAAGAACAGCATTAGGCCCATCCACAACAGATATAGTTTAGTGCTAAAGAGCTTTCCTGGCATGCTTGGGATCCTAAGATTCAGTCTGTAGCATGGCAATCACATAAGCAAACGACATCATCGTTATAGACTGTGAGAAGGGCTTTGCAAACATGAGACAAGATCTTAAGATAGTTACTCTACTCCTAGAGATATTGCAGGTGTGGCTGCCGTATCACATGTGTGTCCATAGATGGCAAAGAGGAGAGCAGCACAGTGTTCTGACCTAAGAACATCTGAATGACGAGTAGCCCACGACTTCCTGAATAACACAAGTCTGAGACAACCACCAGTCCAGTGCCAGGGTCCCGGACAGGGAGTTAGCCTGAGATGACCACCAGTTCAGTGTCACACTGGCCTGGAGGAACAGACAATGGCTGAGATGAGCCTGGTCCAAAGCCACAATGCAGGAGCAGTGCATAGCTCTCCTGAGATTATTCCTGGGATGAACCAGACACTCAGAGATCCCAGGTGCCACTAAGAGAAGCAAGCAAGTGGTGGAGAAATGGAAGACAAAGAGAAACAGAAGGATGTGAGTGATGCAATGAAGACAGACAGACCTGGAGACTCGAGGCTAGCGAGGAACAGCCTGATGTGAGTGGCTGTCGTTGCCACTGGGGTCCAAGTTTGGATCTGTGGCCCTGCAGCAGCATCAGGGGTTCTGTAACTACCAAAGGCCAGGCAGACATCCCTGGACTGGGCTGCCACCCAGGGAAGTATTCTGGGAGCTGTGCAGAACCAGTCCCACCCCTCACCTGGGCATTGTGGGAGAGCTGTCCCTGGAGGCATGAGAGCGGAGAGGTGACTGCACCCCTAGCCATCTGCAGTACTTTTGGAAGGGAACCTCACACATTGTAGAAGTTTTGGGTGAGTCACTGGACAGAGGATACGAGAGTAGAAGAGCTGCCTCCACCCCTCCTCTCCTACACAGGGGCATGGGTGAAGAAGAGATATCCTCTTCCCTGATTGTCCCTCACCATCTGCAGCAGGTACAAGAGCTGGCCCTGAGGTCATGAGAGCAGGAGAATAGCCCTTGCCCCTCACCATCTGCACCACTCAGGAAAACAGGCCCCGCACGTTGCCTAGGCAGCACAGTGGAGCTGAACCTGATGGTGGGGCGGTGGGGAGGAATAGGTAAGCAGGTCAGGAGGGTGTGGGCATGGAAGAGCTGGCCCTGCAACTTGTCTCCCATGGGGCAATGTGGGAAAGGGAAAGGTGTCCTCCCCAACCCTTGCCACCAATGGCAGGGGAGAGAGCAGGTCCTGGGGTTATGAGAACAGGAGAGCTGTCCCTGCCCCTCCCCCTGCTATAGCACTCAGGAGAGCAGGCTCTGTGCCTTGCCTGGACCATGTAGTTTTAGAGCTAGCCCTGGATGTGAGGGCTGTAGGTGAGCCAACCTCCAAGGGCATGAGTGCAGAAGAGCAGGCCCTGACTCTTGTCTGCTGGGTAGTGGTGTGGATAAGGGAGAGAGGCCCTCTTCCTCTCCGATGACATCTATGGCAGGTGGGAAGAGCTGGCCCTGGGGTCATGAGAGTGGGAGAGCCGGCCATGTCCCTCAACCCCTGCAAGCACTTGGGAGAGCAGACCCTGAACCGCGCTGGAGCAACAGGATAAAGCTGGCCCTGGTTGTGGGAGTTACTGGCGAGCTGGCCTAAGAGTGGGAGAGCCAGTGAGCTGAGCAGCGTAGATACCTCTCAGGAGTAGTAGATCCACAGTTTTAAGTTGGCCCAACCCAACTTCTACCCCATCTATGAACTGATAGAGTACATAAAAGTCCCGGTCCTATAGATAAAAAACTAGAATCTCCATGACATGGGGCAACAGCAAGATACCCAAGAGGAGTCCCGGTGAGGTTCCAGTATTGATAGAGTAGCAGAAGCCAGAACCTTTGTACCAGATTGAGTCATTGCAAAGAAGTGTGGACAAAAGGGTGTACCGTGGGACACACTATAGCTTCCACAATGAGGTTTTTTTTTCCCCCTCTCAGTTGAGAGATTGTAAGGGTGGAGGGTGGGTAGGAGAGGAAGAAGAGACAGTGGGGATTGGGGTGCATGATATGAGATTCACAAAGAGCAAATAGAAACTTAAAAGCAATGAACGAGAGGCAATCAGTGGGTGAGACCAGGTTAGACAGCATTGCCAGGGAAGGCAGTTTAGAAAAAAACAAGTTAGAACAGGAAGCTGTGGGTAAGAACGTCTCAGTCATGAATGAGGAGGGAAAAGACGTT
This sequence comes from Apodemus agrarius, assembly GCA_964023405.1. Lineage (NCBI taxonomy): Eukaryota > Metazoa > Chordata > Mammalia > Rodentia > Muridae > Apodemus > Apodemus agrarius. The sequence continues at coordinate 10,271,715 of OZ030026.1, read as the reverse complement.
CTACACAGAGAGAACAATGCACGTCAAGGTCTGGGGTTCAGAAAGAGTCTTGGTTCATAGACTAGAGTGAGGAAAGGGGAGAAAAGCAGGAGGGACTGCAGGGTGACAGAGGTCAACGCCAGGCTGGACTCGGTGAGCCGAAGGGAAATATATAAAGTTTGTGGGTTTTTCTAGTTTTCAAGATTTTGTTTATTTTAAATTCTGTATGTGGCCGGGCGGTGGTGGCACACGCCTGTAATCCCAGCACTTGGGAGGCAGAGGCAGGCAGATTTCTGAGTTCGAGGCCAGCCTGGTCTACAGAGTGAGTTCCAGGACAGCCAGGGCTACACAGAGAAACCCTGTCTCAAAAAAACCGAAAAAAAATTCTGTATGTGTGTCTGCGTGTGAAAATGTACACTGGAATGAAGGCACCCACGAGGCCAGCAGTCACTGGATACTCTGAAGTTGGAATTATAGGCAGTTGAGAGCTGAGTTCTAGAGACCAAACTGTTAACTGTGAGACTTACCAGAGGAAAAACCAATTCCACCATTTTGGGCCAAATTTCAAGCAAGCTTTACTAAATACTAAATACTGTCCTAGAGATGGACTTTGTTCAGGACCACTCTCTGGAATTTCTCAGCGGAGTGGCTGGAGACTCGTGTTGCAGGGGTTTATGAAGACCTATAGGCCACCATACTTTCCCATGAGGCATTGTTGCTTCCCAAGAACTACAACTCCCAGCATTCCGGGAAGTTACCTGGTCCTTGGGCAGGTGGGGGCTTACAGGTTAATTAGGGGAATAATTACACAAACCTGATCCTCTAAGAACAGACTGCGCTCTGCTGAGCCATCTCTCCTGCCCACAAGCTTTATTGTAAATGGCCCAGCTTATAAGACAATCTTTGAGGAGCTCTGTGGGGTCCTGAATAACAGCCACGATGGCGTTCAAGAGTCCTTGACATTTAGAACCGGAACGTGGGGGAGGTGGGACTAGAGACTTGACAGAAAAGGAGCCAGTGAAGGGTGGAGAAGAAAAGGTTGATTTGTTGTCACTCTGACAAGCAGCAGAGGACTCCGTGGTACGAGTTTCCGGAAAGAGAAAAACCTAAGATTACGGTGGAATGGTCTGAGCAGGTGAAGCCTGTACCCTTTATACTAACAAGGATCAGGGAGCAAAGGGGACAGTGTACAAGGCGTGGGGAAGGACAAGGACAGATCCATTTTACCCATAATAGAAGTTTAATATTCTTATTAGACACACCAAGGCATTGAAACTATAAGTTGCATTTAAATATCTGGAACTCAGCCGGGCATGCATTTAACTCCAGCACTCAGGAGGCAGAGGCAGGCAGGTCTCTGTAAGTTCAAGGCCAGGCTGGTGGGGTTTACAGAGTGAGTTCCAGGATAGCCAGAGCTACAAAGAGAAACCCCGTCTCAAAATCATCATCATCATCATCATCATCATCATCATCATCATCAATTTAAAACACAAATATCTGGAACTCAGGGAAGAGATCAAGGCTGTAGATAAAGATTTAAGAATCTTAAACACCACATGCTATTCCGTGCCACGTGAAGCTGTGCTACTCTTGGAGGAGAGGAATTTAAAGAGAAGAGTTCCTACGTAAAGAGAAGCCAAGGGACAATGAAAACAACATCTAAGGGGCACTGTGAAATGAGGAGGCAGAAGCAGGAGAGGAAAGGAGAGGGAGATGGGAGGAGGGATAGAAGAAATGGGGGAGGGGGAGGAGAGAAAGGGGGAGATGCCTAAAGTGGCGGGTGTCCCCTGAAGGAAGGAGTGGCCAAGTACACTACTTTCAGGGTTCCCGGGTATCAGAGACTCACAGAAGCTACCGGTGACCCTGAGCAGAGCTGTAACTAGAGACTAGAGACGGGGACGAGGGCCAGAATGGCAGTCCCAAGGGCGTGAGCGAGGAGGCGGCTGATAAGGGGCTGAGAAGTCTTTGGAGAAAGCGCTCTGAGAGGAAGTGGAGAAATGAGGCGGAGGGCTGCCTAGCAGGAGGAGAGCTGATGGTGGATCGTCGGAAGCGAGCCAGCTGGGAATGCTTCAGTTGGGGAAAGGCACCGGTGATTCACAGAAGTTAAAACTGCTGGCCAAGTGTTGTCCCCCAAGGAACTGGGAGGGGGTGGTGTGTGAGCGCAAAGGGAGAGGCTCCTCGCCCCCCCTCCCCTCGCCCCCGGGAAAGCGAGGGGAGAGTCCCTTTTACAAAAGAAAGGCGTGTGCCAGCAGCGGAGGTTGAGGCAGTGGGAGTGTGGGCTGGGACACCAAGGAGCGGGATGAATGCTCGAAGCTGGGTGCCTGGAACTACCTGGGAAGCCGGCTGCGACCGGAGAAGAAAATGACAACCTAAAAAGCGGAAAGGGGGCAGAGTTGGGTCTGAAACAGGCAGCAATGACGCAGCTTTGGGATCTGAGGGTCCTAATGGGTCGTGTGGATGGGATGGATCCATGTAGGGAGATAAGAGTTGCTCCCTAAGCTAGGCCCTCGCTTTTTTTTTCTTCTTCTCCCCCTCCCTTTCCTCTCCTTCCCCTTCTCTCCTCTCTTTGCTTTAACCGGGAGACACATAAGTGGGTTCAAAATAATGCTCAACGGAATCCAGGCAAAGTAAAAAGGATCTTCGGGACACCAAAGGGGTCCTGAAGAAAGCACACGGGTTGCGGGTTGCGGGGATGAGGGAGTAAAATGTCGGAGAAAATTGTGGCGGGAATGGGGGGATGCGGGTTGGGGGGGGGCAGCACAAGTCAGCAGCAAGGTTAGGAGGCCAGATGAAAGGAATGGGTCTCAGGAAAGCAAGATTCCAGAGGCCGTTGAATTAGTTGATTGAGGTCGGGGAACGGATTTCAAGACCCGAGTAATAAGAAAAGTAAGCTGACGAGGGACACAACCCCATTTGTCAACCATTAGATCCATTAGATGAACTCATTTGTCTTTGGCTGGTTGGTTTTGGGTTTTGAAGTCACTCACCTTTGTCTAAATTTAAGTATTTCCCCTCCCCGCCAAACCCGAGGGGGCTTATTTCTAATCAAACATGGACTTGAGGGTATCCTGGCAAACAGGCAGAGCCTCCTCAGCTCTGAATGCATTTCACTACAAATTATAGAAAACACAAACGACAGTATCCTAGACAGATAATTTTTCTTGTTTAAAAAGACAGTGGTTTTTGTTTGTTTGTTTTTGTTTTGTTTTGTTTTGTTTTGTTTTTGTTTTTTCGAGACAGGGTTTCTCTGTATAGCCCTGGCTGTCCTGGAACTCACTCTGTAGACCAGGCTGGCCTCGAACTCAGAAATCCGCCTGCCTCTGCCTCCCAAGTGCTGGGATTATAGGCATGCACCACCACCACCCGGCAAGACAGTGGTTTTAAAACAGGGTCTGTGACTCTTCAGGCCTCTTTGACTCTTGGCCGTGTAACCTCAACTTCTGGGTTAGTTCTTTGCTGAGACCTGCTTTAAATTCTGGGGAAAGGAGAGAGAAAGAGATCCAAACTGGGCAGTCCCCAGAGTCTTTGGTAGCTGGGATCTCCTGGCCCTGTTGCTCCTGGTTGGATTACAATGCCTTTCCCTGTAACTATTAAATAATTAAACGACCATCCAACTCAAAGTAAGAGATTTGTATGTGAATATAGCAAGCTGGACCATTCGGAAACCTGTAATTTATCTCTGGGCAAAGAGATGGCTCTGCACTTATTGTTGAGGTTTCAGACGTGAATGTAGAACTGCAATCAAGAAATATGGGTTTCACCTACAAGGATTTTCCGGCCATTTCTGAAGCCTCGCAACCTCCTCCCCACTACCCATAAATCCTGACGCAGATCCAGTTTCTTATTGGAAGCAGGCTTTCCAGGGGTTGCCACCTCCAGTGAGTGACTTAAGGTCTAAGTGCTCCGGGCATCTGTGGAATCTAAAACGGATGAATGGGCTGAGGAAGGGAGAGTAATTAAAATACTATATACGGAAGGGTAACCACCCGACTTCAGAGGACTCACTTAGCTGGTCTGAATTCTTCTAATCTTGCTTATCTAAATAAAAATCGTAGCTGGATATATTGTCTCAGTTCCAGGCTGTTTGATCTTTGACATTTATTGGTTTTGAGGTACTTGCTTTTATTAAATTATTTTTTTAAAAAAAAAAACCTATTTTATTGTACTCCCTGGTTCCCTGCTGCATCATGTCTTCATGGCGATTAATTATGTGCGTTTATCGTTGCTGGATTTAACAGGTTAGCTAGGCAACAGGCTCTCAGTTGAAAAGATGTCATCCAGGCACCTACATGCCCCTCAGTGAGGACTAGCTTCTTGTAACAATCTATGCTGTAAGAGCATTTCCTAACCCATAAGTGATCTTCCATGCTAGACCCATGAGAAAGATTTTTATTTTATTATTATTATTTTTTTTTTTTTTTTTTGTGGATTTTGGTTTTTTCGAGACAGGGTTTCTCTGTATAGCCCCGACTGTCCTGGAACTCACTCTGTAGACCAGGCTGGCCTCGAACTCAGAAATCCACCTGCCTCTGCCTCCCAGAGTCCTGGGATTACAGGCTTGCACCACCACCACCCGGCAAAAGATTCTTTAGAAAATGTTCTTAATATTGCTGGCTCTTTATTTATTTGTAGTTGTTTGCTGCCGTAGCTCCTCTTCCCCCTCCTCCTCTTCCTCCTCCTCCTAAAATAGGGTATCACTATGAAACCAGGCTGGCCTTTAAGACACAGAGATCCCCTGCCTCTGCCCTTGAACTGCTACAATCAAAGGTGTGCACCAGGACACCTGGGAATGTTTATTTTTAAAACTTAACTCATTCCTGATATAGATTCTAGGAGACAAAAACAAACAGACACATCCACAAATAATGGACAAGTTAAATATGCATTTACTCTTGGCCTTAACATTCCCCACTGAAAACTCATTCTTTCCCTGTAAAGAAAGGACAAAGACAAGTTCCTCCACTCATGGTGCCCTTGACAGAGTTAAAGGATCAGTGCTGCCCTTGCTATAAATAATAATAAAAACCTACGAGATTGTAGAATTATAAGTACCTAATTTTAATCCTTAAGGATTTGTTTACATTTGGTGGTGGTGGTGGTGGTGGTGTGTGTGTGTGTAGAGAGAGAGCACTCTACACATGTGGAGGTCAGAAGACAACTTGTGGAATCAGCTCTCTCCCCCTCCCATGTGGGTCCTGGGGTTCAAACTCGGGTCACTAGGATTGGCAGCGAGGGCCTTTACCTACAGGGCCTCTCACCAGACCTGTGCGCAGAACTTCTCTATTTATCCCAGACACGAATGGCAACATCGACTTCACTCGCCGTCATTTAACAGGAAGACAGGAAACTTGTAAGAGTTTCTAATGAAAGAAGTCATCCCATGAGCAGGATTTATAAGCTACCACGGAAATGTGGAATATAGAAATTCTCCATGAGAAGATGAAAAAAAAGTGTGTATTTCTATTCATTGGTGTGTATGCTCAGCCGTCTGATATTAGAATGAATTCGAATCTTCTTCATCTAAAGTTGAGATGGATGGTTTGATGTGGGAGGAGATGCAAAAAGCCCCCCTCTCTCATGGGGCTGCCGGCTGCTGCGCGGTGTATCAGGGCTCGGCGACTCGGGATATTGTTGAAAGAGAGTCGATGTCCCAGGTACAGCAAAGTTATGGGGGTCTGTTCAGAAGCTAGGAAAGCAGACATTAAGATGAATCTGCATGACATTTGCTGGACTTCTATTTATACCCAGACACTCGGTTAAACACAAACAATACCATACAAGACAAATTTTTCCTTTATTCTTTCTGTTGTTGTTGTTGTAAGGGAGAGATTTGGGGAAGGAAGGAAGAAGAGAGAGTGAGAGAGACAGGGGGAGAGAGAGGAAGAGGGGAAGAGGGAGAAAGAGAGAGGGAGAAAGAGAAAGGGAGAGAGAAAGAAGAGAGAGAGAGAGAGAGAGAGAGAGAGAGAGAGAGAGAGAGAGAGAATTTCCTTCACCTTTATTTTTTGAGGCAGGGTCTCCCACTGAACCTGACATTCATTGATTCAGCCAGGGTGGATTGTGGGGAAAAGGAAGAAAAGGAGGAGGGAGCAGCTGCATAGGAGAGAACTCCTGGCAGGCAGCAGAGTCCACGAAGGGGGCTAGGGAAACACCGACCATGCACACCCCGCTGGGGTAGGGAGTGCTGAGTCCCTGTGGAGCACAGAGCTGAGAGGTCTTTGCCCAGAAGCCCCGGGGTACCTGCCTAGGAGAAGCTGCTTGGCTGAGAGGCCGCTCGAACCTTCCCCTGGTGGCTGGAAACACTGAGGCCGGCTTCTTGTTTCTACACGGTGGGTTTTTAATAAGAGACAGCTCATAGTTTCGATGCTTTATTATTAAAAAAGTAGAGAGGAAAAAAGAGATAGAGAAGAAAAGAGAAAGGAAAAGATAGAGGGATGTCCATGACCACGTGGAAAGGGGAGAAAACAGAGAGAGAGAGAGAGAGAGAGAGAGAGAGAGAGAGAGAGAGAGAGAGAGAAGAGAAGAGAAGAGAAGAGAAGAGAAGAGAAGAGAAGAGAAGAGAAGAGAAGAGAAGAGAAGAGAAGAGAAGAGAAGAGAAGAGAGCAGGATAAAGCCAGGCAGTGGTGGCACACGCCTGTAATCCCAGCACTTGGGAGGCAGAGGCAGGCGGATTTCTGAGTTCAAGGCCAGCCTGGTCTACAGAGTGAGTTCCAGGACAGCTAGGGCTACATAGAGGAACCCTGTCTCGAAAAAACAGAAAAAGAAAAAGAAAAAGAGCAGGATAAGAGTGTGAGGAGGGGTCTGAGAAGTGGGCTGGTTAACCCAGGGGTGGGGAAAACATGGCTGTAGCCTGGTGACTGTAGGGGTGGAGCCTAGCCAGAATGCTAGGGGCCTGGTGCCTGGCCATACTGACTGATGGCCACAGGATTATGGAGTTGAGGAGTTAGCAGTCTGGGAGCATAGCTCATGGGTTCCGTACCTTGTAGGAGAATGTTCTATTGGGTCTCTGGAGTGGCCTTGCTTCAATCAGGCTACAGACTGCCTCACACCACAGTCCCACAGTGGATGGCCAATGAGCTTCAGGGATCTGTCTGGCGCCAACCCCTCAAGCCTAGAATTATAGGCACAGGGCACCATGTCTGGCTTTTTTACATAGCCACTGGGGATCTGAACTCCAGGCTCAGGCACTATACTAACAGATCCACTCTCTAGTCTCTCTTTGTACATTTTAAAAAAATCCTTCCCCAAGGATTCAGGAGTGAAAAGATTACAATCTAAAGACTCTAAAAAATATTAGAAGAAGAAGGAGGAGAAGGAGGAGGAGGAGGAGATGAAGGAGGAGGAGGAGGAGGAGGAGGAGGAGGAGGAGAAGGAGAAGGAGAAGGAGAAGGAGAAGGAGAAGGAGAAGGAGAAGGAGAAGGAGAAGGAGAAGGAGAAGGAGAAGAAGAAGAAGAAGAAGAAGAAGAAGAAGAAGAAGAAGAAGAAGAAGATCTTTCAAAAATCTAAACAAAAAAAAGTGTTTGACAGGATTATAAGGGTTGCCACACTTAGCAAATGAACAGCAGAACCAATCTTCACAGTACTAATTGCTTTGTACTGGACGTAGGTGTCTTTAAGCAAGTCTTTAGACGCCAGGAAATAGTTATCGTCCTAGAAGACTGACGAGCCCAGCTTTGCTGACAAACCGCTGGAGCTACCGCTAGGTGGTTCGTGCCCGCCCCTGAGTCATGCAGTTCAAAACCTACCAGTCTCAAGAAAGAGTAAAAAAAGAGAAAAAGCTCTCCTCCTACCCTCAGGGGCTTGTTGGATGGGGAAGAAAAAGGCTCTACGTTCTCCTGTTTGTACTGATTCAGTTCAGTAACGTCCATTTGAAATTAATTGATGGAGTGGACTTGGGTATTTGGAAACCACTCACCCCTCATCCGCACACTAAACCCGAGTCACTGACTTCTGACGGGGCTTTCCACATGGTTGCCTCACAGGTACCTCAAACATTAAGATGTCTACTTACATCCCTAACAGACGGACTCCTCCTCCTGCGGTTCCTATCTCAGGGGACAGAACACTCTCATGTCAGGTAACCAAGACTGGAGAAGTGACCCCTTTGTCTTCCTTAAGCCCTTATGCAGTCTATATATCTATTCATCCTGGGGGATATCCCCTGAAGATGTGGATTCCAGGGCCTGGCCCCAAGTGGTACACAAACAAGATCAAACCCTGCTCCACTAGGGAATGTGAATTCTAGGCAGGGCAGGCAATAACTACGATGAGCTTGGCAAAGGGGCGGGATGGGTAGAGGAACCAACATGGCGGAGATGGGGAGTGCGGACTTTAAAAGTATGTAAGCTGCCGGTCAAGGGACTTTGAGGACGGGCCTTAAAAGGCAAAGAAAGAAGCAAATGAGTATCTTCAGGAGACGTGTGACAGAGAGGGAACATGGTGGAGGCAAAGGTCTTGAGTGGATTTGAGGTATAGTCAAGGGAGCATGTGGCCGGAGCCGAGAGCAGAAAGGAGAGTCAGAGAAGATCTGGGGGCTAGATCGTGCAAGGCTTCGTAGGCTAACCCGAGAATACTTGCTTTTAGGGATAGGGATAGCTCTTGGTGTAAGACATTTTGCAAGGCATGGTTGAGGCTATAGGTTTGAGTCCCAGCCCTGTGAACCAACAAAAAATGAAACCCAGAACTCTGGTTTTATTTCAAGTGAGGCAGGAGGCCATCATCGGGATCCAGGAGAGGAGCCGGCCCGAGTCTGGTATACGTTCTAAATAGTCATTCCCTGATAATTACTCATAGCGCGTTGGATTTGAAACCATATGTCAATGTATTGTGTGAGTCGTATTAACGGGAGGAGGAAGTAGACAAGAAAAAATAGGAGCATTTATTAAAATAACTGCTAAAATGGGAGTGGGGGTATTTTGAAATCATCATTATTAACGTAGGAAGTAACCTGGGTGATTAACAGATGCTAAAGCCACTGGGTAAAAGACAGTTGGATATAAGATAATTTGGAAGATGCCGAAATAACATGGTACAGGTTTCTTTGTAAAGAGAGAAAACTTTGCCTCCGTTCTCCCTGGTGAGCTCTGGTTGGTTGGCTCGGAGAGGTGATAAGTCAGGATCTCTAGTGATCGGAAGCTTGATGGGCTCTATCACACTGAGATGCTGTATCAACAACCCCCCCCCCAAATACAGAATAGTCTAGATGGAAAATCAAACAGTACCTTAAGAAAGCAGGACACAAGAGCGCCAAACAAGGTGATAACTAAATGACACTGTGTTTGGTTAGATTCTGGTGCGGAAGAAAATGCACAGGCTGCGGAAGCTAATTGCCCCCAGCAATGCTTTCAGCGAGGAACTGGAAACTCTCATCCTAAGTGAGGTAACCCAATCACAAAAGAATACACATGGAATGCAGTCACTGATAAGTGGATATTAATTAGCCCAGAAGCTCTGAATACCCAAGATACAATTCAGAACTCTGGTTTTATTTCAAGTGAGGCAGGAGGGCCCTGGTCCTGGAAAGGCTTGATCCAGCATTGTAGAGGATTACCAGGACAGAGAAGTGGGAGGGGGGTGATTGGGGAATGGGCGGAGGGAAGAGGGTTTATGGGACTTATGGGGAGGGGGGAACCGGGAAAGGGGGAAATCATTTGCAATGTAAACAAAGAATATAGAAAATAAAAAAAGAAATGTAAATAAAGAATATATCTAAAAACAACAACAACAACAACAACAACAACACGAGTGTTGGGGCTCTGTGTCAACCTGGCTGCCGAGCAGAGAACAGGCTGCAGGAGGAGACAGACCAGTTAGGAGGCCATCCCATGGCTTCCAGAGTGACTTGGTGTCAGGTGGCAATGTAGACAGCAGTGTGCCTGTTCTATGATAGCTTTAAAGGCAAAGCCAAGGGCGTGCGCTAAAAAACTCACTGGGAAGTGGGTATTTAAGAGCGGGACCATTAACCAGATCAAAATTTCAGATGTAAGTGCCTGGAAGTGGAATCAGTACTAACAAAAGCAGAGAAATCCACACATCAAAGGGACTCCACAAACCGTCTGGCATTCAGATTGGAGCGTGTGAGCTTTGACAATGTTCCTAGACGTCCAAATGAATGTGTCACTTGAGTCACTGCATAGTGGAGTTTAGAGTTCAAAAGTATAGACCGGACGTTAACTTGAAGTGCTATCCCAAGATTGGTTAGGGTTGCCAAGGAAGAGTGCGTCTCAAGAGCGAAGAGAACCAAGGGTTAAGTAAGGTCTTTGGGGATGTAGGCTGGTCTGGCTACATCATTAAGATGTTGATTATTCAGACCTTAAGCTGGAGTCCAGAAGTAATCGCCAGTCAGCCTCACCAATTTGACCCCTACGTCTGCCGATGTTGATTCTTGCCTGGTCTCTCCCATTTCCCCTTTGCATGACGATGGCGTGAGCTCACACACACTACATGTTCTCTTTCACATATGGAGCCTAGCTTCTACTTGTGAAACAAATTATCTAGTTGGGAGTAAGAACGGGTAAAGGTCAAAAACCCAGAAAGAGACCATGCCGGTGGGGTAAAGAGAAGTCTGGGGAGGAGAGAAAGAGATTGAATAAGACATGAATATTGGGGGTCGGGGGCGGAGAGAAGACACTCAGGGTGAGAGGGTGTGGCAGGAGGAACACAGGTCAGAATCACTCCAAACTGAGAGAGCGTTAAAGTGACTCAGGGACACGGAGAAACATATATATATACATATATATATATGTATATATATATATGTATATATATAGTTTATATATGTGTATATATATGTTTATGTATATATGTTTATATATGTTTATATATGTATATATACATACACACATATATATATATGTTAAATCAAAACGGAGACCGCTTTGAATATTAAAACAAAAAAGTCAATCAAACCAAAGCAAAGACCGGGTCTCTCAGGTTGGCACAGAGGGTATTTTAACACCCGGTCCTCGCTTTCTCTTCCCATCGTAGCCTGCACCCTCTCCTACAAATCTCATGCCCTGAGCTCCAGCCACGCCGAACTTGGCAAGTTTCCCTGCTGACTGGGTAAGTGGGGCACAGGGTACATATCCCATAAAGGGTTAAAAAAAAAGATTCACGTGAATCTATCAATCTACTGAGGCCAGAGGGGAGCATTTAAAATAAGGAGGCCTTTAAAAAAATTTTTTTTGGGGGGAAGCCTAGAGCAGTTTACTTATAATTCTGCAGAAGGCTAGGAAAAGATGACCTCAGAAAGAGTTCACACTCAAAGCACTGACTCCATTTCCTGTGTGTTCTCTCGTCCTATTGGGAATCAGAACAGCTGGGTGCCTTTATTACTGAGGTTTCAAAGCTGCATTTAGGAGACCCCTCCCAGAAGAAGGCATGAGTCAGGTGATGAGCCACTCACCAGTCATAGGAAACAGGCAGAGTTGAAAATTTCACACACACTCCCCCCCAAACCCACAAAAACGATCCACAGCTTCCTGTCACAGGAGATGTGACTCACAGCTCCGAAGGGGTCCGCATACCTTATTACAGTGGCGGAAGAGAACGTGTCTCCATCAGATGCCTCTCCCAACGCCCTCTGCACAGAGCAGTTCTTTGGTGAAAATCCTTTGAAACTTACAAAGTAATTTCTGTCTTTGTGGTTGGGCCATATTGCTATGGTTTGTTCTCACCACAATGACTCTTAATTTAAGGAACAAAATGACGGCAATAAATCCTTTAACTATATTCAGCTGAATACAGAGTCGAGTTGGGGATGAATGGAAAGAGAAGGCCCTTGGCTGACCTAGCCTCTGGACCTCCCAGAAAGTGCTCCCACACTCCAGGGATGCCCCAGCGGCCACACAGAGAAAGGAACCCAAGCTGGCATCTTTGCTCCCAGTGGCTTCCTTTTTCCTATAAATGACTCCCCCCCGCCCCCGTGACTGTAGATAAGGGGGTTAGAAAGGAGGGAAGGAGGGTGGAAAGAAGAGAAAATCACAACATATTTAGCATTGATTTGAATCCACAGCTAAAAAAAAAAAAAATTGAATTAGATGTACCTACAAAGTTGTATAGCACAGTTGTTGATTTTGTTCTTCAATGAAGAGCGAGATGAGTGAGTGGTGGGTAGCCTTGGTGACCTCATTTGCATACTCAATTATTCAGTAACAATAATTAAGAGGGGGAAATGGAGATATAATTCAGACAAAGGAGAGAGGTAGATAAAATGTCAGCAAAGATATCTGAAAAGGTCATAAGGAACCATACTATTAACTATCTGCCTAAAAAAATCTATAATACATATATACATACATATATGTATATATTAAATGAGACAGTTTTCATCTGGGCTAACAATGCTCTCTCCAAGAGCCAAAGACCACCTAAGAGCACCACCCACATCAGGCAGGAGAAGGCCTCCTTTGTTGGTCAGGGTTATCTGAAACATTCCCCAAACACTATAGGCTATTGTTACTTTCCTAGGATGCCCTCCAGATGTGGGAGGTAAATCTCTCTTCTTGGTGTCTTGCTGTAGACACCATGCACAGGCCCCTCAACTGGAACTGACCCAAATGTTCCTTCCTAAGGGCTAGTCCTCATGGGACCGGAAGGCGCTATGCAAGCTTCCAAAGGAGGGAAAGAACCAGAAACTTTATCCAACTACAGTGCTTGTGGACTGCATCAGTGAGCTGCATGGCACAATTACCCGAGGAGTGGCGTAGTGGCACCCACTCTCTGGAGGCAACCAACAAGCTCTTGAGTTGGACTTAGGATCCCCTCAACAAGAGGGGATTGTGCCTGATGCTGGAACACTAGCCAGTTGCCCAGGACTAGGGAAGTCACGGATCTCAGAGGAGAAACTGCAACCACCACCTTACTAAACTAGATTAATCTCTAGCACATTAATCCTTATACCCACAGAAAAGTATGGACCTTGCCCCTCATCAACGGAGGGGTACTTCTCTTTGCAGCAGATAGAGATTATTTACAGAAAAACCACAACCAATCAAAATGCAGAGTTGTGGAGCCCTGTCATAATGGATATATCTACAAAACCCCAAAAACAAACAAAACAAAAATCTTCTACACCTAAGGCTCAGGGGACACTGTGGAAGAGGGAACACAAAAGGTTCCAAGAGCCAGAGGATCATAGCATTTGCTGTGAGATTCTATCTTCTCATAAGGTCAGAAGCTACACATGTAAACTCTCCCTAACATGACTGCCTGAATATGAGAGGAACAAACACAATGGGTGTTAAAGTGGTGGTGGGGAAGGGGACACGGGGCCTCATGCCTACAAAAAGAATGTTCCAGGTACATAAGGAACTCTGAGAGTAGGAGAAATAGTCTTCTCCAGGGACGAACACACCAACTGGTTATCCAATAGCTAATAGCCCTGAAAATGTACAAATAACATTATACAGACTGTGAGCAGGTCATACACACATACACACACACACACACACACACACACACACACCCCAAAACACACACATATGTATATATTCATGAATATATTAATATATTGCACATATATATGTATATGCACATACACATACACATACACACACACACACACACACACCAAAACACACACACACACACACACACACACACACACACATATATATATATATACTTGTAATGAAAAAAAGGAGTCCATGAATTTGAAAGACAGTAAGGAAGGGTAATGGGAGGTTTGGGGATGGAGAACACAAAAGGGAGAAATTATATAATTATAATATTTAAAAGAATAAAATCATACTGAAGATAGGGACTTATTAATCCAAAACTTTTTAGTTTTTTCCCCCTTCTGTTTAAAATTATATCAAATCATTATAGTGTCATTTACCGTGTAAACTGTATGTCTATATATAAAAATAAAGTCTGGTATAAAAATTCTTAAGATCTTAATAGATGGGATTTCTTAGCATTTAGCTAAGTATTAAATTAAGTATTAAGTATTAAAAAGCTGCAGTCAGGACACCCTGACCTATTATTATAAACTAATAATTCCTAAACTGTGATTGACCACATCAGGGTTTTATTGTAGGATAGATATATTTATATTTGGCTTTGTTAGAGAATAGAGTTAGTGGTTAGAGTCCAAGTCATTATTCTCTAAGTTGGAATCTTTGACCTAAAGACATTCTCATATGTTTGTGTCTCTATGTTGGTGTCACAGAAGTGAAAGAAAGAAAGAGAGAGAGAGAGAGAGAGAGAGAGAGAGAGAGAGAAAGAAAAGAAAAGAAAAATAGTCAAATTTAGTAAGATTTTCCCTTTACTGAATTTATTTATTCAATGTTTGTTCAATATTGAACCCAGGGCTTTATGCATGCTAAACACATGCTCTACCGCTGAAACCTCACCCCAGAACTCCCCTGAATAAATTAAAGAGAGGTCCTAGGCATCTCTGGTTCTGCCAAATGTTGCTGTTTTCCTGTAGCCCACACCAAAGCCCCAGATGCCTTGAGACTGGTGACCAGTGTAGCAGAGAGGGCTCAAGACTCACAATTAATCAGACTGACAGAGATACTTCATATCACTTCCTTCCTTTAAAGTTGCTTGTGGGGGTCGAAGAAGAATGGCTCCCAGAGAAGAGCCATATTTGAATACTCAGCCACTGAGGAATGAAACTATTTGAAAGGATTGCAAGGAATAGGGGGTGTGGCCTTGTTGGAGTGGGTGTGGCCTTGTTGGAGTGGGTGTGTCTCTGCAGGTAGGCTTTGAGGTTTCAAAAGCACAGGTTAGGCCCAGTTCTCTCTTTTTCTGCTGAAGAATCAGAATGTAGCTCTCAACTACTGCTCCAGTGGGTCTGCCTTCTCACCATTATGATAAATTGACTAAACCCCTGAAGCCATAAACAAGCCCCCAATAAATACTTCCTTTCCTAAGAGTTGCCTTGGTCATGGTATCTCTTCACACCAAGAGAACAACAACTAAGACATCTCCATTCAAAAAAATTTCAAATTTTCACTTTCAAGTTATTTAAATGTTCTCAAAATTCTTAGGAGATTAAAGCAAGGAGAAGATAGTTGATGTGTCTCTAAATAATGTAGTGTGGCTATCTCTACATTCTGTTGAAGACATTCCTTAATTTAGGAGATGGAGGGTGTCTTCGCACTTGCATATCAAGCACTTAACATTTTAAAGTTTAAATTTAAAATTTAAATAAGATTTTTTTTTAACCAATGCCTGTTGACTATGTGAATTAGCCCCAGAAAATTTAATGGCCAATATTCTTCTACAGAAAGTAGTAAAGGGTTTTCACTGATGATTCTTCTCTCATGCAGATAAAAGAGCTTCCACAAGGGTGTTTTTGGGATCCTACCCAGTATGTCATAGTGTGCATAATTGATAGGGAAGGACTTTGTGTTGTTGTTCAATAGCTTTTTGACCCTGTGGACTGCTCATCCTATCTCATGACCTCATGCAAATGTGCATGGGCAGCCATGAAGCTGACATGCTGAGAATAACAAATTGGAAATATGGAGCAAGTTGGGTTTTGTTGCCATGGCTTATCTGTTTATTTATGGGATGTCTTTGATTTGAGACAGGGCATCACTCTGTGTGACCCAGGCTGGAACTCATTATGCAGCCTTGGCTGGCCTCACAACTCACATTTGATCTTTTAGCCTTAGCCTACTGGGTGTTAGGATTTACAGTGTAAACCATGATACCTAGCAAACCAGAGTTCTTCAGCTGGTGGTGATCTCTAAGCTTCTTGGTATAGGACTGTGATGGTTAGTATATGCTTGGCCCAGGGAATGGCACTATCAGAAGGTGTGGCACTATCCCTGTTGGAGTAGGTGTGTCACTGTGGGTTTGGGCTTTAAGACCCTCATCCTAGCTGCCTGGAAGTCAGTATTCTGCTAGCAGCCTTCAGATGAAGATGTAGAACTCTCAGATCCTCATTTACCATGTCTGCCTGGATGCCGCCATGCTTCCTGCCTTGATAATGGACTGAACCTCTGAACATGTAAGCCAGCCCCAATGAAATTCTATCTAAATGCTGTCCTTATAAGAGTTGCCTTGGTCATGGTGTCTGTTAACAGCAGTAAAACCCTAAGACAATGACCAATAAAACTCTTCATTGAAATAAAGATTTTGAGTTACTTGTAGTATAATCCATTCTAACAAGTCAGTGGATACAGATAACAACTTAAAGGCTCTTTAGGACAGTAGGAAGGGTACTAAGATGGGACATTCCCATAGCTGTAAGCTCACACACTGAAAGCTTTGAGATCCTGGCCAATTACAGCTTTTGACTGCTGTTTATGTCTCTTTTCTACAATAAAGACTTGAATAGACCAATCTCTGAGGCTTCTACTAATCCAAACATAGTCATTTCTTAAATCATCTTCCTTGAGTCTTCTCTGTGCATTGTAGCCAAACCTTTTCAATCTCTTGACTACCAGTCCAGTGATTGTCTTTTTTATATCTTCTCAGAAGGCCTTTATAAGGACATCTGGGATCCACACACAGGTGTAAATTATCTAGATAATGTATTAGTCAAGGTCCCTTGGTCTTAAGAGACAGAAACAACTCAGACCAATCCAAAACAAAAGCCAATTTCTTGGGCTCCATAACTAGAAAGTCCTGAGATTTATTTGGCTTCACACGGAGATGAGCATGGGACCTCAGACAGTGCTTTCGGCTCTCTTCAGCGGCGCATGCCTCCCATGATGTAGTCCCTCCGTTCTCACTGAGGAATCGAATTCCTTGGAGAGGGTATGGATGTTTTACCCAATGACCTCTCGGAAGAAGAATCACATCTTTTGTGACAGGAACGTGCGGTTCTATCTTCTTCTATAAGAAGTGTCTTTTCTGGCTGGGTGGTGGTGGCGCACACCTTTAATCCCAGCACTTGGGAGGCAGAGGCAGGCGGATTTCTGAGTTCGAGGCCAGCCTGGTCTACAGAGTGAGTTCCAGGACAGCCAGGACTACACAGAGAAACCCTGTCTCGAGAAACAAAAAACAAAAAACAAACAAAAAAGTGTCTTTTCAAATTAACTCTACAAACTATCCCATTTCCATAGCCACTGCTATTAGAGGAAGAGCATTCTAGGTGCCTTTATAGGAGAGAGTGGTTCAAAATTAAATGGTCTGTCAATTATTTTATAGAGATGCCAGTAGCATAAAATGTCAATCGATCTCTTTCATGATAAACATGGGAGTCTGTTCATTATGAAGCACAGACAAGAGTCAGAAATAGATGTTATCAACAAGATATCAAAGATATCACTGCTGCTTAGACCATAGCTCGAAGACCCCTTAACTCCCCACTGGGTGAGTACCTCATATTTAGACACGTGAGCCTATGGGAGACATTTTACATCCAACCCATAACCCTGCCTATTTCAGGAGGAAAGATCAATAGGAGGTCTCTATCAAAACCACGGCTAGCCACTTCCGGCAGGCTTACTTGTTCTGTATTCACAAGGAACAGGCAAAAGTCTTTAATCAGCTCCGTGAGTGACTGTGCCCCACTTAAACCTAACCAGGATGGGGCTTCGAGCATCTAATGAGTGGATTCCAAAGAGGCAGAGGGTACTGGAGTGCATCCGGTCCTGTGATCACATGAATGTTCGGGTCAGTGCTCTCTACTCGGTTTGAAGTTGAGTCACTTCAGGAAATCCAAAGGGGTCTCATTACACATGGTGAGTGTGCTTCCTGCAGTAGGGACCGACCGTGCTTGGCATCTTCTGGTCATGTGTGAATCACCACTCTGTCTGGCTGCTATACAAGTCCGTATTGTTTCATTGAATAAGAGGGTAGAAAGTCACATAAAACATCGCATACTACAAATGGCCAGGGAATAATTTCACTTGCCTTGGTGCAACTTAATTTACACATCGGTTTCCTAGGGAAAAAAAAAAAAAGGAAAACATCTGTTCCATAAATACAGCCTAGTCTGGGCACATGGACCGTGAATGGCTTTGATTATTATTTGTTTTAGCTGAATTCCTCTTGCTTTATTTTTTTTTTTGAATTGTAATATTTTTAAAAATAGAATAAAGTACTTTCAGGCAATAAGAAAAAGGAGAAATAGTATGAAATAGGGAAAGAAGAGCTTTATTAGGGAAAATGGATGAAAGAAAGAACACAGAACAAAGATTTGTCTCCAATTTTCAAAAATATATTCATTTATTCCTAACCTTACTAAATATAATTGTCTCCATCATGAGGTAGTTTTTCCTTTCAAACATCTGATTTGTTGCCATATTTGAGGCTTGGCATGTTGTCTCAAGAAAGAAAATACAATGATTTGAAGCTTAGATCACACTGGGGGGACATTATTTAAATAGACAGGAAGAATTTGTGTGAGCATCGTAAGCAGAGATGAAACCTTGAGCATTTTTATCAGAGGAGGAGGAGCTAGAATGGCTTCTAGATGTCCCAAGGACAACACACGTTGCTCTTAAAACCAATGGCGGTTTTAAGCCATACAGCTAAGTGATGCAGACGGTCTTCCGAGGGAGGCCTGGCTTGTCGGAGACCATCACAAGCACGATAACCATCGATACCCATAGGTCTGACATTGTTACACAGTCTGGATTTGTTTCTGTGCAGAATCAGAATTAAGTGAGAGGAACGGGTGGCCCCTAAAATGTGCTCTGGGTTACCTCTTTTCTCCCCATCCCTGAGACTCTAGAAAACCCCTTCATCGGACAAGTTTCCACTGCGAGGTTGAATTGTACATATGGATTGTGGCTTTTTCTATGCACTAAGCGTTGTTTTCAGCATGGTAGCATGCTGCTTATGTATGTCAAATAATGCAACTGCTTGCCCCTCTTAGAAGGTAGTGACTGGCGGCTGGGCCTGAGCTGAGTTCTCCTTTGGTAGTTTGGTACTGTTTTCTAACAGACCCTTAGACCATTGACAATCCTATTCCTCTTCTTCCTGTGCTGTGCAGAAGAGAGCTGTAGTCATTGGTAAGTACCACTCCTTAAACTCAGCACCCTAGGGTACCACATCCTGTTCCCTCCCTCCCCCACGTGCCCCTCAATGAGAGAATGAAAATCTCTCCCAAAGAGGATGGAAACTTCCTTTTCCTACAAGCTGTTTTCCTTTTGTCTGTGCTTCAGGTTTTACCTCCAAAGCCCTGACCTGACGCTCTCACAAGACAAAGCCCCCCCACCCCAGATGTCTGCCTGCTTGAATACAGAAAGAAAAACCCAGTCAGCATCTCGAATTGTTACCCCATCCCACAAGTGTTTTCTTGGATTAGAATTTTTCAGTTTGGGATCTAGGCGCGATGGCCTGGAGTTGTGATAAATATTTTGGGGGCTTTGGGAGTTTGGAATTTAGTCTGTGTGCGCTTGCATTAGAATGGCTGTCATAAAAGACAAAATATAACAGATGCAGTCAGGGGGCAGAAAAAAAGGTAAGGGGTGTACTCTGCTGGGGGGGGTTGTAAGTAGTATAGTCTGTTACATCATCAGAGCATTCGGGAAGCAGAGGCAGGCAGATCTCTGAGTCTACAGAGGCAGCCTGGTCTACAGAGCAAGTTCCAGGACAGCCCAGGACTACACAGAGAAACCCTGTCTCAAAGAGAGGAAAGAGATAGAAAGACGGAGAGAGGGAGAGAGAGGGGGGAGAGAGGGAGAGAGGGGGGAGGGAGAGGGAGAAAGAGAGAGAGAGAGAGGGAACACAATGTGGGCATTCCTTAAAAAAAAAAAAATAGAATCACCATGTGCACTGTAAGATCCGAAAGAAAAAAACGGGGGTACTCCAGGACCCCATGCCTTGGAAACCGGCACCCTGAAACACTCACAAGAGACAGACCTGATGCAATTTGCAGGAGGATTTTAATTTCCAGAGCTCTGGGGGGTCACAGCCTCCCCACACAGGGTAAAAGAAGTAAGCCCGCGTGGGCTAGCTTGTATGGGCTTTTTATGGGCTTATAGCAGAACTCGCCTACCACAAGCTTCTAAGCCAATCAGTTCAAACCATCTGAACCCGCGCTCTCTGAGAACCTATCAGCCTCTCACAGAGGCCGGAAGAACTAATTAAGTCATTTCCGCTTACGTGGCCACCGCACACAGTGTCGCGCCCACCCTCCCCCAGTGGCAATAGGGGGGACCTAAGCGCCCCCACAGGCAGGAGTTCTGCAGCCCCCCACGGCGACTCCGCCAGCCCCCAGCCGTGCCCGTCCCTGCTACAGCCACTCTGCCGTGGGAGACAGGAAAAAGCATCAGGGACTCTCCCAGAGGTTCGTGGTCGGACTCTGCTCCTTTGGGGTCACCCTAGACTCAGGCATGGGGGATTCCTAGCTTACAACCTTATCCTTTCAGCACCAGTATTTCCACTATTGCATATATGTCCAAAGAAAATGAAGTCAGTGCATGTAAAGAGACATCGGCATTCCTGTGTTCACGAAAGCATTATTCATGCTAAGTGAGAATTACAAAAATATCCTACGTGTCCACCAATAGAGGGGCAGATAGAGAAACTCCTTATGTACATGCAAAGGAACATTGTCCAGTTCTAAAAAGAAAAGGAAACCCTGTCATTTGTGAGGACGGGGTGAACACAGAGAATATTATGTTCTGTGAAGCAAGCTAAGCATAGGAAGGGAAGGAGCGTACCATCTTACATAGGGACCAGAGAGATGACTCAGTGGTCAAGAACACTGGCTCTTCAAGAAGACCCAAGTTCAGTGACCCCCATGGAAGCATACACCTGTCAGTAACTCCAGTTTACAGAGGTCCAACACTTATACAGACACACATGCAGGCAAAACACCAAAAGCATATAAAATAAAAATACATTTTTTTAAAAAACTTACATTTCATAGGCTCAGAGGCCAGAATGGAGCTTGTCAGAGTCTCAAGTGGGCTAGGATGGGGCAGTCAAGGGATGCAAGATTTCTGACAGAAAGAATGTGCTTATGAAATCTGATAGATACCATAGTGGCCGTGTTTAGTAACAATATTGTGTAATTGAGAACGGGCTTTAAAAAATAGATTTGGACTATTTTCACCATGAAAAATAAAGTATGTGAGGTAATATGTATGATGATTTGCTGCATTTAGGCACACCACAATGTTACACTCAACACATCAGGTTGTACACCATGATGATTTTGTAAAGAGTAGCTTTGTCGAATATATAAGAAAAGATGCTTTTAAAAAAAAAAAAAAAGGTATCATTTTATGTGGGTGGGTGTTTTGTCTTCACATAGGTCTGTGTACCACATGTGTGTCTAGTGCCTAAAGAAGTCAGAAGAGGGTATTGATACCCTGAGATTGGAGTTATCGACTATCGTGAGCCACCATGTGGGTGCTGGAATCGAACTCAGGTTTTGTGGAAGAGTAGCTACTATTCTTCACAACTGAGCCATCGGCCCCAGGAAAGATGGACTTGAACCAGAGGCCAGAGATTCTGCTTTCTGTCTCCTACTACTTAACTAGCCTGACAGACAGCATTGTTGTTTCCCTCCTCCTTCTGGTATCTCTGATATTATGCAAACAGGACCTCTGTTCTCTTATACCTGGACTATCACAGTTTTCTCCTACCTGGTCCCTCCACCACCAGTCTTACCCTCTCCTGTCTGCATTAAAGACACAGTTATGCGAGGCCCTGGATCAAAGCCCTTCAATGAACCCCCACTGCCTGGAAGACACAGTCGGAATTTAAGACAATAATTCGTGGTCCTTCTGATTGACTTTGGAATACAAGTCAGGGGCTGATATTCCCAGTCATCTTCCAGGTTTTCTCCTCTCTCCTTTCTACACTAAACATCACCAGGACATTTTAAGTGGACATACTGGTAGCCATATCAGCATCTTCTAGAAGCCCATGTGGCTAGCTCTCATCAGTGGGTGATAAAAAGAAGTGTCTTACAGAGGCCTCAGCAACTCCCCTGAATTATAGCTGGCTCATGCCTTTGTTTCTTTCTTGGCCATGCTCAGGCATGGGTGTGACGGCGAGGGATTGTAAAGCTGCCATGTTGGACCAGGAGGAGACCTTGGATGAGAGCCATGATGTGGTGAGAAAGGAATGATTCTGAGAGCTTGAGTCTTCATGTCCCCAACCTGCCACAAGAACCAGGACCGTGTGTATCTCTGACAAAGATCCTCATAAAGACATGACTCTGACTCACTTTCCTTCCTTCTCTGGGCACACCCATGTGGGGCTGTGGCTTGTGCTTTGGCTGGAGAATAGGATCTCATGAGCCTGTCTTTACCTCCTGTGGTCCCACGGTTGCTTTGACTTTCGGGTGAACTCTGTTTATTCAAAGCCCTCTTGGCATAGCCCACCTTGAGATTACTCAGAGGTAGGGAGTGCTGTCTATTTTGCCATTATTCTATCTACGTGTTGTTACCTATGCCCAGCATGTATTCATAACAATAACTATTGCTAGATAGTTCAGCATATTTGAGCCTAAATATTTTTTTAAATATTTCTTTATTCTTTGACAGTTTCACATATTATATTGTTTTAAATATCCCCTTTTTTTTCTAAAGATTTATTTGTTGTATGTGAGTATACTGTCACTCTCTTCAGACACACCAGGAGAGAGCATCAGACCCCATTACAGATGGTTGTGAGCCACCATGTGGTTGCTGGGAATTGAATTCAGGACCTCTGGAAGAACAGTCAGTGCTCTTAACCGCTGAACCATCTCTCCAGCCCCCAGAGCCTAAATATCTTACAAACTCTTGTTTCCAGTTAACCCCCTCGCCCACTGACTGCCCATGATTTATCATTTTTTAAAACATCGTAGACAGTCGACTCCAACAGATCATGACTAGGTTTGTTTTGTCTTTGTACTTCCAGCGCCTGGTACAAAACTGGAACACCTGCTCTGTGAATGAACAAAAATGAACATCACTGGCTTCTCATTTTCTCTTCTGTAACACATCAGTGATAACGATCTCTATCATATAAATGTTCTTAAAAATCATGTGAAGAGGGAAATCAAAGTACTGTGCGCCTTTTGAACTTCTGTTTTCTAGCCAATTATCTTATGCAAGTATAACATCTACAAAATTCAAGAGTAACTGACTAGATAGTCACTTAGAAATGAGGTTGTCATGATCTAACAGAAGAATTACGTCTGCTAGTCTAAGCTAGCATTTACCACCATAATTCCAAGTTCATTAACATTATCATGCAAGGGTGAAACTGTGAAGACTTACTGACATAAAAGCTTATTAAACTAGAAGACAACAAAAACAACACAACTCTGATGAATTAATAGTAATTTCATGTAAATGATGCATGGTTCTGTTTTCCAGTAGTCTTTGTTGCAAATCAGAATGTAAATTTTAGTAAAAGGCAAGAATGTTTAACATAAAAGAGAGAGAGAGAGAGAGAGAGAGACAGAGACAGAGACAGGGACAGAGACAGAGAGAGAAACTGATCTACTTTGTAGCTACAGAAAATAGAAAGTAAAGAATAGTTAGGAAAAAAAGGCATGCTTCTGATTTTAGGCATGGAACTCTAACAATACACCCAAGGTGTCTTATGATCAATTTAGTTTCTATTGCTAGATAGTTCTGGGTATTGATCTTGCCTCCAGGTAACCTCTTTGCCCACAGATCGGGTCAACTCCGTATAAATGCGTTGTACTTAAGGTAAAATACAAACAGCGAATATCAAGGAAGAGG
Source organism: Apodemus agrarius (assembly GCA_964023405.1). Classification (NCBI taxonomy): domain Eukaryota; kingdom Metazoa; phylum Chordata; class Mammalia; order Rodentia; family Muridae; genus Apodemus; species Apodemus agrarius. The sequence continues at coordinate 10,248,136 of OZ030026.1, read as the reverse complement.
TCTTTGTTGGAACCATCTGTAGGGACCCAGAACATAGGGCATGCTCCCTTCTCTTGTTAGCTGCTTGAGGACGAGAGGTTGCTCTGGGTTGGATCTTGGGAGAGGCCATGTGGTCTCAGGACATCTGGGAAAAATAGACTCCAAAGTATCACGGACCCCCACGGACACTGTGAATTCCACAGGTAATGCGAAAGTCTCAAGGAGACACTGAATAAGCGCTGTCTAAAAGTGCAAGGTTCAGTGTATACCTTTATGAGTAATCGCAGTCCCTGAGGGAACAAAGTTGTGAATTTCCCTGGCCGGAAAGGATGCTAATCTCAGGGCAGCTCTATCTTTGCTTCTTCTTTTGATCTATTTCTCAGGTATTTCTGAGATCCGGAGCTATATGCAACCAGGCAAGAATGTTTATTAAAGATTCATTCCTTAAACTACAGTACTGGCCAAAACACCTCGGTTCTAGGCGCCATCGCTTTGCTCAGTAGTCTACATACTTCATTGATCTTTTGTGGCTATGCTAATGAGAGTGGCACTGACATTGGGAGACTCTGATTTAACACAAAGATCTCAGGTTCCCTCAGAGAGAGCCAGGTGATAATTAGGTTACTCACTGAATCTCATTAAGACCTAAAGAGTCAGGTTTGCAGTCCGTTTATAGTTTGCAGTCCCTATTTACGGATGTCACACAGAAATGTTTCTACCTGGCTGATTTTACATTTCCTCTTGGTAAATGGTTATTGCTAATTGTCCTTTGTGCCTACTGTACTAGATACATCCTTTGATATGTAAAGATCTCATGTTTATAATGCTCTAGCTGAGTGCAACTGGTCGCACTCAGACACCAAATACATGGAGATTCTACATCCTTTCCTGTGTCCTGGTGTTCTGTTTGCCACGCCGCCTGGAACCCGTACTTTCCTGCTTAGAAAAAGAATCCTAGCCCCGACTTCGAGAGAGTGTGGTCCGCAACACCAAAGAAGACAGACATGCTCCGAGAATCTCTTGGGACCTTTCCCTTGGAGGATTCTCTACTGATTCTGTTTTCCTCTTCGAACTGTTCTAAGCCCTGTGCCGCCGTCAGGTCATCTGCAGAGCCATGGTTAATCCCAGCTTTGCTGTATTCCTCCATTTTGCCTCTGTCTTAAGACTTCCCAACACCAGGGTCCCACGTCCTGGAGTCTACAAGACGTCTTTTATAACCGTCCGTTTGTTCCTACCACAACCATGAGATCCAGTGTTGGTTTTGCCTATATTTTCCAGTCTGAGAGTGGTAGTAATGAGGGGGTGGGGGGTAGGTTTAACATCACCTCTTATATTATGAATCGGTGACATCAGCTTTTAAAGCCAAAAGTATTTGTAAGATCTCCTTTTAAATCTATAGCAGCTTTAAACTACCTCCACTCTTCCATTTAAACTGATTTCAGGGGGGAAATGTTGGGTTCAAAGCAAAGTCTGGGCTCTTCTCCTCTGTATATTTGCAAATGTACAAAGCTGGGTCTGTTATGTCCTGTCTGAAAGGCTATCTATTTGTACAACTTTATGCATCTCTTCACAGGACACCCATGGAGTCACAGCTCATATTTCTGCTTTAAATATTCGATCTTTTGGCTTTAAACACCCGTAAGGGTTATTTGTCAAGACGGAACTTAAACTTTGCCCCACAGTTCTGCAGCGGATCTTTAAAGTAATGCTCTGGGGGGGTGGGGAGGAAAGGGTGGGGGAGACGGGAAGAGTCGGCCATTTGGCGAGCATTTATTGAGTGCCAAGTACGTGCAGAGCATATGGTATCTAGTAATAGGTGCTGTAAGGGGCATAAAATAGAAATGGAATACGTGTTCTTGCTCTCAAGATGGAGGAGAGAGAAACATAAACACTGTCGGCTCAGGGCTGCATCCGGCATTTCAACCTTGTTTTCCAAAGATGTTTGTATGAAAATCAGGAGCAAACAACATGGGTGGGGGGCATAAAAGAGCCTTTTAGCAGGAGTGTGTATGTGCACATGTGCATATGAGTGTGTGTGCGCGCGCATGTGTACATGAGTGTATGCATGTACATACGAGAGTGTGTGTATGTTTATGTCTGTATATATGAGTTTGTGGGTGTACATCTCTCTGTAAGTACTTTTATGTGTACCTGTCCAAGAGTGAGCGTGTGCATGTGTGTATGCATATATATGTGTGTGTGTGTCTGTGTATATGTGTCTGTGGGTGTATATCTCTATGTGCTTTTATGTGTGTACAAGAGTGTGTGCATGTATGTGCATGCATGTGCATGTGTGTATATGTGTGTACGTGTGTGTGTGTGTGTGTGTGTGTGTGTTTGTGGGCACTTCATGTACATTTGGCTGTGGGGAACAGAGTAGGGCATTTGTGATTACAGAAATAAGATTGATGATGTGAAAGAGAGTTATATGGTGTCCTTGATGCATTTTCTTTTATCTTCTAACCCAGGGCGTCTCTTTCATAGTCTGAGGTTCCCAGCAGCAGCCCCATGTCTCCCTTTGCCACACGAAGGCCATCACCATTCTGACCCTTGGATGCAGATTATTTGCTTTGCCAAGTCTGCATTTCCTTTGGTCTTGGGTGAGGACAAACTTATCTCACTGCTGATGTTTTTTACCCTAGACCGCTTTGGTTCTAAATTGCATGGTAATAAGACACTTGGAAGATACCCATCTGCCCTGTGTGGGACCCAGTGGGCTGCCCTGTTTCTGTCGGGATGTGGCCCCCTCTACCCTGACTCATGCGGGGGCTGCAGAAATGAGGGCACGTTCTCCTCACGTTCCACGGAGACATACTAGAGTAGTGATGTCACAAAGGCTATGCCTTGAACCCCATTTCCAATATCCACGGGCTGATTGATAAACCTTTGTAAGCACAATTGATTCCCACATTCATCGTCTACTAGTCAAACATTCTCTCACAATGTTATTATTATAGCTACTGAAGTAATGCCTAGAAATCAATGAACACAATGGTCGAAGCCCAGACAGCGTTGAATAAAATCTTAACTTATGCGAGCTGAGGCAGTGGTGGGGCTGGTAAGATACTTGTTGCATGAGGATGAATTTACAAGGCTGATCACCAGAACCCGCAGAAAAGTCAGGGCTGGGCAAATGACTCATGGATACATTGCTGGCTATGCAAGCACAAGGCCTGGAGTTTCAATCCTGAGGATTCACATCAAAGCCAGGCAGATGTGGAGGGAGACAGAAGGTCTCTGGAGTAAATAGACTAACTATACTAGCCAGGATGATGGGTGAGGTCGGAGTTTACTGGCAGACCCTGCGTCAACAAAATAAAGGGAGAGTTATTGAAGAAGATATCCAGTGTTAACTTCAGGTCTTCATACACACACACACACACACACACACACACACACACACAAACACAGACACACCCACTTGCACAAACACAGATACACAAAAACATACACAAACACACACACACACAGAAACAGACACATCCACTCACTCACATAAACACAGATACACACACAAACACACACACTCACACACAGAAACACAGACACGGGCACACCCACTTACACAAAAACAGATACACAAACACACACACACTCACACACAGAAACAGACACACACACACTCATTCACACACAGATACAGACACCCTCACACACACACACACAAACACAGATACAGACACCCTCACACAAACACAAATACACACACTCACACACACAAATGCAGACACAGACATACCCACTCGCTCACACAAACAGATACACATACACATTCACATAAACACAGATACACATATACTTACACAAACATGTACTCACACACACAAATGCAGACACAGACACACCTACTCGCTCACACAAGCACAGACACACACACACACACACACACACACACACAAACAGACACACCCACTTGCACAAACACAGATACACAAAAACATACACAAACACACACACACACACAGAAACAGACACATCCACTCACTCACATAAACACAGATACACACACAAACACACACACTCACACACAGAAACACAGACATGGGCACACCCACTTACACAAAAACAGATACACAAACACACACACACTCACACACAGAAACACAGACATACACACTCATTCACACACAGATACAGACACCCTCACACACACACACAGATACATACACACTCACACAAACACAGATACAGACACCCTCACACAAACACAAATACACACACTCACACACACAAATGCAGACACAGACATACCCACTCGCTCACACAGATACACATACACATTCACATAAACACAGATACACATATACTTACACAAACACGTACTCACACACACAAATGCAGACACAGACACACCCACTCACTCACACAAGCACAGATACACACACACACACACACACACACACACACACACACACTATTTTTAAAAGCCAGATACTATGGAATGTTCTGGAGAGGCAGAAACAGAAAGACCCCCTTGCTGCCTGGCAGTCAGTCTAGTTTAATTGCTGAGCTCAAGGCTCAGCAAAAGACCCTGTCTTGGAAACACAGACTGAAGCATGACGGAAGAAGGTACCAGATGTTGACCTCTGGCCTCTACAGGGGCCCACACACATACAACAAAATCTACATCATACATCGACAGAGCTTTTATTAATACTCATTCATTGTGTGCACACCTCCTCGTGACTGGGCTTACAAAGTTTATGACTAAGAGGAAAACAGCACTTATTCCATCCTTTAAGCCTTTTTAAAAATCCTGACTGCATAGTCAAGTGCTGTGTCAGATCCTTCCTTTCTCCCTCCTCCCTCTTCCCTCCTCCCCCTTTCTTCTCCCCACAAACGCTTCTTGCGTATCTTTGAGGTACTAGCACTGCACTAGATTCTAGCAGAGCAGTGGGGAGACAGACGCTGTGTCCTCTCACAGCCTATGGTCCAGGGAGAAGGAAGGCGTGACAAAATTACTCCAGGCGTCAATGCAGAGCTGATTCCGGGGCCTGCAGAAGGGTTCATAGAACTTAAGGTTTCAGGTAAATAGCATGTTATGAATTTACATTTTTTGGAGTCCAGTTATTTGATTGGCGTTTTCATTACAGTGTCCCTAAAAACAAGTCTGTTTTTTTTTTCTCTTCCAGTAAGGTACCAAATCAAACTCATGAATTTCCAAGCCCATATTTTAAGTGACAAAGCGACTCGTCCTTTGTGGATTTGAATATAACAAATAGGGCTTTTCCCCATCAGCCTCCATTGATTAAGACAAAAGTCAAACTATGAGTCTAGTTTACAAACGTTTCAAATTATAACCCTACTCTTTTCTTCAGCCAAGAGCTTTAGAGCCCCCTTCCCCCCACCCCCCTCCGCCCCCCAATAACTCAGGAGCACAGAGAATTTATCCTGACTGACTGATGAATCACTCGAGGGAGACAAACAGAATTTTATTTCATTCACACAAGACGTAGGCGACTCAGTCTCGTGTCTATTTCTTTTGACATATTAGGAAATTAAGACTCAGAGAGGTTAAAACTTCGTCCAAATTTGCACACAGGGCTCTTATTTAAAGCCAAGGATACTGTCTCCGAATGGTACTCCTAATTTGGATATGAGTGCCCTGACCGCTTATTGAAAAACAAAGGCGTTTCTTTCTACATTCCTGGCCTGCGTGAATTTATATAGCCACTGCTAGTGAAAACAAGATTTATTTTCCCAACCATCCATCTGTTCTCCATTGCCTAATGCAGCAAGCCTCCAGCTCTGAAGCGACACTGTTCTTTTTTCCCCATTCTTAGAAAAAGAGAGTACTCGTTCCTTAAACCGGCGTTCAACTTTAAACCTGCCTTGTTTTTCCTCCGTCTTTCATCCTGGCCATCAGCTCTGAGGTCACTGGGGCTGTTTCATATTGCCGTGAGGGACACTAACCAGGATGCCCAAGACTCTCCACAACCACAGCTCCAGCTCCAAAGTTTAAAATAATGGGTCAAGACCCTTTCAACGCTAGCACCGCCTCACAGCTCCGATTAGTGTCCAGTGTCCTTTCCCTGTGTAGTGAATTGAAGTTCCGAGCCCAGCGTGAGGCATGTAGGAGAATCAAGCCAAGCATCCAGCTATAGAGTATTGCTTACAGAATACACTTTGCTGTGGACCACCTCTGGGCTCTGTGCATGGAGTAACCTTGTTTCCATCTCCTCCTTCCTTCCTTCTTCTTCTGTCTTCAAATATAAGTTTATATTCTTCAAATGCTTTTGATACTCTGCTAGGTCCCCCAGCTACTATGTGTGTATATTTTTTCAATCTCCCCTGTTGCCCTATAAGCCAACGTTAATACCCTCAAAAAACCTTCCCTCAGTACCCGGATGCTGTGGGTATTAGCACAATTCCCTCAACCCCGCCCTCCCGTCCCCATTTTTTCTGAGTTTCCAATACAGATTAAAACAATGCTTATCTGATCGGACTGTTATGAGTTTTAAGTGAGTTAATACAGGAACTCCCCAGGATAGGGTAAGTAATTAACAGACATTATTTAGGAGCATTGTTTAACTATCTTACAATTCTGGAAACTGAAGTTCATAGGGTGTTACAACCAGAACAATCAAAATTCAGATCCAACCATGTCTCCAGAGTCGAAGCTGCTCTCTACCACTAGGCACCCCCACCTCCATTTTCTATTCTCATTCAAACGCCCCGCCCTCTCAAATGTCAATCCTCATTTGTGATCCAAGAATACCCTCTGAATGAGGACCATCACAATGGCCCCTGATCAACAGTGTAGAGCTACACACTTAAGACCAAGCTCTTCTGCAGATAATTTCAAATATATGGGATATGATATTCTTTTGTCAGCCGCCTTAACAATTGGTGAGAACCTGGGCCAACAATTTCCCATTGTCTACTTGCACTCAGAGAACTTGGGGGAAGCCCTGCAGGTAGTCCTACCTGTAGTGAAGATTCTTTACACCACAAGGATACAAAACGGACTCGGCAAGGGGAAATGGTACATGGAGTGAACTCGGCAGGAAACGAGGCCAAACTTCCAGGAGCCCTCACTAAGGCGTATCCCTTAAGATGGGCCTGTTTCTATGGCAATACGTTCTGATAGCAAATAGGTAAGAGAGGGTATCAGGGAGTCTCCTTGGAGACTTGGTGCCTAGGTGCTTGCTTGACTGTGGGCCTTTCACACAGACCCTGCCTAGCGTGAAGTGAAATTCCAGCCTGGAGACTCCTTTCCTTTTTCCTTATTCCTTTTGGTACTCTGAAAGTGGGTGTTCCGTCTGAACCAATCCTGATGCAGTTTACACACTGTGGTTTTGGAAAATGCTAGGCACGCTTTAGAAGCAGAAGCTTCTTCGTGTTGACTTGGAGGGGGGTTAGAAAGAGATAAGCATTCACACCAGGGGGTTTATTTTATTTATTTATTGGCTAGAAATAATACAGATGAGCCCTATCCAGTGAGCCAGAGATCAAGCCCAGGCTACCTTCCCGAGCAAGAGGGAAACCCTTAACAGACTGTTCACCCTGCCAGTGCAAGGACTGGAACTGTCACATTTCTCTCCTGAGTCTAAAGCTCACCAACCACTCTATAAATTTTGTAATCACTGTTGATGGCTTGCAATCCTGTTAGTTGGTATCATACATCTACATCTACATCTATATATACATATACATATACATGTACATATACATATACATCTCTCTGTATATATGCTCATCCTACTGATTCTGTTTCTCTGGAGACCCTGATTCCTCCCCAAACCCAGTTTTCCAAGCTATCAGCCAAGCCTAAACCTCAAAAGTTGCTTTTGCGATGGCAGCAACCTTGAGAGAGGGCTCCCTCAGCCCCGCCAGCTGACTCTCTCCTGCACATCACTGACTTTTATGCTAGTAGAAGTCACGTGGTCATGAAACCAGGGAGCAGCTGAGCCCACAGACAATCATGAATGAAGCAGCAGCACAGGAAGGGAACACATGTCAGAGTTGAGGCAGCAGGCACAGACCCTAGAATCCTGACAGACCTTAGAATCCTGGCTTTCCTGAAGAAAGGGAACATTCAACAAAGACTCAGGAGTGTCATGGCTAATTGGGGCGACTGGAGAAGGCCAGAAACTCTTTGCCAGTCCTTAGAGGAAGATGTAGACTTGATTCCCTGTATTCCTCGAGTTGGGCTGGTACCTGTTTAGTGTCACTAGTAGATGATAGCCAGTGTGACATCGTGGAAATTCTAGAAAGGATCTCTAAGAAGCATGATACTTTTGCTTTTCTCCTTGCAGAACCCTTGAATAGCTATGTGGTGGTGACCGAGAGCCCTGCTAAAGAAACTGAGGGGCTGGGGGAGACCAGCCGGTCACAATAGTGCCAGCTGTCCCAGCTGTGGTGACATACTGCTAAGTAAAGCCACCGTGCCTTAGCTAGAAGTCAGCCTCGGAAGAAGCTCTGGGTAAAGACAAGGTCATTGGCACATTGCCCTGCAGGACCCCACCCAGATAAAGGAACCGTGACCAAATAATACACCCAGGTGGCTTGAAGCCAGTAGCTGTGGACCTCCGACTTCACGGCAGGAGGTAACCATGACAGTCTGGCAGCTGGGACAGCCAGAGCACAGCGGCTTCCTTGTGATGGCGGAGCCCAGAGGGAGAAGCATAAGAGCAGAGGGAACAGGGCTGCTCTGATCCTTTTACTGCCAGTTTTCCACTGTTTCGCAACACCGACGTGTGTCACTTCACAGCGAAAACAATCTGTACCCTTCTGAGTTAGGCACTGCCCCAGAATCTCTTCCAGACCTCGTCAGCCCTCAAACCAAGGTCTGTGAGCAGGGAGACCCCAGACACAGTGAGTCATGTTTATCTTCTGAGCGCTGAAGGCCTTGCGCAGACTTAGATCACCACTGACCTGTGGTCTGAAGCTTGTTTCTTCACCGGGAGCCAAAACACAGCGCATAACCTCATCTCCAGCGGAGTTCTCAACACTGGCCCGAGAGTGTCTATGTGTGGGTGCCAAATTTGTGCTGCGACAAATCCTGCAATATAATAATTACCCCACAGCCAGTCCGGCTGATTTATTCTGGACAACACTGCTGAGATCCTTAATTATAGCAGTTAGATCTAGACAGTCATGTTCAGACACTGAATACTTAATTCATGGCATAAGGAGAGAGAATCCACCCACCCATCCACGGAACGACACAGGTGGAACACGTAGCCTGTCACAGACACATTAGAAGGCATGCTTCCTGTACCCTGAGATTGCTTTTACCGTCTCTCCCAAGAGGTGGAAGTCAAAGGAACTCTGGTCAAGGTAACAAATGAGTAACTAGTGTAACAAAGCCGAGGACGGTGAGAAGAGAGTTGAACAGAGGGAGACACCACGGCTGGCCAAAGGAAAGAGAGCCTGGAAAGATTTCTTAAAAGTGTAATCTATCACCTCCCGAGTTTAAAAGCCGCACACGGGTTCTGAGCGGTACGACCTTGTGCAGATCGTAAATTTCCCACATCTTAGTTTGCTTATCTTTTAAAGGGAATGGATTGGGCTAAATGATCCCGAAGACCCTGCCTGCTCTCAAGGCCTGGAAGACATGATTTTTCGTGAGAAGACCCAGCATCCCTAGCCCCCGCCTCCTCCTCTGGCCTCCACCCGCTCACCCGGTCGCCTCTCCCCATTCTCTGAATACAGGAATTGTGATTTCCAGGACAGTTGTGTTCCAGTCCCCGTTCCTGTTTCCTTTCCTGTTTCATTTAGCCCTGAGCCAGGCAGCTTGGAAGTGGGAACCAGTCCCACCCAGGAGTCCTGGCGGGGCCAGCAGCGGCCCGGAGAGCAGGGAAGGAGATTCTGGGCCCCCACACTGCTCCACACTCGCTTTCAGAGTCTCCTCTTGACTTGTCCCCACACTTCCACCCCTGGTTTTCAGGGACTAAGTGCCTTCAATTGCTGAGAATTTTTTTGGGGGGTGGGGGGTGGGGGGTGGGGTATTGACAGTGTACCTTGACTACAGAAGTCTGCAGTAGCCATCGGTGTTCAGTGCTCTTAGTTGGGCCAGCCAGGCCTTCTACCTTTTATCATGAGGAAATGTATTCACTCTTTTTTTTTTTTTTTGGTTTTTTGGCTTTTGGTTTTATCGAGACAGGGTTTCTCTGTATAGCCCTGGCTGTCCTGGAACTCACTCTGTAGACCAGGCTGCCCTCGAACTCAGAAATCCACATGCCTCTGCCTCCCAGAGTGCTGAGATTACAGGCTTGCGCCACCACCGCCCAGCTTGTATTCACTCTTTGAGACTACAATTCTCTCCCTTCCCCTTCCCTACCTACCCCTCCTCCCTCCTCCCCCTTTCTCTCCTCCTCCTTCTTCCCTCTTCCCTCCTCCCCCTCTCCCTCCTCCCTCTTCCCTCCTCCCTCCTCTCCCTCTCCCTCCTCCCCCTCCCCCCTCCCCCTCCCCCTCCCCTCCTCCCTCCTCCCCCTTCCCTCCTCCCTCCTCCCCTCCTTCTTCCCTCCTCCCCTCCCTCCTCCCTCCTTCTTCCCTCCTCCCCTCCCTCCTCCCTCCTCCCCTCCCTCCTCCCTCCTCCCCTCCCTCCTCCCTCCTCCCCTCCTCCCCTCCTCCCCTCCTCCCCTCCTCCCCTCCCTCCTCCCTTCTCCCCTCCCTCCTCCCTTCTCCCCTCCCTCCTCCTTCCCCCTCCCCTCTTCTTCTTCCTCCCCCTCCTCGTTTCTCCATCCTCCCCCCTCCCCTCCCTCCTCCTCCCTTCTCCCCTCCCTCCTCCTCCCTTCTCCCCTCCCTCCTCCTTCCCCCTCCCCTCTCCTCCTTCCTCCCCCCTCCTCTCCCTCCTCGTTCGTCCATCCTCCCCCTCCCCTCCCTCCTCCTTCCTCTGTCCTCCTTTCTCCCTCCTCCCCTTTCCTCCTCCCCCTTCCTCCTCCCCGTCACCTCCCTCCTCTCCCCTCCCTCCTCCCCCTTTCCCTTCTTCCTCCCCTCTCCTCTCCCTGTCTCTCATTCTCTCTCAAGCCCAGTCTCTCTCAGTCTCAATCTGTGTGTGTGTGTGTGTGTGTGTGTATCCCTCCCTTACCCACCAAAAGCTCTATCCCTCCCATGAGTATATATGGGAAGCACAAAATGCACTCTTGGTGGGTCATTTTTAAATGTATTTAAAGAGGACAGGAGGCTGCAGAGGGGCTGGACATGGGTCAGAAGGAGTTAGGGGAGTCAGGTGGGTGAAACCGATCCAAGTCCATCATACGTGAGGATGAAATTCTGCAAGGATTAACAACAACCTTATATTAAATAAAAAAGAGCTCTACCACGAAACTGTATTTTCCCACTACAAACACCAAATATTCTGATGTCTTTTTCTGACACTTCCAAGCCCCCAGAATTGTGAGGACTAACCTGGGTTTTATACCTCGGACTAAGCTGGTAGGGGGAGGGGGGAGGAGGCGGTGGTATCACATGTACCAAGGTGTGGATGTGGAGGCCAGGGGGCAACTTAGGGAGTCCGTCCTTTCCTTGCACAACATGGGTTCCAGGGATTGGACACAGATGGCAAGCACCTTGGCCCTCTGATCCAACCCATGAGCCTCCGGTCTACCCCAGGAGCCAGTCTTTTCCTTCTTCTTAGGCAGCAACTCACAGCGGCCCCCACTCACCCTATGACGGTAAGGTTTCCTCTGAGTTTTGTTATCTCTACCTGCCTTGGACCACCACTGGCCACTCATGAGGGCAGGAAACACCTCTCTCTCTCTCTCTCTCTCTCTCTCTCTCTCTCTCTCTCTCTCAAGCTTATCACAAAAGCAGACAAACAACAAATGCTCGCCGAAGAATTAAATGGGCACATAAATCAATTAGCCATTGCCATACATGTGAGTTCTTTTATGCGATTCATCGTCAACGGGTCAGAAGAGTCCTCAGGCTCCAGCTAAACAGCTGTCCTAAATCTCCTGCATCCTGGAGCTGTGCTTCACTGTAGGGCTGGCCTCCTTGCTCTTCTGGGAATGATCCCTTTGCTCCTGAGTTGACTGCTCCTTCCTTTATTGTCCCCCCCTTTCCTCTTTCCATCTAAAGCATAGAGATACAGACACTCAGAATCACACACACACACACACACACACACACACACACACACACAGACGTGTACCTGCACACACACACTTACACATGTATACTTGCACACACCTGCACAGACATGTGTACACACATAACACAAAGAGAGAGAGAGAGAGACAGAGAGACAGAGACAGAGACAGAGACAGAGACAGAGACAGAGAGACAGAGAGGGGGAGAAGGGGGAGGGGAAAGAGAGGAGGAGGGAGAGGAAGAGTTAAACTTACACATACCAGAAGACCTGGCTGTGAATTACCTGGGGATTCTGATTAGGGTGTTTTTTTGTTTGTTTGTTTGTTTGTTTTGTTTTTTTTGTTGCCACCTAAGACTTGTTGGCCAAGTCGTGGTGAAATTTAGCAATGTGGTGAGAGCAGAAAAAATCCTAGAATCAGGGATAAGCAGTGCCCTGGTGAAGTCCGAGGCCACTAGCCCAGCTGACAGTTTGCTGAAGACGGCAGACATTTCTTAAAATGGACCTTGGCAGGGGCAATGGGTGTCTCAGAGCAAACATCAGCTTCCTCGCTGTTAGATGGGGTGTGTTGTGGGGGTAGCCCCTCACTTTCCCAGTCACAGTACATTTCCTCTGCCGTGATAAGTGACCTCTTTTTATTTCCTTGCAAACTAGATTATAACCCCTCTAAAATGAAACACCTCGCTTCTAATACTTTCATGGAACCGGGCGGACAGCTGTTGAATTGGCCTGCCCAAGCTCCATCGCTCCTTATTCTGATAACGGTCCACCAGGGTCATGGCGGAGGACAGCTCACTCCCTGCCGGCCTCTGGGGCAGCCTCAGGACTCAAGCCGGGTCAGACACCCTCACCCCAGAAAGAATCACACCCTCAAAAGAGTGTCAATAACATGAAAATCGTACGCGTGCTTTGATTCCCACTGCAGTGACCCCATAGCTGCTCACACACCTGTACGGAGACTAGGAATTTATGTGATCTTTTCTACTCTGGGAGCTAATCCTGGGCTTTTCTTTCTCTTTTCTTGTTCCTTCTAAAGCCTTTCAATATAGGTGTTTCTTTTGTCTTTCATAAAATGCCTAGCAGACACAGTGGAAGGGGAGATGGCCCTGAGATGTCACGGATGAAATTCTGTGACCTTGTTTTAGTCATCATTCGATCTATTTGGGGAATCCCTAATGCTTCCCAGAAGCACACGTGCTATAAGGCACAGTTCGAGCTTGGCATTATTGGGAAGTGGCAGAACCCTGTAGCCAGTGGCCCTCGACCTATGGATCGCAACCGACAGAAAACACGCATTTCCGATGGTCTTAGGAACTAAGACACTGTTCAGTAGCAAAAGTATAGTTATGAAGTAGCAATAAAAATAATTTTATGGTTGGGGTCACCGCAGCATGAGGAAGTAATCTATTAAAGGACTGCAAGCGTTAGGAAGGTTAAGGGGCTCTGCTTCAAGTGGTTGCAGAGGAAGCTTCTGTACATTTGATTAGGACAAAAAGGCATAGCTATCATTAATAATTTGATTAACAAATCATAAACTTTCAAAATGCTTGAGCTCTTAAATTAATCTCTGATGAGTGTACCATGTAATTTGCTTTTAATATATTTTTTATTAATTCTTTGGGAATTTCATGTGTGCATACAGTGCATTTTGATCATATACACCCCTCCGCACTTGCCCCTAATTATTCCCAGATTCCTCTCACCCCTCAAATTCTTATCCTTTTTTTATTGAATCTTTTTTTTTTCATATAACACATTTTGGTCATGTTTTCTCCTTTTCCAGTTCCTCCAAAATCCTCCACATCTCCCTCACCCAATGATATGTTCGTTCTCTCTCTCTCTCTCTCTCTCTCTCTCTCTCTCTCTCTCTCTCAAACTGAAACAAAACAAAACAAAAACAAGGCGCGAGTGTGCACTCACACATACACACACACACCACACACACCACACACACCACACACACCACACACACCACACACACCACACACACCACACACACCACACACACCACACACACCACAAAAATCGAAATCAAAATAAACAAGCAAAATATATCTAGTAAGACAAAAACTGCCAAGGCAAAGCAAAATAAGACAAAAAGTCTAACAAAATACCACTGATGTCCTTTTGCATGGGCCATGGCCTTCCCTGAAATGTCATTAATACCCAGCGGGAATCCACTGGAGAAAACCGATCTTTCTTTGGCCAGGAGTTATCAACTGCAGATAGCCAGGAGTTATCAATTACAGATAGCATCTTGATTAGGGGTTGGAGTCTGTGCCCACCTCCTCTCTCAGACTGGGACACCTCTGGCTTGAACCTGCACAGGTCCCACACATGCTGCCCCAGTCTTTGTGAGTGCATATATGAATCCGACCTGGTCTGTCTGGATGACACTGTTTCCTCGGAGTCCTCTATCCCGTTTGGGTCTTCCCACCTTCCCACCTCCTCTTCCGCATAGCTTTCTGGGTCTTCAGGGGAGGGATTTGAAGACTCAGGACCGAGTGCTCCAAAGTCTCCTACTCTCTGCACAATGTCAAGTTGTGGGTCTCTATGTTAGTTCCCATCCACTGACAGAGCCGTGAGGAACTCTGATCTATGAGAATGGCAGGAAGCCATTAGGAGTCAGTTGATGGCCCTTTAGCAGATTAATAGTTGGTAGGTTCTAGTAGCAAACAGTGCTGAGCTGGTATCTGCAGTCTCTTAGAATTAGTAGAAGAGCTGCGCAGGACCCTCCGGTTTTCAGAGTCTCCACCGAGAAGTCAGGGGTTATCCTAATAGCTTTGCCTTTATAAGTTATTCATTCCTTTTTTTCATTTTTCCTTGCAACTTTTAATATTCTTTATTTGTTTGTACACTTAGTGGGTTTTATTATTATATGTTGTGGGGAGTTTCTTGTCTGGCCCTGTATATCTGGTGTTCTGTATGCTCTTATACCTTGATTGACACCTTCTTTATGTTAGAGAAATTTTCTCCTATGGTTTTTGTTAAAAATATTTTCTGTGCCTTTGGTCTGGATTTCTTTTCGTGTCTCTATCCCTATTGTTTGTAGATTTGGTATTTTCAGAGTGTCCCCAATTTTCTGGATGTTTGCGCCTGGATTTTTTTACACAATTAAACATTTTCTTTAACTGAGGTATCCATGTCTTCTACCTTGTCTTTAATTCTCTTTTCCATGTCCTGTGTTCTGTTTGTGAGGCTTACCTCTGAGGTTTTAATTTGACAGCCTTAATTTTTTTATTGCCAGTTTTTGTGTGCTCATGGTGTGTGTGTGTGTGTGTGTGTGTGTGTGTGTGTGTGTGTATAACTCATAGATGGACTGTCAGCCATAGAAGCCTAGAACATGGTGGACATACTGGGGGACACCCTTAAAGCGAACTGACTCTGTCTTCCAGAAGCTCGCAGCTGTCACTAGCTCCTCAGCTAGAGGTGGGGGCTCATGATCTCCATTGCACTCTGGAAGGAGTGTTGATGGTTGCTAGAATGTTGCCTCCACAAAGGCAGCCATTTTTCTTCCTGTTCATTAGTGCATCTTTATAACTCCTTGTATCTATGACTAGTTACAGTGTATCTGTAACTAGTTCACTGGTGTATTATAACTACTTCCTGGCATAGAGTAACAATAGCTATCCCTGCTGATGAGTGAATAAACTAATGTTACAAAAAAGGTGGTTTCTTGGTGGACACAGTAGTTATTTATCCCTCACATTTACTATCTAGATAATTTAATCTTTACTGGAAAATACCAAAAAAAAAAAAAAAGAGCATTATATAAAGTTATGCTTTTAAAAAGCCTTTCCCTTACTCTTGGTTGGAAAACTGTGTTGTATACTAATTCTAGATAAAGTGGTATGTGCTTTCCTTATAAAATCTTCACAGAAGCAGATTTGGAACAATTCTCTCACTGCCCAACACCAAGTGATCATATCTGAAATCATTCACCTCCTAGGAACACTACCCAGACTCAGCACAGTGTAGTCAGACATACATATATGCATCTCTGTGTATGTGATATATATGCATATTTACATATATATACACATAACAGCAACATATATATATACATATATATATATGTATACACACACACACACACACACACACACATACACATATATATATATATATATATATATATATATGTAATAATTAGAGGGGAAAGGCCATCAGTTTGAGAGTGGATGAGAGGAAGGCAGGAAAGGAGTGATGGGAATAAAGGGGAGGGGAAAAGTAGTGTAATTATGTTTTAATTAAAATAAACATGAAAGTTTATGGGAAGAAAGAAAAACTTTTGGAAAACATAGAGCGCTTGCCAACCATGTGTAAAACCCTGGGTTTGGTCCCCAGCAGTGGGGCAAGGGGGTATTTTCAGTCCATACACCACACCCCTTGTCATTTAAGTCTGCAGGACCTTTGTATAGGGCAAGCAAAGTGTGTTCCCTAAATTTACCATGTGACTTGCTCTGGCCAATGGACTACAAGAAGATGCTTGCTTGTACCTCTGTGGTTTAAAGTGAACCATTCGGGCAAGTCCCTGTGAAGCATTCACTCCAGAATGAGCTAGATGAAGCCAACTTGGACATATCCATTGAGCAAGATGAAATCTCTCTGCCTATGTTCACACCCTCCCTGGAGGCAGGCAGGGAGGGGAAGGGGGCATTCAGAAAGGGAGAAAGAGAGACAGAGAAAAAAACAAACAGAGGGAAAGAGAGGCAGAGAGAGAAGCAGAGAGACAAAGAGAGACAGAGACAGAGAGGGGACAGAAAGAGACAGTGAGAGGGAGACAGAGAGATGGAGAGAGGGAGACAAAGAGAGACAGACAGGGGGAGACAGAAAGAGACAGAGGGGAGACAGAAAGAGACAGAGCGAGACTATTTGCAGTCACAAGCAACCGAGAGTCAATATCATTTGCTACCTAGAATTAGAATACTTTTATAAAATAATTGACTAATAGCATTTCAAATAAAGTGTATCATAGTAGTTGCCCTCCTAGCTGGAACTGAAAATAGAAAGAAACGTCTATCTGCCATTAAACCAGCCTTGGAGGGCATTTTGTAGTCCTTAAATTTTTTTTTCCTTGAAAACCCCAAAGTGAGTCTTGTTTTCTAAAGGAAATCTCATTTAAAATGCTGTTCTTATGAAGACAAAACGGTCATGCCCTGAAAAAGCATGAGAGAGGAAGTGAGTCCTGTCTGAGCCGCAGCGCCTCCGCCCTCGGGTGAGCCACCCAAGTCTGGTAACCGGAATTTTCCAGTAGGAGCCTGGGCACAAGGAGGGGGCAGCGTTAGCCACTTTCTGATCTAGTGTTAGATTTTCCATCCTTCTTTAGGACTGGAATAGAAATAGGGTAGAAGTATTCTATTGGTGAATGGAAATAAGAACTTAGAAAGATATTTTTAAAACACCCCATGCAAATAAATTTTTTAAAAAATGGGGGAAAAACAATGTAAGCCCCAGATCAAACCTAGCCAGAATGGTAGGCCAGGGAGCTCATTCTGCCGAACAGCATATGAACACTTTGCTTTGATTAATACTAATACTAATACTAATACTAATACTAATACTAATACTAATGCTAATGCTAATGCTAATGCTAATGCTAATGCTAATGCTAATGCTAATGCTAATATTAATACTAATGCTAATGCTAATGCTAATACTAATGCTATTGCTAATGCTAATACTAAGGCTACTACTACTACTACTAATAATAATAATAATATAAACTAAGCATGGAAGAGCACCATTTTTGGTTATATGACTAAGCCCTATGAAATCAGAGTGAGCAGAAAGCCCGTTGAGAATTAAATGTGCCTCACACGGTTCCTCAAGCGCTCTCCAGCCTTCAGCTTGTGCTCGACATTAGCCTCATCCGCTGGCCTGAGAGCTGCTTCTGTAAGAATGATGAACTAGCCGACCAAGATTTGCTCTCTGGTTATGTCCAACAAGCCTGTGGGCAGGAGCGGAGCCAGAGAAATGATTGCCCTCCTGAGTGCAAACTCCCGGGGAGGGGGATTCCTTTTGAGTTCTTTTTTTTTTTTTTTTTAAGTTTCTTTGTTTTTTGTTTTTGTTTTTTGTTTTGTTTTGTTTTTTAACTCCTCTTTAAGAAAGACGCTCTGTCTCAGATCTGTGTCTGGTGTTTTCCCGATCACTCTCCACAGCTGGCCTCTGCAGCCAGCAATCGACTACAGTGATCTGCTTTGTTCCGCCCAGGAGTCCTGTCATCTCTCCGGGCAGGGAGAATCACCAATGGCGTCTCACTTCAACAAATTAGCCACAGTGTTTACACTGCAGGTCCTGGGGCTGGGCTCTCTTGTGTTCCCAGAAATTCCCAGGATTCTAATGTTTTTCCAAGTGGGAGGGTTTTGACGCCATGCATTTTATTTCTCTGGCTTAGCATATATGGTTCCTTATGATCCTCGATGAATACTTTAAGCCAGAGTCACAGAAACACACACACACACACACACACACACACACACACACACCACTACACACACACACACACACACACATCACACACCACACACTACACACATACCACACCATACACATACACACCACAAACACCACCCCCCCCACACACATACATACACATCACACACACACCACACTACACACACACCACACCATACACACACATACTACAAACACTATACACACACATCACACACATATATACACACATACACACACAGATACACACACACACACACCCCACACACCCCACTACACACACACACACACACCACACACCACACACTACACACATACCACACCATACACATCCACACCACAAACACCACACCCCCCCACATACATACACATCAGACACATATCACACTACACACACACACACCACATTACACACACACCACACTACACACACACCACACCATACACACACATACTACAAACACTATACACACACATCACACACATATACACACATAACACACACAGATACACACACATAAACCACACACACACACACACACACACACACACACTCATGTACACACATCACACACCACACCACAGTACACTACAAACACACTCACAGAGAGAAAGAAAGAGGCCGAGAGACAGAGAGAGAAGATAATAAAGAAAGCATGGTACAGTACAGAATGCTTCTAAGAGTCAGGATGAGACTGAGTCCTAGCTCTGTTTCAGGTAGGTTGGCTCTCACTTCCAGTTTAAAGTCTGCAGTGACGGCCAGGCTGGATAGTCCTAGCATTTCCCTCAGCTTAGCATCCTCTTCCCTTGGGTTTCTAACTGGTAGCCAAATTGGAATGGATTTTCTTAAGGCAAGGCAGTAGGAAGCACTATCACCCCAAGCAGAAGAATCTCTCTCATGAGGGCAGTCTGAGTTTCCTCAAGGATCCACCAACCCCCTGCCTCAGATTCCACACAAGAGAGTGGAGGTTACAACTATGCCACTGCTGGGTTTTGTTAGTTGGTAGCAGTCTTCTCATAGAGCTCTACCTAGCTTGTTGTCTTAGCATTTAAAGAGTTCCTATTTTAGGGCTGGGGGTAAGACAATAAATAATACAAAAAAAAAATCATAGTTAGGAGTAAATACCACCCCAAAGTTCCTTTTAAGGCCAGCAGTCAATGTGTAGGAGGAGCGAGCAGATTTTTTTTTTTTTTTTTTAAAGCTGATCTGCTCAGTGTCTAATTACATCTGTCACTTTCATTGACCCCACTCCCGGCCTGATATGGTCTCTCTCTCCCCGCCCCTCTCTCTGAAGTCACATAGCCGTGTTTTCAGATCAGTTTCAAGCCCATCTGTGTATTTTCTGTGTGGCATGTCTCTTTCACGTGACAGTTCAAAAATTACCCAGAGAAACACTCAAGCCTCTCCAGACCACACAGCCCTGCAGACCAGAGACTGCACAGGTCCTTTCTGTTCTCTCCTCCCTGGGGTCTTCTGTTGAATTCCCCGCCATCTCTCAAGGCCACACTCCAACCTTTCCCCTTCCAGGAAGGCTTCCTCAATCCCTTTCCGATCAGACCTAATCCCTCCATGCCTTCTACTCCCTGGGGGCTTTGTACCTTTATTATTTTAGCACTTACTTACCAGGGTCTGTCTTACATTAAAGTTATTTCATGCACATGTCTCTCCTATGGCATTGTGGGCTTCCGGCGGGTAGAGACATGGTTTATTTTCTTTTCTGCCATGTGCAGCATCCAGCAAGATGCTTTGTACACAGTGGGAACTTAAAAGTGTCCCGTGAATTGTGGGGGCACAGAACACGTGAGACAGGGATCTCATTTGTTCCTCTGTTTCCCATATTAGCAAGAGGCTTTCTTCCCCCAATGGAATAAAACACTTGACATTGTTGGATTCCTTATAAATGCATTAAACAAGGCAAAAATAGTAAGGAAGAAACCAATTAGCCCTGCCATTTGTTCAATACACTGTTAAAATATATTCAGGCCATTTCGTCAATGTCAAGAATGAAATTTGCCAGAGTATTCATTTGAAAGTAAATGCTTCTTTCATTCGTCCAATGAATTCATTCATAACAAGTCTGTGCATGCTTTAATTTGAAAGGAATGCATACTTTTAATGAAACACTCAGAGTATTTAATTAATCATTTACAAAAAGCCATAAAAGACATGAAAAGCCATCTTTTCACGTATGTGACTGCTTCCTAGTATAATAAACTTTTCTAGCTTTAAGGCAGAGCTATTGTAATTCCTGTTAAAATATTTTGTATTTGTCCATTTTACCATCCCCAGTCCTCTCTGCCTCTCATGTATATATGTGTGTGTCTGTGTGTTGTGTGTGTGTGTCTGTCTGTCTGTCTCTTGTTTGATCAGTGAAACCAAATTAAAGACTACTCAGATGATTTTGGTCTAGCTTTCTCTGTTCTCCTTTGCTTCTGCTTTTCCTACATTTGATACAATGGCTTCTCTTACATGTACTTCCTTTTAAAAAAGATTTAAGTGTGTTTGTGTGTATGTGTGTGTGTGTGTGTGTTACAGAGAGAGAGAGAGAGTGCTAGCTCACACACCTGAGTGTGTTATGTACCACATGTGTGCAGATTGCCCTGTAGGCCAGATGATGGTATTACATCCCCTGGAACTAGAATTAGAGATCATTTTGAGCAGTCATGGTGACTAAGAACTGAACCTAGGTCCCCTTCAAGAGCAGTGAATGCTCTTGAACACTGAGCCATCTCTCTTGCCCCCATATACACTTCTTAAACCTCATAGATGTGTAGAAAACTGTGGTATCTTGCTTTTTTTTTTTTTTTTTTGGTTCCACTGTTGCTTATTCTGGATTTTGTGACGTTCCCTAAGATACAACCGTCTTTAGATAAACTGCATTCTCTGGGGTAGATGAAGTAAAGAAATATTCTTACTTTTACAACAATTGGGCTCTTTCTCCTTCCTGGGCTATTATAAAATGGTGCTTGTTAACATGACCCAGTGTTCCATCTGCTTACACCTCCGTGGAGAAGGAAAGGTCAGACATTTACATCAAACCTCTGACCAGAGCCGCTCACTGCCATTTGTGGCAAATCGTTGTCCACAAATTATTAAAGTATCGTGAAGCAGACGATGATCTAAAATGGCTGACACCTTGGAGAGAAATATCATTGATCCGGCAATAGAACCACATACTAGAGCTTCCCCAGAGGAAACAAAAACAAAAGTTAAAATAACCTCTGGAATGTGGGGCAATGGGCAAGGACCTGCAAGCAGAGTTATGGGAGACTGACATATGGAAGAGTAAAGCAGAAATGTCTGGTATCCTTTCCGGTTCCTGTCATGTGATTTTTCTGGAAGCCGTCTTACGAGAGGATGTGTTGCTAAGGTGAACACCCAACAGACAGACAGTTTGGAAACCCAACAGACAGACAGTGAATGGCATTGTTCATTCGCCTTGCAACGCCTTGCTGGTCCTTGTTGATCTTCACTTGTTTTGACTTTGTAGAAAGAAAAGCGCCAAAGACCTTCTCGCGTGGTATTCTGGCCGCTTCTGGCCACTTCCACGGACTTGTGCTGACTCAGAGGAGCCTTGTGGTTTCTTTTGGATCAAGCTACCGCAACCGATTTGTGTTTGGTGTTTGCTGATTGGACTGGACTGCTGCTACTGATTCCTGTTTGATGTTTTGGACTGTTTAAATTTGAATCTCCTTGTAATGTTTGAAACAAATTATTTAATCCTTATGTACTTAATCCACTTGTAGGCCTCAGCCAGTTAATATCTCCCTTTAATTTTTGAAAATCATTAAGAGTTTGTAATTGATCCCTACAGACCTATACTTTTTGTATTTTTTTTTCCTGGAGCAATCTGTAACTCCCAGGATGGCAGAATTCTTTGTGTTACCTTAAACATATTCTCTAAAACATCTTTGTCAGAATCAGGCAACAGAGTGTCATCCATATAATGATAAATGATAAAGGACATTGCTTATGAGTTATTTCTAATGATTGTTGCACATATATTGACATAAAGTAGACTATTTAACATTCCCCATGAAATGAGCTTCCTTCCAATGGTATCTCTTTAATAGAACCCTGTTGTTTAGAGTAGGTACTGAGAAGGCAAACCTTTCCCTATCTTGCTCATGGAAGGGTAGGGTGAAAAAGCAATCTTTCAAGTCAATTACAATTATAGGCCATAGTCTCAGTAACAAAGAAGACCAAGCTTCCAAAGAAGTAAAGGAAGTCCAGGTTATAAAGGACTCATTGGTTGAATTAGTCTATTAACTGCTCTTAAATCTATTACCATTCTCCATTTACCTGATTTCTTTCTTACAACAAACAGAATTTCATGGACTGGTAGATGTTTCTATGTATCAAGCCTCCAGCTGTTTTTATACCAGGTATTCAAATACCTGCAATTTTTCTTTTATTATGGGCTCTTTCCATTGAAGTCTGTTTAATAATCATTTTAGAGGCAAAGCTTTTGGTATGTCAGCAGAGGAGTCTGGTCTTCAATGGGTGAGAATAAAACAGTAGACTTAAGACTTGTATTTCCCTGGCTGTGATGAGATTACCTGCCAGAAAAGAGTCTTTTTATTGAGGGTTCTTTTCCAATAGATGGAGAGGACAATTTAAAAAAAGAGCTTGGTGCAAAAATTAAGGAAACTAAAGAAGTCTGAGAGAGGGGCAGGGGGGGAAAGGAAATATCATTCTTGGCAGGGTAGGGCAGCATGTGGATCATTCTTGAGCCATCTCCTTCCCAACCTGATACCACAGTGCCTTTTACTGTTATGCCCATGTTATATATTACCAACCATGTGTGACCTGACCAATCATGGGTCACCCTTTCCCCTCTTCGGCTGATACTAATTGTATGAAAACTCTCTTTGGAGGTGGATTTTTATCACATCCTTATTTAGCAGCCAGGGGGTAAACAAAGA
Organism: Apodemus agrarius; assembly: GCA_964023405.1. Taxonomy (NCBI): domain Eukaryota; kingdom Metazoa; phylum Chordata; class Mammalia; order Rodentia; family Muridae; genus Apodemus; species Apodemus agrarius. The sequence goes on along the minus strand of OZ030026.1, from coordinate 10,224,738 downwards.
CTGGCATATCAAAGTGCTTTGAGGCCTGTCTCCTCTAAGCTTATATCACACATCATTTACCACAATAAAACAGCAAAGGCATTGGGCAGGACTCTGTTGTACAGAAGCATCCTCATAACCTTTAGTGAAGAAAAAAAAAAGCCACAATGAAGTGTTGCACAGTGTGAGCTTTTACCATTACTAGCCAATTGCTGCATTCAGTCCCCAGCAACCCGTGGCAACCCTGTGGGCAGGGTAGCTGTGGGACATTGTTTTGCCATCAGGGGTTTCTGAAGAGCTGCCAAGCCTGTTGACGTAGGGCAAACTACTTTCTGACTCAATTTTTCATCTGTAAGTGGAGATAACAGTAGCATTCATTTCACAGGATGACTGGACAGTCAGGTAGGTTAATTTTTGTGAAGAGATTAGAACAGTGTGCGACTCCTAGTAGACTGTGTACAGTGTACATGAAACACATACAGCAGCATGTACCTTAACTGAAATATGACAGTCAAATCGGAAGACTGTCTAACATGGATTGAGAGGCTGGGCTGGAGACTCTCCTCCTACTATTTCCCACCAGCTGAGGGCCCCTTCCCACCTCTTCCCTTCTTGTGTTTGTTTTGTTCAGCTGGGAAGACCACCAAGCAGGAGCTCTTCTCTATTGCACAGTGAGTGCTTGATAAATATTTATACTAGAAATAATAATGATGTATATGGAAAAGAATCACTCCATCATCTTGGGGTTGGAGTCACTGCCAAGGAGCAGATGACTTCAAGCCACTGGGCTGTGCTCCATGGTAGATTAGGAGAGGAAGTGAAAAACTCAACTTGTTTGGGGATTTATGATGAGAAATAGTTCGAGAAACCAAAGTCCCTTGGATGCAACCCAGCTTGGTAATCCCACTTGGATACATATTTGGAGGTTTTATCATAAATACAAAAGGAAAAAAAAATCCTCACATAGCCTGAGAGACTCAAAGTGTATGTATGGAATGGAATTCTTCCCCACCTCCTACCCCGTGGGGATGGTGAGCAGACTGTAAGGAGAGAAGCTCTCGTCCTAGGACATCTCCTCAACCACACACATCCATAAGCATTTTCTGCACCTGTGCAGACTCTAAATATGGACCAGTGACAGGCACAATCTCCACTGTCACCTAGCAGCTGACCTTTCTTTCTGCCAATCCCTACACCCAGTTTTCTATAGACTCCACCACGTTTTATTACTTCCCCAACCCTGCCCCCTGATTCTGCCGGAGCCTTGTACAGCATTCTTATTCTAGGCTTCTGTTGCTATGATATTGATGAGAGACCAAAAGCAGCTTGGGGAGAAGAGAGTTTTCTTACTCTCAACTCTTCGGCTGCACTACAGATTATCATCAAAATAATTCAAGGCAGGAACCTGGAGACAGAAACGGAAGCAGAGGCCATGGAGGAACACTGCTTGCTCCTCATGCCTCCTCGGGCTGCTTTCTTACACCATCCAAGACCACCTGCCCAGGGGAGACATTTGTCCCCAGTGATCTGTGGGGACATATCAATCATTAATCATGAAAACACCCCACAGACTTGCCAATAGGCAACTCTTATGAAGGCATTGTCTCAGTCGAGACTCCCTCCTCCAAATGACTCAACTTGTGTCAAGTTGACATAGAAACAACCAACACAACCTGCACAATGGCTATCCTCACATCTTCATCCTCCCTAGTCATCGTTGCAGCTGCTGGCCCTGCCAGGGAGTTCTCATCGCAGCAACATTTGTTCCACCAGTTGCCTATTCCAACATGGCTTCTGCCCTTTTATTTACATTCGTTATTTATTTGTGTGTGTGTGTATGGGGGGGGTGCATACGTCATGGTACACTTGTGGAGGTCAGTAGACAACTTGTCAGAGGTGACACTCTCTCACCGTCTCGCAAGTCTCGGGAATGAAACTCAAATGATGAGCCTTGGTACCCCACTGAGCTATTGCCCCAGACCCCTCCCCGATTTTTAGCTAGGCTTTCGTCTAAAAACCTAATAGCAATTCAGTTGTTCAATATTGCCAGACTCGTTGACACATAGATGTTGCCCAGGGGGACGCCGGATGAGACAGAAAGAGAAGTATCATAGGAAACCTCTTACATATGTCCATGAAAGAAAGGAGACATGCCAATATCATCCATTTCCTCCCTCTCAGATGGAATGGCTAACATGTTCCCAAACATGTGAGGCCGTGGGATGGCATTCACATGCTGAGATGGCTTCAACAAATTTAGAAGCTTCATCTGTAGCATCTCTGGACTTTACAGATAACATGGACCATCACCTTCCAAGACTGCCTGTTTCACGTGAGAGATAACTAGTATTTTCTCTTGCCTAGGCCACTACTTTTGCTGATGTTTTTCCCAACACATATAACCGAATTTAATCCTAAAATAAAACGTAATCATGATTTGTATTAATTAACCTATTCATGTGGTAATACCCACTCTGTTTTATACCTTTTTATTTATTGAAAGAATGTGTTTATTTTCAATTAGTCAGTTTTGTGTTAGCATACAATTTCAGATCCATGGTAAGATGGATCCCACCGAGTACCCTTCCATATTGTAATGGTCTCTATAAGCTTTTCCCAGGGAGTGGCACTATTAGGAGGTGTAGCCTTGTTGGAGTAGGTGTGTCACTGTGGGTGTGGGCTTAAGACCTTCACCCTAGTTGCCTGGAAGTCAGTCTTTTACTAGCAGCCTTCAGATGAAGATGTAGAACTCTCAGCTCCTCCTGTACCACGCCTGCCTGGATGCTGCCATGTTTCTGCCTTGATGACAATGGACTGAACCTCTGAGCCTGTAAGCCAACCTCAATTAGATGTTGTCTTTTATAGAACTTGCATTGGTCATGGTGTCTGTTCACAGCAGTCAAACCCTAACTAAGACACATATACACAAATCCGACCCCTCCCATCAATGACGCCCTCTACATGTTGCTAAACTTGATAAAGTAACACTGGCACATGATTATCAACCCAGGTCTATGGCTCCCCTTATGACCCACGCACTTGGACTGTGATTCTGTGGGGCTTGACAGATGTGTAATGACATGTAGCTACCCTCATAGTGTCATGTAGAACAACTGACTGTCCCACGAATCCCTGTGCCCCTCCAACTTCTCTCTCTTTTTCTTTCTCTTAGCTTTTGGTAACCATGGTCTTTCTAAATGTCCGTATCCTTAATGTGCACATTCTTGAAACTACATAGTTCATAGCCTTTTCTGTGATGAAGTAGCTTCCTTGGCTTAGTGATTTAGATGTCTCTAAGTTTCCTCCATACCCTTTTGGCTCATTCCTATCCAATAGAGGGGTCTGCCTCAGTTTATCTTATTAGTCATCCTGGTTGTTTCCAGGTTTGGTCAATTATAAATAAAGCTACCATGAACGTTGGAGTGGACGTAAGCTCGTAACTTATTTAGGAAAATACTAACAAACATGGCTGCAGGATGGTAAAAAGCACATCTAGTTTTGTAAGAAACTGCCTCAGAGGTCTCTCCCTGAGCAACAGTACCGCCCGTTGCATCCTCACGAAGAACTAATGCGATTATCCACGGCTCCACCGCCTTGCCAGCACTTGGAGTTTTGGATGTAGGCCAGTCTAGTGGATATGCGGTGGAATCTCACTGTTGTTTGAAGACGCAGCTCCATGAGGATGAGTGAGGTCAAGCACCTTCCTCTAATCTTTGAAAGAATAATGTCTTCTTCCGTGGTGTGAAGGTTAACATTGGCCTCGCTTCGAAGAGGGCACAAGAAACATGGCCGTGCCTGCAGTCCTTCCTAAGCGGAAGGACACTGCGCCACAGTTTGGCTCCTGAGCCATGATGTTAGCGGACACCCTGCTGCTGAGTTTGAGGACTTTTGCTCTGTCTATTTCACGGGAACCAAGACTTTTTTTTTTTTTTTTTTAACACTTCGAGGAGTGGTTACATCTGGCCTTGTCTGTGTTACTGTAGAAAGATGACATTTGGGAAATTAACATTTGGCATGAAAGAAAAGCCTGCTCCATACTGGGCAGGCTTGGCTGCCTGATGTGAGGCATACTGGTCAAGGCCAGTCTTGCTTATCCGAGGGAAAAAAAAAATCCTTTACAGACAACACAATAAACACCACCCCACAAACACCAAACTGATGACACAAATCACTGCAGGTCCTTCATACAATAGAGCCACACTACACATGCTCAGAAGGCCCTCAGAGAGTACCACACATTTCTGGAAGGCTTGTACACACTTCAGGCCTGGGTGGTAAATGCTTGACCTACAGAAAAGCTGATCTTTGTCAGTACTGAATTTTGACTCTGTGCTCAAAGTCCAGCATGTTCTGACTATTTACCCCAAAACTTGATAAATGTAAAAGAATAAAAGCAACAGTTTTCATATGAACTAAGTTACAAAGTCACACACCACAACACCCTAGTCTTATAAAACTGAGCAAAACTCTTCCAAAGGGAAATTGGGATAGGAACTTTTATTTGTTTGTTTGTTTGCTTGCTTGTTTAAAAACTTCATTTGTGTGTGTTGTATATGTGCCGGTATGTGGGTGAATGTGTATGTGTGTTTGTACATGTGCAGGTGTGTGGGTGAATGTGTATGTTTGTATATGTGCAGATGTGTAGGTGAATACATATGTGTGCTTGTATATGTACATATGTATGGGTAAATGTCTATGTGTGTTTGTATATGTGCAGATGTATAGGTGAATGTGTATGTGTATGTGTGTTTGTGTATATGCAGGTGTGTGGGTGAATATGTATGTGTGTTTCTATATGTGCAGGTGTGTGGGTGAATGTCTATGTGTGTTTGTATATGTGCAGGTGTGTGTGTGTGTGTGTGTGTGGTGAATGCGTATGTGTGTTTGTGCATGTGGATATCATATAGCTGCCACATCTGGCCTTATATGTTGATGCTTCGCAAGTTCTTTACGAACTGAGCTATAGTCTCATCTCTAGACAGAAACTTTAAAAATAATTTTTAAGAGCCGGGCGGTGGTGGCGCACGCCTTTAATCCCAGCACTTGGGAGGCAGAGGCAGGTGGATTTCTGAGTTCGAGGCCAGCCTGGTCTACAGAGCTAGTTCCAGGACAGCCAGGGCTACACAGAGAAACCCTGTCTCAAAAAACCAAAAATAATAATAATAATAATAATAATAATAATAATTTTTAAAATACCGTTATGGGTATGTTTTCATAGACTCCCTCCCCTACAACCAGCATAGGCTCTTGCCAAGGCTACGGGTTTCCATCCTCAACCTGATGGTAAGAACTTACTGCTGAACTCGCCTCTTACGTCATAGAACACGGAAGAATCTAACTGGTGTTGTATGAAATATTAAAAAAAAATAATCCACGCTACACCAGCAATGCACTGGTGGGCTGGCCAGCCTGTTCTCATCTCGACAGACTCTCTGACCCAGAGTCCAAAATCTCTCCAGCCAACTAGCTAAGGTCCCATGGCGGGTCGCTGCCATGCCCGCCCCAGGTTCTGCTATCATGTCTTTCTCTCTGGAACCCCGGTGAGTCGCTGCATGAAAGAAAACACCACAGAAACTTAGTCTGGAATTAACAGGTAACACATCACTGGGTACAGCAACTAGTATCCTAATTTGTAAGACGTTCTATGTTAAATTCTCCAGTAGCGGATCCCAACAGATCTGCTACCTGAACCAGGAGTCTCCGCTACCTACATTTTGGCCCCCACCTGTCTTCTGTCGGAAAGCAGGGATCTTTCTCCTGCCTTCCCACTTCCTCTCTCCTACCCAGAAGTCCCGCCTACTGCTCACCCAGTGATTGGTGCCCTGAAATCTTTATTCATTAGGGGAAGGTTCTGCCAGAAGCTCGTGTTTAACTGGACTCTTTACCCCCTACTCATAAGCATCCACAGTACTGGAAGGTGTTCTGCATGCTACCAGAGAAAAAAGGTGATCACTGATATCACACCCAGCCACAAACCCCGCACCTGACAACAGTGACCTGCCTGCAACAAATTCAGGTACAACAGTGGAAGAAATGTCGTGGAAATAACCAACCATGTTTTAAAACTGGATCTAAGGCCCACTCCTTGAGATAGAATCCATATTCGATGTTGTTCAACTGGCCAATAACTTAAGACTAGACAGATCATTGTCTCTAGGGGAAAACCTACAACTATTATTCTGCTAAAAAGAACATGGCAATGAAATGACCCTCAGTGACACAAGGCTATACTCATAGATCTCTCCGTTACTCAGCCTTGTTAAGAAAGGCCTTTTCTTGCAGTGCATGGTAATTAGCCCAGAAATCTGCAATTGGACAATGTGCGGGAAGTGACCTTGGAACACTCGGTCCTAAATGGAGTCTCTGTCAAACCATTTCCCTCATGACTCAGAGAGCTATGCAAAAGAGGAGGCAGACAAATTGTAAGACCTAGAGGTGGAGCGTGACTTCAAGGGATGAGCACCTTCCAGGCACATCAGGGATGTGGGGCCCTCACACAGCCAAGCAATTCAGTTTTGAGCCCATTGAAGTCCTACAGTGAAAGAAAGACACAGAGAGACAGGGACGGAGCCGGAGATGGAGACAGAGACGGAGAAGGAGACCGAGACAGAGACAGAAAGGAAGAAAAAGAAAAGGAACAGCCCCCAACGCCTGACCTGATTGATTTTCTCCTCTCTGTCCTGCAGACATTCCTAACATTACTAATGAGCTGGAAGAGGGGTTCACTGTCCCATGAAGCTGGTTTTGCTATTATTCTTGCTGTCTGTCTCCCATGGCTCTGTGTTTTTTAATTCCTCTGGTCCCAGATGGGACTCCCCTCAATAAAACTCAGCTCTCCTTGATTCCCTGAGGCCCAAATGTTTTTCACCGAACCATTATAGAGTTGGATATTTTCACAAATTTTCCCATGGAAAGATGGAGGGTGAGAACTCACCCAGCCCATAAAATCTGCCATCCCCTCCGCCAGGGCATTCAATCATGATGCCAGCCCCAAAGACCGCAGCGCAAAAGCACATTTTTTCTTTTTTTCTGCTTAAAATGTGAGGAGTGGGGATGTTTTGCTTTGTTTCAAACAACTGGTCCTTCCAGATTGGATTCTGTCTCGCTCAAGAGTCTCCACTGATTAAGAGGAGCTTACCTTACTTTGTGGAAACTTTCCAATTCTTTTTATTTGGTTGAACAATGTGTAAGTTGGAAATTTCTTTCAATTCTTTTCATGCTAGGATTGCGAATATTCTCAATTCTCACAAAGTGATCTTCTCTTAATAAAAGAGCAGAGAGATCATTCCACAAAGCACAATCCTTAGTCTGGGTTCAAGTTGAAGAACTGAAAATATTTGCATTATCTTGACTTTCAATAGGAGTTGCCTGGCAGGGTCAGATCTCTGTTTGTACGGCCTAATACCACATTTCGTGTTTAGGCAGAATCAGATACTCCACCAAAGAAAAAGAAAACGAGGAGGGGCAGGTCCTGCCCGCTGCACCTGGCCATTGTGTAATCGCCCACGCCGGGAGTGAGGTGGGAATCCCTCTCGGCCCCTCCCTCCACATGTGATCAATTTACATCCTGGAACTTGAGACTCTATTTCCTGTGCCTTTTTTTGTTCTAGTTCACATAAATTTACATGCCAGTCACGCTCATAAATGTCTAATCCATCTGCAGATGCAAGTCCAGTCTGCCCCAACAGCCCCCTGTGGTCACAAATGCTCCAAGCTGAATACTCAGTTGGTTCAAAAGATGCTGCCTGGTATGCCCCGCCCCACCCACCCCCACGTCCCCGCCCCACCCACCCCCACGTCCCCGCCCCTCACCCATCCTTATTTACATTTCCTTTCTTTCAGCTGCAATAAATGTTCCCATTCTTATTTGGGATCAGCTGAAAGATGGGTGAGTTTCTGTCCTCCCCTGAAAGTTCCCTCTAACTGTCCTGGTGCCTGGTTTAAGGGATGGAGACCGTCGCTGCTGCGGCAGTAGCTGAGAATTGTCCTACCCGGAAGTAAACAACCAGAACTAAGGCGGCGCCAGTGAGCAGTTGGGGGGACAGAGCCCGTACCTAAGGATGCTTCCTCAGCTCTTCTCACAATGGCTCCCTCAAGAAAGGGTTCCATCGGTAGGTGTGGGGCCTACACACCTCATCCAACGAGCTTCCAGACCCGAAGCCAGAGATCAAGAGAGCAGAAACAAATAGAAAGCCTCTGGGCTCACTTGTTTGAATCCGTGTTTCCCAAAGTTGATTGCCTTCAGAGTTCAGTATCCTGTGACACCTAGTAACTCCTGGTGGAACCGGTCTTTGGGAACTATTGCTTGGATTATTTATGCAAAACAGATTTTTCTTTTTTCTTTTTTCTTGTTTCTTGTTTCTTTCTTTCTTTCTTTCTTTCTTTCTTTTTTTTTTTTTTTTTTCTGTAAGCAACTGAACCATTAGCCGCTGCCCTGGACTCTTGCCATGCTTTGGTATAAGGGCAAAGAGCTAGCATCCCACAGAGAAAGAGAACCAGGATGCCCAGCCTCCAGTCCACGGTTCTAGACTAGGGCAAACGATGTAACTACTCTGCATTTAAATTTCTTATATCGCAGCACAAAAATGAATTTATTACTATTTGACAAAGCTCCTAACAGGACTGAGTAAAGAAAGACAGCAAAAGATCTGAGGGTGAAGCATTAGACAAATTTCAAACTGTGTATTAACATTCCATACTTTGTATATGCCGTAGCATATATGCACAGTGTATATACTATTTCTTTATGTGTTCTATATGCTTAGGAAATGTTACCTAGACTCCTGTTCTGACATATCTACATCTTTCTGCTTTGGGTTGGGATCAGATGACTACATGAACAATGTGCCCACACAGTTCAGTGCTTTATGTAGTAAATGATGATTTTTTTATTAATTGGGTTGTTGATATTCCCGGGTTTCGGCACCATTAATGGGACTTAAAAGAGAGGAAGGGTGTTAGTGAATATGGCATGGCGATGTGGGGGAAGGGAGTGCCTGAGCGGGCCCATGCTCAGGCATCGCCTCCCCCTGAAGGACCCACACATACACACCAACATGGCATAGAATAGAGTTTATTTAGAGAATAAGATGAGAGTAGTAGTAGAGAGAGAGGGAGAGAGAGAGAGAGAGAGTAGAGAGAGTATAGAGGGAATAGAGAGTGGAGGCCGGCCATGACCATGTGGAGAGAGGGGGGAGGGGAGCCCAAGAGGGGCAGAGAGGTGAGAGGATGAGAAGAGAGAGGAAGGAGCGGGGAAAAAGAGAGAGGAGGGGGCAGGCAGCCCCTCTTATAGTGGAGCAGGCATGTGGGGCGGGGCATACCTGGCTATTGCCAGGTAGCTGTGGGGTGGAGCTTGAACAGAGTACCAACAGTAAATGGTTTGTTTCTCTCAAGTACATCCTCCATCTCAAGATATGGCTCTCTAGATAATCCTCTTGGGCGATTCCCATCTAAATAGAAACTCAGAGAACTTGGTTTATCTCATAGTTTGAGTCTACTATATTGTGGCTTCCAATCAACTTAGGGCTATAAAGACAGTAGAAACCAGGAGAAAAAAGAATTCACGGATGACCCCAGGAAATTATTTAATGCCACAAGTGTGTATGTTCCAATCTCATTGGTTCGAATAGCTATGAAGCCCCTTCTCAACGCAAGAGGACTCAGCAAAGTGGTATTTCTGAGTCCCACGAGGAAATAAAAAACCCACATAAACACAGTATTGTCTCTCTTATTTTTATTAGATATATTCTTTATTTCCATTTCAAATTATTTCCCCTTTCCTGGTTCCCCCCCCTCCTCGAAAGTCCCATAAGCTCTCTCTCCCCTCCCCCTGTTCCCAATCAACCCCCCTGCCTCTTCCATGTCCTGGTATTCCCCTACACTGCTGCATCAAACCTTTCCAGGACCAGGGACCTCTCCTTCCTTCCTTCTTGGGCATTATTTGATATGTGAATTGTGTCGTGGGTATTCAGAGCTTCTGGGCTAATATCCACTTATCAGTGAGTGCATACCATCATACAGTATTGTCTTAAAGACAAGACAAAATTCCCAAATGGCCTCTAAGCCCCTCCACACCTAGCATTTGAGAAGTCCCCCCGCCCAGTAGATGCTAATGCTCACCAGGAACTGATTGGTGTGAGTTTGTCTTCTTCTCTGACAATGACCTTTGTTCATTAACATTGAGGACAAAGATCTTCTAAGTCACTGTGAACAATTTTAGAAGGAAAAAAAAAAAAAGAGGGAGATACTCTCATGGAAATGCAGTCTAATGAGAGCGGACCCACACAAAGATGTCTAAACACCCACCACAGACGCTGCCAGCTCTTCAAAACCAACTGCAGCTGTGCACGGGGAACATAAATCTACGGGCAGTGGGGAAGACAGAATGGGTGGGTTGTGCTGGAACTCTGAATTAATTGGAGCCAGGAGGAGACCGTCTGAGAAGGAAGGAAAGTCTTTCTACAGCATTTTTCAACAGACTATAATTTTCCTAATTACAAAAGTCACAAACTATAGTGAAGGCAGAAAAACACAAAACAAAATTAAAATAACTCCTAATCCCAACTCCCATCCACACGCCACAAACTTCTTAGCCGTTCAGATGATTGCTGTCTACTCTTCTTACAGATGAACTCTAACAACTGTCCTTACTCTGTGTCTCCCCCGCTAGATATCATACTCGGCAGGTTTGATGGCTCGTTTTATAATACTCACAATATAATCTAGCTGTTTTGCAATGTTAGTATGAATGGCTACATAGTTGACAATGGTTGGATCTGACTGTTTCTAGCTTTTCACTCTTATCAGAAAAGAATGTTGAACATCTATATCTCTGGGCCTGTTTTCTACACATATCTGATCATTTCTACTCCGAGAGATTTGGGATCATGGTGCCTAACACTGGACTTTGCAATGTGTCTACTTTGAGGTAAGTTTCTTACTTGCCCCATCTAATTCGGCCCTCAGAACAGGTATTCATGTTCTAGGCAAGGAGACAGTGTCTGAGAAAAGTTAAAATCGTTGCCTGTTATGACACAGCTAGTTAATGGAGGGGACGGGATTTGAACTTAGACCAACAGACTTCAGCATTCAAGAGCCTCTATTTCCTATTCTACCCGGGAGGGCACTTAAATTCTCACTAGCAGATTAACCTCCATGGAGAGGTGACAGAGTAATGGATATGGCTTGAGAAGGGGTAGAGCTAATCAAGAGGAAAGGCTTATGGGATGGCCCAGAGGAAAGGAGGTAAAGTTTTATGAGCGACAATAACTTCTGCCAGGTTGAAGTTGAAAAAAAAAAAAAAAGTTAATATGTCGGGGGAAGCAAAGTCATTTCAAAGGACAATCTCCAAGCCAAAGTTCAAGACTGTTTAAAAATTCTTTCAGGGGCACGGAGAGGGCTTGTCCTGTTGTACAAAGAGGAGCTATGTCAAAGGAGCACTTGATAGAGAGGTGCTTTGTATCCGTCTTTGATTTCAGAAAAGTGGCCTTTGGCTCGTGAAATGAGATAAGATCCGAGTCTCCGGGGCCTTTCAGGAGACTTCTGTCATAATTCTCCCCACAGCTGACAGCTTCTCTGTGGGAATGCACTTCCCTCAGGGCAATGGTGGAATCTGGAGGGAGCCTGATGGCGGGGGCCTTGGGTCCGGCTTCCACTCCTAGGCTGCAGGCATGGCCACTTTTCAAAAGGCCTCTTCCCCACTGCCTCAGATGGAATCAGGGAGGGATGGCTAGAGGTAAACAAGTCAACCAGCGCCATGTTGGGAAGGAGCGTAGAGGAGGAATGATGAGTTTACAGTCCTGGGCTCAGACAGCCAGGCTCATAGGCAGGCCTAACCGCGTAGGGCCGGCATGACTGAGGCAGACTGGTTATCCCGTCTGTACGGCAGTTTTCTTCATTCTATGATGGGACAATAGGAGTAAGGCCCATTTCCATCGATCACCGTGAAGAGTCAATGAAAAAAGTAGGCCGTGCGTGTGGGCTACCATCCCCACAAGGCGAGACCCTCATTTTCCCGGCTCTTGACCACCACAGGCTGTCATAAAGATGAATAAATTTAAACATGAGTCTAGGTCCTGTTACAGCCCTTGTTCCTGAGGAACAAACACGCAGTTATTGAAAATCGGAATATACACATTTACAAACTTACGTTTATGCTCTGATGCACAGCGGTTCTCAACCAGTGGGCCGAGACCCTCTAGGGGTGGGTTCACGTCTCAGATAGTCTGCATATCAGATATTTACATTGCAATCTGTGACAGTAGCAAAATTACAGTTATGAGGTAGCCGCAAAATAGTTTAATGGTCCGGGGTCACCACAGCATGAGGAAATGTCACAGCTTTAAGATTGAGAGTCACGGCAAAGGCTTCCATTTTCCTTCTGAGCTTTCTGGAAACCGACTCCATTCTCCTGTGTGCACAGAGGACTCTTAGACTAGCATTCCCTCAGACAAAGCTCACTCCCCTCAACTCTCAGTGCAGCAACCGTGTTAGACTGCGTCAACTGTGCTTACAGCTTAGGCCGTGGCTGTGTGTGCACAGATGTGTGCTGGGGAGGCCTCAGCTTCTGCCTTCTCTCCTTTCCTGTTCCCCTCATGGTAATAGAAACGGCAACAGGACCAGGGGTCTTAGCCATAGCGGTTATAGGAAGTGAAATATACCAGAGACTTGGTATTGCTCCCAAGTTCTGAAAGTCCCTCCCAGCCTCCTACAGAAGAGACGAGAAGGTCCCCACCTACCACTGCAAACATCTCTAGGAGAAACTTGTTCTCTAGACATTAGCATTTCAAATACTCTCTAAAACTATTGGTTAATTGGGGGGGGATTAATTATTGATCTTACAATTAAGACAACAGTTGTTGTCTTGCTATATTGAGAGTCAAATGGCAGAGGAAGGACAGTCTGGGAACTAACTCCTATGGGTGACACCGTGTCCATGGGAAAATGCACTCCAAATTCCGGATAACTCATTCACACGCTGACTTTTGGAATACAACCCTTTAGTAGGTTGAAGGCTGACTAGCAATATGAAATATCTTAGTGAAAATTTTTATCGGTGTATTTTAAAGCACATTCTTTGGATTTTGTCTTAAGAGGTTGAAGCAGTCCTATTCTCTTGCATAAGAATTGTCTCTCGGGTGCCGGGAGTCATGATTAAAGAAGAACTTTGGGTTTTCTGGAGGATTGGTAGAACCCAGGTAATTTTATTATTTTCACGTACATAGGACCAACCATTTAAAGACAGCAGTAGACAAACAAGATCATTCATGTTATGGGCAGGTTTTCCCACTTGATTTCCCAAGGCTCAGTTATTTCAGCTTACACAAGACAGATGCATGTGCTATCTGCGAGAACATTGGAGAAATGTTTTTGTCATCATTTCAAAAGCATGGGCTACATGTGGCAGTAACAGGGACCTGTCTAAAAACCTTCTTTATCCTGACAATACTAATGAGTTCCCACTCGCAAGGAGATGTGGCATTTAAATGCTTTCAAATTTTTCTTCTTTCTTGAGCAGCTTTGAAAGAATACATACTATTTTTTTTCCTTCATCATTATATGCTGGGTCTCTGGTACACTTTTTAAATAAAAGAACAAGAGTTGAGAAAGTACATTTATGGTGGACCCTTTGTCTGAAATGTAAACCCAAGCAGAAACACTGCATCCTGTGAGTGGAAGGGTGTGGGGCTGAAAACTGGATTTTAGCTCCAACGCCTGAGTGCAATGTCTTCAAGGAAGTTGCTCACCAGAGAGCCCCATTATCTTCACACGAACAAATGAGGTTTGGCATCAGAGCCTGTGAGTTCCTCTCCAGCCCTCTGTTTTGTTTTTGTGGTTGGAAATAATGTAAGGATTCGGGGGATGCAATCTTGCAAAACTCCAGGCTCTCCACTTATCACTTCAGGGGAAGCAGAGAGCCTGCCAATATCACTTTTGCTTTCAGTTTCTGTCAGCGAGGAACTACGTTTAAACAAAGAGTCATTGAGGTCTTAAGCTTAGTTTCCCTTTCTTTCTCCTCACTTTTCCCTCTCCCCATTCCTTCTTTCCCTCTTCCTTCCTTCCTTCCTTCCTTCCTTCCTTCCTTCCTTCCTTCCTTCCTTCCAAGTCTTAGACAGGCAAGGGAAGGGAAGGGAAGGGAAGGGGAAGGGGAAGGGGGAAGGGGAAGGGGAAGGGGAAGGGGAAGGGGAAGGGAAGGGAAGGGAAGGGAAGGAGAAGGAGAAGGGAAGGAGAAGGGAAGGAGAAGGGGAAAGAAAACAGCCAGACACAACAGCTCTGGCTTGCAAATGCAGAGTGGGCCAGGATCTAACCTAGGGGAAGTCCTCAAGTGTAGGAATTTCTAGCGTCCAGGAGTCTAATGGAGCGAACCAAGACACCACTTATGGCGCCAGACCATTCAGCTGCAAGGCCTTTGCTGGCCTCCAGCTTTCAGGTGCCAAATTCCAGGCGGCGCAGCACCTACTCAGGAGAGCCTGGCTCCTGAAGAAATGAATGGGAGGCGCCCTTGGTCTTCTGCAGTGGTAGAGCTGCCTTTGCCCTGCCCCGGAGGACTCTTATTCTGAATTTTGAGTCTGCTTGGAGACCATTTTTAGATGTTTATTTTCTCACATTAATGTTTCTTCACTGTTAATTCTCATGATCAGAAAGGATGGGGTGGGATGAGTTGTGCGTCATAGGCTGGGAGGGCAGGACGACGACGATGGCTGAGAGGAAATGGGATGGGGCGGAGAGAAGAGCCGCTGCCAGTGGGAAGAGGAAAAGCAGACAAAAACTGTGACCAAATGAACGGAGCCAATGAATGAAACAGGAGACACGAGAATGAAAACCAAACATAATCGTTGAATATAGCCACGAGGTCTCTGCTCCGGGGGAATTTCAATCCAAGCAGGGAACAGATCGAACAAACACTTCAACAGGTTCAACCGGGATGGATCGCCATGAAGAAATACTAAGAGCTACTCACAGCAATCCAGGAGGTGGGCAGGAGGGTGCTCAAGTTGGATATTTCGGTACCATTGGTCCCCTGAATACACAATGGAGTACTATTCAGCCATTAGAAACAATGAATTCATGAAATTCTTAGAGAAATGGATGGAGCTGGAGAACATCATACTAAGTGAGGTAACCCAGTCTCAAAAGAATACCCATGGTATGCACTCACTGATAAGTGGATATTAGCCTAGACTCTTGGGACACCAAAGACACAATCCACATATCAAATGATGTCTGACAAGAAGAAAGGAGTGGACACTGGTGCTGGAAAGGATCAAAACATCAGTGTAGGGGAATACCAGAACAGGGAAGTGGGAAGGGGTGGATGGGGGAACAGGGGGAGGGAAAAGGGCATGTGGGACCTTTGGGGGATGGGGAACCAGAAAAAGGGAAATGAAATGTAAATATAGGATATATCCAATAAAAAAAAAAAGAAATCTGAAACTAAATCACATTGAAATAAGGTGTTTTGTTTTGTTTTCCCCAAAACGAGACCCAAGTACGTGTCCTGCCCTACCCCACCCTCCACCCCCACACGGAGAGCCTCCTTAGTCCAGCATCCGCCTATGTGTGTCCTGTAGGTCTCTAATGACCACACTCCTTGCCCTGCTTCCCAAGCCGGATGTGGAGCGCCACCTAGAGTTTGACGGACACATTCTCACACATACCGCAAGGATGCTTTAAATCCCAGGGTATTCGACAGGTTTTGAAAATTGAAGTTCTAAAAAGTAAGAGAGAGAGAGAGAGAGAGAGAGAGAGAGAGAGAGAGAGAGAGAGAGAGAGAGAGAGAGAGAGACAGAGAGAGAGAGAGAGTGTGTGTGTGTGTGTGTGTGTATGTGTGTACAAAAATTTTAATGTGTTATATATTCAGTTTAAAAACAAGAGTAAGAAAATGAATGAATAGAGCAAAACAGCTGCTAAACACGCACACGAGGCAAGCACTGTCACTCAGTGGTGTTGGCACCAGACTGAATGAAAAAGCGAGTTTCTAGGAAATTCCAGTTTTCTCTTGGCCCCTTCCAAGATTTGTTTTGCAAAGCTGCCAGGGAGCGTTCTAGACAATGGATTGAAAATAACAAGTCCCACGGCGACATCTGAAGCGTTCCGTTTGCTTGCTTTTAAACTCAGGGCCAGGATTTCAAGAAGAGATCTTCTCCTTATGAATAACCATCTGACAAATTTCCGAGTGGTCTAAATTATGGAAATATTTCTACCAGTAAGATGGGCTCAGCTGTTGTGATTTACAGAGTGGGCAAACAGTGCAGCTATGAAGGAAAGGGGAGGGGCACAGATCTGCCTGTCACTTTAACATAATGAAGGAAGTAAACTCCAGCACCACAGGCCAATAAACTTGACCAAAAAAAAAAAAAAGTAGACACAATTGCATTTCAAAGACATAAAAATAATGATGGGACTTCTTTTCCCTCTTTACACAAAGCATATTCTTCCTCTCCCCAAGCCTGGACCTGAAGGGAAAACCAGAAACATTCAGGTAAGGAAAGTCCCACCCATCCTTAGTGACTCTGTGCATCAGAATCACTGGGCGGCTCCGGTGTCTTCAATCTGAGATGTAGAATCAACGCAGAAGAACAGGAAATCAGGAGGGGTTAGAATACATTTGAGAAAGATAGATGGAGGAGAACCCTCTGTCTTCAATCTTGTCTATTCCTATAACTGCCTCACTTTCCGTAACATCTAGCCCAGAGTGGGTAGTCAATAAAGATGTATTGAATGCCAAATGAGGAGTTACTAAAAAACACTTTTATGCGTAGGGGAAAAAGTCAGTTGGTACCTATCTCCCTCATCCGAGGGACACTTAGGAGATGATTTATTGGATGTCTTCTCAGATGCCTTCCCTGCCTGTTATTGCGTCACCAAGTCTTTAGTGTCCCTGCCTCTTTCTGGGTGGCCTGTCTACACCTGCTCCCTTCCGGCGGCCACAGATGTTTCCCCATGCTCTTCCACACGCACCGCCTCACCGTTTGCTGTTTATGTCTTCATGGCACCACCAACGTTACACGTCTCCCATTTTGACAATTACTGTTTATGCTTTCCTCCCCCCAGTATTTGTTGGGTTTTTTCTTTGTTTTTTTTGTTTTGTTTTGTTTTTGTTTTGGCCTCTCCCCCAGATCTATGGAAGACCCACATTATCCTGGAACTATTATTTTGTTAAAAATATTTTTCATACTATGCATTTTGATCATGTTTCCCCCTCATTCTACTTACCCCACCCCATGTACTTTCTCTCTTAAAAAAAAGAAGGGAGGATGGAATGAATAGATAGACAGACAGACAGATGATAGATACAGAGATGATAGATAGATAGATAGATAGATACATACATACATACATACATACATATATAGGTAAATAGAGATAGATAGATAGATAGATAGATAGATAGATAGATAGATGCTGGATGATAGATCATAGATATAGATAGATACATAGATACAAAGATACATAGATATATAGATAGATGACAGATGATAGATTTAACAGTTCAGATACACCATATATATGTATATGTATATGTATATATATATATATATATTCTTCAAAACATCAGAAGTGCACAAAATCTAACATTTAATCATTTCATTATTATTAAAAAATTTTGACCAGAGATATGTCTGCTCCTGACAGTACTCCCTTCACAGTTCAAAAAAGATATTAAACATCTTTACCTCCAGATGAGGTTGCTTATTATGACAAGGTAGCCACTGGGCAAAAATTGCCTATTTCATCTGCAGACAAAATACTGGCCTAAAGGGCCAACAGATATGAGATAGTTGTTTGCTAATCTCTGCCAAGACAGGGTAAGCTAGTCCTTCATTTTCCTACTTCATTTCTGGGTCTGCCAGATGTCTCTAGGCCAGACTGAAGACTTACATACATTGATAGATGTATTACATACATTGATAGATGATAGACAGATGATTGATAGATACATACATAAATTGATAGATGATAGACAGATAATAAATCTATTTTGAGTTCATTGTACTTTCCTTCCCTGCTGTACTCTGCCTCCCCCTTCCCTCCCTCCTCCCCATCTCCCCATCTCTATCCCCCCCACCCCTGCTCCCTGCCCCCACTGCAAGCTGACATACTCCTTCTGGTCTATGTCACATCAATGGACCACAGCTACATAGTCCTTTCCATCTTTTACACTCATGGATGTTAGTTCCATCCTTATTTGTAGACCTGTAACCCTTCTAAGGGAAGGCTCCTGTCATATGTTCATTTATGATAAACTCCCATTTGTCTGGCACAGAATAAAACTGGACCTACAACATGAAGAACCTTGAGCGTCAAGTCTAAAGATTTCTTCTTTTAGCCCTGAAACAGGCAATAAAATACCAAAAAGTCTGGCTCTTCTAGAAGCTTCTTTTCTGCAGATGTTTCTGGAACAGTAGCCAAGTGATTAGCACTTATAAAGGCAAGAGATGAAGATGAAGATTCTCCCGTGAGCCAGGTCCCATAGAGCTTTCTGAAACGAGTGGTGGGGGAGGGATGTGCCCTTCCCCCCTCCCCTGTCCCCCCACACACATCAGGTCTCTCAGGAGCTAGGTACGTCCTCTCCCACTGAGGCCCACACCCCGCAGTAGGAAAGACGGGGTCTGCTGTTGTCTGGGAGATGTCTAAGAAGCCTGTTCTACCCAGAGCTTAAGCAGGGCAGATACATTGGCTGATTTTACTCTTGATTGAAATAAGCAAAACAATTACCCAGGGGCATCCGGTAGCCTAATGAGAGAATTAAAAGTAGAACAGGAAGGCTAAGGGGGAAAAGGTAAACCAGCTGCAGGTGGTAGGGACAGGGTAGGGGAAAGGGACAGTTGGGAATGAAGTGTAGTGACACATCTGAATGAAGAAGCCATGGTGAAACCCATTGTTTTGTATGCTAACCTAAATCTAATTGTTGAGAGAGAGAGAGAGAGAGAGAGAGAGAGAGAGAGAGAGAGAGAGAGAGAATTTAAAACAGAATCAAGCTGGGCAGTGGAGGTGCCCACCTTTTTTTAAATTGTTTTAAATTTGCTTTTATTTATTCACTTTACATCCCAATCACTGTCCTCCATCAGCCCCACCCACCATTCTTCCCCCATTCCAAGTGAATTTGGGGTAGCAGGCTTTGTGGGTAGGTTGGTCTCCCTGTCGCTCCATTGAGGTTCTTGCCTGGCCATTAGGAGATGGCCTCTTCAGGTTCCATATCCCCAATGCTGTAAATCATAGCTAGGGTCACCCCCCAACCCCATTGATTTTAGGGCAGGAGGCAGATACCTTTAGTCCCTGTTCTTGGGAGGCAGAGCCAGGCAGATCTCTGAGTTCGAGGCCAGCCTGGTCTACAGAGTGAGTTCCAGGACAGCCAGGACTACAGAGAGAAACCCTGTCTTGAAAAATCTAAAGAGAAAAGAAAAAAATAGAGAGAAAAAAGACAAAAGAAAAAAAAAGAAAAAGAAAAAGAAAAAGGAACCCAGAAAAACAGAATCAAGCATTTTGATCCAGTTGTTTGACGAGTTCTTCTCTAAAAGTTACAATCTTAGCTACGAGTGTAAAATTTAAAACAGCAACGGTAAATGTGTTTAGTAAAAAGTCCATGTGAAACTAAATAATGTAGCCTTGGTGGTAAAAAATCTGACTACACAAAAGCAAAAGGAATGCATTTAGCAGTGATGCAGTGCTTATGTTCAGACATTTGGGCTGAAAGGCCAATGTTTCATCTTCCCTCTCAAACCTGGGATTTCTTTGATCGGGCTAGCCCAGTGGGTATGTTGGAAGCCGCCCTTCATTATTCATAGGTCTGCAGTTAGAAGTTGGCCCACTTGCTATAATGAGCTATGCTAAAGTCAATAATCCTGGCATATGTGTGGCCATCTATGGACAACAGGCAGGACAGCGAGAAAATGTGGGCTGCCCGACTCACCCCTTCCCAGTTGTGACTGGACAAGGGGATACTCTGCCTTCTTGCTTCTATACTAAAATAATGTGTATTGCAGCATTGTGCTGGTAGACTTCAGTATTTGGGTGCATTTCGTTGGCGATTTAGGTATTTTAAAATGTTCCCAGGTCGAGTACTGTATGTTGTTCCCAAGTACAAGAATATGGAGGGAATGCATGTGTTACATAGGCTTCCTTTATCTATGCTCTTAGCCATGAATTCAACTTCTTGAACCAATCTTATGTGTTAAATGAGACCGCGCTAAAAAAAACTGTATCTTAGCTAAGGTTTCTATTGCTGCGAAGTGATACCGTGACCATAGCAACTCTTACAAAGGAGAACATTTAACTGGGGCAGGCGTACAGTTGAGAGGTGAGGGGAAAATATGATCAAAGACTCCAGGAACAACTTTTCCTCTAAACCAGTGGTTCTCAAGCTTTCTAGTCCTGCGACTCTTTAATACAGTTCCCCATGTTGTGGTACCCACCCCCAACCCATGAAATTACCTTCGTTGCTACTTTATAACTGTCATTTTGCTACTGTGGTGTATCATAATATCTGACATGCAGGATATCTGGTAGACCACTCTCAAAGAGGTTGAAATCCACAGGTTGAGAACCACTGTTCTAGAAGCAAGACTTGATCAAAATTACTGCGACTCAGTTCCAGGTGCATTCAAAAGCTCTATCATTCTTGATTGCCAATGACCAGGACCAAATGTCCTATGACCATGGGTCACATGAGGCAGGAGACAGAATCAGAGCCTTGATTTTTATGTCATAATCAATGGAACTGACCCTCCAAGCATCTATCCACTATGAGGCAGATCGCAGGATCGTACCTCCCCCTAAGGCAAAGTTTCAAGACCGTGAGACTTAAGTGATATGCATAGACTCTAGTGTAGTGTTTAGGATAATCGTGTATGGCCTTCTCATCACTGTGACCAAATATCTGACAGGAAACAGCTTAAGGAAGGAGGGGGTTGTTTGGGCTGTTGTGTTGAGGATACAGCCATTATTACAGGAGTTGGTACTCTGTCTGGACTCCACCCCCACAGTTACCTGGCAACAGCCAGGTATGCCCCTCCCCACAATTACCTGGCAACAGCCAGGTAGGCCTGGCCTGCTATAAAAGGGGCTACTCACCCCTTCTCCCCCTCTTGTCCTCTTGCTCTCTTGTTCTCTCTTGCCCTTTTGGGCTCTTCCCTTCCCCCTTTTCTTCCCCTCTCTCTCCTTGTGCTCATGGCCAGCCTCTTCTCCTCTGTCGCCTCTCTCCCTCTCTCCCTCTTTCCTTCTCTCTCCCTCTCCCTTTCCCTCCCTCTCCCTCTTTCTCTCCCCTTCCTCCCTTTCCCTCTCCCTCTCTTCCTTTCTCTGCCTCTACTACTCTCTTAACTCCCCTCCCCATGGCCTAAATAAATTCTATTCTATGCTATACCATCGCGCGCGTGCGTGCGTGCGTGCGTGCGTGCGTGTGTGTGTGTGTGTGTGTGTGTATATGTGTGTGTGTATATGTGTGTGTGTATATGTGTGTGTGTATATGTGTGTGGGTATATGTGTGTGTGTTGCCTCAGGGAGAAGGGATGCCTCAGCATGGGCCGATGAGACATCCCTTCCCCCACACCTCATAGAACATATTCTTCCACCTCTTTCTCTTTCTAGGATCACAACAACAGGGCTGGAACACCTCCTACCTGGCAGCAGGAATAAGAGACTGCTCGCTAACAGCTCTGTCGATCAAGAAGCAGAAAGGAAGCAGAAGGCCTGGCTCTGCTGGCTTTCTCTTGCTGTCTCTTTAGTCAGGCTAGGATCCTAGGACGTGAGAAGATGCTGCCCACACCCAGGACAGCTTGTTCCCTTCATTTAAACCTTTCTAGAACAGCCTTCTCTGGCCTGCCCAAAGGTGTGCTTTGTTGACGTACTATCTATTTTTTTAATCTAGTCAAGTTTACAGTCAGAATTAACTACCACACACCGTACAGTACAGCGTCCTTACAGACTGTCATTCTTTCTTTCCCAAGTGGGTGTCATCTCTATCCCAAAGGCTCATGACTCATAAGAATGAAAGTGACTTACGCTGGGCGGGACTTTGCATTTGACGCGGGGACACTGGAAGTCTTATTTATGTAGAATGTGTATCATTTCTACCTAAATAAGGCAAGGCAGGAAGCAATTTTCTGTCAAAAATGTAGCTAGCTACGACACCAGCTATTATCCCAAGGGCTACACACATTCAGCTCAGTCGGCTATAATCAACACAACTGTCTGATTGTCCGCAGGACTCCCAAATAGAGTTCTATAGCTTGCTTAGCCTGTCCTTGAGTTCAAACTAAAATACCATGTCCCAGTTGATCCAGAGTTCCCAGTGAAGACAGGGAGGAGGAGGATACTTTGTGATTAGTTCACTGACCTCTATGTACATTCCTCATATGGGTAACTATAGTCTTGGGTTTCATACAGTAGTCTCTGGCGTGAAAAGACATCCAACTAGTTCATTCCAAACCCACTGCTAGGTAGAGATGAGGACGCAAATTAAGGTCCTATTGAGGAAGAAGGAGCACCTCGCTCTTTTTTTTTTCCCACTGACAAAATTAGCTTCTGTTAGCTTGGTTTTTTTTCCTTATTTTTCTAAAAGAATAGATGACCATTTCCCATCCTCGGTTTTTATTTCTAACTCCCTCTGGCCTCAGCTTACTTTTGTAATGGGGAGTTGCCAGGGAATGTGGGAAAACCCATCCCACACCACCTTTGTGCTCCTCAGAAAGTTTTCATTTGTTTCTTTTAAAACAAACAAACAAACAAACAAACAGCAAAACTACTTCCTTCTTACTTGGCCAAAACAAACTAAGTCTCCCGAGTTACCAAAATGGGGAAGAGATCAACCAAACCCCAAATATAAAGAGAAATAACACACACACCATCCCTGAATCTCTACAGATTGAAACCTCCTGAAGATAGTAATTATGAGGGATGTTTTCCAAAGTACATCTGGAAATTAAATAATGAGGCTGAGGGTTCCAATCAGCTGGCATTCTCCAGATAATCCCTTAAGATAATTAATAAAATGCTACCCACAGAGACAGAGAGAAATTCAGTCTCTGCTCAGCGTATGCCAGGCTCGAACAGAGCATATCAAAATTCACCTCCGATAGTTTGGCTTGTGTTATGTGCTCTCCCTGTGGGGCTCCACAAAGAGCACTGGAATCTGCCTATTTTGCAACTGTCTTTCTTAGTTTCCTTTTGTCTGCACTGAATAGAAGTGTGGCTGTTTCAAAATGGTCTATGTGACATTACACCATTCTGACAGCGTCCGTCAGTCTAAGCCCTAAGGAAGAAGGTCATTTGCTGTGGGAGGCCGGGATGTGGAAAGCATTCTTTTTTTTTTTTTTCTCGAGGAATACCCTGATGAAGGGACTCTCGCCAAAGAGCCAAGGTCAAAATGAAGTCTGGATCGGGCTCTCCCCTGACAAGAGGGAGGCATGTGTTTGGAGATCATCTTTGTCAGGAAGATGGTTGTTAGACAGTGTAAAGAAAAAGGAAGTGACTTCAACCTTCTTATCTGTGAAGGCAACCGTTCCTCCCCACGCTTTGGTACTTACTGCTAGTCTGTCAAGAATCATGGGGTGGGTGGGGCCAAATGGAGGCCAGAGTAGAAAAAAAGACCAAGTCTAGACTTCACAGCCCTCCCTCTTCCTCCCTTCCTCTTCTCCCTACCTTCCCTTCTCTTTGTTCCTCCAGGTCTGTGCTAACCTCTTGTAAATCAAACGCTCTGCATACTGAAACGCTTTGATCACCTTGGCCGGGAATTCACATCCAAGTTTTTCTCTGTAAACTCCCGTTCAATACCTAACTCTGTCACCTCAAACTACCCCTGGAGATAGGGTCACTGCTAAGGTAACTAGGTTTAAATAAAGTCCTTAGTCCCTCCGTGTGTAGGGACCCATGGTTCCAGCTACATATGTAGCAGAAGATGACCCTTTCAGACATCAATGAGAGGAGAGACCATTGGTGCTGTGAAGGCTCAGAACAAGGGAATGCAAGTCAGGAAATTGGGGGGGAGGGGATGAGCAGGGGATGGGGGATGGGATAGGGGATTTTTCCGGAGGGGTAACTCAGAAAGGGGATACCATTTGAAATGTAAATAAAGCAAATATCTAATTTAAAAAAAAAAGACCTTCAAAAAATTTTTAAAAATAAATAAAGTCTTTAGGATGGGCTGTAATCAAATAGGACTGGTATCCCTACTACAAGGCAAAACCACGTGGTGGCAGGCACATAGTAAGGCTCAGAACATCAAGTGAACAAGAGCTGGGCATCAACAGGTCAAGAAAATCGTCCTCACGCAGTGCTTTCCCTTACAAATCACAGGAGAATCAACCCTGCAGACTTTGATTTCCAGCTTCCAGAACTCTAAACTGGGCCTCTCCGTGTGGCACTCCTCACCGAGTGCCATTCCTCAGTGGTACTTGGTTATGGCAGCCCTGACAGCTACGGAGCTCTGAGCTATGCATTTGTATGTGTGTCTCGACACGAGGGAGCTCTGAAATCCTTGGTTTATTTCATTATCATGTCCTTAATTTAAAGCCGTGTGGGCAGGCCTGGTTGTATACATCTAATCTAGCTCTTCGAGAGGCAGAGAGTTCACAAGTTCAAAGCCATCATGTGCAACCTGATAGGACTTATCTCAAAAGTTAAAAGTGCTGTAGAGTTGGGGACGCAGCTCAGTGCCTAACATAGTGAAGCCTTAGTTTCAACTCCCAGGACCACAAAAATAGAGAATTACTTCATTAAGCCCCCTGTTTGTTTTTTACTTTGTGTGTATATTCTTAAGTTTGTGGGAAAGTACACGTGTGTGTAGATGCATATGCTTCTCTCTCTCTCTCTCTCTCTCTGTGTGTGTGTGTGTGTGTGTGTGTGTGTGTGTGTGTGTGTGTGTCTGTGTGTGTGTGTCTGTGTGTGTAGATGCTAGAGGACCACCTTCATTGAGACAGGGTTTCCCATTGGTCTGGATTACCAATTAGGCTAGACAGGCTGGCCAGCAAGGCCAGACATCTTCCTGTCTCTGTGCCCTCAGCACAGAGAATTGAGTGTGTGTCGCTGCCCCTGAGAGCTCCTAAATTCACCATTTGACTAGAACATCTATCTATCAATCAATCAGAATATATGATGCTGGGAGTCACCAGGGGAAATGCTTGTCACTTGATTTTTCAGACTTGTGGAATGGCATCCCACAAACAAGGCTCTCAACAGTTCCTTTTTGAATTCTCTCTCTTTCTACACCTTAAAAAAAAGGGGGGGGGGAAGAGTTCTAGTTTCACTCCAGACCAGTGCCCAAGAAGTTCTGCCTCCCAGCAGGCACTAGATGCAATTATTAGTGGATTGATTTGTGAGCTATTTAAACAAGAACTGGATTACTGAAGAACTGAGCCGGCATTGTCCTTCCAGGTGAGAGAGGATCTGTCTGCCTGTGGTGGCCCACGCTGGAGTCCCCAGCCTTGTCTTACCTCTTCCCCCGTAGACCGCTTAGTCCTTTACAAGCCTGGGCTCTTTGTGGCAGATGTGGATTCTTCCCCAACAGCCCTCACCATCCCCTTTCCAAGGCGGACAGGTTCGTGTCTGTAGTCACCCCCCTTTTCCTCCCCCACTTTGCCAAAGTTTTAGCCAAATATGCCAATTGTCCTCGACTTCCGTGACTTCAGACCTTAAACATTTGAACCCACAGTGGAGAATTCTTTTGAGCACTTTCTGAAGAACTCGGTTTATAGTCTCCCCCCCCCTTCCTTCCCCCTGCAGCCGGCTCACTGGGGCAATGATTTCCTCAAAGAATTCCAACAAATTAGTTAAGCACCGCTCCCCCTTCCCCGAAATGACGTCAGCTGTCTTTAATCAAGCCTGCTTTTCCGACTGTCCCCTATTTGATAACTTCAAGCAGTTAGGATGTTTCCTCTGACGGACACCGCTCAGCTTCTTATTCTCTGTAGATTCACAGCTATCTATGGGCAACATGTCAGGGAAGAGATACATTTGACACGGGGGCGGGGGGGGGCGGGGGGGGGGCTCCATTCCAGCTTCTTTTTATAGGGAGAGACCTTTTCCACTAAACACAGAGAGGTAAACGCTTTAAATCAGAATCGTGAAGGAAGGCATCTCAGAGCCTTCCCTCCGGAATTTGTTAGTATTACCTTTACATTTTTGAGCATCTCAATTATGTGATTCCAGTACCATGCAGTCCCTGCACTAATTGTAACTGGTATTTACTCTGTGGTAGCAGCGCCAAGCCTTAACTTAAGAAGTCAAGAGGTTATGTTATACAGACGCACAATTAGATAGCTATGAAACATTTGCCTGAAGGCTTTGATAGTTTAATGTTTTCCATTAGACTTGTACGCAGATACGTGTATTCTTATAGATATGTATGTTTTAGGATACATGTGTGTCTCTGCAACACCTCATGTGTGGTCATGACATCCATCACATAAACTTCTTCATTTTTCCAAACCCTGGGATACAATTTCAAACCACATATAAACGGACTTTATACTGCACATATGCACCACACTGGGCCCTACCACACAGATGGTATCATTATTTCCACACAGACTGATTCATAGTCTAAACCCAGGAACAGATCTCCAAGAAAAGATGTTTTAGGACCAGTTTTCCAAAAGGAAACTCTTCAAGGGAATGTCCAGAACAACTCTGATACTTTGTGGGGAGGGGGGGCAGGCAATGCAGAAGGCCCCCAAACCAGAACCAAAACCAAACAAAAGGAGCACGTTAAAAAGTCCTGTGAAGATGGGGGATGCTATAAACTTTTTACTATGACTTGTTTGGAAAGAGCTTGCCTAACAAATGCAGCCATCTTCTATTGAAATGCAAAGCAGTAAAACATTTTATGGTGTACTATCACAGTACCAGGATGCGGATGGACTGGTTATGTTCAATCAAATCTTGGAAAAGAACAGCTTGTGTTTGCTCTTCGAGGAAAGCCAGCCCTTGAAAAGAGACAGGAAAGGGGGGTGGGGAGGAAGAGGGAGAGAGGGAGGAAAAGAAACTTCTACGGAGTCTTGGGAATGGGAAATTGTCTGGAAATTACATCAACTGAAGAATAGAGAGGAAAGAGAAGCCAAGCGCTTGTCCTAGAGAAGAGGATACCAGGGAGGGAAATGAGGGTTGTTTTCACAGAAGGGCAATTACGCAGCAGAGTTGTTAATTGTAGAGTTACGTTGTGAGGCAGAAAGGAACAGAAGTAGAGCCAGTGGGTAAACATCAGAGGGAAGGGGTGGACTCGGCTCAATAAAGACCATTCTGTATGATGGCGTCAGCACAAAGGGATGGCCTGAGCTTGGAATAACTGAGGCCTCCGAGCCTGAAGATCAGTCAGAGGTCCTCCCAACCTTCAGGAAGAGTGCTCTGAAGAGCTACCATGTGGATCTGAAGTGTCCTCTGAAAGCTCACAGGTTGCAGGTGTAGTTCCCAGGCTACAGCTCTTGGGAGGTGCTCAGATTTTTTTAAAAAGTGGTCAGCCTGATAAAAAGCCTTTAGATAATTGAAGGTTTATGCCTAGAGGGGGTTTTGGAAACTCCAATTCTGCTCTCCCCTCCCTCCAACCTTTTATCTGCCTTTGCATCATGAAGAAGACCCACAGTAAAGGGCCCGACCACAGGACCCAAGGATCATGAATGTGATCTGCAGAATTATGTGCCGACACAGACCCTTCGACACAGACCCTTCGCGAGCTGATTCTCTGAGGCATTTGTCGTAGTGACAGGAAGCTGACTGAGAACGCAGGCAGGGGAGGAGGACTCCCACCTCGAATGAAGGTCCCCAATGAGGCGACCTGCGGGATTCTGACTGTGTTTGGGGTCTCCACCAGTCTAAGACTTGCTTAAAACCCTGAACCAGCCACTGCAGACATGGCTACAAATCTGACTGTGCCCTGAATTAAGATTTCTATTAAAATAGTAGCATGTACTGAAACTTACCTCAGTACTTAATGTTCCCTGTGAAGAAAGGGGCTTTCCCCCCCCCTTTTTTTTTATTTTCCGAGACAGGGTTTCTCTGTATAGTCCCGGCTGTCCTAGAACTAACTCTGTAGACCAGGCTGGCTTCGAACTCAGAAATCCACCTGCCTCTGCCACCCAAGTGCTGGGATTAAAGGCGTATGCCACCAATGCCCGCCTGGCAGGGCTTCCCTTTTTTAAAGCAGAAAGTGTCAAGAGAAAAACCTTTCTTAAATTTGGAGTGCAAAGGGTTATTTGGGAGGTATTGCTGTTATTTGGGGGGTATTGTTGTTTTGGGGGTATAGTTATTTAGGGGGTGTTGCTGTTATTTGTGGGGTATTACTATTGATTTTGTTTCTTCCTTCTGTTCACTCACAGCTCCTCCTGTGAAATATGTTGAGGTTTGGGGCCGCCATATCCTTTGAGTCTGCAGGGCAACCGCCCGCCTATTTTTTGAGATCGCCTCCCTGTTCTTTGACTGGCCCCCTTCATCGTTTCCGGCTGTGTCTTCCCAGATTCAGTCCTTGACTCCCTTAGTGCGGGTTTTCTTGTGAGGCGAAAACACAGGAAGTCTTGCCCTGCTCTTCCTCGTCAAGGAGGCAAAATGGGCTTCCGGAAGCAATCAGAAAAAAGAAATCAAAGAATCCCATTCCTGGCTTATCCTTAAACTTGCCCCACCCCCACCGCGAATTGTCAAGGAACAGACTCCATCTTGAAACTGATTCTTTTTCTGGAGACACATTTACTTCATGACACCAGAGGGCCCAGAATAGAGGAAGGCCACATGGTAAGTCAAATGAGCTTCCCCCTTATGAAGTACTTATTAAGTATCTTGTTCCTCAGAGGGCTCCGGAGCCTAGCCACCAGTATGCCACACCCTGAACTTCATAGTGTGTAAGGAGTGCCCACTGAAGCAGAGAGAGATTCTGCCCCAGGCAGTCACTGTTTCCCCGAGTATTAGCACTGCTCAAAGGCTTCGACCCTGCCAATGCTACGTCTCACAGTCTAGACGGGCGTCTTCCTGTGTGTGATTGTTCATGGATTCTCCTTGACCTCCCTTTGAGGTTCCCTTCTGGGATGCTACATTTTCCCTCCTGTGTAGAATTCCTAGTTTAAGTCTATCAAAATCCATTTTGGGGGGGGATCTGTGGAGATGGGGTGCCTTGCAAGGCTGAAAGACAGCTGTCCTTTAAGTTTTTCCAGGAAATAGAAATAGGTTCTGAAGCAAAATACTACATGTGAGCAGCACATGACTCTACCTTCAAGGAAAAGATATCACCTTGGCTATGCGGTGGCTTGAGGGATGCCGTGGGCAGTGATCTACCACTATGCTGAGGACATCAAGATGACTGGTCCCAGAGTATATACTTTATAATATCCTTTGCTAGTATATTTCACACAGTGAACCTATGACAGGGGGATATTGGGATATTACTTTTATCCCAAAGGAGAAAAAAAAATGAAGCTTAGAGACATTAAACAAGACCTGCCTCAGTTCAGGCCAATTCTGAGTTATTGGAATTCATGTTCTTCTGAATTCCAGAATCTGTTCTCTGAACCAGCATTTCCCATCTCACCCAAGCATCTCTCCAGAGTGAACATGAGAGAGACATTTCCGTTTGCAATGCATTCTCCTTGAGGCAAATTCAGTGCTTGTCTGGTGGGGATTTGGGGCAAACTCCCAAGCATTTGAACGTCTCTCCATTACGTGAGGGGCTCTGGGAGATGCCACTGGGGTCTGCCCTCTGGGTGTGTTTCATCTCTACCACTCTCTGAGTCTAGTTTCTCTGAAGAGTCAAGGATTGAGAGCGGTGAGGGTGGGGGACAGAGTGTGGTCAAGGCACACATTTCTCTCTGAAAGGCCAACTGTCTACCGAGTCTTCACAGTAACTCGAGTAGGTGTGTTATTTAATACGCCAGGAGAGAATGCCCACCCTGAGAGTCTGAAATTGTGGATTTAATAGGCCTCCCGCCGCGGCTCGGCTGCCTTCCAAAGGCTCTCTGGATCGCTTCCTCGGCTAGTAGGCCCTTCTGTCAGAGACTCTGGGATACGGTGATTATTGATCTGTGGCAAGGGTGACAGGTGACTGATCTGTAACTGTGGAACATTAAAAGTGATGTTAAAGTATTTCTTTCAAAGGCTGGGGAGAGACTAGGGAAAGAAAGAACGGAATTCGCTCTTGCACCCGAATTCGCCTGTGCCTCTGGGGGGAAGGTGTTCTGGCTCATACCCAGTTTTCCACACTCAGAAACCTTAGTCTTACAAAGACCCACTCTGGGAAGATTTTGGCATGTGGTCCCACTGGCCAGCCATGAACAGGCTGAGCTTGTGCCGAGTCTTCCTGAGCCGGGAGCCCCTCACCCAACTCAGCGACTCCCCATTCTAGATGAGGTTACTTAGGAGGAAACAGTTGTCCTACATATCACATAGGCTTCCCCTGCTAAGAACAGCCAGGGTCCACCACGGTGCTCGAAGACGTAGCAGGTGAGGATGCCGTAGGCCTTCTGATTGCCGGCCTGAGACCCAATAACCATTGTTCATTGACTGAAAGACATCTACAACTCACTAAATGAACTTGTTACTATTGTAAAGCAAGGGATCTAGAATGTTCTTTGGCCTATCAGATGTTCATGCTCCGTGAAGAACAGAATTGGCCCTTTGACCATATTCATCTCCTCCTGGAAACTGTAGACAGACCACTGAGGCAGAAAAGCAGGAGCTATTGGGCTGTTCTCTGACGATGGCTAGACTTCTGCTCTTTGCAGGTACTTCTGCATGTAATTCTTCCTGGAAATGGCTGTGCTTTGGGCTTGAGCGCTCTTGGGTTCTCACAACTTTGACCTGTCAGGGGATTCTAGGAAGAAAGTTTGACTATTTCTGAGATCAAGAATACCATGTATAGACTTCCTTTCTGAAAAGCTTTCTTGGAGAACGGGACCAGGTTCAACTACCAGTCCATTAGCACTACTCTGACCTCCAGTGTTTAAAGATCTCTCCACTTTAGGATTCCTGGTCAACCAGCACAGAGACTAAAGATGGTGCAGACCCATTGCTTCACTTATTTTTTTTTTTTTAAAGAGCTGGGGTCCAAGCATGCGATCCAGGCATCCCAATGATACACGCCCCTATTGGAGAGTCTCAATCTAGAAGTCATAATGCAAGGAGTGCAGGGAGGCGGGGAGGGGAGGTTTGGTAGTGATGTGAGCTGTAGGGTAGCGGAATGCCAATCTGCAGGGAAAGCAGGATCAGAGGCAGCATCCAGTGCTCCAAGCTAAAGCCTGCAGGGTCCAAGTGGACCAGCCAGCTGCAGCACCCACGAGAGTCTCATGTCACTATCAAATACACTTTTTCTCCTAGAGTAGCTTTTGGTCTCCTGTTTGGCAACCGAAGTGTTGAGTTAAATGATGAAAGTGATTTGGAATCGGTAAGAGTTAAAAGTTCCAACTTTTTAAATTTAAATATTTATATGTATGTACATAATTGTGGAGTTGAGGTGTGTGTGTGTGTGTGTGTGTGTGTGTGTGTGTGTGTGGGTGGTGTGTATATGTACACGCACGCGTGCACACGTGTGCATGTGGACACATTCCATCATTCCATGTGCCTTATTCCCTTCATCCCAGGTCTCTCATTGGAGCTAGGAGGCAGCCAGCAACCCCCATCGACACTACCTGTCTCTCACAGCCTGTCCCACCAGAACTAGGTTACACAATAGGCTGGCCTTCGCTTCACACGGGCGCTGGGGGTTTGAACTCAGATCCCCATGCTTGCATAGCAAGTGTTCTCAGCCACTGAGCCATCTCCTCTGCTCTTCATGGTTTAAAATGACAGAAAATCATCTTAAAGCATAAAACTGTGTTAGAAGAGCTCAGTCTCTCGGTGATAGACACGTGGAGGAGGGAGATGAATGAGAAGGAAGTCCCAACGACAATAGGAAAATGTCATAGTAAAGCCCGTTCTCCAATGTGCTAACATACAGGCTGATTTTAAAAACATACTCCAAGGCTGGAGAGGTGGCTCAGTGGTTTAAAGCTCTGACTGCTCTTTCAAAGGTCCTGAGTTCAAATCCCAGCAACCACATGGTGGCTCACAACCACCTGGATTGAGATCTGATGCCCTCTTCTGGTGTGGCTAAGACAGCCACCGTTTACTTACATATAATAATAAATAGATCTAAAAATAAAATAAAATAAAATAAAAACATACTCCAGTCCCCCTCAAAAAAAGTTTGAGATTGTTCTTCATCGAAAGCTATCCCACTACTTTCCCTGGAGGACACAGGTCATCTGTCCAGCATACGCGTACTATGAACACTACCCACATCGAGGTCATTGAGTGGTCAGTCCCCTTGGTTTTCAATACAGCTGCTGGGATATCAGAGTGCTTCTGTGGCCAAACAAACTAAAAAGTGCTTCCTTTACACGAGCAGACCGAAGACTGTCATGGGTGCATCTTTGCAGGAAAGAGTGCACCAGCAGCAGGGCTAGGTACTACCTATAGTGTCAAGCATTCACTGGGGGTCTTGACTGGTACAGCCTGTGGATCCTAGAAATGACCGTGTAAAATCTACTTTTGCATGCATCTGTAGTCCTATAGTGTAGCCCAGTGGCCAGTCCAGAGGGAGTAATAACAACAACAACAACTACAATAATAATTTTTAAATCAAATGTTGACATGGGAGCATGGGGAAGCTTTGCAGTGTTGGATAGATCTCTTTGTCTGGCAGTGTAATTGGTTCTGCAGTCAGAGGACCTGGGTTCGAATCCTGAGTCCTTGACTTCCCCAGGCTGTATAGAGAAATACATTGCATGCATTCTGGTTG
The DNA here is from genome assembly GCA_964023405.1 of Apodemus agrarius. Classification (NCBI taxonomy): domain Eukaryota; kingdom Metazoa; phylum Chordata; class Mammalia; order Rodentia; family Muridae; genus Apodemus; species Apodemus agrarius. The sequence continues at coordinate 10,192,013 of OZ030026.1, read as the reverse complement.
TTTCAGTTCAATAAAATGAAGATAATACTATTCCTGATCTCGGGCAGATGTTTGCAAAGCAGTTAAGTTCATATCTAGCTGTCTGTCTGTATTTTTTGTTTAGTTTTGTTTTTTGTTTTTCGAGACAGGGTTTCTCTGTATAGTCCTGGCTGTCCTGGAACTCACTCTGTAGACCAGGCTGGCCTCGAACTCAGAAACCCGCCTGCCTCTGCCTCCCAAGTGCTGGGATTAAAGGCGTGCGCCACCACCGCCCGGCTGTGTCTGTCTGTATTTTTATCTATCTACCTATCACCTATCTATCTATCTATCAATCAATCATCATCTATATTCTACCATCTTATTGTGATGTCTTCTCTCTGTCTCTCTGCCTCTCTCTGTCTCTCTGTCTCTGTCTGTCTCTGTCTCTGTCTCTGTCTCTCTCTCTCTCTCTCTCTCTCTCTGTGTGTGTGTGTGTGTGTGTGTGTGTGTGTGTGTGTGTCTGTGTGTGTGTGAAATATATAGGATATGGCTTTTAACAAATACTAAAAAATTATTGACAATGGTTAATTTTTAGAGCCAGAAGGGATAAATGGGAGTAAAAGAAAAAAAAAGGTAGGCTTTTGGTTCAATGGTGAAAGAATAAGAAAGGCCAAAGACGAATCTGTATTTTGGAAGCAAGTTAGAGGATGTAATCGAGAAGAAGTAAGTTTAGTTGTCAGAGGGTGGGGGGAGACTGGGAAATTTAGCTGCTGTATTAGAAAGCCCCCCCCCCCCATTGTGGGGGCTGCCCTCACTGCTTTTCTGGACTCGAAGAGCCAGTTTCCTGCACAGGTTAATCTCACAGTCACTCTGCTAATTCGACTCTAAGAACTGGAAAGTCAAAGACGAGTGTGTCTACTACTTCAGAGCCTCGCCCGCAGGCCACACCAAGGCCTGAGAGTTTAATTTGCATGTGGCCTACACCAGATACGCACATAGGAAACAGCTTTGTGTTCTGGAAGCATCTGGCCCCGTTGCAATAGCCCCTCATTTCTTGAAGGTCTAGGAGTCTATTGTATGCTCAGGGTGATCCATTCTGTTTCCTGAATGTATGGGACTGCAGACATCCGTCCGTTGGGACAGCCGTACCAACGTGTCACTGGGTGACGGATGATTTCCTGTTGCTCTGCTCAAGAGCACGAAGATAAGCTTTTACTTCATCTCCGCAGACAGTTGAGGCAACAGATGGCCTTTCGGAATTGCAGCGGGAGGCTTGGAGGCCGGCACCCAGTTGTTGGTGAGACTAGGCAAATTAAGAGCCCTTCCTATAGCGCATGTAGCAAGTATCGTGGCTCTGTGGATGGATTGGCAGACCAGGGGGGAAAGCCTGTGGCGAAGTCTCCCTGACTTTACAGGATCTAGTAAAATTATGCTACAGGGCACATGAAGGGAGCCAGAGTGGTTTTGAAGCCATCTCTCTATAACGCTTTCATACTGCCTACCTTTCATGACACAAAAATGTCATCTTAACAAACCGAACACAACTGAAAAACAACAGAGCAGAGACCCTCTCAAGAGTCAGTGGTATACTTAACAACTGCTTATGACCAAACCTTTAGATCGCATATATTTTAATGAGCACTTTGAGGGTTATGGTAGAATGTAAACTTTATTTCAGACCATCTATGAGACTCAAACATTTTCCGTAATAAAAAGTATCTGCTCGTATAAAAGAAGAACATTTGATGAGGTGAGATGGCTCAGTTGATTAAGTGCCTGCGAGATACTCACGAGGACTTGAGTTCTGATCCCAACACCCAAGTGGAAAAGGGAGGGACAATGATGTACTCGTAGCCCAGTGCTGGCAGGGAAGAGAAAGATGGACCCCTGAAGCTCATTGGCCAGCAAGTCGACTAAATCAGTGATGGCCAGGTTCAGTGAGAGATTCTGTCTCGAAAAGCAACAGGGAGAACAAATGAGAAGGACATCCAAAAACCACCTCTAGAGACACGTGTGCGTGTGTGTGTGTGTGTGTGTGTGTGTGTGTACACATATGCATGTATACACACATACCACCCATATACACCACCCATACATCACACACACACACACACACACACACACACACACATATCTATATACCTGAGATCCTTGGCAATATACTACCTAAAAATAGTCATTATTTAGAACCACAAACTTCACAGGAAAAATGGCTTGGCTTGAAGCTTGAGATGCATATTGCATGATAGAAACCTTGGTACCATTTTAACTCTGAAGCTGAAGGAATTCCGAGATGGCAAATTGCAGGAGGGCCCTAGCAAAATGCATCTGTGAGGGACTGGGGGCATGGTGCAACCAGTAGTGTGCTGGCCATACAAGCTTGGGGACCTAAATCCAGAGTCTCAGCTTTCAAGTAAACACCAGGGAAGGTGACAAGATGACATCGAGCCTCGGTGTCCAAAGGTTGCCCATGTCTGAAGGATCTTGGTCTCAGGACACAGTACCACCAAAGTCAGGATGCTGTGGGAAAGATGCTAGCATCCTCAGACTCTATCTAGAACGTGGCGGGTGTCCTAGCACACTGGTGGCACACGTGTAAAATTTCATGATGTCATAGATTATGAAATTATTCCCATCCAAAACTATAGAGCAGTGGTTCTCAACCTGTGGGGTCCAATGACCTTTCCCAGGGGGGTCCCTAAGACCATGGGGAAACACAGATAGTTACACACTTCAGCTCATAACAGTAGCAAAATAACAGTTATGAAATAGCAACAAAAATACTATTATGGTTTGGGGGTCACCACAACCTGAGGATCTGAATTCAAGGGCTGCAGCGTTCGGAAGGCTGAGGGCCGCTGTTGTAGAGGGCGGAACTGCAGGAAAACTCCAACCTCACGGAATTTGAGTTTTACAAGATGAAAGTGAGAGCCCCCCATTTAGATCAGTCGTGTTCATTTACTTAGACTCCGGAAGGGTACGTTGTGCTCTAATTAGGAAAATTATTTAACAGGCAAATCACTTTGGGTTTATTGGGTCACAATCAATTCTGGTTAGAAGAGAAAAGAAGGTAATGAGAAACCGGTGAACCTTCACACTCCGAGGAAACATTTCAACAGGACCCAGAAAGGAGAAGAGGCAAGAAAGCCCCAGGATCTACACAGCCGGAAGAAGCCATCACAGTCTCCCTAGAGCTGTCTCCTAGAAACTGGAGCTTTTATGATTTTTTTTTTTAAAAAGACATTTTCCTTCCGTGTTCCTTAGATCCCACTACTGCCTTAAAAAAATCACTATATTTCTTCTTCTTTCTTTTCCCATGTGAACACACGTACAGTGAGTAACTGTGTGTTTGTGTGTGTGTGTGTGTGTGTGTGTGTGTGTGTGCCTATGTGGGCATACACGTGTGAGGGGTGCCTGTGCGGGTGCATGCGCTGGCATGAATATGTATGTGAGGCCTGATGACGTCAGGAGCCGTCCTTGAGTGCTCCTCCTCCTCCTCATTCAACACAGCAAGGACACTCGGTCAAACTCAGGGCCAGTCTAAGCCAGCTTGCTCTGAGAATCCTGTGTCTACCCAGGATTCTACTCAGCACTTAAATGGGTTCTGGGGACCCGACTCATCTTCACACTTGTGAGGGAGGTGCCTAACCACTAGGCATCTTCCCAGCTCTCGCTACTCTTTTTCTACAGTGCCTTATCCGCTATTAATCGTAGCTACTGTTTTCATCTCAGACATTCTAGCTTTTAGTCCTAACATATAACTGTGCATTTGTTTTTTACACATCCTGTCTATCTGTTCCTCGGCTTTTAGTATCACCATGGCAGTCACTCGACATCTCCATGTGACCTATCTTAATGTCGTGTTAGTTCTGGGCAGATTTCAATGGATTGGTTATTTTCCTCATAATGAGTCATATTTTTTCTGCTTCTTAGGATGCCTAGCACTTTTTTTTTTTATTAGAAGCCAGACATTGTGAATTTTTACCTTGTTGGGTCCTGGCTATTTTTTTTAATACCCCTAAAATGATCTTGAGCTTTGTTCTTTGATGCAGTTAAGTTTCTTGAAACCTTTTAAAAATGTGTTAGCCTGAACCACAGCGGCATTTGGTCTCGGTTATTTATTCCTCGGTTTTGAAGCAAGACGGTACTCCTCGGTTCCCCTGTGGAGGAGGAGGGTTTGGTTTTTTTCCCAGCCTGGCTGCTGGAAACAGACACGACCCTTTCTGGATGTTCAGTTCCGTTCTTTAGTGCTTTCCATGGTCCTTGACAGTTCTGTATACTCACTCACTGGTCAGCTCTCATCCGAGTCTTCCTGAGGAGCCCTCTGTGCACCTCAGAATCATCTCTCCAGAGTGTTCTGTCCTAGAAGCTAGTCGCCTTGACAATAATTTGCAAGCATGAAAGTTAGTGTGGACGCTGTTCTGTGGGTCACACGTGGAAATCGGTGGTTAGTTTGAAATCGAGCATACAGGAGAGGAGAAATGGTTCACCAGTAAAGAGCACTGGCAAGCCTTCCAGAGGACTTAGGTGCAGCTCCCAGCACCAGTACAGGGCCTCACAGCCCATCCCAGGAGAGCCAATGCCCGTGAAGACTATACCGCGACCACCTAACAAGACTGGGACAAAGGCAATAAGAACAGCTATGCTAACATGGAAGGGGGAATCTCATGGTGCCCCAACGCTAGACAAAGAACTACAGAGAGTTAGCAACAGCTGAGAATAGGAGAAAAGTCTCCCCCCAAAGGAAGTGTCTCCCAATTAGTAATTCAATACCAAGTGACCAATCATGAAATTACATACACACTAGTAAGATTACATGTACTGAGCAGATTGTTTTTTACATTTCTAAGAAATGCTCTCTCTCTCTCTCTCTCTCTCTCTCTCTCTCACACACACACACACACACACACACACACACACACACACCACAAATGAGACTTGGAAATGGACCTAGAGCAAGTAGTCACGAGAGGCTGTGTGAAGAGATCACACCTTCTCACGGAGCACTGTTTAGTGGTATTTTAGGACTTTCCAAACAGTTTTAATAATGGGATAGGTAACAGAGGTTGCAAGGGGCCCCTTGTGCTCCATTCCCAGCTAAAAGTCCTACACTGACTTCAACCCACCTGTTTAAAAAAGGAGACTTTTCGTCTTTGAGGAAACAGCATTTCCCGAGAGATTTTTCAATTTTTTTCCTGCCCCTTTCCCTGTGTGTTTTGTAATACTTGCAAGATTTTTCAGCTCATTAGAGCACCCTAAACAAAATATGACACATATCTTTAGTTTGGTTCAGTAAATCTTTTCTGAATTACTCACAAAAAAAAAGAAACAAAACAAAACAAACAAACAAAAACAGATGTGTAAGTTCACAAGAGAGTTTTGAAACGTATAAAGGTTACATGTTTTATGACACTTATTTCTAAGATTTACAGATAATCCAATTACAGCAAAAGACAAAAATACAATTCAGTGGATCGCCTTCTATGCTCCTTCAGCTAGCTACAAGCTCAGTTGAAGAGTGAAGCAATTATCTGGATAATTCAGTCCAAAAAAAAAAAAAAAGTATTAAAGGAAACAGGGCCCTTTTTCCTGTCCCAAATTCACTGGAGCCATCCAATAACATGACCCACTGTAGTGGAATTTGGCATTAAAAAGGCTTGTCTTGGCTGCTGTCCAACGGAGTTTAGTTACTGAATTCTTTGAAGGACGTTGTGCAAACATGGTCTCCCATGTAACTTGGTTCTAAGGCTTGGGTTGCAAGAAGGAACCGTTGATGTTACCACGCAAGGGGGGGGGGCTTTACTTCATTGGATCAAATTATCCAGAAAGCCTCTATCCTCTTCCCAGTCCTGGGCTAGACCATGGCAATGCCTATTGCCAGCACTTCTGTGTGAGTGTTTGGAGGCTAGACCCTGCGAGCAGAAGCAATCGGGCGGAAGGTGGCAGCCATTTTGCTCATCGATTGACTCTCCGCTCCCCAGCACTGTCTTCCGATTGATTGACTCTCCGCTCCCCAGCACTGTCTTCCGTATTTAATCCCCGAGATCTTTGCGATCATTTGACTGGCGGTAGAAAGGACTGTCAGCTCGCCCGCCGCCGAGAAGGCCTCTTTCACGAGTCCCACTTGTTCTATGAATAAGTGTTTATGTCTCACAGAGAGCAACCATGCTGGGGAAAACAGTCTCAGTGCCTTCTGCTCACTTGGCCGATGCTTCCAGGGCTTCGTGGAGCATGCCTAAGCCGGGGCTTCCGAGAAGATGACCCAGAACTGGTCAGATATACCTGGAAACGGAAGCTTCCTGTCCTCGGGAGCTCAGATACATGCCAGCCTTCCCGGGGGATCCTGCTTTTTCTCACGATTTATCAATGGGGAGAGTTTTCTCAGGAGAAAGGCAAGTCCTCTGACTTCTACAAGTCAAGTCTTTTTTTTTATTTTTTTTTTTTAAATAAGGGCTGACCTAGGGAGGGAAAACTGGTCCAGTGTTTCCTATGGGTGAGTGCCATGTACGAGTTCTCATTTAAAGGTCTGAGTTCAAGAAGTGGATTCTAGTCCTAGAAATATGAGGCACATTTTCCTACAACAATATGATTTTCAAGAAACAAATATACCATCGCACATCTTACAGATTGCTATTATTGATAAGGCCTATTTGAAGCATGGGTTGTTAAGATTGTGATGGGTCATTCAGTGTGGATGTGTGTGTGTGTGTGAGTGTGTGTGTATGTGTGTGTATATGTGTGTGTGTGAGTGCATGTGTATGTATGTGTGTGTATGTGAGTGTGTGTTTATGTATGTGTGTATGTGTGTAAGTTCGTGTGTATGTATGTGTGTGTTTATGTATGTGTGTATATGTGTGAGTGTGTATGTGTGTGAGTGCGTGTGTATGTGTGTGAGTGTGCGTGTATTTATGTCTGTGTTTATGTATGTGTATATGTGTGAGTGTGTGTGTATGTGTGTGAGTGTATGTATGTGTGTATGTATATGTATATGAGTGTGTGCGTGTGTATATGTACATGTGTGTATGTGTATGAGTGTATGTGTATGTGTGTGAGTGTGTGTATGTGTGTATGTATATGTATGTGAGTGTGTGCATGAGTATGTATATGTACATGTGTGTACGTGTATATGTGTATGAGTGTATGTGTGTGTATGTGTGTGTGTATGTGTGAGTATGCACATATGCGTGTACCTGTGCGTGTGCATGTGTGTGTGTGTGTGTGGTGCTAGGAATTAAACCCAGCACGCTGGCAAGCCAGGCAACCCCTCTACCGCTGAGCCATGCTTCCAAATCCCCTGAAAATAACTTTCAATATCATCTACCTCAAGGCGACTGACAACGCAGTCCTCCTCTTTGGTAATTTTATGTGGGCAAATTCGTTTTCTGTGTGGACATGTGGACTTTACCTGAGCCTAGGGAACTCTGGGATATGAGAAAATGCAGAGTCAGCTTGCCAGTAAACAAGGACGGTGGGAGCACTGCCAGCTGAAAGTTGCTGCGTCTGTACTTCTACCTCAGGCTCACACTACCAGTGCTCCGGCTTCCCTTTGCTCTCTCCTGCCCCCTCCCCCGCCCCTCCCTTCTCCATCTCTCCCTCCCATTCCTCCCCTCCACTTTGGTGGTTCCTGTAGCTCCACCCCACTCACAGCCACCCGAGGAAACACACTTCTCACGTACCTTTCCCAACCATGTAGTGAAGGAAGCTTATTGGAAGCCGGGCTGAGCTATTGTCCCGGAAAGAGATCTCATTACAATTATATGAAAGGGATTTTATTTTTTTTTAATGGCTATAAAACAGGAGGCATATTTATGCTCTCCTAAAGACGAATAGACTTATTTATAGGTAGGCAGACATTCCATATGATAAGCTAAAATTAATCACGCTGCCGAAGAGGTTGGAGTCCAAATTAAATATAGAAGGCCAGCCTGGCTTCTTCCTCGGGTGTGTTTTAATGAAGACTACAGAGGCTGGGGAAATATTTATATTCTTTCATTCATATTTTCAGGATTGCCTCATGTCTCAGTCTATACACACACACACACACACACACACACACACAATCTCATTTAAGAGAAGGAACTTTAAAGTGTGGATATCCTCAACTCATTGTATCTTGAAGAAGAGGAAGAGGTGGAGGCGGGGAAGAAAGGAAAAGAGAGAGGAGAGAGGGAGAATATTAGTGGGACTGCTCTTTTAAAAACAGCAGCTTCCTTAGAACCAGGATGACTTCCATGAGGGAAACACATGGGGGTCACCTACCAATACTTTGTATAGCGATGATATCTTGGGGGAGTGAGAGAGAGACTTGGACCAGTAGTTCAACTGTCTCTAGGTGACTGCCTCAGCTTTCCCCAGTGAGTGCCATAGATATGTTGTCTAACTGCCCGTACTTGACAAGAGCCCCTGTCAAGCATTTGAGGTAATCTAGTTAAAGATGGATATCAGGATGCTGCTGGTGACAGAAGAATCTTGAAGCCAAATGACTTGCTGTCTTCTGAGGAAGTTCAAGGGTAGAGACGAACTGTCTTCCCATGTTTCCTATTAACAGGCGGACTAGAGAACTCAGCTGAACTGCAGAATCGAGAGCCAGGAAGAGACGCCTAATTGCTCTGGTCTCAAGTCATGTTTAAACGATCTCTCTTCCATTCTGGCCCCACATCCAGATTCTCTCTGCAGAGCCACATAGCTAGATCACGGCACCCCAAGTGAGAAAATACCATCTTCAGACAGCGGGAGATAAGGAAGCGGAGGACCGTCCCAGGCATGGGGGTGTGCATGTGGATATCACTGAGTTATGAACTATTTCCTTTTAATCCGGTTTCAAAAGACGACTTCCTCCATATGTGATTAATTCCGCATAGAACTACAAGGAACTGCATATTTTAGAACCCGAGTGTCATCAGTGTGAATGTTTAAACAATCTCTGTGGTCTCTTTCCCACAAACTGATTTAACATGTATATAAAAAAGGCTTTTGGAATGAGCACTTTACATTTGCTTCTCAAACTTCAGCGTCTGTTTTCAGTAAATATTGAAGATGAAACTCCCCTCATTCATGCCGGGAGCGCTGGCCAATTGCAACTGAGGACTGCATGTTCGGGACCTCTCGTGAGTGCGGTTTTCTCTTCTTGTGAACCTCGCCCGTTCTTTCTTTAAGCAAATCAACAAGACCACGGCAGAAAGGCTTCGTGGTCAAGAGGCTGACCTTAGTCATGGGTTCTCCTAATGAATGTGAGGAGACTGGGAGTCACACAGGCCAGAGTTCAAATCCTCCCTCCAACATTTATGTCTATCCCCGTATACCCCACTCTGCAGTGCCCCCCACCCCACCCTGTCACATTTTACTACTCTCGTGGCCTGTGAGCAGAATCTGCAAGCTCTTCAGTTTGAGGTATCCCAGGTTGGGCTGAGACATAGACTGCCTCCTGTCACAGCCAACTGAGGCCTCTACCATTTGACTTGCTTTATGTAGAAGACAGGAGTGGTTTGTTTTGGTCTGGTCTGCCTTTTTATTTTGGTTGGTTGGTTTCAGGGTTTGAGAGAGGGTTTCTCTGGGTAGCCTTGGCTGTCCTGAAAGTCACTTTGTAGACCAGGCTGGCCTCCAACTCACCAAGATCCGCCTGTTTCTGCCTCCCAAGTGCTGGGATTAAAGGCATGCACTGCCCGCCACCGCCCTCACACCTTGTTTTTTTCTGGGTGCTGCAGCAGTTAGTGTTGGATTCCAATCCCAGAATCTCCTTTCAAGCGGCAAAACACACCAGAAACCGATCACAGAGTTAACCACGTTAGCTAACAAAGACCTCTGCAAAATGGAAGAGAGCAACCACCCCATCCCAGACGCCATCTGTGCCTTTCTTGACTTGATTCAGGAGATAAACGCTCCAATCTACAGGGAGGAAAAGTAAAGTCTTTGAAGCACAGATAATGAGAGAGAGGGGCTTCTCTCCCTGATAAGATGGAGACAGAGGACTAAAGACCCTTGAAGAAGGGAATCGGAGGCAGCCCAGACTTTAGGCAGAGTCGGTTTACAAGGAGCAGAGGCAAAATGGAGTCTCTTGTTGGAATTTCAAGACAGCCGCGGCAGGGCATTAAGGCAAGTTAAGGAGTTTTTTTGTTTTTTTTTGTTTTTTTTGTTTTGTTTTTTTTTTTTTCCTGAGCAGGAAAGTTAGTGTGAGATGCCACAAGGACTGTGTTCAGGCAGCAGGCCCTGCCCAGAAGAGATGAATTGTTGATGTGCCTAGCAAATATTCTCTGAAAGGTCCCCCCAACCTCAGACGGCACCACCAATATTCAAGGCATAACTCCGGGCTTCCCGGTGGGATAGCAGTGTACCCAGAGACTGGAGAGCACAGCCCCCCCCCTTCCCAGTTGTCTGTTTTCGTTACAATTAAACATTCTACATTCTGGGAAAGAGGGGGGCCCACTAGCAGGAGGTAAATATTTTTGCCATCTTTGAAGAAGGATGAAGGCTGAGGAGTCACAAAATTACATTGATTTAAAGAAGTAGGGAAATTGATATGTTTTCCTCACTTTGGATTTGTAGGCTGAAATTTATTCCACATATGTCTTTATAAATATTTAAGTATATAAAACCAAATGTTTAATATAAGATCCACATTGTAAATATTCCTTTGAGAGTATTTTTCTGCCCGGACTGGAATGGCTGAGCTTCTTAAACTCTAAGACCATGGGGTGGAGGAACGGGCCGGTGTCTTCTGGTAACCCTCCCCGGAATACCCACAGGCTGTCTCCACTGCTGCAGGGAGTTTTAATGTACATTTAAAATTCTACGATTCTGATTTTTTTTTCTCTTTTTTGTCTCCAACATTTCCCTTGTCCATTTCCCATGGGGAAAAAAAATACCCAAAGAATCCCTGGATGGTGGGCTCTGTGGGGTGAGGCGTTTCTACTGCTTTAGTTAACTGATTACAAAGCTGAACTTTTTTTTTTTTCTCTAATGACAGTAAATGACTTCTTAAACACCCATTCCTTTTTGTAGTGGTATCTCATTGGAGCAATTTAGTGAGCTACAGTGCTCTCTCCTCTGTCACATTAGGATCACAGCCACCTCCTGGGGTGTTGGCAGGGTTAAGAGGTGTCCTGTGGGTCACCTGGTGGATGGCTGTTGCTTGGCCCAGGATATGACACCACCATACTGATTAGACTATAGTGACTGCTTCTATTTTAAATTCATGGTTACCTTGGGGGGGGGAGGGGAGGGTTGTTTTTTTTTTTTTTCATAGATAAGTACTTTAAAATCTTCTGGCCTCCACACATACCATGACATTTATTCCTCTTCGCATAGAAAGAGAGAGAGAGAGAGAGAGAGAGAGAGAGAGAGAGAGAAAGGAAGGAAGGAAAAAAGAAGGAAAGGAAGGAAGGAAGGAAGGAAGGAAGGAAGAAAAAAGAAAGAAAGAAAGAAAGAAAGAAGGAAGGAAGGAAGGAAGGAAGGAAGGAAGGAAGGAAAGAAAGAATAAAAAGGACTAGCGAAGCCACAGCCTTCACTGATGTTCAAGGTGAGAGCAGCTCTCCGTGAAGGTGACTGGGTTCACAGGGGAAGAACCTCAGAGCTCCTTGCATGCATGAATGTGGCCTCGGATCCACCCTACCCCCACCCCTTTGCCAGTGAAACTCTAACTGTATCTATTACTATACATCTCCTGTCTAAGTAAGATTTTTTTAGGAAATGACCTTTGTGGCCAATAGAAACAAAAGCAAAAGGAGAAGATCTGACCCGGCGCACCCTCTTCTGTACAGAGTCGATGAAAGTTAACCCTAGGAAATGTAAGTCTCTTGCCTGACATCACGCACCAAGTCACAGGCAGAGCCCAGAACAGGCTGAGCTCCCGTCCTGTCCCCTCTAGCAGAAAGAGGCTGCTAAAGTCACAGGAGTTACAGGGCCAAGGTTTACACCTTACACACCTCCGATGTACAAAACAGTGGCTTATTTATTTTAGAAAACTGATGTAATCTCCCTCCAAAGCCTTCGTTTCGACAGATGGCAGAAGTAACTAAAACTCAGTAACAATCTCTTCCCGGTCTCTTCTGGATGAGAATGAGAGGGTGGGGCTACCCGACTAAATTCAACTTCCCTAGCAAAGCGGATCCTGCCTCCTGAGCATCGCACCCCCAACCCCAGTCCTTGCTCCTCCCCAGGTGCTCTCTGGGTAATTGAGAAGGTCTTGGGTGCTCGTGGGCAGCGGGAGGGGTACACACACCCTTCGCAGGCTCTGCTCTTTCCCCGGAACTCTCGCGCGAAGGACATCTTCGGGCCTTGGCCTCTGCTCTCCCTCCTGTGCTGTGTAAGTGTCTGCAGCTGGGGTAATTTGCGGTCTGGTCTCTCAGCATGGGCAGTCTGTGGTGATAGCTCCCAGGGAGCTGAGCTGGGCCCTCTCTCCTGTGAAAAGTCTACCCGGGTGCCAGTGCTGTGGGGATAGCCGTCCTCGTCTTCACCGTCGTCATCGGAAGAGGTCACCTTGATCAGGGAACCTCACCAGCTCAGAGTTAACTAGACCTGTAGACATGATACCCTTAACTTTTTCTTGGGGTGCAAAAATTAAAAGCAGACACATAATTACTGTGAAAAGTAAGTCTTCTTGTTAAAGGCAGAAGAGTAAACACACCGATGTCATTCCCCCCTCCCCCCCCTGAACAAAATAGATGGAAACCAAAACAATAAAAAATAAATAAATAAAATAAAACAAACAAAAGCAAAACTCAACAACAACAAAGTCCTTTCGGCATCATGAATGAAGAAAAGAAATCGAAGAAATCAGCTGGGCGTGGTGGTGCACGCCTGTAATCCCAGCACTTGGGAGGTAGAGGCAGGCGGATTTCTGAGTTCGAGGCCAGCCTGGTCTACAGAGTGAGTTCCAGGACAGCCAGGACTATACAGAAAAACCCTGTCTCGAAAATCAAAAAAAAAAAAAAAAAAAAAAAAATCAAAGTGGAAGAAATCGCTCTAATCCCCAACCACAAACTACGAAAAATACCTGCCACCTATCACGGTGTCAATAGAGATGAGAGAGGCCCTGGATGCTGACATGCAGGATCTAGCTTTCTTTGGAATGAAGTGAGGCACCTTAAGATGTGAACCCAAGAGTCCTTTGATTAGAGAGGGAGCCTGAGGAGCTGGAGGTCCGTTCCTGGAGACCCCACGGTATGAATGCTTCGGGGTTTTACTTTCTCCATGGTACTTTTCTATGTATCTTGAGTTGTGTATGTGTGTGACTACCTTTTTGCCAAAATGGTGTCTATGTCTGTCATAAATAAAAAGCAAACCAACCAAACAAAGTAGCTGGCGTGGCCAATCCACTAGCAGCCCTATCAAAACTCTTCTGAGGTGAGGCAGTTTTCCTTTGGATATTTCTAGGCTGCTGGGAGTCATAAAATGGAATCTGGAAGAAGAGGTTTGCATAAGGATCATAGCCTATGCCAGGCGGTGGTGGCGCAAGCCTTTAACCCTAGCACTTGGGAGGCAGAGGCAGGCAGATTTTCTGAGTTGGAGGCCAGCCTGGTCTACAGAGTGAGTTCCAGGACAGCCAGGGCTACACAGAGAAACCCTGTCTCGAAAAACAAAAACAAAACAAAACAAAACAAAAAGATTATATCCTACTTAAGCAGGAAGTAAAGGAAGAAAGGAGCCAAGGGGGCAGGATGGGCGGGGGGAGGGGGCGGGGAAAGATGGGGGCGAGGGGGCGGGGAAAGATGGGGCGGGGGCGGGGAAAGATGGGGGCGGGGGGGCGGGGATGGGGGGAAGAATGAGGCCGGTCAGTGACGTCAGGGTGAGAGTGAAGGAAATAATAGAATCTGAATTTGTCGGAAATAGCCCAAAATCTTCCAAATTGGAGAATTCTGAGGTTTGAAAGAAGTTTAAGTTACAAATCCCTCTCCTCAGATTTCTGCTTTCCCCCACAAAGGCCTTCCTGGTGTTTGCTCATTCGAATTACTATTTATTTGCTTATTTATCTCATGAGGGGGAGAAGTGAGGGGATCTAGGAATGAGACAGGACTTGTGGGTATAAAGTGACTCGGCACAGTCAATCAGCTAGCGTAAGAAAGCCTAAAGCTCCTCCACCTCCACCCGCCGCACGCCCACCTCCTCTGACGCCAGGCTTCTGGCTCAGGCCTGCAAAGGGGTCTAAGCCACTTTTGCCTGTACATCCACCGATGGTGGCCTAAGCCACGCACAGTGCCTCGGTTAGAGAGGAGAAATGTGTTAAGGCCTTTAACGGGGTCCAGGTGGGACTCTTAGTATCTAAACTGCCTTCCAGGGTTTGATCCTTGCCAAGATATCGGGGCGGTGTTTTGTGTTCTTAACACATTTCTTCTCTTTCTAGACTATTCCAACTGGAGTGCTTCTGTCCCTATAGCAAACTCCCTGAGGCGATTTGTACAGAAGAAAGGTTTGTTTTAGGTAGTGGTTTCAGGATTGCCTCTACAGCTGTGAAAGACAGCGCATCACCACAGGGGGGCGTGCCAAGCACAGGCTCGCTTCAGGACTTCCAAAAAGCAGGGGGTGAGTGGGAGGGGTGGAGGGAATGGAAGTGAGGGGGCGGGGCGGGGCATGCTCACTCCACCCCCTTTGCAGTCGTATCTTTATTTTTTGTTTTTTTGTTTTGTTTTGTTTTGTTTTGTTTTTTTGGTTTGTTCGAGACAGGGTTTCCCTGTGTAGCCCTGGCTGTCCTGGAACTCACTCTGTAGATCAGGCTGGCCTCGAACTCAGAAATCTGCCTGCCTCTGCCTCCCAAGTGCTGGGATTAAAGGCATGCACCACCACCGCCCTGCGCAGCCTTATCTTTAAAGTCTGACCACAGCATCAAAAGCTGAGAACCAAGCTTTTCACATTTGGGGCCTAGGGGACCTTTCAAACCCAAATTACAGCAACTGATTGAAATCGATCAAGGACAGTCAGAACTGCAACCAAGCAACCAACCACGATTCCTTACTGAAAACCCAGAGCTGACCAGGCAAGCCTCTATGAATGCGTTTGCGATACCATTGCTAGGAGAAACGGGCCAACGGGGTATTGTTCTGGTTTTGTTTCGAGCTTCCAACATAAAAGATGGAAGAAAGAACTAGTTGGCTGTCACTCATCAGAATCAGTATCAAATTGAAAATCCTGCTGAGTTGGGACAATAATGGATCCTGGAGCCAGTATTACTTGGCGGATGATTCTAGAAGCCGCCCTCTGGGAGGATCTCTGATAGTACAGTCCATGGATGTCTCTCTTGAACAAGGTCTTACAGGCTCTGTGCTACTGCACATCTCCCGGCATGAAGTTTGCTTATAAGTCATGGGCTGTAGCCCATGGAGGTGTGGACAGTGTGACTTCTTTCCTGCCTCTTTCATGTCAGGTACATGAGGAAATGACCAGAGATCCTGTGTTCAGGATCTATGGACCTTAGGATCCACTATATACTTGTGAACAGTACTACCTGTCTCCTCCCAGTCCCCCGACATCTTCTTCTTTGGGGCGATATGAAATCATAGCTTCTCACAGGGAGACACAGCCTGAACTTGTCTGATGAACCAAACCAAAGAGAGCAGCTTTAATCAACGAGAGACCCACGTCTTTCAAGCTAGGACTGCTGTTTTAGAGTCATGGTTTCTAACAGTTTACAGAGAGAGAGAGAGAGAGAGAGAGAGAGAGAGAGAGAGAGAGAGCGAGAGCATGCATATGGCTTTGGCAGCTTTTCAAAGCTGGGCATGATGCGGTTTCCCTCCATCTTGGGTATGGGCAGAGCAAGAGACGCTTCCCTAGGGAAGCAATGATGGTTGTAATACCCGAATCTAGCCCTCAGTGTGTAACAGAAAGCATTCCTAAGCTCAGTTCCACATTGCAAATTCCAACAGATTTTAGCCTCGCTCTGTGTGTGTGTGTGTGTGTGTGTGTGTGTGTGTGTTGCTGCAAACCACCGAATCCATAGTGATTTAAGCAAAATGAGGTTACCAAGACTTACCAGGAACCCAGCAACGTATTGACTGGAAGGCCAAGGGAGGAGGGAGGTTGAGGCCAGGTTTCAGGAACCCAGCCCAGATCGTAGGTAGGTAGAGTGGCCAGAGGATGCTGACACCACTGTTCATTGCCAGTGACTTCTCCTGTACATTGGCGTCACAGAACCCGTCCCATCCCCCGTTCTTGCTAACGTCCAAAGGCAAGCTTCATGCAGGGGTGTTTGCTTCCTCGAGTCAAGGAAGAGGAGCTGGAAAGTTCTGCCGAAGGAAGGTGAGGCTTAGAGTGACAAGCAGGGACGATGCAATACAAAAGTTATCCAGAACGGCCGCGCCTACCGAAGAGGATGCTGGTCTTTTATAATGAGTCCTTTTCCATTTAGACTCTTTAAAAAGAAACTGGAGGCCCTTAAAGGTTTTTGGTTTGTTTGTTTTGGGTTTTTTTTTTTGTTTGTTTGTTTTTTGGGGGGGGGTGGTTTTTTCAAGACAGGGTTTCTCTGTGTAGCCCTGGCTGTCCTGGAACTCACTCTGTAAACCAGGCTGGCCTCGAACTCAGAAATCCACCTGCCTCTGCCTCCCAAGTGCTGGGATTACAGGCGTGCGCCACCACCACCACCCGGCTGGAATCCCTTAAAGTTGTCGATACCTGTCGAGTACAAGAGTAAGAACATGGGCTGAAAATCAGAGCAGCTAAATATCAGGGTCCTCCCCTTCCCCCATGTGTCTCTCAACCTCAGCTCTTCCCACCCTCTCCTCAAGCTGTCTAGAACTCTATTATTCTATCCAGAATATATAGGCCCACAGACAGCCTCTGGTTTTCAAGACAGTCATGGTCAAGGGGCTGGGCTCATAGTGAGACAATGAAATAAGGTTCTGCTTGGTTAGGCGTGGAGATAATGTGTTTCCGAAGCTCTAAGAGACGTCTTTTAGCGTGTCTAACTCTAGTCCCTTGGCAAGTGTTTAGGAAGGTCTGCCCCGGTTCCAGGAAGTTTGGTTGTGAGCTCCCGGCGAGGCACACAGTAGAGCGTTGATTCGGCTCTGGGTCTAGGAAGGCACGGACCCCTTCGCTCCCTTCCCCAGGGACCTATTCCTGCCCTGTCCCGTGGTTCTGCTTCATAGCATCGTTCAAAGGTTGGGGGGTGGGGTGGGCCTGGACAAGTTCAGGAGAAGAACAGAGAGGGATTTCCTTGTTTCCAATTTAGGAAATAAATAAGATCTGTTGCATCACAGCTAGACAGCACAGGCACTAAGAGCTGGGTTGTCAAGCATAATCTCGTAACAGTTAAGAACTACACATTTGCAAAGGCCAAGAAGTCCCTGCCTTCAGTGGCCTGCGTCATCCACGCTCCGGTGGGGAATGGCTTCGCCTCCATGCCTACACAAGTGGCCCTGGTTAAACCTAGCGGGGTCATAAAAGCAAAACAAGCAGTGCCCACGAATTAGGGCCTCGCGGTGGTGGATGGGAGTGAGGGGAAGACATGGAGTGTGGCGGGGAGTCTGAGCAGACTGTATTAGTGTATAGATGTATGAGAGTGCCAAAGACGTGTTAATTTTTTAAGGTGAAGAAGAGCTCGAGGAAGACATTTGGATGCGGTCCTCTGGCCTGCACATGTACTGGAATGGACACGCCTCATACACACAAGAAAATAACATGTAGCAAACTGTTCCGCGTTTACTCCTAAATGAACTTTAGAGTCCTGTGGTTGAGAGAAGTCGGCTTCCTGTCTGTCCCGTGTGTGAGCACTCCAGTGGCCAGACGCCAGACGCCATCTGCTGGGCCCGAGTCATATTGCTCTGGAGCGACTGCCTGCCGAGGCCACAGAGCCACTCCACTCGGGGACGCCTCAGTGGGCCGGCTGATTCAGACCCTAGGCCTCAGCGAGTTCCTGAGCAAGTCCCTGACAGTTCGCAGGTTAGCCTACCGAGTTAACTACCTTAATGGGAATGAGAGAAAACGAAGACTATCTCGTGTAGGCATGTACCTCGAAACCGCCATTATCCGTTCAAAGTTCATAACCACAAAGACGCTTCTATTTTCTCAGGTGTTTCAAAGTTTTGATACCGGGAGAAAATGTTGCTTCTAGAAACATAAACGGGTCTAATTCAGATTGATTTGATTTTTACACCACGGTCTTGTAAAGAATGTAAGATCTCTACCAGGAATCATGTCTCAGGGAGTCCTGTACCGGCCAGCCTATGTCTTCCCTGGATTCCAATCTTTGTTCACGGTGGGTAGGTATGTTCCTAGTATGTCTCTGACGCCCATGGTGGTAGAGAGCAGATAACCGCGGCCTACACCTTTTCCAAAGAAAATGTTATTAAATTATCTTGCTGAAAATCAAGTTTGTTTTCTCTGTCTTCTAAGTATCCTATTGTTTTGAGCGGGTTCAGTTTTGTTTGTTTGGTTTGGTTTTGTTAACAAAAGGAGGTCTGGCCCGGTTGCCATGGTGTCAGGACCCTGGAAAAACACTTAGTGCTGACAGTCTCAGTACTCTCTATGTTTGTTCTCAGTTCATGTTGAATTCATTCATAAAAAAAAAAAAAAAAAAAAAGCCGGGCGTGGTGGTGCACGCCTGTAATCCCAGCACTTGGAAGGCAGAGGCAGGTGGATTTCTGAGTTCGAGGCCAGCCTGGTCTACAGAGTGAGTTCCAGGACAGCCAGGGCTACACAGAGATAACCCTGTCTCGAAAAATCCAAAAAAAAAAAAAGAGAGAAAAGAAAAAAGAAAAAAAGAAAAAGAAAAAGAAAAACACTCGTGTTGAGAGACGCTTCATTAGCATGGCCACCATTTGCAAAGTGTAGTAATAAGTACGTATGTAGTGGGTAATAATTAAGAAAAAGTACCACCCTGCCAGGCCTCTGCACCACTCCTTCCAAGGATCCGGTAAAGCGTGACTCTTAAACTTGAATAGTTAGCCAAATATCTTTATGTACATAAAACTCCCAATTTCATAATGCCAATTTACAATGAGAAAATCGTATCCCAATATTTCTAACCTCTCCAAAACACCAGAAATACGTCTGAAGCCATCTGGATAGCCGCGTCTCCTTCTCTGCTCCGCTCCCGTGGTCCACCGAGCCTCTCTCTCCTCCTCTCCGCCCCTCCCTTCCCTCTCCTCCTCCTCCTCTCTCCCCTCCAATCACGGGCCTCTCACTGCCTCAATGTGAATGGATAGGAAATATCTTGCAACATATGTATCATAAATGCCAAGAGACCAAGATAAATTAAATTTTCATGAATCCTCCAGCAAGCTTTATCGCTTACGTAAGCAAAGGCCCCCAGCCCGGAAGCGAGGGCCGTTTGAGGCAACCGGACACGCCATTGATTGGCTCCTGCAGCAATCGGCTACAACTGCCATGACCACTGCTTGCACGTTCAGAAAGGTTAGGAAGCTCTGGAGAGGCACGTGGATGTATTCCAGTCTTCGGGGCCTTTGTCGTGACCTCTGGCCAGGTCCTTTGCCCTGTCCCAGACATGGGGCCTGGCTAACGGCCAAGGCACAGATTCCAGTTTGGTTTGTTGTTTGTTTTCCTTGTTCTGTTTTGATTTTTGTCCCCTTGCTTGCTTGTTTGTGATAATGTCTTATGTGATAGGTTAGGCTAGTCTAGTCTAGAACTCATTGAGAAGCTCAGGCTGACCTTGAACTCGTGACAATCCACCTGCCTCAGTCTCTTAGGCACTAAAATTACAGGAGTGAGCCAATAGGCCACATTAAAGATTTCTAATTCCTGGGTCAGGTTGAGAATAGCATTAACCCACACAGAGTTCTTATGTCTGAGGAGTGCGTGGAAGCCGAACACTCCTGTGTCCCAGACCTAAAAGGCCCAGGGCCCAGTTGTGGAGACTGAGGAATAATTTCCCAAAACGGTGTCTGAAATGTGGCTTTCTGTCACCAAACACAGAAGAGACATCTCGCTAGTAGAAAGTAAAGTTGGCAGAAAGTCACCACCATCTTCCATCTTTCTTCTGACAAAACGTCATTCCAGGGCAGGAGGCACATACAGAAACGGAAGGCCTTGCCCACGCGTCCCAGTGTTGGAGGATCCATCGTGAGCCCAGCCAGGCAAAGGAGCTCTGTTCTGCCCTGAGCAGGCACGTCACCGTGGACGTGTGTCTGTTAGAGAAGCTTCAGTGTCGTCCCTCTTGTCATTTCATTTAAGTATGTGTTACATTTATTTAACGTGGGGAAGAGCTTCGGATGCCAGAGCTGTTTGGAGGTCAGAGGACAGTTTATGGAGTAGATTCTTGCCTTCTGCCACGGAGCCCTGGGAATTGAACTCAGGTCGTCGGGCTTAGTGCACTGTAAGTGCAATTACCAGTCAAGCTCACCAGCTCTTAGAAGTCATTTCCTAATGGACTTTCCCAGACACCATACCAGCTGTCTCTCTCTGTGTGTCTGTCTGTCTGTCTGTCTGTGTGTCTGTCTCTCTCTCTCTCTCTCTCTCTCTCTCTCTCTCACACACACACACACACACACACACACATGCGGACACACACTTTTAGACGCTACACATTGTTGTTGTTGTTGTTTGTTGTTGTTGTTGTTTTTGGTTTTGGTTTTTTCGAGACAGGGTTTCTCTGTGTAGCCCTGGCTGTCCTGGAACTCACTCTGTAGACCAGGCTGGCCTCGAACTCAGAAATCCGCCTGCCTCTGCCTCCCAAGTGCTGGGATTACAGGCGTGCACCACCATGCCCAGCTGCTCACGACCATTCTTAAATCAGTGAGAGTGAGGTTCCTCTCACTGCCACGGACCCAGGCAAGGCGAAACAGTCACACACATAAAATAAAGATATGTATTTTTAAAAGAACGAGAGAAGACCACAGAACAGAATGTACAGCGCACAGGCCAACATCAGAAAAGGGGCGGGGAAAGATGGCCACGTACGTTGAAAACAGCCTGGTGGAACAACAATGTCATGTTTAAAGAAATGACTCTTCCTAAGCAAAACTTATGGATGGTTTTCCCCGTTGTTTTTGTTCCTCAAATTTCCACCATGTATATGTAATATGGGTTTCACTCAGCTAAAAACAACAACAACAAAAAAAAAACCAGTAAAACTCATTGCCATGGTTTGGGTATAAAACACCCCCCGCCCCCATAGGCTCTTGAGTTTGTAAGCTTGGTTCCCAGGTGGGCAATGCTGTTTGGGAAGGTTCTGGAATCTTCAGAGCAAGAAGCATGGCTTGCAGAGATGGGCTGGCTTTGTGATTGTAAGTGCAGTTACCAGCCAAGCTCACCAGCTCTTAGAAGTCATTTCCTGATGAACTTTCCCAGAGACTATAGCAGCTGTCTCTGTCTGTCTGTCTGTCTGTCTGTCTTGGGGAGTTTAGTTTGGGTATTCCGCACAAGCTCTGAGCCAACCAAAAACCTTTCCCTCTGTCCACCGTTGGGAAACTTTACCCAGATGAAATTCTGATTTCTTTTTTTCTTTTTCTTTCTTTCTTTCTTTCTTTTTTTTTTTTTAAGGTAGAAAATCTGTTATCTAGTGGCCAAGCCTTTTCTTTTGTACTAATTACCTTACACGGATCTCACGACGATCTTGTTTGGTTGTTCAGCTCCGTGCCTACGGTCACTCGGATGACGAGGGGCAGGGCGGCCCTTTATAACTATGGAGGGGCACCCCCGGCACCCCACCACAGATATCCTTTCACACAAAAGTTCTCAAAGCGTCTCAGCTGTGACTCTCTCAGAGCATACATTTTTCACATTGTTCCAAGACGTACAAAAGGGTTTCAACCGCTCTCTCAAGCAGACAAAGAGAACGGATGCTGGCCGGGGAGCAGACGGATGCTTGCTCTAGCCGGGAGGCAGGAAAAGCCAGAAGGGTGACCGAATGCACTTGCCTCACAGTCCGCGGGCCGAGGGGGGCCTGCACTATAATATTTAGGTTTCCCTGTTTATATCCTGTCAGGGGAGAGCCGACTATCACATTCTATCTAGTCACTTGAAAAGAACCACTGATTTACAACTCCAGGCACTAACAGAGTGTTTGATTTAAAAGAGCGTATCTATATAGCTGGCATAAACACACCGCACTCCAGAAAGTCTGAAGATAGTCTCCCCCCACCCCCAGCAAAGGGCAAACGGCTAAGAATTCTTCCTTTATACCCCCACCCCCACCCCCGCTTGCTCCCCGAGGGTTATCTTAGCCTTTTTTCATCACATTGAAGGGAAAACAAATGATCAAAAGATGGATGACCTCTGACCCTTCCGCATCTCCTTCTCGGGTCTATCAAAAGGCTGCTCGGCTAGGCAGGGCAAGCTAATTATTATTTTTTTTTCCTAATCAATCAGCTATGTTAATGACGTGTGACATGCCTGATCTATCAGTACCATTTAGATAATGTCCACTCAGTTAGGAGGCTGCTCCGTTTATAGATAAGCCACTAGCCAGCCTGGCCCCTCAAAGAGCCCAGGCCCCACTCATGGTCATCTGAGAGCACATGGGAAAGAAATCGGCTGCGTGTCCGGGTGGTGGCGGCTTAGGCAACTGACATGCATGGCTGCCCCTGGACACACACACACACACACACACACACAGACACACACAGACACACACAGACACACACACACACACACACAGACACACACAGACACACACACACACACACACACACACACACCGCCCCGGAATTTGAAATTACCACTCATCAGATCTTTTACATTTTAATTTTGTCTCCTAAAGAAGCTGGGGGAAAACAAAACAAAAACAAACAAACCACCTCAGCCCTGAACTCACATAGGTGTTAAAAACCATTTCCATACTAGCTCGCGGTTAGGGGATGACCTGAAATACCAGCAGCCTGCTGCCCTGTTTGGGGGTTGGGGGGGGCGGTTGGGAGAACATGGAGGTCTTTGCTAAGGAGGTCAGGGCAGAGTGTTAAAACAGGAGATCTGGCAAAAGCGTGGTGGACCCAGGTGTGTGAGTGGACTCGGTTTGCTTTTGCTACCTAGAGCCTCGGGCTCAGCCCCTTGGGTATCCAGCAGCGACTTTGTAGCTAAGGACTGGAATTCCCAGGCCCCGCCGCCGCCGCCGCCGCGGAATGGGCGCCTGAGGGTGGCCACTGGAGAAAGTCGGCCTTCAGGACTACCCGGGGAGGCCTGCTTGCTTCCTCCTGTCACACTTTCTCTTCTGCTTGGGCAGCTCCAGCAGTCCCACACAATCAGACGGGGTGGGGGGGTGGGGGGTGGGGGAACGTTCCCTCTCCCCAGATGACAGTGGCCCTGACCAGATGTTCCACAGGGAGCTTTCACACCCCTCTCCCATTAGGCGGCCACGGGACCCGGGCCCGTGGGGGAGGGGCACCGGGCTGCTCGGCCACAGCTGGCGAGCAGCTTTTGCTCTGGATGAATCCAGTTTGAATATCTGTCTGAAGAATGTCTCCTCAAAGGGAGCGAAAGGCCTATCTCGGCAAGGACACCCTGGGGGGGGGGTGCGGGGGGGGAAGAGGATTGAGAGCGTCCTCCCTCCTCATTCATAGACAGCAGGAAGAACCCAGGACAGACATTCCTCCCTCCCCCCTCCCCTCCCCCACACCCCCCACTCCGGTCTCTGGCCAGAATCTTCAGGAGTGGCCAGCTCTCCCTGGGGCCTGTCTCTTTGTGTAGCATGGACACTAATCCGGAGGGGTTATAGGTAAATGTAATTCAGTGTGACTCTAGACAGGCAAACGTGTTTCCTGTTCCTAGAGAGTGTATAAACAGAAAGGAGAGGGGCCAGGAGTGCAAACACATCATTCTAGCACGATATCATGTTAACAGGGGTCTATGTGGCAGTGTGGAGACACCAGGAAGACAGAAGAGTGCGAGAGACAACCCTGGGAAGGGCAGCGTGGTTCCTCAAGTACAATTAGTGAGACAAGCCACCCAGACAAGCAAAGGCAGCCAGAGAGACAGAGAGGCATAGTGACCCCGCCCACGCCCCGCCCAGCCGCCCCGCCCCAATCATTTCTGTTTCTGCAAGGTTGTATGTACTCCTTTGATGAATACTCATTGGACGCCATCTTGAGCATACACTTAGGGAGTAGACACCGCAAGTCCCTGCAGACATGACAATCCAGGGAAGGTCCTTTGAGAGAAGCAAGGAGGTTTTTGGGTAGAGGAAAGAAAGGAGAGAAAGCTTCGCTTGAAGTCAGGGTGTAACAGAGACCTCTTGGAGCTGAGAGGAAGATTATCCAGGCAGATAGAAGTTTGGGATGTTTACTCAAGACAAGCAAACCAAACAAAAACGAGGGAGAAAATCAAAAGTCTTGTAGAGGAGGAGTACCTTTGACCAGGTCCTATTAGGTCAGATTAGGGTTTAACCTCACTGAATGGTTTTAGGATGAGTAAAACCAGAAATGGGGGGTGGGGGTGGGATGGAGGGGGCGCGCAGAGAGATGGCTCAGCGGTTAAGAGCACTGACTGCTTTTCCAGAGGCCGAGTTCATCTGTAATGGGATCCAGTGCCCTCTTCTGTCCTCTCTAAGAGAGGGACAGTGTACTCATATAAATAAATATTTAAAAAAAAAAATTTTTTTTTAAAAAAAAGCAGAGACAGAAGTTAACTGGAAAAACAAAGAGGTTGTATGAAGGACGCATTAAGGAAAGTTAAGGGTAAACATTCAGCAAGGGGGGCTTTGCAGAACTCACAGTAAGATGGCGACAGGCCCCATCCTGGCAGCCTACAGGATATACGGGAATAGATGGACCATACTAGACTCTCTCTTTCCATATCTCTGTCTGTATCAATGTCTCTGTGACTCTGTGTCTCTGTCTGTCTCTGTCTCTAACTCTCTCTGCTGCTGTCTGTCTCTGTGTATGTGTATGTGTCCCTGTCTCTCTTTGTCTCTGAGTGTCTCTTGACCTGTTTTCTCTGTCTGCCTTTCTTTGTATATCTGTCTGTGTGTGTGTGTGTGTGTGTGTGTGTGTGTGTGTCCAGCCCCTCCTCACATGGTGAATAATACACTATGTGTGTCTCTACCGCCACTGCAGCAGGCTCTCCCTCTTGGTTTGGCCAGGCAGGAACCACAGACAATCGACATGAGACATCATCATCACAACACCCTCTCCTGGCAAGAGACCCCTGTTCTATTCTTCTTTATCTCCCCCCCACACACACACACACACATACACTCTCTGTTTGGCCCTGTCTGCAGTGCCCATTTGAGAATGGTTCTAGAAGCCTGATTCTGAGAGCAAGTTCCTGTTTCCACAGCGGATGCTGGCAGGACCAGCCTGCTCTAGGTGTTCCAGCAGCTGGGTCCTTCCCATCATCCCATCTGTTGTGTTGTCTTGACCTTAACACTCAGCCTTAAAAGCCACACATGTCACCTTGACGTGCTTCTCCAGAAGACCCCCCCACTGGGGGGCAAGGGTGGGCGCCACAAGGATCACATCAGCTTTTCATTGATAATCTGCCTCCCTCCAGAAAGCCGGAGCAAAGCCTCAGTCATTCCCAGTGTCCCAGTGCATCCTGGGAAAGCCTCCACACAGCCTCTCCTCTTGAGTCATAAATGAAAATTTATGACTTACTCTTATTAAATTTCAGTGACCTTTACTGAGCTTTGAAAAGACTCGAAGATAATTGTACCTGCGTATGAGCACACACCCGTGTGCAAGTGTGTGTGATCTCCAACACACCCAAAGCACTTCGCCACATACTTTCTCATCTAGTTCAATACAACTTTTCCATTTTATTAAGTGGGGGGGGGGGGAGAATGAATCACAGGGTGACGAGATTACTTGGTTGTAGGCACACAATTTATGAAGTCTAGATTGGTCTTCATCGTTCTCTGGAACCTACCACAGTGCCGGACACATGGTAGGTAACCGATTGACATTTGGGGGAGTGGATTAACACTATGTATATCGAAGAGCTGAGATAAAGTTTAACCTCCCTACCCAGCACATCTGGATTCCTTCCCGGAAAATCATGTGTTTGGCTATAGAAATCAGAACAAATAAAGGACCTACTCAAGTCCTGTAGACTTAAAACATTTTCTTGTCATATATCCAGGCCATGGTCTGTGTTAATGACTACTCAATTAGCATTCAGCATTTCATGGGGTCAGGGGACTTCTCTATGCCCCCAAAGCATGTGTGTGTGTGCTCATACACAGTTCTGCATACAGCTTCACAGACATGCAGTAAAACTCGGCACACATTTCAAGATTATGTTGGCATGGGGATTGCCCTGGTGCTGTTTGTATTTTGATGTTAATTCTGCTTTTCCTGGACGGAGCTGCCTGGGACTAGGAGTGAATCTCACACTCAGGTGACTTAGTATGAACCTTCTCCCCGTTTTAACTTGTAAAATAAAGGCTAGAGCCAGTGATTGGGCAGTGGAAAGGTGGGGCTGAAAAGTTTTTAGGGAGAACAAAGAGGAGGAGAGAGAGTACAGCGGTGGTGGTGGTGGTGGTGGTGGTGGTGGTGGTGGTGGAGGAGGAGGAGGAGGAGGAGGAGGAGGAGGAGGAGGAGCAGAAGGAAAATGGAGCAGAAGCACACGGCCTGGAGAAACCACAAACTCCTAGCTGGGGAATACAGCAGGGTAGTGGTAGATCTGCCCAATCGAGGCACACAGCTTGTATTCATATTAAATGAGTTGTGTTTTTATTGCATGGGCTCATTTGGGTTGGAGATTTACCACAACAATGCTGGGGCAGCTTTTCTTTCAAAGGAGACATTTAGTGCCTAGTAAAGGCCCCTGACAAGCCTCGCACCACGACAATGCTCAAAGCTCCAATCAGGCTATGGGAGGGGGGAGGGGGAATGGGGGGTAGAAGGAGGAAGCTGAGGCAGAGGTACACATACACATACCTCTTACATCTGGGGGGGGGACAAGCAGGTCAGCCCAATCAGGCTATGGAGGAGGGAGGGGCATGCGGGGAGGGGGGGAGAGAAGAAGGAAGCCGAGGCAGAGGTACACATACACGTACCTCTTACATCTCGGGGGACAAGCAGGTCAGCACCCCTAGAACTTCTAAGTGGTGGAGGAACCTGAAGGGCAGTAGGTGAAAAACCCTTCTTTCAGACATCCCATCTTAGGAATCCAGGGAGCAGCTTGCTGGTGAGTGGACGAGCTTTTCATTTCCTTCCGAGGAATGGGAGAAGGTTGGTTGTGCATTTAAACCCTTGCTGAGCCGTGGCTGGCGGCTGGACAGGCTGACACATTGCATCAAGTCTCAGTTATTCATACAAATCCAATCCACTTAATGATTGATTTATCCTTCGAGAATATTGAGACCCAGACCATTTCTTTCCACCCCTTCCTCCCACTAATATTTCTTGGTAAATACAAATAGCATGGTTTTATAAACACTCCTTTAATAAACCCCAGAAACGGAGCCAAGACCAGCATCCACAATCCCGCTTTCGGGAACAAGTCCCTTTCCCTCAGATCATTCTTCCTTGTGAAAATACCACATCCAGTTAAACAGATGAGCCGGTGTGGTCAAATAAAATGGTTAAACTCAAAATGAAAAACCTTTTGTAAGGAGGAAGGGATGAAGGAAAATAATCGTCCTGTCAGCTCGAATACACCTAAACATCTCGGGAGTTCTGAGACCTTCAGAATGAAGATGAATTTGTGAAGATTAGCAGTGACAGCCATGTGAAGCACAGGAGAGCAGAAACCAGCCCAGCTTTTAATGAAGAAGAAAGATCTCAGGCGTCAGGAAGCCAGGGGCCCCAGAACTATGTCCAGAAACTGAGTATGATGTCAGCTTCCCATATCCTGTTCACCGCTGTTGTGTCTCCATCTTAGAGAGGCCAAACTCTTCCAAGCAGTGAAGACCTATGCAATCCATATTTATATATGTAATCATAGAAGCAAACATGAAACAAAAATGAGCATGAGGAATAACATATTTAACAAAATTGCTATATTAAACTATGTATATGTATGAACTATGTATATGTAACAACTATGTAGCTAAATGTAATAAACTTAACAGAAACTTGAAAGCAAGTAAATACATTTAATGCTTGCTACCATGTCCCATTGGCAGTACTTGGTATACATTAACTTGTATAATCTTCATAACTCCTGGAAGAAACAAGGGTTGTCCCTGGTTTGTGTTTAAGGAAATCAAGGTATAGACAAAGGAGCTTCCCTCAAAGTTACACACACACCAAATGGTGGAGATGGTGTTCTAGAATAAAAATACTCTCTACTTTTATTTGCTCTGTGGCTGTGGAAAAGGCAGTTCCTTATGGATGTTAGAAGGAGGCTAGGGGGTGGGTGGGGCAGTTGGGCAGGCCACCCTATGCATATAAAACCAGACCTGGCTAAGCTAGATTCTGAGAAGTCCTGTCTTAAGGAAGCCCCCCCCCCCCAGGAAACTGTCCACCAGTTCAGAGATGTGGTGCTCGAAAAAGGAGGGAAGGAATCACATCAAAAACTAGAAACCCCACCAGGTTGTGGTGATGCAAGGCTTTAGCCCTGCCACTCAGGAGGTAGAGAGGCAGGCAGATCTCTGAGTTTGAGACCAGCCTGGTCTATGGACTGAGTTCCAGGACAGCCAGGGCTACACAGAGGAAATCTTCTCTCAAAAACAAAAACAAACAAAAAACGAGAAACCCCAAGATCACTCTGCTAGGAGTGGATTCCTAATTCACACTACCTACATGATAATAATGGAATGAGAAACGAACAGGAAAAAATGGTCCAGAAGCAGCAGACTCCGATCCTCTGAATAGAATGTTTCTATGAAGAAAGAGAAAGAAAGAGAGAAAGCCCGCCCAGATCATAAAGAAAACAAAAACAAAAACCCTCCATGAAAGATCTGCAGTAAATGCATCATAGAGACCACAAAGCAATCTAAAAGAGGCTCTTTGGGAGTCTTTTAAATATTATTTAAGAGTAAGAGGAAAAAGAAAAGAGTGACCAAAGAAGTTGGACTCAAAAAGCAAGTTTTGTTTTGTTTTTTGTTTTGTTTTTCGAGACAGGGTTTCTCTGTGTAGCTCCGGCTGTCCTGGAACTCACTCTGTAGACCAGGCTGGCCTCTGCCTCCCAAGTGCTGGGATTAAAGGCATGTGCCACCCCCTCCACACCCCACCCCCAGGCCCCAAGTTTTGTTTTAAAGAGACTGTTAATAATGTTCTAGCATGAGAAAGATACCCATTACACCAGACAAGTTTGAATGCATGAATCACACTGCAAAGTAGACCTAAAGAGGAAACTAGAAGATCAGAGATGGTTATGAGGAAAAACAGCTCTAAGAGACAGAAGGGCAAGAAGAAAAAAAAAAGTGGCAGAGAAACAGATAGTGGAGGACGAACAGAAGCACTGTAGGTGGGCTAGGGTATTATTTGAAGAACGCGGTTGAAACCTTTTCAAGCTCTAAGAAAATGAATTTCTTTTAAACACTTATTTATTTTTATGTATTTTGGATGTTACCTGCATGTATAAGTGCATGCCTGTTGCCCGCAGAGATCAGAAGAGGGTAACAGATCCCCGGAACTGGAGTGATGGGCAGTTGCGAGCTGTCACGTGGAGTGCTGGGAATCTGACCTTAATCCTCTGCAAGAGCCACACCGGTGCTCTCAACGTTCTCTCTAAATCATGAATATTTAGATTGAAAAAGAATGTTGGCTCCAAGTACGATTCTGAATCTAACACTATCACCATGACTGCAGGATGTAAAAGCAGAGACGTAGGGGGCGGTGGTGGCGTCTGTAATCCCAGCACTCTGGGAGGCAGAGGCAGGCGGATTTCTGAGTTCGAGGCCAGCCTGGTCTACAGAGTGAGTTCCAGGACAGTCAGGGCTATACAAAGAAACCCTGACTCAAAAAAACCAAATCAAGAGAGAGAGAGAGAGAGAGAGAGAGAGAGAGAGAGAGATTCACACAAGTCAGTATGGAGAAGACCAGCTGTTGTCAAAACACACTAGCGTTTGCCAATCAAAACCGATTTTGCAGGAAAAAAAAAATGGTTTCCAGAAAACAATGGAAGAAAATCTTTTTTTCACTGATGGAACATAACTTTTTTGAGCCTCCTATCACTTGCTAAGATTTCAATTTTAAATGAGATTAAAGAGAGGATCCTCCCAGACAAAGAACAACTAAAATTGCTTGCTACTAACTAAGACCTTCAGAGAAATGCCAAACAATACTCCAGATTCAGAAGGGAAGAGTGAGGCACGGAAACACACCAGCAAGTACACATAAGCAAAGCATGCTGGGAAATCAGCGCTGACTGGAGATGTTACCAACAACCGAAGAAGAGGGTTGCTTTGAAATTAATGAGTTTGGAGATACTTATCTGTCTCAGGAGAGGTGGCTTCAGACTTCGAAGAATGATCTCTTAAATTTAACGGTATAAACTATGTTAATTGAGGGAGAATAATATTTCTTGGCCATACACTTATTTGTAGACCTTCTTGGAAGTTCCTGCTCAGAGTGTCCGGAAAGGTCTCAGTTTCCCTGTGATCTAACACATCCTCCATTCAAACTAATTTTGCAGAGCAGTCTTAGTTGGGACTATCCTCAGTGGGACTTGATTTCTGGGTTCTTCCTTTCGAGTCTCCAGGATGGAGAAACAAGCTGTGGACCAGAACACATAGGAAAACCAGTGTGCCAAAAGGAGACGATTCCTAGGCAACTATCTTGGGATTCAAATGAGAAAATCCTCATATTCTTCCCCGCTTGTAATGTTTTTGCAGGTGATTAGTGTGAGGAGGTAATTTAGTAGATCCTGGTCATCGGAAACAAATTATTTTGAAGTGACAATTTAAATTGGGTATTGGCAGGAATTGACTATTTAGGCTAATAGGTTTAATTGAGTATCAGGAAGTGTTTCTCTTTTTAATTTTTTTTCTTTTTCTTTTGTTACGGTGATGTAATAACCATTGGCATTCTCTTTTTCATAGCAGGAAGGCTTGTGTGCTAAAGTGTTCGCGCAGTAGCGTTTGAGAAGAAAGTATTCTGCAACATGTAAAAGCTATTAGCTCCCTCCTTAGCCTGGGTGAAAAGCAGAAGTCACAGAAAAGTCCAGTCCAACTTGGCTTAACTAAAATCCAGAGCTACCTACTGGATCCTTGAATAGAAGTCTTCTGATTGATACATGAAGAATACAATCACTGTGACCTCCATCCAGCGAGTCCAGAGATGGATGCTTGTGTTGAGAACCACGGTCTTTGGAAATACTGATAGACTGACCTTGGGGGACTTTTGCTCCAATGCCTAGCCTTTTATGTTACAGCTCTGTCCCTTTATCTAAAGACTTACAATATGGATTGGTTGGAAGAAATCTCACATACGGAATAAGCCAGTGAAGGATGGTCAAGTTCTTCCTCTCCCAAACTGTTCTCAAACAGGAAGACCTTGTCAGCTCCCTCACATCAAATTGTTGCCATTCCAAGACGTGGGTGCCTCAAGAGGAGGAGGAGGATGCTCTTTTCAGTCAGTATATTTCCAGGCTCAGCCTGGTGCCTGGCACATAGCGGTTTCCAAATCAACTTTTGTTTTTGAGTGAAAGGGAATTGATGAGTTCCTAGAGGTCACTGTGCCTCTCACGATCTCAGAAAAAAAAAAAAAAGTCTCCCTTACAACCTACTAGTCTGTTATCCCGTGTCACCTAGACAGCGTTCGGATGTGCCTCATAGAGACCTATGCTTTCTAATATATAGTTAAATTTGGCTAAGTATATTTACACTGATATACCAGCATACCAGCAGCCCTTCAAGAGTTCAATCTCCCCACACGACTAACAGCTACTACATTCAACAACACAGCCAGAGAACATTCCCACCATTCTAGAAAGTTCTGTCATGAGGTTAGTACAGAACTCCAGCTGGGATCTCTTGGCCCAGGTCTGAGTTGGCTACTTACTAAGGATTGGTATTCCCCCTTTACAAGCACATATAGTTCTTCGGGTGAGTACTCGCCTTTCTCACAGTACCTCACAGATCCCTCTTTCTTTCAGATATTGGCCGATTCATACTACCCCCCCCACACACACACACACACTAGATCAACCTCAGTGAATCTTGCCAAAGTTGATATTTCAGGTACCTTCTTTACGTGGTCACTTGGCCAATATCTATGTCCCAAGCCAAACTAAGCACCAGGAGGCTAGGAGTGGCCACATTCTGTTTACAATGTATCCCAGGTGAATAGAAAACTGAGCGATTATACATTGTTGCAATTCTCACTGGGCAAGCGCTGAAGGAAGCATCAACGCCAGTGTTCCGGCTTCAGCTTCTGAGTGGTTAGCCCGCTGCAGGACCCACCCTCCGCTGACACACCCAGGAAATGCTGGACCCATAGCTCACAGCCGCCAGTCCTTCATTGCCAACTCTGTGTATCTACCTTCCTTGGCTATGCTAAATATTTTCCTCTTCGCTCTGTCACCTGTGAGGATCTGTGAGACTATTCCGGCCTCTCAGAGATGAGGAGACTGGTCATGCCAAAAGAGCCCTCTCAAGGTAAGAGAACACAGCCTTTCGTGCAGGTGTAGAAACAGGTTCTAGAATTCTCCCTGTGTAGATGACACTCCTTTCCGTGAAGTCGGATACTTGACACCTAGACCTTACATCTTCTCTGGAGAAGGTTCCCTAGGGTTTAGTCTCTGGCCCCTGCTCTGGGAACACATAGACATCACTGTTCCAACAGTGTGACCACAGTTCTCCCAAGTGCCCCCCAGAATTTTTGCCTTTGTCTGGGTACATTTCCACAGCACCCCTGGCCTGTTGCTGCCTGGAGACTGAGGAGAGCAGAGCCGGGTGCTGTTGAGTGTTTCCTGGAGTGTTCAGGTCTGCACACTTCACAGGTCTAGAGCATAGGCAGACAGACAAAGCAACAAAAAAAGGACAGCCCACTCAGGCTCCTGGGAGACTCCCTGTCTGCCTCCCAAACGGAAGTGGAAAACCAAATAAAGTCAACTCCACGGAGGTCCTGGGCCCTAACACTGAGCAGCCCCACGGATACCAGAGAGAAACATCATGACTCATGTTATTACAATAAATGCCTAAGAAAGTAATCAGGATTTGGCACTTAGTATAAAGCATTGGCAAGACAGCTTGAACGCTTTCTGCTTGTCGTAAAGTATAGCCTGGGACGGTTTCTCTAGATGAGCAACAGACATTAGCCATGTTATCTATGGCAGTACAGGAGTTACTCCCAAAGCCTCATTAAAGGATGCCAAGCTCCCTCCAGCCCTGTGTTCTTCTCTTTCCTGGGAGAGGCTTCAGAACACTAAGATACTTTTTTTCCAGGGTGTCTCCAACCGTCCGCTGTTAGCAGATGAAACGCATACCTAGAGGATTAGCAATTCAGACATCACCTTCCCCAAAATGACTTACTTAGAAGACAGACTGCCGCAAAGGTAAACAAGTGTGCGCTCCTGATTTAACGCCATTCACAGTTACAGAATAGGCTCTGCCCGGGACAGGGACAAGTTAAGACAATAAACAAACAAAGGCATCGCTCCAGAGCCAGAGTTTTCAGCTAATTCTCTAGGCTCTCCAGAGCATGGAGCAAGGTGTGGTCCTCGCGGGGAAAGAGGTTCTCTTACAGAGAAGAAACAAAATCATCTAGGATCTCTTCAGGCAGCTGGTGTCTATCCCGCAAACAATCCCCACGCGGGCGGGTGCTGAGACGGCTCCATTGCATCAGGCAAGTCGACCAGTGTGATGTGCTGAACACAGCTGCAGTGCATCGGGAAGGGGCGGCCTTTCATCTTGTACCTAAAACAAGGTCCTCCCGGTAGGAGGCGGTATGGTATGGAATCATGCTTGAGGAGAGAAGAGGTGGAGGGAATTGTGGAAAACATTGGCTTTTTCTGATTCCCTGTTTAATATGGGGTATCTGGACAGTATCTGGCAAGACTTACCAGATCTATACCCTCCAGCAATGTGAATCAAAAGAGTGGGGTGTGGGGGGGGCACTTCTGCAGGGCAATGGTCCTCCTCCCTGTGATGAAGAGCCCCCACCACAATCTGCCCACAGGAATTCTGCTTCCTGTAATAGAAGCACCCACCCCACCCCCCGCCTTGGTTTGTCAAGATAGGGTTAGGTGTTGTTTCCCTGGCTCACTCCACTAGCACGATCAATGGATCAATGGATCAATGGATCAATGGATCGTGAGCCACTAGCAATGACTTCCTGACATGGGATTTTCACGCTGAAATGAGGACAGTACCCCTAACCTGCTATGCCTACTGTGTGACTTTCCCCTGTCTCGTCTTCTGCCATTGCAGTTGGCTTAGAGTCCTGTGGACGGTCGGCTTGTTGTGGATGGGCTTTGCCTCTGTAACCCCTGGTTGTGGGCAGAGAAAATAACCCAAAGCTCTTACTGCCATGGAGCCTGTGCTAAGTGGATGAAAGGTGGCCCTCACTCCACAGCCTTTCCAGCTGCTTTGAATCTAGACATGGAGACCAAGACAGTCCCTCTGTGTTCTGCACCCACAGTAGCCAATGGATGTCTGATTCCTGCATCTTTTCATCATTATCCCCCCACCTTACTCGGTAGAATAGAGAGATTAAGGACCAGGGGTCGCATGTGTTCCTTTCCTTCCCTTTCTTTCTCTTTCTTTCTTGCTTTCCTTTCTTCTTTTTTTTTAAATTATTCATATACTTATTTTATACATATGAGTCCCCTGTAGCAGTACAGATGGTTGCAAGGCATCATTTGGTTGCTGGGGATTGAAATCAGGACCTCTGTTTGCTCTAGCCCAAAGATTTATTTATTGTTATATGTAAGTACACTGAAGCTGTCTTCAGACACACCAGAAGGGGGAGTCAGATCTCATTATGGATGGTTGTGAGCCACTGTGTGGTTCCTGGGATTTGAACTTGAAAGGATAAAGGCTGCAAGCTGGAAAAGGTCCCTAGCATCCTCTCCCGCCTCCCCTCCTGCGGAGAAGCTGAGGCAAGGGCGGACACCGCTACGCCAGCCCCCCCCCCCCCCCGCGCGCGTGTATGTACGCGTGTGGTGCTGTGTGTAACCCTGGCTCGACCCTGTGCATGGCCGCCACGTAGGCGGAAATGACTTAACCAGGTCCCATCCGGCCTCTGTGGGAGGCTGATTGGTTCTCAGAGAGCGCGGGCTCGGATGGTTTGAACTGATTGGCTTAGAAGCTATGGAGTGGCTTGTATAGGCGGGCTTTGCTGAAAATCTATAAAAGCAGTCGTGTTTCTGCAGCCAGGGTGCACTGTCCTCTACCCTGCGCGGGAGAGGGCCGTGGCCCCAGGGCTCTGGAATTAAAACCTCTTGCTTTTTGCATCAAGACTGTTTCTCGTGAGTGATTGGGGTGACACCTTCCGAGGCGTGGGGTGCTGGGGTGCCCCCGTTTTTTCTTTCAGGTCTTACAAACTCAGGACCTTCAGAAGAGTAGTCAGTGCTCTTAACCGCTGAGCCATCTCTCCAGCCCTCTTTCCTTTCTTGTTCTTCCTCCTCCTCCTTCCTCCTCCTTCCTCTTCCTCCTTCCTCCTCCTCCTTCCTCCTCCTCCTTCCTCCTTCTTCTTCTCCCCCCTCCTCTTCATCCTCCTCCTCCTCCTCCTTTTCCCCTTCTCCCCTGCCCTCCTCCTCCTCCTCCTCCTCCTCCTCCTCCTCCTCCTCTTCCTCTTCCTCCTCCTCCTCCTCTTTTGGGACAAGGTCTCACCTCACTCTGTAGCTCAATAGTTCTGGCTAGCCTGGAACTTGATATGTAGACCAGGCTGGCCTCAACTAGCAGATATCTTGCCTCCAACCTCCTGAGTACCAGGATTAAAGACGTGAAGCACCAGGCCAGACCAGATTTCTCTTTGTCTGCCATGAGTGAAATATTTGTAAGTAAGAGCTATGGGATTCCCTACCTTTAACTTTCTGAGTTTATATTCAAAATGTCCTACTGCTCCCATTTTCCAGAAATGAATTTAATTATGCAGAGAAAAGAAATGATTTGCTCAAATGCCTACAGTTGCTTACAGGCAATGAATTTGATTATGCAGAGAAAAGAAATGATTTGCTCAAATGCCTACAGTTGCTTACAGGCAGCCCAGGGCTAGCCTCCCCCCCCCCAGCTGGACTCTGCACTGGACTGCAGAGCCTCTCTTTATAACCACAATGCTCTACTGCCAGGAGCATGCATGAGGGAGGCTGTGCCTCTATGGGGAAGGCTTTACTGCCGAGTCTGTGTGTAGCACTGGGGAAGGGCGTGTGCTGGGCCTGCTTCTCCGCCTCTTGTCCTTTGGCCATCCTGAGCCTGGCCCCTTTGAGGTAAAAGCAAGCACCGTGCAAGAGTGTGGTCCTGGAGCCTGAATAGCTAACAAAACAGGAAGCTTGCTCACTGTTTATGAGATAAATGAGAAGCAGAGCGCCAGCCAAGGCAGAGCTCCTGCCCATGATGACAGCCAGACAGTGGCAACTCCTGGCTGGGAACCTTAATCCCCTGACTTCCTGCCCGGGGGTTTCTCCAGGCACTGCCCCCCCACCCCCATTCTGCGACTATAAAACACACACACAGGGCTCTCTTTACCACATTCCTCAGGTTTTAAAGGCATTGCTCCTGCTGTCCTCCTTCCCAAATTCTAATACTCCTTCCTTTTTAACATCTGAGGAAGAAAGCGTTAAGCATTTGGATTCCACTATGTCACTGTAACGTAACGTGTAATAAATACCTTCTATTATTTATTACTCAAAAGCTTAGGGCCCATGGAAGATTCAAAGCTATTCTTCCCCCCACCCCCACCCCACGCCCCCTGTGAAGCTCTAACAAGTTTATTCCAGCCCTTGGGGTAGACTGGGCGAGGGTGAGAAAGGGCGCGGTTGAGCTTGGGGGGTTTAATCTTCTCAGTGCCACAGGCCGAGTCTCTATGATCATTGTATGTGACTGGAAGATTTGTTTTAGCTCAAACCTTGCAGCTTGGAGAATGGCAGATGCCCAGAAACACCCCTCCAGCCCATCCCCAGAAGCAGCTGAATAAGCTAGGGTTAAAAAAAAAAAAAATGGAACTAAGGATCTAGGTTACCCCAGAGTTCCCAGCGCTCTGAAACTTCTGTTCCAGGCTAAGAGCTACAGAAAGATCTCAGACTCAGCTAGTTGAGGAAATTAGCTTTGTGGCTATTTCTGGTGAAGAAGAAGAAAAACAAAACAAGAAATCCTGTATCTTAAAAGGCACAGAAAACTACAAGTCCCCACCCCCACCCCCCACTCTATCCTCCTAGCCCTACATACCTGACAGGCGGGAATTGTGTCTGCACTAAAATGGCATCTTCCAAGAGGACCTCTGAACCTGAAATAAATGTTGTTTAATTTGCCATTCATTAGGGGTGTATCTGGATTGATTTATTGCACCCTTATGACCTAAGTCTTTGGAACAGCATTCCTGCACGATTAAACAAGGAAAGGGTTCAGGCGGGAGTTGCAGGGATCAGCGAAGAGGGCTTCGGTGATACTGAGAATTGCTGTGTATCGGTAACCCAGAGAGAAGGCAGACCAGTTGAGCTTTGAAGGCATGTGAACCAGACGAGAATGTGTAAGTCTTCTGACCCAGGTTTGCCAAGTCTCTCCTAAGGGATGTGGCCATCACAGGCCAGGCGGTAGATTTTTGAGTACTTTCCCACTTGGTGAAATTGCATCTGTCTGTCTGTCTGTCTTTCTCCTCCCTGAGGAACCCCACTCTTTCTGCTAACTACACCGCAGCCAGAGAAAGATGGAGCTAGATAGCAATGGGATATGTCCACTAGAGAGACTCTGTGTGTCTCCTGGCAGCTCCACAGGCGGGCGAAAATCAGAAGATGACCAAACCAAACAAAACCAAAAGCTAAAAACAAACAAAAAAACCTTGCCAAGTGCTGAGAATTTAGGCGACAGCAATTGCCGCCTGGGAACCAGGATCTGTCTCCTCTCCTGTGCAAGGCGCAAGTCTAAGTACAGCTGTTATGAGGAAAAGACTACAGCATTTTATTTTATTTATTTTATCTTATTTTGTTCTTTGTGTGTAAACACACCACCTCAAGCCTCAAGGACTGGTAACTCAGCCAGGTCGCCATTCATTTATTTTTTATCTCCTACTGTGACTCACCTTGTTTTAATTGACTTCCAAGAAAACATTCCAGGCGGGGGGTGGGGGGGTTGTTGCTTTTGTGGTTGTGGTTGTAGCTAAATACACACGGTTACCTGAAGCTTGGGTCAGGGAGAGAGAACGGGGGGGGGGGGAGGGGGGCTGCAATTCGCTACCCAACTTCCTTCCCATTCGATTACCCTAGGCTATCCTGCCAGAGTCTGTGGGGCTGGGTCGGAGGGAGCTTGGGGTCATGATGGCGGACCTTGTGCCCCTGTGCTTTCTGGGAGAGCTTAAATGCTGGGTTTCCCTGGAAGCAGCTGTCCCTGGGTCTGACCTCTCCTACCCACGTTCCTCTCTCAGGCTCCCACCCCAAACTGGCATGTGCGGGTGTCTAGCAAACATCCTGGTTTTGTTTGGTTTTCCCATTGAAACCCAATGGCTATATAAGTAAAGAGGAATGTGGGCACCCCCCCCCCATGAGGTCTGCAAGCTGATTGGATCCTACTGCTGCTGGAGGGAGGCATTAGGAAGTCCCCACAGAGGCTGCTGTTCTACCTCTTGTGAGGGAACTGGCTTCCCCCAAGAATGTTAGGATTTATTAATGTAGTTTAGGAAACGAGTCCCTAGAGATTCACCGTGGACTTGATTGCGCGGAATGGCTGCCGTGAGAAGCAAGCTGCTTGCAAATCAAGAGCTGTAGATGCTCCAGAGGATAACTTCCTGTCTCGCCCTGAAGAATCTGGAGTGTGCTTCCTGGAGTGAACAGCGGTACGTCTGACTGACCTACATGTAGCATCCAGAGTATATGATTCACACAACTGCTTTTTCACTACATTCACTTGCTAGAGGTCCGAAACTTTTTTTATTTTATTTTATTTTTTTTTTAGTAGAAACTGACACCTGCAGTTTTAAGAATTCCCTTGTAGTCTTTTGGGATGAAAATCTTGGCTTCCCAGTTTTAATTCAAATACAAGGTGAGAGGCTCTTCTTCTGACATGAGCATGAGCAGACGAGGAAATCTCTCTGGCTCCTTCTGCTCGGGGGCCTTGTCCTCTTCCCAGGCTCTGTGGCCTGCGTACCTTTGGTGTCCAGGCTTGTCTCCTGTACTAAACTCAGCAGGATGCTCTCCCTAATCCCTTCTAACCTCCCCACCCAAGGTCCTCTGGAGCATGGGAAAGGGGGTGGGGCTGAGTAGATGACCTGAGGTCCCTTGGGATCTGCGGGGCTTTCAGAGTTAGGGGCCAGGTCAGCAGGAAGGTGCAGAAGGATGGAGTGGAGAAGGAATGATGGAATGAATGAATGAATGAATGAATGAATGAATGAAGCTGTAGGCCCCGCCAGATCTTCCCATGGCACTTACCACAAAGTACTGGCTGTATTTGGCGGGGTAGTTTTTATGACCTCCATCCCATTGACAACTGCATAAACGGGCCCCGCGTCCAACCAGCTCATGCTTGTCTCTTTACAGCTGTTCTCAACCTGCAGAGCTGACTCGGGTGGCGATGGGTGGGTGGATAGAGTGGCTGGGCTGCCAAACGCCCACCCCATTTTAGGCTTTATCCTTCTACCGTTCCTGGCATTATCACCACGCCCTGCCACGCCCTCGAGAATTCTTGTCTTCATGATCTCTGTCTTGTCTGCTCTACGCCATTCAAGGAGGTGCGACACCTTTGGCTTCCCAATGCTCTTTCCACGTCCTAACTTTATCCTCTCCCTGTGGCTTTGAAGATGCCCTTCTCTCTCTTCACATTGGTAAATAATGCTAAGAGTACAGCCCTGCTTCTGGATCTCAGCAGAATTAACCTGACAGTTGTTAAATAGAATCTTACATGAAGACAATTAACTAGTACTCAATGAATGGTGGCTATTTTTTTAATGTATTTATTTATTATATGTAAGTACACTGTAGCTGTCTTCAGACACCCCAGAAGAGGGCATCAGATCCCATTACGGATGGTTGTGAGCCACCATGTGGTTGCTGAGAATTGAACTCGGGAGCTTCGGAAGAACAGTCAGTGTTCTTACACCCTGAGCCATCTCTCCAGCCCCCGAATGGTGGCTATTAGAATTGATAATCAATGCATATTCTACGATGTCCTTCGGTTTGTGTGTTTCTTCTGAAAGCGAATGTGAAGAGGCCGAAATGATGTAGGCGCCCAAAGATTATCATTTTCTTTAAGAGGTAGTTGCCAGGTTTGCTTTGGTCCGTGTTAGCCCCTTCTTCAGGAGACCTAAGGTCTGGGCTGTTCTCTAAAGTGCCCAGATGTTGGCTTTGACCTTATAAGGAAGGCAGCCAAGACTGGGTACGTGGCATGAGTGTATCACAAAGACACTGCCCGTTTCAACGGGGCACAGATCTAGGGAAGGTGGTGATCTTTCTAACAGTTTCCAAAGTGCTGGGGGAAAGTGATGGGAAAAATGGAACATCTACAGAGATTTTCAGAACAGTGTGTGGGATGGGAAGGGGCCTGACAGAGGAGCTGGAAGTCAGGAGCTTGGGGGTCTCAGACTCTATCTCCGCAACCATCCATAACGTAGGCCCTGAGGGAAATGCCACTTGCCCGGGTGAAGATTCCACATGGAAGGCCTGTGCTTCTGGGTTTGCTCTGAGGTCTGGTGCATTTTTGTGACTCCAAAAGCATACAAATAAGCTCTTGGCACAAAGTCAACCTTTCCTTCCCCGAGCAGAAGGTTCCTTAGGGCAACGTGATGAGACGGAACCATTTGGCATGCGGCGTTTGCCAGATCTTTCCATGTTGAAGTGAAAGTTTGGGGGGCTATTCTTTAGCTGCACCCCTGAGTTACCATGGGGTAGTGACCACCCCACACCAGACTCCCTATGGCTGGCGACAAAACTAGAGAAAGAAATCTTTAGCATCCGGTAAAACCTTGACTGTTCTAAATAGTTCATACTGATCTTTTTTTTTCCTCCCTGGGAAAATAATGCTCAACTGAAATAGCATGAAAGAGCAATGGGAAAACACGCCAGCATGCGAGAGCCCCCGATCTCCACCATCCCATAACAGCATATCATATCACAGAGAAGGAAATAGAAAAATGTGTCTCCAGAGAGTCAACAGCTAGAGCTTCTCCGTCCCATAGAAAGGACTGTTTATAGTAATATACCAAAGCACCATATTAGGAGACTGTTTTCTTTTTCTTGTTTTACTTTGTTTTATTCAACCAATTCACGGGCAAAGAGATTGAAAATGATTAGAAAACACATTTCTGTAGTTCATCAGTGTTACTGTATCATCACACTGCATCCTCTGACACACAGCTGGGTGGGCGTGGCCGAGGAATGATTACCTTGGTGGGAATGCAGGAATGCCTCTGGGATTCATACCACCACCACAAAACATACAACACGCAGCACACAACACAACAATCACATCAAACAGTACCAGGCTCTGATACTTCTAAAGAAAAGACCAAGCTAGTAAGCTGGGGAAAGAAGTCCTTTGATGCTGGCCTGAACAGACGCTAGGCAAGGCCATGAGTCCATGCTCAGGAAGACGCTTGATACAGTAGGATGGCTTTCCCGGTGAATGTCTCTGGCCAGCAGTGTAGATTAAAGGAAAGATCTCTGGGAACCTGGGCTCAGACTGAATTCTATTTTACACATCCATGAGCTAGATTTCCTCTGGAAAGCTACTGGGCCTCGGTGTTCTTATAGATATGAAGTTCTATAATAAGAACTCCATAGATATTGCATACACATCATCACTACTTCTATTGACCTGGGCTGCCATGATGATGCCTTATAGAATGGCTGTCTTAAAACAACACATTTGTTTTCTCTAAACCCTAGAATCAAGACCCAGGCCCAACTCGTGAATGGTGAAAATTTTCCTTCTAACCATCAGATAGCTACCTTCTAAGTTGTGTCTTTGTATAACCATTCCTTGTGTGATACAGAGATAAAGAGAAAGGAAGAGAGGGTGAGAGATGGAAGGGAAGAAGAAAGGAGATGGGGGGGAATGGTTTCTTTGCTAAAGCCTTGAGCCAGGGCACTAA
Organism: Apodemus agrarius; assembly: GCA_964023405.1. Classification (NCBI taxonomy): domain Eukaryota; kingdom Metazoa; phylum Chordata; class Mammalia; order Rodentia; family Muridae; genus Apodemus; species Apodemus agrarius. The sequence continues at coordinate 10,150,113 of OZ030026.1, read as the reverse complement.
TCCTCTGGGATAAAAGGTTCGACCTTTATGACTTCATTCATAATCTTATTTCCTTGAAGTCTACATTCCACACTGGGAACTAAGACCCCAAGTGAATGGATTTTTGCAAAGAAAACATTTAGCCCATAAAAACTATAATAATTATCACTATCCTAAATTATATATCATAAACTTTGACTTAGATGAGTCCAGTGCAAAATTATGAAGGGACGGGAACATGTGGCAGTTTGAATGAAGGTGATCAATAGGTTCCTAGGGAGTAGTACTATTGGGAGGTGTGGCCTCATTGGAGAAGGTGTGGCTTTGTTGGAAGAAATGTGTCTCACTAGGAGGTGGGCTCTGAGTCCTCAGATACTCAAGCCAGGCCTACAGTGACATTTGCTTCCTGTGGCCTGAGGACTCAGGTGTAGGACTCCCAGCTATGTCTCCAGCACCAAGCTGCCTGGATCCTGCCATGCTTCCCACCATGATGATAATGAATTAAACCTCTAAATTGTTGGCCACTCCAATTAAAGTTTTCCTTTGTAAGACTTGCCATGGTCATGATGTCTTCACAGCAATGGAAATGCTAAGACAGGGTGTCTCTATGTCTCCATTTTCAGGCCATGATCAGTTAACCATCAAACACTATTGATCAGGCCCTCAACCTTCACCGTGACCACCTGTGTAACCACCAACTACTCCTGTAAGACACGTGTCTTAGTTAGGGTTCTACTGCTGTGAACAGACACCATGACCAGGACAACTCTTATAAGGACAACATTTACTTGGGGCTGGCTTACAGGTTCAGAGGTTCAGTCCATTATCATCAAGGTGGGAGCATGGCAGCATCCAGGCATGGTGCAGGAGAAGTCCAGAGTTCTACATCTTCATCTGAAGGCTACTAGCAGAATAGTGGCTTCCAGGCAGCTAGGACAAGGGTATGAAAGGCCATGCCCACAAGGCCTCACCTACTCCAACAAAGCCACACCTACTCCAACAAGGCCACACCCACTCCAACAAGGCCACACCTACTCCAACAAGGCCACACCCACTCCAACAAGGCCACACCCACTCCAACAAGGCCACACCCACTCCAACAAGGCCTCACCCACTCCAACAAGGCCTCACCCACTCCAACAAGGCCTCACCCACTCCAACAAGGTCACACCTACTCCAACAAGGCCTCACCTACTCCAACAAGGCCTCACCTACTCCAACAAGGTCACATCTCTCAACAGTACCACCCCTTGGGCCAAGCATATACAAACCATCACAGCACAACACACATGCCCTTACTGATGCTTCGTCCACTCATGATCTGACTAAACTTTGGAAAAGCACGATCTAGAGAAGCGATCTAAGAGGCAATCCATGTTGCTTTGACTAAAAGCTTTGGTGTGTGTGAGCATCCCCGAACTTTCTATCTTCAATAACACACACACAGCAGGGGGTCTGTCTCACGGCCCCTGAACTCTGTGCTATATATTTATAATTAGTTTCCCTATGACCTTCCATGCTTCCCCTACCTAAGAGACTGCACCTATGAAGTCAAGAGCCATACTCGTTACCATCCCAAGATTCTCTGCTCAGGTCTGTTTAACTGTCCCCGACTATGCCAACCACACTCTCCATGCCAATGGATTTACCCATGGAAACTGCAAATGGTGCCTTTTATACCCACAATGCTTGCCCCAAACCCCTCTTCTGGGGCAAAGGCTAAGCCAAATTTCTTGAGTTACTCTTCTATACTTCCTTGAATAAAGCTAGGTATGCCTTCCCTTCTGCCACACTTCCTGCCCTCCTGGCTGTCAGTCTTCCCAACTAGACTGCTCTTGATTATGTTTTCAAGAATCTGTAGTACTTACTAAGAACATCATAGCCCGTAGTAACTGGCAACTAACCCCTTTCAGTCCTTTAATTCTTTCTAGGTTTTTATTTTATGTGCATGAATACTTTTTGCCTTCATGTGTGGGCATATACCATGTGTGTGTGGTGCCTTTGGAGACCAGAAGAGGACATTGGCTTCCCTGGAACTGGGGATTTACAGAGGTAAACATGTGGGTGCTGGAAATCGAGAGCTCAGGACTTCTAGAAGAGCAATCAGTGCTCTTTCCTGCTAAGCCATTACTCCACCCCAGACCTTTACTGAAAAGACACTCAAATGGTCCCCATTGGAGCTGTACAGTAGACAGCCTATGTGGTCATTTGTAGAGCTCTCTGAGTAGAGACTTTGATACCTCCAACTGTATCATGCAAGACATATCTCTACTTTCTACTCAGAAAGTCTTTGCAGAGTCAGGCCACCTGTACATAGTGAGAATCTGACTCCCTTTCGGGTGAGATAACATTGAGTGTCTGTAGGCTAGACATTCACTCAGCCTTTCCCTGCTGGAAAAGTTCATTTGAAATTCTTAGGTCCTCTCAGTAACTTTCCTCAGCCCCAAATGATTCTATGTCTCTGCACTCTGGAGAGAGGGGGAGTTTTTCCTTTATAAAACCGTACGGGGGTGGAAGGTGACTCAGAAAACAAAACATGCCCCACTCGCCAAGTGAGCATGATGATCAGAGTTCAGGTCCCAGCATCTGTGTAAAAGCTTGGTCGACATGGCAGCCCGCCTGTGATCCCAGGAAAGAACATGGAGACAGGGAATCTCTGTGGCACGATGGCTCACCGGACGAACTAAGGCAACAGCTCCGGGTTTGGAGGGAGACCGTGCATCAACAGCTAAGGTGGATGAAGATATCCCCAATCAACCTTAGACCTTTAAATGTGGAGACCGTGCATCAACAGCTAAGGTAGATGAAGATATCCCCAATCAACCTTAGACCTTTAAACATGGAGACCATGCATCAACAGCTAAGGTGGATGAAGATATCCCCAATCAACCTTAGACCTTTAAACATGGAGACCATGCATCAACAACTAAGGTGGATGAAGATATCCCCAATCAACCTTAGACCTTTAAACATGGAGACCGTGCATCAATAGCTAAGTTATGTAGTGATGGAGGAAGATATCCTAAATCAACCTTAGACCTTTAAACATGTATTCATGAGTATACCCACACACATGTGAATGCATACCAATACACATACAACACACACACACACACGTATAACAGTGTGTGTTGAAGATATGACACACTATCATGACAAGCAAATCTATTGCTACTCCAGAAGACCTAGGCAACTGAGCTGAATCTTGGAGTCCAATTATCCCCAGCACTGAAGGTGTTTCTTGGCTTCCCTCTCACTAATTCAGGCCACTCCACCTGTTCTGGGCAGCTGGCTCACCAGTTCTTAGATTTGGGAGGGGCATAACTTCAATGCTAGCACAGGAGACAACTTGGCAGACGAAAGTCATCTCTCTTAAGGACAGCTCTTAAACTGAGCTGACTCTATATGTCTCAGTCAGAGTTTCTATTTCTGCACAAAGCATCATGACCAAGAAGCAAGTTGGGGAGGAAAGGGTTTATTCAGCTCACACTTCCACACTGCTGTTCATCACCAAAGGAAGTCAGGACAGGAACTCACACAGGGCAGGAACTTGGAGGCAGGAGCTGACGCAGAGGCCAAGGAGGGGGTGCTGTTTACTGGCTTGCCTCCCCCTGGCTTGCTCAGCTTGCTTTCTTACAGAACCCAGGACTACCAGCCCAGGGATGGCGCCACCCACAATGGGCCCTTACCCCCCCCCCATCACTAATTGAGAAAATGCCCCACAGCTGGATCTCAAGGGAGGCTCCTTTCTCTGTGATAACTCCAGCTTGTGTCAAGTTGAAATACAAAACCAGCCAGTACAACTGACCCCTTGTCAACTTGACACACAAACACACCACTATTAAGCCTCAACCCATACTTTCTTATCCATCCTCAAGATCTAAATAATTTTGAAAGTCCCACAGTCTTTACAAATTCTTACTTATTAAAATTTCAATCCTTTAAAAATATCCAATCTCTTTTGAAATTCAAAGTCTTTTTATAATTCAGTCTCTTAACTGTGTGAGAAAATACTTTCTTACTTCACGAGGAAAAAATATCAGGGCACAGTCACAATTAAAAGCAAAATCAAACTCTATCCATCCAATGTATGGAATCTACTCACGATTTTCTGGGCTCCTCCAAGGACTTGGGTCACTTCTCCAGCTCTGCCCTTTGTAGCACAGAACTTGTCTTCTAGGCTCCAGCTGCCTGTACTCCACTGCTGCTGCTGTTCTTGGTGGTCATCTCATGGTACTGGCATCCCCAAAACACTGCTGTCTTCTGCTGGAACTGGACTGTACTTTCACAAAAAGCCTCTCATGGGCTCTTTTCACGGTGCCGAGCCTCAACTTCTCTGCATGATCGATTTAGTCCTGGGCCTTCAACTACCACTGAGGCTGCACCTTCACCAATGGCCCCTCCTGGCCTCTCACAGTGCCAAGCATCAGCTGTTACTCTTTCATGTTTCAAAACCAGTACCACCTGGCTGCCAGCACGAGGTACAGCCATGGCTGACTCTGGAACACAGCTTCTCTGTGCTCTCAGGAAACATTTCCCAGATTTTACCTTAGTGATGCTGGTCTCTTCTTAATCACTGCCAGTTTCTTAGCTCCAACTAACCAGCATCAATCATCCCCGTAATGCCAAGGTTTCACTTTAGTAGTTCTGATATCTTGTTAATCACAGCTGATTCTTCAGCCCCAGCTAACCAAAAACCACAGAATCTCCAAAAAGCAAAACAGTAATAGCCCTGGTAAGAGTCTTTAATCTTCCCTCTGAAATTTCACAGGCAAGGCCTCTTCTGCACTGTTCTCATCTTCCAAGCTCCGACAAGAACATCCCATGGAGCTCTCAACACCCAATGTGTCTTCTAGCTCAAAGTTCTAAAGTCCTTCCACAGTCCTCCCATAAACACGGTCAGGTTGTCACAGGAATGCCCCACTACTGGTACCAGTTTGTCTTAAGTAGAGTTTGTATTCCTGTTCAAAACAATGTGACCAAGAAGCAGGTTGGGGAGGAAAGGATTTATCCAGCTTACTCTTCCCCACTGCTGTTCATCACCAAAGGAAATCAGACCTGGAACTCACACAGGGCAGGAACTTGGAGGCAGGAGCTGACGCAGAGGCCATGCAGGGGCACCAGTTTACTGGCTTGCTTCCCCTGGCTTGCTCAGCTTGCTTTCTTATAGACTCCAGGACTACCAGCCCAGGCATGGCACCGCCCACAATGGGCCCTTCCACCTTGATCACTAATTGAGAAAATGCCTTACAGCTGGATCTCATGGGAGCATTTCCTCAAGGGAGACTCCTTTCTCTGTGATAATGCCAACTTGTGTCAAGTTGACACACAAAACCAGCCAGGACACCATTTTTGCAGGAGCAGTCCTAAGTTGGGTCAAAAGTACATAGTTTGGTGAGAAAGAGAACATGTGATTCAGAGGGAGAGAAAAGTTGGGGGTCATCAAACCGTAGTTATGCACTTCGTATGAAGGGGCCTTCAGCTTGGAAGCTGTCTATGTGGTTCTGAGGACGATGCCTCTTGGGAGAAAGAACGTGGGTGAAACTTCCCCACCTAGGTTGCTCTCCCAGCATTCCAGATAGTTCTGCTATCCCAATCGTTCCCTGAAAACCTAGTGGCTTTTAAAATTGTGTCTCAGTCATCTCAAGGATCAAGGCCAAGAAAATGGTTCTCATATACACTTCCGTGTGCTTATAAATAAATGCATGCTATGGCAGGAGTCATTGTAAAAATACTCCTAAGTACCGTTGATGTAGGCTGATAGCTGTGACCTCAGCTGGGAATGTCAGCTGAGCTCCTTTCTGTGCATGGCCTCTTCACTGTCCAGGGCTTTCTCATAGCATGGTAACCCTGATCTAAGAGAGAACATCCCACAGAGACCAGGTGAAAAGCCGCTTCCAATTCTATGCCTAGTATCAGAATCCAGAGTCATTCTCCACCTCATGCTCTCATTCAGAGTCAAAGGGAAAGTACAGAGTGATGAGAGCAATCGGCATTGCAGATGTTCTGAACCAACCACTGCATCTAGGCTAAGAAAGGGACTAACGCATCCTATGACAGTTCTGATCAAAGGAGCGATTGTTGTTCACTGCCATTAGTGAAAGGAAAACAAAACATACCCACAGACTGAAAGATGAGGACATCACTAATCACACCTCTTACTAAAATTCTAGTTTGTCAGGGGGGTGGAATGAACACTAGCCTGGGAATCAAACCATTTTCATCCCAACTCAGCTCATTTTTCTAAATAAAATAAAACAACAGAAACAGAAAAGCCAACAACAACCAAAAAGAAAAAGAAAAAAAATTCCTGGTAAAGTTCCCAATCAGATGTAGCCTCAGCTTCCTCCTTTGTGTGATAACGGTCATGATATACAGTCTGTCTTCTATGGTTCGCAGATATTTGCAAGAAAATAATGAGGCAATGCAAAAAGAACCTTGAAAACCGTAACCTGTAGCTAAGGAAAGGAACCTGAATAGTGCAGGAATATTCTTCTGCATCTTCCTGAGCCTGGGCTTTTCTGACTTGTGATAGCAATGCTTTGGGAAAGTCCCTCACTGGCCTAAGGCTTCGTGTTACAAGAAAGAGAACTCTCATAGACACCTGAATATACACCGCAAACATCCGCAGGATGTAGTCTCCGCACGTATGATTTTTTCCCCTTTGAAGTCATAACTGTGTACAAGGGAAGTATCCCCGTCCCCGCTCCGGTATAGCCAGTAAAATATATATTACATTATGATCAACATGGAAACCGCACAATTAGAAGAGAATGACTGTAGGTCTCCGTGAGCCTGGAGTACCTGTGTACCTGACTCAGGTGAGATGTAAGACAGGATCCATTTGACTGCACGAGTCTGTGGCTTCCTGGAGTCGCACACAAAACTGATCCATCCTATTAACCATCAAACTCTCAGAGCCGGAAAAGATGCATCGAAGACTTCTTTGAGTCATTCAAAGAGTTTTTCATAGGGGATATACACAGTGCTATTTAATTATGGGAAACTGAAAACCGATGACATCATTTTAAATAGTGAGTGAGAACATACATTAGAAGTCCGTCTTTGTACTGAACTAGTGCTTTAATACCAATGCCCCGACCCACCCCGCCCAACCTCATCTTCAGGTGAGGAAGCCGTCAGCCTTGACAGGCAGACCTGGCCTGTTCATAGAATGTTCCAGGCTCGGCTTAGCTTAATAACTGGGTCTTTGTTTTCGATCAAGTTGTCAAGGTTAAGCAGAGGTTTAAACCAGATGCGCTGCAGGGAGAATTCAAAACCCCAAGTCCTGCTCTTGGGTTCAGATCCTGCACCATCGAGTTCTGTTTCTTCCTGCCTCCGGTCCAGTTTGAGTATGTTGTTTCACCCGTAGAGCATTGTCACCCCTGGCTCTTTCCTGGCTCTCTCCCATTCGCCAGTTTCTCTTCCGGGGTCTCTTTGGTGACCCTTAAGGCCCTCTATTTAACTCCACACATTTCCGCCTTTACTTACTACCCTATGTCTTCAACTTCAAAACTGCTTATTCGGATGTGTTAGGGTGAGTGTCTAATTTCTCTTTTCTCCTTAGACCATAATCTTCATGAGAGCAGGAACTAAATCTTAGAGGCTTGGGGCAAAAAATAAATCTATTTTGTGAACAACTGCCTCCCTAAGACCTAGTATGGGTCTAGCCTGAAACAACCATCTAAGTAAACACATAGACCAAGTAAGAAAAGAAGGACTACTTGTAAAACATTTCACGTGTGCAGTTCTACATAAGCAGTTGGTAAAATACTTAGCCTTTCAAAATGAACACACACACACACACACACACACACACACACACATTCAACAAAAGTGGGATTTATCTTTTGAAATCTGTCACCTGTCAAACACAAAAGCATAAACCAGATTGACTAAAACCAGTGCTTCTGCTCAAGGGTCCTGCTTCACATTGTTTCCAATAGGCTAAGAATCAGACAAGATACCATCGGTGAAGCATCAATTAGCAAATGAGACCTTAGTCGCCTTACGAGGGCAGAGTTCAGCCCCACTGTGAGCGGGAACTATCCGGTTTAAGAAGAGGAGCACGTTTAAATCCCACAAAATGTTTTGTGTCTCTGCAGTAGGCAACCCTGGAGAAGTGCCGAGTATGGAAATCCGGATTCTTCAAGTTTCTCAGAGCCAAGTGCTTGTCGTGTGACCCCCCGAGGATCTGAGCTCAGAGCCTCAGAATCCACGGAAGAATTGCCTGCCACAGTGTCCTTAAACCCAGCGCTCCCATAGCGGGAGATGAGAGGTGGACACAGAAGATGCCAGAGACCTCCTGATCTGCTTGACACAGCAGCAGAGAGAGCCTGTCTCAAACAAGCGGGAGGTGAGGGTGACACCGGAAAGTCACAGCGTGGCTGCTCTACTTGTGTGTGCTCATCACTGCGCCCCCCCCCACTCCTATGCAGGAAAGAAAGAAAGAAGGAAGAAGAAGGCAGACAGGAGGGAGGGAGAAAGGAACAATAGAGAAGGGAAGGAAAGAAGGAAGGGGAGGAAGGAAGGGAGGAGGGAGGAGGGAGGGAGGGAGGGAGGGACGGACGGACGGACGGACAGACGGAGGAAGGAATCAGAAATCCCGTTCCCTTTGCTTCTATCCCCAGTCTTCCATTCCAAATATGGGCCCCAGTGTTTGAGCCGCTTCCCGAATACGGGATTGTTAGCCTGGCTCCAGAGACTTGATAGTAAAATTTTTAAGGTTAATGGAGAAAAAGAAAAGGCAATTTGGTGCATGTATCTTCTTTCATTTCCCCTAGAAAAAACAAAAAACCACCACCACCAAACCCAGAGAGCCTGGGCTCACCGGCTAAGGCTCACAGACCCCTGAGGGCACGGCTCCTTTATCTGACAGCCGCTGAACATCTCTGGGGCCTCAAATCCTCTCTTGTCAAAGCCCAAGGATGACTTACTGTATACCCGGTGTTTAGACACGTTGCTTCTTGCGAACAGGTAGATGGTTCCACCTTCTCCTGCATTCTTGTTTTCTCTGTCTGCCCTGAAGCCTCTTCTAAGACAGAAGAATCTTATCTGTTTGCTTTACGAAGTCAGGGAAACTGAATTTCAGTTATTTATTGTCCAACAATGTCTAAAGCATTACTGTGGGCTATGAGGGTTAGTGTCTCTCAAAGACCCAATTTCTTTACCTGTGAAGTGGAAATAATCACAACAGCTATTTCATATGATGCTATAACATTTAAAAGAACAAGAGAAGGCAGGCAAACTCTTAGCATGCTATCTACAGTAGTGCGGCTATTAAACAGGGTGGCGAATTCCTTGCTGTCTTCTGTTGAGAGGCGGAATCCGATTCACCTACCTTTGGGTACCGAATGGTCTTTATGCCTTGTTTGATATGTCCGTGGGCTAACAGCGATCTGAAACTTCCAGGGTCAGATCACGAGAAACCATCCGCCTTTTGTCCGATCAACTCATTCATCCTGCGGAAGGCCAGCCACCCCGACCCCACCTCTGCAGAGGAAACGCAAAGTAGTCTCCTGAAGAAACAGCGTGCGGGGAGGTGTCCGGCTTTTCCAGCCGTTCCTTCCCAGGTGGCTGACCTGCGAGTGAGGACCACTCAGCTGAGCTTGAGGAGCTATAAACTGGAGAGCTGAGGAGCCCCAGCAACTCCTGGCTCTCCCAACTGTTTCCGGCTGTGACTCCAATTATGAATTTATTCCCATAGTGCTTTGCCCAAATTACTCATTGACAGTGTGCTGTTTTGTACTACTAAGTTTGGCAGTTAAGAGTAGGAGGCTATCATACTTCCAATATTGCTAGATAACATCAACAAAAACATCACAGCCGCATTTGGAAGAGAATTCTTCAGTGGCCCTATCACAGGCTGTGTTTCGCTCACTTCGGGGGACACGTTCCTTGAAGATACATAGGACCAAAGAGGAGGTTATAAAAGGACTGAAGATGTGGTGCCCAGTGTTTCTCGGACGTGCTTGCAAGCCACAGGAGCTCAACAAAGGTTCGCCTCATGAATGAATACGTATCATTAAGAAAGAATAATAGGTAAAAAGCATTCTTCCGAGAATGAATGGTAGACTTCATGCATCATTTAAGAACATTACGTTTCCTTTAAGATGATTTTTTTTTTAAATCTAAAAATTGCGATGTGGGATAGACTTTAAAACTCTTTAAATGTTCTGAGATGAAACAGGATATTCCCCCAAAACTATACCTCAAGTAGGCTGTGGAGATTGTAAAGGGCTTCTGTGGCTGGGAGTCCTTGTGCTCAGCCAACAGGAGCAACTAGCTAATTTAATCGCCGAATAAATACTTTGTATTTGCTGTGCCAGTGCTGTGTCAGTACTGGAGACAGGGTTTTGAGTAACCAAAAGAAATATGTCTCTCGGAGCAACACTTTTAATAGGAGAAGAAACTGAATACCCGGGAGAAAGACACGGGGTGGTGGTTTGAATGAGAACAGCCCCCATAGGCTCACAGGTTTTAATTCTTAGTCACCAACTAGTAGAACTATTTGAGAAGGATTGGGAGGTGTCTTGGAGGAGGTGTGTCACTGGGAGTGGGCTGTGGGGTTTCAAGATCCCACTCCTCTGTCTCTCTCTCTCCCCTCCCTCTCCTCTCCCTCCCACCCTTTCTCTGCCCTCCCCTCCCCCTATCTTTTCTTTCTCTCTCTCTCTCTCTTTCTCTCTCTCTCTCTCTCTCTCTCCCTATTGTCTGTGGACCAGGATGTACCTCTCAGGTACATTTCCAGCACTTTCCCATCCTGTCACATAATCGCCCTCCATGATGATGACAGGTGAGCCCTCTAAAACCCTAAGCAAGCACCCCCAAAGAGTTGCCATGGTCATGGTGGCTCTTCACGGCAGCAGGTCAAGAGCCAAGATACACTGCATGGTGGAAAGACAAGGCTGTAACGGGCACATGGAGTGGCTACAGTTTAAGAGCGAAAGCTAATCGGTAGATGATGTGTGGGCAGCGACAGACGGGCGTCCAGAATGACTTCTGTGGCTCCTTTATGAACGGAGCCTCCTTTCCACGTTTTTAGATAATAATCGAGCATACGTGTGAAGTAAAGTGTGGCCTTCGGGGCACATGGAGTGCACAGTGCTCAAACCTCAGATCAGGCCCGTTAGCACTTCCTGCTCCATAGACACTTATCACTCGTGTTGGTGACGCTTGTGTCCTCTTGTCTAGGTCCTTATAAGGCATACGAGAAACGATGAGCTGGGCACACTTCAATCACAAGTTAGAGAGTTGGAAGCACAGAGGAGAAGAAGAAACAAGGGAAAGCCACTGGGAAGAAAGGCTACCTACACAGGACGGCTCGGAGCTTTTTGGAATGGCCAAGCAACTGCAGGGTTGAAAAGAAAAATAGATGAATAATATAAACTCATTTAAAAAACAAACAAACAACAAAAAAACCAAAACAAGCAACAGTTAATATCTCCTCACCCCCACCCCAGTGTTCCTCCCACTCTCCAGGCCTACACCGGGAAGCAGAATGAGGTAGGGCCGAGCTCTCCCAGGGCAGCTGGTCGGCCTGAGCTTTGGAGTAATTCGCTTATGTCATTGTTTAATTCCTTGACGAGTCCTCTGGGCTGGTACAGCCAGAAGATTACTCGTTACATACGAGCAAAAATTCAGACTCAAAAAGACTCGGATTTACCCTCATCAAGACAATTCAAAGGAATGTGCTGGAGGTCTGAAGACAATTTCCAGAGAGCCGGTGCATTCTCAGGATGGTTTCCAGTAATGGCTGAATCACTGGGACAAGCACTGACACACACACACACACACACACACACACACACACACACCGCCCCCAGGGGGGACCAGGCTCATTAGGATGCATGTGCCGAGGACTGTTACAATTCCAGCTCATTACATAATGGTTGCACCTTCTGCACTCAGGATACCTCCAAAAATGCTTCCAGCCCTTGCATTTCGGTGCTCGCAACCCTCTGGCAGGCTCCAGTGCCTCTGAGAGGCTGTGCCCCAGCAAAGCTATAAAAAAAACCAAGAAGAGTCAACCGAGAGGCACCGCTGCAGCCAAGCCTCACTACTTAGCTCCTTCGAAAGGACTTGAGGCCTTGAGGGATGGATTCTCCCCAAGTTTAGGGCCAGTGCCTCAAAAACACCATTGGTCATGTTCTCTTTTTACGGTGTGCATCCCCTCTCAGAAAGCGATAATCCCACCCCGAGAATAATTCCAGACTTTAGGCAGGCGGTGTCTTTGAGGAAAAAAAAAAAACAACTATCTTCTCCTGATTATCAGGACTTGCTGTTCAATCCTGCCTTCCTTTAGGAGAGGCCTCATCCTTTCTCCTGCATGGTGGGGTCAGATGACCCTGTCACCACAGTCCCTCGCTGTCCCACTAGAGCGTGTGGCTCTGCATCTCTCCCTGCCCTCCCCCCCCCACTTCGCTCGCCTTGTACTTCCTCTGACTTTTGAGCGTTGCGTTGAATGTGCATTATCCAAAGTCTTAGGTACAGACAATTCAGATTTATATGCAAATAATGAAAACCCAGGTGTAGTGTGGAAGGTTTGCCAAGAAAGCATTTGAGTGTGTAAGATTTGAGTTCCAAGCCCGTTCAGGACCTAAGGAACAAAAGGATCTTCTATTTGTCCAATCAAATGCAGAGCTCTAATACTCATGGGTCTTAACAAATAATAAGTGTGTAGGGCTGGACAGTGGCTCAGTGGTTAGGAGCATCTACTGCTCTTGCAGAGAATCCAAGTTTGATTCCCAGCATCCACTCTGGGCTGCTCACAAACACTTCTTTTTTTTGGGGGGGGGTTTGAGACAGGGTTTCTCTGTGTAGCCCTGGCTGTCCTGGAACTCACTCTGTAGACCAGCCTTGCCTTGAACTCAGAAATTCGCCTGCCTCTACCTCCCGAGTGCTGGGTGAAGGCATGTGCCACTACCACCCCACCACTTCTATTTCAGATCCAATGGGTCCTACATCTTTTTTCTCTGTGAGAAGTATATTGATGTACACACACACACACACACACACACACACACACAAATAAAAATATACACATAATACCCACATAATAAAAAGTCATAATAATTTTTGTTATGAAAATTGATTTTTAACTACTCATCAAAAATATTAGCCATGTCAAACATATTGTTAATTTTCCTATGCTAATTATCTTACTATATCTACAGTTTTCACCATGTCTTAAACCACAAATCTACATCATGCATTTTATTCCAAAACTTACTTCTTAACCAATTTATACAAAGTATATATAGTTTGCCCTTGAGAACTTTGTTGTATTTTTGGAAAGCCTGCCACTGAAAGAACAATCAGATGCAAAGATATTTTCGTTACTATTAAGGGAAAAATTATGATGTATTCCACTTCTCAGACGCTAGATGCTGAGATTTCCATTGTCATAGACGGAAGCATGTTTAAGTGAGAGCTATGCATGGAGCTCGGTGGTAGGAGGCTCGCGGGTTCCTGGTGGTGGTGGTGGCTGTTTGTTTGCCTATGAAGGAAATACACATATGCAACTTATGATAATTTCAGCATTATTCACTGTAGTCAGTGTACTCATTCATCAGGAGAGGAATAATAATATACTTATACTCAATGAATAATAATCAGCCTTTATTTTTTTTAATTTTTATTCTCTATATTCTATGTTTACATTCCAAAGGCTTTCCCCTTTCCCAGTTCCCCCCCCCCACCATACATCCCATAAGTCCTCTCCCCCCCAACTAGTCCCCAATCATCCCCCCCCACGATTTCTCTGTTCTGGGTCTACAAAACTGGATCCAATCTTTTCAGGCCCAGGGTCCTCTCCTTTCTTCTTCTTGGGAATCATTTGACTTGCTAATTGTGCCTTGAGTATTTAGGGCTTCTGGGCTCATTAATATCCACTTATCAGTGACTGCATTTCATGTGTATTCTTTTGTGATTGGGTTAACTCACTCAGGATGATATTTTCCAGATCTAACCATTTACCTACAAATTGCATGAATTCATTATTTTTAATTGCTGAGTAGTATTCCATTGTATAAATATATCATATTGTCTGTATCCATTCCTCCTTTGAGGGATATCTGGGCTCCTTCCACTGTCGGTGGGATTGCAAAATGGTAAAACCGCTCTGGAAATCGGTTTGGAGGTTCCTCAGAAAATTAGGCATGTCACTTCCAGAGGACCCTGGCATACCACTCCTGGGCATATACCCAGAGGATTCTCCTGCATACAATAAAGACACATGCTCCACTATGTTTATAATCAGCCTTTAAAAGGAAGAAAAGGCTGCCATTTGCAACAACATAGATGAACACGGGGCGTTACATCAAGCGCAAGAAACCGGGAGTAGAAAGGCTAACCTTGTACAGCATCATTTACATGCAGAACCCAAAGCTGAACTCGCAGACGCGGAGAACAGAACGGGGGTTACCAGTGGCACGAAGAACTAGTTGAGGGACCCTCGGTCCAATGAGGCAACATTTCAGAGAATGTATAGTTTTTAAGATATTTACTGTGCAGTATGGAGAAGAGTAGGCAATAGGTTTTACCTATTATTACCTCAAAAATGACCAAGCACAGGGAGTAGAGCCCTGTTGGTTAGGTTAAAGGAGCCAATCTACCTTATGCGTGCATTGCAAAGACAACCGAAAATGTTTGTCAGGCAAAGCAAAATTTCAAAAAGTATAATTAACTTTGAAAAGAAATAAGCATAAGAAAAATGCAAGGATTGTGTTGGGTTGGTGGCTTGCGGGGACCGCTCTCTGAGTCCCCTATGTGTGCCATCTCTAGTTATCTTCTGCAGGGTAGGGGACTTGCAATCTTCTTGTACCAATGAGTAATACTGTTAATTTTAAAACAGTAAATGATTTATTGTATGTGTCAGGGCATGCATGTGGTGGAGCCCAGAGAATGATTTCTTTCTTTCTTTTAAAGGTTTGTTTATTTGTTTGTTTGTTTATTATGAGTACACTGTAGCTGTCATCAGACACACCAGAAGAGTGCATCAGATCCCATTACAGATGGTTGTGTGCCACCCTGTGGTTGCTGGGCACTGAACTCAGGAACTCTGGAAGAGCAGTCAATGCTCTTAACCAGTGAGCCATCCTTCCAGTCTCCAGGTTTTTGTTTTTGTTTTTGTTTTTTTTTCCCCCGAGACAGCGTTTCTCTGTGTAGTTCTGACTGTCCTGGAACTCACTCTGTAGACCAGGCTGGCCTCAAACTCAGAAATCTGCCTGCCTCTGCCTCCCAAGTGCTGGGATTAAAGGTGTGCACCACCACTGCCCGGCCAGGGAATTTCTAAGGGTCGGTTCTCTCCTATCATGTAGGTTCTGAACTCTGGCCATCAGGCTTGGTGATGAGTGCTTTTACTCACTACGAAGCGTTACCGGCCCACAAATAAGTTTTCCCTCAGAAAGCTATTTGGGGGAAGGAGATTTTTAGATGTCTAGACAACTGTGTACTAAAGAACACGGGTGTTCTTACAACACACTGGGGGGTTGTAGGTGACATCATATCCCTCCACTGTAAGACTGTTAGAAGAAAACCTGGGTTCATCTAAACACGACACGCAGCTCAGATCTGTCCCTCTGACATCCGGTGCTGAGGAGCTGTTGGGCTGAGGAAGTTGCTGGAATGATGCTGTTGAAAAATCACTTCATCTGGTGTCTATTTGTTCCTGGTGGAAAGTCGTACGCCAGGAACATAAGGCTGTGATCTGCAGGTAGATAACCACCAAGCCAAAAACACAACCACTCACAACCACACAAAACACCGTAAGGTGAAGACGAAGGACCTCACGCAGTTGGAACGTCAGAAGTATTTCAGCTGAGTTGGTTCTGGCCCGAGGCCTCTCCCCTGCTGTTGTTAAGGTGTGGCAGGAGCTTCACAGTCACCCGAAGGCTCGAAGCAGCTGTAACATCCTTCACTGCCAACCTGATGGTGGATGTTTGCAGGGTTGCAGCATGCGGATGGATGTTTACACTCTTCCGGTTTGATATCCTCACAGCTGGCTTGCCCCAGAGGAAGTGGTCCTTGAGACCCGGGCAGAAGTTCGGGGGGCTTCTGAGACCTTTTCTCCGAAGCTCATGTTCCACCATTTTTGAGATTCCCTGTTATCCACACAGGTGGTCATCCCGGAGTGGATAAGACTCTGCAAGGCATTAGCATAAAGAAAGAACTGCTGTGTGGCACTTCTCAACCTGTGGGTTGTAACTCCTTGGGTGAGGGGGTCTAAGCACCCTTTCACAGGGTCACCTAAGACCATCAGAAAACAAAGATATTCACATTATGATTCATAACAGTAGCAAAATTCCAGTTTTGAAGTAGCAACAAACATAATTCTATGGCTGGGGCCAGTACAACAGGAGGGACTGTATTCAGGGGTTGAAGCAATGGAAGGCTGAGAACCACAGCAGTTGTGGACTGTCTTGAAGGTGAGAGACACCAAAGATGGTGTAAGTTGCCAAGAATTGCTAAGGTGCAAATTTGCCAGCTGAACAGATGAGCCCCTTGTGTTTATAGAGCTTATTCCCAAGATAAAAAGAACAAAAACAAGACATAATAAGCAGCAGAATTAACTGGGGGGGATTTCAGCCTTGTTTGATAAAACAGGCCTGTGATCCCAGCATTTGGAAGACAGAAGCAGGGTGATTAGGGCAAATTGGAAGCCAATATTTCCAGTCCAGCTGGGCTATATTGTGAGACTCTGTGATTCAAAATATATATATATATACATACAGACATACATACATACATACACACATACATATACATATATACATGCATACATACATATGCATACATACATTCATATACACATGCATGCATACGTAGATATATACACACATTATGCATGCATGCGTAAACACACATGCATGAATGATGCATAAATATATACATGCATGCATACATGCACACACACAAATACACACGCATACATGTATACATACATGTATGCATGCATACATGCATATTGTATAATACATACATACATACAAACACACATACATGCATGCATGCATATGTACATACACACATACATCTGCCATTGAGAGTTGTGGAAAAAATTCAGCAAGATGAGCTGGCGATATCTTTTCTAACAGATGGTCAGGGCAGCAGGGTTGAGATGCAACTCTCTAAGAAGGTATTTAAATTGAATATGAATTACGAGAAGGAACAAGCCTTGAAAGGGTCTGGGGAAAAGTGCCACTGACAGCAAGAAGAAAAGCAAAGGCACCAGAAGCCACAACATGAGTGACAGGCTCCAGGAGCAGCGGACACAGGAGCATGGAGGAGAGAGACCTAGATGGGGTCCTTGGTGGCTGGGATAGAAACTTTGGATTTCGTTCAGTGCATGACGAAATTGGAGAAATTAAAACAGGTAAAAGACATGATCTAAGCTACATTTTCCAGAAGCTCTTTATCCTGAAGATGTCTGAAAAGACAATCACAGGCTGCTGAAAGAATAGCTTACAGCAGGATTGCCACCGGAGAGAGAAGCTGGTGAACTGGATGTTTTAGAAGCAGAAACAGCCCGGAGGTGGTGGCGCACGCCTGTAATCCCCGCACTCTGGGAGGCAACTCTGGGAGGCAGAGGCAGGCAGATTTCTGAGTTTGAGGCCAGCCTGGTCTACAGATTGAGTTCCAGAACAGCCAGGGCTATACAGAGAAACCCTGTCTCGAAAAACCAAAATCCAAAAAACAAGAAGGAGGAGGAGGAGGGGGAGGAGGGGGAGGAGGAGGAGGAGGAGGAGGGGGAGGAGGAGGAGGAGGAGAAGAAACATTGTATCAGGTGGAGGTGAGGAGAGGAAGCAGGATCAGTAAAGCCAAGGGTTGTTTGGGTTTAACGGAGAGAATGCTGATCCCTTTGTGAGCCGGAGGAGAATGGTAGATGAACAGCTGTAGTTGAGGAGGGGGGCACTGGAAATTCTCCCTAGAAGGTGCTGACTTGAGATGCCCGGTGCTCGAGCAGGTGGGAAAATCCAGCAAGAGGTTGGACCCACACAGAGCACAGGGGACCAAGAGGGAGAGCGAGGTGACATCTGAACAAGAGAGCCCACATTGTGCAGTGTGGGAGAATAGGCGGGGGACTGACTCATGGCTGTGAGCTGCCCTTTCTGAGGAAACTCCACCGGTGAGGAGACTGGGAAAGCTCAAAAAGAGGGCACAGACAGACTTTGTAAGCTGGCGAGGCAAGTCAGGGGGTTGACAGTAAGTAGTACATTTGAGAGACGGATGACCAGAACGCACACGCACACGCATGCATAGGCACGTGCATGCACACAGATCGGGAGGGAGGGAGGGAGGGAGAGAAGGGGGGAAGGGAAAGGGAGGGGAATTAGGAAGAGAAGAAAAAGAAATACAGAGGAATCTCGCCATCCGGCTTAACTAAGCAGAAGCTGTCACCTAAAGGCTGCTTCCCACGGGCTGGCTCTCTGTTCCCTGAAACCCAGGACTAGCTTGCTCCCTCTTAGTGCCCAGTTTATGTTGAATAAGTGAATAAATCCCCCCTGAGAAGCGACCATCTCCTTCCTCTGCCGACGTCACCGTCACGGGTCCTTCTTCCTAGCTCTGACTTCCACTGTCAGGGCTCCTGAGGGGGCAGATACCTCACCCGTTCTGAAGGCTCCGAGGTCACCCCCTGCTCTCCGGAGACACTTCTAGTTACTCTGACACCAGGCTAGGAGTGGAGACACTTGGTGTTTAATTCAGATGCTAACCCATTCCCCTCTACCTCTTACTTTTATTGAGCTTTTCCTGGGTGCACTAGGCTCGTGGGGGAAGGAAAGGAAGGAAGGAAGGCTCCAGAAATCAAGGTGAAAGGTTAGTTCTAAAAGCATGTGAGATCCCCGGGCGCGCTATCCCATCTCAGAGACATTCTTAGAAACATGCACACTAACGTTGTGCCTTTGGATGGGAAGATTTACATTCGATGCCCTCAGATCTGTAATGGAAGCGGTTGAATGGGGAGGGGGCTGGGAAGAAAATAATGTCTCAGTAGGAAACTGCTCGTCCCCAGATGTCAGAAAAAAAAAATTACCAGAGTGAATAAAACAGCCCTGTGCAATGTGTTACCTCTGGGACTTGGTTTGGGCAATGAGACACTGTAGCCCGCTCCTGGGGCATTCATTAGCTCTCCCACAGCTGCGACTTGCTATAATGTAGGATCTGTCACAGGAAGCCTTGATTCGCCCCCAGGAAACTGACTGGAGCATCACATCACACCCGGCAAGTCTGACCCAGGGCCAGCCAGCCCTTCCTTTCCGCCAATATCAAGATGGGGTTGTCACCCAGGCCTGCCTCTGGAACTCTCATTTCGAGTTCCTGGGGACAAAGGGGCCGCTTTACACAACTCAACCTTTACATTCTAGCTCCTCTTCTTGCCCCGTTCCTCCCCCCCCCACCTCCCTCTCCCCCCAATGAGCTGCCATGAACTTTATCCAAAGCCCTATCTCTAAGCTGAGTCTTGTCTCTCTGATCCAGTGGTTCTCAACCTTCCAGAAGCTTCAGCCTTTTGATACAGTTCCTCAGGGTGTGGTTGGCTCCCAACAGGAAAATTATTTTCGTTGCTACTTTATAACTACAATTTTTCTACTGTTATAAAGCGTCGTGTAAATATCTGATATGTGACACCACCCCCTCCTACCCCCACCCCGGCTCAGTGGGGAGTCACGATTCACATCCTCTCTCTCTCTCTCTCTCTCTCTCTCTCTCTCTCTCTCTCTGCGATAACATCTGTGCTCTCAGCAAACCTGAGTTCTTTAGTCTTTAGTTAGTTCAGCTGCGCAGCCCAATCCTCATCCAGAATAGAACGACTCTGGCTCTGAGGAGAGGCATGACATTGTCCATAGAGGCTCCAAAGATGGCCACGTGACACACTATCGTCCCCCTTCCTTAAGAATTCATCTGAGCTGGGCAGCGGTGGCAGTGGTGGCAGCAACATACTTTTAATCCCAGCACTTGGGAGGCAGAGGCAGGCGGATTTCTGAGTTCGAGGCCAACCTGTGCTACAGAGTGCGTTCCAGGACAGCCAGGGCTACACAGAGAAACCCTGCCTCGAAAAAAAACCAAAAAAAAAAAAAAAAAAGAGTTCATCTGGCAGAGCCCACCAGTCAGTCACCCGGCCACTTCCAGGAAAACTGATTCTTCTAAAGAGATGCATGCA
Organism: Apodemus agrarius; assembly: GCA_964023405.1. Classification (NCBI taxonomy): domain Eukaryota; kingdom Metazoa; phylum Chordata; class Mammalia; order Rodentia; family Muridae; genus Apodemus; species Apodemus agrarius. The sequence continues at coordinate 10,129,979 of OZ030026.1, read as the reverse complement.
GGAGAGCTGGAGAGATGGCTCAGAGGCTCAGAGCACTGGCTGCTCTTCCACAGGTCCTGAGTTCAATTCCCAGCAACCACATGGTGGCTCACAACCATCTGTAATGGGATCTGATGCCCTCTTCTGGTGTGTCTGAAGAGAGAGAGAGAGAGAGAGAGAGAGAGAAAGTTCTTTTAAAAAAAAAGACATGCAAGATCATGGGAGGAATAGCCATCTCCTTAATGTGAGCCCTCGCTCCACCCCCCCTTCCCAGAATGCCCTCTGCTGGTGGGGCCACTTGCATAGCTTCTGAACCCTAAGTGTGCTTTCAGTGACACACTAAGCTATCCCATTTCTCCCCCGAAGCCTGCCTACCACTTCTACCAAGCTGCTGCTGGGCTGTCTGCAAACGGCAGGGTCCTTGGCTCTTAACTCCAAAGACCTGACTCTCCTCCCTCCCCCTCCCTGTCTTCCTTCCCTCCCCGCAGCTGCCAAAACTTACAGTTTGGCTGCTCTGTTCTTTTTCTCTCAAACTCTAATAAAATTGTCCCAGAGCTCCCCAGTCCCTTTCTGAAGTCTTTTATTAACAAAAGACTAAGAGCCCCCAAAGAGGGATCCCCAGTTATCCCAGAAGCAACAATGCTAGAGACAAGAAAACGGGGATCTAAGGCTTTCCACCTTTCCTAGAGCTGGCCCAAACCAAATTGTTATCGGCCAGTCACTCAACCATCTTACACCAAACGCCTCAGCCCTTCCCTGGGCACAGCAACCAGCCCCTCGGCACCCGTCTAAGCGCCTGGCCTTAGAGAGAGAGAGAGAGAGAGAGAGAGAGAGAGAGAGAGAGAGAGACTGACTCTGCTTGAGCTAACAGGATTTAGCTTCGTGTGATAGGAGGGCTAGTGCGGGCCCTCGCCATGTACTGGAGCGTGGATGGGTGCTCTTTGTTACACTCCAGGTCTGGAGGGAAGCAGCTATGCTCTTGTTTAATTCCATATGAGGGGCTTTTTTTTTTTTTTATTCTTACAAATAGTCCTCTTGCTGTTAGGGAGTGAGTGAGGGACATAAATCATCTTGTCTTTGGCAGCCAGGATTCCGTGGGCATGGTCCTCATTAAAGTCTTTAGTTGCAGGGTTCCTGGAGACCTTGCTTTGATACCAAAAAAACATCAAACTGAAGCGCCACGGTTGGGGGGGGGCGGGGTGGAGGGAGGGAGAGGAAGGGGTGGAAACTCGGGAGGACCCCAGAATTGCTGTTAGGAAGCAGCAGGGAAATACTAGAATGATTGTTTTTCAGCTACACACACACACACACACACACACACACACACAAAGTAAAAATTGCAGGCGGTTGTACAGCTTCCTTGCTGTATAACCAGCAGCACGCCCCCCCCCCAAAAAAAAACACCCCACAAAGGCACAGAAAGCCACAGCAGCGAGAACGGTTGCGAGTAAGGGCAGGGGCGGGCGGGGGTAAGGGGGCTGGGGGGAGGGGAGGGGGAGGAGAAAAGTTCTCGGAGCTTTTTTCTCCCTAAACCTCAGCCCAGCAAGCCCTGGACCGCAAGGAACTAACCTTTTCCTAAGGCCCGATCTCCCCGCTGGGAGGGAATCCAATCCCCGGGCAAAGGTCACCCGGAATAGCGCTGTGCTGCAGGCTGAGCGGTTCATTCACAAAATGAGCTTCTTTGTGATCGAGTGGGGAGAGCAGCTCGCCCGCGAGCATTCCAGGCTGGTGGTAGCAGAGCCGTCAATAGCCGCCCAGGCAGTGGGAACTCGGCACTACCATCTCCCTTTTCAGAATCGTCGCGGCCCTGCCGAGCCCTGCACCTCCAATTCCAAGAAATCAAAGCACGTTTTTTTTAAAGTGTGCAAGGGCGGGAGTCGGGGCGGGGGGGGGTGTCCCGCTGGCAATTTCAAGGAACCCTGCAGTGACTGTTTTTTTGAAAAGTGGAAAAAAATCCCAGCTGAATCCATCTAGTTTTGACTGGAGGTAACAAATATGTAGCAGGCGGAGGGCTGGGCACACCGGGGAGAGGTTCTTAAAAAGGGATGTCCCTGTGCCCTAGGAAAACCCCTTTTGAGTTTTGGTTTTGGTTAAACCAAGATGGGCTGCTTCCAGAGCAGAGGGTTTCCTGCTGGAGTCTGTATCCTCCTGTCGGGACTAAAAGACACACACCAGTTGGTCTTCCCGCCCCTGACCAGGCAATAATTTTTCTTTATGCAGACAAGCAATAGGCTGATGTCTTCTTAAGGCCATTGAGAGAGGAAGTGACAGCCAGGGTGGCAGGAGAAAGGCTAGGGCCTCTCTCAGAGCAGTCACCCAAACTCAGCCCTCTGTGGCAGTGTCCGCCCATCCCGGCAGCCCTGTCTTCCCTAGCTGCTTCCTGGGGAACTCAGTCAAAGCTTGGCCCTTCGTCCCGTGTACAAGCTGGTGTTGCACGGATCTGCACACGACGTAAATCCTCAGTGTCCTTTGGGAAATGTGTTGCACTTGAAAACACATTTGAAAGAGGGCCTAAAGTAAAGTAAACCGGGCGTGCACAAAACCCGCGTGGCACAAGATCTATGTTGAACTCAGAGCCGACTCTGTTCCGCTGCCTTCCCGGGTGAGAACCCCAGGCCCATCACGCTTACAACCGAGTTACCTATCCGCATCGTATTCAGGATTGCTTATTTAGGAGATGTGGGTACATTTCTAAAAATCCCCCTAAATAAAGGAAAATAAGAACAGACAGCGGGGTTCGTGCGAGTTCTCAATTTCAGGGGGTTAAAAATTTGCTTCTCCTTGGCCGTGGGGGCACACAGCTTTAATGTCTGATTTGGGAATCAGAGCCAGGTAGGTCACTTTGAGTTCAAGGACAACCTGTCCTTATAGCCAGAGCTACATAGCGAGACTCTCTCTCAAAAACAGACAGACAAATAAATAAAGATCAATCATAAGCAACTTATGTGTGTGGCTCGGTAGTGCGTCCCACATGCAGTGCGCATGCTCAGTAAATGTTAGTCACTATGAACTTGCTGGATTTGTTGCTGTTTCCCTTGAAAAGCAAATCTCTAGATACAGAGTAACGGCTTCTGTGCAACGGTGCTGGCTGTCAGCTGTGTGGCTAGTTGAAGGTATCCAGGGTAGGTGAGTTGTAGATCTACAGCTTGAACACAAATGAGAAAGAACGCCGAACACGACAAGGAATACCTTTACAGAGACACGGATGAGAGGGACATCCTTGGCCACAGAGTGGAAAACTGTCCTCAGAAAGGAGCCGTGGCTAAAGGGCCACAGGTCCCAGGAGAGGCCATTGATGGCCTTGGTCACAGGACCCAGCATTGTGGTGAGTGGGCAGAACCAACCGCAGGGCGGTGAGGCTGTGCCCAGCTCACGGGCCGTCTTGGTGAGCTATCGATTCTTCTTCCAGGAGATCCAACCCTGTGTCCTGGCACACTGGTTTGGCAAGATGGCCACAGGCTTCAACTTCAGCTCATAGACCGCCTAGTAGGGCACCACCAAGCCACAGCTCCTGGTGAGATTGCCAGGAAAGAACCAAGAGGCTGGGCGGTGGGTGGCGCACGCCTTTAATCCCAGCACTTGGGAGGCAGGGGCAGGAGGATTTCTGAGTTCGAGGCCAGCCTGGTCTACAGAGTGAGTTCCAGGACAGCCAGGGCTACACAGAGAAACCCTGTCTCGAAAAACAAAAACAACAACAACAAAAAAAAAAAACCAAAAACACAAAACAAAACAAAGCAAAACACCACTGAGTCCAAACAATAAATCTTGCAATGAACAAAACCAAAACTGTGTCATCTTTATAACAACAACAATGATAAAATACTATGAATCGTGTGTCAGACCTTCCAATTCAGGATGCATTCTGAAACAAGCAAATAACCGTTCCTGCGTGTACACACACACACACACACACACACACACGAACACACAAACCTTCTTCCCAAAGCTAGAATGAGATTTGAAAGCTTCATCGATACAGAAAAAAAAAAAAAAAAACCAACAAAAAAGATAAACCCTATAACCAGAGGTCATGGAACTGTCCTTGATTCTGGAAGACCACAACAGCAGCAGAGGCCATTCTTCTTGTCTCCAAGTCTCCACACAGAAAGGAAAAGGAGAAAGGTTTCATGGGGTAAAAGTTGCTTCAGGGCTGACTGTGGGGGCCACACAGCTTTAAAGGTCTGGATTTGGGAAGCAAAGCCAGGTAGATCACTCTGAGTGCAAGGCCAACCTGTCCTTACAGCCAAGGCGGTTACATACTAAAGACTCCATTTCAAAATCACACACACACACACACACACACACACACACACACGCACGCACGCACGCGCGTGCACAAATAAAAGTAGTTTGCTTCGAAGTCCTTAGAAGGATTGTGGGCAGTGCTATGTCCTTATCTGATGAAATCAGGAGGAACTACAGAGAGAGGCTGGGGTGGGGCTCACCTAGTGCTGGGATGGCCCACATGCTAAAAGAAAAGATCTAAGACAAGCGTCACCTCCCACCTAGTCAGTAATCGATGGAGGACATGCTAGGCACAAGCCCTGCGCGGTACACGTGTGGACCATCCTGGAGAGGGAATTGTTACTATCCACGCTGAGCTGCTTGCCACGGGCAAGATTTAGTGGCAATAAATCCACACTGACTGTGCGACTGGGGATTTACCGCAGGCAGAAAGAATTCTTTTACCTGTGGCAGCCCTGAAAGGCACACATGCGTCCCACATGCTGTCTCCTGAAACGCTCTTTATTGACGTGGAATGTACTGCGATAATGTCTCTTGGACGCTCATAAGGCAGAACACAGATCCTAGGAAACTCCTAGAGACTGTCCTGTGCACCTGGGTAGAATCCACCATGCCTTGAGGAACGTCCTTCCCTCTACCTCCTAAAAACCTGTCTCCCCCAGCCCTGAGGTGAGGTTTGACCTCAACTATGACCTCTGGCCTGGGCCACCACCTTACCATCTTCCTTATCTAGTAACTGATGAGGTCTGGCTCAGAAATGGCCCAACTACTTAATCTATGTTTGAATATAGCAGTACAAGTATCAAGGAGGAAACCCCATCAGCAATTAGGGATGCTACGGAAGTGAGCCTTCCCACATGGAGGGACCAGTATGCTTTGGGGGTGTCTTAGCACAGCAGCCCACACTACTAGGTGGTATACTTGTCTCCTGCTGTCTTCGCTAGGGTTTTACTGCTGTGAACAGACACCATGACCAAGGCAACTCTTATAAGGACGACATTTAATTGGGGCTGGCTTACAGGTTCAGCGGTTCAGTCCAGTATCATCAAGGCAGGAACAAGGCAGCATCCAGGCAGGCATGGTGCAGGAGGAGATGAGTTTTATATCTTCATCTGAAGGCTGCTAGCAGAATACTGACTTCCAGGCAGCTAGGATGAGGGTCTTAAAGGTCACACCCACAAGGCCACGCCCACTCCAACAAGGCCACACCCACTCCAACGAACCACACTCACTGAACAAGGCCATGCCCACTCAAACAAGGCCGCGCCCACTCCAACGAGGCCACGCCCACCCCAACAAGGCCACGCCCACTCTGATAAGACCATACCTCCTAATAGTGCCACTCCCTGAGTGGAGAATATACAAGTCATCCCATCTGCCATCAAACAGTGAGAGCAAGTGGAGGAGGACCGTGAAAGAGAAGGATGCAGCGCTAGGAAGATGCTGTAAGACGCTGGAAAATGTGGCTCTTGGGACTGATTTTCAGAGGGTGTGAGAATCCCAGGCTATGCTGCAGAGAGATGTCTACATGACTTTTGCACTGGAGAGAAGCAAAAGAGCCCAACTTTTTGAGGTGCCCAGGGGATCCTCAACTTCCTGCAGAAGCACAGATGTCCCTAGGTTGACTACAAGGTTCTGAATCCACAGGAAAGCAAACGGAGCCCCTCCCTGGCAGGTCACATGGCCAGTTGTCTGGGTTCTTTGTCTCCATCCGGCCTTCAGGAAAGTCAGAGAGCCCAACGGTCAGGTGACAAAGGACTCGCACCTCCTGAGACTCCACCGAGAGTAAACCAGTTGAGAAAAACAAGGGGTGAACTTCCCAAGGATGGTAACAGATTCCATGCGGGGGAGAAGGGCAGTGCGAAGCAAATTCGGTTAGGGCTCTGTACCGAAAATTGTTTTATAAATGAGGACAGCATTCTCTACAGCTCGGCTGGGTTCAAAGTCCACACGTCGTGAGGAGCTATTGAGTCCATGGGCACCTCTTTCTTGAGGGCTGGAGTCTGTCCTTGTTCTTGCTAACCAGTGGGCTTAGTAAGCCTGTCCGTATCTCTGAGAGTCAACCTTCTCTATGGGTGAAAGCATCATTGTCCTCTGAGAGGCTGATGTACGGAGATGTGGTTACAGTAGCCGATGATGAAATTTACTTAATTATCTTTATTTCCACTGTGGCCATCCCTTCTCTTAGATAGCTTAGTTACCCACTCTGTGCTTTGTTGTAGAAAGTATAAACCGTGTGGGATTTCTTAATACCTTCACCATTTATGTTTCCTGATGAAAGACACGGATTAAATACACACTCACACTCACACTCACACTCACACTCACACACACACTCACACTCACAACCTTTATATTTTAATATGCACAATAGCCAGGCAACTGCTGACTATCCATGTTGTTAGAATCTACTTTCCCATCGACAACCCCAAATTATCACTTACTATTTACTATGCTCGATCTCGGCTGCTCTAAACCCAGTTGGGCTGGCCTTTTGGCCCAGAAGCAATGGCGCCTCTTCTTGCTTCTCTCCTGCATACTCTTCTAAGGCTTGGCGGCTGGCTCTCTCTCTCTCTCTCTCTCTCTCTCTCTCTCTCTCTCTCTCTCTCTCTCTCTCTCTCTCTCTCTCTCTCTCTCTCTCTCTCTCTCTCTCTCTCTCTCTCTCTCTCTCTCTCTCTTCCTGCCCTTTCCTCAAGGTCGGCAGCCTGGGAAACCTTAAACCCTGTCTGTCTATCTCTCTTCTCCTCAGCTATTGGCTGCTGGCATCTCTATTCACCAATCAGAATTAACTTGGGGCTGCTGGCATCTCTATTCACCAATCAGAATTAACTTGGGGCCGGCTCCCAAAGGCTGTGTACTGACTCCTCCAAATCTTCCAGGCTAGCACTTAGCATTAGAATACAAGCAGCGTTAGGCCAACCCACTCTGTGCTTCAGTTTTCTCAGCTATAAAATAAGGACCACCGAGAGCCCTGAATGGAATTCTGCATCTGGAATTTTAAGAAGAGCCCCAGGCACAGAGATTCACAGAGTTCTCAGCACTAATATAACCACCCTACTACACTCCATCTAGGGCACTAATACAACCATCTTACACTCTATCTAGGGCACTAATATGACCATCCTATACTCCATTTTGCTTGGATGTATCATTCTTGACGCTAAAGGTAACAAATGTGTATCATGGAAAATGGAAGATAGGGTGTAAATATTGTTTAGATATGGCGGATGCTGCGGTACCAGCAAGGTCCAACTGGGAACCACAGATGTATGAGAAGCCCAAGCCCCGTGTAATTTTAGACAGAACCTAGGAGTATACAGTAGTCAAAACAGGAATTACTAAATGTTATCCCAGCTAACTCTCCAATTCCTTCCTAAAGGGAGGACTATGTTCTTTATTATGTATTTAAAAAAAAATAGATTTTAAGGTCATACAACTACAATTTTTCTTTTCTATTTTCACTGGCTTTTCATTTCTCTTTTTGAAGCAGGATCTCATGATGTAGCCCTGACTGGCCTGGAACTCATTATGTAGACCAGGCTACCCTCAAACTCAGAGATCCATTAGCCTGACTTACTGAGCGATATTTAATCACAAATCTCTGTGGGGGTAGACATGGGATTTCTTTCTAAGCCCCAACTACCTCCTCTTTGATGGCAAAACCTGATACTCCGGGAATTATGGGGAGATTTTTGCCATCGGGTAAAAACCTCGGAAGAAACCAGAAACCCAAATACTCGCAGATCTACTATTTTCCTAATTTGTTCTCTTTCTCAGTGTTGTCTAATTTGACTGGCTCAACTAATAATCAGTGGATCATTTGCAGATATGGAAACCCTCAGCCATAGAGTGATATAGAGATGGACCGAGAGCCTCAGTTACCCCTCCATGCATTAAGCAAGTTGAGGAGACACCCGCAAGCTGGCCCAGCTCCCAGTTGTCTCAGCATGGTCTGGTCTTAGCAGCGGGTCCTCAAAGGCAAGTCCAATTCGGTAGACACAGACTTAGGCTCAACAAGTGCTTCGGGCTCGCTTCGTGTTAGCCGGAGGTTGTCCGTGCCTCATGTCCTAAAAATCTCAGCAGAGAGGCCAAGTGCAGAAATCTGTGCTGGAGAGTTTCTACTTTTACAAAAAGAATGAGCGGTTGAGGCGCTCTGCCAAGGTCAACCTGAGACTGGACGGCTGCCGCTGTGTTCGGGCGAGCCAGCCCAGGCTGGAAAGCGGCAGGCGCTGGCTGGGAGGGCTCGGACACGGTGGCTTGAGGAAAGGGCCAAGTGTGGGGATGTTTATTGAAAAAGAACATACTGGGGAGAACCCAGCCCTCACACCTAGGGGATTTGGGAACCGGCCGTCTGCATTTGAAAGCCCTGCCAGAGGAGTGCAGCCATTTCCACTCCAGAAAGTTCTTGGTGCAAAAAAAATGGCCAAGCCAGCCATGAACGCCATTTCTCAACAAAGTTAATTGAAACCAATGGGTCTCCGTTTCCAATCTGTTCTGGTGGTCTAGAGGGGAAAAAAAAATGCTAGTGGAAAGATCTCTGGGCACTTGCTAACATCCTGGTCCTACTCAAAGAGCCACTGTGTTGAACACAGGCAGGATGAGCGAGCGAGGGCGGGCCAAATCTGCGGAAGACTTCTCACCAGAAAGCGAAGGCAACAGTTTGGATCTGGTTGCCGGGAGACACTGGAAGCCTGGCGGGGAGAGCTAAAAAGGAAGAAGGATTTATTCATGACCCTGAAATAACATGACCCGACTGCCCCTGGGAGATGAAACTTCAGAGTTGACATTAGACAGTAGCTCAAGGAAGAGACATGCTGATTACATATCTAATTGGCCGTCATGATCGTCGTGATGTCACATACATCGCTGCGGTTTTCCGGATCACTCTTGACTGCAGATACTGGAGCCTGTTTTCCTCCAGGACTCAGGATTGAATTACTTCCTGGCACTGGTTCCATTTTCTTGCTTCCTGGGAGCATTTGTTTGTTTGTTTGTTTGTTTAACTTTTATTTACTTACTTTCTTTTACAGATGCCCGTAGTTTTGTGTTTGGTTTTGTTTTTAATTTCATAAACTTTATCTCACACACACACACACACACACACACACACAAAAAAAAAAAAAAACCCAACTTGCAAATAAATAGAAGACATCGTTATATCCAAACTAGCCAGACCCAAAGCCAACTCAACCCAGTGAACCTTTATACAGTTAGAATTGATATTTGGAACAGAAACTGTGAAGTTTCGCACTAAATTTTTGCATTGTCAGCATCGAATATATTTTATGCTCTTCTCTGCTGCCACCCAAAGTAGAAACTATGACAGAATTAGAACCTAAGAAAGCGATTATCTTTGTACCCTCATTCACATCACATGCCTGTCACCTGGGCTCAGGCCTTCCTTGTACCCTAGTATTTAGGCTTTCTCGTTTCTTTTCCCCGTGTTATATGGTACCCACGCGTGCATTTGCTTACAGGTGTACATATATTCCTCATAGGAGAGAAAATGTGTTTTCATTTCTTTCTGAGATTATTTTCTCACTTAATATTATGCATTCTAAGTCCATCCATTTTCCTGATTTGTTTCTTTTGAGACAGGGTTTCTCTGTGTAGCCCTGGATGTCCTGGATTTTGCCAGGATCAGGCTGGCCTCAGACTCAAAGAGACCTGCCTGCCTCTGCTCCTGCTTCCGCTCAAGTGCTGAAATTAAAGCTATGCCTGCCCAGTTCCTGCAAACTGTTTAACCTCCTTTTTCATTAGAGCTGAATGGTATTCCATGAAATATAGAGACATATATACATATACACATATACATACATATATATATACATATATATGGTAGATACTAAACATAACATTTTTATTATGCATTCATCTGTTGCTAGATGACTAGACTGACTCCAACTCTCTGTGATAATTAACGAAGCAGCAGAGCTTCAGATATCTCTATGGCACAGCATGGAATTTTCTGACCAAGATGGAAACATCTGGGTCACATAGTGATTCTATTTTTAATTTTTTGACAAATTTTCAAGTGAGTTTTCACAATGGCTGTGTTTATTTGCAGCCCCACCAACAGAGAAGAAGGATCTCTCTCTCTCTCTCTCTCTCTCTCTCTCTCTCTCACAAACACACACACACACACACACACACACACATCTACAATAAAAACCTTAACCGTATCATAGAGTGGTTATCATTGACTTAACACCTAATATCCACAATTATGTGATTTTTGTTTTTCTGGGTTACTTCAGTCAGGATGATTTTTTTTCCTAGTTCTATCCACTTACCTGTGAATTTCATGACTTTGTCATTTTTTTAAAAACTGAGTCGTACTCTGTTGTGTAAGCACACTGTAAGGACATGCTTTAAAAAACCTTACCAAACTGAAAAAATCTACAAGAGATGTGTAATTTTCTTGAAATACGCCACCTACCAAAGTTAAATCAAGATCAGATAAGCAGTTTAAACACTTATAACCCCTGCTAAAATAGAAGTAGTAACTAAAAATTTACCATCATCACCAACAACAAAAATCCCAAAGCCAGATGGCTCTAGCACAGAATTTTACCAGACTTACAAAGAAGAGTTAACACCAATTATTCAAATTATTCCACCAAACAGAAACAGAAGGGACAATGCCCAGGTCATTTACCAGGCCACAATTACCCTGATATGTAAACCACATAGAGACTCAACAAAGAAAAAGAATTCAAGTAATGTTGAGGATGTCCCTGGGGTTCCTCTCTCTTCAGTCATTCCAGGTCCCCAGAATGACAGGACCTAAAGCTCAGGCTTTCCTAGAGCAGCTGGAAGAAGGACAAGGAAGAGGGGGAGGAGGAGAGGGGGAGGGGAGAGGAGGAGAGGGAGAGGGGGAGGAGGGGAGGGGGGAGGGGAGAAGGGGGAGGGGGAGAGGGGGAGGGGAGAGGAAGGGAGAGGGGGAGGGGAGGGGAGGGGGAGGGGGAGAAGAAGAAGAAGAAGAAGAAGAAGAAGAAGAAGAAGAACAACAACAACAACAACAACAACAACAACAACAACAACCCAACAACCCAAGATGGAGGAGGCAGAAACAAGGATCATCAACTTGGAGTTCTTTGAGTTGCTTTAGGCTTCTCCAAGGGAAGATTGGAGAGGGAGAGACTCTAACCCGAGAGGCAGCTTAGGGGTTAAGAACAGAGGAGGCATGGTCAGCAACTACTCATAGGGAAGGGAAAGCTACACATTGTGGAGAAAGAAGCCTCCAGCACAGCAGCTCAGCCAGGAAACCAGCTAGCCACACCCCCTCGCCCCCCCACACACACTTAGAATATCATTGTCCAATCTTTTATCTGGAGGTGATGTCTATTGTTGCTGTTAAAGTGTGTTTACTGGATGCAACAGAAGGAAGAGTCCTGTTTTTGCATCCATTCTGTTAGTCTATGTCTTTTTAGTGGGAAATTGAAAGCACTGATATTGAGAGTTATCAAAGAGCAGTGGTTATTCCTGTTATTATTATTATTATTATTATGTTGTTGTTGTTGTTGTTGTTGGTGGTGGTGGTGGTGGTGGTGAGGTGTGGGTATGGGTGTGTGTGTGTGTGTGTTCACCTCTTGACTTGTTGGTCTAGAATTATTTATCCCTTATGTTTTCTGTGGTATGGTGTGGTTAACCTCTTTAGATGGGGGTTTTCCTTCTAGTGCCTTCTGTAGGGATGGATTTGTAGACAGATATTGCTTAATTTTTTTTTTTTGGAGTGTCTTATTTTCTCCATCTATTGTAATTGAAAGTTTTTCTGGGTATAATAATCTGGGGTGGCATCTGTGGTCGCCTAAGAGTTTATAGAACATCTGTTCAGGCCCTTCTGACAGTCTCTACAGGCTCCATTGAGAATTCAGCTGTGATTCTAATAGATCTGCTTTATATGTTACTTGGTCTTTTCCCTTGCAACCTTTAATATTTTTTCCTTTATTCTGTGTTCAGCATTTTAATTATTATGTGCTGAGGGGACTTTCTTTTCTGGTCCAGTCTGTTTGGTGTTATATATGCTTGTACTTTTACCTGGACAGGCATCTCCATCTTTAGGTTTTTGTTTATATATATATATATATATATATATATATATATATACATATATATATATATGATTTATTTATTTATTATATGTAAGTACACTGTAGCTGTCTTCAGACACTCCAGAAGAGGGCATCAGACCTCGTTACCGATGGTTGTAAGCCACCATGTGGTTGCTGGGATTTGAACTCAGGACCTTTGGAAGAGGAGTCAGTGCTCTTTTTTTGGGGGGGGGGGTTCGAGACAGGGTTTCTCTGTGTAGCCCTGGGTGTCCTGGAACTCACTCTGTAGACCAGGCCGGCCTCGAACTCAGAGATCCACCTGCCTCTGCCTCCCAAGTGCTGGGATTACAGGCGTGTGCCAACACCGCCCGGCCGCAGTCAATGCTCTTAACTGCTGAGCCATTTCTCCAGCCCCTCCATCTTCAGGTTACAGAAACTTTCTTCTATGGTTTTGCTGATAATGTTTTCTGTGCTCTTGACTTGGATTTCTTCTCCTTCCTTATTTCTATTACGTTTGGATTTTTTTTTTTTTTTATTATTAGATCCAAGAGTTTTCTAGTATACTCAGTAGGGTCACTTAAATTAAGAATCCAGCACTTGAGCCTGGGCAGTGGTGGCACACGCCTGTAATCCCAGCACTTGGGAGGCAGAGGCAGGCAGATTTCTGAGTTTGAGGCCAGCCTGGTCTACAGAGTGAGTTCCAGGTCAGCCAGGGCTACACAGAGAAACCCTGTCTCGAAAAACAAAAAAACAACAACAACAAAAAAAAAAAGCGCACTCCTGTAATCTCAGCACTTGGGAGGCAGAGGCAGGCGGATTTCTGAGATCGAGGCCGGCCTGGTCTACAGAGTGAGTTCCAGGACAGCCAGGGCTACACAGAGAAACCCTGTCTCAAAAAAATCAAAAGAAGAAGAAGAAGAAGAAGAAGAAGAAGAAGAAGAAGAAGAAGAAGAAGAAGAAGAAGAATTACGTAATCTGCAAATAGGGTTAATTGAACGTCTTTCCTTTCTGTTGTTACCCTTTTATATCTCTCTCTTGTCTAATTGCTGTATCTAAGACTTCCAGCTCTATACTGAAGAAGAGAGGGTAGGGTGGACATCTTTGCATAGCTCTCAATTTTAAAGGAAGTATTCTCGGCATGTCTTCATTTAATAAAATGTCGGCTACAGATTTATTGTACGTAGCCTTTATTTTCAGGCATATTATATCCATTCCCAAAGTCTGAAGCTCTTTTTTTTTTATCTTTTTAAATCATGAAAGCACATTGAACATTGTTAAATGACATTCAAGCATCAACGGAAATAATAATGTAGTTGCTGTCCTTAAGTTTGTTTATATAGTATACCGCCTTTACTGGTTTATGTGTTTGAACCAACTGTGCCTTCCTAGGATGAAAATAACACGTCCAGTCCTGTTGCTTGTGATAGTCTGTTTAAGTAATTCACATCATCAAGGTTTAATTTTGGTAGCTGATATGCTTTTAGAAATTCTTCTGTTGCATTGGGATTTCCAGTCATAAGTCTTCTGAGGAATGCCTAAGGATGTTCTGAATTTCACTGGAGTCAGTTGTGGTGACTCCCTTCTGGTTTCTAATTCTATTTTTTTTTGTTTGTTTTTTGAGACAGGGTTTCTCTGTGTAGCCCTGGCTGTCCTGGAACTCACTCTGTAGACCAGGCTGGCCTCGAACTCAGAAATCCGCCTGCCTCTGACTCCCAAGTGCTGGGATTAAAGGCGTGCGCCACCACGCCTGGCTCTAATTCTATTTTTTAATCTCAGTTTTCCTTTCTTTTCTCATATTCACTAGGGATTTGTTTATCTTATTAACTTTTTCAAAGAATTAAGTCTTTGGCTGGTTAAGTTTGCATATTATTCTTTTAAAAAATGATTTATTTGCTTTTATCTTATGTGCATTGGTGTTTTGCCTACATGCATGTCTATGTGAGGGTGCTGGATCCCCTGGAGCTGGAGTTACAGACAGTTGTGAGCTGCCATGTGTGTGCTGGGAAATGAACTCGGATCCTCTGGAAGAACAGCTGCTCTTAACCTCTGAGCCATCTCTCCAGACCCACATATTGTCTTTTAATGCCAATCTGATTTATTTGTTCCTAGTATTTATTAATTCTTGCTATTTACTGAGTTTGAGGTGAGCTGCTCATTATTTATTGAGAGCTTTAAGGCACATTATTAGGTTATTTATTGAATGTGTCTCAGGTTTTTAAATATGAGCATTTATTGCCATAAACTTTCCTCTCAGGACAGCCTTGCCCGGAGGATACTATGAGTTTTCCTTCTCATTGTCTTGGGGAATTTTTAAATTTTCTCTCTGGGTGGTGCACTGCTTATTCAAAGGTGTTTTGTCCAATCTTGAAGTATTTTTGTCACTTATCTTCCTGTTGATTTTTGGTTTTATTGCATTGTGGCCTGGTAGAAAATAAGGAAATATTTCACTTCTTAATTTGTTGATACTTGTGTCCTATGATATGATCAGTTTTGGTGAAGGTTCTATGTGCTGCTGAGAAAGCTGTGTATTCCTGTTTTCCGGATAGAATATTCTGTATGTATCTGCTAAGTCTTGTTCATCTATAGAATATCTTAGTTCTGAAATTTTTACTTGTTTTCAATTTGGAAGACTATCTACATTTGAAAGTGGAGTATCAAAGTCCTCACTACTATGTATTGAAGCCTATACAGTCTTTTATGTTTTATAGCATATATTTTATGAAGTTATTTGGGGCTCTAGCATTTGGTGCATAAAAGTTTATAGTTTTATAACTATAAATCTTATATCTTCTTGACAAATTGTTTATTAACATGTAGTGTCACCTTGTATGTGTGTGTGTGTGTGTGGGTGTGTGTGGGTGTGTAGTGACACTTTTTATCTCATAATTAGTTTTAGTTTTTTACTTTGTCTGATATATGGGACAACTATGCCATCTCTTTACATTTGTGTGTGTGTGTGTGTGTGTGTGTGTGTGTGTTTCCCATTCTTTGACATTAAGTTTTTGGGTATCTTTGCTGGTTAGGGCTTAATGTCAAAGAATAGGAAACAACAACAAAACCATATATGTACATATTCCATATATATATATATATATATATATATATATATATATAGTATTGGCTTAGTTTTCTCTTCCATTTCTGAAATTCATTTTTCTTGCTCTTGTCTATTATGAAGAATGTCAGCTGTGGTTTAGATTTGTTTGGCCATGTCTTTCCTTTTACATATTTCTGTTTGGTTATTTTTCAATGTTTAATCTCTTTGTTCAATTATTTTTCCTGTATTTATAATGTTTGTCTCCATTTTATTAACAGTTGTTTTTTCCACTTTGGAGACTATCTTGTCAAGGTCATGGATATCTTTCCTTAATTCACTAATATACTTGTCCAACACTTCTATATGAAAAGTGAGACTATAAATTCATTCTGAGACATTTTGGTTATTTCTGTGATTTGGGGTTCTCTTATCAGGAATTGGCTGGCTGGTGTTGGGTTTGGGTGGTGGTTGTGTCTCATATTTTGTATTGTCTCATCATAGTTAATACATCTGTTAAGTAGGTTAGTTATGACTTCTTCTTCCAAGCCTGTTGGGATATTCTCTGTTTTGTGACTTGTCTTAGAGGAATATCTACATGAAGGACTGGTGAACTTGGTATTGATTATTGAATTATTGAATGGGTTGCTGAGGTGATCCTAACTTAGTGACATGCCACCAGACTGATTACCTGATAGAGTCAGAACCTTGGTCCCTGCTGGATTCTGTGGGACTTTTGGAGGCAGGAAACAAACTCCAGATCCAGTGAAGCCTTTCTACCATCTGAGGGCTGTAGTTAGAGCCACAGGCTCAAAGTAACACCTGGGACTTCAGAAATATCGAATCTGGGTCCCGAGGTGGTCGTCAGCATGCTAGATATTAGAATCCTACCTCCATGTTGATGACAAATACCACTGGAACCAAAGATCCATTTCTTAGAGGATCCTAGGCAACACCAGAGCCAACGCTCAGTCCTGTACTGACCTCTGAAGTCATTGAGCTGAAGACCTGGTCACACAGAAGCCTGGTTGTCCAGAGCGTTCTCTCCTGTTGGCATTAATTCTCAGATCATTTTGGGGGCTCTTGGTTGTCTGACCCCTTCCAGACCAAACTTGAAAATCTCCTGGAGGTTTTCCTAGACAGTAGGGTCCTCTTGTCTTCTCTCTTGATCTGATTACTCAAAATAATCTCAAAGTTCACTAAGTTGTCTGGCCTTACTGTCTGGATATCCATCTATAGCCTGGCCTTTACTCCTTTTTTTGCCGCTTTGGGGGTTAAGATGAGTGAAGTCATCTTGACTGATCCTTTAAGTATAAGGAATTTGATAAATGAAGTAGTATGGGGTCTTGGCAGGCAGTGCTTTTGAGTAAGAACAGTGACCATCTGGGGACCAGTCTTTTTATCCCCTTTTTTATAGACACATATTCAAGTTCAAATTGCTTTGTTAGACTTGTGTGTGTGTGTGTGTGTGTGTGTGTGTGTGTGTGTTTATATTTCAGCTTTACCCAATTATCTGCCCATCTTCTAAGCCAACAATGAGGAAGAGTAACTGGAAAGGACTGTTCAGCTTAAGTCTTTTGAAGATTCACTGCATGGTTGCATTTTTTTTTAATGTTCTGGAATCTTCTCAGTACTCTAGATATTTCAAACACGATCTTGAGTAGATGAAGAAGCAGAACTGATACTATCTGCACTCCTAGACAATCTTCCTGGACTTTCTGCTTTGGAAGTTTTTTTCACTGTGTAATTTATTTAGTATCAATCAGTGTTCCAAGAGAAGGGCACAGCGATGTCATGGGTCTAATTAAGGACAGAGGATCGCACAGACATGTAAGTTGTTCATAAATATAACGGTGATCTCGGGGGGGGGGGGGGAAACAGGAAGGTTGTTACATGTACAATTATGAAGAACTCTGTTCCGGTAATGGAGAGTTGGCTCAGCACTGAGAGCATCTGCTTCTCTGGCAGAGGACGCAAGTTCAATTCCTGGCACCCACATCAGGTAATTCCAGGCTGAAGGAGTCCATAATCCTCTTCTGGCCTTGGATACTTTGAGTTGTGGCAGACACACACACACACACACACACACACACACTATACACACACATAATTTTTTTAAGACTTGAAAACATTTGACCATTTCTTCAACTTTGAAAGCAAAATAAGATCCTATGTTTTCAATTCTTTCAGAAAAATAAAAATAAAAATAAAAGCTTTGTCTTGCTAACAAGAAAGCAACATTTCTTTTGCCTTCGCTGATACCAAACAAGGAGTGAGACTACTTATGTCTGCTTTGGTGAGATGTCCTCCAAGCAAGATTGAAGGTGCCCCATCTCTGATGATGCGTGACTAAGACCATCACACAGTCCATGTGCCAGAGAGGGCTTGCTGTCCCCTTTCCTGGAGCAGCAGACTGGATGTGTACCCTGGTGGGGAGGTAGCTCTGTCACTTTCCCCAAAAGCTTTGGTAACTTGGGTGCTGGGGTGTTTGTTTGTTGGTTTATCTCAAAAATAAACCTTTCTTTCTTTTGCCTCGGGCTTCTCATTTTGAATGGCATTTCAGTGAATGGACATTAATGGAGGGAGAGTGGATATCTTCTTTTAGTGTTGAGTTGTTCTATCAAAGGATGTGGTACAACTCCCAGTTCATTCAGGATTTCGGTTATAGCAGTTTGGGCATTCCTAATATGAAAAACTGCAGTTTAAAAAAAAAATAGTGACATGAAACTACAGGTGAAAAATTCCCTCATTTCACGTGAGAGGTCACATTCAAAATGCAGGTGCATTGAAAATATTGTATGAGAACACCTTCAGGCTACACAGTGAACTGTACATGATACACAAACGGATGGTGTGTTTAGACTTAGGTTATGTGCCTAACGCATAACTCAGCATTACGTATCCCAACATGTTTCCAAGATCTGAAATACTTCTGGTCCCAGGCATTTCAGACAGAGAAGAGTCAACATGTATTATGGTTTTCTTCCTACAGACCTTGATGGATTTATCCCAATGTACTTCAAGTTTTGCAGAGAGGGTCTGTCTCTTCTTTACATTCCCTGATTATCATTCTAAGTTCAGACACTCTCTGTTGTTATCTTCTTGAGTGATCTTGCCAGTCCGATGCTTTCCTCACGGGAGCTGTGTGCAGTGTCTGGCTGCATAGGGTTCTCCCTGTCTCCAATCATCACCATTTCCTTGATCTGATCTTATTGCGATGCCCATGACCTCCGTCGTCGCAGTGGCTCGCCATGGCCGGGTGTAGGACTGCTGACTCTGGCGTCACTGTCAAGCTCCCAGTTCACAGGATGGCCACTTCTCACCAACCACATAATTGTTTTCTGCTCTTCCTGGCAGCTACTCTTTGTGGAGTCAAAAAGAGAATGTCTCGGGCTGGAGAGACGACTCAGCAGATCACAGCACTGACTGCTCTTCCGAAGGTCCTGAGTTCAAATCCCAGCAACCACATGCTGGCTCACAACCATCCATAATGAGATCTGATGCCCTCTTCTGGTGTGTCTGAACAGCTACAGTGTACTTACATATAACAATAAATAAATATTTGAGAAAGAGAGAGAGAGAGAATATGTCTCTATCCTGCTATTGCTAAGATTTTACCCTAGGGAAATGCTGACTTTTTATGAAATGTAAAATCCCATGAATACACATCAATTTCATAACAACCATAGTTCAGGATGAAGCTCATCTTATAACCACAGCTTTTCATCCTTTTTCTGCCTTTCCAAAATATCTATAAAGAAGAAGGCCTTTTGGAGGAAACAAGCCTGAATCTTAACAAGGTGGGATCTCATTTTTTTATGGTTATGAGCTGTACAAAATCGAGAATGATTTTTTTTTGGGGGGGGATAAAGTCAGTAACAAAAAAAATAAAGATACAACAAAAATAACTCAAGATGCATGATTAATTCCATGTACTGTAAAAGGGAAGAAAATGTGAAATTATTTTTAAAATCATTACATTTATTCATGTGCATGTGCGTGTGTGCATGCCTGTGTATCTGTGTGTGTATGTATGTGCATGTGTGTGTGTCTATGTGATGTGTGTGTCTATGCATATGTGTATGTGTGTGTGCATGTGTGTGTCTGTGCATGTGTGGTATGTGTGTGTCTGTGCATGTGTGTGTATGTCTGTGCATGTGTGGTGTGTGTGTGTGTGTCTATGCATGTGGTGTGTGTGTGTGTGTGTGTGTGTATGTGCATATGTGCACACACATCATGGTATATATGGAAGCCAGAGTATCACTTTGAGGGTTACTTCTTCTATCATGTGGGCTCCAGGGGGAAAACTCAGGTCCCTAGACTAGGAGGCAATCCCTTTACTCACTAAGCCATCTTTCTGGCTCTGGAAACATTGACTTCCACATTTAGAGATTTGGGGGTGTGGGCCCAAAGCCAGGGTACTTGCTTATAGTGTGTGAGGTCTTGGATTTAATCTGCACCAATCCCTATACCCCCCAATCCCCACTTGTATAAATCTAATGCAGTTTTCTCACCCAGCCCCTTTTCCCAGCACACATGGCTCCTCCTTCTGGCCCCTAACCTCAGAGGCCTGCACCAGGCGGACAGAAACATCATGATTCTCTTCCATACCCAGGAGTCATTTCTTCCCTTAAAACAGTTGGTAAAACTCCAAACCCAGATAGGATGGGGTACTCAGCAGCTTTGTCTTCATGTGGAGAAGAGGAAAATGGGGACCAACACTAGCTAGAAACACTAGCTGGAAAAGTCAAAACAACACAAACCACTAAACTCATGTGAAGTCAGTATACGCATGGGGGTGGTGTGACACCCACATGCTCTTAGCTCTCCAGGATTAAGAGAACAGTACTCAGGTATTACAACCATGCCCTCTTCCCAGCTGACCTTACGTGTTTTCCCAAGTCCTCAACGGCCACTTCTAGTATCCCTGTCTCTGTGGTTACGATGTGTTGCTATTATTATTACATTGCCCGCTTCCATCCCAAACACCTTAGGCACTGTAAGTAACATGTTTCCACATAGAGGCGCTGAAAAGCCAAAAGCAGAATTTCTCAACCAGAGGAACCATAGGTAAAGTTCCTCTTCAAAGTCTCAACTTGCACGTAAGAGGCCGTGAACACCATCGGGGAGGGTAGAGGAGAGAAACAAGGAACTTCAGAAACAGAAAAAGGATATTCCGGGGAAGAGATAGCCCGTTTTCCTGACATGGTCAGCAACATGATTGGTCCAGCCTCGACTAAGAGAACTGTTTTAACTTTTCCAGCCTAGGCTACATAGATATGGTCTAGAGGAAGGTCTTTGAATCGTCGACTGAAGCCATGGCTTCTGAGAACGTGATAGGGCCGGCCACATGATCCTACCCTGAATATTCATCAACTCATTACATGTTGGGGGGGGGTTCCTCAGCTGACCATGTTGTTTAGCGTTTTAACTTTCAAAATGGTGAACTAAGTAAGCTAGCCTGCCTCAATGATATTGTTGAAGTAATGAAAAACAGGCCAATACAAGGGAGGACTTACTTATTTCTATTTGTTTGCCTTTAAGCTGCCTGGATACCTTCACTCTGAGTTTATACACACTAGCTATTGTCACAGTGATGTGGCCTACCCTGTAACAGACAGATATTAGAGAGATTCAGAATTATTTCCCCCGTGCCTTTGTGCTCATTTAGTGGTGATCGGGCTGACAAAGGACTTTCCGTCGGGGGAGGTCTTCCCGTTGCCAGCGTGGAAACACACAGACCAAGTTCTACTGTGCAACTGTGTTTTAAGACTCTGCCTCTGCTAACATGTCACCGGCCAGAGCGAGTCACACAGCCAACCCTGAATATGAAGGCGGCCTTCTAGAAATTATTCCACTTCTCAGGCCTACACCACGGCGGTAAAGAGATGGGCTCTTGTCAGAGACGTAGGAAGGAACGAAACGGTAACCGTCTGAGCCATCCTGTCTAAACCTTTCTTCCTTCTCAGTCCCAGCAGAGACACACATAGCTTCAGGGGTCACCTCTTAGTTTCCAGGTCAAGGGAAATGTTTGTTCTGAGTCCTAGAAGGCCCGGTTGTTTCTCTCAGACGGAAGTCGGGAGCAAGGAGAAGGCGGTCAAGTCACCGCGGGCCACGGAACCGCACTGCCCGGTGCACGGCTCTCACGCGCCCTCTGCGCCCTGCCTGCACAGCCCTGCCTCTCTTCTTGTCACGCCCGGATGTTTCTCACTGGTTCGCCTTCGATTCTGAGGCTGCTCCAGCTCACAGAGGACAGCCCGGCTTCGGCGAGTGAGATCTGCAAGTAGGCCACTGTCTGTCACTCAGTGTTTCTCCCAGGTTTCCTTCTGCCAGGAAAACCAACCTCAGGATACCTATTTCTCTCTGGCTGCCAGCACACACACACAGACAGACACACAGACACACAGACACACAGACAAACAGACACACACACACACACACACACATGCACAGGCACACACATGCACATCCATGCCTACACACATACATGCACACACATGCACATGAATGCATGCATGCACGAACACACACACACACACACACACACACACACACACATGCACACTTTTGTCCCTGGCTAAGTGCTATAGCTGCCCAGGCCACACACTGGCCACTCTGACAGTCAAGCTGCTAGACCTGACGGATGTCACACGGCTGCCCTGGGGCCTCTCCCGGATCTGTTCTCTCCGAGAGAGATTTATTTCCCTGACGTTTTAGGGCAGGAAAAGACTCGTTCCTTGGAGGCCTGCCAAGAAGGGAGTGATCCACCCAGGAAACAATCAAGACCCTTCCCCTCTCTCTCTGTCTTCCCTGCTTCCCCGTGTCAAGTCCTCCCAGGGCAGCTCCCCCTGAGTGGAAAGAAAGCTGTCAGGATGAAAGGGCCCTGCTTGTGATGAACAGCTGCTGGCTGGACCCATGCAGGCAGAGCCAGCAGCAAGTTAACTCCTTGTTCCCGGCCAGCCCGGCGCTGACTGCATCCAGGCCTCTGAAGCCACAGCTCTGAATGAAGTGGCTTTTTTTTTTTTTTTTTTATGAACGGAGAGCCGTGCCAAAGGTCTCCACAGCCCACCGGATTGGCCTGAGCATATCTTCTTCCCCTCACTCCTTCACACTAGACATCCTAACGCAGGGATCGAGAGGCTCAGAACTCTGGGGCTACACACTCTGTACCATTCCCTAGGTGTTTGGGAGACCTTGGACACCCCGTTGCTGTTCAGAGACATAAATGGCGCCCACCGGTGCGTGGAATAGGGTCTGAAAGCTGCCTTAGTCTGCACCGTCAACTCCGTCGGTACCGGGAAGGGACGGGCAATTGCTCCTGAAAAGGTATACATGCTAGAGATACATTCTGTGTAGTCAGAAGTCCCACAGGCTGAGGATCTATAAGGCTTCGGGTTCTGTTAAATTAGTGCAGGGACGGACGTTAACCATTTTTTCCAATGCGGCAAAATGTGATTATTTTTCCAAAGGGAAAACCCAAATCCCAGCCTGTGATGGCTTACAGTCAGACGGGAAGAATGGAGTACAATTCTGCACCCAGGGTAGGCTTCAAACCTTCCCTCAGCATCTGCGGCAAGCTCTGGCTCCATCCTATAATAGTGAAGAAGATAGGAATGCCAGCTCGTAGGAGACACAGGTCTATACATGGATTGTATACATTACTTGTAGGTTCTACAGAACCTCAAAGACTATCTGAGAAAAGCTTGGAAGAGCAGTTCCCTTTGGGCTCATAGTTCAGGATTTCAGTCCTAGGGTCACAAGATTCCTTTGTCTGTGGATTACAGAGATGCGGACCACATGACGGTTTAACTCTGATCGTCAACTTGATTGGATTAAGAAACCCCCAGGGCATTAGTGAGTCACACCTTACCTCCGAACTCATCTCTGAGACTTTTTCAAGAGAGGAATGACTAAGAGGGTAAGACCTTTCTTGAACATAGGAGAGAGAACTTCCCGTGCACTGTGGTCTTGGGCTGGATAAAAAATGGTAGAGGAGAAAGCCTTCTGGGTTTCTGTCCTTTCCTCCTCTCTGATTCCTGTTCGGCTGAGATGTGAACCAGCAACCTTATATTCCTGTTGTCATGCCTGCTAGCCACTCCCACGGCATGCCTGCTAGCCACTCCTACTGCCATGCTGAGAGCCATGCCCACTGCCTTGCCTGATAGTCACTCCCACTACTAGCCCCTCCCACTGCATGCCTGATAGCCACTCCTACTGACATGCGGAGAGCCAATCCCACTACTAGCCACTCCCACTGCATGCCTGATAGCCACTCCTACTGACATGCAGAGAGCCAATCCCACTACTAGCCACTCCCACTGCATGCCTGATAGCCACGCCTACTGACATGCAGCGAGCCAATCCCACTACTAGCCACTCCCGCTGCCATGCCTGCTAGCCACTCCCACTGGCATGCCTTTTTGACTGTGGCAAACTATACTCTCGAACCATGCTCCAAAAGAAAACCTCCTTCTCTCAAATTGTTTCTTGCCTGGCATTTGGTCACAGCAGCTGGAAAAGTAATAGAGAGCAATGTGGAAGAAAGGAGCCCGGGTGGAGCAGGGCTACTGACCTCACTGCAGCTGGGTAACAGCATGTGAATCCGGGCGAGAACCCGCTACTTCCAGCTAGGCCACACCTCCCAAAATCACACACAGCAATGAAGTCATCAATAGAGTGATCCATTGGTATGGTTGGTGTCCCCCTTATCCACCCACTTCTCAACAAAACCACCAGACTCAAAACCTGGGGCGTTCGAGGGGCGTATTGCTCAGGGTTCTCTAGAAGAGCAAATTCAATAGAATGAACTTATAGTACAAAGGTAATCCATTACGATGGCTTACAGGATAGGTAGGGGCTGGGTGATCCAGCAATGACTGTCTTCATAATGAAGAGGCTGAGAACCATGTGGCCCTTCAGCTCACGAAGCTGGGTGCCTCCAAAGTCTCCCAATCTGTCACTAAAGACCTAGAGAATTCCAGGAGAGGCGCTTGTCTTCAGTAGACATCGGAGGGCTGAAGAAACTGGACTCCACTACCAGCGAAGGCTAGCAGCAACAGTAGAAGAACCACAGTGGATGCATTCGCCAGCAAGAGGCAAAGGCAGGCAGGAAGAGCAGTCATGCTTTCCCATCAGACCTCCTTATGACAGGTTCTCCACTGGTGCAGCCCACTCCAGGAGAACATCTTCCCTGCTCAGTTAACCCTTTCTGGAAACACCCTCACCGATTGGTCTCTTGAAAAAGAGACCTATATCTGATCCGATTCCAGATCTAACCAAGTGGACAATGAAGTTATTCAACACAGCATTCCAGATCCAAACCGTTATATACTCAAATAATGTTTACATGAAGAATGTGCTTTGAGCCAATTCAGATTATTTATAATCGATGAAAGGCTTTGGTAGCCTAGGCTATACTCAGGGCATTGAGAATCTAAACAAGTGGTTCTCGGCTTTCCCACTTTGGTGCAGTTCCTTCTGCCATGGTGCCGCCACCCCCCCAAAAAAAACACATATACCATAAAATTATTTCATTGCTACTTCATAACTGTAACTTCGCTACCACTATGAATTACAATGTAAATATCTGATATGCAGGATCTCTGACGTGAGACCCCTGTAGAGGTCATGACCCACGGGTTGAGAACGGCTTGTCTAGGATGTCAGAACTTGAATAACACCAGCCCCCATGGTCTACGTAAACTTTCTTATTAAATATCTCTCATGCACATCTCTGTGGTTCTGAAGCCACTGTGAACAACCCAGATGAAGATGTTGGAGGAAACCACTGTGATATCCTCTCTACTTCTCTAAAAGGGCCAAATTAAGGAGGAAAAAAAAAGTGGTTTCGAGATATAAGCTATTAAATTAGAGTGAAAACGAAATCCTAGTATTAATCATAGTCTAGCTTGCCTAACGTGTCGGCCGTGACTCACGTGACAGCCACTCCTCACGTGAAGTCCATCTTCATCTTAGCCAATGTCGAGCGGTGGTGAAGCTGCCACCAGTGACGGCGGCTCGTCTCAGCACTGTACAGGAAACGTACATCTTTTCACTCCAAGAACAAACCAGCTGGACAGGAGGCCAGTGAAGGGCAAAAGTCTGATACCACTCTTCCCTGGGAAATCAGCAGGAACAGCAAGAGCGGGGCTCCCAATCCTGTATTTGTCCTTCCGTGTTTAGAGGACGGAGGGAATTTCCATCCTGCTGAGCCTGCAGAGTTATCCTGAACATTAATTGTTTGTTAAAGGATGGTGGTACTTAAGATCGTCTGATATAAAATCTTAGAGAAGGGGCTGATTTACTCAAAGGATCCAGGCAGAGAGCCTGGGAGAGATGTCTCAGCAGTTAAGAGAACTTGCTGTTCTTTAGGAGGTGCTGAGTTCTGTGCAACCACTAAGCCCAGCTCCAAGAGATGTGCGCCCCCTCCTGGCCTCTGCAGGTAACAGCACACACATGCCAGGCACCAGTGCACACACTCCACACTCCTGCTCTCTCTCTCTCTCTCTCTCTCTCTCTCTCTCTCTCTCTCTCTCTCTCTCTCTCTCTCTCCCTCTCTCTGAGACATACATATAAATAAGAAATACGAGACAAGTCTTGGAACAGCTTTCTGGCAGAAGGTCAGATTAATTTGTTTTTGATTCTTCAGCTTAAAAAAAAAAAACCAGAAGGCATTCGTGAAGAGTTGAGAAGCAGTAGCACAGAGGGCAGAATTCTCTTCTCTGTAAAAGGAGAGGAGGGAAAAAAAAATAGAAAACAGGGGTGGGGACGGCAA
This sequence comes from Apodemus agrarius, assembly GCA_964023405.1. Taxonomy (NCBI): domain Eukaryota; kingdom Metazoa; phylum Chordata; class Mammalia; order Rodentia; family Muridae; genus Apodemus; species Apodemus agrarius. Next base: position 10,103,893 of record OZ030026.1, on the reverse strand, counting down.
AGGAGAAGAAAGACGAAAGAGAAAACACAAACACTTCAAACACAAGTCACAAAGCTGCTTGCGTTTAATTAATTAATGGATTACCTTGACAGTAATTATAATGTCTCTAAGTGTGATAATTGTGTTTATAGGTGTGTAATAATTTATAATGTTCATAGGTGTGTTATATTTTTTCCTGTACATCTTAGAAATATTAGATCAAGATACTATATCCACCACCTCACAGTCCCATCATACTTTGGGGCAACAACTTTAAAAAATTATTAACTCTTTGAGATTTCATATTTGGTCATATTTACCCTTTCTACCCCTCCCTCCCCATCTCTCTCCCTTCTCCTCCCTCCTCCTCCCTCTCCCTCCTCCTCCCTCTCTCCTTCCTTCTCCCCAGCTCCTCCCTCCTCCTCCCCCACCCCATCTCTCTCCCTCTCCCTTTCCCTCCCCCTCCTTTCCCTCTCCCCCTCCCCTCCCTCTCCTCCCTCTCCTCCTTTTCTCCCTCCTCCCCTCCTCTCCCTCCCCTCCCCCTCTTCTTTTTCTTTCACCTCATGTCCAGTTTATATTTCCAAGTACTCTTTTTTTTTAAGATTTATTTATTATGTGTAAGTACACTGTAGCTGTCTTCAGACACTTCAGAATAGGGTGTCAGAGCTCATGACAGATGGTTGTGAGCCACCATGTGGTTGCTGGGATTTGAACTCAGGACCTTCAGAAGAGCAGTCAGTACTCTTAACCTCTGAGCCATCTCTCCAGGCTGTTTCCAGCTACTCCTAAGACTCGGGCCTGCCTCACAGTACGGTCAGCCTTCCACGGGTAGTACCACCAGACAAAGCTGACTTCCGCTTTCCCAACTGCTATCAGACCCCAGAGCTCCTCAGCATGCGCCTTAGTGATTTCTCCCCTGCCTCCTTCCTCCCATTCTTCGATGTTTGTCTGGCTGAAGCAAGTGAGGCTCTCGAGCGCCTGCTGCCACAATCATGGTGAGCTCCTAGGTGCAGCTTCCTCGGGTCCAGAAAGCAATGCTTCTTTGAAGCTATCTGAGTGGGGAGAACCTTGAAAATCTACTCTTTCAGCAATGTAAGACTCTGTAATCCGTTCACGATGATCTCTGCACCGTGCGAAGCCGCTGCACACAACTGACAGTTGTTGAGCTCCTCACAACTGCTGTTGAGGAACCGTCACAGTCCTTGGCTAACCTCTCCCCGCCCCTCTAGATCCCTCCTCCAACTGCACCCCTACTTAAGCAACTGTTATTCTGCTTCTATTTCTCTGAAATTTAACATTTTAATTCTCCGCACAAGAAGCCCCTGGCGTTTGTCTTTCTGTGCCTGGCTTAGTTTGCTTTAGTAGGAACATCCTCCAGTTGTCTCTCACAAATGACAAAATTTACATTTTTAAAGGATGAGTGTGTATGTACGTGTGTAAGTCTTTTCCTGAGTAGACGCCAACACACACACACACACACACACACACACACACACACATCTACTCCTCCTCAGAAAGGATTCCCATGACAGACCATGGCACAGGAGTCTGACTAGCTGTCAGTTATGGGGCTGCTAGCAGGAGGATGGGCAAGGGGTTACTCACAGGAGCAGGGTTGACTCAGAGGCAGATGCGTCACAGAAAAGTCCACTCCAACAAGGACAGCAACAGACTGAGCGTCTCACAGCTCTCTGTAGGCAGCTTTGTAGGCCAAAGACTCTCCTCACAGCACCTTGGCCATTCCAAGTCTCCTTTCCCAGTGAGTACTTACTCATTCTATGAAGGTGGTGTGGGGTCTCCACAAACATTGCAAGCAAATTTTCCTGGGCATGTGACTTTTCTTTACCTCCAGAGTCTCAGACGCCTCTTCAGGAGGCAGGGAATATTGCACTTCAGAGGAAAGGGCTGTACAACTATATTGGATATTATATTCATCTATTCATTCATTGATAGACATGTAGGTTGTTTGTGTCCTGGCTAGTATGGATAATTCAGAGATGAACATGGAAGAGCTAATTTGTTAAAATACAGGCATGCATATGGCATCAGATTGCCAACTTAAAAGAGAAGACTATGCTAAGAAGCCTTGTGGTCCAGCACTCTCCTATAAGGAAGAGATCTACCACCTATGGAAAGAAAAGTGAATATGGACTTACAATGCCAACTTTCAGTCTCATACTCTCCCAACCACTGATAAATGCCCTGTCAGGATATAAGACATCTGGTAGACCCAACAGTCTTCCTTCATGTTATTGACCTTCACATGAAAGAAAGCTACAGTTAGAGCTGTTCTTCCACAAGACCAAGGCATGAGTACCAACAAAGGCAGGAAGTGATAGTGTGTGTGTGTGTGTGTGTGTGTGTGTGTGTGTCTGTCTGTCTGTCTGTCTGTCTGTCTATCTGTCTGTGAAGTCAAGCTGACAGCCTTTTAAAATACTTTTTTTTCTATTTAACAAGTTTATTTTCATTTGGAAAATAGTTCTTCATCACAAAAGAAAATGAAGTGGACATTTTATGCATCTGAAAGTGAAAGGATAAGGTTATAAGCTAGGAATCCCCTGTGCCTGGGCACGTGGGAGGCACCTGGATCCCCAACGCCAGTGGGGGAGGGTGGGCGTGACACTGCGTGGAGGCCACGTAAGCGGATATGACTTAACTAGTTCTTCTGGCCTCTGAGAGGCTGGTAGGTCGTCAGAGAGAGCAAGTTCGGATGGATTGAACTGATTGGCTTAGAAGCTTGTGGTAGGCGGGTTCTGTTATAAGTCTATAAAAGGCAAGGCAAGCCAGTCCTCGGGGGGTTTTGCTTCTTTACTCTGCTGGGGAAGCTGTAGCCCCCCAGAGCTCTGGAAATTAAAATCCTCTTGCGAAATTGCATCAGGTCTGTCTCTCGTGAGTGTTTGGGGTGCCGGTTTCCGAGGTATGGGGGTACAGAAGTACCCTGTTTTTTCTTTCGGTTCTTACAAAAGCAAAATAGCAAAAGTAGTAAAATGGAAAAGAAAAAACCTAATTGCATTAGTATTTTTCAGGTCTTAGTAGTTTTGTTTTGCAGCCAGTGATAGCCCAACAAATCATAAAACGAAAATGTATATCACCTATCATCTATCACACGCTGATTGCATGTAGTCAGTGTTTGCTGTCATTTAAGTAAAATCCATGCTGGGTTGATGAGGATAATATGAAGAGCAAATTATTAAGCAAAAGCATGTTTCATGTATATAAATATTTTCAATCAAAATACAAATTATGTAAACTTAAAATGCCAAAAATCATCAAGATTATTTTTGTTAAAATGTTTAAATATTCACCTAAAATATTCCAAATATTTAAAACTCTCCCTCTCCCTCTCCCCCTCCCCCTCCCCCTCACCCTCCCCCTCCCCCTCCCCCTCTCCCTTCCCCCTCCCCCACCCCCGGGTCTCACTGTGCAGCTTTGGCTCGTCTGCAGCTCGCTGTGTAGACCAGTCTTCCCTCAGACTCACAGACACCCATGTGCCTCAGCCTCCTGAGTGTTGGGCTTAAAGGAGCCTGTCACTACACCCAGGGTTTTTTCTGTTACATTTCGTTCTATGTTTTGTGCCCACGTGTGTGCACATATGTGTGTACAACAAACAGTGCTCCTGCAGCAGTCCGAGGTGAGCTCACAGAGGTGAGCTCGCAGAGGTCAGCTCTCCCCTTCCACCCTGTGGGCCCTGTGGATCGAATTCCAATTGTCAGGTTTGGTAGCAAGTGCCTCTACCCCCTGAGCTGTTTCACCAAGCCCTCAAAAGTACTTCTTAAAACTGTGAAAATATCGGGCTGGAGAGGTGCTCGTTGTTCTCGAGGAGAGCCCAAGTTTGGTTCCCAGCACCCATGTAGGGTGGTTCACACTACCCGGAAATGTACCTTCAGGGGCCTGACAACAGGCATCATCACACACACTCACGCACACCCCCACCAGCCCGCCCTGCACACAGATACCTGTAAAGATAAAATTAACCCTTCTTAAAAAGGAAAACATTGACTCTCAGTTCATAAATATGAAAGTTTTAAACTGTTTTTAAGTAAATCTAAAATTTTGTCACTTTAAAAGTATCTTTAAAAAAAACTTTATTAAGGTATGGTATAAAAATACACATGTTGCCGGGCGATGGTGGTGCACGCCTTTAATCCCAGCACTTGGGAGGCAAAGGCAGGTGGATCTCTGAGTTCGAGGCCAGCCTGGTCTACAAAGTGAGTTCCAGGACAGCCAGAGCTACACAGAGAAACCCTGTCTCGAAAAACAAAAAAACAAAAAACAAACAAACAAAAAAATACACATGTTTACATGAATGTAACTTGGTGGGCTGAAGGTACAGCTATAAAGCCATCATAATTAAGATGAATATTTTTGTCACTTCCAAAAGTTTCTTCCTGGCCTTTGTCATTTTGTTTCTTGTTTTCTGGTTTTGTGGTAATATGTCACATGAGATCTAGTCGGACGTGTTTAGAGGCATGACACAAGGTTCGCAGCTACAGGTATTGCCCCTACGCTGAATTTCAGACTTCTAGAATTCGTTGTCTGGATAACTGAAGCCTGATACTCTCACTCAAAAACAACCTCCCCTTCTCCTGGTTCCCTGGCAACAACCATCCTATCCTGCTCTGAGGGTGAGGGGAGCTGGCACTGCCTGTCTCTGGAGACTGGGATATCTCACTTAGTATAGTACTCCCAGGTCTACCCGCGTTACTGCGCGGTTAGGATTTTCTTCTTTTGAAATGATGAATTACATCCCATTGCGTGCATGTGGCACAGCCTCTACTTCCCATAGGTTTGTTTAGTTTGTTTGGCTGTAGCAAATAAATAAATAAATAAATAAATAAATAGGCAGAGAATGCAGCTCCGGTTTCCTCTTGAGACCCCAATTTCATTCTTTGTGGCCATGTCTAAAATACACATAAAGATTTCCCAAGGGGAAAATGGCTTTGCACAAAAGATTTAAGAAATCACTATACTTTGGATAGAAAATACAGCGGGTTGTGGTGGCGCATGCTGGTAGGATTTGCTGAAGGAGGCAGAGGCAGGAGGACCACGAGTTTGAGGCCAGTCTGGGCTACACATTTTTGTCGGGCAGTGGTGGCGCACGCCTTTAATCCCAGCACTTGGGAGGCAGAGGCAGGTGGATTTCTGAGTTCGAGGCCAGCCTGGTCTACAGAGTGAGTTCCAGGACAGCCAGGGCTACACAGAGAAACTCCGTCTCAAAAAATAAAAAAAGAAAGAAAGAAAGAAAGAAAGAAAGAAAGAAAGAAGGAAGGAAGGAAGGAAGGAAGGAAGGAAGGAAAAAATAAAATAAAATAAAATAAAATAAAATAAAATAAAATAAAATAAAATAAAATAAAATAAAATAAAATAAAATGCACTCCCCTCCCCCAAGGAGGTTGATGCACGAGGGAGGCCCCACTTGGCCGTGTTGTTGAGGTGGCTGAACTGAGAGGCCGACCCATTGATAAGTTCATTACTGTTACCTCATGGGCTGTCAGCAGGTGTGGCCTACTTGGATGACATGCTGTGAAGGGCGAATCTCGTCCCTAGATGCTTCCTCTCTCTGGTTCTCTGGCGGCCATGAAGGCCAACAGCTTCCCTGTATCATGCCCTTCCCCCACAGACGACCTCAGAGCAATGGCGCCCTGGATCGAGCCTCACAAGACTATGAACCCAAGTACGTCAATAAGCATTAACTTATTTAAATTGGTTTCCCCCAGGTATTTGGTCACAGGACCAAAAGCTGACTAACATAGAAATGTTGTTTTTGAGTAATTTTAGAAAGTATTTACGAGGCAAAGGTGCACCAAGCCCCACACACTTTTGTAACGGAGAATGCATCGAGGAGCTAAGTCTTCCTGATCCTCTTTCCTCAGACACTGTCTCCACTGATATGTGTTTAGACATTGCAGGAACCTCCAAATAGCTTCTCACGTTCTCTTCGCTGTGCGTGAAGTACTGAGACACTGCCCCCATCCTAGCTCTTGGGGAACTGGGGGTGCTGGGCAGTAAAACTCACAACCTGCCCCTGAGCAGGAAACATTAAATGCCACGCCCCCCCACGCCCCGCCCTGAATCTCTCCTCTCCCTGAGGCAAAAGGAAAATAAGGCCATTTGTGCGTGGCTGACTGTGGACAAGGCTTGCTGTAAATGTTTAACTTTTCTGAGGCAAATCAGGCACTGTGAACAATCAATGTATCAGAACAGAAGACTCAGGTCCAGGCAGTGAAAAGCAAGAAACCCTCATTGTTTTCCAACACTGCTCTTTTTCAATGGATTCAACATGGAGAAGATAATAAGTAAATGGATGGAAAGATAGATAGATAGATAGATAGATAGATAGATGATAGATAATACATACTTGTGTTGATAAATAGATATAGATAGATAGATAATACATACTTGTGTTGGGATATGATTCCATTCAGAAGAAAGAGACTTTGAGAGCACAATGTAAACAGACAAACAGACAACCCCACTGAAGCCATTAGACACCATGTCCAGGTCTCCCCCTCTGTGCAGTCTTCTGGAGATCTCTCAGCAATCAGAACCTAAGCTCAGAGATCTAACCTTCCTCTGACCCATTTGTTTTCTTCTTTTGTTTGCCAGAGACAGACACCACGAATTAGCAATCCACAGAACCTTCTGATTGACCAGCACTGAGAGGACCCACAGTCCTACAGCAAACTTACCATCAGACAGTTGCAGGGAGAACAGGAGGACCCATATATGGATACACACAGCTGGGGTGTCACCCTGCCTATTACACTGTCTGCCATCCATATCCCAGCAGGCAATTGGGCATGGGAGGGATATAAACTGACGATATGACTACTCCGTCTTATGGTTAAGGGGAAGACTTTTACTGTAGACTTGAGAGAGAAAACACCCAGAGGCATCTATCTGGAAGAGTCCCGAGCAGAGGGAGAAAGCAGTAGACTGAACACGGCCAGCAGACTGGGCGTGGCTGGCAGAGCCACAGGAGCAGAGGCAAGAGGGTGGGGTGGGGGTGGGAAAGCAAGAAAGAAGAAAGGGATGAAGAAAGGAAGGAAGGAAGGAAGGAAGGAAGGAAGGAAGGAAGAAAGAAAGAAAGAAAGAAAGAAAGAAAGAAGGCAAAGGAAGGAGCGTAGCCGAAACCATATTCTATAAAGAAAATGAGTAGTAGTTGGAGGGAGGGGACCCCATGAGCTGGAGAAGTTTAGGGCAGGAGCCAGGAGAGAAGAGCCAGGTACTTGTGGTACTGAGGGAGCCTGGAGGCCGGCATGCCTTTCGCTGTGTTCACAGACAGCTATCTGTCTCTTCTGCCAGTGATAAGGGAAATCGTTTCTTTGGTAGGGGAAAACCAGTTTCACAAATTTCTGAGGAATGCTGGCTTTTGTCTAACCTGGCAGAATTTGGGGAAATTGGACCAGTTTTATTTTTTTTGGGGGGGAGGGGAGAATGGGGACATGGTGCATTTTTTTTTTTTAATTGGGGGAGGAGAGGGTAGGATGAGGGGTATAGTATGTTTCCAGCTCTGTTTATTTTCAATTTCAACTTATGATTATTTCATCTTGCTGGTGAAAAGTCCAATTAGAAGGATTTTCCACCATACTGATAATGCCAGAGAACCCACGATAGCATTCAGAATTCAGAATTACCTAGATGGACGGATTGTACAAGCATCGCAGGGTCCCTACCTGTCCTCCTATTGATGAGCTCAAACGTCTGAACTTTATCAGATTGGATTTCAGAACATATTTCCATCCAGGAGGCTTTGAGATGTCTCCTCAGTAACAAAATGTATGAATGAATAGTCATTTGGTACAAAAATATTTGCTCGACATGGACAAACTTCCTGAAGAATGCTACATATTTTGATGGTTGACATTTTTTGTTGTTGTTGTTTTGAATTAGGCGGGTTTTTTTTTCAGCACTGCTTTGAAACATTTCACTTATAAAACTTTGTAGCCTATTTCAAATAGTTGGCAATTTCCCTCAAGAATTTAAGAACTTAGAGAACGTCGCATGCACTGAAATAATTCTACCAAGGAGAAAAGCTACACTTTCTGCACGTAGAGAAACATCAAATGATGCTTGTTTGGTTGTCCTGTTTCCAGGCTCCTGATCCAAGGAGCTAAAAGTGGGGACACATTTTAATAATAGCGTTCATCTGTAAGGGAAATTAAGAGTATTTCTTTCCTTCAAGTGTCCCAACGACCATGTTTTTTGTTTGTTTGTTTTTTATTTTTTTATTTTTTTTACGACCATGTTTTGAATGTCAAAACCCTTTCCGAGACCCAAATAAAATAACAAGGAGCCAATCTCTTACACACAATAGGAAGGTTGCGGTTTTGGGCAGCCAAAGTGAATTCAAGGGTGAAAGAAAACTGAAGTGATGTAAAATTCTGGAGAGAGAGGGACTGAAAAACCTCCGCTCCGAATGAACGCAAAGTGCTCACTCACTCACGGGTCTCTTTGGGGATAGGAAAGGAAACAATAGCAGAGATTCCTAATACAGTAACCTTAGAATAGTTCCCATGCGAGACATTTGTCCTAGTTCCCTCCTGAAGGCTGCTTCCATGGGCCAGTTAGAGGTCGTTCTGGCTAGTTTTCTGTCAATTTGCCAGAAACGAGAGTCAACATGAGAGGAGGAGTCTCAGGTGTGAAACTGTCTCCATGTAAGTCATTTTCTTAATCACTGATTGATGTGGGAGGGGAGGGCCCGCCCACTGGAAGGGCCCACCCCATTGTGGGCGGGGCCACCTGGGTTCTGTAAGAAAGTGGGCTGAGCAAGCCTGGAAACAGCATCCCTCCATGGCCTCTGCATCGGCTCCTGCCTCCAGCTTCCCGCCCTGTTTGAGTCCCTGTCCTGACTCCCTTGAATGACAGACTAAATAACTGGGCTTACCCTTAAGCCAACTAAGCCCTCTCCTCCTCCCCAGGTTGCTTTGATTGTGGTGTTTCATCACAGCACAATGGAAACCCTACCTAGGAGAGAGGTGTCGAGCATCGGTCCAGACGTCTCCAAATTTAACTAAACCAAAGATCTTCTATTTGAACAAACACTCACAACTCAACACAATGGATCCCAGAGCTGAAGAGGCCACTCTTTTGAGAGTGCACACCACTTAGAGGTTGAACATTTTCAGGCTCTGTAAGCAATTTTCAGGCTTTTAAACGAAAATGTGGGTCTGAAGATGGCAGAAGAATTCACTTTTCACCTCTCTCTCTCCTTTCAAAACTTACCGTGAAATAGAAAGAACGACAGCAAACAGAAACCCACAGAGTCTGTCTTGGAAGACATGTGTAACCTCAACATACAACACAAAGAGTGAACACAGGTGCAAAGAATCGAACGGACGCGGTAAAGAAGAAACTTAAGGCTCGATCCAAGAGTCTTTAGAAGGAACTGTTAGCACTTCCTCTAGGCTCCGCCCAACAGTTACCTAGCAACAGCCAGGCATGAACCTGGCTCTTTGTTAGAAGGCTGTTCAACTCTCTCTCTCTCTCTCTCTCTCTCTCTCTCTCTCTCCCCTCTCCCCTCTCTCCTCTCCCCCCTCTCTCCCCTCTCTCCCTCCCTCCCTTCCTCCCCCTCTCTCTTCCCTCCCCTTCTCCCCCCTCTGGGTCTCAAGTAAACTCCCTTTTATAAAAGGCCTGTCACAAGGCAGGGCTCGCCAACAACCCTTCATACCGCCGATCTACAAAATACAACAGGAATTATGGGTCAAAGGTAGCATGAGGCCTGGTGTCACGGCAAAGGTGTGTAATCCTAGAGCTCAGGTGGGCAGAGAAAGGTAGCTTGCTGCATGTTCGAGGCCAACCTAATCTGCATAGTAAAGTCAGGCCAAGCCAGAGCTACACTGTAACACCCACTTCACCACCACCACCACCAACCACAACTACAATAGCAGCAGTCTGCAAGAAAAGACACAAGAACTAGAAGCTGCCAGTTTGTGGGGCTGGAGTTTTCCTTACTTGGGGTGAAAAGAGGGATCTTGAAAGCAAATGGGAGATCGGCTAAAAGCCTCAGTAAAAGGAAACCTCCTTCCAGAGGTAAGGCAGGAAGTGAGTGCACTAACATGCCCTCCCACCAAAATGTAAGGAGAGAGACAGCAGGAGCTGTAACATGTTGTTCCTGAGTTTCGGCACCAACCAAATGATGGGTTCCTAAAGAGAGAGAGAGAGGTTTAGAGAATGGTATACAGCGGTGAGGTGTGGGGGAAGGGGGTGCCCAGGTGGGCCCATGCTAAGGCATCCCTCCTCCCTGAGGGAACAGATGCACATAGACGACATGGTATAGAATAGAGTTTATTCAGGGCAGAGGGTGTGGAGGTAGAGGGAGAGAGAGAGAGAGAGAGAGAGAGAGAAGAGAAGAGAAGAGAAGTGGAGGAGTGGAAGGCGGCCATGACCACGTGGAGAGAGAGGGGAGGGGAGGAGAGCCCAAGAGGGGCAGAGAGGTGAGAGTGCCAAGAGGCAAGAGCAATGAGAGAGAGAGAGGGGAGGGGCAAGCAGCCCCTTTTATAGTAGGCCAGGCCTATGGGGCGGGGCGTACCTGGCTGTTGCCAGGTAATTGTGGGGTGGAGCTTAGACAGAGTACTAACAGTAACGCAGGGTGTGGGGGGGCGGGGGGGGGTTGTAGTAGGGAAAGAAGAATCTCCAGTTGCTTCCCTTGCCCTTGGTGGCAATAAGGAAACAAGGCATCGATGAAGGCCACCCACAGAGCCACAACAGCAAGCAAATGTCAGCGAGGACAGTCCCCTTGGCTGCTCTGGGTGTGTGCACATAAATCCAGGAATAGTGGAATCTGTGTTGGGAGACTGACCTTAGAAAATCCCAAGGCAGCACCGGAGAGATGGGTGTGAGGCTTCTGATTGACTCAGAGCTTATAAAAACACATACATGGCTTCGTCCATACATGTAAATCTTGTCAGGATGAATTCGTCCTCAAATTCCCAAAGACCAGAGACTAGAATAATGTACGCATAAGCCAGAATCACAGAACACAATGGATAGGGGCCGCTCAGGGTACTCAGCTGAAATGACAAACTCAGCTTTGGCCCCTGCGATGCTCAGTGTGAACTGCAAACGTGACAAGATCCAGAATCAAAAGGGAGATGAGTTCTAGGCATGCCCGTGAGGGTTATCTTGGTGATAGTAATTAATGGGATGACCTGTCTTAATGCTGGGGTGGATCACTCCCTGGGTACAGGATCCTTAACTATGTCAAACGGAGAATTTGAGCTGAGTACCAGCTTGTATTCATTGCAATTCTTTTCAAAAAACGTAGTGGGATTGAATGGTTCTAATGCCAATGAGATCCTACAAGAAATACATAGAGAGAAGGGAACTCCACACAAAGGAAAAGAATAAGATAACCAAAAAGGAGAGAGTAGTATTAGGACTGAGAGAAGAATTCTTTTTAAGAAGGACACTAAATGAATGTATTTTCAGATAAACGGCAAAGAAAATAGAGGATTTATCTTTGTCTTAGGGTTTGATTGCCATGAAGAGATACCATGACCACAGCAACTCTTATAAAGAATAACATTTCATGGAGGCTGACTGAGTTCATTATCTGCATGGCGGGAAGCATGGCAGCATGTAGGCAGCATATGGTATTGGAGAGTTTGCTAAGAGTTCTCTATCCAGACACACCGCAGCAGGAAGAAACACTGGACCTGCCTTGAGAATCTGAACCATCCAAACCAACCCCTAGTGGCACACTTCCTCCAAGGCTACAGCCTCTCCAACAAGGCCACACCCACTCCAACAAGACCCCACCCTGTAATAGTGCCACTTTCTGTGGTTGTATGGTGCCATTTTCATTCAAACCACCACTGTCTTTAAGAAGTCATTTGTTGTGGGGGCAGGGGGTTTAATAATAGAAAAGTCAAACAGGCAAGGTCTCGCGCTTATGCCTCTATGCACTGGCAAGAATGGCCAACCTGTTTTTATCTCATGGAGACTCTTGACTCAGAACTCCACAATCTCTCTTCCCATGTCTCTAGGTCCACTGGTGAGTCACTACCAATGACAACCCCGTGCTTCAAATTCCCCAAGGCCTTTGTGGAGCACCTCAGGCAAACCCACGCTTTGCCGCAGTACCTTTCTCTCTTGAACCCAGATGAGCCACCGTGTGAACAAAAATTCAACACAAACTTAGTTCAGAAACAATGGTAACTCAGTCTCCGGGCACAACTAAAACCTAATGTTGTAAGCCTAATTAAAATCTGATTTCTCTGGTGTTGAATCCTCGAAGATCTGCCATGATACTAGTAAACTCTAGCAACTGCACCTTACCCTTATGCTGTCGCTGTTCCTGCTTCTTCTCTTCCTCCGTCCAAACCGGAAGTCCAGCCTACTGGCCCAGTGATTGGCTCCTTATTCATTAGGGGATTGGTTCACAAGAACAGCACCAGGCCCATCTACAACAGCCATTGGCCCAAGAAACCTTGAAAAAATAACAATAATAACCTTCAGGAGTAAGAAGAAAACCCTATGGGAAAACAAACAGAATCAACGAGTGCTGAAATCAGGGACATGCAGATATGTCATCACCATCTCCTTGTGAAATTAATAATATGCATGCTTTAAGATAAAGAAATCAGTAGAACTCAATTTTCATGATTAGACGCAGCTGAGAGGAAGCTGATCAAAGCACGGAGATTAAGTCATTCAGCTCTGAAGTGCTAGGTACTAGTGGTTCACGGTAAATTCCAGGAGAGCAGTTACAACTTCCAAATTAAAGAGAAAAAGAAGGAAAACAAAGTCAGTTTTAAAAGCAGGAACAAAGGGCTGGTGAGATGGCTCAGTGGTTAAGAGCACTGGCTGCTCTACCAGAGGTCCTGAATTCAAATCCCAGCCACCACATGGTGACTCACAACCATCCTTAATGAGACCTGATGCTCTCTTCTGGTATGTCTGAAGACAGCTACTGTGTACTTACATATAATAAATAAATAAATCTTTTTTTTTTTTTAAAGGCAGGAAAAAAGGCATCAAAAGACTAGGAAAAAAAATGAAAGGTATAAAATAAAATGGTTTCAGCAAATAACAATTACACAAATAATCCATACATATATAACAGACACATGTACACACTACATATTACCCATACCTTTACATAGTAAGGTTCAGTGTAAAAGGTGTATTAAAATATATACCTATGATCATGATACTCAAAGAAATCTATACCTTGGCCTCGTCTGCCGCTGCCACCTCCTTCTTCTGCCGCTCCTGGGGCTGCTTGTGTGCTCCTTCAGTGACAACCTGGTGCCTCTTTTGTGAAGCAGCAGCTGAGGAGACTCCAGCGCTCGCCATGGCCAACAAGAAACCCAAGGAAGGAGTCAAGACTGAGCCCAACGATCATAGTAATTTGAAGGTAGCGGGACAGGATGGTTCTGTGGTGCAGTTTAAGATTAAGAGGCATACACCACTTAGCAACTAATGAAAGCCTATTGTGAATGGCTGGTTTTGTCAACAAGGCAGATCAGATTCCGGTTTCGTGGGCAACCAACCAGCGAATCAGACACACCTGCACAGTTGGGAAATGGAGGACGAAGATACGATTGACATGTTCCAGCAGCAGACTGGAGATGTCTACTAAAAAGGGAGCCTGCTACTTTACTCCAGAATTTTGTTAGAGACCAAGAATACATTCTCAATTAGAAAGCTGCAATTTGATCCCGCCACATCCTGACAGCTACGGTATAGTTTTCTCTCTTTTCTCACATCCCTGTCCCCTTTTCTTTATTGTACATAAAGTCATTGGTGTATGTGCACAAGCATATGCCTCCTTTTTCTTTTCCTTTTTTAAACAAAATGGCCAATGTTCTGTTCTGGTGGACATCAGATGGAGATGGTCTGGGGGGGAAAGTCCTGGGTCTGTGAAAATACCTCCTTCTCCATTAGTGGCATGCTCATCCAACTCTTCATATTCCAATAAGATATTTTGCTCTCATTGTTTTAACAAAAGAATCCGACAACACCAAATCCTTGCATACCTTGTTCTATTGGAGACATTTAATGTTTTTCATTTATCATTGTAAAAACCAAGGACAATTTTATAACTTTTTTGTACGTAGCTGTTACATGTAGGGCAGTCTATCTCTAAGTAGGGATAAACAACTCTTGAACAAAATGATCCTAGATAGTTTTCCCTCCAAGTCAAGCACCTTGTTGTTTAAATAGACTTCTTGTTAAAAAAGAAAGGAAGGAAGGAAGGAAGGAAGGAAGGAAGGAAGGAAGAAAGAAAGAAAGAAAGAAATCTATACCTTCAATGTTACTTCTGTCAAAATTATGCTAAGGTTTTTCAAAGCTCCATCAAAACTACAATGGTATTTTCAAAGAAATAGCAAAAAGAAAAATTCTAAAAGTCACATGGATCCACAAAATTAACCCAACAGTCTTGAGCAAAAAGAACCGAAGGCCAAACCTCGGCACCGGACTCCATCTTAAAAGAAAACAAGCCTGAGAGTTTGACCTGCAGGTAAACCCAAGATACACCCAAGCACCAGGAAGGACTCCATGGTTTATCCTTGGTCCATACCCCAGAATAACTCCCTAGCTACTTCCTAGCAACAGTCAATCAAAGGTTAGTCTGATTGTTTCAGATGGACTTTCAGACTGTTTGTGATTGTTCATGGTTTTGCTTCAGAGCCCCTGCCTGTTGGCTTATAATAGTTTTCTCCACTAGATGCCTGCCAGGCTGGACACCCTCACTTGCTCCCACTGCCTATGAAATCGTGTCCTGATGAGGGTTGGAGGCTGTTCTGCCTTCCTGTCCTGCTGTGTCTGGGTTGGGTTGGAGGCGAGCCCAAGCCCAAGCTTGTTTGTAATAGGGAGACCCTAATGCAATGACATTGGAAAAGGCTCCTTGGTGGCCTTTGGGATCCACGAATGCTTCCTGACATAACAGAACAAAGTTGAAAACAATAAACATTAAATATTAATGTATCCTACACAGTACAGTGGACTAAGTGTCCTGCATATCAAAACAGCATTGCACTGTTATTAAAACAGACATTTAACCCAGTGGAATGGATCTATGGTCCACCCACATATACTCAGTGAATTAATTTTAGATAAAGCTACTAGCAAATAAAACCCTTTCAACAAATGATAATGGGATTAAATGAGTATTCACATGCAGAAAAAGGAAATTAATCTCGTGACATTCTGATGTAACATAAAAAGCCGAGGCAAGATGAAACCTGCATCCAACAGAATCATTTCTACAATCAAGAAAACACTCTAAATAATCAAAAAGCAGTTTACAGAGTGGTAGGGAATATTTGCAAACTATGGTTTCCATGAGGTATTAGTACCTAAAGCATACAAGACACTCAACTCAATAAAACAAAAAAACAAAAAACAAAACAAAACAAAACAAAAAAACCAAAAACTGAATGAATAAATAAATAAATAAGATCAGTAGACTGCCCTAGCCTTCATAGGTAAACTCTTTTTCAAAGTAAACAATCAGGGAAAAAATATAAAACAGAGGAGCGGGCTCCTCAACATAGCTACCTCTCACGAAGTCCAGTGAGTAGCTGCTCACAGACAAACATTAAATAAAATAACAAATGAACAAATAAATAAAGCTTAGTCAAAACTATGGTTCAGCACGAGTCAACCATATAGACATAGAGACACACACACACACACAGAGAGAGAGAGAGAGACAGACAGACAGAGAGAGACAGAGACAGAGAGAGACAGAGAGAGTCAGAGAGAGACACACACACAAAGAGTCTCACTTTGACTTGTTGCTTTGCTTCTTCAAGAAGTCAGAAAGTATGAAATGGTTTTCCAGAAACTCCAGTTTCTACAGAGGGTGAAAGGACTGGAGGACAGCATCTGGCTTTCAAAACATCTCCCTAATCTTCACAGAAAGGCTATTCTGTCTCATATATAAGGAACATGGGGGAGAGGCAAGGCTAGACCATATGGGATCAAACAAAAGAAAAAGAAAGAAACAAAAAGAAAGAAACAAAAGGAAGGAAGGAAGGAAGGAAGGAAGGAAGGAAGGAGAAAGGAAGAAAGGAAGAAAGGAAGAAAGGAAGAAAGAAAAGAAGCAATCTTTCTAGATAGCTGATCCTGGCCAGTTGCCCCTCTAAATCCAAGTCCTAAGAAGCAAACCACCTACCCACCTGCCCAGGGCTGCCATAGCTGGCCCATCCAGAATTGGTCTAGATCAATAGTGGCGCTCTTCCATTCAAAAGACACCCACAGCTGGGCAGTGGTGGCACACGCCTTTAATCCCAGCATTGGGAGGCAGAGGCAGGCGGATTTCTGAGTTCCAGGTCAGCCTGGTCTACAGAGTGAGTTCCAGGACAGCCAGCGCTACACAGAGAAACCCTGTCTTTAAAAAAAAAAAAAAGACACCCACAAAAGTCAAAATTTCATTTTTGTACTGACATCAGGGTAAGGTCAGTAGGCTTAGATCATCATGGCAATTCCAAAAGAACTCACAATGTTCTTACAGTGGCTGCAAAGGAAAGGGGGATGTTTGGAATGACACACCATTCAGGATAGTGTCTTAAAGAGGTTCAGAAAGCTGCTAGAATATACAGATTTAAAAACATGAAATGGGTACTGGATGGATGGCTCAGTAGTTACGAGCACTAACTAGTATTGACTGCTTTTCCAGAGGTCCTGAGTTCAATTCCCAGCAACCACATGGTGGCTCACAACCATCTGTCATGGGATCTGATGCCTGCCTTCTTTCCTCTGGGAGAGAGCTGGTCTCTCAGGAATGCTGACATACCTGAGAGCACAGGTAAGACCACCACTTCTGCTCAAATTTCTGACCCAAGATGACCCACCCAGAGTCATCAGGACACATGAACCAAGGAATATCTGGGGACAGCATCCTTCTGATTTTCATTTGCACCCCAGAGCTGACCCTATGCCACAGCTCTCCATGCCCAAATTCCACCTGTAAAGATCTGGTATCCCAGGAGTACTGACACACAGGCTTACTGGAGGGACAAGCCACAGTCAGAGACAGCAAGATCAGCTAACACCAGAGATAACCAGATGGCAAGAGGTATGTACAAGAACATAATCAACAGAAACCAACGTTTCTTGGCATCATCAGAACCAAGTTCTCACACCTCAGCAAATCCTGGATATCTCAACACACCGGAAAAGCAAGACTCTGATTTAAAAATCACATTTCATGATGATGATAGAGGACTTTAAGAAGGACATAAATAACTCTCTTAAAGAAATACAGGAGAACACAGAAGCCTTTAAAGAGGAAACACAAAAATGCCATAAAGAATTACAGGAAAACACAACTAAACAGGTGAAGGAAGTGAACAGAACAATCCAGGATCTAAGTAGAAACAATAAAGAAATCTCAAAGGGAGATAACCCTGGAGATAGAAAGCATAAAAAAGAGATAAGGAGTCATAGATGCAAGCATCACCAACAGAATATAAGAGATATAAGAGAGAACTGCAGGTGCGGAAGATACCATAGAAAACATTGACACAATAGTCAAAGAAAATGAAAATTGCAAAAAAGCTCCTAACCCAGAAGATTCAGGAAGTCCAGGACACAATGAGAAGACCAAACTTAAGGATAATAGGTATAGACAAGAGTGAAGATAGCCAACTTAAAGGGCCAGTAAATATCTTCAATAAAATTATAGAAGAAAACTTTCCTAACCTAAAGAAAGAGATGCCCATAAACATACAAGAGGCCTACAGAACTCCAAATATATTGGACCAGAAAAGAAATTCCTCCTGTCACATAATAGTCAAAACACCAAATGCACAAAACAAAGAAAGAATATTAAAAGCAGTAAGGGAAAAATGTCAAGTAACATATAGAGGCAGACCTATCCAGACTCTCAGCAGAGACTATAATAGCTAGAAGATCCTGGGCAGATCTCATACAGATCCTAAGAGAACACAAATGCTAGCCCAGGCTACTACACCCAGCAAAACTCAAAATTACCATAGAGGGGGAAACCAAGATGTTCCATGACAAAACCAAATTTACACTATATCTCCCCACAAACCGAGCCCTACAAAGGATAATAGATGGAAAACTCCAACACAAGGAGGGAAACTACATCCTAGAAAAAGCAAGAAAGTAGTTGTCTTAGTTAGGGTTTTACTGCTGTGAACAGACACCATGACCAATGCAAGTTTTATAAAAGACAACATTTAATTGGGGTTGGCTTACAGGCTCAAAGGTTCAGTCCATTGTCATCAAGGCAGAAACATGGCAGCATCCAGGCAGGCATTGTACAGGAGGAGCTGAGAGTTCTACATCTTCATCTGAAGGCTGCTAGTAGAAGACTGACTTCCAGGCAGCCAGGGTGAAGGTCTTAAGCCCACACCCACAGTGACACACCTACTCCAGCAAGGCCACATCTCCTAATAAGGTCACTTCCTGGGCCAATCATATACAAACCATCACAGTAGTCTTTCAACAAACCCAAAAGAAGATAACCACACAAACATAATTTCACCTCTAACAACAAAAATAACAGGAGGCAACAATCACTATTCCTTAATATCTCTTAACATCAATGGACTCAATCCCCCAATAAAAGACATAGACTAACAGACTAGATATCCATACATACAGAGAACTCAAGAAGTTAGACTCTAGAGAACCAAATAACCCTATTAAAAAATGGAGAGAAGAGCTAAACAGAGAATTCTCAACAGAGGAAACTCGAATGGCCAAGAAGCACCTAAAGAAATGTTCAACATCCTTAGTCATCAGGAAAATGCAAATCAAAACAACCCTGAGATTCCACCTCATACCAGTCTGAATGGCTAAGATCAAAAAACTCAGGTGACAGCAGATGCTGGCGAGGATGTGGAGAAAGAGGAACATTCCTCCATTGTTGGTGGGGTTTCAAGCTGGTACAACCACTCTGGAAATCAGTCTGGTGGTTCCTCAGAAAACTGGACATAGTACTACCTGAGGACCCAGCTATACCACTCCTTGGCATATATCCAGAAGATGTTCCAACATGTAATAAGGATACATGCTCCACTATGTTCATAGCAGCCATATTTATAATAGCCAGAAGCTGGAAACAACCCAGATGTCCTTCAACAGAGGAATTGATACAGAAAATGTAGTACATTTACACAATGGAGTATTGCTCAGCTATTAAAAACAACGACTTCACAAAATTCGCAGGCAAATGGATGGACCTAGAAACCATCATCCTGAGTGAGATAACTCAATCACAAAAGAACACACATGGTATGTACTCACTGATAAGTGGATATTAGGCAAAGAGCGTGGAATTCCCATAATACAACTCATGGACCAAATGAAGCTCAAGAGGAAGGAGGACTAAAGAGTGGGGGGAACAATATCATCAAGGGAAGTTGAGAATGGGAGGGACTTGGAATGAACAGAGGAGGGGGAGGAGGAAAAGAGAGGCAGAATCAGGTATGGGAGGAGATAGAGAAGAAGCACAGAGGGTCAGGAAATTGAACAGAAGTGTGTAGCAATGGGGGATGGGGAACTGAGATAGCAATTAGAATGTCCCAGATGCCAGAAAAGTAAGAGCCTCCCAGGACCCTTCAGGGATGACATTAGCCGAAATACCCCACGAAAGGGAGGAAGAACCTGTTGAGACCATATCCAGAGGTTAGGCATCCCCCAACCATTGAAGGATGGAGCCATCTACCCATCTCCAAAATTTTAACCCAGAATTGCTCCTGTCTAAAGGAAATATAGGGACAAAGAGTAGAGCAGAGACTGAAGGAAAGGCCGTCCAGAGACTGTCCCACTTGGGGATCCATCTCATATACAGTCATGAAACCCAGAATCTAGTGCAGATGCCAAAAAGTGCTTGCTAACAGGAGCCTGACAGAGCTGTCTCCTGAAAGGCTCTGCCAGATCCCGACCAATACAGATGCGGATGCTTATAGCCAACCATCAGACTGAGAGCACAGGGACCCCAAATGGAGGAGTTAGGAGAAGGACTGAAGGAGCTGAAGGGGCCTTATCTGGCATCAATGAGAGGGGAGGCCCTTGGTCCTGTGAAGGCTTGATGCCCCAAAGTAGAAGAATGCTAGGGCGTTGAGGCAGGAGTAGGTGGGTGGGTGGGTAGGAAAGCACTCTCACAAAAGCAGGGTAATGGGGGATCGGATACGGGGTTTGCAGAGGGGAAACCTGGAAAGGGGATAACATTTGAAATGTAAACAAATAAAATATCTAATTAAAAAAAAACAATTAAATGAAATCTGTTAAAAACCGTACATTCTAGGGATAATAATAATAATTCTGGATCAATTTGTTGAAACGAAATATGAAGCAACAGGAATGTCTCTTCCATAGTCTTGACAATAGACTCAATGAAGAGCAAAGAGGTAAAACATTTGAAATTATCCAATTATGGAAGCAAATATAAAATGGAATGAGAAGGAATACAGAAACTATGAGGATAATGAGAAACCACCTAGAGACGTAATCTCTATGTACCAGGAGCTCTGCTATAGTGTGTTTGTCGCATCTCATCTTTGCTACAATGTGTTTGCCTCACCTCCTCATCTTTGCTACAATGTGTTTTTCTCACCTCCCTATCTTTGCTACAATGTTTTTGCCTTATCTCCTCATCTTTGCTACAAAGTGTTTGACTGACCTCCTTATCTTTGCTACAATGTGTTTGCCTCACCTCCTTTGGTGTCTGGAGGAAGGGAGGAGCCTGCAAAAGGAGCCAGCACAGTAGTGGTTAGAGCAGGTCAGACAGACTCAAGAGCACACCTCACAGGGTTGTGATAAGAAGCAACAGGAACCACCTACAGAGACTGACTCCACCTTGGCTACATGGACACACAAAAAAGCAAAGGCACTATTAAAGACTCCCTAAAGTCTTTCTCTTCTTTTTCCTTCTCCTTATCTTGGGTCTCTCTTAATTTATAAAGTAAATAAATAGATTATAGGAGCTGGAGATGAAACTCAGAAAGTTGTGTTTGCCTAGCATGCTTGCCACCTTGGGTTCAATCCCTGGTACTACACAAACCGAGTGTGGTTCGGCAGGCTCAGAAACAGTCCAGGGACCACGAAGCAGGAAGAACTGGAGTTCAGTGTCACCCTTAGTGCATAGTAAGCCTGAGCCCAGCCTGTCTGAAAGAAAAGCAGAAGAGAAAAAAACAACAAAATAAATAAATAGAAAAGTAAACAATTAACAGTGTATATTCCCCTCTGAAAATGGATGCTGTAAAGAGATGCAAGAATGCCTATGGGAATGTGTCTTACATAGGATCTTGGAAAATTTGTCAGAAGAAGGGGTCCATTTGAAAAAGATAAGGACCACACAAATCTCTAACCACTTTCCTGAACCACCTTGGTTTTCTGCATCGTTTTGAAGACTCCACATCTGCTCCATCTCTAAGTGGAATCCTCCATCCACCACTCCTCTTCTTTCATCCTTCTTCTGAGTCCTCCCGTGTATTTACACTTCTTCCCAGCTTCATACAGCATACTGGGGTGGTGTGCAGTGAGCTGCATGTCTGTCTGCTCAAACAGCTGCATGCGTGAAGCCTTAGTCTGCCTCACTGCACCCATCACTGACTGGTTCCCAGACACATACATGTGTTGTGTTGAGTGGGTATACTCTGGCCTATATAAAGAGAATAATCAGAGAATGGGCAGCTGTTGATTTCTTGACAGATTTTCTTTTTGTCTTATTTTGCTCTTGCTGCTAATGTAAAGTTTAGGGTAGTACCTAGAGGGGAAAGGACCTAGCCTTTGTAAAATGTTAATATGTCGTGTGATCCGTATTAAAACTCTGATATTGGTACCAGGAAAACTGGTGGTAACTCCAGAATATCTCTATTTCTTCCCTAGAGACTTTTGTCTTTTTCCTTGGGGCATAAATAAAGACCTTGGGCAAAAAGAACCAGGAACCCCACTGCCTATGTGTAGAGAAAAGACCCCTCCTATGTAATTGGATGTTTAAAAGAAAGAAAGAAAGAAAGAAAGAAAGAAAGAAAGAAAGAAAATCTCTTTTAGTAAGGCACAGGATTTGGCTGAAGTTCAGCCACATACCTAGTCTAAGCTGAATTTGGGTATAGCCCTAATAATTACAGTTACTCTTTAGAGAAAGAGCCCAAGAGGTTTACCTGGAGATTCATTCCAGATGTACGCAGGTATGTGAGGCGCTCGGTAATGAAGATGTAAACCGGACGAGGCCAGTTTGTGCCCCACTGCCTTCCCTGCAATGGTTCGAATGAATGCTACGGGATGCTCCCCCAGCCATCTAACAAACACCAGATGCCTGACCAGTATCACAGGCTAGAGTGTTAAGAAGGGGGGGCAGAACCCCAAATAGGAATGCCTTTGCAATTATCAATCTGCTATGAATTGTAATCAAACAGAAACAATTCTCTTTAGTCAGTCGTTCCTGGGGTAGACCCTTGTATGGCCCACACTCACATGCTCTCTCTCTTGGCAGAGTGTGCTTGGCTTAGCAACCTTGGGAAGGATACTCATTCCCTGTCTGTCATCAGGAAAGATTGCGGGGCCAGCATTACCAGAAACTGGATGTTTTTGTCAGACGCATTTCCAGTGTCACCTATATTCTTCCTCCTTTCCATTTAAGTTCAGATGCGGCTTTTCTTTTCTTTTCTTTTCTTTTCTTTTCTTTTCTTTTCTTTTCTTTCCTTTCCTTTCCTTTCCTTTCCTTTCCTTTCCTTTTCTTTTCTTTTCTTTTCTTTTCTTTTCTTTTCTTTTACATAGCAACCAGAATTAGAAGAAGCATTCAAGAAACCCAGTGGGAGGGGTTGCTTCTGCATTCATTTATGTCCGTCTCACATGGGGCACCTATGTATCCAGGCCAGCAGTGACAAATGCAGCTGTTGGCAGTGTCTTCACATACTGCATAATGGTGACAAGGCTTTGACATGGGGGGAGTGTGCCGAGCTGTCCTCACAGGATCTATCCAGACACGTCGCTTGGCTCCTCATTCAACTCCCTTGGAGCGTCAGGCTATGGTTACATCTGTCAGCCTGGATTCAAAGACAGGAGCCTAGTGTCACTGTCCTCTGAGAGGCTCCACCCAGTCGCTGATTGAAACAGATGGAGAGACCCCAACCAAACATCAAACAGAGCTCCAGGAAGTCTTGTGGAAGAGCTGGAGGAAGGACTGAGGCACCTGGAGGGGATAGGAACTCCACAAGAAGACCAACAGAGCCAACTAACCTGGACCCTTGGGGCTCCCAGAGACTGAACCACCAACCAAAGAACATATCCGGGCTGGAACTAAGCCTCCCCGCATATATGTAGCAGATGTGCAGCTTGGTCTTCATGTGGGTCCCTGCATAATTATACTGAGAATAATAACTAGTAAGCTACACTGGAGCATGTCTAGGGAACAGAGTCTTTGTGGTCTCATGAGCTTGAGCTCCAGTTGTGATTGGCCATGTATGATTAGGATATAACATGTATGCTTAGGTATATAACATGTATGATTAAGTATATAACATGCCTTGTTCTGAGCTTTAGTGGAACATCTTTAAGAGGACCACACATTTCTGACCCTGACCAGAGGCAATGAGGCAAATGGTTGACCTATAAAGCGTATTTAATGTGCGATTCAGTTGAGGTGACTACACATTCCTACGTGAATACTGAAGTCCTGAGAAACAAAGCCTCAAGCAGCCGCACCTCAACGCTTACAATTCTTTTGAGCTAAGAAGACCCAGAGCCTCTCTTCACTCACATCCGACTTACCTCCATGTGTACACCTTCACCCCACGTGACCCCTGAGGAAGCAGCCAGTGCTTAGCCACTGCTTGCCGTGCCCTTCCGCTTATGCCTGAGACCATGTAAAGGTTCTTACCGAGCCTGGATGATGGAAAGAGCGCATCTGTGTTTGCTTGGAGTTTCACCGTCGATCCTGCGGGGAGGACTCAAAAGCTTGCAGACAACAGAGGCCCCATGACCTCCACCCCGTGACATTATAATCATCTAGCATCTAACCAAAACATTCGGAAAACTACATACGGGGTGAGGATCTGACTTGGTTGCCTGTGCAGTGAGGATGTGACTTGGCTTCTGTGCTGTGTGTGTTTTATGTCAACTCCATACTAGCTGGAGTCATTTGGGAAGAGGGAATGGAGACAAACGCCTCCATTGGATTAACCTGTGGGCAAGTGTGTGACGTGTTTTCTTAAGTAGTGAGTGATGGGGGAAGGGCACTGTTGATGGTCTCAAGCCTGAACAGGTGGTCCTGAGGCTATACAGAAAGCAGGCTGAGCTAGTCAATAAACAATGCTCCCCCATGGATTCTGTGTCTGTTCCTGCCTCCCTCCAGGTTCCTGCCCTGACTTCCTTCCCTGATGGGCTGTGATCCAGAAGTCTAAGGGAAATAAACCCTCCAGTTCCAAGTTGCTTTTTGGTATGTTGTTCTACCAGAGCAATGGGAACCCTAATTCGGACAGCTCCCAGAACTCGGAAGGCAGAGGCAGGAGGATCTCTGTACGGTTGGGGTAGGGAAAAAGGCAACTCCCAACTCTCAGGTGTTTGTGGCTTTGACCCACAATTGTTTCAGAATTTTCCATGGTCCCATGATAACCTTTCTGGTATTTTCGAGTCAGGAGGTCTCAGAGCTGCCTGGTGCAGGGCTGGTAGTCATTACCAAACTGCTGTCTCTCAAGGTTGGCCTAGGACAAGACCAGCGTCTGAATGAGAAAGGACCGGGTCCTTATCAGAATGTTCTTCAGTAACACATGGCACATCTTCAAGGCCCTCGTTAAAATGGACTATCAATCAGCTTTGATGAATTCAGGAACCAATGAATAAAGAATCAGCATTGGGTGCCTGTGAAACTCTCTTGACTAGCTTGTAAATCCAAACTTTGTTGGATACTAATATTGTGCAAAAATGTTTTATTACTAAAGCATGGGAAATGTTAAGAGTTTCTATATATGATGAGATATATGTGCGTGTTATATGTGGAAGTTTGAGTGAAAATGGCCCCCATAGACTCATATATTTGAAAGTCTATTTCTCAGTTGGTGGACCGGTTAGTTAGGATTAGGAGGTGTGCCCTTGTGTGAGGAGGCGTGTCCTTGTTTGAGGAGGCATGTCCTTGTGTGAGGAGGCATGTCCTTGTGTGAGGAGATGTGTCCTTGTGTGAGGAGATGTGTCCTTGTTTGAGGTGTGTCCTTGTTTGAGGAGGTGTGTCCTTGTTTGAGGAGGTGTGTCCTTGTGCGAGGAGGTGTGTCCTGCAGGTGGGCTTTGAGCCTTTATCAGGCTCACACTTGCACCTCAACCCCTGACTAATGGCTTGCCTGTAGATTAGGATGTAAATATTTAGCTACCACTCTAGTTAAATGCCTGCCTGCCACCATGCTTCTGCCATGCTGATCATGGACTAACTTACCTCTGAAAATGTAAGCAAGGTCCCAATTAAATGATTTCTTTTATAAGATACATTGGTCAAAGTGTTTCTTCACAGCAACAGAATAGTAACTAAGACTTCATATGTGTATCTCTGTGTGTGTGTGTGTGTGTGTGTGCTTCATAGAAAGGCCCTGCATGAAACTGCTCGCAATCCCAGGAATGTGACTTAGAGAACTAACTGAAAAACATGTCTCCAGCAGCCCTGCTTCTCTCTCAAATAAATCAATAAAACAAACAAACGGAAAAAAAAAACCCAAACATCTCAACAACAAATAGTATCACACCAAGATCCACTGTAAATGAGGTTTGGTTTGGTTTTGGATTTCAGAGACAGGGTCTCAACTGTAGTCTAGGCTACACTGGAACTTACTAGGTAGTCCAGGCTAGCCTTAAACTCACAGTGATTCTCCTGGCTCAGTCTTCCAAATTCTGGGATTGCAGAATGAGCCACTGTGCCCCATTTGTAGAGATGAGTTTTAAAGGTTAAAAAAAAATAAGGGGAAGTTAGGAAGGGTGATAATATCTGAAATGTAAATAAATAAAATCACCAATAAAAAATATGATGTTATTTAAAAGAGTAATCCATGAGCAGTGGGACCTCTGTACCTCGTTCTCTAGAGACCAACCCTCGACATTTGTGTAAGTTTCACACTGGACTTTTCAGCAGAGCCTGGTCTGAACCACGTCACCAGGCCTGCAGCCTCACAGCTGCAGTTACCACAGTGGGAATTCCCAAGGCATACTTTTAGCACAACACAACACACATAGGAACTGTTGAGGATTCTGCTGTGGTAAGGTGAAGGCTGAAGAAATGATTGTGTCCTCCTGTCCTCTGGCCTTGAGGAGTCCTAGAGGCCTTTCCTTACATGGAATCTCCCAGTCCCAAAGGCTAGAGCAAAGGAGAAGCCTCCTTGGACACTAGGGACAGGCCAGCTCCATAGGGGAGGTCCATCTACGCTGTGTCTGGTGGGCAGGCATGCCAGAGAGCACAGTAGTCTTTAGGAACCAGAGGAGAGAGACATTTTTATAAAGAAACTTTATTACCTAATTTCTGTATACAACAAATATCGAAAAAAGGCTTTTTCAATGAAGGTTTCTTGTCACTTTTCAAAAGTTTTAAACTACCAGAAGAAAAGTTATTAAAAAGCTTTCTAGGTCAAGAATCATACACAATCTTCAAAACATGGTACTAATTTTCATCGTTTCCCCCCGCCCCATCGAAAGCAAGACATTTTAAACAACAGGGAGAGGCTTCGTTCCAATTGTTACGTCATTTGCATTAAGATTTCAAATATATAAAAGAAGTGAAAAGTTTAAATACTCAGAAATACGCTTGATGTTGCTGCTTCCTTCCGATCCGTTCTGGGCACTCTTAGGGACATATTCCCTGCCTACCAGCCCATCTCTGTCTGCATGGCCCAACGGTGCAGCCAGAGCTGGGGTGCAGACAAGGAAGACCGTGCACCTCCTGTGTTAAGCGGCAGAATTCCCACAGATCACATACGCCTCACCCCCTCAGCTTACTGCGCTCCATATCCTGGGAAGGGAAATCTAGTCCTTGACAGCTGGCATTACTGCTCACTGACATTTAGTTCTTTAACATGAGACAGAAATATACTGAAATTTGATACCGCATAAGCCCAAAAAAAGCAATCTGGAATTAAACCGTGTGCACCCCTCTTTCTTTCTTTTTCCTTTTTTTATTTCAATGGATTTATATATGTAAAGTTGGTGCTGGTAGAAGCTGGCTTTTGTTAAAAAAAAAAACAGTAAAAGTTAAAAAGAAACAAGATTTTCGTTATTATGGTGTGTGTGTGTGTGTGTGTGTGTGTGTGTGTGTGTGTGTGTTTAGTGCTATAGTATTATAAAAATGAAGGAAGAATAACAACCCAGAGGAGTCTCTGCAGAGGGAGAATCTCCTTATTTATCGTCTTTGTCTACTCCAGTCCTCTGGCTTATATCCAAGGGACCCTGGAAAGGCCACCACACAGGTGGGAGTGGGCAAAAGGGGCTGTGTGCGTCTCTGGAGGACGGATGTCAAGCTGTGACAATGTCCTGTGAGATCCACATCTGTCCTTAGCCCCCCTACATGGGGTCCTTCACGGTGATGCGGAGACTTCTCTGCAGTCTGGAAGCCTCTCCCTAAACTCTCCCCGTGTTTCTAGAGGAGAATGAAGCCTGTGGTGTGCAGAGTAGCTCTGAGCTTGGGGGTAAACCTCTGGGGGCTGGGGGACCCCAATGCTTAGGTGACTTTCTTGTGTGTGCAGTTAAAAGCAGGGACGTCTCTAGATCGGGGTGATGGGAGACTCGGCAGGGTGTCAGGACCCTCAGGAGGTACCTGAGAAGGCCAGAAGCTGCTGGAATAGGGCGGCCTGGGCTTGCTCGCCCCAGTTTTATTGCTTCCCGCTGAGTCTGCATCTGTTCTCATCGCTGCTGAGGGGGAGTGGATGCCAGTCTTCATCGAAGATTTAGAAACCCAAGTGCCTTTTAAAGCCACATTTCGGGATTAGCGTTCAAAATCACAATGCTTCCCGGTGGGACAGCACCTTTAACTGCCATCGCCTTAGTTCAGCCCTGTGAAAACCTCGCGGCTGCCACACGGAGCTTCTGCAAGCAGAACTTGCCATATTGCTACAAGATAAAAGTCTGGCTTCTGGCTGACCGTTTCCATACCAACCAACAAAGTCCACCTCTGCAAAGTCGTCCATCGCAAACTTGTCTGCTCTGTGCAATTACAACCGGATCGGTGTGATTTTACAATACTGGTCTTATTAATTGTACAGCAATACAGTAATGTAGTCCTGAGAGTGTCGATATATTTTATAAAGATATGAGTCCTATTGTGTACAAGAAGATATAGGCACAACGGGGCTTAATGGCTTGTCCTGCGTACACACGGTGAAGTGTGGACCTTCGGCCTGACTATTCTGTCTTAATCCCCCACATCCTTGCACCGACCTCTCGATGCTCTGTGAGAGTCTGGTTTAGGTGCACCGCCTGTGAGATCCTGCACAGTGCGAGATTATTTAGTGCTCAAGACCTCATGCTTGGTCTTCTCAGATCTCTCTTTCCTACTGATGAAGTGTGTTGTCCCTACTATTTTATTTTGCCCTACTATTTTATTTTGCGCTGGGGAAATCTTCTAAAATGCTCGTGCAGATGGAGTTCAGAAGGAGGCACGCAGAGAAAGGCTTCCGCAGAGGCAATGGGCAAGCCTTTTTCTTTGTGAACTTTGGGGCCAAAAAATGGGGTCCCGGCGTCTTATCCTTGTCTCCCATTCTGCTGTTTTCAATGGAAAATAATATAAAATAAAGACCTGCCCAGAGGGGAATGTCTCTGCAGCAATCTTCTGCGAGCCCCTCCCACATCTGGCAACAATGTAACATAAGGAACGACTTCAGACCTTCACACCCTTCTAGTGAGAAAAAACAACCTTAGCTCAGACTTTCCACGCAGCCTCGCAGTCTAAGGCAGCGCAACGCTCTGTCGTCTTTACCGTAAAGCCCACAAGTCTAGATGCTGCTCTGTCTTTACCGTAAAGCCCACAGGTCTAGATGCTGCTCTGTCTTTACCGTAAAGCCCACAGATCTAGGTGCTCTGCCCTTCTCAGCTCTTCTCTCAGCCCCTGAGCACCAGCTCTCTGATTTCACTAAACAGCCCCCACCTCTTAATCAAGAGGGGGAAAGGTACTCGCAAGGACAAAACGTAAAGGAAGGTATGCGTTGGAAGAAAACGATTCTAAGGCTACTTAGGAGCTTCCGAAGAAGCTCCTTTTGCAAGACCTACACACAGCTCTGGACCTAGTCAACAGCAAGATACATGGATGGGCAGAACCACCATCTAGATTTAAAAAAGAGAGAGAGAAAACATTTTCAATAGCATAAACTGCCCTTATAGCTTCTGTAAAAATAGCTCTGTTAAGATAAACCATTTTTTGTTTTGGTTTTTTTTTTTTGGTTTTTCAATCAGCTGTGCATTAAGAACACTTTGTTTCCACCGCCACCCCTGACTCTACAGCTCAGCTCTGTCTGCTGCTGTTGCTGCTGCTGCTGCTGTTGCTGCTGCTGCTGCTGCTGCTGCTGGGCTGCCGCCTCCTCCCGCCGCACTGCTGTCCGCAGGGGTGAAAGACAAGGATGCTGAGTTGATGCAGTATCTTTTGCCGGTCGGACGGGGTCCATCGTCAAAAATGTGCCCGAGATGAGCACCACACTGTAAGAGAAAACGGATGCTTACGGCACACGTGCACAAAGTGGGCTTTGAGGGGGATGCACAGGAAGTAGTTGGAGTGTGTGACTGGCCTGGGGAGGAATTATGGCGAGCATCCTGGACCGTTTCTAATCTGCCTGTCAATAGCTGAAGAGACGGTTCCAGACAGACTTTGTACCACACACCGAGGATTTAAAAAACAAAACAAAACAAAACACTGGAATTGCGTGTATCAGAAATCATTTAGGAGCCACTGTATGTTTTGATCTGTGAACTTTTCTCATTCAGCTGGAAATTAACTGCAGTAATTTTATGAATTGAATTGACCCTTGACCTCCCCCTGGTAAGAAACAGGGCAGCATGAAATCTCCCCCTAGCCCCGCCCCCGCATGACTTTCTGGCTTTGGATGGGTAGGTTTCAGATACACCCAAGTTCCACTGTAAAAGATACTCTTTAACTGGCCACGACAGAGGTGATGGTTGTTTTCATGGGTGGTAAAACTTAATATCAGCCCTGGATGTTCTCGGAACCCAGTGAAGCAGGGGCAGGACTCTGGAGATTTATGTCACGGTCACTAAAGCTGCAAATCCAGCACATGTGAAGCCTCCAGCCCGCACCATGGCCTGTTTTCTAGCTTCCAATAGGTGGACTGTCACACTGGCTTTTCTTTTTACAAACCAAGTATGGCAGAGAAGGAAGAGGCAGTTCACATAAACCTAAGTTCTTGACTATTTGGAATACCGAGGCAGGTAGGATAGTTGGGTGTGGTCCATCTGATGGAGATGTGATGTGGACACAGCATCTCCACAATGGCCAGCTAGTGGATATGGGCCTGCAGCAGCTGTCTGAAGCTGTATATAGCTCCAGATGGTACCACACGCCTCCCTCTTCTTAGCATCTTAGCGGGGACAAGGTAGGTAGATGGAGACATCCGTGCATCCCCTCCAAAAGGCTTTGGAAACTCAGAACTCATCGTGCGGCAGAGAAGCCAATGGCTGGACTAAATAAATGATTTCCACCGATTTCCACATAACTGACAGTTATGGAGTACCTGTTACATGCCTGAAACAGTCCCCGACTCTGGGGATTCAGGTGCCAACCCCTGGCCTCTGAGTGCTTACCTGTCAGTGGGAGATGCTGACAATAAGAAAATCAGTGACTCGCCGGGCGTGGTGGCGCACGCCTGTAATCCCACACTTGGGAGGCAGAGGCAGGCAGATTTCTGAGTTCGAGGCCAGCCTGGTCTACAGAGTGAGTTCCAGGACAGCCAGGACCACACAGAGAAACCCTGTCTCCAAACAAACAAACAAACAAAAAAACCAAACAAACAAAAAAAAACCAAACAAACAAACAAACAAAAACAAAAAACAAAAAAAAAAAAAAAAGAAAGAAAAAAAGAAAAGAAAATCAGTGACTCATAAAGTGTGGTCAATAGAGATCAGCTGGGACAGGGAAAGGGAGAAGAGGAAGACAGGGATGGGAAGCGGGGAGGGGGAAGTATCAGGTGTAGAGGGGCCTCCATGGCGGCTTCAGAGACACATGTGAAGGAAGTGGTTGTTGAGTGGCAGGAGGAGGAGTGAGGATTAAGGTAAAAGCAGGACAGAAATGGCTTATAGGTGATTTGCTCATTCCTCCCACCGACAGAATGCACATAAACTGAGAAGGGTCTAAGAAGGGGGTGAGGTGAAAAGAGAAGATGCCAGATGCTCCTCGGAGTGGAAACACCGGGAGTCTCCCCGGTTCCCCTCTGCAGGTGCTAAGCTCCGTGCTAAAGGCTCTCTGGTTTCTAACAAACAGTACTGATAGCGGCTTCGGCTCCCCCACACTTCCGTGTTAAAGGTCCATCCTTGTCTTACTGCCAACATACCGTGTCAATTTATTAAAGAACTAAAAGTGAATCCAAAGTGGTTGGATCTATTGCCTGGAAAAAAATATGAAGCAGGACTAAACAACAAACAAACAAACAAACAAACAAACAAAAAAACCCTTGCATTATTTTGCCACAGTCTGTGCAGGTTTAGATAATCTCAGATTGCTTTTCCTTTCTACACCAATAGAGGCCAACAGGTGTCCGCAGCTATGATGTACCGTAAGACTCCATATGCGTTCACCCCGGGACACAGGGAAACAGCTATTACTGCTGCCAAAGCGTGTAAGGTGCAGGCTGACAGGACCTAGCCTTCTGTGACTGGAGCACAGTTACTGATCTCACGTGCAGCTTTGATCACTGGCATCCGAGGGAAGTTGCAGAGGGAAGCCCAGGTGGGGAGTGCGAGCATGCACATCGGTAGTTATTGAGAGAACAGAGCTTTCTGGGCAAAATAAACGAGATTGCTTCCATTCATTAATTGTTCCTTGAGTGTACGAACATACCTCCCTATTGAAAAAGTAGGGTAAGGACAGATTTAAAGCTCGCTAGCAGTTAGGTGGTCTTCCTAACTCCCCTACATTTTTCAATAGCTACCTGACAGTGATTCAGTCTGGTGATCTATGTTTACTTTCAATATGTCCTTTTATTTGCTAATTAGGGACTGGTCCTCTGATTAAACAGAAGGGAACATTTCACTTCAGAATGTACAGGCAAAAGGAATGGAGAAGACACAGTTAGGAGACAAGAGTCATCTGCAAGCCAACATGGCTTAGGATAGTGTTGTCCCAGGAAACGTTCATGAACCCCAAAAGACCATTAAGGAGCCGATTCCTATTTGATCGATCACATTAGGGTCTCTTTATTCAAGCTTGGGCTTGGACTGTCTCTGAGGCAGCAGCCCTAAGCTTAGCTTCAGGCAAGTGGGGGGAATCTAGCCTGGTACACATCTCATTGGGGGGCCATTATGGCCATTAACATATTGGCTGGTGCTAGGAGCCAAACCATAAACTTAACTTCTATGTTTATCCTGATTGGTGGTTGTTAAAAAATGAAGTGCCTGGGGCAGGTTTATAACTTGCGGGTGTGTGTGTATGTGGGGGGGGGGGGGATAGCCTGGAACCTGGTGCTAGGTACGGGCCTCTTAGTTAGCTTGAGTTCCACCTTAGGTCAGGTTCTCTAAGATGGAGTCTGAACCCAAAAGATCTGACTTCTTAATAGGGCACTGTTCTGAAAACGATAGAGGTGACCTCAGGGTGCCCATCACAAGAGGCTTTAAAAGCTCACAGCACACCAGGTCACAGGGGGTGGCATGGGTGTTCACTTTTGATGGGGTGTGTGGTGCTGCCACCACATCGGTGCCTGCTGTTTCTCCGGGAAAACTAATCACACAGCATACCATGTCAGCTTCCTCTTCCTCTCAGGTATCCTGGTCTGGGCTTGGGAGTACACAAGCCCAAAGGGAGCCCACATGGAGCCCATTCTCTCCTGCTTTTGCCCGGGCCAGCGGCTCAGATGATGGATGGAAGCTGTCAGTGAAACATTGTTTCCCTAGCCGCCCCGGCTCTGCCTCCCCGGCCCCAGCCAATTGGCAGTGTGCTGGGATCACTCAGCACACCTGGTAGTAACTGAAACAAACTGGTGGCCTGGAGAAGAAATCTCTGAAGCCTGCTGTTAGTGATTTCACCCAGGGATAGACTCTCGGGCGTGCACTCTCGCCGTTCCTTCGGGCGCTTATGCAGCTCTTTATTTCACAGAGAGACACTGCACCTGAGTAGTCTAGCTGTCATCCCACAGGTGCGGGTGAAAACAGGTTCAAAAGGAAACATTGATTCTCACTCTACAAGGTTCAGGGAGGGAAGCTGCGGGAACCCTGAGACAGGGCATCCTAGGGAAGAGACAAGAATCAAATTTAACCCTGACTACAATTCCCAGCCTGCCCCAGCACAGCACCATCCTGAGAAATGCAAAAGCGCACTCCCCACAGATGCACAGCTGCGCACTGAGGTTTTCCCCACTGGCCTTCAGGCCTTTCTCACAGGATGCTTGGGCTTTTCTTTCTCTTTCTCTCTTTCTCTCTTTCTTTCTTTCTTTCTTTCTTTCTTTCTTTCTTTTTTAATACTGTCAGCTTCTCTTAAGTGTTTGATCTGCAAAATGAAGGCCTTTCAAAGCTAGGCCTTTACACTTGGCCTCGAGAAGGGGATGGAAAAGAGTTTGCAGAAGAGAAGCGATTTACTTTGCCATTCCTACTGTTTTCCCCCATGCTTCCCGAGGACGCCGGTGCCCTGCTTCGTTGTGCTTGCCATATTACTCTTTTGTCAAGGAAATGGTTGTGAACTCACCAGGTTTGGGTTATGATTTTACAGAGAGTCCAAGTGACTCGAGGGCATCTTCAGTCGTTATCAGAGATTATAGGAGTTGTCGTCTACGGAAGATGACTAAAGGCTTAGAGGTTCACGAGAAATTGTGTTTGTGGATATTCGCCTTTCTGTGGATTTCGTTAATGAGATAAATCAATACTAGTCTAAAAACATATGTAAAGGGCATTATGATGGCCCTAGCAGTGACAAAGACAGCACAACCAGAGTGAACTTAGATTCCATGGGTCCCCTCAAGATTATTAAAGAAAGCTAGGAGATTTCTTAGTCTCCCGCTCACTCTAGAGGTGCAATTCTGATTTGAAAAAGAATCCCCAGCATTTCCAGGAGAGACTGTCTTTGCTGGACTACTGAGCACTCTAGCCTTTTTACCTCTTTGGCTGACTTTTAAGCTCCTGACAGAGTGCTGCTTACCAGCTGGCAAACTGGGAAGACGGGACAGAGAAGGACTCTCAGAGACTCTGAAGCCAGAAGAGAAGTTCAGTATTTTCCCTCAGCTGAGAGATAAAGCCTGTTGAAGGCAGAGTCAGTCGGGTAAGGCCACTGGAGGAGATAGAAACAAAACTTGGGAGAAACACATCCCTGCCCCTCTTCAGAACAGAGACAATATAAGCCTTCTCCACAGGGCCAAAGCACCGGATGCCTTCTGTGAGAATTATCCTGTTTTGGCATAATCTCTTTGATCTCCTCAGGACACCTTTGCAAAAAAAAACTTTCCTGAACTCTTGTTGATATGATCTCTGCCTGGAGGAGGGTGGGAAGATTATTCCAACCCTGAGTAACAGGAACTAGACACAAACTGATCAGAAATTGGGGACTCGGGGAAGGCCTCTCTTCTCAGCTTCCCAGTGCCTTTAGAATTTGTTTAGAGAATCTAGGATTAAGGACGGGTTGTGTGCGAAAGGAAAATAGGTGCTCAACAGACTTGAAAGCAGATTCTAAAAAGAGGGTGGCACCTCAGAGGCTGGTGAGATGGCCCATTGGGTAAAGCCATGCGCTGCCAAGCCACAGGAGGACGTGGCTTCAATCCCTGCAATTCACGCAGTGGAAGGAGAGAAATTACTTCTGCATGCTCTTCTCTGACCTCTACACACAGGTTGTGGTGTGTGTGCATTTGAGAAGGGGGGGCACCGTATGCAGAAGCACACACACACACACACACACACACACACACACAGAGAGAGAGAGAGAGAGAGAGAGAGAGAGAGAGAGAGAGAGAGAGATTAGCCTTAAGAGGTTTACTGGTCACCATGTATCTACACTACAGAACAGAGTCCCACCCTGCCTATAGTATCTTCTGTTAAACTTCTTAGATCATTGAGTAGATCATCTCAATTGATTCTGTGACATTTATAACATTATCATTCAATTTAATTAAAACTGAGTCACATTAAAGCAGATGCTGGGGGAATCCTGGAGTTTTTAAGCCTCTCTTCCAATTCGCCTCTTCATAGTGTCCCCCTTCTCCCACACACACCCCTGTCCAAACGTGAGTTCTGGGATCAGATTACCTAGATGCGAGTCTGAACTCTGCTGTTAGCACTAGACAACTTTATT
This sequence comes from Apodemus agrarius, assembly GCA_964023405.1. Lineage (NCBI taxonomy): Eukaryota > Metazoa > Chordata > Mammalia > Rodentia > Muridae > Apodemus > Apodemus agrarius. The sequence continues at coordinate 10,068,531 of OZ030026.1, read as the reverse complement.
CAAACTCAACTGCCTTTTCTGGGCTCAGTTTCCCCATCTGTAAAATGAAAATAAGCTTCTCATGGCCACTAACCCGGAGAGCACCAGAAAATGCTGCCCTACAGATGGTAACCAGGACAATGAAATTAGTCTTTGGGGATCAAACCCAGTGGTAAGAGTTCTACTATCATGATCAGACCCATTTCTCAGAGGAGAGCACACTGAAAACATGGTTAAATGAATAAAGAATTATGATTTTCAAGGGAGAAGGAGGTCTTTGTACATGGAAGATGCTATGCTTGCTAACCCGACATTTTAGTTGAAAACGGAAATTCTCAGAGCGCATCATCTGCATGTGTGAAATTGTCCAAGAACAAATTTGGTAATGAAAAGAAAACAACACACAAACTCATTGGGTGGTCAGGTTTAAACAAGCGCCTCTTGGCGATAAAAGCGGCACCATCTTCTCTAAGAATCTTGCACCTGCTGAAGATGAGAAACTGGACAAAGGCTGCAGCTGAGTCCTGAGGGAAGTCCCCAAGGTGGCCACTCTGCTCCTACAGTGGCCCAACTGTGCCTCCCTTTACTCGATTGTGCAAAAAAAAAAAAAAAAAAAAAAAAAAAACCAAACAAACAAAAAAAAAAAACCAAAACAAAACAAAACAAAAAAAACAAAACAAACCAAAAAACAAACAAAACAAAACAAAACAACAACAACAAAAAAAACCCATCTTCTAACAACACAGTCTTGGGGACCAAAGTAAATGTCTGTAACACAGAACTCCCGAGTCTGTCCTTCACGTGTTTGGGTCAGATAGGAACTTGCTTTGTATATGCTTGTGTGAAATGTATATGCTTGGCCCAGCAAGTAGCACTATTAGAGGGTGTGGCCTTGTTAGAGTGGGTGTGTCACTGTGGGTGTGGGCTATAAGACCCTCATCCTAGCTGCCTAGAAGCCAGTTTTCCCCTAGCAGCCTTCAGATGAAGATGTAGAACTCTCAGCTCCTCCTGCACCATGTCTGCCTGGATGTTGCCATGGTCCCACCTTGATAATGGACTGAACCTCTGAACCTGTAAGCCAGCCCCAATGAAATGTTGTCCTTCTAAGAGTTGCCTTGGTCATGGTGTCTGTTCACGGCAGTAAAGCCCTAACTAAGAACTAAACTCTGCTGTAGCGTATGCCATGACTCCTTCTCTGTGCAGGAGTTTCAGCTGCGTCTCTTCATGAGCCAGCAGTGAGTTAGAATCTCTCGACACATTAACTACTCTCAAGTCTCCCTCAAAATACCCCTCCTCCCAAGATTTCATGTATACAGGCAGCAGCATCAGTTTGGTTACAGAAGAATGGGACAGGACTAATTAGAGCATCCTTGGAAATAAGCACAAAGATATACACCGGCAGAAACACAGAGAGACTCGTCTTAGCTTCTGCTCCTCTTTGACTAACTTCTGACCGATTCCCTCCAACCTGTACCCAGGGAAAGCCATTTCTGAGGTTATCTTTGCAGACTGCGTGTGGGTGGGTTATAGTCATTAAAGACATTACAAATAAGGACTGGATAATAGAACTTTGGGGGAGACATCAGTACATCAGGTTACACAAGGCTATGTAATGAAATCTTCATTCACTGTCCCCCAACCCCAATGCTTCATTCACCAATACAGTGAGAAGGCAAGACTGTTTCCATGACAGACTTCAAATTGGCAGTAAGGAGTCTGAGTCAATTATTAATTAAAAAAAAAAATCCCAGGCTCCAGCCTTCACGCCCTGATAATGGCTCTGGATAGAGTACAAGTAAAATAAAGATAGAGTAAGATAAAGCTCATTTACCCCTTTATTCCCCTGAGGGGTTTTAAATCAGGCCTTTGAACTCACTTGGTTGTCTCTCTATCTTGGTATGGGGAGACCCCAGCATGCTGGACTTCTGCAGAATAAAACACTTGATGTGTTTACATACTATTTGAGTCTGGGGCGTTATTGTTCGACCAATCATGGACCCTTATGAGAGTAAATCAAATGAAAAAATTCTCCCTATCAATGATCCTTTAGTATTGTTGAAGTCCACGACTGATATTGTATTAGTGTTGCTAAAAGTCTGAAGATGACGGTACCATTCAGCCATTAAAAAAAAACAAAAAACAAAAAACAAAAAACAAAAAACAAAAAACAACAACAACAACAACAACAAAAAACCCTGCTGTTCCTGTCTGTCCCTCTTGTGAACAGCCCCTTGGCCTTAGTTACTACACAGAGAGCCAGCCAGCAGCTGGGGGATGCAGGAGGAGTCAACTTACCTGAGAACAGCTCGTCTCCACCCTGTGCATCCCGTAGGAAAAATCATCTGTGAGCTCGATGGCCTCAGAACTGATCACATCGTGGAAGGAAGGCCAGCCTGGGGCGGGACGGGCACATGAGCCAAAAGAGAAGAGACAAAAGCTTGTGTTAGGACGTGATACTCAAGAACAGTGCAGTTAGGGCGGTGGTGGCGCAGGCCTGTAATCCCAGCACTTGGGAGGCAGAGGCAGGCGGATTTCTGAGTTCGAGGCCAGCCTGGTCTACAGAATGAGTTCCAGGACAGCCAGGGCTACACAGAGAAACCCTGTCTCAAAAAAACAAACAAACAAAACAAAACAAAACAAAACAAAACAAAACAAAAAAAAAAAAAAAAAAAAAAAAAAAAAACCAAGAACGGTGCAGTTAATGAAGCCAAGGTGCAGTTAATGAAGCCAAGCCTTAGCTCGTGAGCAGGACTTCTTCAAGCTGGGAGAAAAGGGTCAAAAGCTGGAAGAGAGGAGAGGAAGATCACAGAGAGGTTTAACCCTTTCCTCATGTGGGATGGACGCAGAGGCGAGCTATTGCGTTTCCTGCGGTGGTCTTGAGTCATTAGTTTCCGAGAGCGTCAAAGTTTAGAACGCTCTGTGACCACTTTCTCTTGTCTTCAGAGTCACTAGGCTTGACTTAGAAGCACTACTGACCCTCCGTTGTGACAGTTTCCGCAACAACCAGTTGGTTTGGATGTTAAGATTTCAACTATCCCGTACTTCTTTCGAAAATCATGTCTTTTAGATTCTAAGTTTCATATGGTTAAAATAAAAGGGTGACGAGCCTATCCACTAATTTCCTTTCTAGTCTAATGTGTGTCTGGTACACAGCATGAATCTTTTTTTGTTTTGTTTTGTTTTTTGTTTTTTTGTTTTTTTTTTTTTTGTTTTGTTTTGTTTTTTTTGAGACAGGGTTTCTCTGTGTAGCCCTGGCTGTCCTGGAACTCACTCTGTAGACCAGGCTGGCCTCGAACTCAGAAATCTGCCTGCCTCTGCCTCCCAAGTGCTGGGATTACAGGCGTGCGCCACCACGCCCGGCCACAGCATGAATCTTATAGGTGAAAGTCTTGCTCATTTCCTGGGAAAAGTTCAGCGTTATTTTTCAAAGAGTGTCTTCCCCTCCCATTTTCATGAATTCTAGTCTTTAAAACACACACACACACACACACACACCACACACACACACACACACATTCTCAGAAACTCTGGGTGAATAGAGTGCACAGTTTAGTTTGTCTATTTTTGTTTTTGTAACATTTCTTCCAAAGACAAAGCAACTCAGTTCATCCTCACGTGATAAGGAAACTCAGTTAAATCCGAATATGTCGTTTCAAACAGTCTGGTTGGCCATAAAGATAGGCATTTTCTCAACCTGAACTAAGTGTTCAAAGAAATTTCCAGAAGACCATATTTAAGAACAGAACATCTGGGGGGGTGGGGATAGAATGGCGTGGAGGTTCTCAAAGAAACAGTGGCCGACTAGTCTATTTGTGGAAGAAAGGCAGCTGTGAAAAATAAATTAATAAATAAGTAAGTCAAATGCTCAGTATGCCATTCAAACCTTAATCAGTGGAGAGGGGCAAGAGAAACAATTCCCCGTGACGGGTGGCATTTGGAAAGAGGACGGTGTCCACCACAGGCATTGGTGACGTTGACAAAGGGGGCTGCCAGTTGGGAAGTCGGTTGCAACAGAAAGTGAGTCTACTGGAAAGGTGAGGCCTTCGCGACAATCAGGCTGAGAGGGACCGCTGCCCCGGGGATAAATCGTCCTATGACAGGGAGCCCGCAGCGATGACAGCCCTTTGAAAGCGGAATTCCCCCCTCATGTGTAAGTATTTAAAGGAGGAACTCTTCAGTACTGTAAAAATCCTCAAAGGAACCCCTGCCCCCACCGCTAATAACGAGGGAGGGAAGCAGGCGCGCTCTTCAAAGGGCGAGAGGCGAAGGCTGAAGCAATCTGCGTCTTGTTGAGAAAATTATCTTGAGCTGGGTGGGGGGGAGGGACGGCGGGAAGGGAAGTGTGTTTATGTCAGTTTTGACATTAAAGAAAGATCATCTATCCTCCTTTCTCTGGGCTTTTCCTTCTGGTCTCCTCAACCAACGAAACATCATTTGTTTTGGATGCGTTCCATGCACTTTTTAAAAAGGAAAGTCATGTGAAAACCTGTATAAACAGTGGGCTCCCTCCGCACCCCCCCCACAGACGCCCCTTTGTTTCTATTTGATGAGGTTGGATTCCGGCCTGTTATCATTTCATTTCAAAGAGAGTAAACTGCACTCTTTTTTTTTCTTCTTCTTTTTTTAGATCTCAGCCTACTAGTATCGAGATTTGTCTTGTTTTTAATAAATATAGTCTCCCTTGGAGGAATTCTCATCTACAGAGAGCAAATAAACCCAGCGGACCCAAGGGAACGGACAACTCGGAGGGAACGCGGTGGTCCTGCCTTGATCCCGTTGGCCAGTCGGGCCAGATTATCTGCAGTTGTATCTTAACACTTCTCATACAGTAGGGAGCACGTTCAGGACAGGCTCACTGGCATCTCTGGCCCAAAGCAAAGGATCCAAATTATTACCACTAAGATGTCCCTTGGTGCTTGCTATACATACACTGCAATAGGTTGTTCTAAAACTAATGATCCCACCCTTATCCACAGTGCAGTTTAACAGTGGCCAGGTGCTCCTCAAATAGTGTGGACAAAGTTTGGAATATTCACTTTAGTTTCCTGTGGAAATCCTTTTCATCTCCCCGGTCCTGTCTCTCTTTCCTTTCAAAAAATTTTTTTAAAAAATTATTTTAGGCCGGGCGGTGGTGGCGCACGCCTTTAATCCCAGCATTTGGGAGGCAGAGGCAGGCGGATTTCTGAGTTCGAGGCTAGCCTGGTCTACAGAGTGAGTTCCAGGACAGCCAGGGCTACACAGAGAAACCCTGTCTCGAAAAACCAAAAAAAAAAAAAAAAAAAAAAAAAAAAAATTATTTTAAATTAGCAATAGGTTATAAATAAGCCAAAAGCTGAGCCCATCTGCACGGTGTCTACGAAGTGGGACCCTCCTCCTCCGTTATCAACAAGGATGACAGTGTCTGCCTCCCTATACTCTTCCCCTACTCCTGAGTCAGAGTTGGAAACCCCAGGAAGGCGGCTACATGATCAGTCAGTAGACAACGACAGAAACTTAGACGGTAAGCTACTGGATTGAAAGGGAATTCCAAAAAAAAAAAAAAAATCTCATCTGAATGTAGACTTAAGTTTGCACATAGATCTGGGCACGGCTTTGGATGAAGATCTGTCTGTGTAAGGTACACCAGGTCTCTCAGCTCTCTAATTCTAAATATTTGGAGTTTTGTTAAGTTTGGGGTTTTCTGCAGCCTGAACCCTTTCACCTCCCTGGCCAGCGTTTGCCAGCTTCAGCTATATCAAGACAAATAACACCCTCAGGAAGGCCTCCTGCCGACGATTGCTTGAGGCTTAGATCCCTAATCCTTGACATTTCCAATGTAACTTTTAGCTCATTTTTTAAAAAAGGATGACTCTCAACTCTCCTTCAAAGACCCCATTTGGTTACAATCTAGTCTTCCATAAGTTTTAGTAATCAACCCAATAGATCCTTGTAGCAGAAACATCACAGGATGCAGATGGCTCATTGGGAAAAGTTTCCTTTCAATCCCCTACCTACCTACAGGCAACCATGATTTATAGTTTTCCTGTTTCATTCTTTTTTGAAAGTGTTTATTCCAGTTATCTCCTGATTGGCTCACTTTAAACCTGGGCTGTTCGATTCAGCAGTTGTGAACTACTAGTCGTTTGGAGAGAGCCACCTTCAGAGTCCTCGACACTCAGACTTTACAGGCGACTGCTGTTCTGTGGGCAGCACAGACATATGCAGCATCCTCCCACGGTTCCCACAATGCAGAAGACTGTAGCCACTAGAGAAGATACATGGGACATTCTCGCCATGATTTCCATGGTACAGAAGGCTCCAACCACTAGACCACGCTATTTTAGAGGTTTTAAATCTATTCCTTTGACCAAAGCTGGAGATTCTATCTTCCATCTTCACTAACCCAACCATTTCCAAGTTTTTATGCTTATGTTACTTTTCTTTTAAAAACCTCACTTGGAGATGCCAGCCTCTGGAACCAGAATATGACTTCAATAACGTCAGCAGTTTGTCCTGTGCACCACTAAATTTCCAACCACCCAGCACGGTGCCTGCTGACACAAACCGTACTGAAGGAAGGAAAGAAGGCAGGTAGGGATGGCTTGTACTTCAGGATGACTCTGTTGGATTTTCCGCTCTGTCTACAGCTGCTCCTCCGCTTATTCTGATGACTGATCATATAGTTCAACCTTCTGTGCTTTCATCACACAGACTTTAAAGGTTGAAAATGAATGAATAGTACTTGTTTACTCTATATACCAGAGTGTTAGGATTAAATTTTCTCCTCCCATTATGTGTGTGTGTGTGTGTGTGTGTGTGTGTGTGAAACACACACACACACACACACACACACACATATATCACATATATACATATATATCTATTTCATCATTGTTAAGAAGTATGTTTTGTGTCCCCTGGGGATGATATAAAGGGTTTGGGTTTTGTTTGTTTGTTTGTTTTTTAACCATTCAACATTTTTATTTTTAAAATTTTAATTAAAACATTTCAAGGATAAAAATATAGAGGATAGTAGATGCCTCTGATGTAATATTTTATCTCCTCAGATTTACCAGATAAGCTCCGTTTACATTTTTCTGCTTCAGATAGCTCCTCCTCTTTGTACTGTAATGATTCCAGCCAGGTCTGACACCGGCTCTCTGCCTCTCCGGTTTTGGATGGCGTGAAGACAGTTGTTCTACAGATCCCTCCCACATTCCTTCCTCCATGAAGGTCTGGATCCCCAGACAACACGCACCACCTTAATCACTGAACGGCTATAGAAGTGACGTCACATCATGGCTGTCTTTCGATGGCTCATTCTTCTTGATATTCCTGGCCTTTGGTGTTCCTAACAGTATCATCCAAGTTCATAAGCACTTAAGAATGGAGGCTGGATAAATCGTCCCACCTGCCCGCCATAGGTGCTTCTGTTAATAGGCTTAGTGTGGGTTTAGTCCTTCAGTGGCTCTTATCTCTGAATAGAAAGGCTGCTGACAGACAAGGGTTTATTCTGAGATTTCTTAAATACCTACAAGGGAAATAGTTGATACCACAGGACCGGAACCTCAGTAGCAGCCCCAGTTCACTGACAGCCAGCTTAGTAATATCTTAAGAACAGTATTCCAGGACAATTTTCATGTAGAGAATTGATGATCTGTCCTTTCAGAATATGAAAGTGAAGAAGACATAAACCCGGTCTACCATGCCTTTAGGCTGCCCCCCCCCCCGCCCTGCCCCATCAGTTTGCTCTTGCCAATCCTGAGCTCTGAGCCGCTTTGTTATTCTGGACGTCAACTGTTGCACACAGTCTGGGATGTAGTGTTTTAAAAGCAGGAATATCCATTATATACATTTCCATTCTTAGAGCAATTACTTAGACTTCCCTGTGTGCCCAACTCCAGGACTCTGCAATGGCCCACTACCCTCCTTCCTTACTTCCTTTTTGACACTGATTTTAGGAGTCTTTTGCAGAGGGAAAGAAATAACCATTCATCTTATTCTACATATCTTGTGCAACAAAATAAAATTGCAGATTTCAGCCACAATGTAATATTTTCTGTTAAGAAGTAGCAGATTTAAGCATTTTTGCTACTAACAGGAAGGATGTTTTTAGCTTATTGATAAAGATACACAAGTCAGTCCCGAGCTTGTAGCTTAATGGAAGAGTGTTGGCCCGGTGTGTGTGACGGGGCTCTGGGTTAGATTCTCAGCTCTGTGGCTTAATGGACTGTGGCCTAAGGACTTAAGCACTCTGAAGGCATCTGTGTTGTCAGCTCAGTTCGAATCAGCAGTTTCAAATCACAATTTAGAATCCATGAGAATCAGACTGATTCTATGAAAGACATTTCTCACGCAACTTTACAAGTTTATGTTTCTAGCATTGTTTAAGAACTTGTGGTACTCTGTCTTGACATTGCAACTATAAGAACAAGAAGCTCCCACTCCCACATGAGGACCACAGGATTTCATCTCTGCAAACAAGACTTCTCTCTCGAGAAGCAAAAGACAAAGGATCAACAGTAACCACTAGAAGAACAGAGCTATGGCTTTGGGCAAACATTCCTACAGAGTGTATCTAGCTTTGTTAAGTGGTACCTGGAAAAAATTACAAGGTAGCTAGAATATACCTTTAAAAATATTTGATTTTATTTTTGTAGGGATATGTGCCAGAAGAGGGTATCAGATCCAGACCCCCCGGAGCTGGTGTTACAGACAGTTGTGAGCTGTCAGTGTGGGTGCTGAGAACCGAACCCAGGTCCTCGGCAAGCACGGCAAGTGCCCGTAACTGCTGAGCCATCTTTTGAACCACAGTCTGACTGCCTTTGAAGCTTTGTGTTCTTGGGGTTGGAGGATGTGAAAATGCTGGGTCTGCTTATGGGCTTTATACACTACTAAAAAGATCATGTTTGTCTTTTTTTAAAAGATGGTTCTAGAAACAGATTTCAAAGCCAAAACAAAACAAAAAAACAAAAACAAACCACAGAGAGATTGTGAAGTTAGGAGTGCTGGAAGGCTCTACACTGAAACAGAATCCATGATGATCGAAAATCAGTGGTTCTCAGCCTGACCAGTGCTGCGACCTTTTAATACAGCTCCTCGTGATATGGTGACCTCAGCCATGAAATTATTTCTGTTGGTATGTCAAAACTGTAAAGATTGCTACTGGTATGAATCACAATGTAAATATTTTTGGCATTAGAGGGCCATCCAAGGGGTCCTGACGCACAGGTTGAGAAACCACTGTTCTAAATGAATTCGTTGATTCTGGGGACTGTGATGAAGGAGCAAAACCAGGTTGTAGTCTGGGCTGGATCACAGCCGGAACACACTTTCTGTGCAAAGAATCAATAGGTTTCTTAAGGAACTACCTAGAAGGCAGAGTGATCTGTGGACTTGGCCACAGATACCAATTTGAAAGTCATAGGAACATAAAAGCAGCTACAGGTGAGGACGGAAAGGGCTGCAAACACGGAGAGGCGGGCCAGACAGGTGCTTAAATGTAGCGTAAGAGTGAGTTAGCCGAAGAAATAAAGAGTGCGTCAAGAATTAGAAAGATACTAGCTCAGGATTCAAATAGGAAACGGCTAAGGTCAAAGGCCCAGGGCAGCCACAGTATCTATAGGAAGTCAGAGGACACGGAAGGCTGAGTGACAGGAAGGGAGAGGTAACAAACCATCTTGCTTCCGGCAGAGGGCAGCTGGAAGGAAGAGGCGTCAGGTGACCAGAGGGCACGTGATCGCTTGTTATCTGGATTCTGGCTCCTCCCACTCATCCCAGTAGCAGTGTTACTTTTCCTAAAGTTTCTAAATAATAATGAATGTGAGATATGAAAATATTAGAAGTGCTAATAAAAAAAAAGCACTATTCAAATGCTCCCAAAGAGTCTAAGCAGAAGTGATATTTTGTATTTTATTTTGTGTTTTGTGTCATTCCTAGTATACTGTGGTCCACCAAACAAATCGTGATGGACCAAATATTGTAAAGGACCACTGAAATGTGATTTGCTTTTGATGCAGAGTAGACAAAAATAAATATGGCTCAAAAAACGACTCCAGAGAGGTAATTGCAGGATGTGTCAACAATGAACATGTTCAGAGAACCCAGGACTTTTATTTCAAACTATGTCTCATGGTTAGTAATTACTTATTAATATGAATAATTTAAAATTAATGGTGCTCTAAGCACCAAAAGACCATGGCTGCTTTGTTTACTAATATATTTTTTTAATACCTAACCTACAGAGATATTTCTTGACTGAATCAAACAATAAAGAAACTATTTTCTGCTAACAGCAAAATTAAACTTAGTGAGAAGCAATAAATCCCTACTTACGGTAGTAAAAATTACAGAGAAAGAAAGTATAATGGTGTTTCCCAGGATCCGAGGGGAATAGGAAGGAACTATTATTTGATGGTTTGGAGTTTCCACTTTATAAGGTGAAAGGTTAGGGAACTGGGTGGTGGTTTCACAGCACCATTAATTTATTTCATGCCCTGAGCTACACACCAAACAATGCTACTATGGTAAATTCTATTATATTTTACCATAATGAAAAATGTGTGTGTGTGTGTGTGTGTGTGTGTGTGTGTGTGCGCGCGTGCGCGCGCGCGCGCATATGTGGGTGCTGGCGTTGACCAGAAGCCAATTTTGGGTGTTGTTTCTCGGGTGCCATCCACCTTATTTTGTGAGACAGGGACTGACTTCAGGATTACTGGCCATCAGAACCAAGGGAACTGCCCGTTCCCACGTCCCCAGCGCCTCAGTGGCAAGTGTGAACCTTCTTTATGTGTATGGTGCCGTCTGAGTGCACCGAGGAAAGTCCTTATTGGAACTGAGCTGGTGTCTGAGCCAGGACTGGGTTTCCCAAACTCCCAACTGGAGGAGGTAGATATTATTCTTTTAAGCAAGAAATAGAAGAAGAAAAGGAAGAGGAGGAAGGAGAGGAAGATACAGAAGGGAGGGGAGGGGAAGAAAGGGAAGAGGAACATTTGAATGCATCTGTTACTGAACCAACTGAAGAAACAGGAGAAAATAGGCAAATAAATTCTATTTTCTTAGGCAACTTTAAGAAATGACAATTAAACATGAACTATTTTTTTTCTATCAAGAAGGACGCATTTTTTCCCAAATGTGTTCATTAATAAAGTTAGATGTAAAATAATGTACCCTTATCCCCTCTGTAATCACTGCAAACATTTGAGTCTCTTTAAAGGACACCAGAACCACAGGCTGTCGAGAACACTGAGGTGTCCTCTGGGCCGTGTAAACATCTGGTATCTATTCTCTGTAGAGACTAATAATGGAGCTGTACTGCACCAGGTTTCACACTAATTCCTTTGAGCCCTGTACCGCATTTTTAAATGGTTCCACACACACATGATCTTTAATTGGTGTGGATTTCATCCACAGTCTCAAGCTTTCTCTAACTCCTAAGCAAGAACTGACAGGGGCCAGCTTCCTTGTTTTTCCTAATGGAGGCAGCTATTAATAATATTGTTTTTCCAAGTTCAATAAAATTACTGAGCTTAAACAAAACATTTCGACAAAAGGGGCTGGAGACAGAGCCTATTTTCCCTAGCCGACCACCGCCTCTCGTTTCTTTAAACCACACTCAGTGATTTAAAAAGATGCATCTCACATCGGCGTGAAGACTCTTGGCATCCAGGGACCTGAGGAATACCAAATACCACAGCCAGACTTCAGCCATAATTTCTAAGTGCCATTAAAAAAATGTCTCTCAAACTGGGTTTAAATTTAGTTCTGACCCAGTAACCTTGAACCCCAAAACATTCGCCGTTAGAGGATTATTTTATTTTGCTTCCAAAAGCTCTTCAGGCCTGTGAGGCGTCCATTAGGAAGGTCCACGAGGACTTTGCAGTTTGTTTAGAATTTATTGGCTACAGCAGACAGGAAGGTGGTGATGTGGGCTGCTTGCTGAGTGAAGATTATTTACTGTGCTTAACTGACAAATACCACAGGAGATAAAACAGGGAAAGCCAAAGAGACGCAGATCCCGTTCCTCGCAGTATGCACTTTACAATGAAGGGGGACGATGCCCCCACCAGGTGTGGTCCTGGCTCACACCGCACACTCGAGAGCATCACTGGACAGTGCCAAACTGGACCATATACACTTCAGGGTGGTACCCACCAACACTTTCACAGCAATTCCTTGTCTAAATGCACGGACCTCGCAGAATTGTTAAAACTGTATTTTTTTTTTCTCTCTAAAAGGCAGCTTGAATATCAAAATTCTTTGACTCATCTCAAATTTCCCCTGATGTTTTTTGCCTTAACGGGTCTCTCCAAACATGCAGCTAGCTGGCTTTTGATCTTTATTCTATTACAGAAGCGTAAATACTACAACTTAAAAAAAATAAAATAAAATCTTGCCGTATGATCCTTTATAGTCAGCACTGACTCTTCATGTGTACTTACTATTACTTACATGTCTGATGACCCATCTTGAAAAAAAAAATTGAAACAGAACAGATTGCCCAGAAAAGCTATTAAAATATAAATTTAGAAAAAATTAATTTTCTCAAGAGTTTTTTTTTTTTTGCATGACAAAGTGTATTTTGTCTTTGTAGCAGACACATGGCAAAATTGAAGCAACCTGTCAAAGCACTAAGCATTTCCTAATATATAAAAAAAAAAAAAAGTTATAGTTTACATCAAAAAAGCAGGAAGCGGGCTAGGAAGGGGGCTCACTGGTTAAAGGTCCTGCCACACAAGCAAGAGAGCCTGAGGTTGGATTCCTCCACTCGTGTAAAACGCCCGGTGTGTGGCAGCGCATGCCTGCAGTCCCGGTGTCAGGGACACGGAGGACAGGGCCTCCGTGAGCATGGACAGGCCACTAGTCTACTCAGAGACCCGGGCTCAGAGAGAGAAAGTTGAAAGTGACGGAGGAAGAGACCCAACACTAACCTCATGCTACTACCTGTATGTTCACACAAGCGCGCGCGCGTGCGCGCGCGCACACACACACACACACACACACACACACACCACACAAACCACACACATAAGCACATACACACACACCACACACACATACACACATACCACACACACAAGCACATACACACATACCATACACACATACACACATACCACACACACAAGCACACATACACACACACACACAAGCACATATACACACACCACACCACACACACATACAGGCATACACACATACACCACACACACATACACACACATACACACATACACACACACCACACACAAGCACACACACACACTACACACACATACACACACATATACACACATTTACATAATACATACATATATTTACACACACACACACACACACACACACACACCAGATCAGTAAAGAATTGCATATTAGCGAATTATTTCTCTTCAGAGAAATATTAAATTTTTCAGAGTTTCTTTATGAAACTATGTCTTAATGGGACATAGGTTTCTTCCTCCCTAACCCTTTGTGTGTGTGTGTGTGTGTGTGTGTGTGTGTGTGTGTGTGTGTTTGTGTATGTGTCAGGCTTGGTAGGAGTCTCTTATTCCACTGAGCCATTTATTGGCCCTTAGACACACTCTTAAGCTACAACAATTCAAAGGCTTCACAGACATGATAACAATGAGCAGAACAGAAACACAGAAAGAGTCACACATATACATGGAATATTTTAAAGATATCAGAATCATATTACTTACTGACAGGACATATTAACAATGGTGAACACCTTAATATAACATTTTTTTTTTTTTTTTTTTTTTTTAGAAAATTCACTTCTCATGCATTTATATTCCTGTATCACTAAAGGACAATACATTGTATCATGGACTACTAGCTTGGTAGCATTTTATAAGAACATAAAAGGTCTCTGATGGGGCTGGAGAGGTGACTCAGTAGTTAAGAGCACTGGCTACGCTTCCAGAGGTCCTGAGTTCAAATCCCAGCAACCACATGGTACCTCACAACCATCTGCAATGGGATGTGATGCCCTCTTCTGGTGTGTCTGAAAACAGCAGCAATGTACTTATATAAATAAAATAAATAAATCTTAAAAAAAAAAAAAAAAAAGAGCCGGGCGGTGGTGGCGCATGCCTGTAATCCCAGCACTTGGGAGGCAGAGGCAGGCAGATTTCTGAGTTCGAAGCCAGCCTGGTCTACAGAGTGAGTTCCAGGACAGCCAGGGCTACACAGAGAAACCCTGTCTTGAAAACAAAACAAAATGTCTCTGATTTTCTCCTAGTTATCAGAATTTTCTGAAAGCTTTGGTCAGCATTCAATAGCATCACAGACCCTGGAGATTTAAAAAAAAAAATTAAAGTCTCAGCCATATACTATAAGGTTGACAAAAATCATGGTGTTAAACACTATATAAAAAATGAACTTTAATTATATTTCCCACACTGACAAACTTCCTTAGGAAAAGTTTTACCAAACTTTTACTTTATACGTATAAGTTTTTAAAAAATAATCTTTGACAAGGGTGAACCAGGAGCAGAGAGACTAGCTCTTAGATTTTTTGTTTGTTTGTTTTTGTTTTTTTTCTATAGTCTTTGTTTACATTCCAAATGATTTCCCCTTTCCCGGATCCCCCCTCCCCTAGGTTTTTGTTTTGATTCATTTTTTTTATTTACCATGTTCCTTTCACATAACTTTATACCTTCTAATTAATCTCAGCTCTTCACTCGGCTCCTGGAAGGGCCCTTGGCTCCTGGCCTCTGAGACTATGCAATTTTGTTACTTTTTAAATGGCTGGTTAATATGCCCCTGATACTTTTAAAAAAATCATGCACACATTTATTAACCATATATAAATGCATAAACGTGACTACAGCAGACACATCTTATGTACAATCGCTTTCCTGTTTTGTTTTGTTCTTTCTTTCTTGGATATTTAACACTCCCATAGGAAATCTATGTTAACAACCTAATAAGAGTTGTATTGCATATTTGTCCTCTCTAACGGCCACATAAAATCTTAAATATCTACACACAAACACGAACGCTCTGTCAACCCCTTAACATTCCCCCGTGCAACTGTCTCCCAAGCCACAGTGGTGACTTCGGATCTAATTCTTCCCTCTTCGTGTAACAAACTGCAATAGACACGGAACCATTTGGGATGAGGGGAGGGAGGAGGGAGAGTGAGAGGGGAGGAGGGAGGAGGGAAAGTGAGGAGGAGGAAGCCAAGAGAAAGTAAGGAGGATATGAATACAGTTACATTGTAGTATACACAGGTATATAATACACCATGATATACATTGTATAACATCTTACACAGCGGCTGGAGACATGCTCCGTGGTTGGGCACGCTTGCTGCTCGGTCAGATAGTTTGAGTTTGTTTCTCAGCACCTACACAGGCACCTTGACCATGCATGCATGTGCACACATACAAACACACTACACATACAAACACACGCACATACAAATAATAAAAGTTTTAAATGTTACACTGCAACCTGTCATTCTATATAGTTAATAATTTACATAATTATTTTATATAACTAATAAATTTACATCGTAATTTATATGATCGATAAATACACTATAAGAAAGAAATGAATGAAAACAGGGTGAACGCCCAGCCTACGCTAACATCCTGGTATCATGACTCCGCACGTAGAAGGCCTTCCCTGTTTATAAAAGTTCTCTATTCTCTCAGCAGTGACGGGCAGGGCCCCTTCGCTCTCCTCTGCTCTGCTGGGAATCGAACTCAAGGCCCTATCCACAGCCCCTTTGCCAGATTTTAGTCTGGGAGCACGCCACAAAGTTCATGTCGTTTACGGTTTTATTATTTTTTAACATACGTATTTCTCCTGGAACATTGTTATTCTCTTCTGCTTACACTGAACAATACTTTGTAGGCCCCATGTCTGTTCATTTATTTCTCCCACAACAGTGCGTAGAGATGTTTTAGAGCAGCTACTGATATTACAAGCCCACGCTCTGACTACTGGCATTATGATGAGCCTGTGTTCTGTCTACACCAGTGGTTGTCAGCCTGTGGGCCGTGACCTCTTTAGAGGGGTCAAATGATCTTTTCATAGGGGTCACCTAAGACCTGGGGAAAGCACACATATTTACATTACTATTTATAGCAGTAGCAAAATTACAGTCATGAAGTAGCAACAATAACTTTGTGGATGGGGGGTCACCACCACAGAGGAACTTTTTGAAAGGTCGCAGCATGGGGAAGGTTGGGGACCACTGGTCTATACTATATGGTTACAGAAACTAACCTTGCTGCACTGGTCGATGGGAAGATGGGGACATGATCTAATTGAACTTCACATCAGCAGCTTGGTGATCGGGCACATGGGAAAAAACAAGCAGAGCCAGGTGCCAGTGGGTGCCACAGGGCATTCACTGCCACACAACTCACGCGGTCTGGCAGGTGCTTCAAGTGTATCCAGTTTACTTTTTTGGCCAGGTTTGTTTGTTTGTCTGTTTGTTTGTTTTAAAAAAACAACTCATACAGTGGTAAGACCTCTGTGGATTCCATGTGATTGCTAGCTAGTATCTACTCAACAGGGAAGAATTCAAACTCCAACCTCCTCTTGAGTGGAAAGGAAACTTGGGTCTCCCGACTCGTCTAGATCACTGTATTTTTGCAGCAGTAAAAGGATCTCCGAAATGCTCCTGTAGACTGGGCTCTGCCCCTCCCCTGCTGACTTCAGAAACACTGTGAGGGATCTGCAGGTCCCATGCCCCCTTACAACCAGCTGCTGTGTCCTAGGGAAGAACAACAGCTCTTCTACAACCACTGCTGTGGACAGAGCAGAGGCTCACAATAATGTCAGTAGACAGAGCATTGTCTCTTCCCCCACACGCCATCCACAGGTAAATGCCACCTCACCTTGTCTTGCAGAAATTATCAAGGTGTGTGTGTGTGTGTGTGTGTGTGTGTGTGTGTGTTCCTAGAATTACTAAATTGTGATTTGAAAGTGTAAGGAAAAATCCCAAGACTCTTAACTTCCCCCTCTCTAACATGTAGTGGTGATCAATTGGGTTTTGTTTTGTTTTGATTTGTTTATTTATTGTTTGTTTTTACAGACAGGGTTTCTCTGTGTAGCCCTGGCTGTCCTGGTACTTGTTCTGTAGACCCGGCTGGCTTCAAAATCACAGAAATCCACCTGTCTCTGTCTTCAGAGTGCTGGAATTAAAGGCATGTGCCACCACTGCCCGGCTTCGTTGCAATAGTTTTAAGACATTTTAAATAGGGCTTAAAATATCTAAACTACAATGAAATAGACATGGTGTGATGATAATGTGTGCAATAACACATATGATAACGTGTGACATAACATGTATGCATCCAGTGGCATTAAGTGAACCGATCACCAGTCCACAACTTTCCCCTATATCCGGAATGTCTCCATTTTGTAAGAGTGAAAACCAATTCTGACTAAATAACTCCCATTCCCCACAGCCTGAGTCCCTGCAAACAACCCTTCTATTTTCTATCTTTATTTTGCTTATCAGTTTAGTATATACATCCATCCATCCATCCACCCACCCACCCACCCATCTGTCTATCCACCCACCCACCCATCCATCCACCCCATCTGTCATCCATCCATCCATCCATCCATCCATCTATCCACACATCCATCCATCCATCTATCCATCCATCCATCCATCCATCCACCCACCCACCCATCCATCCACCCCATCCATCCATCCATCCATCCATCCACCCACCCATCCATCCATCCACCCCATCCATCCATCCACCCCATCCATCCATCCATCCATCCACATATCCATCCATCCACCCACCCATCTGTCCATCCATCCATCCACCCCATCCATCCATCCATCCATCCATCCATCCACACATACATATATACATACATCCACCTATCCATCCACCCATCCACCCATCCATCCACCCATCCATCCATCCATCCATCCATCCATCCATCCACCCACCCATCCATCCACCCATCCATCCATCCATCCACCCCATCCATCCATCTATCCATCCATCCATCCATCCATCCATCCATCTATCCATCCACCCATCCATCCATCCATCCATCCACCCATCCACCTATCCATCGGTGAACATTTGAGTTGTTTCTATCTTTGGATATTGTGGATAACTTGCTATGAACATGGGAATACACATGAGCCTTGTTCAGATCCATGACTTCACCTCTTTAAGTAGATTTCTATAAGGTGCGTTGCTTAAGCACATGATCACGTGGCTGGCCCAAAGCTGCAGTTCTCCACTCCTGTTCCCCATCAAGAAAATACCACAGTGTATATCCATAGCCCAGGCAAAAAAAAAAAAAAAAAGTCAAAAGTCAAAAAATTCAAAGTATAAGTTCTATCTATCAAAGAATGTGATCTTAAAAAAACAAAATCACAAGTGAAAGAATCGCAAAGCTGGGGGACTCTTTCTAGAATGCTAATACTCCCATGGTCTCTCTGACATGAATTTCCGGCTTATTTTTTCTCATAGGGCTAAAATAACTTGGAATGTCATTCTCACATTCACCAGCCGCACATGTATCCATTGAGCATTCGATTGGAGAGAGACAGTTTCCACACTGTGAACACTCAGTGGCGATCAAACACATATCCAAAGCATCATTGAGGGCATGCTCACAGAACAAGAGACTGGAACTGGAGCGTCCTATGTGTCAGTGTTGACCCATGCTGAGATTAAAAACCATTGATCTTCTTTCTCTGGGTGCACATCTAGCCTTTGTGGTTCCCAGGTACATACGCTGACCCGCCTTCTCGGCAGCTGAGTTCACTCACTCTCTTTGACTCTCCCGTGTTAAGTTAGTTTCCTAACCACCAGGCCAGTTGGGTCTTAGCGTAGTTAGAGGCAGTCTGTGCGAGGGGTGTGCTGGTTAAACCCTGTGTGTATAAACCTCTTGTAATCCATTCATCTCTCTTCACTTGTCTAACTGTCTAACATTTCATTTCAGCTTACTATAAACAACATGTGGATATCGCATGTGGAATGCCAGTGGGCACTGCCTTCCAAGGGCTATATTTTCTTTCTGTATTATTTAACTGGTAGGCAATTACTACATTAATTTCCACTACTCTAACAACAGTGTAAACGTCAACTAAAACGCCAACCTGGTACATATATGGATACCCAGTGATATTTATCAGTTGCTAAACAAGTCCAGTATATTTGCAACTCTCTCTCCTTTTCTTCTGCACCAAAATCTGACAACAGGCAAGCAAGCTTGAGAATTGGATCGAGAAATGAATGGAGAATTGAATCTCTCATCAAATCAAGACAGCCCAGGCCAGCATAGGACATCCCAACTCGGGACCAGCCTCAGCACTGGTGAAGGCGCGCTGCTGTGAGCTTAACTGCTTGAGAGGATGTCTGAAGAAAAGGGCCAAGGCTAGGGATTAATTTTTCAGTCTTGTTGAAGAACAGGAGTCGATCTGTGACCCAGCTCCCCACGTATTACCCACCTGGCCCCAAGAATAGAGTCATTAAGAAGTAACTGCTTCAAGGAGTCTACTTGAAACTACAAAGACATTGAATTCCTGTCAGACACAGGAATTTCTTCAGGGAATAAAAGAATTTTATGACTCATAAGATGAAAATCTCCTGAATACTCACCAAAGTGATCTAATGAGGTACTGTCACCAGGAGAGAAGTCTGATGAAGGGATGTGTTATGCAGGAGAGCTTTAGGCAAAACAGGAAATTGAAAAGACTCGGACCCGTGTGTTCATTCGTAATTTTTCCTTTCAGGATAAAACCAACTTCAGAAGCGCGCTTTCCCACGTGGCGTGGCATTCCTGAGAAGGCTGCATTTGACTTCTAGGTCCTTAATTAAAAAATCATTTTCCTTAACAGCATGCCCAGGTGGTGGCCAACCATCTTGAGGCAGCCAAGTCTAGGACTCGATTCTAAGTCATTTTGAAGATTCTTATTCTCCAAATTAGATATAATTTGGGGCAAAGAATGTAAGCGCTAAAGGTAAAGACTTGGACCCTATACTGATTAAGCAGGAAGGATGTTGCGATTTTCCTAGGGAAATCTGGGGGGGGGGGGAAGCTGAGAGATAGCAGTGTAGCCTTGACTTTTAGATAAGGCGTAAGCACGTAACACCAAGAAGGCCACCGTGACCTTACACTATTCCCAGTTAATTCTAATCAAAATTTTGTCTGTTCTATATTAAATTTTCTTCCACTAACAGGTTGTAAAAATAGAGCAAGCAATGAAAGCCCTCTGTTTAATCTTTCCCAGGGACAAACACGGTGTAATGTATAATATGTAGCTACGAATTGGATGGCAAATTACTTTTATTTAATTTAGTCTATGCTTAGCTTCACCTCTGAAACACCAGTCTGCGTCCTTCTATCTGGTTTGATTCTGTAGTCCACTTAGCGCCGTAAATGTTTACACTGAGAGGACAAGAAAATGTGTGATATATTTTAACTGTCAAAGTGTTGTGAACGGCAGCAGCTGGAAGACTGCCTGGCCCCCTTCTCTGTTATCCCAGAGCCTTTAGTTTCCACAAACCAGCAGTTACATCCTTTAATGTCTATATTAAAAGAAAGGCAGAAGGAAGGAAAATGAATTTATTGCTATTTCTGAGAAGCACAGTATAGCTTTTCTCATGTGTGGTCTCTACATTCGGTGCAAACTGCGAGTTAGTGTAGGGGGGGATGAATGGATCGCCAGC
This sequence comes from Apodemus agrarius, assembly GCA_964023405.1. Classification (NCBI taxonomy): domain Eukaryota; kingdom Metazoa; phylum Chordata; class Mammalia; order Rodentia; family Muridae; genus Apodemus; species Apodemus agrarius. The sequence continues at coordinate 10,047,901 of OZ030026.1, read as the reverse complement.
AGTGAAGCTTTTCCTTCTTTCCATTTGGTTGTTGGTTTTTGTAGACACAAAAGCCCGGAGAGCCCTCTATGGGAACCCTGCTCGTTCCTGCTTCTCTAGGCGTACCTTGTCCATCATCCTAAACTCGTCACCACACGCCTGTGTGAAAGGCTCTCCTCAGCCGACTGAACTCTGGAAATAAGTTGCTTCTTGTACCACCTTCAGACGCCGTGACCTTCCACTACTAAAGCTGAAGAGATGGCTACGTTACCTTACACTCCTGCCGCAGGGCCGACAGGCCCTACAGGAAGATCTTGGGGGTAAATATTGAGTGGTAAGGACAATACGTGAATAATTAAACCTCATGTTTAGCACATTCAACTCAAGAAACACGTGGGGTCTGGTCCTCCGCCCCGTCACCTAGCAGCTGACTGCCTCTCCATGCACAGCGCAAACCACACCCCGTTATTTGTCAACCATGGCGACTCTTTCTGTTTCTCCCATGCTTCAAGAGCTCGCTTTCCCTCCTGCTTAGAAGGCTCGAGTTCTGGGTGTGGTTCTGTTCTCACCCTTCAGAACTTAGTCTGAGGTCCATGAGGACGTCCCTGAATCCCCCATCCAGACTCGCGGCTCCTCCCACGCACGCTGTGCGAGCCTGCCTTTCTATGCACTTCCTCTGTAGTTATCAGACGCCAGCGTGTTTCTTCACTGGTTTCATGACAAAGATTAGAGTGTAAACTGTCCTGCCTATTTACCACAGGATCCCTTGCTCCTATAGAAGTAAATATTTACTGTGTGGATAACCCTAGAGCTCTCCTAGACGCTGGGGCCGAGGTGCTGTAAAAGTCTATAGTCTCACCCCACCCCCCACCCCTCGAAGAAAGGAAAGGAAAAGAAATGTAATGTAGATATTTTGCCTCTTCCCACCAACAATCCCAGATGCAGCTCTCCCCAAGCACCCTCACCAACTATCACCTCATAACCGGATGTCAGAAATAGACAAAAGCCCCAAACCCCATGGATATGTAAACATTAAGCAACACCGCTCTAAAGAACCAAACATTTAAAAAAGAATTAAAAAAAAAAAAAAACTAAGACAAATGATAATGAAAGTACCAAAGCTTATGGGATCTGGCAAAAGCAGTGCTAAGCGGGAAGTTTCTAGAAATAAATATCTACATCTGGAGAGAAAGATGATGTGGTACCGCACACCTGTCATCACCAAGTCCGGGGTCCGGCGGTGAGCAAAACGTTCACATTTCTTCTCTCAGTGAGTCAAAGAAGCAAAGCGGTCTGAATATGACACACACCATCCAAGAAGAGAAAGAGAAGGCTGATAGAACTGTAAGACGCCTTTTACAGCATTGTGACTTTCCTGTTCCATAATATCTGTACCGTGCGGTAAGTCCACATCCCTCATAAACAGGCAAAGACATCCCTACACAAAACCAACATGATCAAGCAAACTGTAAGGAGAGGCGGCAAATATCTTCGAGGGCTCTTTCTCTAAAAAAAAAAAAAAACCAAAACAAAACAAAAACAACAAAAAGACTTAGAATGTTTAAATTAATAGAAATTTCGTATCTGTATACATAGGATCTCATGCTGGGTAAAAAAAAAAAAAAAAAAAAAAAAAAAATGAAGAAAAACCGAGCATTATTATTTTATAAGACTCTCACTTGAATTCAAATGGCAAAGGAGATTAATCTATAAAAGTAGCAAAGCTATAGCAGGTGGATACCACACAGGGAATCAGGAGGGACAGAAAGCCTGTTGACATAAATAAATACATACATAAATAAATACATAAATAAACAAATAAATAAAATCAGTTCTTAAAAGCATCAACTTCCAAAAGGGGGATATTTTAATAAAGGGTAATAATTCAAAACCACATAACCTCTGATGTGCTTTTACATATAACAGAGCCGTGAACTGTATAAAACAAAAACTACCAGAAACACAATCTCTGTCTCTGTCTCTCTGTCTCTCTGTCTCTCTGTCTCTCTCTCTCTCTCTCTCTCTCTCTCTCTTTCTCTCTCTCTCTCTCTCTCTCTCTCTCACACACACACACACACACACACACACACACACACACACTGGTAATCCTCACTTACTCTAAGGACCGTTAATGCACACATTTCTAAACAACAAAAGCAGCCAACAGTAATAAAGGAGACCCATCAGGAGCCATATTGGCAGGAAACTACACAGCGAGAGGCTCCTGCCTAACATGTACCAGGGTCACAGGCTAGATCCCTAGCACTGGGAAGAAAATAAGGGCTCACCAGATCTTCCTATCTGCTTACCAGCTACAACTACTTTGAGAGCACCAGGTCAACCGAAGGGAATCTGAAATAGAAGAAAACTACACATCAAGGGGAAATCTGGGAAATGTGGTGTCAAAGAGACCAAGGTGCCAATCAAACTTAAAAACCCTGAGCTTTTTGCCTGAGATTCAGGAGCTACATTCTGGGCTTTAGAAAATAAGTCTGCCTTGGGGTCTCAGTTCTTGACAGGTCCTTGACAACAAGGACTGAGAAACAGGGCCCGGGAGACATGGAGTGCGGAAAGGGGGGTCTTAGGAATCACACAGAAGACCAGTTGTCTGAGAGGAGACAAGTTCAGAAGAGACTTGCCACAAATGTGACCTGTTGCTGAACTATAATCCATGGAATTAGAGACTAATTAATTCCATCCCTTCTCCCTTCTTTGATTCATTCTTGAGTTCAAGCAAATGTTCCCTGAACTTCTACGAAGAGCCAGTCCTTGCGCTGAATGAAGAGAAACCAGTGAATGAAACAGACAACACTGTGTCCGCTTACATCTGATTACTTCCGGGGGTGATCAGCCTCTATGTACACATCAGAGTCGCTTGGGGGCCTTTTAGAGCGGTGTATACCTAAACTCCAGCGCCAGACACTTTGAGACAACTGATCATCGATGGGACCAAATACTTATGTTTCTTTTTCTTTTTTCTTTTCTTTTTTTTAAAGCTCATGAGATTGTTCTGACATGTGGATAGGACTGAGAAAAAGCTGTTCAAAGGAAGTAGGCTCTAGCAAGCAAAGGCCTCGGTAACGTTGGTGTGAATAACCCCAGGTGCAGGCAAGAGGCGTACCACCACCAGAAGCCACTGGAGACGCTCCTCTCCTCAGGTCTTCAATTCTCTTCCCCTCCCTTCCACGGGTAGGTCCCTGGGATACACACCCATTTTCTTTTAGCACTTAGCTCAAATTATCTTTCTAATCCAACCTTTCATGATCTTTCATACACAACTTACATAGTGCTGTTGATAACTCTCCCAGATCCTTGGCTACCTCGGTCTCCACAACTCCACAACATTCCCTTTCAGCCTCCAGCTGCTGCACAGATGGTGTGAATCCAATACCAATCATTTCAAACACTGCTCCAGACTCCCAACAAACACACTTGGGAGCTTGGGGAAGGACCCTCTCCCTCCCACAAATGGGAAATCGATGCTTGACATCCCAACATGACCATCTCGATAAACGTCTGCTGAGACTGTTACACACTATTCATTATAGGTTCCACCCCCAGGGAAACTGGCCTTCCTGAAGGTCACTTTTGCATAACAAAATATATTCTAAGCTCAAAGCAGTTGACTTACAGGTAAACTTTTGGAAAGAAAAAACAAAAAAAAAACCTACCCACTCACATCTTTGAGAGTGTCCGCATATCACATCCTGGCCAGCTCCAGGAGTAGGTGCACCACTTACAAAGGGCAGAGTTGGAAGACAGATGCGGTAAGTTCTAGGCTACATTTAAAAAGTCACAAACTAAAAGGCCTTCCGCCAGAAGCATGTCCACGGTGGCTTCATTTAACCCGCCGTGGTTTCTGAAGACTACACACTGTCACCCATCAGCTGCTCTCTTTCTGGGGAAAGAGCCAGCTCTTCCTTCCTTTCAACGACACCAAGTTTCAGCTGTTAGTCTTAATAGTCAGTAAAGCCAGCCTGAGAAGAGCGGCGGAACTCTGACGGGAGCCCGCCAACTTTTGACTCGTGAAGCTCACGAGTTTCCAGCTGGTCTGTGTCTTCGTTAAGACTCCCACACGTCAGCCCTGGTGACACCCTCTTTCTGCTCCCACAATATTCACATGAGGCAATATGTTCCTGTCTTTGCTCACTGGATGGGAAGCCCTTGTAAATCACATTTCTTTCCTTTTCATTATGAGCTCCAGGCTTCCGAGACAGTACCCCCATGGAATGACTGGGACATTCGGAAAGTCACAGGGTGGAGAACGTTTATCCTCTGTCAGGAACTGTGTCAGGTGGACACAGGGACTCAGAAAGGTTAGGTGTGATGACTTCCTTTTTCCCTGTTTATAAATGCACTGGCCGCTTTTGCACATTACACTAGAATATTACAAGAAGCTCTAAAAAAGAAAATAAAGCCACTTGTAATCTTAATTCATTGAAGTAACTACTAAAATTCTACATAGAGAAAATATATAGACCTGCCCTATTTATGGAGATTTGGAATATTTAGACTCTCTTTCCTCTCTTTCCCTTCTCCTTCCCCTCTTTTTCTTTCCTTTTCTTTTTTTTCTTCCTATGATCATGAGGATTTTATGAACATTCATCTACATCTGCTTTTGAGTATTTTCTCTATAAAGTTTCTGAAATTAGGATTTCTGTATTAAACAATTAAGTTCCTTTTCAGGAAAAAAAAAATGCATCAAAATTCTGTTCCCATTACTAACATTTGAACTTGGTCTAACTACACTCTCGAAGCCCTAATTTTTGGGCATTTGATAGTTGGTACCATTTATATTTCTATGATTCCCGATTTGGTTAAACTTTGGAAACGTTTACTGGCCTCTTAAAATTATTCTAATTTTTTTTAGATATCTATCTATTTAAGGCTGTTCAAATGGGTAAGATAAAGTTCACACTACTGTACTTAAGACTTTGTTTTCAATGGAAAAAGGAATTTGTCAGAAGCAAATGAGGGTGAACGAGTTAAGGGTTTTTTGTTTGTTTGTTTTGTTTTGTTTTGTTTTTCCCACCTTTGTAAGGAAGCAAAGGAAAACTAACTTCCCTCAGCTGGATTGAGTAATCACTGTGCATTCATTGCCTGTCAGAGGAGGAAGCTAGAGTGAGGCCGGCTTGCCAATACCTGTCAGCAATCAGCAGGCTTTCCACAGAAAGGCTCTGCGGGGGTGAGGGGGATGGGGTGGGGGGGTGCAAGAGACACCAAGTGCAAAACAATGCAAGGTGGGAGAGAGCAGAAGTGGCGGGAAAACCGCAGCCACACTTTCAAGGGATTTAAGACCAGTTTGCAACATAGTTTGGCTTGATTTGCAACCTAGTTTGCCTTTGGTCTTATCCTGTTCTCTCCCTTGCAGCCAGCAGCCTCCTCTCCATCCTCTCCAAGCCCGGCTGAAGGCTGACGTGCTTGTGTAAGACGAATGGTTATCTTTAGACAAAGCAGAGCCGCCAGAGTCACTGGGCAAATGTCCAACGTTCCGAGTTACACTTGTGCCACCTATGTAGCTGCAAGTGACACTTTCTGAGATGGTCTGTTTCCAAGTGATGAGGATATGCCTAGCTATAAAGATAAAGTTTAAAATTACATACTAATTAAAAAATAATAATCTTAGGCCCTTTATACTAAGCCTAGTAAATCTTAACACTTTAATGAATATATTTAGGATTGCAAAAAAGCTACATTTGAGTTGAAACTCATTCTTAATTTATGTTTTGTTTTGTTTTGTTTTTTTACTAAAAACCAGGCACAATTTGACAGAGTTAAACAACTTCTAGTGGATTATGATTGATATATTTTCCTTGTAATAATTTTACTAGCTATAAATTTCAGGGCGGAAATAAGATAGTGGTCATTAAAAACAGAATGTGAAAATATTTTAATCTTCTTCAGTCATTAATCACGGCGGCTTCACTAGATCACCCCACTAAGCTATCTGAAGCAGATTAAGACATTTTCTAAACCATAGCTTTTCTGTTTTGGATCATTCTATATAAAGCCATCCCACAGACTCAGCGGCAAATTCAGATAAAAGATAAACATGGAATCCTTCAGTGCTTTGTTCCATAGATTCATGACTCAAATCATGGTGCATCACACATCATATAAACTAGGAAAACATAATAATTAGAAATAATAATGCCTAAAGAGGAAAATCATAAATCCAGCAGTAAGAAGAGTAAAACGGAAAAGTTGCTACCAATCAATTTTATACATGATTCTACTAAATTCTACTAAAGTGATTCGTGAAGTATAATTTATTTAAACAGATTCCTGTAAAATGGGTGGTGCTGGTGCTGGGGCATGCCCTTAATCCCAGCAGTAAGGGCTGAAGCAGGTGGATCTCTGTGAATGCAAGGCCAGCCTGGTCTACAGAGTGAGTTCCAGGATAGTGAAGACTGCATAGATAAACCCTGAAACCTTCAAAAAATATATAGATTCCTATAAAAATAATTCTGATTGGCTACATTTGAATGAAATACTGATATAATTTCCACATACAGGTTTTCTATCAGTGTACAACCCTAGAAAAAATGCTAATGAAATGTTATAATATAAATAAACTTAAATCTGAAATGCTCATGGAAAGCTCTAAATTATATTTTTTTAAAACTGCCTGCAGAACCTCAGGTATATTCTTACTGCTCTAGCATAAACTTGAACCTTTGTGTAGCGGCTCTGAACTACTAAACAGCCACTAAGTATCACTTCTGTTAAGAAACTATACCACTAACCACCTCTACTGTCACTAAACTAGCCACTAACCACCTCTACTGTCACTAAACTAGCTACTAAGCATCTCTACTGTCACTAGACTCCACCACTAAGTACTTCTACGTGTCACTAAACTAGCCATTAACCACCTCTACTGTCACTAAACTCAACACTACACACCTCCACTGTTACTGAGTTTCTGGCTATTGACAAAAGTTTCTCTTCCACCAATCATTCTTCCATTCATAGTGCCAATGATTTGGATACAAAGTAGTTTATGGATACACTGTTTATTTTAAAAAATACTACTTCCATGAGTGGATGACAAATATCCAACATTACTTTGAAAATGGCACAACTCATTTTATAAAACTCGTGTTCCATTACTTCACCTGTGTTCCATCCACTCAACAAACATTACACATGAAGACATAATGTCAACTGATTGTTTAATATGTAGCAATTAAATGTTTCCAAATTGATAAGAATAAGACATCAGGCTACTATTAATAGTGACATCTGAAAACAATATATGCAGTTTGGCCATCTATGTTCTTAAGAAACAGTATGTGGGGCCGGGCATGGTGGCGCACGCCTTTAATCCCAGCACTTGGGAGGCAGAGGCAGACGGATTTCTGAGTTTGAGGCCAGCCTGGTCTACAGAGTGAGTTCCAGGACAGCCAGGGCTACACAGAGAAAACCTGTCTCGAAAAAACAAACAAACAAACAAACAAACAAACAAAAAGGATGAAAAATTACATGATCATCAAGCCAAAATATTGCTCAAAATTCCTTCATATTTAGTTCCTACCATCAGAAATTGGAAAATGAATAAAAATTAAAATGTTTTTTTATAAAAGACTTAATTTTATCACTAAATTAATTTAATTAATCATTAAATTATGTGTATCAGGGCATGTGTGTATGAGTGTGGGCGCCCACAGAAGCCAGAAGAGATGATCAGATCCCTTGGAGTTGGAGCTGCAGGCCCTTGTGAGCCTTGAGTACTGGGAACTGAACTTGGGTTCTCTGAAACGCAGTAAGTGTGCACAGAGCCATCTCTCAACACACAAAGACCCTCCTATACAATGTTCTTTTCTGTAGTGTAATTCCATAATACAAAAGAAAAGAGGAAGATAGTAACACATAAAACGAGTTTGAAAAGTCTAGCTGAATATAGAGTTCAGTGGCAGGACACTTGATGGGCATAAGCAGGGCCCTCAGAACTCTAGCACAGGGAAACATCTGTCAGTACAGCTCTAGGCCCACACTTGGGAGGCTGAGGCAGGGAGATAGCCAGCTCCAGACCTTCCTGAGATGTGGTGAAATGGTGTCTAGAACAAAACAGAGTATCTTTAAACCATGTAGAAGAGCGTTTTTAATATTATAGACAAAAGCAATACATAGTTTCATTTATTTACACTTGTTCTTTAATCAGCAAAACCTTTTCATATCAGAATAAGCTGAGAGACTCTTAATCCTGAGACCAAGAGACATGTTCCACCAGAATTTCTAAGGACTGCTGGATGATATTGCTTATTTCTGCCCAGGAATGAGCAAGATGTATCAAGGATATAAATGTTCCAAGAACGGGTTCTGTGTTGACCTATAATGTTGACATATAAAGTCAACATTACCAAGTGCTACTGCTATCTCCAGGGTTACCCCAAACTCTATTCTGTACCTCAGAGTCTGTAATGAGATCTCAACAGCACCTGGACCTTTTAACAAAATCCTCTGGTTTAGGTGGGTTGGTTTATTGACTTATGCTCAGAGATATTTGCCACCGTTATCTCTGAATTTGCCCCCAGAGGGCTATTTAAAATGTTCTCCCTCCTTATTTATATCAACTCCAGCTCTTGAAGACCTACCATGCCCTAAAGTAATTCCCTTTCTAGAGAATCTCCTTGGACTCCATTGTGAGCCCGGAGCCTAAAGACCTCATTTCTTCAGTGAGATTACAAGGTCAATGAAAGCAAAAAATGCTGTATGTCCTCCTTCATGTCTTAAATGCACAAGCAGAAACTGGAGTACGAATAGCTGCATACTAGCCTCGTGCTTTGGTAGGGGAATTCTGGGCCAGAGTATTGGAAACTAGCATGTTAGTAAGATAACCACAGCACCGGTAGCCATAGTTGGGCCTACATGGACCCAGACTTATACTACACAGCCGTATTCGGTACTAGTACCTACAAATATCTATGTGGCCTTAAGGAAGCTGCCTAACTTTCTGAAGTCCCACTCCCCTCACCGATGAGTATGGCCTTGCAGAACTTATAAAATGTTTGTGAGGCTCAAACTTGGTAAGACGTATGAAAATGGTTTTTAATGCTAAAGCGCTATGTGAATACTTTCACGATTATCTATCATGAACAGCACAGTTGAAGTTCGGTTTCCAAGTCATGAGGAAAAAAAAAAAAAAAAAAGAAGAACTGAATCCATTTCAAAAATATCATCACTCTAACTCGGGACATGTTTTTTATACGATAACTGACTTGGGCACAGCAGGCCCTAATGCAGTGGGTGCAGTTGTAGACTGAGTCATCGCCATTCTTGTGTGTACTCTGTGCTGTGTGTCCTGTCCTACACTTCACACCAGAGAGAAGAAGAAGCAATGACATCTGTGCCCACAGTGAGAACATTTTCCTAAATATTAATGTACCCAAGAAAAGAACAAAACTGCAGGTGTTTGTTTTTTGTTTTTGTTTTTTTTTAAGACTATAAAAAAACCTTCCAGGACTCATCTATACCACCAAGGGAGGAAATTCATAGCTTAAAAGGATTGAAAAAAAAAAAGAATACAATTCAATTTGTGATCTAGTAGCAAACATGAAAGCCAAAAAACAAATAATAATAATAATAATAATAATAATAATAATAATAATAATAAAGCAGTTAAATGGTGCTAGAAACAAGAAAAGTTCACGCAAGGGCCAGCCTGTGCTCTCCTGCCTCCAGTTGGTTTATGGAAGACAACTGACCTGACTGTGCTGTGCTTGCTTCTATACAACCAGTACGGTCGTTACAGCGGAGACCTGACTTCTCATACCAGCCTGGAACAGGGCAAACGAATGAACCGGCGCACAGGGCAGCACTTACCAGCACGCATCCTAGTCATGTTCTGTTGGTGTCTCTCAGCAGCCAACAGTGGTACCGTGGCGCTCCTTCCCGAGGCGGGCGCTGGCACCCAAGGACCAGCCTCATCATTCTGAGTAGGGATGGCTTACGGGTTGAGCAATGTAAGGAGGACCGTATTTGTCTAAACTTAAAATATATTGGCTCGTGCTGAAACAGTAAGGGCTTCTTGCACCCGCCGTCTGGATCTAAGGTTAGCCTCTGTGAGCCCTTCCCTGCTGAACACACAGAGAAATCAATGGGAATTCGTATAATGAACCAGGTTCTGTAAGAAGCAGTTGTGTCTGCTGCGTTCCCACCTACCACCTCAACACCTGGCGTACCGCATGCTTGATAAACACGTGTTGAGTGAGTGAACTGTTCAATAGGCAGTGCCTTCCTGATTTCTCTTGAACGGGGTCCAGGTACGGGATCGTCGTCGTGTGCTCACAGAGGGATTCGTACTTTATTCCCTTCTCTCCTCGTTGTCATTGAAATAAGAAATTTAAATCACAAAACTAGCAGGCTAAAAGGTGTAACACGTCAGCCTAGTCGTCAGCCTAGTCAGGCGAGGATGGAAAAATATTTTCCTTATTGGCGTTTTCGAGGAGGGCAAGCGGCCTTGTTTGTGATTGAGTTGAAGACTCCAGCTCCGGCCGCCCAGATTCTCCATCCCGTTCAGCTGTCGCCCCCCCAAAATTCCCCTCTGCACGTCAGTGCCTTTCGGCATCGACAGACTCTGTCTGTTCTTTGATTTCCTTACCACGGCTCAGAGGTCCCTTTTAACTAAAGATCCTAACGGCGACACTGGATGCTTTTTATTCCTTGGATTTTTCTCCGCCCTTCGGGGTAATTAAATTCTGTCTTGCCTTTTTATATCGTGTTGTTTAGAGCCTCGCTCCTAGAGCGAGCGTTCCTGCCTCTGCTCTCCATCCTTGCCCAAGCTCATTAGGTTTCTTAATCCTCTATCTTTTGCTTTCATGAAATCCTATACCTTTGAGAGGCTGTGTTCTGTTTCCTTAGGAGAGCTACTCCAAGCAGTGCAGAAGCAACTAGCACAAAACCTAAGCTTATCCGTTTTCTATAGAAACTTTGTTTTGAATGTTTATGGGCCATGGAACTACACCTTTTAGATTGGTATTTCTTTCTTTCTTTCTTTCTTTCTTTCTTTCTTTCTTTCTTTCTTTCTCTCTTCTTTCTTTCTTTCTTTCTTTCTTTCTTTCTTTCTTTCTTTCTTATTTTTTTTCCCTTTGCCCAAACACTGCCTGAGATGTCTCAAGTGAAAGCATACAGCTACGGGCAAGTCTCTCACAGATAGTTCTTAACTTGTAAGCCTCAGAATCTTAGAAAAACCACAATATCCGACTGTGTTGTTGACTGGTAAGTTCAAACTACGTCTTTGTGTCACATCTGGAATTTAGAAGGGAATAAAACCCACGCGTGTTTTTTTCGGTTATTCCACAAGAATGTGAATGGCACGTGTTCTTTACTTCACTGGAGACCGAGTCTTTCCAACCGCCCCTCCACCTAAGCTTTTCTCCATTTGATTCACTGACACTTCTGCTAAGAGGGCTTACGCAGAACCGACCAGAGAGCATGCGTTTTCCATTCTATTCCTAGCTTTCTAGGAGCCTTTGTTAAGAAAAGCTGTTTTGGTTTGTGGGCTGAAAGAGTTAATGGCTTTTCCAAAGGTGGCGGCTAGCTTTACTCCAGCAAAGTTCACACTCTCCTCTCGGTGCTTGTTAGCACGTGACCCCCATCCAGATGACAGAGAGCAAAGCCAGAGTTCCTTATTTAACTGGTTTGCATCCACGCCCTGACCTCCGGGGCTCTGTTTACACAGTCTATCGTGGATATACTCTGCAGTCCTCCGTCTTCAAAAACGCGTCTCTCCTGAGATTTGATAGATGGCTTTCATGTTTGATCACTGCATTAAACCCAAAGCTCGGCTTCCTCCAGCAATGACTAGCTTCCTGCTTGGGTGGTGGGCTGAGGAGCACAGCCTCTTGCCAGTGCTGAACACGAAAGGAAGTCTGTTTTATTCTCTTAACAAAGTCAGCTAGGAACTCAGGTTAGCACAGAAACTTTCGAGCCTCTTTAGAAAGAAGGCCAGCTCACTATTCTCGTCTGTCAAAGCCAGACTTCAGGTCGTTGAGTCACGAATCCGACAGAACACATTCGTAAATGTAGAATTCGCTGTAGAACTCAATACGACGGAAATCACAGAGAAACGGGAGCTCGGGACTCACCCAGAGTCTTCCCGTGCGAGGGATGCTTCATGTTCCGTGACTCTTAGGTCAGCATGGGCACAGTGCCCCTGCACTGGCTGCAGGATTTCCTAAGTAGACGACTGCCCAGGTGTGAACACAGAAGCACCACAATCCATCCTCCAATCCATAATCTATGAGTGGCCTCAACTTCTACAACGGGTAAAGATCCTGGCTGTCAGGTCTTAAATACCACATAAAACTTTAAATATGAGAAGAAGGCAAGACTTTGACAAATTGTGAATCATAGTAAAATTTAGATAACAGTGATGTAGTGGCATTCACTGATAACTACTCTCCCTACTGATTGAACTTTTCTTCACAAAAATTGGAATTTCAGGGCCTGGAGAAACGGCTCAGTGGTTAAGAGCACGTACTGCTCCTGTGAAAGAGCCAGGTTGGTCCCCCTGCACCTACATAACAGCTCTCCCCCAACTGGAACTCAAGTTCTGGGAGATGCCACGCCCTCTTCTGACCTCTGTGGGCACTGCACGCATTCGTGGTACATAAACTCAGCCACGCATACATACACATAAACTAAATACACTCTGATTTTTTGTAACCTTAAAAACTTAATTTAAGGAGATTTAAGGAGCCGAGAAGACTGCTCAGTCAGCGATGTGCTTGCCTTGCAAACACGAAGACTTGATTTTTGATCCCCAGAACGCACGTGTTTAAAAAAAAAAAAAAAAGCCAGACATGGTGTGCCACACGCTTCTCATCACACCACAGCCGTCCAGAGGCAAAGAGGGTCAGTCCGTTGACATTGCTGGACATCAATGTAGCCTAACCTACAAGCTCTGTGCCAGAGAAATAAAGTCAGATAGGATGGTACATGCCTTTAGTCCAGCAAAGGCTATCCCCTAACCTCCATACACACACACATGTACACACCACACATGTGCATATGCACACACACACACACACACACACACACATTTAAAATATAGCAGAAGGTTTTCCGTTGGCTTCTTTTCATATATATAAGAAATGAATAAGCAAGCCTTTATGATATTTTAGTATGTACTCAACAACTGATTTTTTTTTCAATTATGTGATGGTAGTAAAAGCCTGCCTTCCACCTCAACCTGAAACTAATCTATTAGCTACAAATGTTGTTCATTAACTGGTTACTTCTCTTAATAAACTCTATGTGCATATATATATATATATGTATATGTGTGTGTGTATATATATATATATATATACACACACACACACATACAGAGAGAGAGAGAGAGAGAGAGAGAGAGAAACATATATATGTGTATATATACAAAGTATGTAAGCACACACATAGATAAACTTTGAAATCCTGGGCCTTGCTAGTCATTGATCACCATGTTGAATACGGTGTCACTCTTCAGCAGAAGATCTTGCTTTGCCCATCTGTGTACAGCATTAAACAGAGCTGCCTGTGGCGAACGATGAAGAAGCTGAACCTATTAGAATCATACATTTAATTGTCCCAATGTCATCTCATCCATAACCAACATGTGCATGACAGAAAACACGGAAGAACAACGGCTGTGTTGCCTGCGTCTGACCCCGCGTCGATGGTAGGCTGAGAGCTTAGCACTCAGGAGGGGGGAAATGTTACTTATTTCTTCATTTTAAAACATCCAGATGTACTCCTTAGTTCAATGTGAAAATCAAAGCCCAGCTTAAACTTTTAATTTCCATTTCCCTGAAGACCTTAGACATCTCTAGCTGTAGTTTTCAGAGATTTGCGGATGTTGTCTAACAGACATTCAAATAACTGAAATTGAAGAAAAGAGTTGTGGGCAAAAATCTTAGGCCAAAGGAGTGAAACATGAGCCTGTACAGATGTTATAACTATTTCCGTGATAAACACTAGCCTTCTGTACACGGATTTTGCAGCGCACTTTAATTTGGAATAGAGATCTTAACATAAATTATTTGACTTTGACAATAGCAACCTAATATTTCAATTTTGTGCATTATTCACAGCTTTCACTTTCAAAAGGAACCTACCGGACTTCCTTATTTTTTAAAAGCCACATTCAAGTTCTTGGACCTTAAAACCGACTTCTTGTCTGATTTTTAAAGAACGGAATTATATAATCAATAAACAGCAGTTATTACTTTATTATTCGGTGGCTGGCAGGTTTTTGTTTGTTTGGTTGGTTGGTTGGTTGGTTGGTTTGGTTTGGTTTGGTTTTGGTTTTTCGAGACAGGGTTTCTCTGTGTAGCTCCGGCTGTCCTGGAACTCACTCTGTAGACCAGGCTGGCCTCGAACTCAGAAATCTGCCTGCCTCTGCCTCCCAGAGTGCTGGGATTACAGGCGTGTGCCACCACCGCCCGGCTATGGCTGGCAGTTTTTTAAAGCATGTAATCTTTGTGTGATTTTAATCTCCATCAACTTATTTATTACTATGCTTAGAGATTTCAACTATTAAAGACATTTTTCCTTCTGGTGCAATTTCTCGGGGTCAGGGGTCAAGCGGGAGCTTCAGTGTCATTTCATCTTCATACTGTTTAGATACACTTCATGTCTGACTTTTGTTTACTTTGTTGCAATAGTGACTTTGCTGACTTAGAAGTCCCAGAACATTCTGACTTAGAGTCCTGGAATCCTAGCATTTAAATCAGGTGAATTTATTAGGCCAAATCTACAGACTTCCTCGGCTAAGAGAAACTAGAGAAACTAGTCTAGAGAAACCCATAGAGCTGCAGTGCACAGGGATGATCAGGCTCATGAGAAGGAAAAGCAATCGAGCCCTGGGATACCAGACACTCCACAAGCTATGGCGTGTTAGGCTGAGATACAGTGAAACTCATGACTAAAAGTGTGACTTTTGAATCCAACAAGTTATGTAATTTTCCCTTGCAAATTATCATCTACTGGGATTGAAAACTAATGTATTAAAAATCCATCCAGGCCGGGCGTGGTGGCGCACACCTGTAATCCCAGCACTTGGGAGGCAGAGGCAGGCGGATTTCTGAGTTCGAGGCCAGCCTGGACTACACAGAGAAACCCTGTCTCGAAAAACCAAAAACAAAAATAACAAAAAAAAATATATATATATATCCATCACAGGGCATAATCCCTTGCCACCCAATGTGAGACAAATTTTGCATTTAAATGGTAAATAAACAGCAATGGGAACTCTGCTCCCCTCCCCCACCCCCACAGAGCTCAGCAGGAGGGGACAGACTCCACCCGATAAGCTCTATCACACCACATCCATGCTGAAGGACAGAGAGCATCCCATGTGGCTGAGAGAGCCATTGCCGGGGAAACTCCATCCCTATAGATACAAAGCAACAGCTTGAGGTGATCTTAATTTTCTATGATTTCCCCCAATAAACCATCTATGTCATAGATGAATTTCCAACCATACGGTATGAAATCCTACACACTTTGCTCGATGAAAATGCATCTCCGGCCCCGCCCCAAATCACTTGCAAACACTCTTCCAAGCATTCAAACATGTAAGATGCTTTGTCTAGTTACAAGGTAATATTCTGTTTTGAACAGTGACAATGTGAACAGTTCCCTTGCTTTTAGAAGGAAACCCTCTGCAGTTAGAAGGCAATTCATACTTGTATTAAAGATCCTAAAATGGGCATCTCAAATTATGGGCTGAAACAACCTGTAGTCCTGCTCTGAGGTGGGGCTTGGGCTTTGGAAAGAGATCGCTTGGTCTGCTTTAAATCAAAATGGTTCTTGACGTACCAAATTACTTTTCAAAGAACAATGCAATATATATATATACTCAGAATACATTCTTGGTGTAAACATACCTGAACCAGAGTCAAATTTGGTTTCTGACCTGCAAAGCAAAAAGAAAAAAAAAGAAAAATTAATATAAAAATTATAAAAGATCTGAGGTGGGAGGTATAGTAATTATAGATTTCTATATAATGACCAAAAAAGAAAACCATTTCCTTAAATGTAAACATATATATTTATTTCAACCATTTCAATTGAATGCATATAGTAATTCAGGTCACCTAGTAAGAAAATAAAAAATAACTTTCAAAGTTTGCCTTTCATAGAAGGGATTTTATTTTCCCAAATTTCCAAACCTTTCTTTATAGATAAACTTATTTCAATTGTATTACGTAGCAGTAAACGAATCCAGTCCATAGTTATTATCAAAGATTTTCAATTACTTAACACCAAGTAATTTTCCAGCAGGTTCTTAGCACACAGCACATGAACTTAGTAACCCCATACGCTTAATAAGGAGGAAGAGAGAACAGGGCCCTTGTGGGTGCATTATGTTTCAGATACAGGTTAATACTGGCTGTAGGCTCAGAAGTCTTTGAAGCCCTTGGGCTGGCTGTGGGAAACTGCTGTGGGGTAATTACTCTCAAGATGCTGCTAAGATGCTCTCAAGCAGAATTAACCCTGTGACTGGGCCTATCCACACGGGCCACTATAAGACAGCATTGTCTATATCGAGCGCCCGGCCCAATTAGTGGGCATGCTCACTCGGATTTATACCGCACATTCACAGGCGATGGTATATATGGTCACAGCTGCCCCAGCAAGATACAAGGACCGAGCAGCGGGAGTCCTGTTAAGGCTGTTCCGTTGACAGAGAAGATTTTCCCCTCTGTGGAAATGCGGTTAACTAACTGGGAAAAGGAGATTCCTTTGAAATTATGCCAGGGGACTGAAGCCCACAGGACTCGGTGGCTCTCCTCACCTAAATTAGCATTGAGAGACCTCGGCAAAGTACAAGTGAGAAAATAAGAGGCCACAAAAATCCCTGTTCACAAAGCTCACCATACTTTTGAACAAAAATCAACATTTTTCATTTGCATACTAATACATAAGTTATATTGTTATATATACATACATACATGTAGGTATGTATGAATGTGTGTGTGTGTGTGTGTGTATGTGTGTGTGTGTGTGTGTGTGTGTGTGTGTGTGTGTAACCACAGATTTTGCTTTGCTGGGGGTTTTCTCCGTGTGGTGCTTGGAATTGCACCTGGGGGCTCACACATGCTAAGCACGCACTCGGCCCTTTAGCCCTGCCTCCGGTCCAACCAATCACATTTGTAGCAACTACCTCTCATAATGCAGGCCCACCACCCTCCCCAGATCCAGTCCTCATGTCTGTCCTTCTCTTCTGTGCCCCTCCCACTCCCGAGGCAAATTCACTCCACTCTGAGATCGACGGTTCTGGAAAGCCCGTCTTCAGGACTGCACCATCCAGGTGACAACTCAGCGCCCCTGGCTGACGTGTTCCGCAATTGGCTTCCTTCCCTACTCCCTCCCTAGACCTCAGTCGTGGCTCAGTAACCTTCATAACCCCAGCATCTAGATGTGCCTGGTGTGCGTGCGTAGACGCCTGTCAAGGGAAACCACAGCGACAACGGTCTTAATAAAATATGTGTTTTGAGATATGAGAAATGATGTCAAAAAAAACTCTTTCAGAGAACCTTACATTGTCCTGAGACACACGGTCTATGTGTAACATGCCCACAAAGTGAACCTTAAAATACGTTCACGAACAAATTGCTGCCCCGGGCATCAATTAAAAAGCAGAAAACAAACAAACAAACAACAACAAAAAGCAGAAAACATTTCCAGAATCCTCAGACATGGTATTAAACATTTTTTTAAAAAAATACATTGTTGAGCACCAAAGACACAATTCACGTACCAAATGATGTCCGACAAGAAGAAAGGAGTGGACACTGGTGCTAGAAAGGATCAGAGCATCAGAGTAGGGGAATACAAGAACAGGGAAGAGGGAAGGGGTGGAAGAGGGAGCAGGGGGAGGGAAAAGGGCATGTGGGACCTTTGGGGGGTGGGGAACCAGAAAAAGGGAAATGAATTGTAAATATAGAATATATCCAATAAAAAAAAAACTGAAAAAAGTCATAAAAAAAAAAAAAACATTGTTAATAATGAAAACATGATCCGAAAGTGATGCGGTCAGACGTGCAGTTAGGGAAACTTGGTCCTAGGACATAAGTTCGTTGAAACGTCTGCGAGGTTGGACTCATTCACATAACCAAAGACACCAGGTCTGTTGTGTCATAGTGCATCGTAGCATCTGTTAGGATGGCCTCTGTCCATAAATACTCTTTGAGGAAGTGAGTAAAATAGAGAGGAATGGGTAGAAACACAGACATGTGCGGTAGAAGGTCGAGAGCATTCTGATCCATTCCGAGCCTACCCCTGGCAGGCTCAGTTCTTGCGGTAGCTCTAGGAGATACCGGAAGACGAGGAAGCACAAAGAAGGCCACGACATGGGTAAGTTCGGGGTGTCTGCAAACACACCCATTCTATGCCCCTAACCCCATACAACAGACTCATGCACTAGAGGGCAGAGTTATTCAATCAGCTCCTTTGGTAATCACCAAGGGGAGTCGTTTGGGGCTGGCTATAACTGCTTTCCGACATACCTTAATCCCTTTTTATTTTTTCAAAGTTTTACATAGGCACAGAGCTGCATGGGTGAGATAATGTTTCTGCTGCTTAGCACCTCTCTTGTGGCTCGTTGCGACCACGTGGCCTAATTATCTTGCTCCAGGCCCCACCTCTTAAAGACCCAGCACCTGAACGCCATCACAGGGGACCAATGTTCCGGCTCCTGAGCTTTCGGTGGACACACTACATCCATAGCCAAGTCTCAGCCGGGCTCACGCTAAGATTTACTCGTATTTCGAGGTGAAAACAAAGATCTTGTGCATTTTTAACCAGAATGTGGGCTGACATTAGAAAATCCAACATTTTTAAAGATAATTTTAAGTCTGTAACATACATATTCTTTTTGTAGAGAAATTGAAGGTTCTGGAGAGGGCAGATTTAATCACTGGTTAGAGTCGTATGCTCCTGGAAAGAGTAAAAAGAACTACCATTTTCTATTTACACAGAACATTCTACATACGTCAAAGTAAAAAGACTTAAGGTTGAGGGTGTAGCTTGGATGGTCGCATCCCTGCCTGGGGTGCAGTCAGACCTGGATTGGTTCCTAAGAGTATGTGTGCCTGTGTAGGAAGCCACGTTCGCCATTACAAGATGGCGCCCATTTCCTGTGATGAATCAGCGATGTGCAGTTGTTTACTCCACTCCGCACCCTACTACGCATGCGCAGGTAGAGGTTTAATGAGGCATCATGGCGTGCACCAATCAGGTAGAAACACGTCTAGCCTAGGCCTATTTAAGTAGCACCATTCCTTCTTTCTGGGTCTTTCACCTCTGCAATCAACCCCGCAATAAACGTCTGTGGAAGGATCCTGATTGTCTCGTGTCATTCTAGCTGGCGAGATAGACGCGACCGACATGCCGGTTGTGGTAGAAGGGAACTTGGGAGGTTGACGAAAGAGGGTCAGGAAGGAGAAAGCCCTCCTCAGCCATATAGCAAGTTCTAGGCCACCCTGAGCTGCTTGAACCCCTGACAGTGTAGAATAACGGGAGAGGGGAATGGGAGAGGTGGGGAAGGGGAAGAAAATTTTCAGAAATTATAATATTCCAGGGCAGAAATTATATTTTGAGGGCCACACTGCCTAGTCTCAGAATTTCTTCCTACTCCCAGGCAAAGGCCTTTCTATTTTTGTTTGTTTGGTTGGTTGGTTGGTTTGGTTTGGTTGGTTTGGCTTTTATTTTGTTTGTTTGTTTTGTTGTTGGTGGTGGGTTGTTTTTTTTTTTTCAAGATAGGGTTTTTCTATGTAGCCCTGGCTGTCCTGGAACTCACTCTGTAGACCAGGCTGGCCTCAGACTCAGAAATCCACCTGCCTCTGCCTCCCAAGGGCTGGGATTAAAGGTGTACACCACCACTGTCTGGTGGCAAAGGCCTTTCTTAGAACAATAAATAAGAGGAGCGAGCATTCGCGTGTCTTCTCTGGGACATAAGCACAGTATGTTTCCTCTGCTTAGGATGCTCCTAATCTCCCTGCCACCTAACCTCAGGAATGTTCTGCACACATTAGCTTCAACGTTTTCCGAAGGAAAAAAAAAGACCAGACTAGGCTAAATCTCTGCTCCATAACACGGCAACACCTTCCTGTGTGTGACACTCATCAGAGTTGTAATTCTCTAACATATTTGTTAATATAAGGTTTCCTTATATTGTCTCCTGGTAGTTTTATTAATTACGTAATAATTAAATATTAACTGTGCATACTAGCAAGCTTCCCTGTGACATTTCCATACATGTGCACACTGTTTTATACAGAGACCTAGAACCCAACAAGAGCAGGGGCCGCTATCCATTGCCTACCTGATAACTAGACTCCTGCTCCCTCAGTAGCAGAACTGCAGTTTCCGGAAGGTGCCAAGACACGCCCACTTGAGCAAAGACTTCTGTGCATGCGTCAGAAACTGGTTCAAGGCTAAGCCCTTGGCCCAGCTGAGTCCTAGGAGGTGAAACCTGTTGGTGATTGTTCTCAGAGAGGTTGTCAGAGGGAAGTCCCGTCTCCGAACTGTGCTTTCCTGCCTTCTAAGTCCCTGTACAAAGATGCCCAGAGCTGCCTCAGTATCTTGCGACTCCAAGGATGAGACACAGGCATTACCTCTCCTCTCCAGGGCCGCTTTGCTACCCATAGAATGGGGGTAAGGAACTTACTTTTAAGAGCTTTTGTGTAGATTAAGAAGACCCTAAAAGAGCCTGGGTCAGGTTCTGGTATTTTACTATAAGCCAAGTAAAAGTTTCCAAGTAATAATGTAGCATAGAATTGACCTATGACAATAAGCTCAACTGGCAATGTTTTGGCTAAATAAGAACAGCATTATATTATATATATATATATATATATACACACACACACACACACACACATATATATTATATATATACACATATACATACACATATACATACACACATATACACACATATATACACATATATACACACATATACACATATATACATACATATATATATATATGTATGTATATATATGAACTATTGGTCTGGTTAAGACCTCACATGTGTGCACTGTGAAATGATACAGGGAAAACAATCAAGCAAAAGAACGGCCATGAAAATAACTGGGAGAAAAACAGAGCTTTAAAGCCGATAGAAAGAACGACTCTATGTTGTCTGGTTCTCTCATCTCTAAGGAGTACCTGACAGAGGCATCCCAAGGGAGGCAGTGGCTACTTCAGCTCCCTCTTTGGGAGACAAGCCCATAATGGAGGCTCGGGCCACGTTGTCCGTATCAGTGGGAGCTTTCGATGTGACTTTTCACATCTTAGCAGATCAGGAAGATGGTCTGAGCTGATCACTGGTATTCACCTATCTCCAGCAGCCTACGGTCGTCACGGAGGCCCTGCCTCTCAACGGTCCACAAGGTCCTCAAACGATACTATGAACTGGAGACCAAGAGCTCAAACGCGGGAGACCACGAAGGACATTTTATATTTAAACTACAACTTTCTGCCCCAATCCCTGAAGGCTGTCTCATAATGCAAAGTGTATCCAGTCCAACTTTTCTGGCCTTAACAGCCCTCACACTGTTTAAGACCCCGAAGTCCATTGGCTTTTCTGAAACTACAGGCAAAGAGCTGTAGTTTTTAATACTATTTAAAGTTACATATTTCTAGTATCCGTGGGCGCATTCCCACTCCTAAAGGGAGGAGTCGGGTATGGTGGGTGAGGATCACAGGACCATAATAAGAGTGAAGCCCTGCAGGTCAAAAACTAAACTCTGTAGCTCCAGGATCAGCGCCCAGGGCTTTGGGTGGCATCATCTGAGCTCCAGTAGGTTAGGGCAGCCTGGTCCCTTCAGCTCTGCTCATTGCAACACACATGGCCTGTGTGGTTGAGCCTGCAGCTTTCCTTGGCAAATTCTGTCCATCCTCGGCATCTCCAACATCCTGGGATCTCCAGTGCAACTTGAGCTTCACCCTCACAGAGGCGTCACCAAGCCTGCCCAGGTGTCCCGCAGAGAGAATTCAACCTTGCTTCACACTGTGTGGACAATAGACTTTCGGTAAACTTATCGCAAGGTCCCAGGATCCTGGCAATGCTAGATTCTAAATGCCTGCAAAGCCAGCGCCGTGGTGGAGACGGTACCAAGACCTGCTGCCAACTCAAGATATAATGGTACTCCTGACCCACTGCTGCAGCAATCTCCGAGTGGCTGTGTGGCAGAACCTAGGGGACACTCCTGGCTGACTCTGTAAAAGCTGAGCGCCCTGGTTCTCTGTCTTTTCAAATAAAATGTCTTCCTAAGACTGGCCTCTGGACAATAGGACCTGTCGAACACTTTATTAATGGTTGTTCTGGGAATGAAAGGAAGAGATGGGATGTTTCACCACCACCGTTCTAAGACGCAGGCTAGCACTGCACCACTGGTTCCAAAGGCCTACATCAATGACCCCAAAAGATATGAGGTTCTTCAGTTCATAGCGAGCCCCTGAAAAGCAGACAGAGCTCGGGGAAATGCACGCTTTCAAGTTCTCCAAGAAAGCTTGAGCTCTTGTAACCTAACTGGCATTCCTCTAATGGGAAGAAGACCTTGCCTATTAACAATTGCAAATTTCCAAGTATTCCAGCTTGTTTATGTTACTAATGTAATGTTATGCCCAAGTAATGTTTTGCCCAATGGGAAAATAAAGAAGGGCTGGAGAGATGGCTCAGCAGTTAAGAGCACTGGCTGCTCTTCCGAAGGTCCTGAGTTCAAGTCCCAGCAACTACATGGTGGCTCACAACCATCAGTAATAAGATCTGATGTCCTCTTCTGGTGTGTCTGAAGACAGTTACAGTGTACTCATATACATAAAATAAATAAATCTTTAAAAAGAAGAAAAAGAAAATAAAGAAGATACTCTCAAACTATATGAAATTTCACACAGTGTGAAATATGTGTGAGTGTGTATGATATATATATGTGTGTGTGTATGTATCTGTATATGTATATATGTGTATATGTATATATACATGAATCAAGTTATCTATATATATATCAAGTTATATATATGTGGTATCTTAGTGAATGTATTAAAACTACTGTTTTATTGTATTGCTAAAGTCTTGGAGAAGTTAAGTCAAACAATAACACATCAGACTGCAAAGATTTGGACTGGTCAGCAAACCACCTAGAATGACCTATCAATAAAAAGACAAGGCTCATGAAGTCAATAAAATTATACTCCATTAGAGCCCTAAGCTAAATGCATAAGAAAGATACAATACCCGAAGCCTCCCCGCCAATCTGGAAACCAGGCAGAGAAGTTCACTGGGAGGTCAAAACACACATTAAGTCCTAGTCAAGAGCATTTATGGAGTGCTTACTATGTACAAAGCACTCTGTCTGAAAGAGGAGGTCTTCTATAAAGGCGCCATAATTCAACCCATAAAAGCCCTTTATAGTTTAAGATCAATAGCTTGCACCTCCTCGAAGAGCAAACGGGTAGCTGGTGCCGGCTGGGACAGGTGTAATTGGTCAGTCAGGGGTGTGTGGTGTCTCAACTTGAACAAGTCTTTGCAGTCTACACAAATGCCACATTCTGGGTGGTCTAACAGAGCATTCTCCAAGAAGGCCCACCAGAGATGGGAGAGTTAGTTCATGGTTATGCGGAGTAAGAGTCATGTGACTGCCATGAGCACCGCACACTTAACTACATGCATGGAAGTAAAAACCTCCAAATCCCTAGCAGTACAATGCCAATTTTCCTTACAGCAGAAACCTTGCGACTGGATGCCACTGAAAACCGAAGCCGTCCAAGAAACTTTGAAAAGTGTTATTTTGCTTCTGGGATGACACAAGCACATTAACTTAAGATGTGAGCAGCATAAGGGGGGAGGGGACCCCTTCCCAGCTGCTCTGTGATGATGAAATACAGAGGGGGTGAAGCAGACAGCAGTCTCCCGTGCATGAAGCAGTGGACACAGCTGCAGCACAGTAAGAGCTGACTGGTACCTGGTGCTACTTTAAGGTGACATTTCTATTCAGCAGGGAAACTAGATAATATAGAAAACTAAAAGAACCCAAAACCCAGCGTTGGGGGTGGACAGCTACTCACCTAAGAAGATTCCGCTCCCAGAATAAAAACCAGTCTTCGCTCCTAAAGCTTATTCTGTGGTCTTCTGTCCTCTTTCCCTCAGTTTTAGCCCCTTCTGTGTACCCCTCTGTAAAGCTTTCCTGAGCCTGCCTTCCCCGCCACTGCAGGGGACGGGTCTGTCTTAACCATTCTAACCTTAATGCTCTGGCTAACCCAATCATGATCGCTCCGTTTTCTGAGCTAATCCTTCACAGTATCTCCACTTAGTGCTTATGGCTTGAAGCTTAGATCAGACCCCAACCTCTTTGCCACCTGACTTTGGAAGCCACTTCTTCTGAAGTCTTCCAATATTGACAAGTCCAGCAAGTGCCCCCTATTCTTCTGCATCTCCACTGTGCTTCCCAGCTTTCTCCAGTACCAGTTCCTCTAGCACTGGCCTTTGTTCTAAATCCATGCATGGTATCTCTCATGGTTCGCAAGACCAAAAATGCTAGCATCAAAATGTGGTTTTTGAATAATAGACTGATTCAATGCCCAAAGGATTTTTGAAAGACAACAGTCATTATATTCTAGTCTGAGCACTTTATCAGACTTTCAAAACTGCATTATCTTCCCTCCCATTCAAGGCATTCAGCGTCAAATTAACCCTTAGTAAGAGCTCCTGCACCAACTTCACAGGCAGCTGATAGCCAGTCTCATCTCTCCATGGGTGCTTTCGTAAAACTGCTGTTGATAGCATTCAGACCAGATCTCCTTGGAACTCATTCACACTGGTGGATGGCCGTGCTCAGGAAATAGAGAGGAACATTTTTAAAATCCAGAGCCTGTTCTGGGATCTACAACCGCCTCGATAATAAGACCTCTGCCAGGGGGAGGTATAGGCGCTGCAGCTCTCTTAGGCATCTAGATTTGCAGGTTACTGCTTGAAGCTCAGCAGAGCCCCCCCACCCCGCCCTGCCCCACCACCCTCCTCAAGCTCCCTGTTTCTCTCACTGCCCTCTATCACCTCTTCAACGTGCCGTGGTTTGAAGCGTCCTAGTGATCAGTTGGGCTCTTTCTGAATTGGCCACTGTACCCACTAACTTTCAGATGCATGCCTTGTGCCAAACCATAGAATACCTTGGTTACAGGTTTCTGAAAGAGCACAGTCTATTACTTCCTGGGTTTATTGAGATTCTCTTGGTTTTGGACAAGCAAACCCACCTCCCTCTCCCTTGGCCCCTACAGCAAAAGGCTACTCCTCATCGTCAACCGGACTGTGAAATTAGCCACTCAATGAACAGAGAAAACTCCCCCCAGCTCTGAAGCAGCGCTTGACTCAGTCTGGACCTTTGTTCCAAGCAGGAGCCTTTCACTGAGGTGCACTGAGACAGCTAATATTAGACTAATCCTTCATAGTACTTTAATGGGAACATTTCACGATCATAGTGATCTTTTCCTATTCCTAAGACATTGTTTCTTCAATCTCAAAAGTCCTTGTAAGGTGGGCTGTTTCCTTTCCCCACAAACAGGAAAGGGCCAGCTGGGAGAGGTTACAGTGTGTCAGTCGGCTACCCCAGCAGAGTGGGGGAAGATGTGCGTCTCGCCTCACTCCTTCACATTGTAGTCACAGCTTTCCTTACTTTAACATACAAATACAACTACTTGGCCATCATCAGAAAAAATAGCATCAATTTCACCAGAGCGGCCAGATGGTGACTTGCTAACCAAAAAGACCAATCAGTCAAAATGTATGGCAACATTGTATTAAAGGAGCTAAGGAGGGACCAACAGCCCCCAGAGACAGCCAGCCAGGGGGCTGTCGGTCCCAAGTTTGGTCCTATTCCCAATGGTTCCTAAACTATACATCCTGGGTGTCTTTTGGGTTTTGTTGTTAAACAATAGGGTACTAGCCGGGCGGTGGTGGTGCACGCCTGTAATCCCAGCACTCTGGGGGGCAGAGGCAGGCATATTTCTGAGTTCAAGGCCACCCTGGTCTACTGAGTGAGTTCCAGGACAGCCAGGACAGCCAGGGCTATACAGAGAAACCCCATCTCGAAAAAATCCAAATTCAAAAAAAAAAAAAAAAAAAAAAAGAATAGGGTACTTTTTAGGTTATTAGCATATAGTTTTAGCATATAGCATATACTTGGTAACTTCTCAACTGTTGTTTTAAAATCTAGTCTGTTTGAGGATGATCAACAGTTCATAAAATCAGTCTTTTTAGTAATGAATATAAATCCTCTCAAGATGGTGTTTCCTCCTTCACCAGTTTCCCCCTGTGTTTCTGAGAACAGGACCCAGGAGTGCCATGAGGAGATGGAATACAATCCCAAGGGAGGAGAACACTTTGGAATAGCGACTAAAAGAGAGGCCAAGGGAAGAGAAGTAAGACTAAAACTTGAGCAGCTTGACCTCCCCCTGGCCACCGACAGGAGACGTATTAGTAAAGAAGCACTGTGCCTTTAAAAGAACGCAGCTCTCCGGAGACAGACTCCAAAGGGCAAAACATCTATTCAATGCCTGAGAAGAATTCAAAATAACGATCATAAGGAAACCCAGCAAGATGTTCAAAACATCACGAGGCAATTCAGCAAAGCTGATAAAACAATTCATGATATGACTAGGTGTAAGAAATTCAGCCAGGAGATGATTTTTTTAAAACAAAAACAAACAAATAAAAAACAAGGGCTGGGGAGATGGCTTAGTCAGTAACATGTCTACCCTGCAAGCACAGGGGCCTGAGTTTGTTCCCCAGAGACAAAATAAATCAGCTGGGCATGGTGGTGTGTACTGGTGACAGAAGCACTGGGGAAGTAGAGACAGGCAGATAGATCTCTTGGGCCTGCTGGACAAAAAGCTAGTGTGACACAAGGTGAACCCAAGCCAGTTTTGGTCTTGTAACATAAGGTAGATGGTACCTTAAGAATGACATCCGAAGTTGACATCAGGCTTATGCACATGCACTCGCGCATACACACACACACACACACACACACACACACAAAATGGAGGAACACACAGGAAATGGGGGACACCGTGGAAAAAACAAACTTTCAAGCTTTAGGCATATATGAAAAAGAAGAACCCAAAGTCAATGGCGTACATCAGATATCTAACAAGATCAAAGAAGAAAACTTCCCCCAAACTAAGGAAAGACACATTCATATAGAATAGACACAAGAAACACAGAGAACACCAGATAGAAAAGACCAGAAGAGAAAATTCCCATGGCATTTAATAGTTGAAACAATAAGTATACATCACAAAGAAAGTATATTGAAAGCTGCAAGAGAAAAAAACCATAAGTTATATAGACAGACAGACAGACAGACAGAAGTTGTCATCAAAATAACAGCTGTCTTCTAAACGGAAATGTTGAAACTCAGAAGGACCTGGAGCCCTAAAAGGCTCCTGGGTATATTATTCCAAGCCCTAAAAGAGTATGACAGCCAGCTTGGAATAATATACCCAGCAAAACTACCCACAATAATTGAAGGAGAAAGAAAAACTTTCCATATTATAAACAACCTAAAAAAATTATATCCAGCAAACAAAACTAAAGAAAATACAGGAAGCAGTCTCTCAGGGCTGCCTAGAGGGTTGGGCATAGAAGAGAGACTGTGGAAGGAAATATGAAGCCATCGTTATTAAAACACAAAATACCATTGGGAACACAGACAACACCAAAAAATCACCAACGCAATAACTATTCTTCAATAAAGACTTTAAGTATCGGTGGCCTCAACTTCCCATTCAGAAGTCACAGGCTGACTGAATGGATCAAGAAAATTCATCCACCTATTCTCTACGAGAAGCAGATCCAAGCTTTACAGATGGGCACAGTGTTGTGGATAGCCCTGGACTTGTATTTTGATGCTAATTCCACTCCTCAGAGGGGCTGCAGATGAGGAGTTGCCTTGTGAACCTTCTCCCCACCTTAACTTTTCAAATAAAGGCTTGAACCAATGATTGGGCAGGAGGAAGTGGGAGGAGCTGAGAGTCTAGGGGAGGAGCAATGGGAGTGGTGGCTGAGAGAGAGAGAAACCCCCAAGTTATATGGGATAATATAGATAGAAATAGAGTAGTGTGGTGGGAGGTCGCCCAATCTAGGCTTGTAGCTTGTTTTGTTAACTGATTGAGTTGAGCTTTCTTTTACCAGGGAATTGGGTTAGAAACAAAGTAGCAACAGCACTGCCTTTGAGTAAAAGGATGAACAAAAGTACTCCAATCAAAAGGAACATGCGGTCAGGAAGAAGACAAGGGTCACTGTCCTAAAGTCTGACAAAATAGACTTCAAACTAAAACTAATCAGAAGAGATTAGAGAGACTCTTCATTTGAATGAAGGGAACAGTAATCAAATAGTAATTGCAATTCTCTCTATATGTGAATATACATACAAATATGTATATGTGTGTACATATATGTACATGTGTGTATATATGTGTGTATATATACACATACATATGTATATTATATCCAGCAAACAAACATATGTGTGTATATGTATACTCACACACACACACACACACTATATATATATATATATATGTGGCCTATTGGATACAAAGATACAGATCAACATCAATATAGATCAATAGACAGGTTAAAAACACAGCAATAGAAACAAGTGGTGTCATAAATCAAATGAACTTAGCAGACATCTACAGAATATTCTACCGAAACACCAAAGAGTGCATTCTACTCAGCAGCACACAAGAGCTTTTCTTAAGAAAAAAAAAGAGACCACACCCCTGGACATAAGACAAATCTTTACACAAACTTGAAAAGATTAAACAACTCCTTGTATCCTATCTGACCACAATGCAAACTCAAAATTAACCACAAACAAATCTGGAAATGAAACAACTCATTACTGCATGATGAATGAGGCAAAGAAGAAGTCAAGAAAGAAAAATTTCCTGGAAGTACATTGAAATGAAAACATAACACAATGAAATGTGAGGTACACACTGAAAGCAGCCCCTATAGGGAGAACAGCTCTAATCACATAGTACTCTCTGTGCCTGTCTCAGCTGCGCAAAGTAAGCTGTGACTGACAGGGTGGTTGTAAAGACACTAGTTACAAGATAAGGTGGCTGTTCTAGAAAGGAATTGTTACTATTTTTTAAACAAAAGGTACTAAGTGGGTGATCTCTGACACTTCTTGAAAAGTTTCCATTTTGTGATAGTTTATATTGCTATCTTTGTATGTGACAGTTGTATACCTTTTCCTCTTATCTGGCATTAAAGCCAACAATAAATATTCAAACAATCCAGACTGGATCAAGAAAAAAAAAAACTAGCACAAGTAAATGACTTAATGATGCAGTTCAAACATTTGAAAAAATATGAACAAACTAAATACAGACCCAGTCAATGGCAAGAAATAATCAAAATCAAGGCAGCTTTTTATTGGATGATAGAGATTATTTACTGGAGAGATGGCTCGGTGGTTAAGAGAACTGACTGCTCTTCTGAAGGTCCTGAGTTAAAATCTCAGCAACCAAATAGTGGCTCACAACCATCCACTATGAGATCTGACTCCCTTTTCTGAAGTGTCTGAAGACAGCTACAGTATACTTAATATAATAAATAAATAAATAAACCTTTTTTTAAAAATCAAGGCAGAAATCAATTAAATAGAAACACAAGACTATACAAAGAATCAATGAATCTAATAGCTGGCTCTTTGAGAAGATTAACTAGGTTGACAGCCCAATAAACCAAAAGGAAGAACAAGAAGACCCAAAGGAACAGACTTAGAAATGAGCATGGAAGTATTCCAACAGACTCTAAAGAAATGCAGTGTACTATAAGAGAATACTAAAGAACAAGCAAATTTGCACTCCACTATGCTGGAAACCCCCAGGGCAATGTCTGAATTTCTAAATCCAGAAAAACTGCCGACATTGAACCAAGAGGCCAAAAATCTAAAAAACCCACAATAGATGAAGAGGTTGAAACAGTAATAAAAACTCTCCCGTATTGAAAAAAAAAAGTCAAGGAACAGATGGATTCACAGCAGAATTCTACCAGACTTTCATAAAACATCTACAGTCAATCTGTCTTCAACTATTCAAACAGAAACGGAAAGAGCACTCTGAAACTATTTCCACAAAGCTGATACTTCTCTAATGCCAAAACTAGGTGAAGATATAGGAAAAAAGGAAGAAAGAGGAGGAGAAGAAAGAAAGAAAGAAAGAAAGAGAGAGAGAGAGAGAGAGAGGGAGGAAGGAAGGAAGGAAGGAAGGAAGGAAGGAAGGAAGGAGAGAAAGGAAGGAAAGAAAAAGTAAGAAAAGAAAAAGAAAGAAAGAAAGAAAGAAAGAAAGAAAAAAGAAAAGAAAAGAAAAGAAAAGAAAAGAAAAGAAAAGAAAAGAAAAGAAAAGAAAAAGAAAACTAGCAACAGTTCAATATCCTTGGTCAACATAAACTCCATAATGCTCAACAGAACATTTGCAAACAGAATACATACATCAAAAAGAAAGACCAAGCTTTTCATCCCTGAAATACAGAGATAGACTCAGACTCAGGATTTCTAACGCTGGGATCAAACACCATGACCAAAAAGCAAGTTAGGAAGGAAAGGGTTTATCTCCCATACCCTTCCACAGTGTACTCCATCATTGTAGGAAGTCAGGACAAGAACTCAAACAGGGCAGAAACCTGGAGGTAGGCGCTGATACAGAGTCCATAGAGGGGTGCTGCTTACTGGCTTACTTCCCCATGGCTTCCTCTGCCCGATTTCTTACAGAACCCAGGACCACCAGCCCAGGGATGGCACCACCCACAATGGGCTGGGCGCTCCCGCATCAATCACTAATAAAGAAAACCCCTACAGCCGGACCTCATGGAGGCATGTTCTCAATTGAGGTTCCCTCCTTCCAAACAACTCTAGTTTGTTTTAAGTTGACACAGAGCCAGCCAGTATGTGGTTCAACTTACATAAATAGCCATGATCATCTCAATAGATGAAAAAAAAAGCCTTTCACAAACTGCAACATGTATTGATGATAAAAGTCCCAGAGACTTTAAGGCTGGAGGGGACATACCTTAACATGATTATATATATGTATATATACACGTGTATATATACATATATACGTATATATACACATATATACATATACATATACATATATCCAATGTCATGCTAAATGGAAACAGGTTTGTATTAGTCCACTAAATAAGATAGAAAAATAAAAAATAAAGGACCCATTTGAAAACTGGATGTTGGACCTGAACACAGACTTCTGAAAAGAAAGGGGAAGAAACTGTTTAAGAAAGTACATCCATGATCTCTAGAAATTAGAGAAATGTAAGTCAAAACAACTGACAGCCATCCCTTCAGGAGTCAAGGTCCAGCTAACAAAACCCTGTGTACTGGTTGGTTTTGTGTGTCAACTTGACACAGGCTGGAGTTACCACAGAGAAAGGAGCTTCAGTTGAGGTCCAGCCGTAAGGCACTTTCACAATTAGTGATCAAGAGAGGAGGACCCACTGTGGGCGGGGCCATCCCTGGACTGGTAGTCTCCGTTCTATAAGAAAGAAAGCTGAGCAAGCCAGGGGAAGCAAGCCAGTAAGGAACATCCCTCCATGGCCTCTGCATCAGCTCCTGCTTCCTGACCTGCTTGAATTCCAGTCCTGACTTCCTTTGGTGATGAACAGCAGTGTGGAAGTGTAAGCTGAATAAACCCTCTCCTCCCCAACTTGCTTCTTGGTCATGATGCTTGTGCAGTATTTTATTCTGTGTGGTTTGTTGTGGTCCTCTAGTGATTTGGGTTTTTGTTGTTGTTGTTTTTGTTGTTTAGCATATTGATCTCAATGTGCATTACAGTTTGTTTGTTTGTTTGTTTTGGTTTTTTGTTTTTTTAAATATAAGCTGGTTCTTACATTTCTTTTAACGCAGCTCTCCATGTCTGGCCCTTGATTGTGACTTTTTGCTCTGTTCAATGCTTTCCTGTAAGGATGTGCTAAGCCGGCACAGCTGCCTTCCCCTCCGTGGTCGGAGTTCACCTTTGCTGGTGTTGACGGACCTGTGTATACAGTAAGCACCTACTAAAGTAAGTTCTGTGCGACCTACCTTTCAGAGACCCACTTTGGGAAACATGGTAAGAGAGAATAACTGAGAATGTTTGCAACCAAGAATTTGCAACCAAGAACCCACCTGTCTACCGTGTGAAGTTACCTAATTAAATATGCAAACAACCCATCCCCTTCACCTGTAGCCACAGGAATGACAAAGCTCCCTAAGTCACAGCCTTCTCTCAAGTTGATGGCCTTGTTAGGAAGAGAGACTTAGAAATGGCCAAAGTCTTGCATACTTATTTAAGAACATTACTCAGGAAATTTAGAACCCACACTCATAAGAGACAAAGTACTTTGGATGAGCTCAGTCATTGGGTCAAATATTATATCATGAAACACCAAGTCATTGACTGTGGCAGCAAGAGGAAAGAGGGAGGGAGAGAGAGGGAGGGGGAGGGAAGGGGGAGAGAGAAAAAGGGGAAAAGGGAGGGGAAGGGAGGAGAGAAATAGGGGGAGGGGAAAGGAAACGGGAGGGGGAGGGGAAGGTAGAGGGAAAGGAAAGGGGGAGGGGAAAGGGAGGGAGAGGGGGAGAAAAAGGGGAAGAGGGAGGGGAAGGGGACGCGGAAGGGGCGGGGAAGAGAGAGAGAGAAAACACAACTACACAAAAAGCTGAGATGGATCGGGAGGTCTGGGCTCTTAGATGGGAGAAAGCTGGGCGCCCCGGAAGCTCATGCCTTTCCTATACAGAGCTGAAGGAACAGAGAGGCTCCCGCACACAGCTGAGCAAGAAGCAGGGTTAACACATGCACATAAATAAGGAAGCGGAGTCATCACACCCAGGTAAACAAGGAGACAAGGGTTGTGGTATACAGCGGGATCAAGGAAACCGGGGTTAGCGAGTCTGGGTAGGAGCAGTCTCTAGGGCAACGGTCTTTAGAACCACCTAGGGGGGGTCCGTGGTGGACAGTCTCTTCGAGCTCCACACTTGGACCAGGAAGAAAGAATTCGTGATTTCCCTAAGCTACCCTAGGGAAGCGCTGCCGCTTTCCCACGGGTCTGAGGCCACCGAGCTCTTGACATGACTGTGTTCACATCAGCAACGCACATCCATACTCGGGACTCCACTCGGGGCTTCCTAGGAGAAAACGTGCGGTTTTCGTATTGATAGTGGGATAGAGAAACAAACTGTGTGACTTCATTTGGAGAGCTCTAGGCTCGCCTGCTGTGTACAGTTTGTCACGTAAGGTTGAAGTTACGGATTACAAACCCCTCTTTATGTTTAAGAGCACGTCTCTATAAGTCCTGCATTGGACACACAATGCTGTTGGAGGAAAAATTCTAAACTGCTGGTGCCCAACCATCTCACAGATAAAGATGAGAGGGTCGGTTCCTCAGCTTCTTAGGGGCTTTGCAGCCGATCTGTGCTGGGACAACACAACGCTACATCCAGCAGGTGCTGGTCAGGACCTCCTGGGACCGAGTTATTTCACAGGCCACTCATCCATGTGGAAGTCACTCCAGGCATGGACCTGGATAAAACGTCCTGCAGTTCTTGCTACATGCTTTCTGATAATTTTATAAGAATAGAATAGAATAGAATAGAATAGAATAGAATAGAATAGAATAGAATAGAATAGAATGGCTAATTCCAAGAACAGTGGCTTTGTGGGTTGCCTCACAAGTACTTGATTGAACCTGGACATTGCTTTCAGGAACTGATTTCAAAGCCCAAGAAGCAAGAGTCATAAGTATTCGCTGTCTGGCGCCTGCTTATCAGAGATAAACCTACATTTGCACTGCTCCTCAGTTTATCCGAACCACTGTAGCTTGCTGAGGTGAATAAAAGCCCCTCCTATCTATCTACATGTGGAAATTGATGTTATGATTTTGCTAATACAAGACAAAATGGCTTTCTCCGCATCTTTTTCTGCGTGCATGAGCACACCACAGTGCAGTATCTGGGCATTTCGAGTGTAGTGTTGTTTCAAGCCTTTTTGTATGTATATGTATATAACTTTTTTGTTTGTTTGTTTGTTTTCTCGAGACAGGATTTCCCTGTGTAGCCCTGACTGTCCTGGAACTCACTCTGTAGACCAGGCTGGCCTCGAACTCAGAAATCCGCCTGCTTCTGCCTCCCAAGTGCTAGGATTACAGGCGTGCGCCACCACAGCCCGACTGTACATAACTTCTAAAAGGAAAACTAAGTACTAACATTTATGTCGCCACACCGTCACTTGCGTCTTGCTATAGTTCTGTAAAACAGTTTTTCTTCACCTCCTGAATGCTGTGCCCTCGCTGCCCAAAATGGTCTTGAGGTGTCATATCAGCGGCGGCTTTTCCTCCCTATCCTTCCCAACAGCCCATCTGTGGTCTGATCCTAAGCTTTCCAGTGAAGCGAAAATATAAATAACTCCTACTACAAACACCTCTCCTGCAGGGCCCAGTGTGGGAGGAGACCCAAGGAGCGGAGGGATTCAGGAAGTAAAAAAAAAAAAACAAAACAAAACAAAAAACTATGGCCTGTTCAGTTCAACAAAAGTTTCTGTGAAGCCGCCACTCAGAAACTGCTTCATCTCAGAGAGTAGTCTCACTACCCCGCAGAGCTTCACAGGTAGGGCAATGGGCGAGGTAATTACTGAAACTTCAAAGCAGAACGCACTTCAAGAACAATTAGCGCTTTTCTGGAATTGGAACCATCTCCAGCAGAATCCCCCGTGAAGAAGTAATCTTGAAGATAAGTTCACGTTGCCCCCAGAGTTCCATTGTGGCTTCAGGAATCGGAAGCAAGATCTCATAAAGAACGACGGGCACCGCCTTCCCACTCACCGCTGCCATAGACACAGGGCTGTGTCCGAGGGCAAAGGGTCACGTTGAAAGTTTCCTGTAGTGCTGAGTGGAAGAACTCAGTGCGGGAAGCAGCGGAGGTGGGTAGGCTGTGTGTGGCATTGCACTGGAATTCTCTTAATGAAAGAGCTTATGTTCTCAAAGAGCTGAAAAACAGCTCCAATTTTCTGGTGGCCTAGAATAAAATAGCCTGAGGGAGGGGGATCGAGTGAAATATAGAGTGTGCGCGCAGCTCTGCAGCATGGGGGAGGGGGGGGTGCTTGCATGAACTAGAGTGCATGCGCACAGCTCTGCAGCAGCGGGGCGGGGTGCTCGCGTGAACTATAGCGCATGCGCACAGCTCTGCTGCGGAGTTCAACTTGAAACGCGCGGCCTAGGCTTGAAGCAGTAACTTTCACACCAACATCTACTCTTGACAGACCCACTTGGATGAGCTCTGCATGGTCACATTTCACAGTCCTTGGTAGACGGTTGTGATAGTGTATGTCCCTAGATTTGGTCAAGCCACCTACTTTTAGCATTATCTTAATGACCAGCATACACTAGGTGTGGTTGTGCATTTCGTTTTTAATCCTGTTTTGGCTTTGCTTTTCCCAGTTTGCGGAGAACGAATCTGAGCTCGCATACCTGGGCTGGCGTTCTGCATGTCCTGTGAGCTGCTTTTGGCCAGTCCCTGTTTGGTGACTCGATGAAGAGAAGGGTACAGAGAAGACGTTTAGAATCGCCCCTGTCCGCTGACGTCAAGTCTTCTCAAAAATACATCAAGAAATTTTGAAAGAAGTGATTATCATGTAATATAGCTACTTGAGATAAAATGCGACCAGAAATCCATAGGTGGAGATCACAAACTTCAATTGCTGCGGTAAACACCCCCCACCCCCACCCCCCACCCCCACCCCCACCCCCTGCTCTGCTCCTAGGGGCTGATGGCTTCCTGGCTCCTGCACGTTTGCTTCGTCTTAATGGGATGGCTCCAAGTGTCTCTTGAGTTGTCATTCTAGCAATCGGCCACAATAGAGCTAGCCTTTTCCTGAACAGAGCCATCTCCAGTTTTCTACTTAACTCCCGCATGAACTGAAACAAGCAGACCACAGAGAACTGAGACACGCGTGTGTTCCGTTAGTTCTAGCGATGGTGACTGAGACAGTCATGCCTGATTGGCCAGAACAAAATAGAAAGCACCGTACCATAGAACTCCTTTTAAACTGCACACTACTGTTTAACATACACCCATGCTAACTGTGATTCTCGGAGGTTTTCCTAACTCGGATCTCTTGTATGAAATGTGTAGCTGTAGAGACTACATGATTTTTATATGAAATATTTTGGGCCATGCCAGGCATATGATAATTGTTATGTAAGCATTCGCTATCATTTAATAGTAATGGTGCTCTTACTAATGAGCCTATTCTACAAAATGAGCTATTCCATGGAGAATTACTACACCCAAAGTGGTGGATTTTTGGCGTGTGCCTTCAGAGTCACAGACATATGACTTCACATAGATAACGGTGCAGTTTATCAGCTAGCCTGGACATGACTTCCCAATGACTCTATTATCCCTTATTTTACTCCCAGAAATCCATTTTACGTTTTGTTAAGACTGACTTCCCACATCCTTCATGCTAGTCCTTTCCTCAAATCTCCGAAATCTGCACAGCTGTAATGCATGTGATCATAAATAGTTGATTATTAGATGCCTTGAGCTAAAAGAAAAATATCACTAGGGCATGTTCTTTGCACTGTGAAATTCACTTAGTAGAAAGCACACATGCACACACACACTCACACACATGCACTCATATACACACTCATACTCACACATATACACATGTGCACACATGCACACATACACACATATGCACACATATACACATACACATGCACATATACACACATGCACACATATATGCATACACATATGCACACATACACTGCACACATATTTACATACACTCATATATACACACACATACACACATGAACACATAAACACACATGCACACATATGCATACACACACATGCATACGCAATCATAAATAATCCAGAACTAAGTAGAAACTGCAAACGGCAGAAGGAACATGCTAAGAAACACAGATGCAAGGACCATGTTTACTCTGGAAGGAACAAACAAAGGATTTAATGGAGAAAGCATGTTGGGGCTTATGGGATGGAAGCAGATTAAAAGCCTTTTCTTCACTAATGCCCTACATTGTTCCAGCTGCATCTTCTATTGTTCTCAACTCTACCCACCTCTCCATTCCTGCTGGACCAGTCTCCCCTTGTCTTGAAAGATACACCTTTGATCTTATCACTCACCCAACAAAGCCAAGCTCGCTCCTTTCTCTTCCCCATCACCCCTCCCTTCCCCTCTCTTCCTCCTCCTCTCCCCCACCTCCTCCTCCTTTCTCCCACCTAGCAAACATGGCCTCTGTCCCATGGACCCTTGCCAACTTGACACAGTCATATCCTCTAACCACATACAAGAGCATTTCATCCGGGAGCACTGTCACGCTTACAACTGTCTGCCATTTCCTCCCATTGTGACAACCAAACCATAGCTACTTTGAGAAAGAAACATTTTGTAACATTATTTTATTTGTTCCATAGCACGTGGCAATCGGATCAGCCAAAGCACAATATAAATAACCAGAAGTATTTTCTGAAAGGAGCTGTTTTACCAGTTCTCCTCTCTCTCTGGTTTATCTGATGTGGAATAAGTTTATAAAATTTTAGACATAGAAATAAGTAGAAGTGAGAACATTCTTGCTTCCATCAGTAAATTTACCAACTGAAAGTCAGGAGTACCATAAGAGTAGATAACCTAGCTGGGTAAACTCTGTGGATGTGAAAGAAACATGACCTGTGGCGTCGATCACACGTTTGGTTTGTAAGAAGGCTGCGAATGAGGTTCCCGTGCTGGGAATCTCTAAGGGAGCAGTGTGCTGTTGAAAGAAAGAGTTTACAGGTTTAGAAATGAATTGGGAGCGATTAAGTAGACATTTTTGTGAGGAACTGTAATATCTGTGTCAAGTAAAAGGAGGTTCTGGGCGGTGGCGGCGGTGGGGTAGGGTGGGGGTGGGGGGAACCTCAGTGGGTACAGTGCTACCCAAGTGTGAGGACTTGGGGTCAGATTCCCAGGACCTGTGTGAGAGCCAGATGCCGCAGTGCAAGTGTGTAATGTCTGTGCTCCTGAGAAAAGGGAGGCAGACACGGGAGAGTCCAGAAACGTGTGGGCCACCTAGTCTGGCCTGCACGGCAACAAAGCGCTAGACGCCTCTCTCAAAGAAGAGGGAAGATGACCACACACACACACACACACACACACACACACACACACGTACATGCCGTGTATGCACCAGGTAACAGAAATGAAGGTTTGGGGGCAGCATTTAGACACATCCAGGTCCCATACCTCACCACGTCTCCCCACGGCTTTCCTCAGAGCATTCCTAGTTAGCCTGGTCTGCTTCTCATCTCTCACCCCTTTCCTTCTAACAAAACCACAAGCACGCACTCACTCACGAGACACTATACTCAGGGCAAGAGGTGAACTGCCTCCCGAGAACCCTAGTGGTGAGGAGAGGAGATGGGGAATCCCTAGAAAGAATGATGAAGATGCAGACTTCGTGTTGGCGTTCCATCCTCCGCCTCTCATTTCTAAATCCACATTTCTTGTTTGCTCCAGTGAGTTCTCTGAACACCTTTCCTGGTGAGCTCGTACCACGTCACATTAGCCAGAAGAAGGCGCAAGATGGCTCCTTTCCTGGAGCACTATGAGTTTCTTCTGCCCCAGAAGCTCCCCCACCCCACCCCCAGCTTCCGAAACTCCCATCATACAAGAACTCCCTGTCTAGCTCTTGCGACAGGCGCAGCTGCTCCAGTGCCAGGCTCCCGCCTTGGATATAGCTTCTCTGTTCCAAGCTCCTTCAGCAGTCAGAGCTCCTCCACTACCTGATTCCAGTAGAGGAAATAGCTTCTCCTACACAAGTCTCTCCAGCAAACTCGAGTTCCCAGAGCTCCGCTGTTGCGGAAAGAGTACCTGTTGGGGCGCCCGGCTCCCACGATGCTGACTGTGTTCCGTGTGCTGAAAGCAGCACTACTCAGTGGCCGGCAGCTTCCCCGACACTCCTCTTGGGTGATTTTGCAGTCAACTGCCCCCTTTTTGCCAACGGCTTTCCCCAACACTGCTAAGAGCAGTTTTCCAGTAAATTCCAAAGGGCAAATGTCCAGTACTTACAGCACTGTGGCACAGTCAAGAGCTCTGTGCCATGCAGTGGCTATAAACACACCTTCTCCCTCTCTGCCCCAAAGAAAGAATAGAGGACTGAGGAGGAGGAGGAGGAGGAGGAGGAGGATCTTCCTGTCTCTGCCCTAGAGGTCATGACCACCATTCCTGCTGTGTGCACACATGACCATTGCTGCTGTGTGTGCACATATGACCATTGCTGCTGTGTGCACACATGACCATTGCTGCTGTGTACACACGACCATTGCTGCTGTGTACACACATGACCATTGCTGCTGTGTCTGTATCCTTTCTAACTTTCTTTCACTTCTTACTAGCAAACCCTTCTTTATCCTAACCCTCTCTTATAATTCGAAATTCTTCAAACCTTGTTCAAACAACTATGTGGATTCTAAACCTGTACCTGCTGATTGATAAATTTCCCCCCTCATATCTTAAAAAAAAAAAAAAAAGCTGCAGAAATAACTGCAAACGAGGCGCTTCCACTTGTTTCATATTCCGCAAACCTGCTTTAGATGCCTCTGTCCAAACCTCAGACCTACAGATTTCCAACATTCAGAAGTGGAAAAATTGATCACATGCACTTATTTGCAAACCCAGTCTTCACCAATATATCCATTAATCAAATTAGACTTGTTTTCTTTCCCCCCAAAACAACTATGAAACCTCCAAATTTTCATTTTCTATTATTTGAATAAAACCACTGATTCATGTTCTCATGGCTACCCTTTGAAATCCCTGGATGGAAAATGGATACACAGACAGAAAGGTATGTACACAGACAGGAAGGGAGGTCGGTTGACCCGTGGTAGGAGCCCGCCATGTTTTATCAATGTTTTCCACCTCTAGTTCTTGTTTTTGTTTTTTCCCCTTTTGGGGAGCTTCTGTTCAAAATTAATACATCCTGGAACTATCATTTTTGCTTGACCATGAAGACTGTAACTAGGGACAATAAGTCCAGCAATATTTGGGAGAGATGAAAGGCGTATCACCCCAAGAGAGGAGAGAGGAAAACAACCACAGGAGATTGGAAGGAAGGAGCCTCGCACCCCTGACCTCTGAGGTGCACAGTTTCAGCAAACCGTGCACATAGAAAGAGAGGACGGAAAACCCAAGTCTCTCAAAACCGGCGCATGCCCTGTAATTCCTGAACTCCGTGGGTAGGGGTGCTTTTCCCCAAAGTAGATCAGAAATCAAGAGAGTGAATGACGAAGACAGAACGAAAGCACGAGTGAAAAATTAAATCCTATTTCTCAGAAGTTTAGAAAATGGAGGCTGACAGGGACACTAGGGGGAGTGACACAGGGTCACCGAATGAGCGAGGCAGGGCAGGTCACCACAAAGGTCACCACGCAGGTGAATGTGACTCTTGCAAGCATTCCTGTTAGTGTGGGAGTCTTGCTCTCAGGGTTTGTGATTCAAACGCTCACAAGGGTTAAATTCTCCATTCACAGTTGGCTCTGTTTCTTATTTAAAACAGTAGGTTTTCCTTCAAGTCCTTCAGTGAAATCACGTGATTGGGAAAGAGGTGGGGCATCTCAAACAAAACGCCAGGGGGTGTGGGCAGCTTTGACCGGTTGGGGTATTAACCAGTTTAGCATGGCTCAGCAGCTGTCTTAAGTGTTATGTCAACTATTATGACATAAGCTAAGGGTGTTGAAATATGAGGATGTGTGTTTTCTGAGAGGGAACGGGTGACAATTTGAAGGGTCGGTTTTTTAACATGGCAAAAAAAGGGGGGGTAAGAATTCGGAACAGATTGTCAACCAACAAGAACGTGAGAAAAGGTTCATGTCACTGGGGAAAAGTTGAAACTCTTAAAAAAATTTTAAGGAAACTACCATTTTCCTGTTATTTCAGAAATATCTGTAAATGTTAGCATCTTAAAGGAGAAACCTGAGGCAAAGTAAAGTGTGTTTTACATTCTTCTTTTGCTATTTATTCTCTGAACCTCCCTAATCCTGTCTCAGAGAAAGGACGCTCACTCCTACAGAAGGTTTCCGCTTTTGCTCCCCCAGGGCAGGATTCTGTGGGACGTACAGGGGTCCTGAGATTGTATGCACCCAGACAAGGCATCTTCGGTAAAGACCAAAATAAGCTTTGCTTGATAAGATTATCCTATCCAGACCAAGAATTATGTGTCTTGGTCAACAAGTCTATGTGGTGGCTGCATTATTGTCAACTGTTGAGACCTTTTTTAAAAAGAGGATTTTAGGCCAATGTCAAAATGATGTTAACCTCAGACGTACGATATTACTACTACACGTCCTTTGGGTATAGCCGCTTCATTGTGCAACTATAGACTTCTTGACCGGTGTATTTTAATTCAAAGTATGTGCATGAATGACTTGCAAAAATGGCCCGCACATAGAGATTTGGGGGCATCACTTGAGGGTAGACAAATACATATGCATATCTCTGTTCATACCTTTGCTGAGGACAATGGTTGCTGAAGTGGGAAAAGGTTAATGCTGGGTATTTTGTTTTTTGTTACTTTTGGGTTTTTTGTTTTGTTTTGTTTTGGGTTTTGGGGTTTTGTTTGTTTGTTTGTTTGTTTTGTTTTTTGTTTTGTTTTGTTTGGTTCGGTTTGGTCTTTTGAGACAGGGTTCCTCTGTGTAGCCTGACTGTCCTGGAACTCACTCTGTAGACCAGGCTGGCCTCGAACTCAGAAATCCACCTGCCTCTGCCTCCCAAGCGCTGGGATTAAAGGCATGCGTTACCACTGCCCGGCTATGCTGAGTGTTTTAAATGTCTGGGCAGTACAAAATTAGCCAGTCTATCACGCTAGAAATTAGCCAAGCAAGTCTGTAATCGCTGTGGTTCTCAGGGATCGGACATAAAATATAAAAGGATGGAATGAAATCCAGCAAAGGAAAGGTTCACAGGTAGCTGAGCAGCGAGGGGGGGGGGCGCGGTCACGTGACGCCGCCAAGCCTGCCGGCTTTCAGGA
Organism: Apodemus agrarius; assembly: GCA_964023405.1. NCBI lineage: Eukaryota > Metazoa > Chordata > Mammalia > Rodentia > Muridae > Apodemus > Apodemus agrarius. The sequence goes on along the minus strand of OZ030026.1, from coordinate 10,005,822 downwards.
CACTTACTTGAACAGCGGAGTTCCACAGACAACACATTTATAAATTCCAGGGTCTTTGTGATGTGTGTATTCTCCTTCGAAGGCACTGATAAACAATAAACAGAGCGTCAAAAATGTTAACAAAGCAAGTATTACTTCTTTATAGAACACGTTGGTTTAAAATACATTTCTCTGGTAAAGCTTCCCAGGGTCTTTGGCCCTAAAATGAGAACAGACCAGACATATATAAACTTGAACAATAGTAATATACTTCAAATATATATATAATATATTAATATATTTAATATTATATATATAATAAAGTGTGCATATAACTACTCCCAACTAGTACAGGTTAAGTAAAAATTTTCAAGCCATCTACTAAGTAATTCTTAGAATATTTTTCAAATTAAAAAAAAAAAGGCCATTGTCCGAGTCACATGAAGATCTTATTACCTAAGATCTCTGCTGCCCCACACTATGCAAGAGGGGACCAGCAAAATGTAGCAGCTTCCAAGTCTTCAAGTGGAAGGAGTCTTATTTTTTGGTTTGAAAAGGAATATTGCAGCTTTAAGGGAATATTTTTCTAAGTTAACAATCTTAAAGGCGAGGAGGTCACTCGGTTAACACAAATCAGCTGTGTAGCCCAACAAAAAGTCTGTGTGCTCCACTCCGCAGCTTGTTTTTATTATATCGTTTCGTCCTCTTTACGAGGTCCAATTTTTTTTATAAACAGAATTTTTAAGAATGACCTAATCTCTGGTTGTTTGTGCGCATTAAATCATTTTTGCCAGGCATGCACACAACACACAACACCGGCGGGCCGTACGCCGTCATCCAGCCTCCAGCCCCACTGCCAGTACACGGAAGGCACCCCTCTGTCGGAGCTTGGACGTTTAGTAAACTCGGTCAGCAGTGGGGGGGGGGGCTGGGACAGGGCGTGGTTGGTGTCTATGAACAAGGATCCCCTGTGTGGGAAAAGAGCTCTTTCAGCTCATGAGTGGAAACACAAAGTTACATCATTAATAAATCTGGATCAGAGGTAACGTTTACAGCCGCACGCCAAGCGCCGGGGTATAAATTAGACAACAAAATCATTGGGCCTTGGCAAGTGACTCCTTAGCTGGAATCAGCTGAGAGAGATTTGATTTTATTCACTAAAAACAGTCTTGGAAGTGAACGAACGCCCCCCTCCCCCGCCCCCCCTTCCAGGACCAAAGCCACGCAAGGGCAGTTATTGAACATTTTTGGCATTCCAACCACAAACGAGCCAATAAATACTTTCTCCACATGTGCTTCAAAAAGAAATCGGAGTGGGGTTGGGAAGGGACTAAATTATGCTACCTTCTTTTTGCAGCCAAAACGTCTACGCCTTACAATGGCCACCTTCAAAATGCCAGGCTCCTTGGCGTGGCGCCACGGCCCGCACAGTTTTCCTTGCTGTGATGTCGTCCAAAAAAAAAAAAAAAATGGCTATTGCTTCCACACATTTCGTTGTAAACTGAAAACAGGCCCTTAGCAAAAAGTCCCACGGCTTTATATCAATAGCGTCTCGCTGAATGGAGAGAACCAGAACCAGAACCCAGCCTTAACCTAAACAGTGCCATCTCCAGCCTTACTGAGCCCCGACAGGTTCTTTAAAATAATCAACTGGGAAGAAGACTCCAAGGAGGGGGAGAACGTGGTGCCCACCCACCCACCCACCCGCCCACCCACCCACCCGCCCACCCGCTTGCTTTTATTACAGCATACATTACCTTTCTGTTCCTTTCTCCTGAGTGACATGGTACTGGAGGGGTGACAGCCGCTTCCTCAGTTCCTGCTGGGAAAAGACCACCTTACAGCTCTTTTTATCCCTACATGACCCTGGAAAGAGAGGATAGGGAGAAAGAGCCATTTTAGCCCGGCTGCCACAGCACAGCCTCTACAGCCACTCGTCGATGACCAGAGAGTCCCCAACGGACTACAGATCCTTACCTGAGCTGCAGCTGGTCTCCAAGTTCAAACAGAATGCACTTTAAAGAGCCAACTGATTCCTCGGGAGCAGCAACGACGTGCCTCCGTGCCACCTGACACCTTGAAACCTCTTTTGAAAAGGTGGATTCAGTAGCATGCATGTATGTGCAAGAATGGCGTGATAATGAGTCCATACAAGGACTCATACAGTAATTTTGTGACTTGGGAGGCTGGCCTGAGGCCATCACCACGCCAAGATGACCACCTGCCATCCAATTTATTTTTCTGAAGAACCTAAACATATTTTTTTCCTCTACAGTAGGAACTGCTGTTTTCTATGAGTCTAGCAGAAGACACTTTAGTAGGTTCTATGTGGTCTTTAGAACGCATGTTTTTTTTCTAAAGCCTGTGTCTTACCAGGCTAGCAAGAAGCTGCCAGGAGACTTCCAGAGAAGGTGTTTTACTTATACAAGGTGAGATTCGAGAATTCCAGAGAGCGAGAGTCAGAGACAGAGACAGAGACAGAGACAGAGACAGAGACAGAGGCAGAGGCAGAGGCAGAGGCAGAGGCAGAGGCAGGAAGAAAAAGACACAGACAGATGGAAGCTGAGTGCGATTTTACTGCAGGGCTTGTGCTGACCTGGCCCAGTTCAGCTGGGAGGATTTCCCTGATCAGGGCTATCTGGATGGTGAGATGCTGCTAATGTTACTGACAGCGAGGGTAGTTTTATTTCCATATACAAAGACTGCGGTGAAATGTTCAGACAACACCTGCTTATCATTATTTTACCTGAGCAAGTGACTGAGAAGAACCAGGGCTGAGACAGGAAAGCCCTTGCTGACTGCAGTAATGGGCCTGTCCTTGGCCATCCACCACAGGAGAGCCAGCCACAGATGGCCCTCCGCCTGCACAGAGATTCCCTACCAGGTCTTGAAGTTAGCCTTGGTATCCTGAATAGGACATTCAGCTTCTCCTGACTTGGCTGTGGGAAACGCCTTGCCGCTGTCTACTTCTGAGGTACCTAATGCAGATTCCTGAAGCTGAACTCTAGCCGGCTCTCCTGACTGTGGGACTGAAGAAGGGCTATCAGCTTCCAGAACTGCGGCCACCTAGGCACAAGGCTGATTCTCCACCAGAAAACAGGGAGCCAGGGAAAGAGCAAACCGAAGCCAACAGAAGTCACAGGAGTCACGCTGGCCTCTACCAACCTACCAACCTCTGTTGGTCTAGAAAGAGACCCAGGAAGAACCGGCACTCCGGCGTTAGCCCTGAGGGCCTCCCATGTAGCGGAACAGCAGCTAATACCAGGCTTATCCTGGTAGGCGAAACCCTGCTTACTGCTGTCCGCGGCCTAGACAAAAATGTCTCCCGATAATTGCCTGTTCAGCTTGTATGAAGAAGGCCTCTTTCTCAATAGGCACCTTGAGTTGGGTGAGCTCCTGTTTACCTCCCTCACAGGCTTCTTAAAATTTATTTCACTTTCATTTACTTGCTAGAAGGGTGCCTGCTGATTTTGTCACCAAGTTCATTAATCGGAAACTTAATCTGACAAATTATCATGGTTAAAATTATTGGTTCCAAAGGGCTTGATAATTAAGTTCCGAACAATCAGAGTTAAGCAAATCTGTCGAAAATATTTTGGGTTAATATACGTTCATTCATACAAAAAGGCCAATTGTGCTCCTGACGCTGTGAGAGCCCAGTCACCCATCTGTATGTCATTTGGTACAAGAGAAGCAACCGCAGGTTTAAATTACATGGTATTGGATTGCAATTCCCTAACATTGGATGCGTTTCTGCTTTTCTACCTTGAGTCATTTTACTAAGGAGTGTTCATTAAAAAAAAAAAAAAAGTAGCTTCAAGCACAGATGCTTGCAAATCACTTAGGCAAAGATGTTTCTCTCTTTTACATTCTCTCTCTCTCTCTCTCTCTCTCTCTCTCTCTCTCTCAAAAATTAAAAAAAAAATCTCTTTTCTGAAGGAAAAGAATAAGACTGTTGGTCAGTATTGACGAGCCCTGTCATGTATTGGTGGGGGTGGGGGATAAAATTGAAAACATCTGATTGAAGTAAAAAATACAAACATAAAAGCCTTACTGGTGAATGGCGGGCATTGAAGAGCCCCTATTTCATAGATTAGAAATTACTTTTGATCTAAACATTCTGAAAAAAACAGATTGTTTTCCGCTACGAGCCCTTCTCATTAGCTGTGCTGCGGAGACCCCGTTTTAATGGCGAACTTTGAAAGGGACACGCTGCACTCCTTTGTGACTCCCCATCGTGTGTTGGGAGGGAGACGCTTTTGCCCCAGCTTTCTTTGTTTGTCTTTCAAGAACCACGAATGCAGCATTCACACAAATTTTGGAGGAATGCGCCCCATGTCACAGCCTACAAATTATTTGGTTTTGGTGCACTTAAAGGTCATCTTCCAAATTAGCGAAATTTTCCTACATCCTGGCTTTTCAACCTTAAATGTAAACGTTGTTTCCTAACTGTAAGTGAGGTTTATTCTCTGGGAAAGGCTGGTGATTGTGTAAAGTGGCCAAACTTCAGACACTTTTTATTCTTTGCTCAGACTGTGTTCACCAAATAATTAGGCATTAAAATTCGCATTTAGTGTATCTAAAAGCGAAAGAAAGGGCGTGCATATTAGAAATAATTACTGCGATTTTTGTATTAAACAACTCAATGAGAAGTTTTTAGTAAAAGTCTCACCACACCATGCTTCTTGGACAACCGAACGCTGTACTGACACATTAATTCTGCTAGCATAACCAGCACTGGCATGTACGGAGAGAGGCTATACTTCCGTCTGTCCTCTGCTCCCTACCAGACCGACCGTGCCAAGGGCAGCATGCGGTGCCAGGGTGGATTCTGAAGACATCGTTTCATTTTGAAATCTGAGCATCGCTCATTGGGTGTCTGGTTTCCCTTTACTATCCTCACTTAGGTACCGTAATTTTCTCATTACACAGGGTAATTTAACATTAGTGTTCTACGACATCTGTTCAATGGCTTCTAAATTGGCCTAGAAGTATGTCAGGGAGAGAGAGGGATCCCTTTCTTGAAATGTTTAATAGCACACTTTGAAGGCACAAGTCGGGTGTGCACACACATGCAGCACAGTACGTCTAGAGGAATGATATCATCCCCTGGATATCTAGTCATATCCCATTCCCTGTAGTGTAATTATTACATGGATCAGATCTATCCTAAACCCAATCCAGACGTATTTAAATACAGAAATATGCCTAGGGTATTTTTTCCTTATACCAAGATGTCTTCTGCATTGCTGTTGCGGGGAAGAATTGAAACTTCTTCAGTAGCTACCCAGGTGCAAGAGGGACACACCTGTAATCCCACACAGCAAGGCTTTCTCACCCCAACACACACACACACACACACACACACACACACACACACTTCACACACTTCACACACTTCTAAAATGGAGTCTGCATTCTGGCTCTTCCTGCTTCAGACTGTGACCGTAGGCGTTTCACCAGACCGGACACTGTCCGGATGGCAACAACTGGGACTTAGCAGCCTCCTGGGTACAGCACCGCAGAGGATTCTGAAGTTAAAATCCAACCTAAAAGGTAGGAGCTTAGATGGTTCGGGGTGCACCAGGATTCTACTGGGAATTACTTTCTATCAGACCCTCAGAAAAGCATTTTTCTAGCAAGTTACCATTTAAAAAAACAAAAAATGAGAAGGGAGAAAGATCAAGTTCTAAGTGCTAAGATTAAGTTCCGCTCTGCGCCATGCGTGCTTTCGGATGTATAAGTCCATTTTACAGGCAGAAACTAGTCTCATAGTGTTGGTTATAACATGACTTATTAAGGAGACATAGCAGCCGGGCGGTGGTGGCGCATGCCTGTAATCCCAGCACTTGGGAGGCAGAGGCAGGCGGATTTCTGAGTTCGAGGTCAGTTTGGTCTACAAAGTGAGTTCCAGGACAGCCAGGGCTACACAGAGAAACCCTGTCTCGAAAAAACAAAACAAAACAAAACAAAAAAAAAAAAAAAAAAGACATAGCAACTCAAACGTGCAGTTGTTGGACTGTATAACTATTTCTGTGACCAAGTAAATTAGGTAACTCTCCTCTCAAATTATGCAGTAAATTTTTACTAAAAAACAGGAAGTCCTGCACTGAGGAGGGAAGACAACTTGAGGAAGAGGCTCCTGGTCACAGCAGGACATGAGAGGGTGACAACATGAGCCCTTACAGCAGGACAGTGTGACAGAGTGACAGTGTGAGCCCTTATGCAAAATTCTTTGTCTTTAAAGATTTATTTAGGCCTGGCGAGATGGCTCAGAGAATAAGAGCATTGAAGGCTCTTCTGAAGGTTCTGAGTTCAAATCCCAGCAACCACATGGCGGCCCACAACCATCCGTAATGAGATCTGGCACCCTCTCCTGGAGGGTCTGAAGACAGCTGCAGTGTACTTACATATAATAATAAATAAATCTTTGCGCCAGAGCTAGCTAGCTAAGTTCAATTCCCAGCAACCACATGATGGCTCACATCCATCTGTCCAGCTACAGTGTGCTCACATACATACAATAAATATAGATCCCATCACAGGACCTCTGGCAGAGCGATCAGTGCTCTTAACCGCTGAGCCGTTTCTCCAGCCCCCGACAAAGTCCACCCTTAGCCCACACCTGCTGTCCTGGATGTCCTTCTGCACCAGTGGTAAGCCCGTGCAAGCCTCTCACCAATCTACAGAATGCCAAGAGGGCTTTCTACATCCTGGACGGTACATCAGATCTGTCACCTAAATGCTGAGAGCACGGTCAAGCCATACATTTTCTATTTCAGTGTGGGGGAAAAAAAATCCAAATAAAAGCCAAACCTGAAGATCTCAGAATCTGAATTTCTGTTCAAGAACTAGGGAAAGATGAAAATATTGACTATTTCCCCAAAAATAATAAATGTGAGATGTGTGTCTTGCTCTGATTTAAGAGGGTGAGGCTAATGTAGGCATATCCAGCTGCTGTATTGACAGGTGGCACAAAATTGAAGCACAGGCTAATTTTCACTGTGACCATCCACGGTCCAGTTCGCACTGGTCTATCGTGTTGGAAAAATATCTTATTTCAGGCTTAGAGGTGTTCGAATTTGTAAGTTGGAGATTATAGAACTAAATCTAGAGAATTTTTAGGATAATATGTAAATGTGTACCACAAACACCACCGCTGTTCATTTTTTTTTGTTTGTTTTTACAACTCTGGCCATGAGAACTAAATAGTTTGCTACAGAGAGGAAGACGTGCCGGCTGTCCTGGCTGGTTCTGTGTATCAACTTGACACAGGCTGGAGTTATCAACAGAGGAAGGAGCTTCAGGTGAGGAAATGCCTCCATGAGATCCAGCTGTGGGGCATTTTCTCAATTAGTGATCAAGGCGGGGAGGGCCCCTTGTGGGTGGTGCCATCTCTGGGCTGGTGGTCTCCGGTTCTATAAGAAAGCAAGCTGAGCAAGCCAGGGGAAGCAAGCCAGTAAGAAACATCCCTCCGTGGCCTCTGCATCAGCTCCTGCTTCCTGACCCGCTTGAGTTCCAGTCCTGACTTCCTTTGGTGATGAACAGCAATGTGGAAGTGTAAGCAGAATAAACCCTTTCCTCCCCAACTTGCTTCTTGGCCATGATGTTTTGTGCAGCAATAGAAGCCCTAAGACACTGCTTATAGAATCATCCTCAGTTCGAATATATTTTTACTCCCTCAGAGTAAATATATTCTAGGAAAACATCTTTGGGACTACATGCAATTCAATTCAGGATGCAGCTTCCGGCCCTGGCTTCCACAAACCAGGGCTGCACTGCTCACCTTGAGAACGCTGAATCAGGACTCCTTACTTTCCCAAGTCATCAAACTGTCATCAGCTACTGAGCATGCGTGAAGCACGGCTTTAACTGCTCTGTGCCCGCTCATGGCTTCCGACATTGCTTTGGAGGACCGGCCATACGCTGGCCTTGCTCTACGCGATCAGAGCCGGAAACAAAATAAGACTTTCTGCCTTGGAGCTCCCATTATGGCGGAGGTAAGATACACAGAACACTGGAAAAGCACGGAGGTCTAGTAGAAAGTCTTTCAGAAGGTGCTAAGTGTGAAAAGGTGAGCGGGGAGCAGGGCCAGGGCCCCCAGGCTGTGGAACGCGGCAGTCTCAATGGGGTTGTGAAGTTTGGGCAGAGTCTTGGAGGAGAGGATGCTGATAGCAAGGATGTCTCCAGAACTTTCCAAATGCATAGAGGAGATGGCCAAGGCAGGAGGTGAAGACGCTGTACAGCCGGTGCATGAGCGACAGAGAACGGTAATTCGAATGCAGCCAGGAAGCCCAAGCAAGAGCAGGATAAACACTGGACACGGCCAAAGGGCAAGCCTTGAGGCCAACAAACTTGAATCTTCTGTGTGAACGAATGATAATCCGATCTTTTCTACATGACTAAACATTACTGTAGCTTCTGCTTCTAGGAGGACTCTCGGGGGCCCACCTTTCAGACTGTGTCCACCCAACATGTCTACGAGAATCTAGTCACCTGGCTGGATTATAGACACACGGGGTGTCTAGCTTGCTTACTGACTTAATGTCAGCCTACCTAAACCCAGACCGTCATTCCCAACCTCAGGCTCCACGTGAGAGGCGTCCGTAGAGGGTTTGGTTAGAGAGGAATGTTGCGTGAATGTGGAGAATAAAACCCTTTGGCCATTTTAAGCAAGGCACCCTGCAAAGCACAGGCACCTCTTCCCCCTTTAGGGTAATCCTGTAGGTAATGGCAGGGGACATCCATAGGTAAAGAAAGCATAAAATTGGGCAGGAGAGATGGCTGGGCAGTTAAGAGCTCTGACTGCTCTTCCAAAGGTCCTGAGTTCAAATCCCAGCAACCACATGGTGTCTCACAACCATCAGTACAGCTACAGTGTACTCATACACATAAAATATAAATAGATAAATCTTTAAAAGAAAGCACAGAATTAATACCCCAACTAAACTTTAAAAAAAGAAAAAAAGAAAGCCTTAATTTTTACATCAAACTTAGTTTAATTTCATCTGCGCTCCAAGCCCTAAAAAACATTTAATATAAAGAATTACATTTCTTAAATTAAATAATGCCATGTATTTTACAGGCACAGTACCAAACAATGATACTGGCCTCCAGTTTCTATACTGGCAGAGTGAACAGGCCAGCTCACAAGACATTGGAGGACCGTTTTCCTCACCACTTTAGGTACCCAGGGGGCTTCACCTCTGCCATGCCAGCGTTCACTGATAGCTCCTTTGCTCTACAGGGTAGCATCTCCATGAGCGAATTCAGTGTGGCCCAACTACATGGGGACATCTCCTAGAAACATTGTAACATTCTTCAAGATACAAACGTCTGAGCTTAATGTTGATTCATTCTCTCTACACTAGCTTATTTAAGTATCTGCCCTGAGTTAAGACTTAAGCCGAGCACTGGAGACTTCAGGACAAATCACAGAAGGTTCCTGCCTCCTAAGGAGCAGAAACGGTAGGAGATCAGCACAACCTAAGCCCTTAGGGAAGGCATGTACAGAGCCCTGCATAAGGGGAGTTAACACACAGGGCATCTGTACCCTAAACTTTTCCCATCTGGATTGACAATGTCTAGCTGTCCCGGCAGTATAGGAAGCACAGAACTCAAATGTCTAAATCAGGGTGCCAGGAAATGGCCAACTAGGGCAGAAAGCTTCTCCTCAGAAGCTGACTGACAGACAGGGTGGGATTAAATGTCTATAAGCCAAGGCTGGAGCATCTAGCCCACTGATAACTATGCAGAAGGAGTGTCTGTAGCCGTAGCAGCTAATTTTATGAAACTACCAATTCTCCCAAGAGGAAAAGGTGTAGGTTCAGATTCAAAAGAGCAAAACATTGGGATCTGAGAAACAACGTGCTTTTAAAGGCAAGGAGGGGACTGTGTGAATGTTTGGTCTTCCCTACTGTGAGCAGACAGGAGCACATGGACTCTGAGAGGCCACCATCAGCTCTGTGGCATCTTGGGCTAATTAGGATGACTGGAAATTCTCACCATAGTAATAAAGCCTTGTTCACAAAGCCACGTGACTTTCTTGACTGGAGACAACAGAGATTCGTTCATTCTGATGTAAGAGTCATTAAAGAAACATTGAAAGGCCGGGCAGTGGTGGCGCTCGCCTGTAATCCCAGCACTTGGGAGGCAGAGGCAGGCGGATTTCTGAGTTCGAGGCCAGCCTGGTCTACAGAGTGAGTTCCAGGACAGCCAGAGCTGTACAGAGAAACCCTGTCTCGAAAAACAAAAACAAAAACAAAAAAACAAAGAAACATTGAAAGGCCGTGAGCTAGAAGCTATCTTCTACACATCTATGTTTACTTATACACTATAAACTTTTAATTGTGCGTCCCATAGACGGTTGTCATTTCACCAGCACCTGTTCAACTCCCAAGAGAACTAGAAAGGACTTTATCAACCCTTCAAAGCTTAACTCAAACCCTGGGAGCAAGGATGCTCGCGTTAGTGTGGACCATGACGCTTAGCGTTTAGGAAAATATTTAAGGCATGTCTTGATCCTGAAAGCATTTTCTTGCTTGCAAAGCCCATGACTAAAAAAAGAATTTCCGAAGCACTGCCGTCATCTAGGGACAGCAGTGGAAGAGAAAGCCACTTCACATCAATTCTATCTGATTGCTTGTGAGGCTCTGACAAACCTGCAGTTCCCTGGTTTTAATTTTTTTTTTTTTTTTTTAAGCATGGGTCTTCATTTGAACTTCATAGCCCATAGAGGAAAAAAAAAATTAAAACCAGACAGGCTCAGTTCAGTTCTACATTTTACACACAATCAAAACAATTTGTATGCAAGCACGAGTATACACACACACACACACACACACACACACACACACACGCACAGAGGCCATATCCTCTCTATTCATCTTTCTTTCCTCAGTTTCCCCTTTGGGGAATCACAGTCTGCTAAAGAGCTAAGAGGCAGTCTCCTACTGAAATAAGCCCTCTCTTAGATTATCATGCAAAATTTTATTTAAATATAACTTTGAATATACTCCACCAGGAAAATGTGTTGCCTAAAAACTCAGTTTTTTTCAAGTGTCTAAAAATGAACTCATGGTATACATCAAACTTGAGTCTCAATTTAAGTACAGTGACAAAAAGCAAATCTGCAACTTCTGCCGGGTGAATCTAAGATATTCGGGAGAAAAAGATCCAAGTTAACATTTTTCTTTTTCACCCAGAACACTCGAGAAAAGGCGCATGGCCTCTCCTGACTTTAACGGCTGCTGGCAGGAGAGGGCTTCCATAGTTACCAGCCACCATCCCCATGCGAGACAAATGGCGGTCGATTGAACTTGGCTTGCTCATTTCCTTACTTAAGTCTCCACCTCAGTGGCTGCTGTGTAAACCTTCCACCAAAGGCGTCTTGTAGTTACCTGTGCCCACGTTTCTAAGATCTCGGTTTCAAACATACAGTAACGTTTGTTTAGTGAGTCACTGTGATAAAAGTGATGATGATGATGATGATGATGATGATGATGATGATGATGGAGTAAAAACTTTTCCTTTGAAAGTACGCGGTCAGGCTGGAGAGATGGCTCAGTGGTTAAGAGCACTGACTGCTCTTCCAAAGGTCCTGAGTTCAAATCCCAGCAACCGCATGGTGGCTCACAACCATCCGTAATGAGATCTGAAGATAGCTACAGTGTACTTACATATAATAATAAATAAAAATCTTTAGACCGGAGCAAGCAGGGTCGACCGAAACAAGCAGAGGTTCTGAATTCAAATTCCCAGCCACCACATGATGGCTTACAACCATCAGTACAGCTACAATGTACTCATATACATAAAATAAATAAATTTTTGAAAGGAAGGAAGGAAGGAAGGGAGAGAGAGAGAGAGAGAGAGAGAGAGAGAGAGAAAGAACTCAATCTTTATTACGTCTCTTAAGGTCCACATTCAAGTCTTTTCACCAGGACTAGCGAATGACTAGCTTAAAGGTTCATTAGATGTAAGGTTTGAGGATGCTTGATCCAACGTGAGTCAGAAGGTATTTTATAAAACACTGACTCCTGAAAGGAATGCTAACCTGTTGTTCCTCTTGGAAAGTGAGAGAGGGACATTTCCAAAGTCAAATCTGGTTAGGAGAATCTATCTGTTTTCTTGGTACAGTCCATCTCAGAAAGTCTCTTCTATTACTGTACATTCTAAAATGTGGTACATTATATATGCTCTACTAGAAAGAGGAAAGAAATATAACTATTAGTTTACAATTGAAAACATGGAATAAAAGGTAGAAAAAGGAAGCTTCTGGGACCCAAAAGCAAAGTGGTAATAAAAAAAAACAAGCCAGTAAGGAATAACTTATAATTTGTTTCTTCATCAATGCCAAAGCTATAGTAAGAGGCTGTGAAACTTGAGAGTAAGTTATATAAAATCACATGAGTGATATTAACATATTAATCAAGTAGAATGAATCATCCTGAGATAATATGTATTCTGGCAATAAAATAAAATCTTATAAAATTACAGCTGTAAAGACATTTACAATGGTAGATTTTCCTGCCTTGCCTAAAATTCAGATAATCTATTGATTTAAAATAATACCCCATTCTCTGTAATCACATGGCTGAATATAATCATCATAAGTAGTGTTGAAGGAAGTATTTATCATAAAAGTTAATATGTGTAAGCATGCAAATATATAATTTATTAATCCACTAAGTACCCAGTAAATACCTTGGTAACATTTTAATTTTTTTTTTTTTTTTTTTAGTTTTTTGGATTTGGTTTTTTCGAGACAGGGTTTCTCTGTACAGCCCTGGCTGTCCTGAAACTCACTCTGTAGACCAGGCTGGCCTCGAACTCAGAAATCCACCTGCCTCTGCCTCCCAGAGTGCTGGGATTACAGGCGTGCGCCACCACCGCCCGGCGGTAACATTTTAAAATAAGTGATACACGTGTGGGCATATTAAATACGGATAAAGGGGAAAATTAAGGAACTTCTATCAAATGTCAAACTTTGCAAATAAATAGTTGATTTCAAATGTGAAGGCACAAAATAGCTACATATGTTTGTTTATCATGTTGCCACTGTATCTCAATAACCTGGTTTAAATAACTTTAAATTAAAATGTATCCAGCCAAAGGAATCATGAAAAAATTGATCACTCAATAAAATGTTTCTGTTGAAAATATAAACTGGGAAAGACCGATGATGAAAGCTCACAGGTGTGACCAGGTATGCTCTGATGTTCCCTCTGGCCGGCTTCTTCATGCACATCGGCTGAGGGGGAGACCCCCTTAGTACCCTCCCCTCTGGTCTTTCCCATGACATCACTGTGAGCATGTGTAAATACAGAAACATCCCATCTCTGCAATGTCTCCACACTCAACTTGGCCCGACTTTCTTATCCTGTAGAACTGTTGGAGACAGTGAAGTTTCACATCCTTTTCAGTCATTGATAAACTTAATTTTCAAAAAAGATTCTGAGATATGTTTAAGATATTCTTTCTTGCCTGTTTTGACTGTTCTGCTGTGCTATGGAGTTCGTAACTACTGATTTTGTTCTATGGATTTTGTAATTACTCATTTTTTTTGCCACTTAACAAAGTTTGGTAAGGCATATGCCCAGCACCTTAATTTATACATATACATTATCTTGTGGCAAATCAGCCTTGACAAAATATTCACTCTCTACCAATAATTTTTAAAACATATACCGTGTATCAAGTTTTCAGTATCAATTGAAACTTTACCATATTATAAAGCTACCAAATCCTGTTTCAAAAATACTCAACTCATTAATATACTCATTAATAAACACTTAAAATATAATTTTTCTAGTCTCCTAAAACATTTCATTCATGCAAAGACCGATCCATGCTTAACGGTCAACATGTTTAACTAATAACATCTCAAGATTCTATAAAAATCCAAAACATGGCAAAACAAAATGTAGAGTTTTCTTTAATTCTTGGGTGGTCTGCTCAGAAAGTCTAGCTGCATATAAAGCTATAAATTACTGAAAAATCAGCTATTTGGTACAAGATAAGTTAATTTACGAAAACTTGTTTTAGTTTGTAGAAAGTCTATATATGAAAGACATTTCCAAGAAACATCAAGGAAAGAGGGTTGGAGTCCTATTGAAAACAGAAAAGGTTTCACTCCACACATAATGTCGGGACACAGTATAGGCAGGGAAAGTGCAGTCTGTAAATCCGTGTGTTCTTAACTGGATATTCCTTACATACTTTCAGATTTTTACAATGCACCTATGTGCTTAAAGCTAACACTACAGTGCAAGAAATGTAAAGCCAGCGCCACCTACTGGAAGATGAGGATAGCAACCAGTCAACTGCTTTCTAGTTCTGTTGTAAACTATATAGAAAATTGTCTGTTTTTTAAAGTTATTCCTAGAGAGAGAGAGAGAGAGAGAGAGAGAGAGAGAGAGAAAGAAAGAAAGAAAGAAAGAAAGAAAGAAAGAAAGAAAGAAAGAAAGAAAGAAAGAAAGAAAGAGAAAAAGTTATTCCTCTTTAAACAAACTGCTCCCGGCCTGTTAGTGTACACAGCATGTATGAGGTCCTGCATCAAGCCTGTAGAACTGCATGCTCATGTGCATGCACGCGCGCGCGCGCGTGCGCACACACACACACACACACACACGCACACGCACACATGCACACACACCCCACATCAAGCCTGTAAAACTGCACACTTGGGCACACACACACACTCATGCACACACACAGGTCACATGCACACAACAGAGAACTGCTGAATTCTGACCCGTTTCACAGTGGTTCCCTGTCTGCCTGAGAACAGGCTCTGAACTCCACTCACAGAGCTGAAGAGCTTTAGAACAAGAACAATAGAAAACGGGAAACTACAAACACATCGTGTCCACAAAGCGGCGTGTTTGGTTGGTTGGCTTGTTCGCTTCCTAGAAGACCACAGTGTCTACCGAAGGCCTGTGGAGGTGGTCCGGATTTTAACAGGCCTATTTCAACAGCACTAACGTAGAAAACATGCTAGCTCCAGTGGGTAGGCTGGTTGTTTTTAAAGCAGATGTAACACCAGTCCCTACTAATGAACTATTGTCAGCTTAATTGAAAATAGTGCTTTTTACTTTACAGAGCTGCTGTTGTGTGCATCTGTAATAAGCTTTGTTTAAAGTCAATAAAGTACAAACATACTAATTTGCCCCACAGGTGTGAACAGATGAGCCAGAATTCTTAATTCTCATAGTAAGTATAAGGTCTATGTATGCACTTCAAATAGTTAATAAACCAACAAATATATTATTTTAGAGAAAAAGGCAAAGAAATTCTAGATGGTACATTTGTATGTGTGAGTATGTGCATGTGTATATGTATACATATGTGCATATATACATGTGTATATGTGTGTATATGTGTATGTATATTTATTTGGGTGTATATGGGTGTGTATATGTGTATATGTATATATGTGTTTATATATATGTATGTATATATATGGATATATTGATATATGTGTGTGCATATATATGTATGTATATATGTGTGCATGTGTATGTGTATATGTATATATGTGTGTATGTGTATACATATGTGTGTGTATATATGTGTGTATATATGTATATGTGTATTGTGTACATGTGTGTGTATGTGTGTATCTAGTTTATCTGTGCTTTTATTTTTGTTATTTAACTGAAAATACTATGGTCTATACCTAAGACATCAACTATATTGTAAAAATATAATAAAATGATAATAAATTACCTTTTGAAAATAAATTTGAAAGGCACATAAGCTATAAACTTCACCTTTAATCTTCCCATATAAAGTAATCTCGAATGAGTCCCTACTCTTTGTTATAGTTATGACCTCACAGACACATAAACTTTCCAGATGTTTATTATTCATTTAAGAAATACCAACCACCAGATGCTGTGTCATGTTCTGGGGTCACAAGCCCCTGGTTCATAGAGCTCTCCTCTCACAGAGGATGGTCTATGTATTTCAAGCCCCATTTTCAGAATGTGCCTTTGGGAGTCCCAATTTATTCACTAGAATCTTATATCTTCCTCACAACAACCTAATAGTCGTGGGCTGGCTTGTTAAACATGTCGACAAGGGGACATCAAGGTCTCAACTGCTTATTGTGTGCACGGTGTGAGTTGTGACTTATCACTAGAACTAGGCCTTTCTAGACAGTCACCTGTAGTTGGCTAAAAAGTACCATGATATCTGATCTAAGCTACCACAACACCCAATTTTCCCTAGTATTAAAACAGTGCATTAAATCCTGCTGCACCACCCTCTTCGGATAATCCTGTCATCTTGCTTTAGTGGCCAGGGATTCAAGTGTCCAGGCACTACCTAGCAGACTTTTCTGTAAGTCTAGAGTAATAATTAATACTGATGTTTGGGATGTAATTCACCTCAAGCCAAAAATTAAAACTGTAGCTAAGAAGAAAAACAAACCACTGAATTCCATAATAGAACAGCAGATTATCTAACTTTTCTTCTTCCATTTTAAAGAAAAAGAGAATGAAATCTGGACAGGTTCACAGATGTGTCCAAGGTCACGCACAGGCCAACGACAGGACTGTGGCCGACGTTTCTGCTTCCGTCCCAGAGTGCTTTATAACACAGGAAGCTGTCGTAGGAAATTACCAAGAAATTCTGAGTGAGAAAAATTACCTTTAATGACAAACATGAGCGAACCATAACTTAGATGCACCTAATAAGCTCTAAGTTAAAATTATGCGTTATTAAAAAAAAAACAAACAGGCGAGCCAGAGCTGAAAGGCGGTAAATCACTTCTGAGCTGCAGCCTTCATGCAGGCCGGCCCGGTTACGATCTGTCTCAGAAGCCGGTTTCAATCATTAGGTCCTTTTAGCTCTAGAGTTCTTTCACAGTGAATTGTTATTCAAAATCAATGCACAACTCAATGTTGAATGATTATTCAAAATTAATTTGTTATTCGATATTGAATTATTATTCAGTACTCAAATTTAATGGGGATAAGGAACCAAAATCTTTTTTGATTTACAGACATTTCTGTCATAATGGGTTTGGGCCAAGGAACAGGGATTTAAAGCAAGAAATAAATTTTTCATCTTAATTTCCTCCTAATCTGTCCTTTTTTTTTTTTTTTTTTTTTTTTTTTTTTTTTGAGACAGGGTTTCTCTGTGTAGCCCTGGCTGTCCTGGAACTCACTCTGTAGACCAGGCTGGCCTCGAACTCAGAAATCCGCCTGCCTCTGCCTCCTGAGTGCTGGGATTATAGGCGTGCGCCACCACCACCTGGCCCATGTCCTCTTTTCCCCTTAGTACCAAGTCATAAAGGTTAAGGTTATCGCCGTCACAGTGACATTTTTAAATCTGAAAGTTCCGTTTGTATCACTGTCGCTAAATCTAGCAACTTCTTCAGTATGCCTGCCTCTCGGAGAGTAAAATCCCACTAGAGGAACAGATAGCAAGCTCGCTCCGCTTCAAACACAAATGACCCTTGAAAGTTAGGGAAACTCTAACTGGTTTGCCAGCGAAAACGCATCTGCAAGTGCAAGGGAGGAAAGATAAAGGCTCTCTCCAGGTTTCTGTCAATATGGGGTGGTGAGAGTGGAGGACACACAGCTACAGGACCTGACGTCTGGGACTAGACAACATCCACAGAGAATAAACACAACACACACAGGCTGGGGGACCCGCAAGATGGCTCTGCAGGGAAAGGCACGAGCAGCCGAGCCTGGCAACGTGGTAGAGAGTCTAATCTCCAGGAGCAAGGAGGCAGAGAACAACACACCCGACTGCCAGAGATGCACAGAGGTAACACACACACACACACACACACACACACACACAAACACACACATACACACAGACACACACCCACAGACACAGACACAGAGATACACACCCACAGACACACATAGACACACACACAGAGACACATACACACAGACACACACACACACACACACAGACACACACACACACACAGATACACACCCACAGACACAGATACAGACACACACACACACACACAGACATAGACACACAGACACCCAGAGACACACACACAGACACACATATAAAAAACATCAGTGTTCAAACGAGACAATAGATGGAGATAGTTATAAATCTCAAGCATGGTGCATTTGTGGTTCCTTTTAAAGTAAAAGTAGTTAAATGAAAATTTTTATACACATCTAAATGTTTTTTAAAAGCCTTTTTTGTGAAAAAAAATATAACTCCAAATGGATATAAACATATGGGCTTTTGTAATGAGCCTTGTGAAGACATCTAAGGTGCTTACTCTGGGTCGGGCGTGTCCTAAGCTTTTTGATACGCTAATCTACTTAATTCTAGCAGCAACCATTTTGGGCAGGACCTATTATTGTCTCTCTTTTGAAAAATAGACGCACTAAGACTCCAGACAGTAAGAGTCAAAGCCAGATTGCAATTTCCATCGGTCTGGCACCGGACTGGCATGGCTCGCTCCTTACGGGACTGGCATGGCTCACTCCTTACCAGACTGGCATGGCTCGCTCCTTACGGGACTGGCATGGCTCACTCCTTACCGGTTTTGCTGACTTTATCTCTGACTTGTTTCGTCATCAAAAGTTAAAGCCATTTAGGTTCCTCATGGAACACTTTCCGAGCCCGTTGCATTTTAAGGGATACACTGCTCTTTGTCAGCTACTTCTGTAAACCCCGTGCCCCCACTGTGGATGGCAAGCCCGCCCTACGGAACTATGCGCGGGGCTTTTCCCCATAGCGATATTTACGGGGGGGGGGGAGATAGACTCGAACCTTCGCTGTCCGTTTGTGGTGCAGTCGTTGCACGTGTCTATAGAAATGACAAACTGCAGTGTGTAGAAAGCCTGCAGTGAATGAGGTTTCCCTCACAGTGCCATGGGAGAGCCTTGCCAGGTCCACAGCCCGCCTCTCCCTCTGGTCTACCCCCTCGCCAGGGCTACAGCCATCTTCTCCCTGTAGTCTACCCTTACCTTTTCCCATCTGCTCTTGTCACCGTCTTCAAGACTCCCTACTCTCGATGACACCGCGCAGCCTCAAACCCATCTACTCTATGACGTGGGGTCAGCGCAGGGCGGGCGGGGCAGGGAGAACGGGCCCGAAGGAGTTGGGGGCGGGGCTCTGTGCGGTCCGCAGTATCTATCTACCGGTGAGTTGTCACAGATCAGCGACGTAAAATCTACTCTTCACAAGTGCCTTCCCTGACACTTGAAATCAAGTCGCCATCTCATTGTTGGAGAATCCAGGGCCCGCCTCCGCCACACTCCGCCAACTGTATGGAGTGCCAGGGACAACTTGACACCCTTGGGCACCGCAGCACTGTCTGCTGTACCTAAATTCCCTTCCTCTACTCTTCCACCTGCCCCTGCCTTCCCAGGCTACCCACACAGACCGCCTGTTTCCCGCCACATACCACTCATTTTGGTTTTTTTTTTTTTTTTTTTTTTTTTGGTTTTTTTTGTTTTTTTGTTTGTTTTTGGTTTTTTTGTGTTTTTTTTTTTTGTTGTTGTTGTTGTTGGTTTTTTTTTTTTTTTTTTTTTTTTTTTTTGGTTTTTCGAGACAGGGTTTCTCTGTGTAGTCCTGGCTGTCCTGGAGCTCACTCTGAAGACCAGGCTGGCCTCGAACTCAGAAATCCGCCTGCCTCTGCCTCCCAAGTGCTGGGATTAAAGGTGTGCGCCACCAACACCCGGCTTGTTTTTGTTTTTTTAAGACAGGGTCTCTCTGTGTAGCCCTGGCTGTCCTGGAACTCACTCTGTAGACCAGGCTGGCCTCGAACTCAGAAATCCAACACTCCGGGCCATGCAGTTAACCCTTGCTCATGTTCAGTAACCAGCCATCTCCCTTGTGGGGACCTCCTGAGCTCCAGAGACCTGCCTCCCTTCCGGAACGAAAGTCCCTACAGAAGGCAGCTAGGACCTCTCGGCTCTGGTTCCCTACTCTGCCCCAGACAAAGACATGGCCGGCCTAGCCATACCACCACGCGGTCAGAGGGCCTCCTACGGATTTAGTTCTCTCCTACTTGTTGAAAAGCCGATCAGCTGAGCCTTGTTTATCATCATATGCCTACTGCTCATAGAGTGTATCCCATTCTTAGTGTTTAATAATATAAATTCCCTATCCAGTATATTGATAAAGATATATATAGTAATAGGACTATAAATAATATTAGCAATCACATCCACTGACATAAAACATTTAGCCACTGCAAATTTCATAATAAAATTGAAATGCTAACTTAGAGGTTTGTTATAGACACACAGTGAAAGTTTGAACTTTTAAGCTTCTTTGGTTTAAGTGCTTAAAAATCACTTTTTTAAAAAAGTAGTGTGGTTCTAATTTACCTTTTTTCTTTAATTTTTTTAAGAATTATTTATTTTATGTATGTGAGTACACCAGAAGAGGGCGTCGGACCCCATCACAGATGGTCATGGGATCTGAATTCAGGACCTCTGGAAGAGCATTCGGTGGTCTTAAACCCTGAGCCATCTCTCCAGCCCGTGGTTCTAATTTCAGAACCAATTTGGAACATGATACACCCGTTCTGTTTATTTGGCTCTTGTTAGTAGAGACTCTTTTCTTCTTAGCCACAGGATAAGTGACACCGAAACCTTAAAGTTGCTCATTTTCACTTTTTCCCCTAAAGAACCGGCCACATGTGCAGCGAGAAGGTCGGCGTTCCCACAGCAGGCGAACGCTCTACCTCCCGTGCACTGACTTGCAGATGCCTGGGGTGTGCACTGGAGAACAAGGAGACAGCGGGCAACACTAGCGCCAAGTGTGTCCTGGGCAAGGGACCCGGGCGGTGTCTCCAGTACTGAAAGGACCATGGAAATGGATATTACTCAGAGGAGAGTGAGAATTTGTAACCAATCTCTGTCTTTAAATTGGGGCCCAAATAAAAGAGATGGAGTTTAGTAAAACATACTGGTGTACCACTTCCTACGGCAGAATTACCCACCCAGCCCCGGGCCCCACAACAGTACAACAATCGGTAACCTGAGGGAAGCCCGCAGGCCCGCTGGGCCACGGGCTGGCTCTTCGTCACCAAGTGCAGCAGGTTGAAGGCAGACATCGTGGTGGTGTCTTCAGTGACAATCCCAGAGGCAGAGGACGCGGCAAAAGCTGCGTAGGAGAGAGGGGGAAAAGAAAACAACGAATTAAAACGTTAGGCACACTCATGGAACAACTGTCGGTTTGGGTGTATCGAGGACTAAGCACACGCACTGTTAATAAACCACGGGCCTAGGTTTCGGATGGACAGCTGACTCTCACTGCCACCACGAATTCTTGCTCTACGCTGAGGAGGCTGGTTTTATCCCTAATACATGTGTGACTGAAATCAAGGCTCAACCATCCAAGAACACAGCAAACGCAGTGTGGAAATGTTCATTTAACAGCAGAGCCAAAATGTGTCCTTACATAGAGACCTGCCCTTTAAGACAAGGAAAAATAAAAACAAAAAACTAAGGACAACTAGTTTGTAAGTTGTAAGACTTATAAACAGACAACAGTTTGTAAGACTTCACAAACTTAAATTTGAATAAAGCATAGAGAATGAGCCCTTTCGTTCGATTTTATGATTTATACCTTCTAAATAAAATTCTGTGACTAGAGCTCATGACCCAGCATTGAAAGGGGTAAAAAAAAAATATTTGAAGTCTTTGGAAATGGGTCATGTAGAAGAATCCTCAACCTCTGCGATGTTAAACTTAGGACAAAAGTCCAGCTTGCTGGATTTTCAGATGCGTGCCATACAGGGCTGTGATTGGTGCGTAAACACCTCACGCAGGGCCGTGATTGGTGCGTAAACATCTCACGCAGGGCCGTGATTGGTACGTAAACATCTCACGCAGGGCTGCGATTGGTGTGGACTAACTTCAAATGAAAGTGGAGAATACTCGGTGATGAGCAATCTCTCCTGTTTTATTTAAAATCACCATGTTAAGTAACTGTAACTGCCCAAAGTCCAAAGATGGAGTGAAACTAATGTCCTGTTCATTTCCTCCCTCCATCCCCCACCCTGAAATAAAAGTCTTTTCCCCGACTCTCCTGACTCCCTTGAAGAGCAAACATGTAATAAACAGTAATATATTTGACCAAATCGCTCTGGAGTATATCTGACCGAAATCTGCTTGTATTAACATGCCTGAACCCTGACTTCCCCCAAACTAAACTCACTACAGAACTGAAACATTTTTTGTGTTACTGACTGGAGGTATGGGGGTGGGGGTGGGGGGTTAAGAATCACAATGCGCAGCCTGAGAGAACCGTTAGACATAAATAAAGATGTCATTTTCACGAGTGACTGCGGAGCAGGCAAAGACTGCATGCCTTTGTAGCAGACTACTGGCTAATAAAAGATCAAAGGTCTATACCTCACAACGCCGTAAATAAAAATGTAGGGTTTTTTTTTTTTCCTCCATGAGCCCCTTCCCCGAGAGGGATAAAGTATGTGCGGTAAATGTAATTACTTAGCAAAGCTGCGGCCTCTCTGTGCTCCCGCAGCTGACCATAAAACGTCTTCCTATTCTGTTTCATCAACCGCTGTACCAGGCGGCCTGGGCGCCTACGGATCACGGTGGCCATCTGGCTTGTGTCAAAGCCAGCACACAGGAAGAAAGGCAGTGACGTCACTCCGCAGGTCAGGCAAAGAACAAAGATGCTTTCTACAATTAAAAGCCAAGGACTGCAAATACCAGGGGCTCAAAGTGACTGATTTAATAGTCCCTCCTCTATGCCTTTTTTTCCCCCTACCCAAATAGCCAGAGCTCCATCTAGTGGCAAATTGGTTTTGCCCAGTTCGGGAGTTTAAACTGCTTTGTTTGGATTTTGGTGCTTAAAGGGGACCCTGGAAGTGCTCTACCAGCACCCACGCCGTGAAGCAATGGACAGAATTACCGTCACAGACACCTTGTCTTTCCGGATGCTGAAGAATGAAAGAGGAGAGAGAACCTGTCATGGTGTGAGCCACTCACAAGTCTCCCATGTTATAGGTTGGGCACTGATAACGACCTTAATTATAAGAACGCTCACAGGCATGTTAGAGAAGGCGGGCAAGTTTACAGAACGCTTGCAAAGTGTCCAGGGCCCTGAGAATGTGTGTCTGAGCCATAGACCGAAAGGCAGTGCTGAAGATTGCTGCTGTGTCTGCACACACCGCTGCTTAGCTCCACCCAACAGAAGCACCCAGTCAATGTGCCTCCAGTGTGTGCGGCCGGGGACTGGAGTTCAGCAACAGTACTAGGGCTGAGGTTTTGCGGGGGGGGGGGGGGGGGGAGCGCTTTACACTTGCAATAAATAGCAGACACTGACAACATACGTAAAACACACAGCCCGTTTCCAGAAAGATGCCCGTTCCCCTGGATGTCTGAGCTTTGTCGAAGGCCCGCCTGAGCTTTGTCGAAGGCCCGCCTGGCAGGAACCCTGTCAGGATCTGTAACTACTTGTATGGCTTCGGACAAGTGACTTACTTTTGCTTCCCCGACTCTAAAATAAAATAAAATAAAATAAAATAAAAAATAAAAATAAAAATAAAGCAATTAGCTAAAAGGACCTCTCCTAGTGTGTGGTGTGTGTTCAGAGAGAGTTAGCAGTCAAATATTTGCTGTGCTTAATATTACATGAGCCGGAAAACATTTATAAAAAAAATAAATTTTCCAACAGTACTTTCTGATCCTGGTTTCACCTCTGCCCAACTCCTCCCAGATCCTCCCAGATCTGTCTCCCAGGACCTTCCTCCCAGACCCTCCCAGATCTGTCCTCCCAGATCAGTCCACCCAGATCTTCCCAGATCCATCCTCCCAGGTCCATCCTCCCAAGTCCTCCCAGATCCATCCTCCCAAGTCATCCCAGATCCATCCTCCCAGGTCCTCCTAGGTCCTCCCAGATTCATCCTCCCAAATGCTCCCAGATCTTTCCTCCTAGGTCCTCCCAGGTCCGTCCTCCCAGATCTGTCCTCCCCATCCATCCAACTCCAGGCCCTCTTCTTGTGTTTCTCACCACATCCTATCCCGTCCCATGGTCCTGCTGGATCCACATTCTCTGAAACCTTCTCCCACCGTCTGCTGCTTTCCCAGCGCTGAGTCTAAAGAACACCCAACGAGCCCCCGGCAGCTTCCAGGATCCTGGTGCATTTTCATCCTTACCTCTTCTAATTTAACACGCAGGACAGGGAGGGGATCTTTTTGTGTCCCACTACCCAACACATGACAGCCAAGCACTCAGTCACTTCCAGAGTAGAAGACTCAGTGTAAATGATTAACCTATGAACGGCCTGTTCTGGGCACCTCACAATGTTGCCTCTGCCAGCTGCCTTGCTAACAGTGCTTAATTAAAGGAATTTAAATCTGTTACAATGTATAATTGCTGGCAAGGGCTATACCAGGTGGGTTGCTGAAAAGCGCCCTCACTTAAAATTCAAAGACAATTCAAACGCCCTATGATTTTCAAAATTTTCCACTTTCCTATCAATACCCCTACTGCCTCGGAATCCTGACGTCCGATCATGACTGAACTCAGTTTGCTGGTGGTTTTGGTTTGGACCCTCCCCGCCCCCCCCCTTTCCTCTCTGCCCTGAAGTTGAACAATATACCAGCAAGAGAGAGCACTGCCAGGGAATCCCGAGAATTCACCAAGCTGATAATTAGTTCCAGACAGAGCTGACTGTACCCGTGGACTTGAAGTGTCAGCCCTGAAGGTTCCCTCCCCAGCACACGCAAAGAACTGTGTTCATGAGGGGGTTTCAGGAGCTGGGGAACCGCCCTCCCCCCAAACGACAAAAGCCAAGGGCAAATTAGAATGTTGTCAAGGACAATTTTGAAAAACACAACACTCGGATCTCACCACAATCTTCTTTCTCTCCAGAAAGAAAAGGTGTGCTGACAGCGAGAGCCAGGAAAGCAATCTTAAAACAAAGACCATCCTTGACAGAAGCTGCTCCGTTCACCAGAGCAGGTTTGAACCACCACTTTCCCCCGGTTCCCTTTAGTAGAAATGTTACCATGGCATCTCGGAACCTCTAACTAAAACGCCTGCTATAAACTTCGACCGGAAACCTTGCTCTCACCTGCACAAGGCCTGACTGAGGCACACACTTTCTGTTTAGCTGTTCCCGGCTGGGTGCTTCAGCGGCTGCATCTGTGAAGACAGCGGCCGCCGATGGGTAGGGTGGGGCCACCCTGGCTAATCAGAGACTCTACTGTGATGCACAGAAGCCCAGTCTTCCAACCCATTTTCAAATTAAAATTAGGAGAGTTGAGAGCCGCTGCTTTAAGATATGCCACAGTACGAAAAAACGTGCCCGTGCATTGTTCTAATGGGGCCAGCGATGTCCCGGTTTATAGCTTCTAGTTTATATATGCATTTCAGCTACATTTTTTTTTCCTTTCTCTTCACGTGGGTTTTAAAGATCTGAACTCGGATGGTCTGCTATTTTTCTTAGAATATAAAAAGCATTGACAAGACAGAAAAACCCACATAAAGCAGTTTAATTTTTATATTTAAAAAAAAAAAAAAAAAAACTCTTTCAGGGGGAGGTTGACTGGAGCCTGCCCCTGGAGGCAATCCCTCTGTCACTACATTTCATCCCAGGCATTTCTGTTGCTTGTAATGTGAAACGGGGCCTTGCTGGCCTTAAACACAGTCCATAGCCCAGGCAGGCCGCCACCCCGTGCCCCTCAGCCTCGCCCGGCCCAGTTTAGATCTGGTTTTTCAATTGTTTCCTTTTGCTGTTCTGACACACTAAGACCCTCACTCACTACATTACGTTCCGGTGAGGTGTTTTACTCTGAGGTTTGCAAGCCTCCTCTGTAAACACGGAGCTCGTGATATCAGTCATTAGAGGAGCCCGTGGCGCCCCTAAATTAACACTAGAGATCCCACGGACCGGGGGCGCAGCGCCTCCTGGCGGCATCTCCAGTGACTGATGCCCACTTTCTCCCTTTGCAGAAACCGAGTCTTTCTTTATTTCCTTTTATTCCCAAAGTAATTATGCTCCCAGCCTGGTTCTTCCGCTCCCTCTGGGTTCCTGCTCGCTCTCCATTATGGACCTATCTCTCATACTTAATCTCCACTTACCAGATGCTTGCAATTTGATAGAGAGGCATAAAGCTCTAGAGCTGGCCCCCAATGCCTCGTTTTCTAAAGGCACTGATAACAGTGGTATCAGCTTGTGTATGCGCCGCGTGCTTTTATTCTCAGGGACCGGGGCCTCCCTATCGTTTTATAACCTCATAAGCTAATCTACTTCGTGTTATTTAAATATTTGCACGTGTGCATTTCATATTACTATGAATAGCAACCGGATCCAAGTGCCCGAACTAACTCGGTGAGCCTGGAAGTGTGATTCCAAGGGGAGCTACTCCTACTGCTTGCTGGTCTCCGGTTATTTCTGGCTCTCCACTTCCCACGCTAGGAATGCAGGTCCCCTGCTGCCCCCTGGTGGTGGAGAGGCCACATGACACGTTCCAGGCCCTGAAACTTCTCTAACAATCGCCGCAGCTCCACAGTTAGTCCAGAGCAGCTCTGTTAACCGCGACCCCGGAAAAGGAACACGGAATAGACCTTCCATCTGGCCCACAGATAGTTCGCAGTACAAACGAGAACGAAGCCTTCTGCATGCGCAGCCCTTGGTATCCGCGACCGTTTGTTGCAGCGAGAGCTAAGGCTCGGATAAGAACCAGGGCAGCGAGCGACGGAATCAGAAGAAAGTTTATTTTAATCTCCTCTACTATATTAAAAATTCCTTTGGGCCGGAGAGAGCCCCGCAGTTAAGAGGGAGCATTTCTCTTCTAGGGGACCCAAATTAGTTCCCAGGGGTCATGTCACAACTTCTAGTAACAGCGGCTCCTCCGTGGCGATCACATACCCGGGCCTCCATGAGCACCTGCAGTCATGCGTCTCTACCCGCACACACATAATTTAAAACAATAAATATGTGTTTAACCCTCAAGGACGGGAGTTCTGGTGTTAAAGATTACTGTACCCATTTCAGCAAACACATTCCAGAAATAGGAGCAGTCCCGATGCCAAGGTCATGGGAATATCACAGAAAGCCTACGGACCCTCCCCTTAGTCACCTCGTTTCTAATTGTCCCAAAGCTCCGCCTATGGTCGGAGGAGAGGACTCTCCTCTTAGAAAAGGACCCTGAAGACCAGATGATTGCTGCTTAACCTGACCACAGTTAACTGTCCCAGTTCTTCAGAAAGCAAAGGGCTGGGTTACTCCGTGGCAAAGTTAAGTAACTATGGGTGAAAGCTAACTGAATGGATGGATGAATGAATGAATGAATGAATGAATGAAATCCTTTATCCCAAAGTGGCTGCTGCTCCCTGGGCACTAACCACATCCGCTGAAGCTTCTTACTGATTCGGGAGCCTGCACAGAAGTACACACAGACGCGTTGCTCTCCGTGTAGCCAATCAATCAATCAATCAATCAATAACCCAAAACAATATATTTGCCATGATGCTTCCAAAAAAAACTTTAGTGATTCCAGCAATCATAGAAACGACTTCGTTTATTCAACCTAAAAGTAAGCAGTCTGGTCTACAGAGTGAGTTCCAGGACAGCCAGGACTACAAAGAGAAACCCTGTCTCGAAAAAACAAAACAAAACAAAACAAAACAAAAAAGTAAGCAGCAACAACAATAACAACACACACAACACCACACACAGACACACTCATACGCATGCCGCACCTACACACTCACACACCACACATACACATGCACTCATATGCAGACACACACACCACACAACACACTCATACAGACACGTACACACATACACAGACATATACGCACTCACACACCACATATACATTCATACACATTCACACACTACATACTTACTACATGCACACACATATGCACTTGTCATAACTATATATATATATATGTTATGTATATATACATATGTGTATATATATGTGTGTATATATACATATATATGTATATACATATATATGTATACACACACACACACACACACACACACACATATATATATATAGTTTACAAAGTAGCCTGTGGACAGACACTTGGCTGGTTCCGAACAGACTGCAAACACCAGCAGCTTCACACATCAGAATGAAAAGGATCTAGCAATGAGAGCCAGAAGGGAAATCAGGAGACAGTCTGAAGGCATCAGGCTCTTCATCTTGTGAAGCACAGAAGCAATACCAACTCGACCACAAAACGACTCCCTAAAACTCATCTCCCCTGTACAACAGAAGCCCCTGGACTGTGAGCCCGACACACTGTCACAGGTCTCGGCCTCCCAGCAACTGGATCGGAACACACAACTGCACCGTGGGAAAGGAAACGCAGGTCTGTAGACGGTGCGATCTGTCAGAGGAACTTTAAAAGCAATGTCACTTGCTTTCAATTTCTTCCCCCCTCCTGGGACATGAACAGTTCGTAAGCATGTGTAAGCCCCAGAACAGAGGTGCTGGAGGAAGACAGCCACGTGCTAGGAAGCCATGAAGCAAAGACGGTTGCCACGTGTGACCTAGCACATGGAAGAGAAATCCGTTTCTGCAGTGTCTGAGTCCCTGTGCTGTATCTCTCGCTACAAAAGCAAGAGTCTCTGGGCTATCACAGACTAAGCTGTATCTCTCTCTCTACCACAGCGAGAGTCTCTGGGCTATCACAGGCTAAGCTGTATCTCTCTCTCTACCACAGCGAGAGTCTCTGGGCCATCACAGGCTAAGCTGTATCTCTCTCTCTACCACAGCGAGAGTCTCTGAGTTATCACAGGCTAAGCTGTATCTCTACCACAGCAAGAGTCTCTGGGCTATCACAGGCTAAGCTGTATCTCTCTCTCTACCACAGCGAGAGTCTCTGGGTTATCATAGGCTCAGCTGTATCTCTCGCTACAAAAGCAAGAGTCTCTGGGCTATCACAGGCTAAGCTGTATCTCTCTCTACCACAGCAAGAGTCTCTGGGCTATCACAGGCTAAGCGGTAAATACACCAGTGCTGTAAAGTGACCAATGGACAGATCACAGCACCAATAGATTAGTAAACACTGTTAGACAAAATACGGAAGCAATGGGAGAGGAGCCCTTAGCTTTCAAATCTGGATATTATCCAAGTTTGAAAAGCCAATACATGCTGCTATAACTATATCGAAAAATGTAATGATTTGAAGCTGCTTCAGGGTAGTGAGACACGGAGAGGTAAAGTTGGAAGGTACTGCCTAGTGCTTGCGCACTAAGAACCAGTTACAGACTTTTTTATAAAAATAAAATTAACACCGGGCGTGGTGGCGCACACCTGTAATCCCAGCACTTGGGAGGCAGAGGCAGGCGGATTTCTGAGTTCGAGGCCAGCCTGGTCTACAGAGTGAGTCCCAGGACAGCCAGGACTACACAGAAAAACCTTTGTCTTGAAAAACAAAAAACAAAAAACAAAACAAAAAAAATAAAATTAACACATAAAACATGCTGTGTTCCAAATGGTTGTTTCATCTAAAGAAAAATATTTCCTATTGTTGCCTGAGTTGGTTCTGTAATTGTAGGCCTGGGACTGTAAGTTAAAGAATCTATGTCTATCCATGATTGGTATCATTTTTGAGGCAAGGTCTCACTGCGTAGCCCAGGCTAGCCTCAAATTTGTGAGGATTACTGAGATAGGAGGATTATGTTGAGTGTAAAACCAACCCAGGCTACATGAGTACCTGGCCAGCCTGGTGTACAGGGTAAGATCCTGTCTCCAAACAAAACTCAGTTCCTCCTTCCCTCCCTCCCTCCTTTCCTTTCTTGCTTTTCTTTCCCCACTAATTTATTCTTATTTATATATTTCTGATTTTGTTCCAAAATATCCCCAACTACTTATTACCAAAATCGCAAACGTGATTTCCGGGTTCTACTTTAACCACTGCAACCCAGATGACACTAACTGGCCGCAACTCTGTTTCCACTCTGCTCCTTAAATGTTTCCTTCTCTCTCTCTCTCTAGGATGCGGGGCAAAGGGCTGCTACAGGCTGCTCCGAGCCATTGCTTCTAGTCTGATCCCCTCCACATCTGCCCTGCCGCCCGATGCACACGCCCTGTGTGCTGACTTTGCTCCTGTGCGAACATGGCTTCACACGCTCCAAGACTCCTCACCATCTCCTGAGAACGGTTCGCCCGATCAATCCCACCTTTAAGACCTCTCAGAACCATTCCGTTGGCTGCTTGTAGGACTTCAGTCTTCAACACACCCTGACCCCCACCACCCTCCGCTGACTCCCGAATCCTCCACCAGGTCTATTGCCTCCCTCAGTGCCTGGCTCTTAGAAGGCAGCCAAATAAATAAATAAATAAATAAATAAATAAATAAACGTTATGTTCTGATTATGACCCACTGTTCAGTTCGTCCCTAAAATCTCCCATTTCCTGGAGATCTCTACAGATCTTTAGCTTCCTTGCCTGTAAAATATGGGTTATAATAATAGTTATTTCATTAGAGTTTGCATTAAATGAAATGTTTTATAACACTATAGAGCACAGCAGAGTGAATTTTACATTCCCTATCCAGGAGGAAAACGAAAGGAGGAAGAGGAGGGGAGAAGCATGGAGATAAGGGGGGAGGAGGGAGAGGGAGGGGAGGAGGGAAGGGATGGAAGTGGGGAGGAGGGAGAGTTACACAGTTACAAAATTTAATTAACTTAGTTCAGAATACAGAAAAATGGGACCATTAGACACATAACTTCACAAGAATGATTTTCTTCAGGCTGGTGAGATGACTCAGTGGTTAAGAGCACTGACTGCTCTTCCAGAGATCCTGAGTTCAATTCCCAGCAACCACATGGTGGCTCCCAACCATCTATAGTAGGATTTGATGCCCTTTTCTGGAGTGTCTGAAGACAACTATAGTGTGCTCATATACACAAAATAAATAAATAAATATTTTTTAAAAAAAGAATGATTTTCTTCCACTTCAGGAATTACACTTTAGTAATAATAACCCCTATAAAAATATTAAAAATATTTTTAACTGACAAAAAGTAAGATTTCAATTTTTTTTTGTTTGTTTGTTTTTTGTTTTTTCGAGACAGGGTTTCTCTGTGTAGTCCTGGCTGTCCTGGAACTCACTCTGTAGACCAGGCTGGCCTCGGACTCAGAAATCTGCCTGCCTCTGCCTCCCAAGTGCTGGGATTACAGGCGTGCACCACCACCGCCCGGCTTAATTTTATTTTTATTTTCTATATTCTATGTTTACATTCCAAAGGCTGGCTTAATTTTATTTTTATTTTCTATATTCTATGTTTACATTCCAAAGGCTTTCCCCTTTCCCAGTTCCCCCCACCACCATACATCCCATAATTCCTCTCCCCCCCCCCAACTATTCCCCAATCATTCCCCCTCCTCCCACGGTTTCTCTACAAAACTGGATCCAATCTTTACAGGCCCAGGGTCCTCTCCTTTCTTCTTCTTGGGAATCATTTGACTTGCTAATTGTGCCTTGAGTATTTAGGGCTTCTGGGCTCATTAATATCCACTTATCAGTGATTGCATTTCATGTGTATTCTTTTGTGATTGGGTTAACTCACTCAGGATGATATTTTAAGATTTCAAATTTTGCGACCAACTGTTTCAGACAACTCAGAGTGACCCAGCTTTGTACGTGCAAAAAAAAAAAAAAAATTAAAATAAAAAAAAATCAAAGGGTTAGGCAGCTCATATCAACTCCAGCAGAAGTTATAAACTACAGCTGCAAGGTCAGCGCCTTGCAAAGAGAAAGAATTTGAGGACTTGAAACTCATTTTGCACATGACCCTGAGAGTTATTCAGAACACTTGAGATCCTGGATTCCCAGCACTTGCAACCTTGTGACTGATGTAGTAATCTCTCATCAAACTGCCAGTGAATTCCATTGTCCCAGGTCCTCTTCCGCACAAAATGCTAGTGACTTTTTATACATTCCACAAGATATTACCTTTGCAACCACCTTATAAAATGAGAATGCTCTGAACTCCTTATTATGCCTTTTGACAATCTTTTTAATCAAATGCTTTTTAAGGAATATGATAGCTTTTGTTGAATTTTACCGCAGGCTTAGGAAATAAATATAAACATATCTTTTCTTGTTTAAAAAAGTATCTGCTCAAGGATAGACTCCGGGTTATGAAGGATCTATAAGTCAAAATGTCGTCAATGAACTTAAGGTTGATAGGATTTAAAATATGTGGTGATGGTGTAGTGGTCTCACTAAGAATGACACACACCCCCAGGCTCATAGCATTGAATGCTTGGTCCCCAAAGAGTGGTGTGTGGTCTTGTTAGAGAAGGTGTGGCCTTATTGGAGGAAGTGTGTCATCAGAGGTGGCTTTGGGGTTTCAGTGTCTCTCTCTGTACAGCCTGTGAATCCAGATGTGGAACTCTGATACCTTGCCAGCACCACGTCTGCCCGCACGACATCATGCTGATAATGGACTGACCCTCTAAAGGTGTGAGCTGCCCCCAATGAAATGTGTCCTTCGTAAGAGTTGCCTTGGTCATTGTCTTCCCAGCAATAGGACACTGACTGAGACCCGTCCGTGGTAATCGGTAAATACAATATCACCCGTTAGATGAAAATAATCCTTAAAAGTACAAAAACAATAATGCAAAAGCAACTGCTTTCAACTATAGCCTCCATCTTAATTAATAGAAGCGGTGAACACTGGGGCACTTTGAGTGTACTGGTTAGATCGGGTGAGATTTGTGGTATTTATACAAGCACAGGAACCAAAATAACCCCTATAAAAGATGAACACACTACAAGAAATGAGTGCAGGGAGAAGAGAAATCACAAAAACCAGAGCCAACAGAAGTAAGGTTCATCAGTTATGTCCATGGCATAAAATAAAATAAAATAAAAATTTTTATGAGCCTAGGAAAAAGTGTGACTCACATCGCATCGCGAAATAAAGGAATGACGCAGAAGGGCTTGAGAAGAGATGGGGGAGAAAAGGTGCTTCCTTTCATCCGGTACGCACAGGCACCAGTAAAAGGGAAGCAATACTTTTCAAAAGAGCTCACTCACGGTCAGGACCCTCACTCCCATGAGAGCGGGGAATAGAATATAAAAACCGGAAAGCCTACATCCGCCCTTAAAACGTAACACAAGTGAGGTTCTTCTAAAAGCTTCTGCTGGATACAGTGCAGAGAGGAAATACAGAAGAAAAGGTCAAATCCCCACTCGCACCCCAGCGAGCACTGTTCCAGGGGCCATGTTAGTGCATATCAGTGAGAGCCCAGCACGGTCCCAGCAGCTAGGCCGCCAGGGACGGAAAGTACCAACTGGACATGTTCTGCCTAAATCCAGGGGGTAAGTCTGGCAGGTCCAGACACAGGCTATCACCTTACAAAGGACTAAGGAAGAAGAACCAGTATGCTGACTCTCAAAGGGGACAGGAAAATCTGGGAGATGCTGGGGGATCCCCGCCTTGAAAACGCTGGATCGTGCTCCGATCAAAATCAAGACACTCCAGCAGCAAGCCAACCCCTCCTCTCCAGAGCCGGCTTCAGTGGGACGCTGCTCCCCCTCCTGTCTCCTCACAGTCTGCATCTTTGAAAGGGAAGCCACAGAACGCTTCCTGTGCTCCTCTTTTGTAAGCTTGAAAGGCAATGCGCACCAAACTCAGAGCTCTCATTCTCAAACTGGACAGGCCAGCAAGTAAAACAGGACACCATAGGAGCTGGCAGCTCACAGGTTAGCAGAGTGAGAGCTAAGCTTCTCACTGTAGCAATCGCGCAGAGACAGAAGGGGGAAACACAGACCCATACATATAAGAGGTAAAATTAAGAAACAATATCCGGTGCCCAGGGGTGTAGGTAAAGGAAGCATGCTCACTGAATGCTTGTAAAGACCCTGGGGTTGCATCCTTACCCCGAAAAAAAGAAAAGAAAGAAGAATGGGAGGAAGAGGAAGAGGAGGAGAAACAGGAGGAGGGAGGAGAAGGAAGAGGAAGAGGAGAAGGAAGAAGAAGAGGAGGAGGAAGAAGAGAAAGAAGAGAAGGGATAAGAAGAGGATAAGGAGGAGGAAGAAGAGGAGGAGGAAGAGAGAGAAGGTGGAAGAGGAAGAAGAGGAGGGGGAAAGGAGGAAGAGGGAAAGGAAGAGGAAGAGGAGAAGGAAGAAGAGGAGGGGAAAAGAGGAAGGAGGAGAGGAGGAGAAAGAGGAGGAGGAACAGGAGGAGGGAGGAGAAGGAGGAAGAAGAGGAAGAGGAGAAAAAAGAGAAGGAAGAAGAGGATAAGGAGGAGGAAAGGGGGGAGGAAGAGAGAGAAGAAGGAAGAGGAAGAAGAGGAGGGGGAAAGGAGGGAAAGGAGGAGGAAGAAGAGGAAGAGGAGGAGAGAGGAAGAAGAGGAGGAGGGAGAAAGAGAAGAAGGAGGAAGAGGGGGAGGAGGAGGAGGAGAAGAAGAAGAGGAGAAGAAGAAGAAGAAGAAGAAGAAGAAGAAGAAGAAGAAGAAGAAGAAGAAGAAGGAGGAGGAAGTGTTCCAAACAAAGAAAGCCATGAATAGTGGTCTGGAGCTAAGATTGAATGTTACCCGCTGGTTACAGAGGAAGAGCATGTGGCTGGGGCTGACAGTTGTGAAGCTAGTGCAAGGATTTGTAAAAAGACAAACAAAAAAACAACACACTCACACACATTCAAGAGAGCGCTCCGCCGGGCGGTGGTGGCTCACGCCTTTAATCCTAGCACTTGGGAGGCAGAGGCAGAGGCAGGCAGATTTCTGAGTTTGAGGCCAGCCTGGTCTACAGAGTGAGTTCCAGGACAGCCAGGGCTACACAGAGAAACCCTGTCTTGAAAAACAAAAACAACAACAAAGAGAGAGAGAGAGAGAGAGAGAGAGAGAGAGAGAGAGAGAGAGAGAGAGAGAGAGTGTGTTACTATCAGATAGGCAGATTTAAATTCTAACAAGGGAACCATGAAAATGGGCAGGACCCACAGAGGACTGAAGGGAAGGTCTGATCTCCAGTGCCAGGCTGAGGCCAAGGTCCGCTGTGTCAGGGTGAGAGAGTTGAAATCAGAGAGCACAGCCTCGGCTCCAGGAGCAGCGTAAATGGTGGCAGCAGCGTTTACTGCTCCGGGGGATGAGGAGGCAAAGTTCAAAAAGAAACCGTTCTGGTCTTGGTACATCTGGGTGTCCTAGGCCAGGTTATCCAGTCAGTGATGACACAAAAAGAAGTGAGGGCGGGGGAACTGGGCTGATGGGGAGATAAGAGGGAAAGTGACCTAAATACACCTGGAACTGAGGCCCCGGAGTAGGATGATTGAAGGAGACACACCCACTGAGTGAGAAAAGGCCGCTGAACTGTAGCTCAGCCAGGGCGAGCTAGCCTAAAGAGGGTCTAGGAGAGTCAAAGAAGGGAAGAGATGAGCGCTCCTACAAAAGCAGGGATGTCACCAGTAACACTTACGATGAAGTTGCCTGGAGAGGAACCCTCTTCAGTAATTGTCTCTCTCACACCGTGTCCAAGGCAACATACCAAAGACAGCACTTAACCTGAAGGCTCGAGTCCACGACTAACACAGTGGGGAGCATGGACTAACACAGCGGGGAGCATGGCAGCGGGCAGGCAGACCCAGCGCTGGAGCAGTAGCTGAGAGACACCGGGATGGCATTTGAGACCTCATAGCCTGTCCCCGGGGACACATCTTCTCCAACAATGCCACACATCTTAATCCTTCCCAGGCTGTTCTACCCATGGGGGACCAAGCATTCAAATACATGAGCCTATAGTAGTATTTATACATATACATATACATATACATATACATATACATATACACATACACATACACATACACATACACATACACATACACATACACATTCATACACCTCATATACATCATATACATATACATATATACATACATATACACAAACATACATATACATATTTATTTCACTTTATAATGAAAACAGTCCATAAGCAATGAACACAGTATCATCTCCATTCTGCAAGTGAAAGAACTGAGGTTTAGTTTTTTTGTTTTGTTTTGTTTTTTTTTTTTGGATTTGGTTTTTTTCAAGACAGGGTTTCTCTGTATAGCCCTGGCTGTCCTGGAACTCACTTTGTAGACCAGGCTGGCCTCGAACTCAGAAATCCACCTGCCTCTGCCTCCCAGAGTGCTGGGATTACAGGCGTGCGCCACCACCGCCCGGCTGAGGTTTAGTTTTAATGAACTGAATAAGTCAGAAACCAAGGCAAAGGCTGGCTCTAGGACGGAATGGCTTACATCAAACAACCTAAACTGGGGTGAGATGGGCCCGACAGAATCCACTGGGCTTAACCATTAGTGGCTTCCACCAGGGCAGCTCACTCCAAGGAAAGTGCCAGCAAGGTTTCACTTCCGACACCCCCTCCCCCTGCCCCCCAATTCTAACCCGTATCAGTCGCTCCATGAACCAGGGACATGGCCCTAAATGCTGTACTTGTGGCTGGACTCAGTCTCCACCTCCTATTCCCCAGATAGCAGCCAGGACGCTCATTTGAAGATGAAGCTCCAGGATCCTCACTGCCTCCCTACCACGCCCTCAATACTTTCACACTCAGCACGTCTCGACTCTCGCTGTCCTCTAAACAGCGGTTAGTGGCTGGGGAGAGCCTCCGAAGGTACAAGCACTAGTTTCAAGCCTGACAACCTGAGTTCCGTCTCGAGACACCCAATGGTGGAAGGAAGGAGAGAACCAACCACCAGGAGTCGTCCTCTGACCTCGGCATACCTATTGTTGACAGGTGTGTATGCACACACATGCACGCGTGTGCACACCCGCAATAAATGATAGACAGATGATAAAAAAAATTAAATCCCATAGGAAGACCCTGCCCTCCTTTTAATTCTTGACTCTAGCTGCTCTCTCTTACTCCTACCGCAAAACGGTCCTGCTCTTTCTCTGCAACAGGACATGGCACTTTCAAATCAAGAAGAAAAGGCTGAGAACGAGGTCTGCCTGTCTAGTTCACACTGGCTCCCAACATGAGACGCACTAATTAGTGCCGCTCGAGTAAGGAGAGTCCACTCATATTTTAGAGAGCCGAAAAGAGAGCTGGGGAGAAGATAAGGAATTTGTAATGTAGTTTGGAGAATAAATGGAGAACAATGGAACTGGAAGGGTTGGGTGGAGTGGGGTCAGGGGTGAGAGGGCAGGGGGGTCAGGGGTGAGAGGGACTAACAGAGGAGGGAATACTGGAAAGGACATCTAAGTCTAAAGGCCTATGAAAAGTCATATGAAAACCTACACACACACACACACACACACACACACACATATATATATATATACATACACATATACATATACACAATATATATATACACAATATATGCATATATACATACATACACAATATATACATATATACATAATATATGCATATATACATAATATATACATATATACACAATGTATACATATATACACAATGTATACACATATATACACAATATATACATATATACACAATGTATACATTTATATACAATATATACACAATATATGCATATATATACAATATATACATATATACAATATATACACAATATATGCATATATACATACAATATATACATATATACAATATATATACACAATATATGCATATATATACACAATATATACATATATATACACAAATATATGTGTATATATATACATACATACACACACACACACACACACACACACATATACATATATCAGGTGTTTGTTGGTCAGTGGGATCCCATAGACCTTCTTCCAAAATATCATATCACAGGTCATTTCCACTGCTGCTGGTATTCTGAGAGGTAAGACCCTATTACTAAAGATTTCATGTGAGCTGGAGAGATGACTCAGCAGTTAAGAGCACAGACTGCTCTTCCAGAGGTCCTGAGTTCAATTCCCAGCAACCACATAGTGGCTCACAACCATCTGTAATGGGATCCAGTGCCCTCTTCTGGTGTGTCCAAAGGCAGCTACAGTGTAGTCATATACATAAAATAAATCTTTAAAACAAAAGAAGACTTCATGTATTCGAGTCATTGAACACGGAAAAATCAAGCTGGTCCCCACTGGGAAGGAAGCCTCGTCTCCACGGACGCTGGAAGATGCAGAGTTCCTAGGAAGACCTGCCAACCAATGCAAAAGGGCGCACACGTTAGCGACCAAGCGCTTTCTGGCTGGATTCGAGGCCCACTCTACAAAAGGGAACTCCTGTCTACCATCTTTAGTAACACCAAGTGCCTGGGACTGGGTGGATGCTAGGCCCTGAGGGAGGACCAACTACTATTATTATGCTAAACGAACACTGAATTAAACCGCCTTCTAAGTGCTTATCTCTCTATCATTAAAGAACCCTCACCTAGGGCTTCTTTTTGTTGATAGTTGACGACTAGCCACAGCTCACCCAAAGAGAAGCATCTACATAGTAGACCCTCCTCCCAAGGTTTGGCGATCGTCATGGAAGAGGAAACAGACTTACGGGGGTCAGAAGTCAGGGAGGATTGCGTCAAAGCCGCGCGACCCGGAGGAGGAAGAGTTGCACACCCCCTTTTACGGCCATCATTACTGCATATCCAAGACCTGCACAAGACCAAGCTGGACAGAAATCCCGGCTCGGACAGGAGGAGGAGTCACAAAGCCCCACCCCAGTTGAGGAGCCATCGAAAACTAAAGGCCAGCCCGTGGTGGCGGCACATGCCTTTCATCCCAGCCCTTGGGAGGCAGAGGCAGGCAGATTTCTGAGTTTGAGGCCAGCCTGGTCTACAGCGTGAGTTCCAGGATAGCCAGAGCTATACAGGGAAACCCTGTCTTGGGAAAGAAAAAAGAAAAAAGAAAACTAAGATTAAGTCCATTTTCCTCAAGAGATCCAGCAGATCCTAACCATGCTCCCGCCCGAGCGCGAGCACAGGCAACACCTAGTGAACTTAGAGGGTTTGAAAACAAAGAGCTCATAAAACTGGGAGGAAAAACCGGGAGGGGAACCAAGGAGGAGCTGTTGTTTATATAAAAATTTCAAACAGTAAAAATGAAAAAGAAAAGCCCCTCCCCACCAACCAAAACCTAAGTTAAACCTCAGGGGATGCCGGGATAAATGGGCTTTCTGTTTGGTGGGAGAAATCTAGCATGTTTAAATGAGAGGTATGAGGAAGGTTTCCCAGGGCTTGGGAAAACTATGTTATTTTTAAAAATCGTATGAAAAGAAGTCTTAGTTTCTTATTTCTAATCTTGATCTTAAAAATGTACTTTTTAAAATGTGTCTTTAGGACTTTTGCTCCTTATGCTAACACTCACACTTCTGTAATTTGGGGTTAGTGGAAAACCAGTTGTTTCCAGCCCCATCCAGATATTTATCTCCCACCCTCACTCTTTGGTCATTTCATGCTAGAAGAAAGTTCGTATTAACAGTTATATGTGCCCCGACAGATGAAGTGAGTATCACTTGGCAGACACGAGTTATCTGGAAAATCCTAAGGTGCTGACTCATATAAAACCATAAAAATTCCCTTTAAAAAAACAAAACAACAACAACAACAACAACAACAACAACAAAAGATTGCTGGAGAGATGGGTCAGAGGTTAAGAGCACTGACTGTTCTTCCAGAGGTCCTGAGTTCAAATCCCAGCAGCCACATGGTGGCTCACAACCATCTGTGATGGGATCTGACGCCCCCTTCTGTTGTGTCTGAAGACAGCAACATGTACTTAAATAAATAAATAAATAAATAAATAAATAAACTTTTAAAAAAATGATATTTAGATCTAGCAAGACAGAGGTGCTTGCCACCAAGTCTCACAAGCAGAGTTTGATCCCTCAGATACACAGAGAGGCAGAACTGAGTCTCTCAAGTTGCCTTCTGGCCTTAACGAATATACCACGATATGTCTGTGTGTGTGTGTGTGTGTGTGTGTGTGTGTGTACACAGAGGTACACACTGGCAACTGCACACATAAATAAATGTAAAAAAATTAAGAAATATGGTCTTTTTTTTTTAAGTGTGTGATGCACGCCAATGTAGAAACACAATGTTTCGAGGGGAAAAAGCAAAACACACACTGCACCCAGCAGATGGCAGGCATCTGTAAATAAAGTATGCAGAACTGAACGGTGTCATATAAAACTTCCTCTGCAGTACGGGATAAGGACTGATGAGTTTACACTATCATTGGGGAGAAATATATATATACACACACATATATATGTATATATACACATATATATGTATATGTATATATACATACATATATGTATATATGTATATATGTATATATACATATATACACTATCATTGGTGAGAAATATATACACTATATTTCAATATATACACTATATATGTGTATATATATACTATCATTGGTGAGAAATATATATACACACACAATATATACACATACACAATATATGTATATATATACATACACATATATATGTATATAGACACACAAATATATATACACCCACATATATGTATATATAAATATACATATACACATATATCCAAAAGCACTGTGATTAAGGCAGAGGAAGACATGACAGGCAACTTCACACAGCCAGTTTTAATGCTCCATCCAGAAGCTGGATGGGACACCCGGACTTTTAAAATAAGGTCTGCTGTTTTATATAGGTGGCTTACCCTTCCTGTGTGCGTGAAGTAACTTTGAATAAAGAAGCACAACACTTACTAATAAATTGAGGTGGGCGCTCACAGATCATATGAGCAGAGTGTTTCCCCTTTAACTGGTTTTGAGAGTTCAGTCTACTTTTAGCATGGCTGGAGGCAAATCCTGCTGGCTCTCCACACCTTTGAAGGAAGACTTCCCACCCGAGACACGCTCACTCCCACGCATGAACAGGCAACCCCTGGCTGTGACACCTTAAAAAAGAAAAAGGCATCACTTCTAGTGCTTACTGCTGTGACTTCAGACGGGGCATGTGATACTGCTAATATACTGTAACCTATCTTTCCAAGAAGCACTAAATCTTTAAAAGGGTTATGTAACTTTAGCTGTAGATCCAGTTACTGGGCACACAAGGATACAAAGTTCAAAAATGAGATCTTAGACAATGTTTGTAGATAGTTCAACAGAACAGTGGAACCTAAAGCAGAGCAAGAAATGCGTAACTCTATACAATTCATTCTCTATGCTATTTCCATTAAAGGTTATGGAAGCTCCTGGGAGATTTTCGGACAACCCACAGACTACAGATGCTTAAGAGCAGCGTCAGGGGTTTGCAGTTAGACCCACTAATTCTGCAGATAGAGAAACAGAGGCATAAGAAAGATAAATGGTTTGAACACAAACAAGCTAAGAGAACACAGTCTCCTAACTGTCTCCTGTTCCTCTCGGGCCTCTGCAGGACTCTCTTGCAGCACCACTGGGTGATTATGCAAATGAGCATGCAATGTTTAATTATGCAAACAAATATGCAACACTTAATTATGCAAATGAGCATGCAAAGTTTCAAATTACTCCCCGGCATTCAAACCATTTTCTTCCCAGCCCACTAAGGCAGCCTGACACATTCGCATCAAGAAATCACAAACGGGCTGGAGGGATGGTTCAGGAGTTAAGAGCACTGGCTGATCTTCTAGAGGACCCAAGTTCAATACCCAGTATCCACATGGCAACTCGAAATCATTTGTACCTCCAGTTCCACTGCCCTCTTCTGGCTTCCATGGTCATTGTATAGACATGGCGCAGACATAGGCCTGGGCAAAATGCCCATACACAGAAAATATAATTGAAATTAAAAAAAATGTAAAACCTAGTATTTAAAAAAAAAATCAGAAGCAGAGATAACATCGAGCTTTCGATTTCCAGCTCTACTTTTGATTATCGTGACGCTAGAACTCCAAGAGTTCTCGTGGTCACTCGCCCCAGTACCTTATCCAATCTGGACTAGGTCCCCGGACACATGGCCACACTTCCGTTATTAACCCACTGCTAATCTAAAAAGAGAAAAGAAATGGGCTTCTAGATATTTGCCTGACATCATTCCTTAAATGAATGTAACCTGTTCCCTGTGGGCTGAGAACAATGACAATCACTCACGTCAAATAGCTTTGACCATGGTAGGAAATCTGTATCCAAATAATTGTGCCTACAATTCATTCCTTGGTGCAGCAGAACTGTCAACTCTTAGCTTAGCCACTATGGAGGTAAAATCCTTTGGTGATGTGAGGGACATTGAAGTACAGCCTTACTACAATGAACTCTAATGTCTAAAAATTGTTCTTATTTTGGGGTTTGTATGACAGTAAGAGCCAAGATTTTAAGCTCCACTAAAATCAGAACAAACAAACAAACAAAAAGACTTTATCTATTTATGTTCCTTTAATAACATGTCCATCATTTTTATGATTGGTATAAAAATATATATTGTGTTGAATATAACAAAAAATTAAAATTTAAAAAAAAAGCCTCTACTTATTGCCCGCGTTGGAATTCTCTCCAACTCCAACCAAGTCCAGAGTCTGTAGCCACCAAACACAACAAAGCAAAAGAATAAATATGCAAATTCAAGATGGGCTTGCACCAGGACTGGGTAACATTTGAACGTAGCACACGGCTCATTCTTGTTAATGACTTAAACTGGATATAGGTGCTGAAGCACTGTTCTTGGTCCTTAAATAAAGAAACTGTAAGGTTTCTTTATGTCATGTGTAGCAACGGCAGACGGTTATGACCAAAATAATGAATACCATAAATGGGTTATGCAAATTTCACCTTAAAAAAAATCACATTAGCCGGGCGTGGTGGTGCACGCCTGTAATCCCAGCACTTGGGAGGCAGAGGCAGGTGGATTTCTGAGTTCGAGGCCAGCCTGGTCTACAGAGTGAGTTCCAGGACAGTCAGGGCTATACAGGGAAACCCTGTCTTGAAAAACCAAAAAAACAAAAACAAACAAACAATATCACATTACATAGACTTAGGAATGACTTCTGAAGTATACGGTTTCCGTCTCCTCGTCCTTGAGACTATTTAATAACACAGTCTCAGCTAGTACATCGCCTGGACAGGAAAAAAAAATAAAAAATAAAAAACTTTAAAAATTAGAAGTAAATAGATAAAAACTGGTGGCAACCGCTGTGACAAGATTTTGAGGAAGTTCCTTTTTGTCGAAACTTCTTTCAGTTATGGCTTAGATTTTCAAAAAGAAGAAAAAAAGGAAAAGAACTAAAGAGAGAGAGAGAGAGAGAGAGAGAGAGAGAGACCCAGGGGACTCTGAATCCAGAGCGTCCCTGAGAATGCCTGCCAAGCCGGAAAGCAAGAGGGATCTGCGAGCTTTGTGGGTCACGATTTCCACACTCGCACGTTGCAAGGATAAGAGTACGCTTTTCTATTCAAAGTCGACTTTCAGACTTTCATGGTGGCTTTCTCCTGCTTTGCATCTTCTCAGTCAACAGCCGCTAAAAAGTGTAGCCATGGAAGTGCTGACATTCCGTTTTATTTTGAGAAATAATTCTTCACACTCCGTTCTGTACATGAACCTGTTTATCTACCTGCGAGGACCGGGGCACTGTCCTTAGAAACCCCAAATCGAAGTATATACTGTTATCCGTAAGCTGGGCCGCAAGAACACAGTTTCTAGGCCTCTGTTCTCTCGGGTTCCGGTTCGCCTTTAGCCAGCGACAGGTGTCAGCAATCTCTACAAGCCACGGAAGTAAACCCTCACCCAAAAGACCTTCCCTTGACTTTCCGACCTGACGCCAGATACCGCGCCTCTCCATCGTGGCTAGCTCGAGGGTGCTGGAACCATGCAGGTGACAGCTGATAACACAAGACATTCAGGGGTGTGTGTGTGTGTGCGTGTGTGCGTATGTGCGTGTGTGTGTGTGTGTGTGTGTGTGTGTGTCTTAGTACAGAATAGAGTACTGCAGTTGTCGGCCTCGTAGATTTTAAGATTTATTTATTATTATATTTAAGTACACTGTAGCTATCTTCAGACACCCCAGAAGAGGGCATCAGATCTCATTACAATTGGTTGTGAGCCACCACGTGGTTGCTGGGATTCGAACTCAGGGCCTTTGGAAGAGCAGTCAGTGCTCTTAAGCGCTGAGTCCTCTCTCCAGCCCAGCTTCATATATCTTAGACTAAGAACATGTCAAAAACTCTTTAA
The DNA here is from genome assembly GCA_964023405.1 of Apodemus agrarius. Lineage (NCBI taxonomy): Eukaryota > Metazoa > Chordata > Mammalia > Rodentia > Muridae > Apodemus > Apodemus agrarius. The sequence continues at coordinate 9,961,773 of OZ030026.1, read as the reverse complement.
GACAACCTGACCGTGGCAATGGAAAAGTGCCCCTAAGACACAGAGCCAGGCAGAGGATTGCGGGTCATCCGTTAGCATACTCACCGCCTGCCCGATCGTGGAGAAGAGGAAAGAGGGTTCCGAGGAGGGGTATGAGACAGAATGTGTCCACAGCTAGCTGAACAACTTAAAAGTTTCTTTGTATTTAGAAGGGTGGGAGGGAGCAGCCCCACCGTGCATGTTAAGGGCTGTCTAGGGGCTGTACCTGCCCGTGGGGTATTTCCTATGGATTTCCGGTGCAATTAGAAAGGCCCCGCCCCTTCAGCACAGGGCTCACAGACAGCATGCCAGGTGCCCAGTGGGTCGCTTTTGGAGCCTTATCAGGGTCTGTCTTCTTTAGGATGCTTTTCTTCCAGGGTCCCTCCGCTGACGAGAGCCAGCCCTGTTGCCGGCTGACCTTTCTCTCCAGCCCTCCTCACTCACACAGGTTTCCAGTCCCCCCCCCTTCGCTCTCCCCCGACACCCCACCACACACGGTTCCGCTATGCACTTCCACTCCCACTCGCGAACCTACCACACGCTTCCACAGGAACGTCCCATGGCTGCCAAAAGCAGAAAAGATCTGCAGCTACTACTTAACTTTGTCTCAAATACAAAGCTGCTCCGAGTTCACATTCTCTCTGTCACCCTGGCTTAACATTTTGCCAACACCTTTTACCCATTCCTTTCTTTCTCAGCATCTGCTTAATGATCTCAGCCCCCCCACACACACACACACACCACAAGGAATCCCCACCCCATGACCACTCCCTAGTTTGGGTCCTCATTTTTCTGAAAACCTCTCACGTGGCTTCCTAGTCGCCCAGTACTTTCTCTGCCACTTCCACACTCTTCCTGTGAGCGGTTAGAAACACCACCTGCAATTCACCTCTGATTGCAGCAGTCCAGGGACCAAGAACCGCCAATGTCACAGGCCTGTTCATATCTGCCCTGTGCCTTCTGCATTTGCTGTGTCCCACACAGTATCATGTGCTCGCGCAAGGCTGTTCCCTCCCCTCCTGTCGATGAGAAAACTTCCTGCCTTTTATATAGTCAATCTTCACACAGGAAATTGAAGTGTTCGTGGAAAAAGCTTATTAAAATCTACGGAACAAAGAGTAAGAAAGATCAGTGCACCCGTGCTCCGGTGTCAGGGAGGAAGACGGCGGTGGGCGTGGGCATTTCAGAATGTGGACATTCAGAATATAACCCGGCTGTGGCCCTGTCTGTCAGAGGGCTAAGAGCCTTCTCGGAATTATCAGTGAACCACTGGCCTGCAGCATAGTGAACGTGTATGGTGTTGGGCCGCACAAGCTTCTGGAGAAGCTAAAGGAAGTTACACACACTGTTAGATATGGAAGGCTTCGCAGGGTCTCAAGAGAGGCCATATCAACCACTATGAAAAGATAAGGCCGGGATCGTGAGCTGAACCGCATGAATTCATGCCTTCTAGATTCTTCCCGTTTTGAATGGCTCTATCCCATTCTTTGCCCGCTCTTTACAGATTTACACAGAGAGCTACTTGGACTCAACGCTCAGTGCATTCCTGAAAACACGAAGGCGACGGCCTGCAGAATGCACTGATGGTTATCACTCGGGATTTTCATTCCTGGGTGTGACACGCACTCTGTGGACTCCCTGTGGGTCTCCTCCTCAGCATTCCTGCAGAAGGAGCCGCAGGAGGTCTGGTGGGTGCAGGCGATGTCACCACTCTGACGTACTGCGCGATCAAGAAGAAATTATGCATCGGAAAGACTAAATACCCCCAAAATCTAACACTCAAAAGGGCTGATTCCAGCTCTCTACAGGTCTCTACTACATGATACTAGGAGTAAAAGAGACTTTGTGGGATAGCTAGACGAACCACGTGACCCACGTCACGCTGTGCGTTATCTGGTTCCTCCTCTGAGGTACATCCAATCAGCTTTGTATTTGTGCTCAAGAGATACAAAAAACTCAGTGAGAGATGCTGAGCTGAGTGTAACTGTAACAACAAAGCCCCCCCCCCCCCGAGAATAAGAACAAAAACAGCCAGCGACCAGGGAAGCATGAGAAGGCAAAGACTAGAGACACAGAATGGTCCAGGCCTTCCTCAGCGAGCCTAACCCTGGGCCCTCGTGAGGTCCGTCTGCGCGTGGCCTCCACGGTCTTGGTCCGCTGCCCCTTCCTTTTGACTAAAAGCTCAGAACTCCTCGTTTTGGTTTGTTTCCACCTCAGGTTGATTTCCGTTTCTTGAAACAAGTCGTAATCCAAACCTTCCACAAAGTCAGCTGACGCCCTGCATTCTCCTAAAGGCTTCAAAAGAAAACGTCAGACTTGGGCAATGGGATATACTAAGGGGACCAAGGGCCATAGAATGAATTACGCCCAAGAAAGAGGAGATACAGGGCATTCAAGGTAAAGTCGTGAGATCCGAGTCAGCCATAAGAAATGCTAATAATGAAAGCGTCCGATTCAGTGGCTGTGCTCGATTCAACATCCATCAGGCTGGTGGAACTGAGTCTTCCCAGGGCCAGGATTATAAGCAATGTGCCACCCAGGGCAGTTTTGTTGAAGATTCCCAGGTAATTAACCACAGGCTCTAAGGGCAGGAAGTCCTGACTGAACTCTGATGGTTCTCCCCAGACCCAAATTCCAAGACCAAGTTATCAGGCCGTGTCAGAGGCTTCAGTTTACCTCAGAGGGCCGGCGGGCATTTGCCAAGTGACAGAACCGCTCTCCCTGAAAATACAGGACTGAATTTTAAAGGAGCTCTGTAGAGGGATGTCCCTTCCGTGAGATGATCCTGAGGCAGAGGGCGTCCCAGAGCCGAAGCCACGCCCATCGGACCCAGAGCTGAAGCCACGCCCATCGGACCCAACTACCTGGAGACCAGTTTAACACGCGGAGCTAGTCAGGGACTGACACTCAGATGTCTGAAGGAATGAGGTGGGCGGCTCTGCAGGGTTATGCAAACACAAGCTGTACTAGAGAATCCTGCCGTTGGAAGGCATTTACAAAATAAGTAGCTACACTTTGCCACCAAATTCATCGACCAAATCCCCAGCCGCAATGTGTATGTATGTATGTATGTATGTATGTATGTGTGTGTGTATATATATACGTATATAATAAATACACATGTATATAGAGTATGTATATTATATATACATTATATATAACATTATATATTATATATACATATATACTATATACACACATGCATATATGTATATATACATACATAGTATATGTATGTATATATATGATTAAAATATAAAAGGGCTCTTATTAGATTATGATGGAACTCAAAAGCATTTACTAACTTGATGGTTTAAAAATCTATGTTTGCTTATTAAATGAAAAATACATCGGAAAAACTGATGAATCCTAATTCGGGATAGTTTTTAGACTTTTTTTTTCTTCTGACAGTCTGGCAACCCAGCCTCGGCTGGCCTGGAACGTGCTCTCCGAACACCTCAAGCTCACAAAACTCTGCTGAGCTTCTGTCTCTGTGCGCTGGGATGAAAGGCTGTCCCACCGTGTTCGGTGTTAGACGCTCTTATCCCCGCGGTGAAGGAACAGGGACTTCTGGCCTGAGAGTTTCAACATCTCAGCTGAACTACCGGAACAAGTAACTTTAAAAGTTGAAATAGTGCTTTGATTCGAAACCTAAATGACACGCTGTGTGCGGCAACCTTGGCTGAGAGGCAGTTCAGGCACTGTGACAAAAATCTACATGGCAAAGAGCTACTGGGTTTAATAAAAAAGACAGCCACACAGGGAACTATTAAAAGCATCAGAAATTCGACTATCAGGTAGGAACAAATTTTTAGAACTATGTTTAAATAGTCCAAATATAAACTTGGTGTTTGGACTTTCTGGCAGAAAGCCACAGCACAGTTGATTTTGGTCTTCAAAGGCTGCTTGACCACAGACGTCAAGTAAGTCCACTCATCACACACACACACACACACACACACACACACAAAATCATTCATATACTCTCTTTCAGCACAATCTGTCTGTCCCTCATCATCCAGCCCAGCAGGTTTTAGAAATCCATTGATAAAATGTTTAGTCAGGATCTGTTGATTCCCAAGAAGGAGGATTCCAAAGCAGCTCCAGGATTATGAGTCTATTTAAAGGTGGGTCTCTTCCGAAGAACAACATTCAGGAACAAACATAAAACCGCCGTCATTGCTACTGTGTGCACTTACAAGCTGCACATTGTATCCATTTAACTCTGTGACACTGGTTCTGAGAAACCACGCCATAAACTCTATAACCCTGAGAATCTTTCATTGGTAACATTGTGGTAACATTTTATACAGTAAAATACCTTTAAAACCCTACTTTGCCTTTTATGCTGCACAGGGTGTAGTCAACTGTCAACTCACGAGTGTGTCGTGGCCTCGCTAGCCAAACCTCATTTTTTGACAGGTCAGTCTATCCTGATCGGCAACACAGCCACAACGACCACCTAACACCTCCCACGTGATCCCAGTTTCTGATGATTATAACGTTTTGCCTTGCCAGACAAAATAAACCAACCCTTGGTTAGTTTACTCTGTCCAAATTCAAGAGCCCCTGCAACTTAATATTTTCCTTAAAAAAATCTCCCCTTTGTACTTCAGAATTAGCACACTTATCGCATAACCTACAAAGGCAGGAACAGTACTTTTTATTCAGATAGTCTGACTAGAAATAGCCCAGTGGAAAAGTTTAAGAAAAAAAAAAAAAAAGGAGGGGGAGAGAGCCTCTGACGTTTCTTTCCACTTGAAAAGAAAACAGAACCGGTACCTGCTCCCTGGGGTTCTGCTGGTACCTGTTTGGGCCTATGAGCCTCCAGCCTGGTCCCGGGTGCGCCCCTGCCCCCGGGCCTGGTGACACCTTCCCGGTTCCCACGCCCCGGCCCGTTATCCCCCGGCCGCAGCTGCGGAGAGGCCCGGGAGAGACGCGCCCTTGGAGCTGCAGCCCGCGCCCCCCGGCCACCCCACCGAGCCTCCCCGGGGACCGGGGCGGGGACCGCGGCTCAGGTTCGCGTTGGGGACCGGTAAGGTGTCAGCGAGGCGGCCGGCGGGGCGCGATCTCTCCCGCCTGACCTCGTTCTGCGCCATCCCTACTTGGGGAGACGCGTTCCCGGGGTCCGCCGGGGCTCTACGGCAGGGGGATGACTCTCGAGGCTAAGGGGAGGCGCGGGCGCTCCCGGGACAGGGGTGGGGGTTGGGGGGGAACACTCCGGGTCCCAGGCTGACTCGGAGTCAGGCCGGATGGGGGCGAGGCGGGGACTCACCGCGCGGCGTGGTGGCCGCGGCCGCAGCTAGGCAGAGACCCAGGCAGAGCGCGATTGGGCGCGGGAGGGTCCGCCGAGCACTCCGGGGGAAGACGAGCCGCCGCTGTCCGATCCCTCCTCCCTCCCGGCTCCGGGCGACAGACGGGGCGGCGGGAGGCATGACGGGAAATTCCTGGGCACGGGCGGCCGAGTCCAAATATGAGCATAGCAGACAAGCGAGGGAGGACGGCGGAGCGCGCTGGCCGCGGACGGGGCCCGCTGCCCGGGACGCCGCGGCCGCCAACTCCCGCCTCCTCCGGCGCCGCCTCCACCGCCCCGGGCCAGCCCTGCGGGGACAGCGCTTCGGCGCGTGGGCACCCGGGGGCAGTGCCCCCTGGCAGCATCCCCCGCCCCACCCCCAGATCTCTACGGTGGGGTCAGGACGCCAGTGTAGTGATATTCAGCAAAAGGGCAGCCCCTGAACTTTTACTTGGACACCATATATGGAGTCAAAGCAGGCTGGCTGGAAAAATTTTCGCTCCAACATTCCTCCTCACCTTTACTGAGTATTCACTCATACAAAACCCCCAACTCCCGATTCTCTCTCTCTCTCTCTCTCTCTCTCTCTCTCTCTCTCTCATACACACACACTTTTGTATTTATTGCGCACTGTCCAAAGAGGAACTTTAAAATGTATTCTAAGGGTGCTACCTCTGATGGCCAAAATATCAGCCCCAGATGTTTTATTACAGGCCAAACATGTGGGTACCTGACTTTCCTTTGGCACTAAACTCTACAATTAATTAGATCCAAATGACCCTCCGTCTCTCAAGACAATGAATGGAATTATGCCTTAATTACTATAATAGATAACCACACACACACACACACACACACACAAACAAATGTTTGACAGGATCTGGAGATGTGGGATGTTATACAATTACTTCTTAGCATATTAAGACGCTGCAAAAAAAAAAAAAAAAAAAAAAAAGATTAATTGATGCCAAACACAGAAGGGGGAAATGTCAAACAGATTTAGAGGGTGGATTATTCTAACATGAGCTAGAGGGGGATAATTTGTCCATCACGCTGTGCTTGAAAACGCATTATTTGAAAGTCAGTAAACCTCATTCCCAAACAAACGCAGTTCTGGCAAAGTAGGAAGGCCCACAAGCCAAAACTCTGTGCGTTTGCAATCGGCCGCTTCTAAAACAGCCCATCAATTACAGCCAACAGATGGGCGGATTTCATTTCATGAATTAGCAGTGATGGCGGAGCTACGGGGCCAAGGGCCTTCAGACTGGATGAGTTGTACTAGAGTAAGGAGCTTCGAAGGCCCATTAATATGGCTATCCAGCTAGGTGCCTGGACCGCACAGCAGACAGGAACCGGAAACATGAATATCCCCATTCTCATCCTCCGCCCCTCCCCCCTTGCTGTTGCTGCTTGTATTACATACGCGGCCATTATGTAATGGCTCCTCTTCCTCTCCCCCCTGCAACACAGTCCCTTCCCTATAGTCTAAATGTATAAAACAAAACAAAATGCGTGCAGCCCTTTATAGACTTTCGATAAGAACGCTCTACATGAAGGGGAACAGAGCAGGTTTCGAAGGATTGGGGCACTTGTGGCTAAGCTTAACATATTTCTGTGCAGTGGCTGGCGGGAAGAGGCAGAGCAGTGACAAAGGCAACGCCACCACAAAGCAACTTGCTTTCATGGAAGTGGGGCCTTAGAGCCGGGGGTTTGCAGGCTTCGCCTGTCAACAGTCACTTTGAATGTCTGGATTAAGTGTCGAGGCCGGAAGAAGGAAGAATAGATTTAATGGGTGTAAAGTAAGCTAGATATTTCACACCTGCTGTCTCATTTGATTCCCGACAAATACCTGGAAACTTAGGGTTGGTACTGTCTGGGCTCCGCCCCCACAGTTGCCTGGCAACAGCCGGATATGCTCCTCCCCACAGTTACCTGGCAACACCCAGGCAGGCCTGGCCTACTATAAGAGGGGCTGCTTGGTCCCGCCCCTCTCTCTTACTCTCTTACCTCTTGCCCGCTGCTCCCCCACTTTCCCTTCCCCCTCCCCACTCTCTCCATGTGGTCATGGCCTCTACTTCTCTTCTCTCTCTCTCTCTCTCTCTCTCTCTCTCTCTCTCTGCCTTTCTCTGCCTCTACTACCCCCTTAACTCCCCTCCCCATGCCCTAAATAAATTCTATACTATACTATACTATACTATACTATACTATACTATACTATACTATACTATGTGTGTGTGTCTGTGTGTGGTCCCTCAGGGGTAAGGGATGCCTCAGCATGGACCCCCCCCAGGCAACCCCTCCCCCCCACACACCTCAACACACCTCCATAGAACATATTCTTATACCTATTTCTTTTTTGTGATCACGACACTTAATATGTCTGCCTGTCTTGCAGTTATGAAGACATGGGCACAGGACCTATGCCAGGAGGAGAGAGGTGGTGTTGGAAATCAAGCCCCAAGCCACAGTGTGAGTACACATTTTCACCATATTAACATGGTCTGGTTTACACACACACACACACACACACACACACACACAAAACCTCACAAGGAGCCACCTTCGAAGAGAAGGTCCCATGGGTCCTTATGGTTTTAAGTATCTGAGTATCTGTCTGGCACTCAGGTTACCTCAGGTACAGGAGGTAAAGACTCACAGAGAAATTGGACCGGAGGCTTACCTGGCTTGCCAGATGATCCTTTCTGGGTCTTGCACGTGTGGCCTATCCCTTTGATGACTCTGCAAAGAGGAAAGGCGCTGTCCTCAGACCACTACCCCATGAGGTCCATAACTTAAGCGCTGATAGTTAAGTCCTATATCCCCACGATCTTCCGCAATGCTTTTTCATCATGGGCTTAGTAACAACAATCTTACTTGTTATTTTAAGCATTGCTCAATTTTAAGGAAAAAAAAAAAGGCCTGGTGGAAATAATCCTCTCCCCCGCACCCTGGGTCAATTCTCCCACGGGACAGCAGCACACTGGCAAACACATCAGACCAGGCGTGCAGGGGGCCTGCCTGGCCAGTTGCATTAGCTTACACGCGTGCTGTAACTCCTCTACTAAATTAATGTGTCTGAGGTCAGAGTTTGGAAAATATAAACAAACACAAGCAACTCTCGGGCAGCAGAGCCAGGCATGGCTGACTACAGCTCTGACTGACGCGTCGTGTTTTTCAGAACACAGGATTTAATTTGTACAGCTGCAGCTCCTCATCTCACTGCCTTCCCAGCCCTTGCCAGACGACTCATAATCCAATACCCGACAGGGAAGAACCTCCTTCTCCCACCGCTCTGGCAAGAGTCTATGTCACAGAGCACAGAGTAGCCTACAAGATGCCACCAGAACCAGGCAGTGTCTCTTAGCGGTTCAGCAGCGGGTAACCGGAAATGGTCGCCCGCTACAGAGCAACATCAGATGGGCTGGAGAAATAAATAGGAAGTGGCCGGGCATAGTGGAGCAGCTTGAAATCCTAGCACTCTGGAGACTGAAGCTGTAAGTTCAAGGCCAGCCTGGGCTAGACAGCAAGAACCCTTTTCCAAAACAAATAAACATCTAAGAAAGAAAACAAAAAATGATGAAAAATAAAACCAACCAAACAACCAAACAGCAACTACAAAACCACAGGGAAAATTAGAAACAACTTCCTATCTTTTGTTTGTTTTTTTTTTTTTTTTTTTTTTTGGTTTTTTCGAGACAGGGTTTCTCTGTGTGGTCCTGGCTGTCCTGGAACTCACTCTGTAGACCAGGCTGGCCTCGAACTCAAAAATCTGCCTGCCTCTGCCTCCCAAGTGCTGGGATTACAGGCGTGTGCCACCACGCCTGGCAACATTTCCTATCTTTAAACAACCATCCAAACTACATCCTCTCTATTCTAAACTCCTTCATAAAATCTCCCAGCCACTGCACAAAGGCTTGAGACGTGTGTGTGTGTGTGTGTGTGTGTGTGTGTGTGTGTGTGTGTGTCACCCCCATGCCCCAAGGAACTGGATGAAAGCCAACTGTGCTACAAGTGAAGGAGAGACACAATAGTACTTGCTACTGTTTCAGCCAGATCAAGAAACCCAAGTCAGGGCTTCAACTCCATGACCCTTTCACATCTGACCTTTCACTTATGACCTTTCACATCTGACCTTTCACATCTGACCTTTCACTTATGACCTTTCACATCTGACCTCTCACATCTGACCTCTCACTTATGACCTTTCACATCTGACCTTTCACTTGTGACCTTTCACATCTGATCTTTCACTTATGACCTTTCACATATGACTTTTCACATATGGCCTTTTACATATGACCAGTTAGGGGCTGGATAGGAAGAACAATATTTTTAAGAGAATGCAACATTCCAGGGGGAATCTTTCCAAGCTTCCCAGATGCTGGCTCTCACTCCCGGTGAAGGTAGGGTTTATACAGATGGAAGTGCCTTCTCCTCCCTCGGTGCACTGAGGTGGGAACAGGTTGAGAACTGTGCTGGACATGACGGACACAGAGTCAATACTGAAGGCTCTGAGAGAGTTACAGTTTTGTTTCAAATCCTCCAAAGGAACAGCAGGAGCGTGGCTTCTGGACCCTGACCACTAAATGCTCTAAACAGAGACGGCCTGCCCCCAGGCCCAGGCAAATGCCAACTGGACGGAGGAGGCGTTAGCACGAGCATTTTCCTTCTTCTCTAGATGAAACGGTTTGCCTGTATCTTGCGTGGCTGTGTAAAGTTTAGACAGTCGAAGCCTTCCTGATTTGTTGATTAATTCTGGGGAGATCTGAAGCGATTGACACACTGTCTGCCTCTTCCAGCGTTGGCTGTGGGTTTGCTACCGTGAGTGCTCGAGATTTAGCAAGAGTTTCAGTCTTAAGAAGATATAAGTAAGCCGGGCGTGGTGGCGCATGCCTTTAATCCCAGCACTTGGGAGGAAGAGGCAGGCGGATTTCTGAGTTCGAGGCTAGCCTGGTCTACAGAGTGAGTTCCAGGACAGCCAGGACTACACAGAGAAACCCTGTCTCGAAAAACCAAAAAAGAAGAAGAAGAAGAAGAAGAAGAAGAAGAAGAAGAAGAAGAAGAAGAAGAAGAAGAAATTCTCTTTAAATCAGCAAAGATGCTTGGTTTTGGCAAGACTCTACCACGGGCAGGCAGCTACCCACCTATAAGCACTGAGGGACGAGGGACCAACCTCTCACAGGCAGGCAGGTCCTGATGAGGGACTTCTACACACCCTTCTTCCATTTGGACTGTGCCCACAGGCTTCTTACACTAGACACAGCTTTTTTTTTTTAAGATTTATTTATTTATTATATGTGAATATACTGTAGCTGTCTTCAGACTTCTTTTCTTTTCTCCAGCCCTGTTAGCTCACTCTAGCTGTCTTCAGACACTCCAGAAGAGGGCATCAGATCTCATTACAGATGGTTGTGAGCAGTCATGTGGTTGCTGGGATTTGAACTCGGTTAAGAGCAGTCAGTGCTCTTAACCGCTGAGCCATCTCTCCAGCCCCACTAGGCACATCTTAACTATTGTATAACAGCTCTTTTCTCAGCCCCTCCTTAACTGCAGCCCACCTCTGGTTATCTGTTGTTCGTCAGAGCAGCATCCTTCGGAGCCCACGTGAGATGCAGCTGCTCTCAGCATGCGGCTAGAACCTGGGCACCATCCGATCGAGATTCAAATCTGGCTTCTACCACCCGGGACGCTGGACCGACAACCTCCAAGCCTTAAGATGGTTATCTCAAGGATGGAACATAAAGGTCTGTGCCACACGTGATACTTAGCAATTAGTCCCATGTTAGCACAGGTTAAGACAACAGTGAATGTGTCCTAGTCGGTGTCCCATTGCTGTGATGAGACACCACAAACCACGGCACGTCTTATACATGAAAACATTTAGTTGGGGCTGGCTTCTAGGTTCAGAGGTTTAGCCTGTTATGGTTGAAGCATGAAGGCAGGCATGGTGCTGGAGAAGGAACTGAGAAGAGAGAGCGAGCCACTGTGCATGGCTGGGGCTTCTGAAGCCTCAAAGTTCGACTCCCAGGGGCACACCCACTCCAACCAGGCCACACCCACTCTAAGGCCACACTCACTCCAACCAGGCCACACCCAGTCCGACCAGGCCACACCCACTCCAAGAAGGCCACTTGTCCTAACCGTTTCAAACAATGCCGTTGCCTATGAACCTATGGGGGACATTTTCATCCAAACTACCACAAAATGTCCATCCAGCCTTATTATTATTAACCTCTATCATTTCCTACCAGCCTGCAATCAATTCAAAACACACTTTACCTTTAAACCTTATCCGATGTTATTTCCTGTCTTAAGTGACTCAGATTTTTTTTCCACAGCTCTCGGACCAACATTTGTTATTTAAAAATCACCCTTCAGGAAGACTGGCCCTGTTTAATAATTTTCCTACACATTCTTTTTAAATATTACTTTCTACAATATATTCAAGATTACTAACCATGATTCTTTTGAAATGTTTTACCTTCTTCAAAGTCATCAGAAGCCTGCCATCATATTTGGACATTCAAGCTGGTTTGTGAAAACTGCTTGCCGTCAAAAATATGGTGCAATTAAAAAAAAAAAGAAACTCCAAAAGAAATGTCCTCTTCCCGTCATCCGCTTATATTTGCTGACTGCTCGCTGATGTATAAAACACACCACAAACACAATAAACTGGCAGAACGTTTGGTATGTTAAGTAAGAAAAATAAGGAAGGGGAGGTTGCTAAAAGCATTTGGGAAGGAATATTGAAAGGCCCCAAAGAAGAAAGGAATCAGGGGCTGGAGAGATGGCTCAGCAGTTAAAAGCACTGACTGGCCGGGCAGTGGTGGCACACACCTTTAATCCCAGCACTTGGGAGGCAGAGGCAGGTGGATTTCTGAGTTCGAGGCCAGCCTGGTCTACAGAGTGAGTTCCAGGACAGCCGGAACGACAGAGAAACCCTGTCTCGAAAAGCCCAAAAACAACAACAACAACAACAACAAAAAAGCACTGACTGCTCTTCCGAAGGTCCTGAGTTCAATTCCCAGCAACCACATGGTGGCTCACAGCCATCTGTAATGAGATTTGACACCTGCTTCTGGAGTGTCTGAAGACAGCTACAGTGTACTCAAATATAATAAATAAATCTTTAAAAAAAAAAAAAGAAGTAAGGAATCAAGGTAGGAAACAGATGTGGCAAGATCTGTGACAAGCTGCTTTGGGGTGGGGCGGGGTGGGGCGGGGTGGGGCTGATAGAGAGGCATGTATGCTAGTGAGGGTCTTGGTGGCTTTAGGGTCTGAGGACCAGTTCGCCAGAAGTATAAAAGCAGTGAATGTGGAGATTAAGCTTGTCCTAAGGGTGGGTAGTAACATCAATACAGAGCATGCTGGGTACATCTCTCCCCTATAGAAGAATGTTCTGGGCTGTGTGGAGATCACCCACCCAGCCCGGGGCCCTTTCGGCAGCTACATGTGGCTGATGGAGAAGGAATAATGACCACAGTAGCAGCCTTGAGTGTATAAAACCCGAGACTCAACTGCAGTGACAGGTTAAAAAGTGTGACCATTCGGCCAGGCTCCTGGCCAGGCACAGCAGTGCACAGTGACCTGGCAAGCCCTTTGCAGGTGGGGAGATGTGTGCCAGCCCCACAGTAGTGCCCCAGGATGAGGAAACAGGGTAGCTCATGAGGAATGCCTGCAGATTATGGAAGGCTAGATGAGGCAGTATCCCAAATCCACGCCACCGTGCCCAACCCCGATATCTGTGGAAACAAATGATAATAGTTCCTGAACTCCAAGACCAATCGGCATTAGTTTGAAGTGTATTAGGTCCCCAGAGACTGTGCCAACTCTCTTTTTTCTTTCTTTCTTTCTTTCTTCCTTCCTTCCTTCCTTCCTTCCTTCCTTCCTTTCTTTCTTTCTTTCTTTCTTTCTTTCTTTCTTTCTTTTAAAGGTTTCATTATTTAATACTGTTGCATGAAAAAAATTCCTAATGCCAGGGGCAGGTAGGTGTCCCTTCCTGTAAGGTGTCCAGGGAAGAGCTTGCAGTCTGTCACATAACAGGGCTTATGACTACATGCCAGAAGTAAGCGGTAAGTCCCTACCACATGCTTCAGCAAGAGCATGTAAAGAGCAGCCAGTGAGGTGGAAGTGCCCTCCCTGACTGCTGGCTTTTGTAGTGTTAGGAGGTGCCAGGCAGGCTGGTGGGGGAGGCTTGTCACTGATGGTCCTGCTCCATAGCACACGACTGCATTTGTCACTTTTCTGTGACTGTGACAAAATGGTCGCGGCCAAAGCAATTTATAGAACAGAAAGGTTCTTCCGGACTTACAGTGCCAGAAGGTTGGAGTCTCTGATGGCGGAGCAGAGGCAGTCGTCGGCTTCTGTTATGTAGCTGGCGGGAACAGCAGCTGGGGACTCAGATAACAAGCTGTAAGGAGGAAAACAAGAGACCTCACTTGAAGTGGCACCAGTCTTCGGGAATCTCAAAGCCTGCTGCCTCCAGTGATGGACTTCCCAGTTGGGGATAAAGTATTCAAATGCCAGACCTACGGGAGGCACAGCATCCAAACCACAACTACCGACAGACCAGACGAGATGTGCCTGTGGTGACTGTTCAAAGCACAGCCAACTGCTTCCTCCTGGGTAGAAGGTACACTCTAGGATGGGGAGCTCACGTCTGGTACTGTAAGCCAGGGCAACTATTTAAAGCTGGGGACCTAAAAGGCTCCAGTGGGGAACTTAATTGCTATTGTTTTGTTAAACACATATGATATGCTTCTCAAATTGCCTTTTGCGTTTATGGATATTCGTGTTTATGCCCGTGGTTTACTGCAGCTGTCAGCCTAGGTCATGGAGGAAAGCCCTTTTGGTTTTAGTAGGCAGTGATTACTACTGCAATGCAACTTGTCGCATTGCCTATAAGTATCTTGTAGGATAACAGCCCAGTGATTAAATGGTGTGTGTGTGTGAGTGTGTGTGTGTGTGTGTGTGTGTGTGTGTGTGTGATGTATGTATTAGCCACCAATACTCAGGGAGAACGTAAGAGCCACAGGAAGGGGTGGAATGTTACCCTGCTCTCTATTTCCTACAAATTGAAATATTCCATCTTGGAAGGAACCTTGTCTGACTCAGAAGCTAACAGATCCCTGAAGACTTTGGAGGTTTATTAAGGTTTTGGATCATCTGTCTTTGGAGACAGAGTCTCCTACAGCTCAAGCTGGCCTTGAATTTGCCATGCAGCTGAGGATGGCTTCAGACTCCTGATCCCCCTGCCTCTGGCTCCCAACTGCTGGGGTTATTGAGATACACTACCATGTCTAGTACTCAAGTTAACTTTTTTAAAGGTAGGTGTGTGTGTGTGTGTGTGTGTGTTATGTAGTGTGTGTGTGGTGTGTGCCGTGTGTATGTATGTGGTGTGTGTGGTATGTATGTGGTATGTCCGTGTATGGTATGTGTATGTGTGCACACGAGTGGTGTGTGTGTATGGTGTGGTGTGTGTGTGGGGGGGTGTGGTTTGGTGTGTACGTATGTGGTGTGTGTGTAGTGTGTGTGTGTGGTGTTGTGTGTGTGTGTGGTGTGTATGTATGTGGTGTGTGTGTGGTATGTATGTGTGTATGTGTGTGTGTGTGTATGGTATGTGTGGTGTGGTGTGTGTATGTATGTGGTGTGTGTGTGGTATGTATGTGTGTATGTGTGTGTGTGTGTATGGTATGTGTGGTGTGGTGTGTGTGTGCATGTGTATGTGTGTGTGTGTGTGTGTGTGTGTGTGTGTGCATGTGTATGTGTGTGTACAAGAGTACAGGTGCCTGCAGTGATCAGAAACAAGCATCAGACCCCTAAAGCCGGAGCTTCAGATGACTGTAAGCTCCTGCCATGGGAACCGGGAATTGAACTCTGGTCCTCTGTAAGAACAGTAAGTGTTCTTCATCACCAAACCGTTTCTGCAGCCACATATGCACATTTAGCTATAGCTGGGGAAGCGGAGACTCTCTAGCAGAGCTGCCTGCAGGGTGGACAGAAGCACCACTGATTTAACATCTGCGTCTGTATCCTTTCACTCTGGGCTCTGCTCTTCTGTAGCGACGCCACCTGATGTGGCTGACGTGGCTGCCCCTCCTCGTCCTCCACCTGCCTGTTAAGAACCTCAACAAACTCCTTTGTGCACCAAACTCAACTCAGGAAGAAAAATTCCTTTGGTCTGTCAGTGCTTTATTTGGGATGAATAGATGTTTGTTCATGTCTCCCCCAGAAATGTCAATTACACAAATGCTTGTTATCTCTTAAGGCTGGCCGGCATAAAAGTTGAGCAATAAACTTGTAAGTAGCAGCATTCTATTCAAGCTCCCCCTGTGACAGTCATGAATGACTTTGCAAATCATTGTGCTTTACTGGGGTTTCATTTGTATCTTAAATGAGTACCTGTCTTGTCTATTCTGTAAGAAGCCAGAAGTGACTAAGTAAATAAGAGGACTTTGAAACTGTTGCTACCCGAAGAAAGCCATGGCTGAGGCTGCTTGCATGTCTCTGAATCTACCTTTTCTTCGAATAAGCCAACATTCTTTACTATCTTGAGGACTCTTCTATAAGAGTCTGATACAGGGGCTGGAGAGATGGTTCAGCAGTTAAGAGCACTGTCTACAAAGGTCCTGAGTTCAAGTCCCAGGAACGCAGGCTACACCCATTCTGCACATGGTGGCTTACAACATCTGTAATGGGATCTGGTGCCCTCTTCTTGTGTGTCTGAAGACAGTTAGCTACAGTGTACTCACATAAGACAACATTTTTAAAAATCTTTTAAAAATTATTTTTTAAAAGTCAGAGAGAGGCCGGGCGGTGGTGGCGCACACCTGTAATCCCAGCACTTGGGAGGCAGAGGCAGGCGGATCTCTGAGTTTGAGATCAGCCTGGTCTACAGAGTGAGTTCCAGGACAGCCAGGGCTAAAAAGAGAAACCCTGTCTCAAAACACCACACACACACACACACACACACACACACACACACACACAGAGTCAGAGAGAGATTCAGTTAGCTATTCATGCAGATGTGGGTAATATAAGATGTGAGGCCTAATGGTGAGGCCCTATTTCAAAAGTAAAGTAGTTAAGCCGGGCGGTGGTGGCGCACGCCTTTAGTTCCAGCACTTGGGGGGGAAGAGGCAGGTGGATTTCTGAGTTGGAGGCTAGCCTGATCTACAGAGTGAGTTCCAGGACAGCCAGGGCTACACAGAGAAACCCTGTCTCGAAAAAACAAACAAACAAACAAACAAACAAAAGTAAGGCAGTCACTTAATCGTAGTTGACAACTGACATTGACTTCTGTCTGACCTCTACATATTACACACATACACACACACACACACACACACACACACACACTGATAGTCACTTGAGAGAGAGAGAGAGAGAGAGAGAGAGAGAGAGAGAGAGAGAGAGAGAGAGAGAGAGTACAGGCGCTGGGGTGATGCTAAGGCTGTTTGGAAGGCTGCCCTGGCAGCTGTTGGAGAAACCGGAACCTAAAATGTATCAGTGAGACTGAAAGAACAATAGGAGATACAGAGAAGCAGAGCTGGCAGATACAATGTAGAAGATGCAAGTACATTTGGATCTTAGATACAGGGACTCATAAGTCTGCATTATTATTATTATTATTATTATTATTATTATTGGTTTTTCGAGACAGGGTTTCTCTGTGTAGTCCTGGCTATCCTGGAACACACTCTGTAGACCAGGCTGGCCTTGAACTCAGAAATCCGCTTGCCTCTGCCTCCCAAGTGCTGGGATTACAGGCATGCGCCACCACGCCCAGCTATAAGTCTGCATTATTAAGTCGGGCATACTTAAACATCCCGGATGTATCTGAAAGCAGCTTTAGATGTCTGCGGCCAGAGACACTCCGCAACTGCACTCCCACACCCGTGTCCGTGTTTCTAGTGGGTGCATTCATTTTCTCTAAGGACCCATCTATTTTCCAATCAAGTATACGATTCAGTAATATTATGGCTGTATACCTCTTTTTTTTTGGGGGGGGGGGGAGACAGGGTCTTATTATACCAGATTGCTCTAGAATCGTATGAGCAGCCTTGCCTCAACTCTCCAGTTATGGGATTACAGCTTTGTTCCACTGAAAACCATTTTGATACTGTACTATAGTCTATCTATGAGGACCAGGTTGTGTGTGTGTGTGTGTGTGTGTGTGTGTGTGTGTGTGTGTGAATTAGCAAGGGATTGACTGACCTAATTTCCACTGGAGACAACAACTAGGAGATGAGGACCCGGAGACCTACAGTCTTCTTCCTCACCCTCCTCTTACACACAGGAAGTACACCACAGAAGTATGATGCAATGGCAGGAAGTTCTCCCTCCCCGACTCCAGAAAGCCTGCGCGGCCCCAGCTTCTGACGGCATAGTTTATAGTGTACACACACACAAAGAAAGGTTCAGACTGTGAGGGCCTTTTCAGAGGGGAGCCACAGAAATCCAAGGGAATCCATTTGATATGACATCGCGAACCTGCAGGTCGGGCCGTCAAGAGCAGGGACCTTCACAAGGCTGGCTCTATTTAAGAGCTAGGGGTCGTGAAAATCTGAACTGGTACAGGAGACCCAAACTGCAGCTGTAGAACCCTAATTCCTGTCTCCTCTGCTTGATAGTTCCACTCTGAAACAAGGTGCAAGACTTGTCAGGGCTTGGTTATTGACTCATTAGCTGCAGAGAAACTTGGAAACCAACCTAAAGCCTTCTTCTTTTGTGACTCCTCAAAGTGCAATCCATGCGCTAAAGATGCTGCTGCCCTTTTAAGTGGGGTTGGCGGGATTAGGTAGGCTCAAGACTCACAGAGAAAACAGCAGAAAACAACCATTAGCCACTTACCTTCATACAGTCAGAAAGGCACGATAAAAATAATTCTGGAAATACATTCTGCTCCCAGTGATGAGTTTCAAGAACAAATATAATTGGTTCACAGTGATAGAAACATGTACCAGAACCAAAGCTTTAAAATGTCCCAAAATGTTCAGGAGAAAAAAACCCTAGAGAGGCTTCTGTAATGCTCCAAACACAAAAAAAGAGAAAACTCAAAAAAGCAAGCAAGCAAGTAAAGAAGGAAGGAAGGAAAGAAGAAAGGAAGAAAAGATCTTTCACATGAGTGAGATATGCTCAGTTAATTTCATGTTACTTCATGTTTATAAAAAGAAAATATATTTGAATATATATACATATATATACATACATATATATACATATATATATATATATATATATATATATATATATATATATATATCAAGTATGGATGCCATCAATACAATGAGAAAAAAAAATCTCCGAACAATTTCCAACTTTGCCTTCACAATTCCTTTGCCTCATCAGAGAACCACTTCAAGTCCGGTGGGAAGCAGAGCGTCCATTTCCCCCCTGCCCCTCCCCCCTGCGTCGGCATTCATGGGAAAAAAATGTTGGTGAGGATTTGGTTAACTCCAAGCTGATGCCTCTCAGTCAGATCCAGATACTGTCTGAGAGGCAGAACTACCTGGGCACTTTAATATTTTGGGCTCTTCCTCAGACAAAGTAACTCAGGTCCCAACAACTGCCCCAGACGGCAGAAAACAAGCACTCCACACAGACTTCTCCTAAAACTTTGGCTTAGATTTACAGCAGTAGTCGCTACCCTTCCAGGTGTTCATCATTAGATCCAGCTACCGGGATTGACTTTCAATGTCTAGGCATTCACCCTTACATCCAGCTCTCAGGATCGATTTACAATGTCTGATTTCCAGTTGGGAATGTGAGCATGGCGTAAGCTTTGCTCTCTCCTTTCTATATAATGCTCACGGCAGAGCTGGGAAGGATTATTAAAGAAAACAGTAAAATGAAGAAACAATAGCAAAGAATAGTGTTCCGACAGCAAATAAAATAAGAGAATCTACAGATGACGGAGGCGGGTCAGCAGTCATCACTGAGAGCAGAACATATTTCCAGAACTTTTTTGTTTTGTTTTGTTTTTGGTTTTTTTTTTTTTTTTTGTTTGTTTTTTTTGGTTTTGTTTTTGGTTTTTCTGAGACAGGGTTTCTCTGTGTAGCTCTGGCTGTGCTGGAACTCACTCTGTAGACCAGGCTGGCCTCGAACTCAGAAATCTACCTGCCTCTGCCTCCCAAGTGCTGGGATTACAGGCGTGGGCAACCACGTGCCCGGCTTCCCAGAACTATTTTTATTGTGCCTTCTTACTGTATGAAGGTAATGGATTAAAAAAGGACTAATAGCTGGGCATTGGTGGCGCACGCCTGTAATCCCAGCACTTGGGAGGCAGAGGCAGGCGGATTTCTGAGTTCAAAGCCAGCCTGGTCTACAAAAGGAGTTCCAGGACAGCCAGGGCTACACAGAGAAACCCTGTCTCGAAAAACCAAAAAAAAAAAAAAAAAAAAAAAAAAAAAAAAAAAAACAAAAAACAAAAAACAAAAAAAAAACCCAACCAACCAACCAACCAACCAAAGGACTAATAAACACATCAAAATCTCAGACAGGACTTTTACAGCCTTTCCAAGACAGACAATGCACTTGCAATCCAAATAGTCACGTCAAAGCAGAAATTCCGATCTCAGTTGTTAGTGACGAGCGAACACTGCAAGCCTGCCTCCAAAACAGTCCATTAGCAAATTGAGCTCTGTTTGCTGAATGCTAGGATTACCATAGTCTTCAAAAGGAAGTCATTTTCTTTACGGTTGCAAGAAATCTTAACTAGGATATCAAATACATTTTTATTATTCCAAGTAGTCAGGACCTTAGGACTCTGCTTTCAGAATAGGATGTGTATTTACTATAGAAGAGTTGGCACTCCGGATGGCTTGGCAGTTAGGAGCACTGGCTGCTTTTTCTAGCACCCAAGTCAGGCAGTTTACAAACACGGGTAACTCCTGCCCCAGGACATCCCATACCCTCCTGTGACCCACACCCAGGTAAACACACACAAATATACAGCTTTAATAAGCACATTCCAGAACCTATGTCATCCCGAACATAAAAACACAAATGTCTGTAAGCATGTCAATTATACATGCAATATTTCTTCCATGGATATCTATCTACAAAGTGAGAAGTTCGATCTTACAGACGGGCCAATAAATATACTGAACTAACTTTAGGGAAAACCAAGGAAAGAAGTTTTGACTATTCCGTGTAACTAAAGAATAGCAGAAAAAGAAAACAGGGTTTTCCATGACCAGGTTATAGAGGCAATTTTCTTATGTTAATGTGATATTGGGACATGGCACGTTTAAGTGTGAGACAATGCAGATCTCATGATAATGGGCGGCAGAGGGGGCAGCCTATCAGGTTCTTTGAACGTGAGTCTTGGGTTCCACAGCTAAAACCCTGCTTCTAGACACAGCGCCCACTGCCTGCTCCCTGCTGGGGCCTCCCACAGCCGTTGCTCTTGGGGGTCTCCTGGGAACCCATGCCACATACATGACTTAGTCACGGCGTCAACAGGTACGCATCCTGCGAAATTAATTTAAAACTGCTTGATGGAAGGATTAGGCCAGCATCGTGTTCAGAACAACGTGGGACAGTCCAATAACACCGAACCGACTGGTCACGCCATGCTCAAGATGTCGTGTTCTTCGCCAGGATGCACAACTGGTCCACTCCTGTGAGGCCGGGTCCCTCCTAAATACTGAGATACTGCCCTGGTTCCCATGACTGTTCCTTGAAAACTGCGGAACGTGGCATCTGATCACCATGTTGTTAGACTGAGGAGAAAAATTCAAATTTCGATTTTTTTTTTTTTACCTTTTTGAAGAGGTTTTAGATATTTTAGAGAAAACAGTAAAACGAAGAAACAACAGCAAAGAAGAGTGCTCCAAAGGCAGACAAAAGAAGCTACAGATGACAGAGGTGGCTCAGCAGCCAGAGTACACAACGCTCTCCCAGAGCACACAAGCTTTGTTTCCGAACACAGGCGCGCGCGCGCGCGCGCACACACACACACACACACACACACACACACAGGGGTGGGGGATAGGGCATAGACATAAATAAAAATATTTTTAAAAATTTAAAGGATTCTTTAAAAAAGATTCCATGTTAATTTCAAAAGAAAAAAAAATGATAGTGACTGTCTATAGTCTTCTTTTCTTGACATACATTACAGTGTTTCTGCGAGGAGAGACCTCAGATGAGAAAATACCTTCACCGGACTGACTCTAGGAGAGCTGTGGGGTCATTGTCTTGACTAAAGACTGAGGAGAGGGCGCACTCACTGAAAGTCAGTAAGCAGCATCCCTCTGTGGTCGGCTCCCATGTCCTGCCCTGCCCTGACATTCCTTCCTGATGGACTACAACCCTGAGGTAAAGACAACACAAACCCTCTCCTCCCCAGGTTGCTTTTGGCCACTGCTTTTTTATTACAGCTACAGAAAACACACTAAAACAGTGATGAAAACATGTTTTTTTTTTTTTTAAGGAAAAAAAAAAGATCTAGAAAAAATTTGGGAGCATTCAAAATTTTAGTAAGCCCCATAGAGTGAAAATAGAAGCCCACAGGTCTTTTACAGTAAGGTTAAGTGTCTTCCATTAACAGAATTCTAGCGTGCTTCTCGTGTGGGAAAGAACGCATGTTTGGTGAACGTCACCAGCTATCTGGGGACCAGCCATGCTATTACTTTGTCAAACTTGATGGATTAATATCCTAAAGCAAACTAACTGTTGTGCTCCTGTATTAACATGACTTGGCTGTGACGTGTGATTTGTGCTGCGTAATTTGAATTAGTAACGGGCACCCACCCTCGGCACCTGGACTGACCCGGGTAACAGCACATTTCTGGATTCATTCACCAACCAATGTGCTTTGCTTCTGATAATAACTGTGTTTCTCTCTGCGGCTTCCTAGTCAGGAGTTTACCCTTATTTCACAATGAAGTGCTGAGAGGAGCTGATACATTTTCAAGATTCTCTCCCGTATGAACAGTATGAAGGACCACAAAGAAAAAAAAAATGAACTAATTCCTATCACCAAATAACCTCAGCTTAGAAACAGTAACAAGAATACTCTGTGGTGGGTGATTTTTCAAAAAGATTTTATTGTCAACAGGACAAACAACTGTAACACTGTCCAACTTGCCTAAAGCCACAGAGTGGTTTGGGTCAAAGCTGAAATGGAAACGCTCTTTCGACTCTGGAGGCCACATCCTCCAGCGTCTCGCCTCTTTCCAGACCGGGATCTGGGGAGTGTTGGAAGGCTTTTCATATACCCGCTAACACTAACAACTAATGCAAGCCCTCTCCCAACGTGCTGAGATGATTAAACTCCAAACGTCTGAGCTTCATTACCGAAGCCTGGCGGTGACTCAAGATAAACGAGCAGAGGGGAGCAGCTCTAACCCAAGGGGAGGCAGTTACAGCAATGAACATAGGAACGCACGCGGAGTTCCGCAAATAAACATGTAACTCAACAGACCGCTTTCCACGGCTAATTTTGAAGTAGTTCCTGCCCAGTGTTATGTGACTATGCGATTCCTTCTTGACGGCTTCTTGCTTTTTGACAACGATGGTAGAGGATTACACACTGAAGTCAACAGTGTTGTCAGTAACAAAAATAAACTGCTGTTGCCTATGTGAAGGGCTACTTCCGGGGGATCCTGATGCCTTCTTCTGCCTGAGGGCGTGGCCAGCTTCACGGGCTGCAAACTCCCTTTGCCTGAAGGCTTCTGGAGAACACTGGCGGTGGGAACTGGAACACAGCCTGGGTGGGGGCCAGCTCCTTTCTCTCCCCTCCTAGAGAAAGATCTAGCTCTCACTTACTCTGACCAAGCCTGCTCTAGCTTTGTCGGGCAGGGTCTTCTGTGAGAGTCTACATCCTGGCTACCATCCAGATTTTCTTTCCTGAGTATCAGGCAAAATAAAGGAGCCGCTTCCAACTGACAGTGTTCTATGTGACATGTTTTTGAGATAATGTGAATACGTTAAGTCTGACATATGACATGGTTTTTCCACTTTTCAAATACTCTTCAAAACATTTCCATAGTCTTCCTATCATCTGATGATAATCTCTTGAACTTCTCCAAGTGTTGGAGAGATGGATAGGTGGTGAAGGGTCCTTGATGCTTTACCTGAAGACCCAAGCTTGAATCTTCTCAAATGAATCCACAGAAAACAAAACAAGACAGTGATGGAAATGTCTTTTTTTTTTTTTAAAGCTTTACAAAAAAATTCAGAGCCGGGCGGTGATGGCGCACACCTTTGATCCCAGCACTTGGGAGGCAGAGGCAGGCAGATTTCTGAGTTCGAGGCCAGCCAGGGTGAGTTCCAGGACAGCCAGGGCTACACAGAGAAACCCTGCCTTGAAAACAACAAAAAACAAAACAAAACAAAAAACAAACAAAATAAAAAAAAATTAAAAAAAAAAAGAAAAAGAAAAAAATTCAGAGCATTCAAAATTTTAGTAAGCCCCTTAGGGCTAAAACAGAATATAGACTATTTTTCTGAGAAAATAGAATATAGAAAATATAAAATATTTTCCTGAGAAAATGAGTAGACATAATTCTCTACTTCTGAAACACATTGATTAGAGCAAATGATCAACACTGATTGATAGCAATGTTTCCATGACTTAATTCCATAAACCTAAAACCCTTCTTACCGCCTGATATCAAACCACTTTAAAAAAAAAAAATCACACTTCAGGATCTGGAGAGTGGATGGTTTACTGGTTAAGAGCACACATTGCTTCTTATGAGATCCAGGGCAACCCCTAGCACCAGCATGGTGGCCCGCAGCTTTCTAACAACAGTTCCAGGGGGATCTGATGTCGTCTCCTGGACAACGGGGGGCACGAGGCAAGCACATGGTGCACATGCATGTAAGCAAAACACTCATACACATAAAATTAAATTCATCACAAGTCCCTTATCAGGCAGCTCACCGTGACCTGCAACCCAGCTCCACGAGATCCAGCGCCCCCTTCTGGCCATCTCAGAAACCTGCACACATACTCACACGGAGATACTTTCTTACGCACATTTGAAAAATTATATATAAGCTACTGGTAAGACACACCGTGAACTCTATTAGGCATATCCACTAATGCCTATGCTTAAATGCTAAAAAATTCTCAATATACTTCAATTCTTTCCACTGGCACATGTTCTGACATTCCTCTCTGCCACAGAGTCAAGTATGCAGACGTCACTGAATAGAAGCCTTAGAACTAACTCACTGCGCCCCAGCATGGAAGCAATGCAGAGCTCTCTGTCTCTGACACGCTGCTACTGACAACCCCCACACCCTAGAGGTATCGGGTTATCAACATCGTCTATGTTACAACAAACTCAAGGGTCTGAGCTGTTTCTAAAGAGACACTTTCAGGAGACACAGGCCCCGACATTAAAAATACCATGGCTCTAATGTTAAGGCCTTGTTTTTATTTTTTGAAAATAAAAACTTTAAAACAAAAGGCACTTTTCTCAAGTAGTTTTATAAGACACCATCATATATTGAATTCCTATATACCAGAATGTCCTTGAAATGCAAATGTTTATAACTATATTACCTCAGTTACTTGGTTATTAATACATTATATACAAAAATGTTTTTCAGAAAGTGACCGGATATTCTCGGCGTCATGGTGTCTACCATCTATTCCTGCCCGCTGGTAAAATGTGTTTTCCAGTATCCAGCAAACTGTCATTCAACAATATAAATGCAATGAAGACAGCCTAGAAAATGGACTTCCAAGCCTCTCAAAATGATTAAGGTCTCAGGAAGTCAATAAAACCTGCTCCAATCACAAGCACGGCCAGAGACTGTGGCAGGGTTAGTCCAGTCAGCAGACAGGAGCCAATGAGGAGGAGGGTGGTGCTGGAGAAGATGAAAGGCAGGCCTAGGACAGCCTCGGACGAGAGCAGATACGGTCTGGGATAATCCTTCAAAAGTGACTCTGACTCTGGAGAAGGAATTGCATATGCTTCCAAATGCTTTTGTCAGGAAAAAAAAGACAGACTTCTGGAAGTTAACACAATTATAATCTAACTTGATTATGCATATGTGTGTGTGTGTGTGTGTATGTGTCTGTGTGTATGTCTGTATGTGTGTCTGTGTATGTGCCTGTGTGTCTGTGTCTCTATAACCCTGGTAATTTGAGCAAAGCACCAGAGTTCAGCTTTAATGACACAATGATGAAAATCTTAGCGAGTCCGAGTGTCAGTTAAGCTGAACTGCGGCTTGACAGCAATGAAGGTGTTTGCCCTTCCCCTACCTGCAGGATGTCTAAGTAAACATATTTAATTAGCCCTATTATCTGGGAGAGGCAGGCCATTGTTATTAATCATAGTTTAACTTAAAAACACCACCTTTCTCCTTCCTCCTTCCAGCTGATAGTCTAGATTTCCATTTAAAATCCCTAAACCCACGCCTGTGGGAGCTTGACTAGAACAGTTAACCCTTGTAAAGGGAGAATCGGTCCTTTGCCACATTCACCCTACCTAGGGAAGTCTTTGTTTTCCTTCAGCACCCTCAGAAAGCCTCTCACATATCACTCTACATTTCTTGTTGGATCTATTCCCAGGCTGTGTGTGGATCTCTACCAAACCACCATCTAAGCTGGAACACTCCCACTGAACATGTGGGCATAGTTCTGAGAACACAATACTATTTCCTTAAAGGCAGAGAATGAATTTTGACTACGGGAACCACGAGGAACACTTTAACAATTTATTTCCAGGGACATAATGATATAAAAGTCTGAATAAATCTCTCATAAAACTCGATTAAAGGTAAAATAGTAACTTTCACATGGGTTTCTGATCTAAGAGAGGACATCCTGAAGCTAGGGGAGAGGCGGAAGGGCCCATGGACGGTGTGGCTGGACAGTGCAGAGCGGTGTGCCCAAGGGCGTCTAGCTCTCTGGGGACCTGGAGGCTTCACCAGAAGCACAAACATTCTTCTCGTGTGTGTGTGTGTGTGTGTGTGTGTGTGTGTGTGTGTGTGTAGGGACTGCTCTCAAAAAAAAAAAAAAAAAAAGCCACATGCTATGCCACAAACCAGCCTCAGTACATCTCAAAAGGCTCAAGTAATACAAACTATGTCCTTTAAACCACGTGGCTTAAGCCAGTTAAAACTGATTATGAAATCTGCAGTTAGTCAATATTCAGAAAGCAACTGAGAGAAACAGAAGCTGAAAGGCTTTGAGAAGGGAGCTACAGTGTCCAAAGCAACAAAACCATGTTTGGAAAGAAATGCAGTCTTAAAAGTTTTTGTTAAAACAGTAAAACTTCAGATCAGTATTTGAAACATAATACCTGAAGACACAAGAACACAGTAACCACCACCACCACCACCACCACCACCACCACCACCACCACCACCACCACCACCACCAAACCTACAGCAAGCAGAGCAATCGACTAGGAGCACAGTAACCAAAACCACCACCACCACCACCACCACCACCACCACCACCACCACCACCACCACCAAACCTACAGCAAGCAGAGCAATGACTAGGAGCACAGTAACCACCACCACCACCACCACCACCACCACCACCACCAACCACCACCACCACCACCACCACCACCACCACCACCACCACCACCACCACCACCAAAACCACCACCACCACCACCACCACCACCACCACCACCACCACCACCACCACCACCACCACCACCACCACCACCAAACCTACAGCAAGCAATCGACTAGGGCAGAAACTAATAATAACAAAATAGAAACATAAAATAAAACAAAGAATGGGCTTTTGGGAAGGTCAACAAGCTAGATTGGCCAAGGAAAGACATCAAAGACTCAAATTACGAAAATGACGTGCTAGAGGCCATCACAGAAGTCGAGGTGTAAGGGACGGTATGGACACTCCACAGACATCAATCAGATGAGGATGGAGTAGGAATCCTTGTAGGATGCAACTTACTGAATCTGGCTAAGAAGAAACATGTGAGTTGATTCAACAAATAAGAAAAAAATGACTTAGTAATAATAATAAGCCCACGAATTTTCTGACCCTGATGCCTGTGGTGGTAAATCCTACCAAACTTTACAGCTATTCCAAAAAGATAAAAAATGCATTTATTTATTGGCACATTCTGGGACTAGTCTTATCCCAATTCCAAAACCAGGAAAACTACAGTCTGTTATGAATGCAGATGCTAAAGTCCTCAACAAATACTATCATACCAAATCCAGCAATACAGAAAGAAAAAAAAAGGACAATGCATAATCTTCATTTTCAATAGATTAAAAGACAAAAATCACATCAGCTTAACTGACATCTGATAACATCCAAAATAGATTCCCGGTAAAAAGCAACTGACAAACTAGAAACTGAACCTCAAACCGACAAACTCGCATTAG
This sequence comes from Apodemus agrarius, assembly GCA_964023405.1. NCBI lineage: Eukaryota > Metazoa > Chordata > Mammalia > Rodentia > Muridae > Apodemus > Apodemus agrarius. The sequence continues at coordinate 9,934,121 of OZ030026.1, read as the reverse complement.
GAAACACATCAGAAAACACCCAGAGATGAATCCATACACATTCGCTTCGGACATCCCTGTTGATGAGACAAGCACAGGGTCGACCGAGAGGACTTCACTGGGGCTATGCTCTTGAGGATGATGGTGGGGCACTGGCTGTCTCCTGACTCCTACGGCCAGCAGCCTGATGTGTGATGAGCTCCACCACCATGCACCATTCTTGCCAATGGCTCGAGGTTAGGCGAGCACTCTCCATCTTGGACTTGAACCTCTAGCGTCATGAATTAAATAAAGCAAACCCATGCTAACCGCATTAGGTATTTTGTTAGGGTTACAGGAAGACAACAGGGCACATGCTTAGCAATGGTGTATCTGCGGATTACAAGGCAGGGCTCCTCTTTCTATTTCTCCACGATGGTAAGGGGTAAGGATGAGGAACGTCCCTGTCAAGTGTGCTGGGTTCCTGTTTCTCCACAGCCTTGCCAATACTTGTTACTCAAAACAGGCTCAGCAGCAGATGTTACTGACTTTAGTTTGCAATTCCCTGATAGTTACTCTTTTTAACACACTGGCTGGTCACTTGAGAAGCATCTATCCCTATTTTTACCTTAGTTCTTTATCAGGATATGTGTTTGCCAGCTTTTATGTGAATTCCATATGTATTTTGGATATTAACTCCGTATACGGAATATAAGGTTTGATCTGAGCCTGTGACACACCTTTATGTCCGAGCATTCGAGCATTCAGGAGGCTGAGACAAAAGACTGTCAATCTGGGGCTTGTCTTGAGTACACAGAATCTTTGTTTTACCCTAGGGTGTATACAAATCAAACAGATTAATAGATGTTCGGAGCGCGGACGCGCCCTTTCTATTCCACTGAGGCTTAGACAGCAGCTCTGTGGCTTCATGGAATCGTCTCAGTGTACTGCTGTGCTTCCTGGGCCTCCTAACAAAAGGCACTGCCCAGACCAAGTTCATGACATGGCTTTTACTCCATTTTCCCTTCAGCCTGTCTGAGGCCACAGGCTTTGGTGTGCTTTTAATGCATTTTGAGTTGCCTGTGTATACAGCAGGAGCTAACTAACCATCCAGCTTTCCTGGTGGCTGTCAGTCACTGAGAAGCCCCTTTCCCCACCACACAGTCTACCTCTACGTCAGTACATGCTGCCCCGACTACCACGGTTTTACAGGGTTTGCACACCAGGTAGTGTGATAACTCCTGTTTGGTTCTGTTTCCTTCAGACTGTCTCAGCCACTCAAGTAAAACTGTCATTTGAATACGGACAAAAAAAAAAAAAAAAAAAAAAAAAAAAAAAAAAAAAAAACTGCATTGAGTCAGGCCCAGAGGCGCAACCCTGTGATCCCAGCACTGGGAAAGCAGAGAGGGAAGGGGTAGAAATTCAAGGTTATCTTGAGCTGTATTATTTCAAAAAACAAAGCAAAAGCAGAGGAACAAACAACAAACTGAACTGACTCTAAATAACTCTGGGTAGTGTGGACACTTTAGTAATACATTCTTCCATTATGGGGGCGTATTTTCACTTATTGAGTGAAATTTCTTTCACCAGTATTTTTTTTAAAGCCTCTGGTTACATACATTTTAGTTCCTTCATAATGTTTTTTTGTTGTTGTTGTTGTTGTTTTGGTTTTTTGGAGACAGGGTTTCTCTGTGTAGCTATGGCTGTCCTGGAACTCACTCTGTAGACCAGGCTGGCCTTGAACTCAGAAATCCACCTTTCTCTGCCTCCCAAGTGCTGGGATTACAGGCGTGCGCCACCATCACCTGGCCATAATGTATTTCTAAATGTTTTATTTTTGTTAGTTACCACGGGTTAAACTGCCATCTTTCTTTCTTTTTCAAATAGCTTTAGTATATAAAACTACAACAAATTTTTGAACATCAATTTTGTATCCTTTAACTTAACTCTTTCTATTTTTTAAAATTATATATATATATATATAAATAATTTTATTTATTTATTTATTTATTTATTTATTTATTGGTTTTTCGAAACAGGGTTTCTCTGTGTAGCCCTGGTGTTCTGGAATTCACTCTGTAGACCAGGCTGGCCTCGAACTCAGAAAATCTGCCTGCCTCTGCCTCCCAAGTGCTGGGATTACAGGCGTGCGCCACCACGCCCGGCTAATTCTTTCTATTTTTAGTCTATTGGAATTTATTAGATACTCTAAGAGGCGGCTGTAAGAGAAGCAGTAGAGGAAGGCGGGGAGAGGAGGCGGAAGGATAGTCCTCTACAGGTTCCAGATATGAAGCAGGAAAATTTGAGTCACAAGTAGATTGTGATAAATCTGTGAAACATATTATAAATTCTAGTGAAACAAAACCAAAAAGGTTACCACACATCTAATCCAATTAAAAGACAGTCTGGGGGGGGGACGGTGGGGGGGTGGGAGAGCTGGAGATGGCTCAGCGGTTAAGAGCACTGACTGCTCTTCCTGAGGTCCTGAGTTCAAGTCCCAGCAACCACATGGAGGCTCACAACCATCTGTAATGAGATCTGACGCCCTCTATAGACAGCTACAGTGTACTCATATAAATATAATAAATACATTTTTTTAAAAGACAGTTGAACTAGGCTAGTATGTTGGAATGTAAGCTGAACCTGAATGTGGAGTCCCGTACAGACAAAGGCCCGCAGCCGGAGGTCCCCAAGTACAAACATCTTAACATGGGAGGAACACTGCAAGGATACAAGGAAAACCTGGAGAGGTTAAGTGACGGAGTCAGAACCAGCGACACCTGAGTCACACAGGACGATGGCTTTGCTTCACTCCTCATGAACGAGGAAGGCATGTCCCACCCAAAGCACAAGTAGTGTGTGCCACTGGACCATGCCAGGAAGGTAGGTACACAGCAGGTGCTAGCAACTGTTCACGGGCAGTGTGCGCCACTGGACCAAGTCAGGAAGGTACACAGCAGGTGCTAGCATCTGTTCACGGGCTATGTGTGCCACTGGACTGAGCCAGGAAGGTACACAGCAGATGTTAGCGTCTGTTCACATGCAGCTTCTGAGACTGGCTCTAGTACATTCTAAGAACTGAAAATTCAATTTCGTTTTAATTTATTTAACACTATTTCAACTACAGACCCGTGACTTCAAAATATAGAACATTTCTACTTTGGTTTTCTATCCTAAGTCATTACTGGCTGGGGACAAAGATTGTCACTGGGAGCCTGTCTGTGCTAGTACATTTATGCGGTCCTGCTGATTTCCCTTCCCCACCCATGTTGACTGGATAGTCTTTTAGTCTGTGAAAACGAGACATTAGGTAGATTGGAAAACCTGTAATTCAGGAAATAAACCCACTTTACCATCTTTCCTGTCTAGCATGTTCCCTATGACCTAAATGTTAGAGATTTAGAATTTCCACAGTAGAAAATCAAACACCATAGGGGAATGCCAGTGCAGTGAGGCGGGAGTGGGTGGGGGAGCACCCTCATAGAAGAGGGGGGTGCGGAATAGGGGGTTTGTGGAGGGGAAATTGGGAGAGGGGATAACATCTGAAATATAAATAATATATCCAATAAAAACAACAACAAAAACCCCAAACAGCAGTTTGTTCCTTATAATTAATCACTAAATCTTTCCTGTTTCACCTCGTCCTTCAAATCCTTTATTCTAACAAATCATTAATTGCTCATCTGAACTCTAGAAGCCAATGTCCAAATTTTGTGTCATACCGGATAGTTCAAGAGCCAGAACACGTGCCTGAACAAGAGCCCGTGTCCCACATCACCTCAAGCTCGGTGACTCATGAACAATGGCTGTGTGTGCCTGTGAGTGTGTGTGCACGCCTGAGCATGCATGTGTGAGAGGCAGTTAACGGCATGGGGCTGGGGGCTCATTAGTTTGTCTTCGTTAATGTTCTCTAACTTTCCTCTTTCCGGGAGAGTGTGCACTTCTCTGATGTCTACTCACAGAGAAGAAAAGGCAAATCTCAATATACAGACTCTACTGGTTTTTAATCAACAAAATGTGTTTGTCTATTATGCTGCCCGCAGGGTTTCCTTCCCAGAGATTCAAGACCGAAGATGAACATCCGGGGTAGTCAGTGTCTTTAAATCACAAGTCCAGTTAGTTCCTAACGCTCCCCGACTCTTTTGTTTGTTTGTTTGTTTGTTTTTTGGCTTTTCGAGACAGGGTTTCTCTGTGTAGCCCTGGCTGTCCTGGAACTCACTCTGTAGACCAGGCTGGCCTCGAACTCAGAAATCCGCCTGCCTCTGCCTCCCGAGTGCTGGGATTAAAGGCGTGCGCCACCACTGCCCGGCCTCCCCGACTCTTAAATACCTGCTTATGTGCTTCCCTCCCAGAATGGCTGTCAACCCTCTGCTGACACACCTCAGAGAGCTAGGTCTAGGAGAAAAGGGGGAAGAAGCCACGTGGCTGACCTATGATTTCGTGACACTGAAGACAGGGAGCAAAACCACAAGGGGAATCTCCTTAACGACAGGTTACACACGGTGCATCTAAGTTCCGCTCACTGAGCAACTACCTCTTATACAAACTGCAATACAACATAAAGGAAGCCCAAGGAGCCCAAGATGAGGGCTTGATACTCAGAACACATGCGAGAATGCACGCACCGGGCAGCATGCAGACTAAGGGCGTCACGGCATGGCTTCCACACGCTGACTCCTGTGAGTGCGCGCACAGGGCAAAGCCTTTCAGCACGGCAACTCTGACAGACACTAGACCTTACCTAGACCCTCTGCCTTAAGCCATGCCTTACCTGTTCTGCACCTCAGAGTCCTTCCTACCTCCCTTTACAATACCATTACAATGCTTTCTCCACGGCATCTTCTAACCCACCACAGTCTCTCCCTCCAGATGCGACCTCTTCAGGATCAGCCCATGTGTGTCAGTATCCCTAAGAGTCAACCAGTACCAACTATGTTACCAATGTTTATGTCTACCACATGACTAATGAGTCAAATCTTTCTACTTGATTAGAACGTGGAAGAAAAATCTAAACTAATGGTCTAGCAGCTCTGTCACGATGTATAAAACTGTTTTCTCTGTTGAGGAGTCCTTCTTTGGCAAAATTATCTGAGCTGAAGTGCTTAATGACCCAGTTGATTTATATTCCTGTCACCATTTGGTCCAAACACATGAGCGTTAAATGAAGACATTTTCATAAAGAGAAGAACAGTTAAAAGACAGGATTAGAAAGACTAGGAAGAGGACAACGAGTGCAATGGGGTGAACATACATTTTACACACACACACACACACACACACACACACACACACACACTACCATAATGAAGCCCATTACCATGTATAATTAATAAATGCTAATAAATGGTTTGAAGGTGCTGAAATGGATGGTTACGATGAACTTGTCACTTGGCATGGTGGCTCACCCCTGTAACCTCAGCACTTGGAAGGCTATAGGGCAGGAGGGTTCCACAAGACTGAGGCCAGCTCAGGCTATCTCCTTATCAAAACAATAAAGACATCAAAACTTGACAATTCTCATCCTTAAACCCGCGTCCAGCAGTGGATCCTTAGATAGGAGAGTTAAAGATACTCACCTTTACTGGCAAAAACAAAGACACACAGCACTTACATGTTTCTTTAAAACAAAGACGCATGTTTTTTTTAAAAAAACCTAATAAATTTTTAATTAGAATGTTTTCCTTCTTTTTTAAACAGAACAAGAAACAAATTACATCAAAGCAGAACTTTTTACATACCTAATTATTATACACACTCCTGTCTGTTGCACAGGGAGGACTCTTGGTTGGCTTAAGAATTCCAGGTAAAATAAGCTGCATAATAGTATATATTACAACAATAAATGTACAATGTTTACATGAAATATATCTTAGAAGCAAGAAAAAGATGCGTCTGCATCCAAAGGTGGCCTGTTTAAATGCCACAACTATATTTTACATTCACTCTTGCAACAGGTTACAAGATTGTGTCACTAAGCTCAAATAAATCACTATGATGCACATAAAATACAGAAAGACTGGTTACTTTATATATTATATATATATATATATTTATATTTTAACACATTAGCATCTGAGACATAGATTGAGAATTTAAAATTTATTCTCTTCTGATAACAAATCATTTATTCTTCATAAACATGGTGCCCACAGAAGCACACAGTTAAGGCACAAGGGTTTTCCGTTACAGAACAGTGTGCATCGTGTTTACTTAACCAGAAAACGTGCATTATCTGTGCAAGTTCATGCTGCAAACCCAACACATATACAACAAAAGGAAAACTCAACTTAAAATAAAAATGAAGATTCATGTAATGCCAGCTGTTTCACATCTTCACTCGGGCCAACAATGATCTATCCAGCAGGTTATTTTTCAAGAAGCCAATTTTTAGGTTTAAGTAAACCTTAATCAGTAACTATTTTCATCTGAAATCATAAACAGTAATAAAGCAGCTTTAGCAAAATAAACACTGAGGCACACACCAATGGTCCTTCGTGCACGATCTACACTGCAGACTCGCATGGCCCGACGTTCCAGGGGAAATCTCTAGTGCATTTTGCTGCAACAATGCCCCCTGTTTCGCACTGGACACAGAACAGAGCTAACATTTCTTTAAGCTATAAACAGACTGGGAAATGACACAGTCCCTTTAGTTCTGTCACAGTCCCACTATTTATAATAAATACAGCTTTTCACAAAATATTTTCCAGTATCTGCCAATTGCTTCTTTATTGCTCACATAAGTTTGAACTCATTACAGCTGGTGCCAGAACTTCCACACAAAACCATACTTGGGTATTTTTATATAAAATCTATAAAAGATATTTTAAAGATGTATCTAATACTTGCAGGTATTTGGCTGCTTGATCCTCTGTGACTGGACAGCCATATGTATATATCTGTGTGGGTATGTACATATGTACACGAGCACACGGCTACGCACATATATATATATATATATATATACAGATTAGAATATGAATAAAATAGAAAGCTTATTTTACTGCTAATGCAGACATTCTCACAAAAGACTGTCACTACCATCAGCATTTATACATATATACAAAAGCCAATTTAAGTACATGTACACCCACTTACGCATGTATGTAACCATTGAAACCAAATCAATTTCCCTATATGCCAGCTATAGCAAATGAAGCTTTTACAAGAAATAGAAACCTAAGGTTAAAGTGGGAAATGAACAGTTTACCACAGTAGCCTGTAAGGAACTATGCAGCTTACTGTATACAAAAATTCACATTAATTCACAAATTATGGAAATACAAAAAAAGCTGCTTCGCCATGCTCTTATGTGGTTATCTAAACACTTCTTGGTGCAAAAATATAACCACCATCTCTGAACCGCTTAATATAAAGTCGGTGTTCCTCATGCACAACTTCAAATGCATTGGCTTAACCGAGCTCCCAAAACGGAATAAACAACATTCCCCCCCTCGGCGTCGCTGCCTCATGGCTAGATCCCTTCGGAACCTTAAGATTTTCGGAACTTTCAAACAGCTGTCTTCAGCAATAAAAATATTACATACAAAACACATTTTAAAAGGAAGACAGGAAGCCAAATGGGAATTCTCCTATTTAAATTAACAGTCCTAGGAGTGAAGCCATCTTTTCAGGAACTTCCTTGAGAATTAGCTCGGCCAGTCCGCAGGCGCAGGTGAGACATAGAGTTCATGTGCTTATTGGATGGCTTCAAGGGGGTGCTGCGAGCGAGGGCCTGGGGAAAGCGGTGGTGGTATCTATCTAGTCGTAAGTATTTTACTGTAACCAACTTTCCTGTTATAAGATAAAAATAGTATTTTAGATCTGTAAAATGATGTTTATTTAGTATTTGTAGAAAACTTACTTTGGTAAAAAAAATGAACACAAAACAAAATTATCTAAATTATTATTCAAAAAATGTTAAGCTAAAACTATTTAAAATCAGGCATAATCTAAACCAACTAATTATCCTTTCCAAGTCTTTGTAATAGTCAAATTCCTTACCATCAAACCAAGAGCCATGCAATGCTTTAAAAGCCTTCCCAGCATATTCCGGAGACAAACACTTAACATACACACAACCCTGTAACATAAACAGAAAACAGAGACAGAATGGTCTTAGTTCAGTAGCCGCAGACCCGGAAGCTGCGCTTACCCGCAGACCCACTCACCTCCCGAGAGTTCCTGTCCACCGCGATGTGCACGATGCCATCATTATCGCTGCACTTCTCTAAAATGGCTTCTTGAATCGCCAGATGCCAGTGGTCTCCTATTTCCCTGGAATTAGGAAACAAAGTCACCCATGCTGCTCCCAAGCTGCACTCGCTGGGCCCCACACTGCAGCACGCCCAAGGCGCCCAGTCGTTCTCTGTAGCTAGCTATATACTTGCTATATACCGTATACTTGCAGTTACTGCTGCAACAGCTGAATACGGTTTTCTTTACTGTTAATAACATCTTATTTCTTTTTTTTTTTTTTTTTTTTTTGGTTTTTCGAGACAGGGTTTCTCTGTGTAGCCCTGACTGTCCTGGAACTCACTCTGTAGACCAGGCTGGCCTCGAACTCAGAAATCCGCCTGCCTCTGCCTCCCAAGTGCTGGGATTACAGGCGTGCGCCACCACGCCTGGCAACATCTTATTTCTTAACACTACATTCCAAGCTTTTCCTGCACCAGGCAAGCACGGTGCTCAGTCACCCCATCGCGGTGAGTCAGGAGCACCTCTGCTGTGCGCATGCTCGGGTCTCACTGGGGCGAGCCTCAGATGCTGCGGAGGGTGAAAGGCACTAAGGCACTAAGATGGGGGCTGGGATCGACTTCCTAATTACTAAAGCACGCAGTGGATCCCTACAGACGTCCCATGCCCTTAATGGAGGGCACGCACTGCTTGGTACTAGCCTGCCCTCATGCAGTGACATGTTGGGAGTCACACTGAGTACACAGAGTTATAAACATTTTACAAGTCTTTATTTTTGTGTGTCAAAGGTCAAACCTTTGCTTAGAATTTAACAAAAGGGAAAAATTTATTGTTAAAAGAAAAAAAGTTACAAATTAGATACACAGTATAATAGATATAGCATGCATTTGATACCCAAATACCCCGAATGCATTCCTGACCATAATACTTACATAACTGGGTCAAACATATTTCGAATCTTTAAACATGGAGTCAAACTATTTGGTGGCGAATTTCTTCTATCTAAATGAAATGCTACAAAAAAAAAAAAAAAAAAGTAACTGTATTACTTACCATTGTTCCATTTTGTTGAAAGATAATCATTTAGTTCATTAAAAAATTATTTATGATCTCGAGGCCACTTACTTATTACCCACAATTCTCTCTTCTTTCAGGCCAGGGGGAAGAAGGTGGCCCCAGCCCCTGCCGTCGCCATCAAACAGCAGGCCAAAAAAGTGGTCAATCCTTTGTTTGAGAAAAGGCCCAAGAACTGCGGTTGGGCAAGACATCCAGCCCCAAAGAGAACTAACAAACTTCCGCAAATGGCCCCTCCACATCAGGCTGCAGGGACAAAGGACCACCCACCATAAATGGCTCCAAGTCCCTCCCGCCATTGACCAGCTCACCCAGGCCCTGGAGAGGCAAACGGCCACCCAGCTCCTTAGGCTTGACCACAATACAGGCCAGAGACACAGCAGGAAAAGAAGCAAAGGCTCCTGGCCCGTGCTGAGAAGAGAGCTGCTGGCAAAGGGGACGTCCCCACTAAGAGACCACCTGTCCTCCGAGCAGGAGTCACCACAGTCACCACCTTCGTGGAGAACAAGAAGGCTCAGCTGGTGGTGACTGCCCATGATGTAGACCCCACTGAGCTGGTGGTTTTCCTGCCTGCCCTGTGTCGAAAGTAGGGGTGCCCTACTACATCATCAAGGGAAAGGCCAGGTTGGGGCGCCTGGTCCACACGAAGACTTACACCACTGTTGCCCTCACACAGGTTAACTCGGCAGACAAGGGCGCTCTGGCTAAGCTGGTGGAAGTATTAGGACAACTGCAATGACAGATCTGACAAGCTCCGCCGCCCCCGGGGAGGCAGCGTCCTGGGTCCTCAGTCTGGGGCTCCCATTGCCAAGCTGGCAAAGGTAAAGGCTAAAGAACTCGCCACTACGCTGGGTTAAATGGACACTGCTAAGATTTCTGTACAGAAATATAATTAAAAAATGTCTTCCAAAAATTCTGTTTGTATGCCTTTAATGAGCCGACCGGGGCGGGGGAGGGGAGGAAGCAGGGACCGGTCGACCGCCACAGGCCACAGGAGCGCCTGACAGGGCTCAGCTGGCACTCTCAGGGTGGCCATATGAAATAGTAATTTTGTTCCCAGTCTCACAGGGCCCTTCAGCAGCTAACTTTCCAAGGAAAAATTGTTCTTAGCATTTGAAACAATACATTTTATAAAACTGAAAACATATTTTTGTATGATTTTTCTGATAATTTTTCCTCCCTCAACTTCTTAGATCCTCTCCACCCCCTCAAATCCACGATCAAAGTCTACTTAGCCTTTAAAAAAGTAAAATTAGAAGGAAAAAAAAATGGAACAACTATTTTTACACTTGATCTTAGCCAAAAGGCCGAGAAGCGATGGAACAACTATTTTTAAAATAGCAATTCTAAAACACTTTACTTACCTTTTCTACAAATACTATACTTAGCAAATATTAATAAGTAAGACTTGGTATATGATTTGGTAGGAAAGAGGATTTACTATCCATAACTCCCTCATACACTGTTTTATATACACATTTATCCTGTGTAGTAGAGGTACAGGCACACAAGCCAGACAATCTTCAAAACATATATTTTACTACATCTGTTCTGAAGCTACACATACTATTAAGAAAAAGCACAACTACAAAAGACACTTGGAAGGGGAGAGATTCAGGCAAGGGTTTCAGGGAGAAAGGAACAGGGGAAAGGCGAAGCGAGAAAACAGGCGATTAGGGCTCCACAGGCACTGCGTGTGATGTGTCCTGAATATATTAACAATGCTTGTGGTAACACAACAGCAATCCCGGGGGTCCACAGAAGAATGCAGTTAGAGCCACAATACCAAACTGCTTTGTTAAACAAAAAAGGCAAGATCAAAGAAACACTGTCTTTATTCCTGGAGACAAAATGGTTCTGTTCTAACATTTATTTCTTCTATGAGGTAGAGCTAAAAAGAGAGCCTTTGCATTCACGTATTTCCAAATTACATTGTTTCAATTAAATATATATCATATATTTTGAAAGAATAGAAAATCGGTGGTTTTGCTTAAAACTTAAGAGCTACGTACCTTGACCTTGCCATACTTTAGAGGGTATAACCAGTGTCTTGTCACAGGATGCGGAAGGCTGGACCCACCGCCAGACTAGAAAGTCTGCCCCGCCGACCCTCCGTGTCTCCGTCCGCACTCTAGACTCATTAGCAGCAAGGAAGTCAACAGCTCTATCCCAGACTTTCTTCATCTTTTTCCTATCACACAAACCAAAGAACAGGTTTCCTCTTGGCTTGGCATCTTTCGGAAGTGTTTGTAACGGGAGCAATGGTTCCTGTGAGCGGCCGCTCTTCCCCAGAGATGGAAATGTGCTGCCAGGCTCAGGAGCCACACCTTGCAGAGTATGGAAATATGGATCTTTTTGCATTTTCAAAAAGTCAGATTCTAGCATTCATTAAAAAGCTTCAGTAAGGCCGGGCAGTGGTGGCTCACGCCTTTAATCCCAGCACTTGGGAGGCAGAGGCAGGTGGATCTCTGAGTTCGAGGCCAGCCTGGTCTACAGAGTGAGTTCCAGGACAGCCGGAACTACACAGAGAAACCCTGTCTCAAAAAAACAAACAAACAAACAAAAAAAAAAAAAACAAAAAAGCTTCAGTAATAACAACCTAAGTACTTAAATATTACTAAAATCGTAACTAGCCTCTTCTGTTTCTTAGCACAATTCTCACTGTCCTAAGGAAGACTGACAAGCAGGAATAAACATGCAAGAACGAGAATGAGTGATAAGCCAGCTGTCTGAGATCGGGAGGAGGCTAGACCTAACGCCGAGAGGACAGGGTGAAGAACTTTAAAAACTCTCCAGGCAAGCAGGTCTAGTCGAGGAGCCACAATTGTCTCCCACAGGTATCCGGTTCCGACACTGATCGTGGTGACATACACACCTGTCGTGGGGCTGTATCAGGGAGTCTCGAACATGTGGGATGGGCATGTAAGGCTGGAGATCTTTCGTTTCCTGGCAAGCTTCATTATGACTTCGTAAAACATCTGAAAACAAACTTCACAAGTAAATCAACTGCTGACAATTATGGGACAGCTCTGCTCTAGAAACAGTTTAGGGTTTTATAAATTCCATACCTATAATCTTTACCACCATATCATACATCTGCCTTGTTTCCTCTTCCTCCTTAGTCCAGCGGTATTTCATATAACGGAGAACAACACAGACCATCACTACACCTGCAACAGTCAGGGTTCGGGTTAAGACTGTGCTCAGTAATAGTTACATGACAGCTACCAGCAGTGGACCCACACCCACACCCCCGGTGCAGATCTGAAGCTAAGAGTAAACAGTAAGCTGCACTGAGCAAGTCTTAGTAAGGGCTTTCCTAACATTTCACCCGTCTTTAAAATCCCAATTACTACAAATAAAAAGGAACTGTTTCAGACTTTTCTTTCAGCAGTAGACTACTCAAAAACTGAGTTTTATTGAACAGACTAAATACTAAACTGAATTATTTAGAAAGTTAATAAAAAGAAAACAGAAAAGAATAATTTCTTACTTCCTATTACAAAAATACCCAAGAACTAAGTTTAAAAAGTTATTTCCCATAACTAACATTTTAAACCAAAAATTTAAGTGTTTATTTAAAAATAAGCTCAAACTTAGCCGGATATGGTGGTACATCACTTTAATCCCAGCACTCAGGAGGCAGAGGCAGGTGGATCTCTGACTAAGTTCGAAGCCATGCTAGTCTACAAAGTGAATTCCACCACAGCCAGGGCTACACAGAGAAGCACTGTCTCAAAAAAACCAGTAAAAAGTGTTCCACTCGGCTTTCTACAAGTAGTTTCCACACTCACCTACTACGTGCTCCTTCTAGGACATTTTCATGACAATCAATCAATCAATCCCCTCCCCCCCAATCACTTTCTAAGCCCTAGGGTCTACAGTTGCCATAAATACTCCCAACATTGTCCTCTTACAGCCTGGGCCAGTGGCTGACAGCACTCATGGGAACTGTAGACACCTCCACAGTGGGACCTAGCCAGAGGAACAACTCGCTGGTGCGGGACGTTAGGGACGCCTGCCTCTGGCACTGTGCTCTCTGCTTCTGCATCTCCTCCGGACGGACTGGGAACCCTCACTGTGAGCTGAAGCACACCTTTCTTGCTGAGAGTTCTCTCTGCTGGGTATTTGGTCACAGTCACACAAAGGTAAAGAACAGCTTGCTGAAGACTCCTGGGTGTCACCCCACCCAGCATGGTCTACAGAGGTAGGGCGAAGGCTGTCTCCTGGCTCTGGCCTTCATTCCCTGAGATGCCAGCAGGGCAGCCCTTTCTAACCCTAACAACTTACCTAGACACAACAACAGTAGCCTATGGGTCACAGTAATGAAAGCGCGCCGGAAACGGCACCAGAACGGCATCTGAGGTCTGGTGGACTGTAAAAACTGCACGTCGGTGATGTTTGCCAGGTCTTCCTCAGGCCCGTAACCAACACACCTATTTAAAGACAATTGAGGTAGAGATTAAAATAAAAAAACACACTTCTTACAATACAAAATCATCAAAGTGTAAATCAAATCCTGTACCTTATTCCAACATCTTTCCCATTTTTAAAAATCCACAGCAATGAAGTATTAAATACATCTTCATACTCAGGACCTAAATCCTAACAAGAGAAACAAAGAGCCAGTCTCAATCAATCGTCCTGTGTAAACTGTCATACAGACAACATGCTTTGTGTTTATTTCAGCCACATAAACAAAACAATGAAAACATATAACACAGTACTAAAAAAGAAAAGAGAAACGTCACCATCTTCTCATGATGCCAATAAAGCCGCTATTAATATTCTGCTATGCTTTCTTTCTGGTTTTATTATATTTACAGATTTTAGTTATTGGTTAAGTTTATTTTCAAATATCATTGTGATAATAAATTGATTTTATCTTTCATAAATGGAACAGTATTTTCAAATAAGCAAATAGCATATTACTGTGACTTGATTAAAATGTTCAAGTGAAACTAACTATAAATTCAAGTTTGATATGACATTAACAAATGTGATTTTTATACAGTGTAACAAAAAGATGTTAGCAACTTAGTAAACCAATATTTTTCAACCTATTTTTTTGCAGACAATCACGCACAGGTAAAAGACCCACTCAGTCCAAGGCAGACCCAAGAACTTTATGAAATAATACAAAACTTCACCGGTGTGGCAACTACTGCTTTTGACCATCACCACCTGGCCCGGGGAGGTGGCTCAGAGGGTCGGGAGTCAGAGACAGGCATGCGGAGCAGAGTTCAGATACCCAGCATCCATCCAAAGGCCAGGAATACTAACTACCCAGTAACCCCAGCACCTGGGGGGCCGGGGGGAGAAGGGGTGGAGGCAAATGCTGGGGCACATGGGCCAGTCAAATTTACTCAGTACACCGAACCCCATCTTCAGTGAGATACTGTCTCCAGATACTCTGGTGCTAAGAACCAACCGTGGGACGAAATGCGTGCTGGGCAGGCCCAGGGCCACCGTTCACCCACCCAACCCTGTTCATTTTCTTAAACATATTATAAACAACTTTTTAAAAAAAATCTGTTTATCGGCCGGGCAGTGGTGGGGAACGCCTATAATCCCAGCACTTGGGTGGCAGAGGCAGGCAGATTTCTGAGTTCGAGGCCAGCCTGGTCTACAGAGTGAGTTCCAGGACAGCCAGGGCTATACAGAGAGAAAAAAAACAAAAACAACCCCCCGCCAAATCTGTTTATCTTAATACAATATACATTTAACCATGATCCACAGCATGCCAGCTATGTTGCTAGGAACTAGCATAGCACTAAATGAGAAAATGCCCCACAGCTGGATCTCATGGAGGCACTTCAACAACTGAAGCTCCTTTCTCAGTGATATAACTTCAGTCTGTGTCAAGTTGAGACACAAAACCAGCCAGTACACATACCAAATTCTACAAAGCACAGCTAACTCTGCTAGGGATCATACATGACTGACACAAAACTTCTGCTAGAATTTTTAAGATAATAAAGGTAGCTTACAGGTCATCTGCTTGAATTTGCTTTATAGAACGGGTAGCCTCACCCTCCTATCATCTCCTGTGTTATGGAAGAAGCCGGGTCTTTTACACAAACCAGGGCTATCTATTTTTGAGATGGTCTAGCTAAGCAGTCCTGGATAGCTGGTCTCACAACTGAACAAACTACAAGTGCTTTTGTACTCTGAAACTTAACTTACATTTGAAGCATCTGACAACAGTTTTAAAACATAAATTTTCAGCAGCTATTTTAAAAACCAAGTGCACCTGGAAAGGATAGCATGTATAAATAAATGCACATGAATACATACAGTATATCAAAAGGATACAACGCAGACCCGCACCCCTCCACCTAGAGGCTACAGTCTACTTAGAGAGGCCACATGCTCTACACAAGTGAGGACTGGGCTAGGCCTGACAGCACATCTCTTTAACCCCATCGCTCAGGAGGCAGAAGCAGGCAGATAGATCTCTGTGAGCTGGAGGCCAGCCTGGTCTACACAGTGAGTTCCAGGACAGCCAGGGCTGCAAGTGAGACCCTGTCTTTAAAAAAAAAAAAAGAGTAAAGTCAGATGTAACCCATTGATTCAATGGGAACTTGATTTTTGTATCAGGCAGGTCTGGGACTAGATCTCAGTTCCATTATAAACTATATATGCATAGACTTAGTGAGGTGTGCATTATCTATGACACACAGCCACTGGAACTGCCACTTCAGAGTGTTCGTAACTTTAAAGTGTCAACAGTTTATCCACACTGGAACTGACGGGTTATGGATCTAGCTGGGTGACTCAGTTTTAAAGCTCCAAGCTTCAACTGGTCCATAACTTATAGGTTTCCTGTCCTCCACCGTGTCAAACGAAGGTGAGCCTGAGGGCAAAACACGGCATAAAGGGCATACTTGGTAAAACCGTGGAATACCACAAGCCTCACTGCCTCAGTTTTTGGAATACTTCTTGTTCTTTTATCAAATTTCTACCAGAAGGTTTTGCTCTGCATAATGAGAACTGAAAAAGGACGAAGGCATCAAGAGCAAAGAAAAGCAAACTGAAATGAAGTGGGTTAACCGTGTAGCAATGGAGCAGACATTGTATGTTCAGAAGCATTAGTCTAGGAGATAGTTTTCTATTTAAAGCAATCCGTCCCATCACAGGCCTCTTGAGAATACTTAATCTTCCAAACAACCTTCACCGACAGTGATCAAGGCGGCAGGCTGAACTACGGACCGCTTATCCGAGCAGCACTCGGCACGTCTGCAGGGATCGCCTCTAGTATCTTCTTCACAAATCTCAGGTATTGTGTATTGTGTCAAAAGTTACTCTGACACTGAGGCAGCACTCACCACCCCACCCGCCCGCCCGCCAGCCCTACCACCTACAGGCCGCCCTCCAGTTACAAACACAAAGAATGCGTTTCCTAAGTGCTCCACCAGAGGGACCTCTCAACTTCCCAAATAGTAAGCCGGCTTTCACTACAAATTATGAACGCTCAATAAAAGCACTCAGCAAGACAGAAAACTATTTATATAAATAAGCTGATTAAAATTCCTTTTGAAAGAGAAACACCAAGGAAATGATAATAAAATGTAATGAGTCAAAGTTAACAAAACAGAAGCACAGAATCGGGACTCATTAGCATGCACTAGGCTAGGAATCAGGGCTTCTGGTGAGCACCTGTGGGAATGGTGGGCGTGGCCAGGGATGCAGGTGAGCACCAGTGGGAGTGGTGGCCGTGGCTGCTCCATTTGCCACTATAACCAAGTGTTCACTTTTTGCAGATGAAATCATAATATAAATACGTAGAAATGAAATGTACAACTTTTCTCCATAAGCAGAAAGCTTGCTGGGTATAACTTACAATCACTGTTTGATACCAAGTAAGAGTGTGTGTGTGTGTGTGTGTGTGTGTATGTGTGTGTTCTTTCTTATACTGCTGCATAGATAAAATAAAAAAGCCAATTGGGGCTAGGGTAGGCTCAAACTGTCATTCTTGATTAGGAAGTAATATGAACATTATCAAAAGCATTTTATAAAGCTCATGCTATTTGAAAAAGTAATTTCCGTTTCAGGATTATTTCCTAAGGAAATGACTAGGTAAAAAAAGTCAATGCACTTTAGTTACATAATAAAATATTATCCAGCAATTTAAAGAAAAAAACTTACGCTGTTTAATGGGAGAGGCAAATGTACATCATTCTAAGACTAAACACATGAATACTTATAATAGATATTTTTAGCACATACTAATTTTAAAGATACATTTTAAAAAACTAAAGAAAGCTAGACCAAATACTACCAGAGGTTACTATTATACAGTGAATTTAAAACTTTTCCTTTTATTTTCCATGAGAATTAAATTATGATGGTAATTTTTATTGACAATAAAACACTATTTTAGGAAATACTTAAGAGACTTGTCTAGAATTTGAGACTTTATTTTTGGCAAAAAAAAATCATCTATTGATTTTTCTTTTTCTTTTCTTGGGAAGTATTTTTGGCAGCTGTCTAGACTGCATCTATGATGTGACAACCATTATATATTTCACAACCTGAAGTTGAAACTCCAAAAATACTAATAAACACAGATGTGCATACATATGAACCTAATGGATATTAATATTTGAAAATAACTCTAAGAAATGGAATCTAGAATCTTTATAACATGGAGAAAAAGTCTATAGAGTTAAAAGCAAAAATGCAACCTCAGTCCTCAATCTGGGACATGAGCTAGGAACTGGGGACACATCTTAGTGAGAGGGTGCTTGCCTAGCAAGGCCGGCCTGAGGCTTGATCTACTAGGCTCGATCCCCAACACTGCAGAAACAGAAACAAACAAAAAGCCAATAATAAAATCTAGACCAAACCCAGCCCACCACCACCAAAATCCAACTGCTTTGAAGTATAAAATAATTCTAGGAAAAACATCATAAACTGCAGACGACCAGGTCCAGTCACAGCGCCCACAGGGCTGCTCACAGCCTTCCACTACAACCCCAGGGACTAAGGATACCCTCTTCTGCGGTACCTAAGGGTACCAAGCACACCAATGATGCACACATAAGAATGTAAGCATGTATGAATGGTTATACATACAAATACATACTTTTTTAAATTCCACTTTCAAAATGTCAAGATTCAGAAAGGTTAATGACAGTACAAATGCACAGTGCTAGCTTCATTTAGGTCTAATCTTGACCACATGATACCGTGGCTGCATCTTTCTGTAATGCATATTATGTAATGCATGTAATGTAAATTATACATTAAACTAAAAACTCAGTCCACTTTCACCTGGGGAGAAAGAGGCAGGTAAATCTTTGAGTTCAAGGCCAGCCTGGTCTACACAGAGAAACCCTATCTCAACAACAAAAAACCCCCACCTCAGTCTACTTTTAATGACAGGCACGTGTAACAGAACAACTAAAGTTCATTGAAAATTAATTATAGGTATTCATGAATATACAAAAAAAAGTCAGCAAACCCCATCATTGGATATTATTCAGTTTGTAGTTAGAGGTACAGTTAAAAAAACAACAACAACACAAAAAGGCGAAGTATCTCACTGAAGAGATTATAGAAGCATAAAATGGAGAAAAGGGAAGAAAACATGAAAATATAAGAATCAGAAAGTCCCCAATTCGGGTAAGGAATTAGACATTCAGATTAAGAAACCTAACAAGAAGGCAGTTCAATCTGAACAACAGAACACATCTGGAGAGCTGCTTCCAGGGGCGGGCAACGGCTGAGCTGAGGGCTTGTTTGTGTGAGCATGTGGACCTGAGCCAGGCTTGGCAGCACACGCCTATTCCCCCAGAACTGGAGAGACAGACGGGGTTCCCTGGGGTTCCCTGGGGTTCCCTGGAGTGCATTGGCCATGAGGCTTAGTTAGGTGAATCAGGGAGCTCAGGATTCAGAGAGAGACCCTGCTTTCCAAAGTAAGAAGGAGATCGTTGAAGATGACACTCAATGTGACCTCTAACCTCCTTCCCCATATATGAGCCTGCACACCTGCCCACACATATGCGCGCGCGCGCGCGCGCGCACACACACACACACACACACACCATTATAATCAAACTGTCAAAAGACAAAGAAAATTTTAAAGAGAAAAACCACTCATCACATAGGAGAACCTACGGAATAGTCAGCAGACTTTGGCGGGATCTCCAGGGAAGCCTATCCATCCAGAAAATTCACCTTCAAATAGGAAGTAGTAGTTCTCATATAAACAAAATTTATTAAGTTCAATACCATTAAACTGTCTTATAAAAAAAGCCAAAAGGTATATAATATTACATGAAAGATGCAAGTAGCAACATAAAAGTAAATAAATAGAAAACTCACTTATAAAGGTCCTTACAAAACAAAGACAGAACATTATAAAAGTGATATATGCACAAATCATTTCAAATACAGTATTCAAATTAAACAACAAAATTATGCTTTAAAAGTTATAAAAGGTCGGGTGGTGGTGGCGCATGCCTGTAATCCCAGCACTTGGGAGGCAGAGGCATTGGATGGATGGATGGATGGGGATGGATGGATGGATGGATGGATGGATGGATGGATATGGATGGATGGATTAAAAAAATCCATCCAGCCGGGTGGTGGTGGCGGAACATGCCTGTAATCCCAGCACTTGGGAGCAGAGGCAGGCAGATTTCTGAGTTCGAGACCAGTCTGGTCTACAGAGTGAGTTCCAGGACAGTCAGGGCTACACAGAGAAACCCTGTCTCAAAAAACCAAAACTAAACCAAACTGAAACAAACAAAAAAATATTACTCAAATTCTTCAAAAAGCAAAAAAGAACTTTTCCAAGCTTACTTAACTTCAGGTTTTAACATTTATATATTGTTTACTGTATGTATGCATGTATGTATGTATGTATGTATGTATGTATGTATGCCATGTGCATCCAGTGGTGCACATGTGGCAGTAAGAGGATTCTCCTTCCACCACGAGTCTCAGGGCTTTAACTCAGGTCATCAAGCCTGGCAGCAAGTACACTTACCCACCGAGTGATCCTGCAAGCCCCCAAACTAACTTTTGTATGTTGGTTTTTGTTATCAATGTTAGAAAGGTGGGACATGAAAATTCAGACTAACATCCTGAATAGAGACACAAATATCCGCAATTAAATACAAGAGACTTCAACCGCATATTAAAAGTAGGACCCTATGATACAGAGACAAATCAACACAAAAAATATCAATGCAATCTTCTAATCTGTTAAACCTGTTGTTTCATTCTGTTAAACAGATCAAAAAATAAAAACCAAAATATTACTTGGGTCTTTATCTATCCTGTTAATTACAAGTAGTTTTCGTATTGCAGTCCTAATAAAAAACAAATAAGAATGAAAATATTTAAATCAAACAATTATTTCAATAGCTATAGAAAAAGCATGAGAAAACTTAACAGACCTTCAACAATGAGTTAAAAACAAATGCCCAGGAGTGAAAGGAGAGAAGGCCAACTTTAACGCCAGTCAGAACTGACAGTGGGAGCTCAGAGCCGTCCTCTAAGACCAGAAGGGAAGGTGTCCCGCTCACCACTTCCATTCAACACGGAACTAGGAAGTCTAGTGGAGTAACTTATGCAACGAATTTTAAAATCCAAAACAAAAAAAAGTAAATTTATCCCTTTTCACAAATGATATATAATCTTCATAAAAAAACAAAACAAAAAAACCCTCTAAAGATTCTGTATCAAAAAAATCCCCTTAGAGTAAACAAATTCATCAAACTTGCAGGTACAAATATCAACACGGAAAAATCAATTGTTTCCTATATATAGTTACAACAAAGAATCTCAACAGGAAATGAAAGACATTCTTTATGATAGCCTTAAAAAGGAAATACTTAAGAATAAACTTAAAAGAGATGAAAACATACACACACCAAAAACCATAAAACTTTGCTGAAATTAAGATACAGATAAATAAAAGGCCATCTAATAAACTATGACTATAAAAGACCTAACTTTAATGCTTATCTTATAATTTCTAGAGATTTTCTTTTTTTTTTTAAATTATTTCATTTATTTACACTCCAAATGTTGTCCCCCTGCCTGTTGTCCCCTCCCACAATTCTTCACCTCATCCCCCTCCCTTTCACCTCTGAGAGGGTGCTTCCCCAAGGCTTAGTGGATAAAAACAACCTCAAGGGGCTAGAGACATGACAGTTCAGTGGTCAAATACATTTGACGCTCTTCCAAAGGGCCCAAAATAAGTTTCCAGAACCCGTATCAGGCAGTTCATAATACCCTCCTGCTCCAGAGGATATAACACCCTCTTCTACCTCCAGAACCATTTAATGCATGGCCACGTACACACAGACACAAACAAACACACACACACACACACACACACAAACATAGAAGATCCCAAACAGATTAAAAAGGAACAAAGCTGAGGCTTCTTTTTACTTCAACTCTTATGAAAAAGGTGTAATAAATAAAAAGAAAAATACTATCAAATGTTATCATACGACCTTGGAAGACATTAAATGATGTCAGAGAAGTATCAATGAGCCGAGTTACATATCTAAATACTGCAAAACTGATGCAGAAAAGAAAGCAGTGCGTGACAGAATTTAAGAGAAAAGCAGGTGGCTCCTGTGCAATGAGCATAGGGTTTCAGTCATACGAATGTCCTAGTTTAAATATATATATAAATATATATACATACACACACATACACACACACATACATACATACATATATACACACACATACACACACATACACACACATATAATTACTACATTGTACTGTATGTACATTTAAAATATTAATAGGAAAGAAGTGTTACTTTTTAAAGCCATGCTATTTGAAGGGTAGGGAAATGGCACTCGTGGATCTGAACCCGAAGCCATCTAGAAGTCGGCGGCCCTCGGCTTTATGGGCTATTTACATGGAACTTGCTGGACCTATCATGGAACTTTCTGGTATTTTTTTTAATTCCATTTTCCCCTTTCACAAGTAAGAATGGCATTTTGCATCTTTAACCTTCTATTTTTTTTTTCCAACAAGTTCCAGGATGTCGTGTGACAGCTCAGAGAACCTCCCCTGCAAGTGTCTCAGCACCCTGAGATAACGGATCTGAGCAGGTCTGACTAAAAGCAAGCACCTCCCTTGCTTCCCTGAATGCTTCCCACCCAGCTTAACTGCAATTCTCCTTCTTTAAGACAGGTCTCACTAGGTTGCGCAGGCTGTCCTCAAACACTGGGCTCCAGCAGCCATCCTGCTTCGGCCTAGGAAGCAGCCGTGAGGACAGGCGTGCAGCGCGGTGCCTCGTACACCTGTGTCCTTCAAACCCTATACACACTTATGTTTTCTTATACACAACATTCTAAAACAAAAGTACTAACAATTTCCATTTTCCTTTATTATATCTGCTAACATGACACTAAATAGTAAGACTTAACTTTATAAGCTTTATTATTTTAAAGAAATCCTGCATATAAATAGCAATACACAAAATCTACACAATTCAATGAACATCCAGTTAGAAGCGGTACTCCCAGAGGCTTTAGGGTGTCACACTCAGTACACTTTGGAGTCGAGCAGCACATCCACATCAATCCAGGACAGAAGCACAGCTAGAAAAACAGTTAGCCTTCTATGCTTAGGACAAATACACTTCAGCCAGTTTTATATCCATAATCTCAGAAAGAAAAAAAACCCACATGTTATCATGAACCTACCAAACCTACCAAAAACTAACAGGAACCTACCAAAAACATATAAGTACACAAATGTACAAGTCCTATGGGGAGAGACAGAGGGCTGGATGCAGGTAACGGCTGTGCATGCTGGAGAACACAGACTTCCTTACACAGAACACACAGTAATCCGGTTAAGGACAGACATGAACTTAAGAACACGGCTATCAAATCTGATCTCACTGCTTACCTTTAAATATGCAGCTGCTTCTTGGACAGAAAGCATCCTCTGACTAGAACTGCCACATTCATGATCCCCTGAAAAGATTAGCATATTAATTTGGAGTAAGTATAATATTAAGCAGAAAAAGAAATAAATTTAAAGCATTTTACAAATTATAGAATTATATATAATTATAATCAAAAATATGGATGAACATTACTTATATTTTCTAGAAACAATTCCAATATCTAGCATAAACAACTGCCCTTACATAAACCACTACTTTTAAATGAACTTTAGTCTATATAAGAAAGAATATCTTCCTCTTACACTCTAAATTATAAACCGATGTAGGCAAGATGTCATTCTGACAGCTTGTTCTTAAAGAGGAACATCCAGAACATTCTTTACCAACTTACACAGATTCCTAACGCTAATAATGCAAAGATCCCAGTAAGTCTGAACTCACTCCGGCACTGCACAGTGCTGCCGCGCTGAGCGTGTCTACTGTCAGAGCACGGTCTCGCTCATCGTGGGCAGGAGTGCAGAGCCTTGAAAATTTTTTGACAGATTAACAGTGAAACTAGGCAGAAATGTCTCCCTGTGAAACTAAGATTTAGTTGTTATAAAGGGTGTGCTATAAAAGCTAGATAAATTATTTTCTTTTTTAATATAACTGCAGACAATTCGGAGCTTTTTTTCTAGGTTACATATGGTTATTACTTATTTTTCTTCATACTAAACTTTAGTTCTAAGTTTTTGCTGCCTATTACTTTCAAGTGGTTTAAAAATATCTGCAACATAAAAATATAATAACTAAAGTAAAATCCTGCCAAACCTTTCTGTAGTGAAAGTATGTTTTTACTTATTTGTTTACTCATGAAGCCAGGCTGTAATGGGCATAATTAGATAAGGGGTAAATTTCTACTGGATAAGTTAAGTCTTCAAGCTTTATAATGCTTCCCCGAGACTCAGATTCCATGGGTGCAGATCAGATCAGAAGTCAGCAAAACACAGCCGAGGCCCAAATGTGGCCTACTGTTGGTATTCATAGATATAGCCTAGTCAAACTAGTTGATCAATATGCTATTTATGGTTACTTTCATGCTATAATTGCAAAATAAAATAGTAATGACAGAGGCAGTCTAGTCCACCAAGCCTAAAATATTAACTATGGGCACTTCATAGGAAAAAATCTTGCCAATGCCCACTCTGGAGGAGGAAATCTCCATCTTTAAAAGCAACCCTTGTGTGCTGATCTGGAAAGCCACAGACTATTCTCATAAATTTGCCATTATGAGAGCTATACAGGATTAAGTTAGCAACATTAGCATTTCTTAGCTATAAAATACCTTTGATTTAACTTCCAGGTACTAGAGTATGGCAAATAAATGTCACTAGCTGTCGTGTGTGAACGAAGGCGTGTCAGTGTGTGCAAAGGAAGTGTTAATGACGTACACAGAACGACTAAGACTAAAAATGGAGCAAAACTGTAAACTCAAAGATAGATAGATAAGACACAGGAAGTGGACATCAGGATCGTAGAGACTTCTGTTTAACCAGAGGGCCACACAGTCTGTCCCCTAGACTTCTGCCAAGGACCCCAACTGCACTCAGCAGCCTGCCTCTGCAAGCCCTGAAAACTCCAGTTTTGTTTTCCAAAGCCCTTGTAAGAAGGGATCCAAAGTCACTTCTTTCAGATTATATGTAAAATGTTAATACTTTGCAAATTGAATTAGATAAACACATATGCTATTACTGTAAGTTGCAAATCTCAAACAGCAAATAAGAATCCATTTAATAATTTCACTAAATTATCCATATTGCAGATGTGTTACCAGAGCACACTAACAGTCTTAAGAGCAGAGTATGAAACGAATCTAACTAAAAACAGAATACTTTATTTCCTTTAAGTATGACAACTGTATAATCACTGAAAGACAATCTAGACCTGTGTATCTAATCCAAGATTTTAATTAATCACGCTTATCCATCCAATTCAGCTGCTATTTAAGCCTTCAGAACGTTACTATTTACATAATATATATAAATAACATCTAATATATATGGTCAATAGAAAAATGGCCTTGATTATAGCTGTATGAAATGTTTTGGGATACAATGAATGCTAAAATAATACCTGCAATCTGGGCCAATCGATCATGAAGTTTGTACAATGTGCTCATCATAAGATTTCTTTCACTTTCCTAAAAATAAAAAAAAAAAAATATGAAATACAATTTTTTAAAAGTCTCTAGTTTTTAAAAAGAAGGAAATCAAGCTAAAATGGTTAAAGCCATATAATATGAAAGGCAAAAGTATATAGAAACAATAGCTACTATATTTTAAGAACGTTACCATAAATTATCACTGTATTTTACTTCTTGAGAACTAAACGGACACAGGGGGCTGGAGAGGTAGCTCAGTGATTGACAGTTTTTCTCCCACAGGGTCAGGGTTCAAACCCAGCAAACCCACAGTCTTCCATAACTCCAGTTTCACAGGATTTGATGCATCTGGCCTCTGTGGGCGCCAGCACTTCTGTGCACATACCCACATACATACAGACACACACACAGACACACACAGACACACACACACAAATGGTTCTCACACGATACATCTCTTCTAACCATCAAAGCAGCCCCTCCGATCCCACAATGTATCACACACAGACTGTGTTCACACAGACTGTTCCTGACTTCTCCTCCAACGGCTAGCTTCCATTTCACATTTGAGTGATCGATTTAAAGTATGTCCAGGCATGGGGTTGCACACTTGGGTGTACCCTTTGTAGTCAGACAAGAGTGAGAATGGTTTCTCTCCTTCCACTATGTGTTCAAACTCAGGTTGTCACGTTTGCTGGCAAGCACCTTTAGCCACTAAGCCATCCTCCAGACCCTCAGGGTTTGTTTTAATCGGACTCCATCACATAACTAAAGGAACGTGTTGTTATTTTGACATACATCCTATCCTAGACTTTCAAGATGACCCTTGTATATAATTACCATTAAAGTGAAGCATGCATTGCAGTTAGAATAAAGAGGTATTGTTTCAGAGCAAAGTGAGACACAATAAACAAGGTTTTCCTAGTCTCAGGAGCACCACCACCAAAGCACATGCAGGATCACACTGTAAGTGGCAAGTACAGTGTGAACAGAGCGGGAGGGTGGCCAACAAAAGCCCGACTGCGTGACAGCATTAGAGTGGGCTGTGCAGCAAGAAGAGACTCGACCATCACTGCAGCCAGAGGGCACTGCATAAGCAGAGGCACAGAAGCATGGAAACACTGGTTAGACTTCTTATATAAGCAAGAGCGAGCTGAAGGAAAGGTAGCTGAGAATCGACTGCCACAGAACCCTAGATATGAAGAAAGAGAGTATGGCTTCATTCTGAAAATTTAAGAGAAAAGTAAGCCAGCCCTGTGTGTTTGGAATATTGCTCTGCAGAAGGTAGAGATGATATGGAGTAAGTACAGTGTGCTACATATAATCTATCAAATAGTCTAAACACTGATATCCAAACTTAAGAACAACTACAACTAAGGTGAACCTTTCACGTGATGAGAAGGGCTAAGACGTTCTCCCACTGAGACAGAGCCTGATCCTCGGGTAGTCCTCAGAGCACAGGCTTTCTGGATGACTATGCTCGCAGATCAAGGAGAGGCGTGGTTAGAATGGGACGCATACATGCATGTCTAAAGACATGAAGCTCATCTACCCTTCTGTCCCCACACTCATGTCCAGGAAACAAGAACAAGCTTCCTCCCCACTATGAGAAATAATTCTGTCACTGCGACTACGATCAGTGATGGAGGACGAAGCCGTCATCAAAGGCTGCCAACTCCGCCTCGTGTCCTGGTTTATGTCTCATGATGACAACGGATCCATCCCTCCAGGTGGCTGCTTGCTTCCAAGCTTTTGCCACTTCTCCTTTTACTGACCTCATTTTAGGTTATTCTGAGTCAAGGCAATTCCTCCCTTCACACAGAGTTAAAGACCCAAAGTGCAAGGCAGAGTGCTTCTGCCTGGAACCCCAGCACAGGAGACCGGCCAGGGAAACTGCAAGTCGAAGGCTGGGGCGGGGGGGGGGGGGGAGGGGGGGTCCAACAAGGCCAGCTCACTCATAAATACAAAAACGTAAGTAAATAAATAAATAAGGCTCTGCCTAAAAATAAACAGATAAAATTTCAACTCCAATAATCAAACATCAAAAAGTAAAAGCTGGTGAGAAACCCAAGAGTCTTAAACTGAATCTGTGATTCTACAAATTACTAAAGAAAATAATTTTTTTTTATGTTTTTTTTTTTTTTAAGTTTTTATTTTCTATATTCTATGTTTACATTCCAAGGGCTTAAAATGTGTAGCCCAGGCTGGCCTCGAACTCATGATCCTCCTGCCTCTGCCTCCTTCAGCAAATCCTATCGGTGTGCGCCACCACAACCGGCAAGAAAATAATTTTCTACTTCCAAGGTTCTATGAGACTATACTAAGCCTCAACTATAACGCTATCACATTTTTAAGACTCAGTTGTCAAATTCACTGCAAATAAATGTATTCACTACAGAATATACTGAAGGGAATTATTCCAAAGTCCATCCCAGTCCTAACAATCTGAAATACCGTTCTACAGTCCGACTACACTTTATTACATGCTCTTAAGTAAAACAAGTAATTTTGATACAGATCTATGTAATTGGTCAGTTCCCACAATGAAAAATTAGCCGAGAATTGTGTGCTATAATATTCATTTTAGCTTTAAATCTCTAAATCCATAGTGTTTATTCTATGGCAAGCAAAAAGTATGTTGAGTAGATAGACTCTTGGTTCAAGTTATTGTCATTGGGCCATCCTTGAAAACACTCTGGCTCTTCTCCTTTTATGCCTTTGCTTTCCTGACCCTTCATCACACCAAGAGAACAAAGATCTAAAAAGAAACAAAATGAAGACAAAAGAAAGCCTGCTAAGGCCTCAGTGGACACAGGCATACTCTTAGGTGGGAGAGAGCCAGATCCAGGCCTGGCCACTCCCATCTGGTAGGGCACCAAAGTAGCAAGCATGCTGTTGCCAGAAGCCGCTCTGCGTCAGACATAATTCAAGGTAGGAATACCCAGAATGACCAAACTAAAAGGGCCTTAAAGTTACTTTCCTCAGTTTACAGTCATCTTAGTATTTTCATCATTTAAAACATGACATCATACAGTATAAGCATTATGATCTTTTACTTACTTGTATTTTTCCAAATGTTTCATCAAAGGGGTTTTTTACTATCAAGGAAAAGAAAGAAAAAAGAACTATTAGCATCACTCCAGCACTTCAATCCTAAGCAAGTACCCTGAGAAGCCAGCACCTGAGCTTCCACCAAGGCACATGCGCAAACCAATGTAAACACACCGGAGGTAAAAGGCCGGGAAAGACATAAGACCAACTGTGCTAGACATTCTCACTTTAAATTCATTTCCGTCACAACTGAAAGCCAGTGTTATACAAAGAACCGATGATCAAGTCTGTACCAGCCCTTGGTAATGCCTCCTTAAACCAACGCCTTGCCCCCTCTGCTCTTTTCCTGGGAAGCACTGACACTTGCACATACCTCGTGCAGTCCCGTGAGGACCAAGTGAGATACCCTCTAACTGGCCTGGCACAGCAGCAGCTAGCACTTGCTATGCTCTCAGTAGACACTGCCGACCCATTTTATTATTACTAAATGTCACGTTTTGACCTTAACTTGCTGCTTTAAAACTAAATAGTTCTTTTAGCAATCAAACTTCCTAGTATCTACCAAAAAGAAAACAAAAACCTAACTCTCTGCTAACATCTAGAAAAATGGCAAGGGAAAAATAAACAGATCAAAGTAGCTGACAATTAGATTTTAGTATTTGACAACCAAATGTTATAAAGGGAAGTTATAGCATTTTCCATGTAATCTTTCTCTGCCTAAAATCTCCCCAAAATGTTATGTCACATTATAATTAAGTATATAATATACCTCACAATTACTCAGACCCTTTCCCATATCACTGTTATCATATATATATATATATATTTAATATATTGAATATATATAAACACACACACAGACACACACAAAGTTCACAGACACTTGAAAACTCTTACTCATTTTATACAGACTGTATACCATACAATCTGGGCACAAGGAAGTCTAACCAATCTCATAAAGTAGTTCACACTGACCAGATTTCCTTTCTGAGATGCTTTTCTATTTTTATTTGAGAAAACAGGAAGTTCCACAGGAACCAGGAACTGCCTAATTCTAAGAAAGTTCATGTACAAGACCATTTTGACAAGGTACGATTAAAAAGCAATGGGGAAACAAAAAACATCCTGTTATCAGATTTTTCAAATGGCCATTTAGATAACCTTTCTCGGATAACAAAAAAGGTATCAATGCTGGGAAAGAAATATTTGAGAAGTAGAAAATCAGAAGTTCTCAAAATAGGAGTAGAAAATTGAGTTAAAAAAAAAAAACAAAGCATATGGATTGCAAGTCCTTTTTAATAGCGTTAATTTTTAATGTGAAATGTGAACACTCTAAAATAAAGCTATATGAACTCAAGTGTGTGTGTGTGACAGCAGAATGTGTGTAAGTGAGCCTGTAGACTGCTCCGAAGAGCGGCTGACAACAGGCACCAGAGTAAGACACATCTGTATGGATGGAGACAGTACAGTTGGCAAAGGCTTACTCCCACCTACGCCAAAGCCACTCGAATGCAGATTTTGCTCTGTGCTGCAAAGGTAATAGTGCTAATTCTAAGGGAAGCTGGGGGAGGTTGTCAGAAGGACTAGGAAGGCAGAAAGAGCAACACAGAAAAACGGTCATGTTGAAAACTACTGATGTCTTTTATATCCTAGATTTGTGCTTCAAGACTAAGAAAACCGAGAGCTGATACATCTAAAAAGCCAGGGGAGATTTTTTTCTGCCCTCCCATTAACTTTTCCCCCTCAAATGCCAACAACTGACACATAATAAACTGAATTAAGCATGGTAAGAATAAAATGGAGTCTTCCGGTTAAGTGTTGGAAGGCAGCTCTATGTAAGCACAGCCGTTCTTAAACAGTGACGCAGCCCTCGAATTTATGAAGAAGCATGTCCACACATCTTTCTTCCCTCAGATAACTTTAGTGTTTTAAAAACACCAATATACTTAATTGAAGCGGTCTGGTCTTTACGGAGGAAAAGAAGTATCATATGTTTAAAAGCCTACAAATCCTCTTATCAATAGGGACCTGTCTAGTGACCTGGAGAGCCGCGGCAACTGTAGAGAGGACCCGCGTTCCAGGAGCATCAGACAGCAGTTCCCTTAGCTGGTCTCTTCTTTCAGGAGGCCTGAGGGGACTACAGCACTTTCTTCCCTGGACAGTGTCTGTGTGTGTGTGGGGGGGGGGGGAGATCCTCCACAGCTGCTGTCTTCCACCTAAGCTTCTTTCTCAACTGTGCCACCACCGCCTCTTCCTAGAGTCTCCAGTTTCAGCTTCAGACACACCAAGCTCTCCCTGTGCACATCCTTAATACTTTGACTTATCTTCCCTTTAACTACTTTAATGACTATAAATCAAATTCCTAAAATGTTTAATTTAATCTTGAAAATCTTCCAGTGGTTTCCTAAATTTTAGCTTATAAACTTAAGACACATTTTTATTTTCCTTCTCAAAACTTCTGTTACCAATTTCAAAAATACAGTTTTATCAAAGCTCTCCAGTTTTTAACCTGAACATTCACTAACCACTATGCCTTCCTAACAGGAACATTATTCTGAACATGCTATGAGTTGGGATACTTTAGAGTATGTACTATTCTTTTTTTTTTTTCTTTTTTTTTTTTTCCGCTTTTTGAGACAGGGTTTCTCTGTGTGGTCCTGGCTGTCCTGGAACTCACTCTGTAGATCAGAAAAAAAAAAAAAAAAAAGAAAAGAAAAGAAACTGACCCAACAGACATGCCTACAGGACAATGCTATCAAGGCCATCTCTTAACTGAGTGAGGGTCCTCCCAGGTCTGTCTAGGTTTGCGGCAACTGGAGCAGCCTAGGATCCCTGCCCTCCGTTCTACAGATTCAAAGAAACAATGAACAAGTTAATGTTAAAATCCATACACGCCAGGTAGGCCTAAGTATTTCAGATGGAGACAACAGGGCTTGATTGTGACAGAAAGAAGCTATTTTAAGTAAGATAATCAGAAACCCCTCCCCGCCAACGGCATTTCAATAGGCTCCTGGAAGAACATAGGACTCTCTGAAATGTGAAGGTGAGACACAGAAAGACCAGTCAAGTATGCAAACGCTGGAAGGTCGTAACATGGTTGGTTCAGTTAGAATATTCTACAGTGAACAGACAGCAAGCAGTAAGAAACTTAGACTCTAAGATCAACTAAGGAGGCCAGCAAGTGGGATCTTAAACATTTCTGTATTTTACTCCAAGGCAGAAACTTCAGAAAACTAAAAGCATTAGTTATCCAGTTCACATTTTTAAAGAACAGCACAGCCAGGCAGTGGTGGCGCACACCTTTAATCCCGGCACTTAGGAGGCAGAGGCAGGTGGATTTTGGAGTTTGAGGCCAGCCTGTTCTACAGAGTGAGTTCCAGGATAGCCAGGGGTACATGGAGAAACCCTGTCTCAAAAAAAAAAAAAAAAAAAAAAAAAAAAAAACAGAAAAAAAAAAAAAAGAACAGCACACGTAATAAGGAACAAGCATTTAGTGAGTAAGTATCTACTTTTAAGATGAGAAAAATGGATAATTGTATACTGATTGCTTTTCTCCAGCTTTCTCTGGATCAATACAATTAGCTTCACAGTATGCACTCATATTTTTCTACTCTATGCATCTGGAATTAAAGTAAATTACAGTACATTCTAGACATTTGCTTCTCCTGATAATTTTCATTCTCTATGTTCTCTGCTTTCTTTCCACCTTGAGTCAAGTCTGCAGCTACAACCAGGAAGGACGTGGAAGTGCTGTAACTCACTACGACGTTCCTTATCTCTGACCCTGTGTAGTCTTAGTACTTTCACAATCACAGTCCGATGTAACTAAGTGGTGTTTCTTTCCCTAACAAAGCACAAAAACTTCTTCCTCAACACCTAGAGAAGTCTGGCGCTAAAGACATGAAGAACAGACAAGCTGACGGCCCACGTCTCACTGACCCCAGCAAAGTCCAATGCCCGACCACTGTGCAGCCCTCCTGGACTGAGAGCTAGCTTGTTGACACATATTTTATAGTGCCTCACTTAATATAACACCACTGTTTTAGATAATATATTACTGTATTTTGTTCAGAGACATTGACCCATAAAAGGTTAGGCTACCTTCTTGAGATAAATGGTACATAAATTTTGTTAACGGAATTCCCGACAAAATTAAAATCTATTTAAGTCTGACTCCAGAGGCTATATACTTCTCATTATAAAAACCATGAAGCTGGGCGGTGGTGGCACACGCCTGTAATCCCAGCACTCTGGGAGGCAGGCGAATTTCTGAGTATGAGGCTAGCCTGGTCTACAGAGTGAGCTCCAAGACAGCCAGGGCTATAGAGAGAAACCCTGTAACAACAAAAAAAAAACAGAAAAAAAAAACGCCCCACGAAAACCAAAATATTTTCTACTTCTAAAAAACAAAGAGCATTTTTCTCTTGCACTTTCAGATGTTGAGTTATTAAGCTTTAACTCCTATGACATGTCAAACCAACAGACACATGGCTAAGAGACTGCTGCTGGAGATGCACTTTAGGTTCTTGGGTGAGAAGAACATCTCAAAACCAGTTCTCAACTACACACAAGGAGATGGATGTGTCAGTAGTGTGTCCCAGGACTCTCATGCGAACAATCAGTCAGTCTTTCTCTGAACAAAAGCACCACATTCACAAGACTGCTTTGGAACTCACTACGTGACATGGAGTTCCTAAAAGCTGTAATTTCTCAGTTTAGTATTGTGATAGATCATTTTAGCTTTATCTTGCAAAGTAAGACATTACCAAACAAGTATCTGCCTATGCCACTTGTCAGGCTTACTTACAGGAGTGAGAATAAAAACAAGCACTCCTCTCAGTTCATTCTACAGAGCAATGACTCTCCAGCCAGAGGCTTTCAAGAGCAGCCTTTTATTATAGTTCTAAAACTCTGAACTAGCCTGGGCATGGCCGGACACACCTTTAATCCTAGCACTCAGGAGGCAGACGAAGGTGGCTCTGAGTTTGAAACTAGCCAGGGATACAGGGAGAAATCCTGTCTTGAAAAACACACACACACACAACAAAACCCACACCACACTATGACCTTAAACTAGGTCCTATAAAAAAGGCCAAGTCATCTAAGCAGTAAAATGCAACTATGTAAATTACCAATAAGATATATAATCAGTATAGTATATATAGATATTAGCATATATAGATGTTACTAGTAGCTATATATATAGCATATATATATACTTATTATTATATATAGATACTAGATAGATAGATACTCAAATGTGTGAATCCCACTCTAACATTGGTGGGATTAAACGGCCTGCTACTATGTAAGGTGGAGGGGATGTTTCCAACAGCTGACGAACACTGCACCTGCGTGGCAAGTGCTTCTGAATGGCACTATGAGAATGATCTAAAAATGGACAGTGAGCAAGGCAGGACATTCTTTTGCAACAGCAATTGCCCATTTGTTCCCTGAAAACTTGACAATTATTCCTGGCCTTATTAACTATACGCTCATTCCGTAACAGAGGCTCTTGATGTATACTTAGAAAACTCCTTCCGATCTGTTCCTGTGAGGTCTGGGTTCAGAGGAACACTTCTACCACCTTTACCCTAGACATGAATGATCCTGTAGCCATATAACCTATCACCAACCTGGAGTGTAAGGATACAAATGTAAAGATAAAAATACAAAGATAAAATAGTTGAAGGTGGGGTGGGGGTGTGGGGTGGGGGAGGGACCCAGTCTCTAGCTCACATATTGTATTCTACAGAACTTCTAGTTTTTCATTTGTCTGTTTTAACAAGCAGTAATCCCATGTGACTTCCAAATAAAATATTCTTTGAAAAATAAGTTTATAATGACTTTATAAAAATAAAGATGGCTTTAGGTATAGCTATCAAATACTAACAATACATAGAAAACAGAAAAAATGTACTTAAGGATTTAAAAGGTCAAACTTCCGACTCAGCGAGGCCAGTCACTCTCCTTTACTGTGGCTGGCTCCGGCTGTTTCTAGACAGACTCCTTCCTGGCAGTATGCACCCAGCCCTCAGGAGCCAGAGGCAGGCTACCAAGTTCAGAGTGTGCTCCAGCCACAAGGGGAGACTGTGCCGGGAGGAAGTTTTCTCTTTTTAAAAAGAAATAACACATAGAAGTGGTATCAGACTATAGTTGAAATTGCTAATCCTTATCAAGTTTTTTAAAATTATTATTTAATGCATATGAGTATGCTGTCCCTATCTTCATCAGATCCGATTACAAATAGTGAAAAGCCACCACGTGGTTGCTGGGAACTGAACTCAGGACCTCTGAAGGAGCGGCCAGTGTTCTTAACCACTGAGCCATCTTTCCAGCCCCATCCTTACCAAGTTTGAACTATATTATGGCTGTACTCAGGTTTGGGATGTCTGTTTCAAAAACTAAATGGGGGAAAAAAGAATGACAAGTAAAGGAAACAAAGCAAACACAGACTATATAAACAGGACTATACACTATACAGACTGTAGGGACATATAGACTATATAAACAGGACTCTATACACTATACAGACTGTAGGGTCATATAGACTATATAAACAGGACTATACACTATACAGACTGTAGGGCCATATAGACTATATAAACAGGACCATATATACTATATAAACAGTAGGACCATAAGCTATATATAAACAGTAGACTCTATAGACTATATAATCAGAAGAACTATATAGGCTATATAAACAGTAGGACCGTACCGACTATATAAGCAGTAGGACTAAGTAATGAGTATGAGTACTGACAATACAATTCTTTCAACTTTGAAATTTTCCATATACTAGAAATATAAACAAAAAAATTTTACTTTAAAATATATTTTACAAACTAAAACAAAAAAGTTAATGGATGATATTAAATACTATCAAAACTCTTTTAGCTTTTAGTCTGACCTATGAGAATTTTTACTCTGTTAAACAGAATCAATTGTCAAAGGGCAACCTGTTAGCCATAAAACTGGAGATATCAGTAGTCACTTGTAAGTGAGGTCTAATGGCCCAGATCTAAGGTTCAACCACTCGGGGAGCTGAGTCAGGATGATTAAGTTCACCACCTGCCTGAATGAACTCAAAGCCAGCTTGGATAGCTAACTGAGACCTTGGCTAAACAGCCAGACCCAATGGAATGAATGAATGAGTTCATATTTTCTCAGGAAAATAGAAATTGAGAGAATTTCTTTCCAGTAGAAATGATTTGCATGGAATGATACAAGTTGGGGGCTGGAGCGATGGCTCAGCGGTTGAGAGCACTGACTGCTTTTCTCAATGTCCTGAGTTCAAATCCCAGCAACCATATGGTGGCTCACAACCATCCGTAATGAGATCTGACGCCCTCTTCTGGGGTGTCTGAAGACAGCTACAGTGTACTTACATATAATAAATAAAAAAATAAATCTTTTTTAAAAAAAGAAAGAAATGTTAAAAGTCCTTTAGAGAGAACAAAAATGATTCAGATAAGAAACTTGGGAGCTGGGCGTGGTGGCGCACGCCTGTAATCCCAGCACTTAGGAGGCAGAGGCAGGCGGATTTCTGAGTTCGAGGCCAGCTTGGTCTACAGAGTGAGTTCCAGGACAGCCAGGACTACACAGAGAAACCAAAAAAAGAAAGAAACTTGGAATGAAATAAAGAAATGAAGCACGTCAGAAAAGGAATGTGAAAATAAAACCAAACTCATTTTTCTTACTATTAACTAAATCTATTAAGAAATTTAATAATTAATAACTACCAAAACCAGAAAACACCAGGCCCAGGTGAGTTTATTGGTAAATTTTACTAAAAACTTGTAGAATTAACTGTCTACATTATATTCCAGAAGATGGAAGGATAACTTATCCTTTTAGACCAGCCTAAATATTAAAGCCAAACAAAGATACTATTAGAAAAAAAATCATACATCAACAGTTATCGTGAATCTCAGGTGTACAGAACAACTCATATCTAACAGTGCAAAAAGAAAAACATAACCAAATGTTATTCAGCCCAGGTATACTTGGCTCACTTTATCATCACTCAAAAGTCACTAACTTAATCCACCAAAAAGGCCAAAGAAAAACCATTTAATGAAATTTAGTACCCATTACTAATTCTAAAAATGTTCAGTAAGCAAGGACAGATGGAAACTACCTCAATTCTGTAACGAGACCTTCAAAAAACCTGGCAATAGGGTTTGACAATAACAAAGCTCTATTCATTCACAACAGCTAGAAAACGGAACCAGCCTACATGTCTAGCAACTGATGAATGGATAATGCGATAGTGGTACATAGACAAAATGGAATTCTATTCAACTATAAAGAAAAATGAGCACTGACTGCTCTTCTGAAGGCCCTGAGTTCAAATCCCAGCAACCACATGGTGGCTCACAACCATCTGTAATGAGATCTGACGCCCTCTTCTAGTGCATCTAAACAATAAATAAATCAGAGAGGGGGGGGAGAGGGAGGGAGTGAGGGAGGGAGGGAGGGAAGCAACTGAGAGGAAAGCTCCCCTTCCCCCTGCAGGCTAGTCTTCACAGTGCCTTAAGTTGCTTGCACAGATGAAGGAAAAACTTAAGGTGGCGGCACAGACCATGTGAATGGTGTGCTCCCAAAGCCCCGCCCCAGCTGAAGAAGGACTGGCAGTTGAAGGCTGCTAGGGAAGGAGTCAGTTTTCTTCCAGGGCGGCCCCCAAAGGTGGCACGTGCTCCAGTGGATGCTCTTATACCCATGAGCATGTGAGCAGTACTAACTGGGAGAGAAAACAAAGGAAGATGGACACGAATCTGGAATAAGAGGTAGGCCTACAGTGAATGTGATCAAGACACATCCTCTGCACATAGGAAATTCTCAAAGAATAAATAAAAACATACCGATCAACCGCCCTCTTATATACCAAGGGACAAGTGGGATTTAACACATACAAAAGTAAAAAGAAAGAAATGAAATACAAGTCTCGACAGCCCCGCCAGTGGGCCCTGCCACCTCTCTGGAGAGGTGTCTTCCAGCTCTCAATACCACCCTGCACAGGAACTGTTTTTTGCTCAAATTATTTTGTGAAGTTCTTTTTTTTTTTTTAAACACTATGCTATTCCTTCAGCTTCTTTCTATTTCCACAGAGCTTTCATAGCATACTTCAAATTCCAAATGTAACTTTAGTATTTAAGTAAGTGTAACTGTTCTATTGCTGTCTTAGTTATTTAAAAAAAAAATCTAATTTTATAATGAAAGAAAAAAGTGGCCTTTCTGAGAGCAGAAGGGAGTCTCTGTATCTAAGAGGTTTTCAGTTGCATTTCTGTATTTTTGACCATGTTCAATTTCTGCTTTATACTCAGATTTCAAAAGTTTAACTTCATGAAACTGTTATAACACCAGAACTGAACTTACCAGCTATATGACAATACTCTGAGCAGATCAACATGGCTGATACTTTATTCTCTAAAACCTAAGCAAGCAACCTTAAAATCCTGGAATAAAACTAGTTTATGTACCTTTATGCTATCCACTATGGTTTGGATACAGATCACTACAGGATGAAAATACCCTGGGATAATTATCTGTACTCAGATCTCGGCTCTGCCATACACACACCACAGGCTAGTCTCCTAATCTTTTGGAAAGATGACAGTCTAGAGCTGCTGGGGATTGTTGTAGTTCACCTTTGTTAACCAAACTGGTCCTCACCAGCTTCATCCACACAGCACACTAAGCACTCTAGGTTCCACCCTGTCTTCTCCCGACCCCTCCAGTCGATCCTCAGGACTGGCTCCTTTGCAGCCTTTGTTTTGTTTTGTGACCACTAAGTTTAACCAGGTGGTCTCGTGAGCATGGGTATGAACTGTCCAAGGGAGGTGACAGGCTCACCTGTGTGTACACATCTGAAGATGAGGCCTCCCTTCTCCAGAAGCAGTCAGTAGCCAGCCCTTCAGCAGGTAAGAGAGGCCTGAGCTCTTCGCCCGCCATCTGTGGCTATTTTTTCCAGCCTACTCTTGGATTGGTCCAATGAGGGCAACAGGCTGCTCGGGGTTCCCGGCTGCTACGACCCCTCCCCATGCACAGAAGAGAGCACTTCGCAGCCCTTCTCTCTCCTCTCGCTTTCTTTCTATCTCATTTCCTGTGATATTCCCTAAGCCTTACAGGAGATAGTAAAAATAATCTGTTTAAGGCTCAACATGCAACTGTCTAGAACAGCCGAGACACATATACAGAGACTTAAGGCCCTTAAACTAAGCCATTATTAAAATGGTCATAACTACAAATCCACAGTCACACTAAAACCTGTAAAACCCTCAGGGTTTTTGGTGTTTTTTGGTGTTTTTTGGTGTTTTTTGGTGTGGTGCGGTGCGGTGCGGTGCGGTGCGGTGCGGTGCGGTGCGGTGCGGTGCGGTGTGGTGTGGTGTGGTTTCCCTGTGTGGCCCTGGCTGTCCTGGAACTCAATCTGGAGACCAGGTTGGCCTTGAATTCAAGAATGGCCTGCCTCTGCCTCCTGAGTGCTGGGATTAAAGATGTGCACCTCCAGCTAAACTCTGTTGCTTAAAGCCATCCTCACACCTGAAGGAAGGTGGCTAAACAGCACCCTCCCACACGCTACCGCTGCATACCAAAGCATGCAGCTCTGCAAGTTCCTTCCAAATCAAAGACTGGGGCTGGAGAGCCGACTCAGCGGGTAAGAGCACTGGCTGCTCTCCCAGAGGTCCTGAGTTCAACTCCCAGCACCCACATTGGCTCACAACCATCTGTGATGGGATCTGATGCCCTCTTCTGTCTGATGCTCTCTTCTGCCATGCAGTCATACACGCAAATAAAGTACTCATGCTCGTAAAAATACATAAATAAATCTTTAAAAAAAAAATCAAAGATGCTTTATGTCACAGAAATGATCTTAACTTAAAAGTTTTAATTCACCAGGTGTGTCCTTTCTTTCTTAAAAACCAGAATTACCATTCATAAATTGGGGCAGGGGGCAAGAAGCCTCATGACACATTGATAGAGTTAACTGTGTAAGAATATAAAACAAACGATTTACTTATATTCTTACAAGATCTTCTCTAGCTAGAAGACTTACTAGAATTTTCCAACTTTAAGTAATATGTTCTGTTTTTGTCAAACTATATATCCTATTATATTTTTATATATTTTATTTTTATTTTATATATTATATTATATAATATATAAATAAAACATATTAGTTATATATTATATTTTTAAAACATCTGCATTTAAGTAGCATGCTCACATATTTTTATTTATTTTCCTCTAGGATTCATGACTAAGCAGTAAGTGAGGGAAGCCGGTGTCTATTATTTAAATCTCTATAGAAATAACAAAAGATCAAACATCTTTAAGAAAGACTGTGGGGTGTGTAGAGATGGCTCAGCAGTTAAGAGCAGCAGTTCGTCTGGCAGAGGACCTAGGCTCACTTCTCAGCACCCACGAACGTGTGTAGCTCCAGGGGATCGGATGAGTCTCTGACCTACCTGGGCACCAGGCATGCTTGTGGCACACTTATACACATGCAGGCAAAACACTCACGCACATTAAACAAACAAGAAGGGAAAGGAGGAAGAATGAAAGGGAAGAAAAGCAAAGCAACACAAGCTGTAAGCTGTGGCTTTACAGCAAGAACACGGTGGCCCACCTCTCCCCCGTTTTGTCTGGCCTGCTGGAGACTGACCCAGACCTCCCGGACACAAGCTGGTGCCCTGATGCTAACTGTGCTTCCAGCCACGGGGAAGGGGCACTGCTAGCTAAAGATGTGCATCACACAGTCCATGACGCTGACCAATCAAATCGGAGAAATGCCTGTTTTCCCTCTGAACAAACAAGGTTGCTGTGGTAAGTCAAGTCTTTACAAATAGGAATCTACTTAAATTGAATATGCTGCTAAGTATAAATCTACTATATAATATACAATAGACTGATATAAAATGTGTATAGCTCAAACATGTTGAGTAACAGCTCCCCAGAAATCTCAAACACTGACACAGTCAAAAACCCTTTGCCTATACAAGCTTCACTCATCCCTGGTTTCTCTGCCCACAGGAGCTGACCTTCCCGCTCATCCCTGTGTCGTTTCAAGAGTCATAGAGCGCAGCTGAAACTGGAAATGGGAAGCAAGCAGAGGGACCTCCCCATGACCAGGAGTGCAGCTGCCGGCACTACTGTCCTCGCAAGCTAAGAGACATGTGGTGCCTTCAAATAAAGAGCAAGAGTCCAGTCCCTAAAGACTGCACAGGACGGAGATGACCTCACTCACCCGCCTGCCCTATCTCTGAGTGGCTGTGTTCAAAACACTGTAATGTAGGAAACACAAGGGGTTTAAATCAGAATAGTTATAAATCCACTCTTGTACAGAATATCTGTTTACCTCATTATTTGGATCTGTAAATTGATAACAAAACTTTTATATTACTAGAAATATTAACTGTAAAATGATATAGGACACAATGCATGGCACATTGTAATCATCCCAGAATAAGCCATTAAATCTAATTAAACCAACAATGCAGAGCAGTCCAGATCTGAGCTGTCCCAGGAAGGACCAGCCTCATGTGTCTAGTGAGCCTTGGAAAGATCACTAGTCTGTTGATTTATACAATGTATAAGACACCCTGAGTTTTGCATACTTAGTACATGCAAAAAAAAAAAAGCACAGAAAACATTTCATTAGCAATTTCTACACTGGTTATTCAAAATTATTCTAGCTATACTAGATTATTAGTATTCAGAGTATTCAGTCTACCCACATCCTTATATGCTTTAATGTGGATACTTGAAAATTTTAGCTAAATATATGTACTATATTTCTGCTGAATTGAGTCTAGTAAAAAAAAAAAATCACAGCATTGATGTTTCAAATTCAAAATGGAATAAAACTGTCTTTATATGCATCACAACTTATCCAAGAGACTGGAGATCTTATTGCACTTTAAATTCCTTCTAATGTGGCAGTCTGATTTTAATATCCTGCTTATTAAATCCATTTTATGCCTTCCAGTTTCTTGACTACACCCACTTAACTGACTATTCACTGGAACAAAATGCTTGCTCTTCCCACTATGGTAGAATACTCATCCTACTCTCTAAGTTCTCCGGAGAGCATTTACTAAGCCAAACGGGTATTACTCCTCAGCCAGCATCAACAGCAGCTTATTCTAAGCTCCAACTGAGGCACGCCTACCAGGGTCTTTCCAGGAAGGAAGAAGCTGGAGGAAGCCGATCTCCTCAGGTGGGCAGAGGAGGGCAGCGCAGACAGTTTGCGAAGGCAGTGCTGCTCTGTCTACCTGCCTTGCACACTGCTGCTGAATGCATCAGTCCTTCTGCGCTGCAGCCGCTGCTGAGGGAACTTAGCATCTCAGGCGTTCCAACTGCACTAAACCCCCCCAGTCAGGGATGGTCCAGGCCTTCAGGGCCAGACGGAGACTGCTGAGAGCTGAGAGACTGAGAGCTTTGTGGACTGAGCGGTAACTGTATGGTGCTCAGCTCTTCTAGAATGCAAACAGCTACTGTTGGCTACCAGCCACTATCACGTGAGCCTAATAATTATACATTCATTCTCGTATTTCTGTTCCCCTTAAAAAAAAACCTCTTAAGTATAACACCCACCTTCGAGCTTATATGTATTTTCCCCCTCAAATTCAGTACTGCATTT
This sequence comes from Apodemus agrarius, assembly GCA_964023405.1. NCBI lineage: Eukaryota > Metazoa > Chordata > Mammalia > Rodentia > Muridae > Apodemus > Apodemus agrarius. Next base: position 9,892,156 of record OZ030026.1, on the reverse strand, counting down.
ACATTATGTATAGTAACTCTAAGTTAGCAATCTACCTTCTTGATGTCAGCACCATTAAATTCTAGCTTCTGGTTGTGTTTTAGCATACAACATAATAATATAGTTACAAAAGTCAGAGATCCTTCTTGAGTCCAGGAACTAAGGAAGACGCTAATGAGAAGGTGTGAAGCAGGGACAGCTCCCTCTCTACTCAGAGGGCATGAGACATGCCTAAAGGCACTGATAGGATTATAAATTTAACAGATTTTTACCACTTACTAACATCATTAGTAAAACATGCCACCGAGCTGGACAAGTGTTCCTTAAATTGTACTATTAGAGTTGAAGAATTCTAGCTTACAGTATGAGAAGTACAGTTTAGATCATTTCAATTTCTTTCAAATCATTTATGTAAAATTCCCCATAAAATTCTTTGGCTGGACACGAGGAGACCTTTATCATGCTTTTACCTTAATAGCTGTAAAAACCCAGGCCAAAGGGCTCCGAGTACATCCTCACCCAAACACAAAGCATCGCTAACCACGGCCGCCGGCAGGCAGGCAGGCAGCTTCTTACATCACACCGGAGCGGGACCGCCTAGCTAGCACTCAGCTGCAGAGCCCTGACCAAGAATTTCTTCTTCCACATTTCAGTTTCTCACAGGGATAGTAGTAACTACTCTCATAAAAATTGGTGTTCAGAGGCTGGAGAGATGGCTCAGCAGTTAAGAGCACTGACCGCTCTGCCAGAGGTCCTGAGTTCAATTTCCAGCACCCACATGGTGGCTCATAACCATCTGTAATGGAATCCGATGCCCTCTTCTAGAGTGTGTCTGAGACAGCTGCAGTGTACTCATAGAAATAAAAAAATATATAAACCTTAGAAAAAAATTGATGTTCACACACAGGAAGTTCTTAATGTTTCCTTTTATCAGTTAAGTCTTTAAATTGTGAAAGGAGACACTTGAAATTATAATTAAATGTTTGCCACAGGGCGGTGGTGACGCACTCCTTTAATTCCATCACTTGGGAGGCAGAGGCAGGCAGATTTCTGAATTTGAAGCCAGCCTGATCAACGACAGAGAGTTCCAGGACAGCCAAGGCTACACAGAGAAACACTGTCTCGAAAAACCAAAAACCAAACCAAACCAAACCAAACCAAACCAACCAAACAAACAAAAAAAACAACAACAAAACACAGTGTCCTAAGTGTCAGAATACTTCTAGAACATCTTGAACTTAGCAGCAAATGTTCAGATATATAACATCTTCATTTGGGGCACATTTATTCTCTATATTTCTTCCCCCAAAACACTTACCTTTCAAACTTTAAAAAATAATGCCTACACTAAAATCTGTACGATTTATAGACAGAATCCTCAGTCGAGAAACTTGTGGCACCAAAACTAGGTGGAAGGAATGATGACCCACACTAACAATCAGCCCTAGGATTATCCAGCACCTCCAGGATAGAGATTATATGCTCTGGTGAGCTTTACCATAAGACACTCATATTTGCAGAACTATTTTGTAATGTTATGTTTCAAAAGTTACAATATACAAATTCAAACACTGTTGCATTGAAATAACACCCTAAGTTCTCACAACCCTAAAACACCTAATTTTTAAAGTATACATACCAATACTTTAGAACATTTCCTTTCCACTAGAACAAACATAAAAATAAAAGGACAACACAAATTTTAGTAAAAAAGAAAACCATGTACTATGTATCTAAACTTCTTCCCCAAGTTAAACCCTAGAAAACAATTAGTTTTATACAGGGAATCCACATCATAAAGACACTTTTCCCACCACTTTTATGACTGTACAGCTATTTCAAAAGTTAGAAAGTGTCTTAGTATGGCTTTATATATTATGTACTACAGTTTGTATTACAGCAGACACCCCTTCCCACATATCTACGAACTAATCTAATCTCTTCAAGTGAGAATGGCACACAGTCCCTAGTAGCCGAGTATAGTTTTGTGCTTTCTTCTCACGGATCAGCCTTACAGTTCTTGGCTCTCACACACTAAGCTCCAGAACCCACCCTGCTCTTCACCATGCTATGTGTAATGGGCACACACAAGAACTGAGTACTAAGTACTACACACAGGAAGGCAAGCTAGCATGGGGACTAACAGCTACAAGTCCCAAGCCTGCCCACACGGACTGCCTCGAAATCCCATTCGTAGATATGTGATCAAGTTCCCCAGCTCTCCTGCCTGTTTACCCTACCTACAGTAAACAGTAGGAAAACAGCCACGTGAGGATCGCTGCGTGCTGGACACAGCACCCAGACGGGGTAATGTTGTCGTCACTACAGCGCAGACCCAGCTCTACATGTACTGTCCCCTTAGTCCTCACTTTACCCCACAGCCGAGGCCTCAGGCTACAGCTTACAGCTGGTAAGTGGCAGTGCCAATCCTCACGCCCAGGTCCTCTACCCCATTACCCCTCAATCCACTTACTTCCATGGTGATAATCAAGCTCTCAGTGATGTTGCAGAATGTTACGTTCTACAGATAATTTTTTTTTTCTTTTTTGTGTTTTTTGTTTTATGGAGACAGGGTTTCTCTGTATAGCCCTGGCTGTCCTACAACTCACTCTACAGACCAGGCTGGCCTTGAACTCAGAAATCCACCTGTCTCTGCCTCCCAAGTGCTAGGACTAACGAACGGTATGTGCCACCACTGCCCCTCCCAGATAATTTTTAAAACACATTCTCATAGAAATTTTTCAGCTTCTAAAATCATCAAACTGGTTATAACAAACATCTTAGATTTATAGGATTATTCTTAGGTCTAAAATCATTGTTTTCTGATCATTCTTCACAAATAACTACAAGTATTTTTTTTTAAAGTTTTAGTCCCGTGTCAATACCAGGTTTCAACTTCTAGAGTCAGCTAGTCATCCTGTAAAGACAAAGTATTTAAACAAAACCCACAAAGGGGGACTTTAAAAGGGAGTATGGAAAGCCAGCCCCTCCCTCAGCCAACAGCCCCTGCACTCACACGAGGCACCAGTCTCTTATCTTTATGCCAACCACGGTTCTACGGTGACCCAAAGGACAATCACACTTGACCTTGAAAAACACTCCTAAATAAAAGTTTCTCTATAGAACTTTTTTTTTCCAAACCGGAGCCCTCTTCCTAATCTCTAATTCTTTTTCACAGTGTCGATATTCCAAAGTCATTCAGGCTCCTAACCACAAAATCATCTTTTGATTCTGAACACAGAAAATAAAGAACAATCAACAATCTTTCCTCAAAGCAGTCATCTTAAGCTCCACTCCATCCCAGTCATCGACTGAAGTTTCATAACGTCATGCTTATTACAGCTCTCCACTCTGACTGTCCCCATGACCCACCCTATGCTTATTACAGCTCTCCACTCTGACTGTCCCCACTGCCCACCCCATGCTTATTGCAGCTCTCCACTCTGACTGTCCCGCTGCCCACCCCATGCTTATTACAGCTCTCCACTCTGACTGTCCCCATGACCCACCCCATGCTTATTACAGCTCTCCTCTCTGTCCCCATGACCCACCCCATGCTTATTACAGCTCTCCTCTCTGACTGTCCCCACTGCCCACCCTATGCTTATTACAGCTCTCCACTCTGACTGTCCCCACTGCCCACCCCATGCTTATTACAGCTCTCCACTCTGACTGTCCCCATGACCCACCCCATGATTACAGCTCTCCACTCTGACTGTCCCCACTGCCCACCCCATGCTTATTACAGCTCTCCACTCTGACTGTCCCCACTGCCCACCCCATGCTTATTACAGCTCTCCACTCTGACTGTCCCCGCTGCCCACCCTATGCTTATTACAGCTCTCCACTCTGACTGTCCCCACTGCCCACCCTATGCTTATTACAGCTCTCCACTCTGACTGTCCCCGCTGCCTACCCTATGCTTATTACAGCTCTCCACTCTGACTGTCCCCACTGCCCACCCCATGCTTATTACAGCTCTCCACTCTGACTGTCCCCGCTGCCCACCCCATGCTTATTACAGCTCTCCACTCTGACTGTCCCCGCTGCCTACCCTATGCTTATTACAGCTCTCCTCTCTGACTGTCCCCACTGCCCACCCCATGCTTATTACAGCTCTCCACTCTGACTGTCCCCACTGCCCACCCCATGCTTATTACAGCTCTCCACTCTGACTGTCCCCACTGCCCACCCCATGATTACAGCTCTCCTCTCTGACTGTCCCCACTGCCCACCCCATGCTTATTACAGCTCTCCTCTCCACGACCCACCCCACCTCATCATCCCTCTAGGAAACAGTCTGACCATGCATCAGTTCTCGCTCTAAATCCCCAGGGTGTCCACTGCTTAACCTACTAAACTACACCAAACTTGGAATTCAGGCTGATCTGTAACCACTTCCTACAGCTTATCTTAATGTAGTCTAAATGTTTGTGGGAATGATTAATTTTCATATTTTCTCTCTTTGGTTTTTCGAGACAGGGTTTCTCTGTGTAGCCCTGGCTGTCCTGGAACTCGCTCTGTAGACCAGGCTGGCCTCAAACTCAGAAATCCGCCTGCCTCTGCCTCTGCCTCCGGAATGCTAGGACTAAAGGCGTGCGCCACCACTGGAGTAAAAACTGAGGCATACACAGAGCTCACCAGTGTCGATTTACAGTGGTTCCCAAGTCTGCATGAGGAATGGGGCTCCTGGACTGAAAATCTGAACCTGCTGGTGCCCTCAGTTACCTCGGCGTGGCATCTGCACACACCCTCCACTCACCCTCTTCTGTACTCTAGATCTCTACTTTTAATGCAAAATACTATGTAAATAACTGAATATAAATTTGTCAATTGCTATATAAAGCCACTGTACCACACTATTTAAACAATAACAAATTATGTTGAGATGAAAATTTCTGTCAAACATTCTTGATTGGTAGCTAGTTAAATCTACAGGCGTGTAACTACACACACAGAGGACCTGTATTGGGTACTTTAAATGTAATCACTTATTCATTAAACTAAGTCATGAGCCAAGAATACGGAAGTGATTTCCATCTTCAGTAACACTAAACATCTGGCACACATTATCTCACAAAGTGCTTAAAGCCACCCCCATGGTGGTACCAAGCACCTTCATTTTGTTTAACACCAGACCATTACATTTCTAGTAAAGTCACAGAACAGACAGAACTAAACTCAAACCCAAAACTGAGTAATAAACCTGTACCTGACCTACAAAAAGATTAACCCAGGGCGCATAATCTGTTTGCCATGGAGAGCTCATACAATCACACAGTGTAATAAACGCTATGAAGGAAGAAGGTCTCATCTGAGGGAAGACGTTCTTCTGAGTGACAGTCCAAACTTAGATAAACAGGATGAACAGGATGAAGTAAAACTAAGTGCCTGAGTTCACAAGGCAAACTTTTAAGATAAATAGTAGCGAGAAAGAGAAACTATTACCAAGGAATGGGTAATATGTTCAAAGACACAAATGCCATTACATACTGAATGTCTAGTAGGAAATGAAGGTAGACAGGGAAAGCGTGATCCCAGGACAATGGAATCAAATTTAAATCTGACTAGTAAGAGAAAAGTCACTGGGTACTCTGAAGCAAGAGAAACTAATTTCGCACATGCTTTAGAGCACTTAGCTAGCAAGAGATGGATTGGAAAGGCTACTGCCCAGAAGTATAGACCTTTCCGCTAGAAAGAGCTTGGGTAAACTGACAGAAACAAAAGACCGAGCCAAGCAGCAGTGGCCCACACCTTTGATCCCTTTAATCTGGAGGCAAAGGCAGGTTGACTCTGATTTAGAGACCAGTCTGGTCTATAGAGCAAGTTCCAAGATAGTCAGGGCTACAAAGAGACACACCCTGTCTCGAAAAACAAAACAACAAAAAAGACTAATTCAAAGAAAACAAAGAAGAGCTACTGAGGGAGCTGGAGAGATGGCTCAGCGGTTAAGAGCACCAACTGCTCTTCCGAAGGTCCTGAGTTCACATCCGAGCAACCACATGGTGGCTCACAGCCATCTGTAATGAGATCTGACTCCCTCTTCTGGGGTGTCTGAAGACAGCTACAGCGTACTTACATATAACAATAAATAAATCTTTAAAAAAAAGTTTTAAAGAGCTACTGAACATCAAAATACTAACAGGGTGGAGCATGGTAAGGTGAAGGGAAGGAAGGAATCTAGGCAAACTCAAGTCTCTCTTGAGCTCTGGCTCTAAATGGAAGCATCACTATCACACTGAAGAAGAGGGGAAAACAGGCTAGCAGTGCAGAAGGTGGCAGATGGGTCTGGAACTTGGGACATCTGAAGGACATGTATTCTGAAGGGACATTTTGAGAGATTACAAACTGAGAGGCCAGACCTCGGGAATGGATGAAACTCCCACTCCAGGGAAACACAAGGATGGCGCTGGAGATGACGTCGCAAGGACTAACCTTTAAAGCACAGGCAAGAATGGGAGCTAGAGATGCGGGCGGCGCTGTGCGCGTTTGCGGCAGTGCAAGTTCAGAGCAGAACTTGCCAAGTCTGCAGGAGAAACGGAAGCCGGCTAATCGGTGACCGAAGACTGAGTGAGTACAACTACTAGGAGGAGGGAAAAAGCAGACAAAACCAAGCAGTCAGAGGAGAAAAGTGACTCTGGACCGCGAGGCGAGCAGCGGTAAAGTAGAATATGGAAGTGAACGTTTTTAGGATAACAGATTTAACACTTTTACAGGTTGAGAAAAAGATCTGTGGTGAGAAAAATTCTTAAAATATACCTGTACACTCAGACTCCGTACATGGTAAGGATACCTATGATATTATAACGTTAAGTAAAACTACAAGTTGCTTAGTACATAATGATGTCACTAAAATTCAGACTCCTCCGTTCTGACTTCCAAGCCCAAACTGACTTTGCCATGTGCCATTTCCCAGAAACGCTGGCCATTCTTTCTGACCCTTCGGCACGCAGGCACAGGCAGGTCTATCTGCGGAGTGCTCTTCTTGCCAATGGCTAACCCTCTAGGTAATTCTGACCTTGGTCCAGGGGCCGCCTCCTCACAAAGGCCTGCCTACCTGCATGGAGTACCAGCCCCGTCCCCTCCTCCACCTCGCTAAACTATCTTTTTTCTAAGGATGTAGGTTCTGAAGATTTCCTCTACCACACATCCACATACTGTTCAACACTTATCTATGTTATTTAAAAATTCTTAGCATGGTAGGTACTTAAAAGTAAAACTCATACATGTCATTTGAATAAAAACACACCTATATTTATGTTAAAAATGAGCAAAGTTCTGAAAGGTCCTAGTATTCCTGCTATAAATCAACAAATTTGTTATAAATAACAAAGTTAGAGAATATATAATTACACTCATTTTTTTGTTTCATCTCTCTTCAAATTGTCTAGAAGAATCATGTCTCTTGTTGAAGAATAATGTTTAAATAATAACCATGAATCTGCAATAGGCAATCTATTCCGTTTCCTCTTTTTTCTTTCAGTGAGCTGTCATGATTTAATCACCTATGGGACAATTTTATTGCAGGTTAATCTGTGAGTTGTTCTGATAGTAGTTTAAAGTTAGAATGTTCATCCTTGGAATTGGAAAAAGCTTAGCTCATCTAATTTATCACCTAATTCTGCAGACATAAGAGCAAACTAAGAAATTTAGTGAGTAAAAGTAATTTCATTAAAAAAAAAAGATACTGAGAAAATTTCAGACCAAAATAATTAAGAACTTTTTACTTAAAAACAAAACAAAACAAACAAACAAAAAAAACAAAAACCCACCTCCCACTATATGAGCTGGAGAGCTGGCTCAACCGTTAAAGGCTAGGCTCGCATGTATAAGACCATTATACATTGTATAATTTCAATAGTAACTAACAAAAGCTTGCTGTCACATATATAACCTACAATCTTCTGGTCAAATTATTACTTGAAGTAATAATTTAAGCATACTATTGACCAATGAATGCTACAGCTAGACATCATAACCACCCTGGGCGTGAAGGGAGCCGGCTGGCTGACCGGCTGGCTGGCAGAGCAGGCCCCTCCTCCCACTATGACCTGCACTAGGACAAGTGCATCATGGGTTCACTATAGTCTGACTCAATCTTCGGCGTCAGCTGCTTCACAGTGGATCTAACGGAACTGATAATTAAATGCTAGGTTTTAAAACAATTAAAACCTAAATATTTACATTAATAGTCATTTCATTACATATATACTATCATTTACCAGAAATACAGCAAATTTTACCTGAACTTCTAAATAAATATCATCCCATGCTTAACAGGTTATCTCCTTCCGTCCTCACAAGTCCAAGGTGGACAGATCCGTCCTCCTCTCAGCAAGTAAGAACAAGGCTCAGAGGTCAGGGTTTGACTCTCTCAGCAAGCCCTTGGTCATCCTAGTCTGGTTCCACTCAGGATGTCCAAGTACCATGCCCTTTATGAATGAAGCTGAGGAGTTGTTTTTAAAGGAAACTACCATCCTACCCAGCATCCTAGCCAACTCTACTTGCAATGTAAGTCTACAACAAATCCTTAACCCTCCATCGTACAGTGATGAGAGATCAAAGTGACCTTTAATGTGCCATTACTAATTCCATATGAAGTCCTACCAAACGATCTACTCTTCTCTTAAGCACAATAAAGGTACCCTTCTATCTATGACACCTTACAAAAGACACACAATATTAAGAAAAAGGGCTTTGCCATTAGAAAAAAATCTGAAGCTATAATAAATCATATAAATCATAGTCCCCTGACTCACTGGTCTTTCAATTGGACATTTCTTGACTTAACTGAATTTCATTATCCCGTCCATAAGAAGATAACACTTTCCCTGAGAGTTGTTGAAGGCCAACTAAGACACTCTATGAAAAGCACTCTATGTAGGTTTAAGATAACCGCCAGGCAGATGACACAGTGGGCAGAAAACAGAGGTAATAACAGGGTCTGTCACTGACTGAGTTTGAGAGAGATAGAGATAGAGATAGAGATAGATAGAGAGAGAGAGAGAGAGAGAGAGAGAGAGAGAGTGTGTGTGTGTGTGAGAGAGAGAGAGAGAGAGAGAGAGAGAGAGAGAAATATTTAAGGCAGGCCACAGTAGATCACTCTTGCTCCCAGAGAGCCAACTTAAGTGCTGGCTGCTCTTGTAACCCATCATTAAACAATACTGTAGTAATTTGTTTACTATCTTGGACTTGGTTATACTGAAATCAAAGCTCCTGCTACTCAGTCTGCTAACAGTATCCTATTACTATCCCATTACTGTCGAATAAAATATATAGTCAGACAACTTTGTAAATACAAATCATAATACTGTAAATTCATATTAGGAGGAAGGTCTTCAGGGGAGATGGGAAGAAACACTAAGTAACCTAACAGTCCATTAAATGTCCTATTTCATTAAACCTCATCCTAGACAACAGCAACATGGTTTTCACGATTAGGAAAACAAGTTCCAAGCACAGTACCTACAGCAAGTCTCCTGCTCCACTCACGTCCTCTCCCCTTCTTGGGACCCCAGCCCAGAAATGTCTCTCTACAATGCTCAAAGGTAGCCCCGCCCTCATACAATCTAAACCATTGCACACCAACCACTCCACCCTGGCGTCCTCACAGGGCACACGACTGTTCTGTTTTCCACGGTTGGACCAGTCACTGTTGTCCTGATTACTCAGGACTCTGCGTGGAGGAGGATGCTGGCCTAACTGCACGTGCCTGCCTACGGTCCTTTACCACATCTGACTCCAAGTTCCTCTGCTAAACACCATGACTTTTTTTCTTCCGGGGTGGAAGTGGGCTGAGAGGTGAATTAGGGGGTGTGCCTGCTGCCTAAACACTCATTCTCTTAAAAAAAAAAAAAAAACTACCTATATTGTGTGTGCCAGAATTTCAAGAAGCAGCATTGCTATCTTCTAGAATCCTAACGCATTTAAAAAGAGAACACTGCATGCATGGCGCTGCCTTAAAACAGCAACACTTCAAAACTCCCGAGCAAAAGACATGTGCTGTTATTTAAAACGAAAAGAAATTAAGACATTCACGCGCCTTTTACTAACAGGCTTACAGTGTCGTCGTCTTCTCCCTAAGTTGGTTTAAATTTGAACCATGCAGAAATACTTGAAAACCAGCCCCTAAGTCATCATTCTGATATTCTAATAGTGCTCCTTCTCTAAAGGAGGGCAGGAGGCACGCATTTGGCTGTATTTTCACTGCTCGGTAAATTACTTTGCAGGTCAAGGTCACCATTAGCCAGGTTGCTAGTTTGCTAATCAGGCCCTCGGGGTTTACTGGATACTTACAGAGTCCTCCGTCCTCAGGTCCTCCTGACCCTCTCATTCCTAGGTAAGTCAGTCCCAATATTAGGAAAAACAAGCAGGCAGTGGTTAGGAGGACCATGGACAAGTAGTGAGCACTGAAACTCCCCGTCGGAGACACCTCCTCGCGTTTGAACTGCTGGAGAAGTTCCTCTTCGGGCTCGCAGAGCTTCGGCTTGCCGTAGGCGGTTTTCAGGTAGGTGTGATTGGAGCCGGTGTGGTTGGCGTGGTTGAGCCTGAGTGAGCCCGGGGCCGCCGCCGCGGCCGCCCCGGGAGGGAGGCTGTTGGCGTACAGACCGGGGGACTCCACGCCGCCGATGTGATTATTGGTTTTGAGGAGGGGCCCCGTGGGCGACTCCAAGCTGGAGTCCAGGTCGGGACTCGGCGGCGGCGACAGGAGCGGGGACAGCTTCTTCGCGCCAGCACGGTATCGAGGAATGGAGTCCACTTGATCGCACCCTCCTCCTCCTCCTCCTCCCGGCTCGGCCGCCGCCGCCGCCTCCTCGAGGTTTCGGCTCCTGTCTAGACTCCCGGCGGCCGCCGCCCTGTCATTCATCGCGAGTCCTCCCCCTCCCTGCACCGAAGTCTCCAGCCGGCTGCCGCCAGATTTAGCAGTCAGCGCGGAGAACGGCTTACTATGGCTCCGTCTGGGTCGATGCCGGGCAAGGGAGTCGTCCTTTAATACCTGTCTGCCGCCCGAGGCCACGTCGCCGTCCTCCTCCTCCTCCGAGTCCGAGTAGTGCTCCCGGCAGCTGTAGGGGAGCAGCCGGCTGCCGTTCACGGCTCGGCCGGCCCACAGCGGCTCCTCGGCCTCGGGGTCCCGGTCCTCGCCGTCCGCCGCCTCCTCGTCCACGTCCTCCGCGGCTCCGTCGCCCCCCGACGCGGGCAGCGGCTCGGGGCCCGCCGGCCTCCGCGCCCCCCACCACGAGTGGGGCTTCCTCCGCTCGGCCGGGTGGCCGCTCGTCACCTCGCCGGCGGCCAGGGGCGCCGGCGGCGCTTTGAGCCCGCGGTACTGCAGCGCAGCCCGGTCCCTCCGCGCGCCGCCGCCGCCGCCGCCGCCCGCCTGCTCCCGGGGACTGGCCTCCACGTCCGACTCGTCGGAGCTGAAGCCCAGCAGCACTTTGCTGCCCGCCGCGGGGACGGCCGCCGCGCCCCCGGAGCTTCCCACGGGGCTCTCCGGAGCCGAGGCCGACAGGCGGCCGAGGCCCGCCGGCGTCCGTAAGTACGCGAGGTCGCCGGAGCCCGGCCGGCCCCCCATCCCCGCCGGGGCTGCGGCTGCGCCCGCCGCGGCCGCCGTGTTATTGTTATTACTGTTCCGCGTCTTGCTGCCGCGGCCCCCCGCCCGGTGCTGCTGCTGCTGTTGCTGCTGCTGCTGCTCTTCCTCGCGAAGCTTCTTCAGCTTCTTGAGGTAGACCGGCCTGGTGCTCTCCGTCACGGGACCCGGAGACAAGCCGTAACGGCGGAGCTGAGAGAAAAGCTCCTCGTCCGAGAGCTGCTGAGGCGCCGAAGCCGCCGCCGTCGCCGCCGCCATTTTCTCTCCAGGGTGTTTTACGAGCTCCGCGCTACCGGAAGTGACGCGCCGCCCTAGACCCTGAACTAGACCGGGCTGCGTCGCCCTTCCAGCGCCACGGGCGCCTCGGCCAATGGGAGGCGCGGGAGGAGCTCACCTGAGCGGGAAGGCGCCACCTGAGCGGCGCGGGCCGGCGTGACCGCGCTCGCCCCGGCCGCCGCGGCTGTCCTGCCTGTCACCGCCGCGCCTCCGAGCGGAGCGCCGCGCCGCGCCGGCCGCTCGCCGCCCGGTCTGCAGCCACACCTTGACCTCCCCCCGGGGTCCTTCCCCTGCGGCCGTGGAAAGGAGCTCTGCCCTCCTCAAGTTCATGGCGACACTTTGCCTGGCTCGGATCGCTCTAGAGACCCCGAGAGCGACCCCGGATGGATCGGCAAGTTTGCTGCCTGACTTTAGGTTCATTTTTCATTTTGCCTTTCCGATTGACTTGATTTTATTTTTTTTTTAAACGAAGCGACTTCCCCTCGATGCCTTTCCAGAGACTGCTCTCCTTTTGGGAGAAATGGAATAATAGATCGTTCCCAGTACAGTTTCTGAAAGTCATAGCTACTCCTGGGTGTATGAAATTAACTTTTTGTCTCCCCCCCCCCCAAGTATGATGACCTCATATGTCGTCATGTGTCAGATGGCAAATGTCACCATTTGGAGAAATAAAAGAGGCATCTTATGATTCCTTTTGACTGAAGAAAGACCAGCTCACCATGCAAATACTCGCCTAACCCTGATCTAAACAATACTTAATAAATGTTTTATTTATTTTGAAACATTTTATTGCCCCTTTGACTGTAAACTCCCTCTACAGAGGAATTTTGCGACTATAATTTTCTTTCTTTTTCTTTTTTTTTTTCAAGACAGGGTTTCTCTGTGTAGCCTTGGCAGTCCTGGAACTCACTCTGTAGACCAGGCTGGCCTCGAACTCAGAAACCTGCCTGCCTCTGCCTCCCAAGTGCCGGGATTAAAGGCGTGGACCACCACTGCCCGGGGAAGTGTCTTTTATTCTGAACACTAGAAGCACAGTAAACATTTGTTGAGAGAGATCATGAACTGCCAAGCAATAGAATGAGATTAAATTTAGGGGCATGGGGAAAATGCCTGGTGAGGTCACTAAACTTCCCCCACCACACCCCCAAAGAAAATAATAATAACTGGAAATCCTACCCTCTTGTTCACAAAATACGGATGAATCCTAGAGAGGAGAAACTTGCCAGTTTTGATAAAGAGTGCCTCCCCTTTGCTTAAATCCTGACCTAGTATCATTGAGTACTTAAGCCCTCGAAACTACTAGGCAATCCTAGTACTATAATGTTCCATGTATGAAACATTACCATAGTTTTGTCTGAGTTGGCTTACCCTATAGCTTAAAACACCTATGCAGAATACGTTAGTCAGAAGCATGGACATTAGCTTTTTAACACCCAGCATCCCATAGCAGAAAAATACTTAGTGACCTCAGTTGTTTTTTTGGTTTTTGGTTTTTGGGGTTTTTTTTTTTTTTGTTTTGTTTTGTTTTGGTTTTTGGTTTTTTTTTTTTTTTTTTTTTTTTTTTTTTTTTTTTGAGACAGGGTTTCTCTGTATAGCCCTGGCTGTCCTGGAACTCACTCTGTAGACCAGCCTGGCCTCGAACTCAGAAATCTGCCTGCCTCTGCCTCCCAAGTGCTGGGATTATAGGCGTGCACCACCACGCCCGGTGTGGTGACCTCAGTTCTTAATTTCTAGCAAATCTTGCCTTGTCTTCAAAACAAAGCTTTCATAGGGAACATGGCTTCCCTTCTTCTCGAGACTTAAATGTCACAAATGTTCCTGAATCTACAACTGTTTAAATTACCAGGAGTATCGGACACACTGTATCATAGTAGTTAGGAATGACCCAAATTTATTACCCTAAGTTTTGGAGTGGAGACTCAGATGACCATTAACTTACCAGACTGGTATCTCAGTATAAGAAAGGAGTTCATCCGGGATCTTTGATGTTAACAAAACTGAACATCAGTCCTGTCCTTTCTGCTCCTTTTCATCTCCGTTCGACACTTGGTCTCCGCCCTGCTGGGTCATTAGGTAGGAATCCCAAGGGTCTGCGGAGGTTAACAAAGTCAACCTGACTGGATATGAATGTCACCTAGGAGATGAGCATCCAGACAAGCCTGTCTGGGTTATCAAAGGTTTGTCTAAAGGATGTGAGAAGACACACATGAACGCAGGGTGGGACCATCCAATGGCAGGGCAGACTAGAGTGGATACAAAATAGAAAGTGGACTAAGAACCTTTACCCTTTCTGCCCCTTATCCATGGTTGCGCATGGTCAGCCGCCTCAGGTTCCTGCTTCATTCCTTGAAGGCCATGAATTTTGGCCTCAAACTATAAGCCAAAATAAACCCTTCCTTAACTTCCTACAGTCAGACATTTTTTTGTTGTTTTTGTTTTTGTTTTTCAAGATAGGGTTTCTCTGTATAGCCCAGGCTGTCCTGGAACTCACTCTGTAGACCAGGCTGGCCTCGAACTCAGAAATCCGCCTGCCTCTGCCTCCCAGAGTGCTGGGATTATAGGCATGCACCACCAATGCCTAGCCCAGTTGGTGCTCTTAACCACTGAGCCATCTCACCAGTCCAACAGCTAACATTCTGGCCTAGGAGCATCCTTATCTCTTAAATCCCAAGTGCTGGGATTACAGACGTGCACCACCACGGCCCGGCTACAGTCAGATATTTTTGTTTCAGCACTGCATAAAGTAATAACACCCTATCTACTGGTCCTACCTCAGCTGCCATGAACTGTTAGATACCAACTTATATTTCCATCTGGAACTTTGGTAAATTAATGTTTCTGATCCTTCCTTTATGTATACACAGAATTCTTCACAGATGACTGTCTTAGGGATTAAATGCCCGTCCGTGTGATACTCAGCGCCATATCTGATCTGATGCCCACTGAGTGATACTGTACACTCAGTAAGTGTTAGTAATACAAAGTCGGACAGTGTGTGTGTGTGTGTGTGTGTGTGTGTGTGCGCGCGAATTCCATGTCACAACCATCAAAATACTGCTGCACAGACTGAAGTAGAATTATCCAAACTTTGCCTGAGGTACTCATGATGTTATGAATTAATGAAGACCAAAGGCTTTAGTAACTACAGTTCTTGGTCATTTCAATGCTTTGGGGTTTGAATGAACTAGCAACCAAAGGTCTCGAGTCTCCAAGTTACGTACCCAAGAGCAAATCTTAGGCTTTCAGAATCTCAACTTATTCTTCTAGAGTGTTCACAATATCCTCTCCACTCCTTGGCGAATAGCCAGTATTTAAGAATTTTTGAGAACGATGAATAGTATAACATCCAAGTGCAGTACATCCAGGAGAGTTACTGCAGCGTATCAATAAGCTATGGCAATCATACCAATATGCAAATTTTTATTTCACAAGAAGTTTTGGAGACAAGATCTCATTTGGTCTATAAAACAAACGACAAACCCTTCCTTTGAGGATGCTGAGGGCGTGACTTTCCCTAGGGAGCTGTAGGTTGCAATTCCCTTCGGTCTTGGCGTTTAAGCAGACAAGCGGTCTTGGCGTTTAAGCAGACAAGCGGACGGAACCTCGGTTCCTCGGGGGAACGTCCCCGGCCTCAGCCCTTCGATGCTCATTTGCGCCTTAGTTGTCTGTACACCTTACCCCAGCTTCCGGGCCGGCTGGGTTTTCACTGCTGGAGCTGTATCTTAATCGCACCCAGATACTTAACAGGGTGCACCATCTCAAGCTTCCCGGGCTCCATGGATTCTCAAATCCGGCTGAGGGAGACATTTACGATCAGCTCTCATACGCGAGCTTGGCGTCGGCTTTCCTTGAAAAGCTTTGTATAGGATTTTAGAACCCGGTATTCTAATCGAAGATGCCGTTGATGCTTTTATCTCGTAGCAGAGCATTCTTTCTAGTCCTAGTACTACAGCTAGTTCTGTTTCTCTGGATGAGTAGATTTAGCTTTGATTTTGCTTTATTCTTCTTACTGAAATGCAATTCTCAGAGAGAAAAGCATTTTAAAGTACGCCAATGGTATTTAAGACACTCGCACGATTGCGTAACTGTCACCTCTATCTAGTTCCAAAATATTTTTTATCACTCTACATGTCCCTGCTTTACCTATAAGCAGCCATTATCAGTTTCTTGTCTCTATGAATAAAGCTCTTCTGTTTATTCCTTGTAAGCAGAATCAGAAGTCATGTGACCTCTCACCTGGCTCCCTCCACTCAGCGTAATGTTCTCAAGATTTATCCATGTTGAAACAAGTCTTTGATTTATAATGTTATCCTTACGTATGTCATATATATATATATATATATATATATATTATAATATAATATGGTTCTATAGACTGGCCACATTTTATTTATATACTCATACATTGACAAGCATTTTAGTTGTTTTTTACTTTTCATTTGCTTACTGTTCTTTTTTGGGGGGGCGGGGGGGTGGTTTTTCGAGACAGGGTTTCTCTGTGTAGCTCTGGCTGTCCTGGAACTCACTCTGTAGACCAGGCTGGCCTCGAACTCAGAAATCCGCCTGCCTCTGCCTCCAAGTGCTGGGATTACAGGTGTGCGCCGCCACGCCCGGCTTTGCTTACTGTTCTTAATGCCATCATAAGCATTGATGTTTAAGAATCCATTTTCAAATCTTTGAGTGTGTGCTTCAGAATGGAATAAAAGATTGTTGGATAACTATATATTGGAATTGTTGCAGAAGGAAGGAAGGAAGGAAGGAAGGAAGGAAGGAAGGAAGGAAGACATTAGCCTGCTATTGTCCCAACACCTAGAGCTTTTATGTAGCAAACTGAACCTTGGATTCTTCATAACTAACTGTTGTGCTTTGAAAATATCTGTTCCCACCCAAGTTTCTGGTGATGTTTAATCCCACAGTCTACTAGTATAGGTTGTTCAGTACTGGTGGAGTACTGGGAGGTGTAGAGGTCCTAAGAGTGGCGCTCCCATGAATATATTCATACCTTCTCTTGGAAATGAGTGCCCACTTTAACAGGGCTGGAATAATTACCTGGAGAGCAAGTGATTATAAAGTAACCTTGCTTCTAGGCTCCAGGGCATGTGCTAGGTTTTGGCTGCTTCCCAGAATTCCACGGGAAGCACAGTTCTAGAAGCCTTGGGGCTTGTTTTATGACCCTCGTTTTGGTGGGGATTTTATTACAGACACTCATGGGGCCGGTTGGAAGAAAATACATCATTGGGCAGTTTGGGGGCAGGAATGATTCTGAGAAAAGCATTGCTTTTACTTCATCCTGTCTGCTGGACCAAGTGAGGGCCGTGATTCAGTCCAAGAGGAATTTATGTAAACCGTTTAACGGATAGGGTAAACTAAGAACGGGGACAGTAAGAAGAAAAAGGATGACTGGGGAGGAGCCAAGATGGGAGGAGCCAAGATGAGAGGAGCCAAGAGCCTGTCCTGCGAAGGGGATCTGGTATTGGATGTTTTGAGCTAGGTCCCCAAGACTTCAGGTCCTATTTTGAACAGGTTTGGATTTGTTGCTGCAGAAGCGATGTTGTTCCTGGAGAAGGGCACAGGTCTCTCCATTAGCGACAGTCAGGATCTAAAGTTCTTCAATTCAGAAGCCAAAACAGCCAAAGAATCGAGTTTTTCCTGAAAGGGCCCAAGATGATCTGAAATCTCTTTAGTCTTTTCTGAGTATACAGATACACACACACACACACCCCACCACCAACAACAACAACAACAACAAGAGCAAAACCTCTCAGTCCCATTATTTGAGTTCTGATTCCTGAAAGAATGCCTGGGGTGCTGGGCTGGAAGGAAGAGGGGCAAGCCCGATGGCACATTAGCCAGACAAACGCTGTGGGTATCAAACAAACACCCGGAAAGTGGGGGATGGGGAGGCACTGGGAGCAGAGCTGGCAACTGAGTTAGGTTTGAATAGGGGAGAAAATAGGGACGGGGCACTTAAGTGGTCCCCAGCAATACTGAGGCAGAAGAGGCCTCAGAAAGAGTAAAGGTGGTTAGTCCAGGGAGGCAGATAGCGCCAGAAGGGCATCTGCTAGTCTTGCCGCACAAAGGTGGTGATGGTGAGATTGAATTAGTCAGGCCGGGGACTGGACCCAGGGAGGTGGGGATCTATGGACCCATAAAGAGGTTTTAGGAAGTCAGCCTATTCTGATTACAAATGTTTTAAAGGAACAAGTTTACGAAGGCTATCCTGGAAGCTCAAAGGTGGGGCCTGGTTAGTAAAGTTCTCTCACCATTCCAAGGGTACCCCAATATCTTCTTTTTTTTTTTTTTAAAGATTTATTTATTTATTATATGTAAGTACACTGTAGCTGTCTTCAGCCACACCAGAAGAGGGCGTCAGATTTCATTAGGGATGGTTATGAGCCACCATGTGTTTGCTGGGATTTGAACTCAGGACCTTTGGAAGAGCAGTCTGTGCTCTTAACAGCTGAGCCATCTCTCCAGCCCATCCCCCCCTCCCACCTCCACACCCTCCACCCCCCACCCCCCACCCCCACCACCCCACCCCCGCACTCCCCCGCCTATATCTTAACAGGTGAAGGGAAAGCCTACAGGCAAGATGTCCCCACCCTTCTCACCCACACTGAAGAGGAAGGAATCTGTAACAAAGGCTTTCCGCAATCACCTTGTCTCTCCATCTTGCTGCGTGCAGCCACTGGAAAGAAGGGCCAGAGACATAAGAGCGTGACCCACTCACTTTCCGCGAGATCAAAAAGGCGACACGATATTAGATCAACGTTATCTTTCCTTGCAACGCCTCTCGGAAGTGCCTCAAGGATGTGTTTGCTAGTTTCCAGTCTACAAAAGCCCCCAGTATTTATTTCTCTTTTTTAATTGCTCAACTTTCTATTTAAATGCTAACACTTCTAAGGAGGAAGCCAGAATAAACATGCTGGGAATACAACATGGCATTAGGAAATGTTAGACAAAAAATTCTTATCCTGGGTTAGCATGAGGATTTGCCAAGGAAGTTTGGCCGTGTGTGCATCTGTCTTACTTCTCTATATATAACTCTGACAGGTGAGGAGCAGGCACAGGATTCAAGTAAACACACACATATGCCACGACTGATATTTATATCCTACTGTAACTATGCGAGTGAACCTCCTCAATCGTGTGCAAAAAGTTCCAGAGAACATTTCACTTCAAAGCACGGCGGATGAGGGTCTCAGTGTTGGATGTGAATTCTATTTCTGGTGCCACAACTCACTGCGGTAATATTTTACATCATCTCATGGCCTCACAGCCTACAAAAATCCCCTCTTATGTCATTCTGTCCTTACACCCACTCTGAGGAAAATATTAACACGACAGACAGTGTGAGAGACGGGAAAACTGAAGCTTGGGAAATCTGTCCTTTGTCCTTTATGAAGCAAAAAAAGGGACGGAAATCCAACACCACTTCTGGAGTGTCAGCCCCTGAGCTGACCGACTGCAGCCCACCACAGCCTCAGTCAGATGGTACAGAATGAGTTCTTGAGCGGTTTGCTTTTGGTTAATTCATCTACATAATGTGGTGTATAGTGGGTTAACCAGCAAGATGCCTTCAAGACCCAAAGCATTTGAAGGCACCTTCTTAAGCACTTAGGACTGTGGATCTCCATGCCCACACCTTGTCTGTGACCCCTCAACCTCTGTGTGGCTTTCGGAAAGTTCCATCCTTCCTGTCTCTAATTTATTGTCTATACAGAGGATAATAATACGGATGTGTCGATTGCGCAAACATTACAAAATAGCCTTAGGAAGATTTTTCAGGTGTCCTACAAAGAAGAGTTTTGGGTCTCCTATAGCACTGGGAGTAGAGAAGGATGAATCAGTTCTGGTGAACTGAATATGAAGTTTGAAAATTTTTCTGCAAGAGGGCTCAGGATGCCCCAGGTGTTTAGTTTCATTAAAGCAGCAAATGACAACGCTTTCCTGTCTCACATCACACAGGCAGTGGAACAAACACAAACACAGCCGCACTTCCTTTTTAAACTTTGGTGCACATCCCCTTTAATATATCTCCCTGTGGGTGTCTGTCTTTCTGTCTCTCAGTCTGTTCCCCCCACCAGCCCCTGTGTGTGTGTGTGTGTGTGTGTGTGTGTGTGTGTGTGTGTAGATCAGCGATCAACTTCAGATATTGTTTCACTGGAGCATTATGGGTGTTCGAATAAGATGTCAGACAGATTCTTGGACATTGGGATACCCGGTCTCCGGCTGGTGGCGCCATTTAGGAGACTTAGAAGGTATGACCTCGCTAGAAAAAGTATGTCCCTGGAGCAGGTTTTGAGCTTGAAGACACAGTGACATATGTAAACCCTCAGCTTGCTCCTCCAGTCGCCAATCCTGCTGGCTTCCACACCCCCCACTGTGATGGTGGTAAATATTTAATCCTCCGGAAGTGTAAGCCCCAAATAAACCCTTTTTCCCATAACCATTGACCACGGACGGTGTTTTAGCACAGCAATTAAAATATAGCTGAGATAGCCATCTGCTGCTTCTGAGACAGGCGTTCTCACTAGGAGCTAACTGACTCACTGACTGGCTAGGCTAGCCCTGCAGCGAACCCTAAAGATCTTGTGTTTACCCCATCCCGCATCATTACACCCAGCTCGTATGGGGATGCTGGGATTTGAACTCCGGTCTTCAAGCTTGTGCAACAGTCACTCTACCAACGGACCTATCTCCCCACTGCCTCCTTTGATGTTTACCTTTTGCAAATATTTATTTTGAGTTCACTTACGTGTATAGGTATGTGTCTGCGGTCCGTATGTGCGTGTGTGGGTGCCTATAGGAGCCATTTAGAGGACATTGGACTGCCTGGAGCTGGAGTTAGGGGTGGTCGTGAGCAAGTAGAAATGGGTGCTGAGAAGCACGCTCAGGTCCTTCGGAAGAGCAGCTACCCCTGTCCGTCCACAGTGAGCCATCCCTCCAGACACACTGTGATGCTGCTTCTGTCTTTCCTGGACGCTTACGTATAGAGAGAAAGCTACCGTTAGTTTTTGCTGAAGGGATAGAACACTTTTTCTCCCCCGAAATCTAACCTTTTTGACAAAGTTACCTTTGAATAGACACTGGAAGAGAGATGGTCATAAACAAATAAGGCAGACATTAAGGAAAGTGGGAATGGCAGAAATAGGCCAAGGTGATGGATGGTGCTGGGAACGGAAGTCAGAAAGACTAGCGCTGACTCATTTGTTTTGGGTCCTGTAGGGTTTAGGTTTCAGGAAGGCAAAAGAGAAACAAAGAGACAAGTTGGTAAACAACCTCGTTGGCTGTTGAAAAGATGGAGAAAAGGCAGAGAGTGGTAGGGCTGGGAAGGAGGGAGAGCCATTGGGATTATAGATATGTTTTATCTCATCGTACATTTTATTTTTGAGACTGGATCTAGCTACATAGTATAGGCTGGTCTCAAACCCACAATCCTCCTGCCTCTGCCTCATGAGTGGTGGGATTGCAACTATGGGCCACCACGCCTGGCTGTACTTTCAGTGTATTTTGGTTTGTTTGGTGAAATCATTAAAAAGTTCCTGTATTTATGGGATAACGTTTGATGTTTCAATACATGCATACATAGTGTAATGGTTTCCTTAATTATCCATATCTATTTCCTCAAACATTTATACTTCCTTGTGTTTTTGGTTTTTGTTGTTTGTTGGGGTTTTTGTTTGTTTGTTTGTTTGTTTGTTTTTGAGACAGGGTTTCTCTGTGTTGCCCTGGCTGTCCTGGAACTCACTCTGTAAACCAGGCTGGCCTCGAACTCAGAAATCCGCCTGCCTCTCCCTCCCGAGTGCTGGGATTACAGGCGTGTGCCACCACGCCCGGCCCCATTTATACTTTCTTAATAGTAAAAGCATTCAACGTCCTGGATGTGTACAGGACATACTTGCTATCCAGAGTCTCCTGACCCTGGTGCGTAGAAGCATACCAGAACTCACTGCAGTGCCTACCTGTTACCTCCTACCCATGGCTCCACCATTCCCAATTCCTCTACCTCCTTTCTTTTTTCCCAATTGAGACAGTGCAAAGCAGAAGCTGCTTACTGATGGGCCATGGATATGAGGAAAGGGTGTCTTTAAAGGGATCAGTATCAAGTGCACAGCTGTAGGCTGCGTATCCAGTGAAAACCAGGGGCTACCTGCTCAGGTGTAGCGACCCACTAGAGTCAGGCTCCTGAGGAGTCAAGAGATGCCTTTGGATATATAAGTTTGTGGTTACCAAACAGAGAGACTCTGGAAGCAGCTGTTTACTGAACCTAGAACCTGAGGTGGGGCTGGGGGGAGGGAAACAGGAAGGGAAAGGGTGGGACCTGAGTTTCAGGGTCACAAAGTACCATTTCAAAGTTGTGTAGATTATGTGAATAGAAAAGGGAAAACTGGCTGTGGGTGGTGAGAGTGCACACCTTTAATCCCAGCACTTGGGAGGCAGAGACAGGTGAGTTCAAGGCCAGCCTGGTCTACAGAGCAAGTTATGGAATAGCTAGGGCAACACAGAAAAACCCTGTATAGAAAAATGTAAAAGGAGAAAGAAAAGAAAGGAAGAAAGAAAGAAAAAAGGAAGGAAAGGAGAAAAGGAATAATCCTTGCTGTAGTTCAATTCTTAGAGGTGGACAAGTCAGGAAAGAGCCTATATGTGAGGGTGACTGAGAGCTGACTAGTCCTGAGACAGAAACCTCAAGACAGATGTGGAAAGCCGCTAACTCAAGAGTTGGGAAAGCGCTCTCCTGCCATGTTCTCATCCTGCAGATGCCGGACTCTCTCCCCCAAAGTCTCAGGGCCATGACTCCCCACACATTAAATAAGTCAAGTGCATGTCTGTTAATTAAGAAGTAATGAGCTAGCCGGGCGTGGTGGCGCACGCCTATAATCCCAGCACTTGGGAGGCAGAGGCAGGCAGATTTCTGAGTTCGAGGCCAGCCAGGGCTATACAGAGAAACGCTGTCTCGAAAAAAACCAAATCCAAAAAAAAAAAAAAAACAAAAAAAAAAAACAAAAAGTAATGAGCTGTATTTAAGACAGCAGAAAAATAGCTCAGCAGATAAAGGTGTTTCCCGAGTGTGTCTTAGGTTTCTGTTGTTTGATAAAACACCAAGACCATAAACAAGCTGGGGAAGAAAGGGTTTATTTGGCTTACACTTCAACATCACAGTCCATCATGAAAGATAGTCAGGGCAGGAGCCTGGAGTCAGGCACTAAAGGGAGGCCTTGGAGGAATGGTACTCACTGGTTTGCTCTCTAAGGCTTGCTCAGCCTGCTCTCTTACACAGTCTAGGGCCAGGGGTAGCCCCTCCCACATCAATCACTAATAAAAATGCCCCACAGGCCTGCCTACGTGCCAATCTGATGGAGGCCAGTCTCAACCACAGCTTCCTCTTCCCCCAAGGAAGTTCCCCATGTGTCAAGTTGACAAAACATGAACCAGTCCTCTGTGCAAGCCTGCCACTCTGAATTTGGCCCCAGACCCCAGGAAGAAGTAGGAAAATTCCATGAAATTGTCTTCTGTCTTCAACATGACACACAGTGATGGTTTATATATGCTTGGCCCGGGCAGTGGCACTACTAGAAGGTGTGGCCCTGTTAGAGTAAGTGTGGCCTTGTTGGAATAGGTGTGTCACTGTGGATGTGGACTCATCCTAGCTGCCTGGAAACCAGTCTTCTGCTAGCAGCCTTCAGATGAAGATGTAGAAGTCTCAGCTCCTCCAGCACCATGCCTGCCTGGATGCTGCCATGCTCCTCCTGCCTTGATGATACTGGACTGAACCTCTGAACCTGTAAGCCAGCCCCAGTTAAATGTCCTTTATAAGATTTGCCTTGGTCATGGTGTCTGTTCATAGCAGTAAAACCCTAACGTGGAGAGCTTTTGGGAGCCGCTTCTAGAAACTTGGCACGAATTTGACATTGGATCAGGACAAGGATATAAGCTTCAGGCAGGAATATGATAATGGACCAGGCTGTGGAAGTAAGCTCAGACGGGAATCTGATTTGGGGCTAGAACAAAGAAGTAGTCTTCTGGCAAGAATTTGACTTTGGGCTAGGATAGGGAAGTAGCCTTGTATCCGAGCCCTCAGAAAGAGGGATCTCGGGACTCCGATTATTGCCTTGCTAGTTCCGTGACTATTTGTGTTTATTGCCTTGCTCATTCCTTAACCTAGAACTGACCTTATTATGTGAATGTAATTAAAATGGTATAAAAGCAGATTGCAGGAAAAAAAAAAAAATCCGCCTCAGCCATAGAACTGGCTGGGCTCACGCTCCAGTGCTGTCTAATTGTCATTTTTCTTTTTAATCCTCACTCGTGCGCTAGAGAACCTGTTGACCGACTGAGTTGGCTTGGTCACGCTAACTAAGATACATACCCAGTACCCGCCTCACATCCTTACAGCGGTGAGTTTTTGCTGCCCTGCTTTGGCCCTTGGAGAATCGCACGAGGGCACCACTCGGGAGCTACCTTTGAATCCTCGAATGAAAGGCACACAACGCATTAGCTTGCTTTAAAAAAGCTTTGGCCACCTCAAAGACTGGGCACTTGTAAGCCTTCCCCTGCTGCCCCAGGCCCGGTCAGGGGAGTGGCCGGGGCCGACCCCCCCCCCCCAAATCTTGCATGGTTCATTGGCTCTCTCTCCTGCAGCTCTCCTCTCCAACCTCCCACCACTTCCTGAAGAGCCTGAATCTCCTTTCCCCTGCGTCCTTGCCCATGCAACTCTAAGGGTCTCACCCCATCTCAGCCATTGGCCGTTGGCATCTTTATTGATCAATCAAAAACCAATTGGGGAAAAGGACCTTTAGCATTTAGACACACAGATTCCCAATTGAGTCAAAGCATTAGAACCAATCTCCAACAGATACTACTACTAATAATAAAGAAATAAACTTTAAAAACATGTAATCATTGATTTAAAATAGCATGGCTCTGTATATATCTAATTGTCTTATATACTTAATCATTAAGTCTCATATACTTAATTCATTCATTCATTCATTAAGAATAAGCTGCTTCAAAATAAGTGAATTGATGTCCCACCCTGCCATCCTTTTCTGCCACCACTTTTTTCTTTTTAAAGATTTATTCATTTATTATATCTAGGTACACTGTAGCTGTCTTCAGACTCTCCAGAAGAGGGCATTGGATCTCATTACAGATGGTTGTGAGCCACCACGTGGTTGCTGGGATTTGAACTCAGGACCTTCAGAAAAGCAGTCAGTGCTCTTAACCACTGAGCCATCTCTCCAGCCCCTCTGCCACCACTTCCTCCTTCTCCTCCTCCCCTTCTCCTTCTTCTCCTTCTCCTTCTCCTTCTCCTTCTCCTTCTCCTTCTCCTTCTCCTTCTCCTTCTCCTTCTCCTTCTCCTTCTCCTTCTTCTTCTTCTTCTTCTCCTGCTTTTTTGAGACAGGGTCTCTCTGTGTATTGTGCCACCACTTCTTAGCATTTTGATTCTTTCTGCATAAAAGTTCAAATGATGCATTTTCCCCCTAAGGAAAAATGATCACAACTCTCTATACATTTTAAATATCACAGGAAAAGGTTAACCATGTTCATTTTGAAGAGATTTGTTATTGTTATTGAAGTCCTTAATTCAGTCTTGCGGTAGAGATCTGAGCTAAAACATTAATATTTAGTAAGTAGAACATTCTTTCTAGTGTTACCTCAAGGTTGTTGGGATTGTTTGAACCGAATCCTATTGGTGTCAGTGGGGTATTTCAGGACTCCCAGGGCTGACACCTCTGCCTCTCTTTGAAACACAGCACGAATATCTCAGCTAATTTAAAAGCCAGCAGACATGTAAATAAGGTGTGTAACACTCCTGTGTGGATCACAGTGATTTTTTTTAAAAGATTCGTTAAAGATTTATTATATGTAAGTACACTGTAGCTGTCTTCAGACACAAGAACGTGTCAGATCTCTTTACGAGATGGTTGTGAGCCACCATGTGGGTGCTGGGATTTGAACTCATGACCTTTGGAAGAGCAGTCAGTGCTCTTACCCACTGCGCCATCTCTCCAGCCTCAGCGATTTTTTTTTTTTTAAATTCTAAGAGCTAAGAGGCATCTTAGTATGCCAGTAAGTCCTGGCACTCTGTGGTTTGGAAAACGAAGCCTGTCAGATTATACCATCTGTCTAATATCAGGTAACTACTGATTGAGACTAAAATCCTGGTATGCCCACTTGTGCCTCAGTCCTCAATACTGTGAAGAATTGCTCTAAGCAAAAAGGACACAGGGCTGGTGTGACAGCTCCGTGGGTTAGAAGCTTCACTTCTAAGCACTAAGTTAGCTTCTCAGAGCCGCGTGGAAGAGAAACAAACGAACAGACAAGGTGGTGCGTTTGTCCTCTTAGCACTGGTGACAAAGAACTCTCAGGCTCCTTGGCCAGCCGGCCTCGCCTACTGAGAGACTTCAGGTCAGTGAGAAACCACCTCAAAAAAGAATTTATTCATTTTAATCTATTTTATTTATAATAATTTACAATAATTTATATTTATAACTTATACTAATAATTATTTATAATATATTTATAATTACTTATAATTAGTTTATTTTAATTAATCATTTTATTAATTATTTTTAAAAGGAAGGCAAGGGAAAAGGAACGGATAACGTCAGTAGGATGACACCCAAGGTTGTACTCTGGCTTCTTCTACACACATAAAATGGATACCAGCACACACAGCTGTGTATACCTGTACACACACACACACACACACACACAGAGAGAGAGAGAGAGAGAGAGAGAGAGAGAGAGAGAGAGAGAGAGAGAGAAGCAGATTAAGAAAAGCTAGTCTGCCAGGCGGTGGTGGTGCACGCCTTTAATCCCAGCACTTAGGAGGCAGAGTCAGGTGGATTTCTGAGTTCGAGGCCAGCCTGGTCTACAGAGTGAGTTCCAGGACAGCCAGGGCTAGACAGAGAAACCCTGTCTTGAAAAAACAAAAACAAAAAAAGAACAGCTAGTCTAGTTGCGATTCAGTTTGGAGTCTCTGCCTCTCTTGCTTTCCGCCGCTGATCCCTCTCAGAACTTCCATCATCCCGCTGAAGTTTGAAACCATGCTGCTGGGTAATAACAACTGTGAGTCACCCTCATCCAGCACAGAAGATGAGATCGAGATGTTGAGTTTAGTTTCCACTAATTAATGAGCTCACAGAAGGAGCCGGTGGGTACACGGCTCGACTCTTCTAAACCAATTTATCTGTTCTTCCTATAATTAGTCATATTAGGAAAATATGTTAAAATGGTACGTGGAAATAACCTCAGCTAAAAAAAATGCAATAAAGACTTTTATGATATACATCAGTTGAAAAGGTTAGAGCGGTTTTGGTGGGAACCATGACTAAAAACCGAGTAGGAAAAGCCGGAAGTGTTGCCATGGTAGCCAAACTGGGCTATTAGAGACATTGATGCAAATTTCTCTGAACAAAAATAATCAGATTCTATGAAACAAGATCATTTCGGGTCTCTCCTTATATAGTTTGAAAACACCAACCGTCTGAAAGCGAAAGGAGCAGTCCAAATTAATATCAGCTTCTGCGTAAAGACGTGCGGATATTCTCATGGAAACATCACAGTATAATACTGCCACGTGCTGCCGAAAGGCAAACGGAGCCCAGAGCTGAGGTGCAGGGGAGGTCTGGAGAGATGCTGTCGCATTGACTGGGCTTTGGGGCCACCTCAAGATCACTGAAAGTAGAGCCGTGCAGGAGCTGGCCAGAGTAGAAGTCTGCGGGCTAGATCCCCAGAAGAGCTTCTGTAGGGCACGAGTATTCATGTGAAAAAGAAAAATAAAGGAAGGTTCTAAGTCACTCAACAAAAAATTGGCCGGGTGTCTTCTGCATAACACAGTGAGAGCAGTCTTCCAGGGACTGTGAAGACACCGGCTGGGATCTGGGTGGGTTGGGAGCCATGGGGAAAGTGAGAGAGAGAGAGAGAGAGAGAGAGAGAGAGAGAGAGAGAGAGAGAGAGAGAGAGAGAAGCAGCCACGCACCAAAACACGTTTCCAAACCATCAATCAGGGCGGCCCCTGCCCTGAGAGTAAGCCAGAGGGAGTAGACATGCAGATGAACCAGAGAGGGTTACAGAGAGAATGCAGGCCAAGGCGGGAACTGAGGAAAAGAGAAGCCCCTGCGTCTGGGAAGTAATTAGAACTTGGAATGTGTTCGTAGGGTTAAAAAGATGTGACATGCCGGGCGTGGTGGCGCATGCCTGTAATCCCAGCACTTGGGAGGCAGAGGCAGGCTGATTTCTGAGTTCAAGACCAGCCTGGTCTACAGAGTGAGTTCCAGGACAGCCAGGGCTACATAGAGAAACCCTGTCTCGGAAAACAAAACAACAACAACAACAACAACAAAAAAGATGTGACATATACCAGGTGTGATGGTTTGTATATGCTTTTCCCAGGAAGTGACCCTATTAGGAGGTGTGGCCTTGTTGGAGTAGGTGTGTCACTGTGGGTGTGGGCTTAAGACCTTCACCCTAGTCCCCTGGAAGTCAGTCTTCCACTAGCAGCCTTCAGATGAACATGTAGAACTCTCAGCTCCTCCTGAACCATGCCTGCCTGGATGCTGCCATGTTTCTGCCTTGATGACAATGGACTGAACCACTGAGCCTGTAAGCCAACCCCAATTAAATGTTGTCTTTATAGAACTTGCATTGGTCATGGTGTCTGTTCACAGCAGTAAAACCCTAACTAAGACACCAGGCTTATACCTTTAATCTCGGCACTCTGGGATCAGAGGCAGGTGGATCTCCATGAGTTCAAGGCCAGCTTTGTCTACATACTGAAAGTTTCTATCCTGTTGATCAGGTGGGCAGCACTGAAATATATTCCCTCCTCTCCTCCCCTCTCCCCTCCCCTCCCCTCCCCTCATCTCTCCCCTCCCCTCCCTCCATTCCCCTCCTCTTCTTTCCTCTCCTGTCCCCTCTTGTCCCATCCCCTCTCCTCCCCTCCCCTCTCTGTCACAACACTTGACTCCGTGACACAGGAGAAAATATAACTGTCAGAAACATAGAATTTCAAAATGCCTATGAATTTAGCAATATACACCGCAAGGCATAAAACTGCCATTACATTATGACAACGGTATAAGAACAAGAACAAGACACGTCACCAACTAGAAAGGGACAGCAGGCTGACGGAGGTCAGGCCTGAGGAGTGCCTCGGCCTCCTCCATGCCGGCGGACTTCAGTTCAGCTAAAGTGAGTCCTGCCCATTAAAATCAGTCAAATGCATCGTGTGCATTTCTTGAGCTTTTAAATCGTGGAACTTAATCTTGAGAGAACATGCTATAAATTGAAGGGATAATTGGACGTCTCAATACAGAGGTCCTACACATTCGGATTATGGGACAATTGCTGTAGTTCTGCTTAAGAAAATCAACTTGTGTTACCTCGGTGACTGTTTACCTCAGAATGTAGCCATCCAATCTCAGTCTGAACGCAGTCATTGTCAACCGGATCAGTCTGAGAAATGTGTAGGACTTTGATGAGATGGGGCTTAGGGTATATCTGGTTTCTTGTTCTGAGAGAGGATTAACTGTGGGAGAAGACACGTCCAAAACAAGGGCCACGCCCTTCCATGGGATGGACTCCTGACTAAATTAAAAAAAAAAAAATAGACAAAAGGAAGAAGCTGAACAACAGCTTTGTTTGTTTGTTCTCTCTGAGTCCTGATCCCGAGGTGCAAGAAGTCTTAGCCACAGACCTCTAAACACCACCATGTCTTCCCGGCCTTCATGCGCTGTACCATAAAACCGTGAGTCTATATAGGATGTCTCTCCGCGGAGCTGCTGGGTCACACAGCGTAGCAGAATCACGGCTAACACAGTGAATAGCTGAGGAAGCCTGGCCACGTGTCTTGTCCTAAGAGATTTCCCAATGGGAGAAACTCCCACAGGTTCTCTCCAGGGGAAACCCCGTATCACAGAAGTGATGTCATTTCCTAAGGGAAAACTGCAGGGTTCTGTGAGACGCCAGACGTACTTTGAAGTGAGTAGCCAGAGACAAAGTACTTAAAGTATGGAGAAGTGGGTGTTTTTTTTTTAAATATTTATTTATTTATATATAATGAGTACACTGTAGCTGTGCAGGTGGTTGTGAGCCAACATGTGATTGCTGGGAATTGAATTCGGGATCTCTGCTCAGTCTGGCCCAAAGATTTCTTTATTATTATAGCTAAGTACACTGTAGCTGTCTTCAGATGCACCAGAAGAGGGCATCAGATCTCTTTACGAGATGGTTGTGAGCCACCATGTGGTTGCTGGGATTTGAACTCAGGACCTTCAGAAGAGCATCCAGTGCTCTTAACTGCTGAGCCATCTCTCCAGCCCTGAAGAAGTTTTTGTTTTGGGTTTTTTTGGTTTTTTTGAGACAGGGTTTCTCTGTGTAGCCCTGGCTGTCCTGGAACTCACTCTGTAGGCCAGGCTGGCCTCAAATTCAGAAATCCACCTGCCTCTGCCTCCCAAGTGCTGGGATTAAAGGTGTGTGCTATGCTACCACAGCCTGGTGAAGAAGTGTTTTATATTGGACATAAATGCACTTTCTGAAGGAAGTGTATTTCAGCTCAATCATTTTTAACCAAAGTGAGCATTTGACTTTATCTCTGGTAATACTTCAGTTCTGATCGCTTGTATTAGCCAGGGTTTAATAATGGAAATAGAATCTGAACTTTTTTTTTTTTTTTTTTTTTTTTTTTTTGGTTTTTGGTTTTTGGTTTTTGGTTTTTCCAGACAGGGTTTCTCTGTGTAGCCCTGGCTGTCCTGGAACTCACTCTGTAGACCAGGCTGGCCTCGAACTCAGAAATCCACCTGCCTCTGCCTCCCAAGTGCTGGGATTACAGGCATGCGCCACCACTGCCCGGCTGAATCTGAACTATTTTTGTTTTTTTGTTTTTTGTTTGTTTGTTTGTTTTTCGAGACAGGGTTTCTCTGTGTAGTCCTGGCTGTCCTAGACTCACTCTGTAGTCCAGGCTGGCCTTGAACTCAGAAATCCGCCTGCCTCTGCCTCCCAAGTGCTGGGATTACAGGCGTGTGCCACCATGCCCGGCTGAATCTGAACTATTTTTAAAGAGATTTAATATCAAGAATTAGCCAAGCATGGTGGCACACGCCTTTAATCCCAGCACTCTGGAGGCAGAGGCAGATGGAGCTCTCTGAGTTCGAAGCCACCCTGGTCTACAGAGAGTTCCAGGCCAGCCAGGGACATAGTGAGACCCTGCCTTTAAAAAATAAATAAATAAATACATACATACATACATACATACATACATACATTTAAAAATTAGGTCATTGCAAAAGTCACAGGAAAAATGCCATGAGACTGGCGACCAGCTAGGACCCCTGAATGATTCATACAGCACGCATTCTGCAGAACTGTCCCCCGCTGTAGAATTTAGTCTCTCTCTCTCTCTTTTTTTTTTTTTTTTTTTTTTTGCTTTTTACGAGGCAGGGTTTCTCTGTGTAGTCCTGGCTATCCTGGAACTCACTCTGTAGACCAGGCTGGCCTCGAACTCAGAAATCCGCCTGCCTCTGCCTCCCAAGTGCTGGGATTACATGCGTGCGCCACCATGCCCGGCTAGTCTCTTTTTTTTAAAAAATTAACTTATTTATTTACTACTTTACAGCCAAGAATCTACTCTGAGAACTATTTAAGTTAAAAACAGAACGAAGTCAGCAAACTGCTGTAGCTGTGAGCTGCCACTGCAGAGCCTGCTTAGCAACCAGGAAACTAGGGACACTGTGTTAGAGAGACCGCCACGTGTCTACACTACACCTGCCCTCCACGACCCTAGGGACACTGTGTTACAGAGACCGCCACGTGTCTACACTACACCTGCCCTCCACGACCCTAGGGACTCTGTGTTACAGGGACCACCACGTGTCTACACTACACCTGCCCTCCTCGACCCTAGGGACACTGTGTTAGAGAGACCGCCACGTGTCTACACTACACCTGCCCTCCACGACCCTAGGGACTCTGTGTTACAGGGACCACCACGTGTCTACACTACACCTGCCCTCCATGACCCTAGGGAGTCCGTGTTAGAGAGACCGCCACGTGTCTACACTACACCTGCCCTCCACAACCCTAGGGAGTCCGTGTTAGACCGCCACATGCCCACACCACACCTGTCCTTGGTAGACAGCAAGGAGAGGATGAGGGTAGCAGCATCCTAAGCCTGTGAAGGCACATCTAATTGGTGGTAACCGATTCAATATAGAACCGTGCTTGCAAAAGACTGGAGAATTTGGGATTTAGCTTTCTGCCTGCTTGACTCTGGAAAGCCACACTAGAAAGAAATGGAAATTAACACCAAATGTCATATCCTGCGCATCATGCTCACAAGTAGTGGAAATCCTAGTTAGGATATTAAAGCAAAGAAAGCATACAGGAGGGCGTGGGCAATGAAGAAATAGTGGGCACGCTAATGCAGGCCATAATGATGCAGGTGTACGGAAATGGTATAGTGAGCCGCATTGCTTAGTATAGCAAAATATTTCATTTTAAAAGTAAGTAAACACGGGAAGGCCAAAGATACAGGGTCAATTCAAAATTAGCTTTCTCCATATAAGCAATAACTGCTTTGAGAAATTACATTTAATGTCAATCAATCTTCACTTAAAAATTTAAAACACCATTTATAATATAATTAGAAAACCTGAAACACTAAGGACAGATTTTATAGAATTTGCATAATGTCTGCACATTTAATATCTCAAGGTAAGGCTAGCGAGAAGCACTTGCCGCCAATTGAATCCAGACCTGAATTCAATACCCAGAAGCAATATGGTGGAAAGAGATAGCCAAGGCCTGCAAGTTGCCCTCTGAGACCTACATATATTCTAAGACATAGGATCCTACACACGCACCACAAACACACCCACAAAAGCACCCCCACACACATGCATACAGGCATGCACTAAATAAGAGCTTAAAAAAATAAAACTGTGAAGTCTTTCTGAGAGAACAAAGACCTAGCTAAATTAAGAATTTCATACTCACACATTGCAAGCCGTTGATAGTATTAAAATGTCTACCTTCCCAAACCAGCCTTTGAGGCCAATGCAGTCCTAACCAAAAATCACGGTCGGATTTCTAAAATGAGTATTGATAACTGAATCTAAATTTACAAGGAAACTCAAAGTCGTATACTACTCAAAATATTGCTGGTGGGGGAGGGGTTAAACCCTGTGGTGGTCTGAATGAGATATCCTTCTAAGTATTGGACATTTGACTACCCAGTCCCTAGTTGGTGTCTGTTTAGGGAGAGTTAGGAGGTATCTCCCATGCTAGGGAGGGGCTTTGAGGTTTCAAAAGACTTGCCAGCCTGGTGTGATGTCACACACTTTAACCCCAGCACTCAGGAGGCAGAGGCAGGAGGATCCCTGTGAGTCTGAGGTCTGCCTCATATACCGACCTCAGTGGTTCTCTGTATCCCTCGGGTTTGGGTGCCTGGCTATGGTTATTTTATGAATTATAGATAGGTTTTCATTTTAAGGGATAATCTGGAAATGGTCATAATTTTGAACAGGGAGAAAATAATATGGGATGGATTACTAAATTTATTCTTCTTTCCTTTTTGTTTTTGTTTTTTCGAGACAGGGTTTCTCTTTGTAGCCTTGGCTGTCCTGAAACTCACTCTGTAGACCAGGCTGGCCTCGAACTCAGAGATCCTCCTGCCTCTGCCTCCCGAGTGCTGGGATTAAAGGCGTGCACCACCAAGCCCAGCTTACTAAATTTATTCTTAAAACAAGCATTGTATAACTATAATCTTACATTGGTTACAATTTCCTACATTGGTACAGCATTTATATATTGATACAGATTTAAGGTTTTCATTGGCATTTTTTCTATATTGATACAAAATTTGAAATTGATATTGTTACTCTTAGATAGGGATTATACCTATGGCTCACTTAAGAATACAAGGCTTAGCCAGGTCAGGCGCACGCCTTTAATCCCAGCACTTGGGAGGCAGAGGCAGGCGAATTTCTGAGTTCGAGGCCAGCCTGGTCTACAAAGTGAGTTCCAGGACAGCCAGGGCTACACAGAGAAACCCTGTCTCAAAAAACAAACAAACAAAAAAAAACACCAAAAACAAAAACAAGAAGGTCTTAGACACAGGTCTTCTACAGATGCTACTATGAACTGTTTAGGATGATTAAGTTAACATCAGTTAAGGGGCACATAGTAAACTCACGGTCATCTTAGATTCTGATTTAATTATAATAAAGTGTTTTCGATAATATCAGATAGAAAGAGCTAAGAGAGGGAGCTGGAGAGACGCTCAGCGGTTAAGAGCACTGACTGCTCTTCCGAAGGTCCTGAGTTCAATTCCCAACAACCACATGGTGGTTTACAACCATCTATAAAGAGATCTGATGCCCTCTTCTGGTCTGCCTGAAGACAGCTACAGTGTACTCACATATAATAAATAAATCTTACAAAAAACGAAAGAGCTAAGAGTAGTCAGAATTTAACAGTTCAGGTACACTTTATATAGATAGTCTTCAAAAGCATCAGAAACCCACAGAATATGACATTTAAAGTCATTTCATTATTAATAGGTTTTTTGACTAGAGACATGTCTGCTCCTGACAGTGCCCCTTTCATGGTTCAAAGAAGATATTGAACATCATAACCTTCATATGGAGTTGCTCCAGTTGTGGCAAGGTAGCCACTGGGCAAGAATTGCCCTAATTCATCTGCAGACAAAAAATACTGTCCAGGAAAGGTTAGATGATCCAGGATAGTCAACAGCTTACCTCTGCCAAGACAGAGTAAGCTAGTCCTTCATATTTCCTGCTTCACATAAGGTCTGTCAGTGGTTCTGGCCAGAAGGCTGAAGACAGATGCTCCAGCATTTTGAGGAATAGGGGACTGTCCAGGTAGTCAGCTGTCTCTACAATTTGTTTATAGTTTGGAAGCTATGTTTGTGCATCCTATAAATTCAGATAGTACTTAA
Source organism: Apodemus agrarius (assembly GCA_964023405.1). Lineage (NCBI taxonomy): Eukaryota > Metazoa > Chordata > Mammalia > Rodentia > Muridae > Apodemus > Apodemus agrarius. Next base: position 9,857,354 of record OZ030026.1, on the reverse strand, counting down.
TTCATTCTTGGATCTCTGACAGGGTTGAAGAGTAGTAATAGTCTCATAATCACACTTAAGTTGTTTAGCATTAAGGAAGATGGTGTAGATTTGAAAGGATGGTTTTCAGATGGTAAAGCAAGTTAAAATCAAAATAAAATTCAGGTATAGAATTGTAAACTCCTTAAGTTAAGATACATGTTAGAGTAATGTACCTAATTGACAAAATTGATGGACTGGATGTTATTAGTGCATACCATACCTTACAGTTTACGTAACTGTTATTACTGTGTTCAATGTATATCTGAGAAAAAAAGGCCTTTCTAATGGACAAAAAGGGGAAATGTGAATTTGGTTTATTGCTTATATTGTGTTAATTGGGTTCCCAAATTACACAGGAACCCACACATCTGTAAGTAACACGCCATGGGTCCCTGCTCCCAGTTGTCTCTCCTTGGTAAATAAAGTTGCCAGCAGATAATGGCTGGGCAGGGACACAGAGGTGGGGTTTTAGATTTCCTGGACAAGGGATCCTAGAGAAGAAGGAGCTAGAATCGCCTCTGCAAGGGAAGCAGAAAAATCAGGCGTGAGAGCTGGAGAAGAGAAAGCATACAGCCATGTTAGAGCCAGGGAAGAGTGGCACAAAGCTACCCCTTTCCCCTGTTTGGGTCTAGGGTAGCAAAGATGGAATTTAGATTTTAGGAAATAATAACTCAGGAGTATCAGAAGGGAGGCATTAGGGCTCAGCGGTTAAGAGCACTGACTGCTCTTCCAAAGGCCCTGAGTTCAAATCCCAGCAACCACATGGTGTCTCACAACCATCCGTAACAAGATCTGATGCCCTCTTCTGGAGTGTCTGGAGACAGCCACAGTGTACTTACACTGTACATATAATAAATAAATAAATAAATAAATAAATCTTTTAAAAAAAGAAGACATTAGCAACAAGGAAGTTTGAGAGTGGTCCAGCCTTTGCTCTGTTTAAGGCATATTAAAATAGAAGGCTGTGTGTGTGTGTGTGTGTGTGTGTGTGTGTGTGTTTCATTAAGGAATCCAGGACATTTGGGTGGGTGGCAAGGAACACACACTGCCACCACCAGGGAGATTAGAGTAGAATTTAATGAACGACCACAACAGTTCTCAACTTGTGGGTCGAGACCTCTTTGAGGGGGGTCCTATTTCACAGGTGTCACCTTAGACCATGGAAAAGATATTTACATTATAATTCATAACAGTAGCAAAATTACAGTTATGAAGTAGTGATGATAATTTTATGATTGAAGGTCACCACATGAGGAACTATATTAAATAGTCACAGCATAAGGAAGATTGAGAACCACAGATCCAGTGAGTTCCCAGGCCAGCCAAGGCTAAAAAAGAAACAAGCAAGACATCAGTTGTTTCTAGTTAGCTCTCTCGGCTTCCTGCTTGCAAACTGAGCAGCTCTGAACTGATGCCTTTACTCCACCATTTTGGACTCTAACCCTCAGGAACCATAAGCCAAAATAAACACCTCCTTCTATAAGTTGCCTTGGCCACGATAGTTAATCAAAGCAATATAAAAATAAATAATCACCCACTCGTTGCGTAGGTGGAAAGCTATGTGGTTTGAAAGAAAACAGCTCTCAAAGTCTCACAGGGAGTGGTGCTATTAGGAGTTGTGGCCTGGGCTGGAGAGATGGCTCAGTGGCTAAGAGCACTGACTGCTCTCCAAAGGTCCTGAGTTCAAATCCCAGCAACCACATGGTGGCTCACAACCATCCGTAACAAGATCTGACACCCTCTTCTGGAGTGTCTGAAGACAGCTACAGTGTAAACAAACAAACAAATAAATAATAAATAAATGTTGATATCAAGATCTCTGAAACCTGTGACATCACATAGGCAACAGTGTGACCTGAACACCTGTTGTAAAGACAACAGAAACCAAATTCCCAGAATCCATTTGGCTCACCTCCCACCTTTACCTGTGACCATGTCACCATCCAGATATAAGAGAAATGCCCCCTCCCTCTCTTTCTCTTCCCCCTCTTTCTCCTCTCTCTCTCTCTCTCTCTCTCTCTCTCTCTCTCTCTTTGGTTTTCGAGACAGGGTTTTTCTGTGTAGCCCTGGCTGACCTGGAACTCATCTGTAGACCAGGCTGGCCTCAAACTCAGAGATCTGCCAGTCTCTGCTGGGATCAAAGGTGTGCGCCTGGCTGCCCCCTCTTCTCTTTCCACCCTACCTTGTCCTTTCTACTCTCAGTAAACCTTATGTGGAACTGTTTGGCCTGATGTGGTCTTTCTGAAGCTGCCTGAAGGTCCTAACACTAAATAAATAAAACTTTGAAAAAAAAAAAAAGGAGGCGTGGCCTTCCTGGAGTAGGCGTGGCTTTGTGGAGGGATACTGGTTACTGGGGGGCAGGCTTTGCGATCTCAAACTCAGGTTAAGCCCAGCGGCTGTGTGGACTGCTGTATCCTATGAACCAGATATAAAGCTCACACCCTTCTTCAGCGCTATGTCTACCTGTACACCGCCATGTTTCCCGCCATGACAAAGGGACTAAACTTATGAGCTGTTAGCCTGCCCCAGTTAAATGTTTTCCTTTATACGAGTTGCCATGGTCTTAGTGTCTCTTCACAGCCACAGAACCCCAAACCAAGACTTGCATGCATCACCTGAATTGAAGACAGTGTCAGAAGCTAACACAGCCAACCATGTGGTGTTGGCAGATGAACAGAGGCAAAATTCAGTGGAACAGAACAGTTTCTCAAGAAGAGCACACATGAGGCACACTGATCCTTCAGAAAACTGCCAAGGGGATTCGCTGGGGAAAGAATAGTCTTTTTTGACAAATCATGAAGGGACAAGCAGAGCTAATGAATGAATTTCTTCACATCACACACACCACACACACATACACACCACAAACACACACACACACACCACACACAAACACACACAACACAAACACACACCCACACACACAAACACACACATCACAAACACACACACAAACACACACCCCACAAACATACACACTACACACACACCACACATACACAAACACACACATACCACACACAAACACACACACCACAAACACACACACACCACAAACATACACACATACAATAAACACACACACACACAAACACCCCCCCACAAACACACACACACACACCACACACACACACACAAACACACCCCCCACAAACACACACACACATCACACACACACACATATACCACACACACACCACAAACACACACACATATACACACACATGAGCTCCAACGTACAACACATCCAAACACAAACTGGAGGAAATGCTGTGTTCTTACATAACATCATAAGGAAACATCTCTATGACTTTTAAGAATGTGAATATTTTTCTTAGACCAGTGAACCGGTTCTGAACATCAAAGGACTCTGAAATCAAGTTCTAATTTGTCATGGATGGCACACAGGTGCTTTTACTCTATTAGCAGAATTTCCTCTTCAGCAATGCTTTTCATATGAATTAAACGTATATACAAAATAATAATAGCTGTTAAGATAAGTGTAAGTTGGGGGCTGGAGAAATGGCTCAGCGGTTAAGAGCATAGACTGCTCTTCTGAAGGTCCTGAGTTCAAATCCTAGCAACCACATGGTGGCTCACGACCATCTGTAAAGAGATCTGACGCCCTCTTCTGGTGCATCTGAAGACAGCTACAGTGTACTTAGATATAATAATAAAGAAATCTTTAGGCTGGAGTGGGCAGGGCTGACCAGAGTGAGCAGGGCAGAATGTAGCCAGCAGAGGTCCTGAGTTCAAGTCCCCGGCCACCAAATCATGGCTCACAACCATCAGTACAGCTACAGTGGACTCATATACATAAAAGTAATTAGTTAATTACTCTTTTGAAAAAAGATAAATAGGAGTAGCTATCTCACAATTGGACTGTGATTAAAATTTGCCTGGATGCTAATCCACCTCCTCTGTTGTCAAGTATCTAAGCAGCAGACAGGCTAAAACCAAAGCTGAGCCTTGTGGTTTGTGTTTCCTTAAAGTTAGAATAAAGCTGGAGTTTTAAAACCTCAGGTCATATTTTTTTTTAATTGGAAAATTAAGCCAGGTAGCGGTGGTCTGCATCTTTAATCCCCTGGGAGGTAGAAACAGCCTGGTCTACAGAGTGAGTTCCAGGACAGCCCTAGCTACACAGAGAAACCCTGTCTCAAAAAACCATAAGTAAATAAATAAATTGAGAAATTATAGGCTACTATAGCTAAAAACCGCTTACTTTAACATCACTTTTTAACAAAATGAACAAGTAAAACCACAGGCTTGGAGGAAATATTCATAGTACGTAAGTCTTATAATAACCTGGTATCTCAAACTTCCATAGTTCAATAAGTGGGCTGCCCAGTTAAAAACGAGTTAAGCATTTGAATACTCATAAGCTGATATACAAATGGTCAGTAATTGTATAACAGTTGGACATTAGTAATTACGATAATGATACATATTATTGCATAATGAAATATCACTGTATACCAATTAGACTGGGTATAAAAATTGGCCATACTGGACTGGAGAGATGGCTCAGCTGTTAAGAGCACTGACTGCTCTTCCAGAGGTCCTGAGTTTAAATACCAGCAACTGCATGGTGGCTCACCACCCATCCATAATGAGATCTGATGCCCTCTTCTGGTGTGTCTGAAGACAGCTACACTGTACTTACATATAATAAATAAATAAATCTTTAAAAAAAATTGGCCATACCAAGTGTCTTAGTTAGGGTCTTACTGCTGTGAACAGACACCGTGACCAAGGCAACTATTATAAGGACAACATTTAATTGGGGCTGGCTTACAGGTTGAGAGGTTCAGTCCATTATCATCAAGGCAGGAACATGGCGGCTTCCAGGCAGGCGTGGCACAGGGGAAACTGATGCTGGAGGAGGCGAGTGTTCAACATCTTCATCAAAAGGAAGCCAGGAGCAGACCGTTTTTCAGGCAGCTAAGAAGAGGGTCTCAAAGCCCACCCCCACAGTGACATCCTCCAACAAGGCCATGCCTCCTAGTAGTGCCACTCCCTGGGCCAAGCATATTCACCACCACATCAAGTATAGGTGAGAATATGGAACAGTAAATACTTTCCTGTGTTGCTGGAGGGACTGTAAACTGGTGTGCACACCTTGGATGCTATTTTGGAAGTTACACATATAGCCTCACAGTTCTGCTCTGGGGAGTTTGCCCAAGAGAAATGAAAACAGACCTCCTCACAAAGACTGAACTATGGATGTCCACAGCAGCCCAATTCACGGCAGGCAGAGTGGAGTGGCCACGCCTAGGAACAGGATATTGTATAAATAGATTTTAGTGGAACCACTAAAGGTAACTTTGTTTGAACTACTCTTCAGTCATAAGCATTTACCTACTTATATATATGCGTATTAATCTAGACATATTTCAAAAATCTTAAGTTATATAAGCCCAGCATAAAGGGTAAATTCTTTCTGATTCTATGTGAAACAGAAAATAAATTAAAGAAACATTAGTCCGTAGGTACAAAAAGCAGAATGCCTTCGGTGAGGGGCCAAGGAGGAGGGACAGCAAAGAGTGAGTTTGGGACTAATAGGAAGTGACGGAACAATGGAAACATGGAATACACATGGCTGGTTTGTCAACAGAGATCCATGGAAACATTTCAATTGTTACCATTGATTTTTTAAAAAAATATTTATTTATTTATTATATGTAAATACACTGCAGCTGTCTTCAGACACTCCAGAAGAGGGTGTCAGATCTCATGACGGATGGTTGTGAGCCACCATGTGGTGGGCGGGATTTGAACTCAGGACCTTCAGAAGAGCAGTCAGTGCTCTTAACTGCTGAGCCATCTCCCCAGCCCCGTTATCATTTATTTTATGTAGTGTATATATATATATTGCTAATATCACCTTAAGCCACGAAAACAAGCTATTTAGTATTCACATTTCCAATCTCTAAATTAGGTTCCAATTTATTAATTTATTTAATTTTGCTTTTAAGCTGGTGCCATGCTACGTAACTCAGGCAGACCACAAGTTTAGCACCCTGCTGCCTCAGCCTTCAGAATGTTGGTATTACAGGCATTGGCCATATTCCTTCCCTAATCCCCAGTTGATACTCCCCAGGGAGCATATAATTTTTTTTGTTTTTTGTTTTTTGAGACAGGGTTTCTCTGTGTAGTCCTGGCTGTCCTGGAACTCATTCTGTAGACCAGGCTGGCCTCGAACTCAGAAATCCACCTGCCTCTGCCTCCCAAGTGCTGGGATTACAGGCGTGCACCACCACGCCCGGTTTGGGAGCATATAATTTTATCACTCTTTTTCCCTACATTGACACAAACCCTGGAAATGATAAACACCTCAGTAATACTTTCCTAGTTGTTAGAGGAAAGCCAGTCAAGGCAAGAAATGTCAGGTAAGGGCTGGGGGAGGGGCATGGGATAGGGAGCTTACAGAGGGGAAACCAGGAAGGGGGTTAACGTTCGAAATGTAAATCAATAAAATAACCAGTGAAAACATAGATTTTCTTCTCACGCCTCTCATCACCTCCTTAGTGATGATGTGACTTGGTGACTTAGCAACTCAAAACCAAATGGCCAGACTAGAAGCAGTGGAAGGACTCAGTGGGCATTTCTCACTTTGCTGTGCACAAAGGAGTAGCCACCATATAAGACTAATATCTGAGCCGGGCGGTGGTGGCGCACGCCTGTAATCCCAGCACTTGGGAGGCAGAGGCAGGCGGATTTCTGAGTTCGAGGCCAGCCTGGTCTACAGAGTGAGTTCCAGGACAGCCAGGGCTACACATAGAAACCCTGTCTCGAAAAACCGAAAAAAAAAAAAAAGACTAATATCTGTGAAGTAGTATCTTGTGATCTTGTGTTTCATGGACCATCTTGTCCCTCTATTTATTCCTTCCTTTGGTTTTGTTTGAGATGATTTCATTTGTCTGCTCATATTTTGTTAAAAATAGTCTTCATATCAAATAACTGTAAAAAAATGTAATGTGCAAAAAAGAATGACCACCTTTAGTCACAGCCCTTCAGAGGCATTGGTCCGCGATTCAATGTGAGTTCAAGGCCAGCCTGGTCTATATAGTAAGCTCCAGGTTAGCCAGGGTTATACAATGAGCTCTTTAAGAAAGTTTACCATTGCCGGGCGGTGGTGGCACACGCCTTTAATCTCAGCACTTGGGCGGCAGAGGCAGGCGGATTTCTGAGTTCGAGGCCAGCCTGGTCTACCAAGTGAGTTCCAGGACAGCCAGGGCTACACAGAGAAACCCTGTCTCGAAAAAACAAAAACAACAAAAAAAGAAAGTTTACTGTTATGATTTCTGCTAGTGTTTGTGTGGTTTGGAGTCATATGCCCATATTTAATTTTCTTAGGTTGTACCAGTATAACCTCACTCTTAGGTACACGGACCTCAGCTTCCACAGCTCCTCTGCTTGCAAGATGAATCTCTTTGTTTTTAACCATGTGGTCTTTACTGAACTCTACAAATATCTATTGAGAACAATGTTGTGAAATATGTTACACTAAAATTAAACAGGTAGGGAAAACTTAAGTGTTTTATACTCTCACAAAAGAACAACAAATTCTAAAAATCTGTACTCTAAAGCAAAAAAAAAAATTATCATGATAAGAGACATACGCAGGACTAGAGAGATGGCTCAGTGGTTAAGAGCACGGACTTCTCTTCCAGAGGCCCTGAGTTCAATTCCCAGCAACCACATGGTGGTTCACAACCATCTGCAATGGGATCTGCTGGCCTCTTCTGGTATGTCTGAAGACAACCACAGTGTACTCATACACTCATATACATAAAATAAACAAATAATTTTTTTTAAAAGAGACATATGCAGTGTTGTATAAACATAGGGAAGGGGCATGGCATTTGTGGCTTTTCGGGTTTTTTTTTTTCCAAGACTGGGTTTCTCTGTGTAGCCCTGGCTGCCCTGGAACTCACTCTGTAGACCAGGCTGGCCTCGAACTCAGAAATCCGCCTGCCTCTGCCTCCCAAGTGCTTGGATTACAGGCATGCACCACCATGCCTGGCTCATTTATGGCTTTTCAATCAAAGATTTATCACTGTGCTGTGTTTGCTGATTTGTTTGTTGAGACAAGGCCTTATCCTGTAGCCCAGGCTGCCTTAAAGCCAAAGCAATCTCCCTCTGCCTACATTTTTTGACTTAGTTACTTTTCTATTGCTATGAAGAAATGCCATGACCATGGCAACTTACAAAAACAAAACACTTAGTTTAGGGGCTTGCTTACAGTTCCAGAGGGTGAGTCCATGACCATCATGGCTGGGAGCAAGGCAGCAGGCAGGCAGGCATGGTACTGGGACAGTAGGTGAGAGCTAACGGTTTATCTGGAGACCCCTTTGATAGTCAACTAGAATAGTGACAGTTTGAAACCTCAGAGCCAGTGACACTCCTCCTACGACAAAGCCACACCTCCTAATCCTTCCCAAACAGCTCCACCAACTGAGGACCGTTTATTCAAACACAGGAGGCTATGGACCAGCAGTCCATAGGGTGTGAAGATAGGGAGCTCTGAAAGGAGATTCAGGAAGCTTATTCAGGATTTTTTCCAGAAAGTTTTAAGGTCAAAGGAATTTTTAAAAAAGATTTATTTATTTTAATATTTATTTATTTGTTTATTTTATGTATGTGAGTACCCTGCTGCTGTCTCAGACACCCCAGAAGAGGGCATCAGATCCCCATTACAGATGGTTGTGAGCCACCATGTGGTTGCAGGGAATTAAACTCAGGACCATCTAGAAGAGCAGTCAGTGCTCTTAACCACTGAGCCATCTCTCCAGCCCGCGTCAGAGGAATATTAAAGTCCAAGCATCTAGAAAGCACTGGAGCATTTCAGAAAGGTATCCGTGCGATTCCCTGAGGCATAGCATTCACGAAGCGTCACGGCTGTTGATGTAGGTTCCAGAAAACTTCGAGAGGAAAGCTACAGGAGCTAACGTGTTCAAAGTAAGAAGCCTGTTAGGCAGAGTATAATCCACGTGTCGTCTTTGGCCTTGCTTGTGTTTAAGGAAGGTTACGCTGCAAGGATGGTTGAAGGGAGGATATCCCAGATAAAAGGAAAGCCGCACACGCACATCTAACGCAACACGAGGTAAAGAAGCAAAGAAAGAAACTAAAATGGCTGGACCGGGAGCTTAGCTCTCAAAGCTTGCTGCTCCCGCAGACAACCCGAATTCGGTTCCCAGCAGCCACGTGGCAGCTCGCATCTGCCTGACCTTCCAGCCTCAGGCAATCGCCCGACCACAGAGGGCGCCCACCACACACAAACTCTTACAGAGACACACACGCAAAGTGATACTTTCAACAGGATTCAGTAGTGTATCGTAGGTACGGCAGGAGAGGGAAGGAGGGGACATTGTGCAAGCACCCATGCCCTTCAGTCCCGGCCCACCAGGGACCGAGGGATGCAGGCAAGGAGACAAGAAAAGCAACGCCATCTGCAAGGAGGCAGAGGCAGGCAGATTTCTGAGTTTGAGACCAACCTGGTCTACAGAGTGAGTTCCAGGACAGCCAGGGCTACACAGAGAAACCCTGTCTCGGAAAAAAAAAAAAAAAAAAAAAAAAAAAAAAAAAAAAGAGTTAGCGTCATTTAGTCGGGGCTCGCTTAGTATTTGGGTTGGAGCCTTTAGATCATCCGTAATAGACTCTGAAACTAAACAAGGGGCCGAGCAGCCAGTATTAGGAATCATAAACGATGCATTCAGCAGAGTTAGTGAAAGTATTGATAAGTTCACCAAAATAAAGGTGGCAGAGAGAAAATCCCTGGGTATTGATAGCCCTCACCGTCATCCTTGTGACTACTTCAGCAATCAGTGTGCTCTGGGAACCATGCCAAAAATTATCCACGTATTAATTATCACAGTAAAGGAAAATGTGAGGTATAATTATAACTAATTCATTATTGATAGAAACTATAAAAGTTAATTTTCCAGGAATAGAATCCTAGATGATTTGAAGGTCGGCAGTGATGTAGAGGAGGAGTGAGAACCAAACTTTATTATCCTCCAAGGATGTCGAGCCGCTGCAATCGTGAATTGTTTAGACAGAAATTCATAATCTGTTTAGTAACAGACCGACACAGGGTGTATGAACCGCTCAGGCCCGGCTTCCTGTTCACAAGTAGCTGATCAACGTACAGTGGACTCCACAGGTGTTTGTGTGTGCTTTTATCTGGTTACAGTTTAGTAGGTTTTGTTTGCTTTCTTTTGTTTTGGGGTGCTGCTTTGTTTTGTTTTCGTGGTTTTGGGGGTGGAATTAGTTGTGTTGGGTTTCAGTGTGTTTTTATTTTCAGAAAGAGCTTAAATGTGGGTGGGTAGGGGGAGAGGGAAGGGTCTGGAAGGACTTGGAGGAGAGGAAGACTATGACCAAAATATATTTAAATTTAAAATTGGTTTTAAATAATAAAAAATATAATAAAAAAGGAAAAAAAACAAAAAAGTTCTAAAGTAGTATGAAGAACTTTTAAGCGGATATAATATGTCTCCAAATCACTGGACTGATAAAACGTAAGTGATTGTAAAGATTCACTTGCTATTTGTTGCTAATCTAAGCCCACAGTGCTTCCTCACGGCGGCAAAATTACAGTTATGAAGTAGCAATGAAAATAATTTTATGGTTGGGGGTCACCTCAGCAAGAGGAACTGTGGTAAAGGGTTACAGCGGTAGGAAGGTTAGGAGTCGCGGCTTTAAAAGGGAAGGCTTGATTGGGCTTATTGTCTTAAAGAAGTTTCAGCGCATCCTGGGTGAGAAGGCACAGTAGGAGCAGCTCCATACGTGGGAGTGTGGGAGCGGGACTGGGAGGCCGCTGCTGTCTGTTGCTACTATGTTTCCAACCCAGTTCCCGGGTGAAAGAGCTCAACTCAGAGGTTAACAAAACAAGCTACGAGCCTAGACTGGGCAGGCCTCCCACTCCACTACTCTTTTTCAATCTATATTAATCCCATACAATTTGGGGAAACTACAGGCCCCGAGTTTCTCTCCCTGCTGCCTCTCCGTTTCTCTCTCCGTTTCTTCCCCATTTCTTCTCCTTTCTTCTCTTTTTCGTTGCTCCGCCTCCTCCTGTTTTATACCCCGTAGCTCCTCCCCTAGACTCTCTGCTCCTCCTACTTTCCTCCTGCCCAATCATTGGCTCAAGCCTTTATTTGAAAAGTTAAGGTGGGGAGCAGGTTCATAAGGCAACTCCTCATCTGCAGCCCCTCTGAGGAGTGGAATTAACATCAAAATACGAGCCCAGGGCTATCCACAACATCTGTCTGTAAGCCATGGACCACAGGGCAGAAGGCCCAGGCAGGAACCTTGAGCGGGGACTGTCTTCAGCAGTCTGCTCCCAGCGAACCACCTCTGCCAATCAGCCCTCATCGCTTAAAGGTTCCACAGCTTTCAAAAGTGTCACACAGCCGGGCGTGGTGACGCACGCCTTTAATCCCAGCACTTGGGAGGCAGAGGCAGGCGGATTTCTGAGTTCGAGGCTAATTCTAAAGCACCATATATAGTCTTAATAGTCTCAGCTGTTCAGAAACCCCAAGTCCCTATAGAGCCCCTCTAAAATAAAAAAGAAGGTTGTATGTGCCTTAGTTAGGGCTTCCATTGATGTGAAGAGACAGCATGACTGAGGCAATTCTTTTTTTTTTTTGAGACAGGGTTTCTCTGTGTAGCCCTAGCTGTCCTGGAACTCACTCTGTAGACCAGGCTGGCCTTGAACTCAGAAATCCGCCTGCCTCTGCCTCCCAAGTGCTGAGATTACAGGCGTGCGCCACCACGCCCGGCAATTCTTATAAAGTACTTTTAACTGGGGCTGGGTTACAGGTTCTGAGGTTCAGTCCAGTATCATCATGGCAGGAAGTAAGTATAGCAGCATCCAGGCAGGCATGGTGCAGGAGAAGGAGCTGAGAGTTCTACATCTTGAGCCAAAGACAGCCAGGAAGAAAACTGTCTTCCGGGTAGCAAAGAGGAGGGTCTCAAACCCACCCCACAGTGACACACTTCCTCCAACAAGGCACACTTACCCCAACAGGGCCACACCCCCTCATAGTGCCACTCCCTAGGCTAAGCATATTGAAACCACCACAGTACGTTTCTAATACACAATGACACTGAGTACTCCCATTCTAAAGAGAGGGATTGGGGAATAGCATGGAAAGACTGGACAAAGCAACACTGAATCCAAGCAAGAATAGCATTAGGTCACGTAAGTCCTGGCTGACTGGACACGTGATGGCGTCATCTCTACCCCAGTCTCTAGTAGGTCCTTTCTTCGGCCCTGCTGTTGGGAGCACGCAGGAGTAATCTGTAAACCTGGCTTTGCTTTCCCCCTACAGTTTTCCTCGGCAGATGTCAGCATGGATAACAATGTGGAGTCTCTGTGGACACTTGGGCGTGGCCTTTAAAGTTTCACGGATGGTCCATTTGGAAACTCCCTACAGAGATCCTAACCATGTGCCACACCACTTCCCCTCCCAGGCTTTTCTCCGGGACCTGGGCACAAAATGCCAAGATCCATCCACTGTGTGTGCATTCTGCATGCCTACAAAGCCAGCCACACCCAAACGGCACCAGAGTTCTGCTGCCAGCTTAGTAATGCCCTTTCCTGGGGCAGTTGACATGTCCTGGCTATCTAGTGCCCGCACAGCTGAACCAAGGGAAACATTTTCCTCCACAGAATCCCTTTACCTCTTTCTTTTTTAACGAAAATCTTTCAAATGGGCTTTCTTTTTTATATCCTGGAGCTTTTTGTAGGCCATGGTTTTCCCTCAGGAAAGCGGTCATATTTAGTGCAAAGGGAACTGTTTTAATGGTGTGAAACTATCTTCAACAACTACCGGCACTTGGCTCCCCTTTGCTCTGTCTGGGCCTCTATAACCACATTCCCAGTCCCCTCCTCCCCAAACTGTACGTTTTCCACATCTTTCTGCCTCTCTTTTTGTTCCCACGTCTCACTGTACGCCTGACCAAATAAAGGCATCAAGCAGTAAGAACGCAGCAGCCTGAGAGGTCTACCATCTTGGATTTTCCTCCAGCAAAGCAAAACGCGCATTACTCTTGAATTCATTCTCATTCCAATTCTCAAGACAGGGAATATGGATTCTTTGCCACAACGTGATGCAGATCGACTCCAGTCCAGGAGAGTCTTTATTGCCATTCAAAATGCCCCAAGTACGGTCTTTACAGCCAAAACTCCTTGGAGCATTCCTTGTCTTCAGAAATCTCAGCAGTCATCCGTTGAGTGCATCTGGCCGCATGCGGGGCTTCTCTGGCAATCAGCTCCAGACTCTTCCACATTTTTTTTAAAGAACCAACCAGTTCCACAGGCACAAAGACCCCCACAGTCCGATTTGTCTCAGCTTTGCAGCCACATCCTCACGCTGCTGACAGTTTCTGTATTGATCACCTTCTTCAAATACTCAAGGGGGGAAAAAAAAGAGTTGTTCTGGCTTACAGTTGCAAGCGACTTTCCATTCCTTGTGGTGATTGCAGGGAAGCTGGGAGACTTGAGAGGGCTGTCTGTGTTAGCAGGAATATGAGGTGGTAACTGTTCACAGGCAGACTAGGAACCATAGAGCACAGGTCAGGGCCATGGGTGGTAGGTATCACCTTCTAGGGCCTGCTTCCAAGGACCTACTTCTACCAGTAAGGTTCCACTCCCTAATGGTGCCACAGCCTTCAAAATGGTGCTACAAGTAAGGACTCGGTGTCTAAAATGAGAACCTGTAGGGGACAGTTCATGCTCATACCATAATGGAAACCAAAGGTGTAACTCTTCACCATCTTAGATTAACCCTTAGCTGTGGCATTAAAGTCACATAGCTGAGGTAAAATTGAACTTGACTTAAAAACTTTTGATCCAGCCGGGTGTGGTGGCGCACGCCTATAATCCCAGCACTTGGGAGGCAGAGGCAGGCAGATTTCAACAAAAACAAAAACAAAAACAAAAACAAAAACAAAAACAAAAAAACCCAGAATACCTGAGTTGAACCTACCAGCCAGAGTTCAGAAAGAGCTAGAAAAAAATGAGTTTAATTAGCAGCAAGTCTCAGAGGCTGAAACATTCTAGGCCTAGGTTAGAAGACAGAGGCTGGAAGCTTCCAGGTCTAGGCCTAGGGATAGTTAGATAAGAACCTTTGGTTTCTATCATGGCCCAGCCTAAGTCTTGTATTCATAAAGCTTGGGTATAGCTCTCATCTCGTCCTTTCATAAGGGGAAATAAAAGTGGTGCATTTACATTAAAGTTCGTGTGTGATGTTGGAGACTGAACTTGGGGCCTTGTATGTGCTAGATAAGAAATCTACCACTTAGGTATATCCGCAGCCCAAGATTTCCTGTTCTGGTGTGTCTTATCACAGCATCATGATAGTTTAGTTATCACATTATTTTACTCTTATTGTATGCACTATTCGCCCAAATAACATTTAATTCTTTACTCCCCTGCTATTTTAGAATATCTGCTTGTTGTAATCTCATTTGTGGGCCCATACAGTATGCCTCTGTGATTGGCTTGTCAGTCATGTGTCACCTTACAGAACTCTATTGTCTCTACCCTAGCCTGTGTGATATTCTGTATGCGAAATCTCAAGCACAGAAAACCTCTAACATCTATTTTCCTTGCTCATGCTTGGAGACTATCTTTCTTGGCTATAGAATTATAGAACTAATCTCTCACCATCTACCAAGAATGATGGTAAAAGATACCATGAGTATTTGCCTTCAAATGTCTTTCACCAGAACTAGAAAACATAGAGAATGAGGGAAATATCCTATGCATATGTAGTAGGATTAAAATGTAGTAAGATTCTGCTGAGAAAGACTACCTGTGAAGTAGGGTTGAAATGTAACAACCTGAGCACTCGATCATTGCTTACTGTAGGGTGACTCTGACTTTGTGTGATAGTTACTTTTTGGTTGTAGTGATAACATACCCTAACAAAAGGAACTTAAGAAAGAAAGGTCCGCCAGGCGGTGGTGGCACACGCCTGTAATCCCAGCACTCTGGGAGGCAGAGGCAGGCAGATTTCTGAGTCCAAGGCCAGCCTGGTCTACAGAGTGAGATCCAGGACAGCCAGGGCTACACAGAGAAACCCTGTCTCGAAAAAAACCAAAAAAAAAAAAAAAAAAGAAAAAAGAAAAAGAACAGAAAAGAAAGAAAGAAAGAAAGAAAGAAAGAAAGAAAGGAAGAAAGAAAGAAAGGTCCATACAACAGGGACCAGGGAAAGCATGGTCCAGCTAGAGGAACAGGAAGTTGATTGACCACGTATTAATTCACATTCTGGTTTCAGTAATCCCCAGGGAACATAAAATGGCACCTCTGCTTAGTGAGTCCTGGAGGTGACACATGAACCTACTGATGAGTTGTTTCCTTTGCTCTCTATAGAAACATACATCTGTCATCTCCAGTTACAAAAACTTGATGTCACCATGTCTACTGTGCTGTCTAGATGAGCCTGTGGTGGTTGGGTTGACCCAGTTCTGGTCTAAGGTTGCAATACACATAAACCACGTCCTTCAACCATGCTTCTTCTTCTTCTTCTTCTTCTTCTTCTTCTTCTTCTTCTTCTTCTTCTTCTTTTTTTCAATAAAGGGATATTTAGAATTATCTTGCCAAGTTCTTCAAAGAAATGCTAGGATTTTGATTACTTACAAGAATCTCCTATTTATCTGTTTTGAAAAATTTCCAGAATGTTGATCAAACTAACTATATCGTTTTACATTCTACTTTCAGTGTGTATATGTGTGTGAACACACACACATGTATGTATATTCATTTATACACTGTGTATACATGTAAGATATAAATATAAATATATAGAGATAGTCTTAACAGATATATAATTTGCGAATATCTCCTATGTCAGGTTGTACTTTTGCTTTCTTGATAGTATCCTTTTAAGGATCAAAAGGGGTTTTTTGTTTTGTTTTGTTTTGTTTTTTTGTTTTTTTTGTTTTTTTGTTTTTTTTTCCGAGACAGGGTTTCTCTGTGTAGCCCTGGCTGTCCTGGAACTCACTCTATAGACCAGGCTGGCCTCGAACTCAGAAATCTGCCTGCCTCTGCCTCCCAAGTGCTGGGATTACAGGCATGCGACACCACCTCCCAGCCAATTCAGGTGTTCTGGCTCAAACTTCTTTCCAAGCTGACTGATTCAAACTGGCTCCTCTTGGCTTCTGACTAAATTGATCTTCTTGGAAAGACTGTCTTGAACTGCATAAAGTAAACAGCTTGGAACTGCACTGCTCTCCTCCAAACCGAATTGAGCACAATTACTCTCAACTGAACTGCAGTGATTTGAACTGAATTCAACTGCATTCAATTTAAAGATACAATATTTATTTATTTATTTATTTATTCATTTATTTACTTACTTATTTGTGTGTGCCTATGCATGTGCCTCTTGTATGACAATGCCCACAGGGACCAGAAGAAGATATCACATTCCCTGGAGCTAAATTTAAGGCAGTTACAAGCCATCTAACATGGGTGCTGGGATGTGAACTCAGGTCTTTTTGAAGAACTGCTGAGCCATCTCCCCAATCCTAATGTATCTACTTTTACATGAAAGGGCAAATGAAGACCCAGCAGTGGGAAATGTGGTCTGCCCTCGCTCCCCCAACCCCTACTTCTTCCTAAGGGGAGGCTAGGAGGAAGTTCTAGTGGACTTAAAGAACAACACAAGATAATAACGACAGATGTGGAATAGCAGGTGGAAATGATCGACAGGATCTTTGGTGGGATGGATTGTATTTATAGATTAGTAGGAGGAGATAACCTTAGAAACAAATACCTATATCCTAGTGGTACCATTCAACAGGGTCTTATGACAGCAACAGTAGAAATAAGGTCCAGCCATGTATTATAACAAGACAGGTTTCTTTCCTGGGACATCAGATCTCAAGCAGAATGTGTAAGGGTCTGAAAATCGCTGAAGGAAGACCCCAGACTCAGTGTGAAAAACAAAGAACATTTATTCTGCAGAAACAACCAGCATGTGGGGGGGTGGGGGTCAACCAGTCTTTAAAATGGAGACTCCAGGCAAAGGCATGCAGGCCTTCTTATAGGGAACCAGGAGAACTCTCTGGAGGGATTAGATAATCTAAAATTTCATCGGTGGGTGCCAGGAGCGTCACAGATGGTCAGCGGTCTGCATTCCTATGTCTGAATGTTTAACCATAGGATAACCCAGCACAAACAGCCCATTCTGAGATAAGATATTCAGGCTGTCCTTTGGGATCGAGTTTTATCATTTTGTTCTGGATTTTATGGTCTGTCTCTGTAGCTGGTGCCTATGGCCTTTTTTTTTTTTTTTTTGAAATGGAGACAAATGGGGTTTATGTTGTTATGTTGTCCTTTCCAGTGGAGCTAAGACTGATCTAGAAGGTGGCCAGGGTGCTTACTTACCAAAAGCAAACACCTGCTGTTGATTGCTCTTCCTTTTTTTTTTTTTTTTAAGATTTATTTATTATATGTAAGTACACTGTAGCTGTCTTCAGACACACCAGAAGAGGGCATCAGATGGTTGTGAGCCACCATGTAGGTGCTGGGATTTGAACTCATGACCTTTGGAAGAGCAGTCGATGCTCTTACCCACTGAGCCATCTCTCCAGCCCCCTGATTGCTCTTCAGATCTAGACTATTTGTCTAGATTTGTCTAGATATTTGTCATTTATTTGTCGGTCAGGGTTTCAAAAGACATTCTTGTGTTTAAGCGTCCTAGCCTTGAAGGTTACAAGTTAGCGGGTGGTTGACTTAGAACAGGAGTGGCTGAGTTACTATTCCAGCTTGTGTCATCTTGTGTAAATGACCCTGTGGGGCTGTGTGGGTCAACCTTGTGAAGGGAAAAAGGTGGGATGGAGAGTGAGGGGTGTCTGCTACGGGCTCTTAAGTCTCCTGGAAGAGTCCGGATGTGCTACATTAGATCGAAGATGGCTCCCAGAACACCAACAAGGCAGAAAAAAGGAACTGAGGTCAAGGCGGCGACTGCTTCCGCCCTGCCCCATCTTTAGGAAGTCCTACTAGGGATTGATCCTCCTTTGATTCCTTCTGAGTAATCTCATCAGGCAGGACTTTCATTGGGGCACGGTGATGGTGTGGTGAGGGACGATCGCCAAAGGACTCAGAGGCTTGGGTTTGGCTCAAACATTGTTTATAAGTTTACACGCTGTACAATAAACTCAGATCTGCGCCCAGACTCTGGTCTCCTCTGGAGTCTTAGGCAGGGAATTTGTCACATGACTCAGTTGACAACCCAAGCCCCGCCCCACCCCGCCCCCAATCCTCTGTCCCGGCTCCCACATTGCCTGTCCTCCTGTTTTGTACTTGTATTTAAGATAAGAGTGCTTGAGCTGCCAAGAAACACGGGGGCAGAGTAGAAGAAACACACCTCGGCTCCGAAAGGCATCAGACAAAGCACGCAGGATAAAACGTTTTGTTTGTTTGTTTGTTTGTTTGTTTTAAATAGTCAATGCGTCCCCATGCAGAGCTGAATAGACTCTGTCCTGTGGGCTAAGAAAACAAAGGACACAGAGAGAATAGGGCGCAGATGCCAAACCTCTTCCCACAGCGTAGTCATCCATCAGCTCTCTGAAGGTCTGGTAGGAAAGTCAGTATTTTTGACAAAGGTGACCTTCAGATTTCTTTGAAGTAACCTTGGCAACTGTCACCGCGAGCCAGACATCAAAGAGGTTATCTTACAGAAAAGCTACTGGGAAGCTAAGAATGCACTGTCCCCCGCTGTGAAAACTCTGAACTCCGTGCATTTAAGCCAAGGGCAAGAGAGTCTTCTGCTCCAACAGGTTGACATTTGAGGTGACTGGGGTGGGGGCAGGGCAGTCCTATGAAGACATTTTGTAAGATGTGATTTTTTTTCCCCTTCAAAGAATTAACCCGTCCACTTAGTCCTTTTTATACTTGCCTTGAACTCCACTAGCTTAGCTTGTTTTACTCAGAAAGCA
Organism: Apodemus agrarius; assembly: GCA_964023405.1. Classification (NCBI taxonomy): domain Eukaryota; kingdom Metazoa; phylum Chordata; class Mammalia; order Rodentia; family Muridae; genus Apodemus; species Apodemus agrarius. Next base: position 9,838,382 of record OZ030026.1, on the reverse strand, counting down.
ATCCTGCTTTATAAATATTTTCACCTCGGGGTTTAGTGTGTGTGTGTATGTGTGTGTGTGTGTGTGTGTGTGTGTGAGTGTGTGTGTGTGTGTGTGTGTGTTATGACAAAGCTGTTTAAAGCACCAAAACATACTTTTAGCAGATGACTTTTAGCAGGTTAAGATCCCAAAATGTATTTGGGGTTTGTCCCCTTGTGACTGCCCTTATCTGCCTCACTAGTGCAGAGATAGAGACGGAACACAACACATTGTCGTCTGCCCCGCGGCACTTGTGGTGGTGTGTGCTTGTGCTTTTAAATTTTATTTTGATTGTGTGTTTGTATTTTTTAACCCAAATGAATTCCATTATCGCTGTCTGATGTATATGCCTGTAGAGCCCGCCACTGGTCTGTGGGAAACCTACCAGCGACCACACCTCTAAAGAAAAGGTATACCCCCAAACCTCCTACCACGGCCACAAGCAATCAAATGCCAACAGCTTCTCAGTTAGAAGTGGGACCTGAGGAGCTCTTCTTCCTCCTCATCCTTTTCTTCCTCCTCCTCCTACTTGGTAGATCTTTTAACTGGTTTGATCTTGTGCAAATAATCAGAGCCACTGCGAGTTTGTGTCTTAGTTAGGGTTTTACTGATGTGAACAGACACCATGACCAAGGCAACTCTTTTAAGGACAGCATTTAATTGGGGCTGGCTTACAGGTTCAGAGGTTCAGTCCATTATCATCAGGGTGGGAACACGGCAGCATCCAGGCAGGCATGGTGCTGGAAGAGCCCAGAGTTTTACATCTTCATCTGAAGGCTGCTAGCACAATACTGGCTTCCAGGCAGCTAGGATGGGGAGGGGGGGGTCTTAAAGCCCACGCCCACAGTGACACACACACCCCAACAGGGCAACGCCCACTTCAACAAGGCCACACCCACCCCAACAAGGCCACGCCCACTCCAACAAAGCCACACCTCCAATAAGAGCCCGGGGCAGAGCATATTTAAGTTATCATAGTTTGTGTGTGGAACTGCCGTCCAGAGGATAGCATCTCTCAGGACTCCTTCCTATCTTCTGGCTTCCTATTCTTTAGGCTCCCTCTTTTTTGATGCTCTTTGAGCCTTGGTTAGATGTGGGGTTGATCATAGATATTGCATCTATAGCCGAAATTGCATCTGAGCCTTGGTTAGATGTGGGGTCGATCATAGATATTGCATCTATAGTCACGATGGCTTATTTTCCGCACTTAGACCAGTTATGAGTCTGCACTAACCAGCACACACTTAACACTTAACAATAAGACGTTTTCATGACCACAGTTGGGAGCAGCACTCATCTGTGGAAATCAGTAGACACATTTAGAAGGTGGTTTGCCAACATGACTGTCTTAGACAGGTTTACAACTGCTGTGATAAAATGCCATGGGCAAAACCAGCTGGGGGGGAAAGGGTTTCTTTGGCTTACAATTCCACGTCAGAGTTCATCATTGTAGGAAGTCAGGACAGGAACTCAAACAGAGCAGCAACCTGGAGGCAGGAGCTGATGCAGAGGCCATGGAGGGTGCTGCTTACTGGCTTGTTCAGCCCGCTTTCTTATAGAACCCAGAACCACCAGCCCAGGGATGGCCCCAGTCACAATGGGCTGAGCCCTCCCCCATTAGTCATTAACTAAGATGGGTTGGTACCTATTGGGGAAGGGGCTTCCCTTCTCAGAGGAGAGGGGGGAATAAGGGTGGGACCTGGAGAAGAGGAGGGTGCAGGGGCTGAGATTGAGATGTAAATTGAATAAGTAAATAAATTAGGGGGAAAATGCTCTACAGGCTAACCTATAACCTGAATTAGGAAGGAGTTTTTGAGACTAGTGAGATAGTTCAGCAGGTTAGAACCCTGACTGTTCTTCTGAAGGTCCTGAGTTCAAATCCCAGCAACTAGGGTGGTGGCTCACACCATCTGTAATGAGATCTGACATGCTCTTCTGGTGTGACTGAAGATAGCTACACTGTACTTACATATAATAAATAAATAAATAAATAAATCTTTAAAAAATTTTTAAAAAGGAAGGCATTTTCTCAATTGAGGGTCCGTCTTCTCAAATGACTATAACTTGTGTCGAGCTGAGAGAAAAATAACCAGCACAGTGACCATCTAGAAAAACAAAACCAGTAAGTTCTTAGCCCTAGAACTTCCTCAACCATATATATATATATTTTTTTCCAAGACAGAGTTTCTCTGTGTAGCCCTGGCTGTCCTGGAACTCACTCTGTAGACCAGGCTGACCTTGAACTCAGAAATCCTCCTGCCTCCGCATGTGCTGGGATTACAGGCGTGCGCCACCAGCACCCGGCCTCAACCATATTTTTAAGCACAGTTGCAATATCAGGTATGATTCTTTTTCCTGTGGAGTGGGCCTCAAACCCAACCAATTAAACAGTTGTTTACCCCCATAACCCGACTTGCCACTACTACACAAGTGGACATATGTTGCTTGGCGGCTTGGCGTTATTCCATGCCGGGTCCAGCACTTGACAAGATGTCTTTTCTTCACCTGCAATGTGCATAGTACCTTCCACCTCTATGAACCCTAACCATCAGGGAGAGAGATTCCCTGACTATCCAGGATTGATTTCTCTGGTTCCTGTAACACGATGTCTTCAGCAGCTGTGTCTTACTGTCTAGTAGGTTTGGTGGGCAACCAAAAGCAAGACAATAGCCTGTATTGTTTAGGGTAATGCTTGGGCCTCCACAATCTATAACTGGTAAGAGGTAATCATGTCTAACACTGAAATTTGTATTTACTATCCTATGTTTTCTGGTAGTGACATTGTCTACTAACATAAGATATCCCTGTTTCTCTCTCTCTCTCTCTCTCTCTCTCTCTCTTTCTCTCTCTCTTTCTCTCTCTCTCTCTACACACACACACACACACACACACACACACACACACACACATGCTTACGAACTACTAGGGTTTCATTAGGCTTCTTTGTACATCCTTTGTTTTGTTTTGTTTAACCCCGCCCCCATCTACTCTCCTTTTTCCTCTCCCATTCTCCCCAACCCCTTTTAACCCTTTAGCTCCCAGTACCCATGTTTTTTAATAACATGCATATACCTTACTATCTGCTTTCATTATAATTTTTGTACTTGGGTTGCAAGTTCCTAGGGTCCTAAGTCACTTCTTCGTGCACACTTCATTCCTGTTAAGACCACCCTGGCCTTTTGGTCCCCGGCACTGCCTGTCTGAGACCTTCTCCCATTATTATCCCTTCCTACCCTCATTTCTACCATTTTGTACTATCCCCACCACCCTAAAATCACCCCTGACCCCCTTGCCAAAGACCCGTTTCTAGTTTCTTAGTTTCCAGAGACATCTTTCTCAATCAAGTGTGAGGCACTGTCCTAGGCTGTAAAAACATAGCCGTGAGCGGAACAAAGCAAGCCCTGCTTGCAGAACTTAGCGCTGTGGGTGGAACATGGGAGATTCGGGGAGAACAGGCCGATGCCTAACTACGGATGAATAGAGATTAAATGCCTTCAATACAAAGAAAGCAGGAAGAGGAGAGGAAGAACCAGAGCAGGGAAGCGCAATGCGTCACAAAGCCGGGGAACTCTTAAGATGAACGTGGTCGCCCTGTGAAGAAGCAGAGGAACAAGTGTGGAGAATGCCGGGAAATGAGTGTTAGAGACATGGGGAAGAGAAGATGCCACGGAGGGAGGCCTTGGGTTGGGAGTGCACCCGAAGTGTTGAAAGATCAGATCCACACAGCCCTAGTGACCCGAGCTGTGGGGGAGGCGCAAAAGGAGATGATTAGTGGGCCGGAAGCATAGAAGGAGATGCTGATTGGTGGGCCAGAAACATAGACGGAGATGATTGGTGGGCTGGAAGCATAGAAGGAGATGATTGGTGGGCCGCGTACTGCCAGAGGAAGTATGTACTAGAGGCAACCCGGGGTTAATAACTGCAAAGTAGAGCTTCAGAGTCACGAAGAAGGCATGCTTCAGTGACCTGGAGTTCCCAAAACCTGATGCAGCTCAGATGGGTTAGCAGGACGGAAACAAATGGTAGCAAGGTCTTAAGAGCTCCAGGTAATTATAGCATAAAGTCTAGACAGGATTCACCTATGCGAACCGGGCAAACATCTAAAATGCCAAATACCAGGCATAGTGGTGCAAACCTTTAATCCCTGCACCTGGAGCCCAAGGCAGGCGGATCTCTGTGAGTTCAAGCCCAGTCTGGTCCTGATTGTGAGTTCCAGGACAGTCAGAGATATGTAGTAGAGAGACCCTATTTAAAAATAAGAAAAGGCAAGAAAAGCTTTTTCTCTGGTCAGGAAAGTACACTCTCCCCAGGTTTTGAGCAAAGCAGCGAATATTGTCTTCGGACTTTGACATTAAGCAGTTCCCTGGCTTGTGAGTGTTTGCAGTCCCGTCACACAACATCTCTTACAACACTGCAATCCCTGGTCAAACAAGTCGGCTTACAAATTAAAACAAACATGCCCACGAAACGCCTGGCACGTGCCATTTGCCAAGTAAATGTTGAGGCATTAGCATGCAAACATGTTTTGTATTGTTTCATTAAAACGCAAGATATTGGAATTATAGCAAAATGCCGTGTGCCCGATGGAGTATATTTGGTAAAAAAAAAAAAAAAAAAAAAAAAAAAAAGTCCGTTTATTATTATCTCTCAGTTCCTGGTGGAAATTTAGGTGACACACAGTGAATCAGAAAGTAATATGATAGACATATCTAAGAAGATTAGAGCTGTCTAAGGCTTGGAATAATAAGTATCTAACTGTGAAGAGTTGTATGAAACCCTTATGAGGATGATACCTAATGGAGAGAAAGACACTGTCATAAAAACTACTCTGTAGTCTGGAAAAAGCCAAGTGTGGTGGTTTTCTTCTGCTGTATTGTTATGTAAATCATGGGCCAAGTTTTTTTCAAATTGCTTCTTTGTTTTGCAGAAAAAGAAGGGTAGAGAAGAGGGAGAGGGGGAAGGAGGGGAGGAAGAAGGAAAAAGGAAGGGAAGGAAGGGGGAAATATTGGTTTATGTTCTGATGTAATAATATGACGTGTGTACCACCAATACTTCAACATGTTCTAACTCTAGAACCTCTGAGAGCTGAAAAGCCTCCTGCAGCTTTCCATAACCAATCTCCATATTTTAAGGGAAGTATGAATCTTCCCAAATGCCCATTCGGGAAGAGTATCTTGGTTTCAAAGTGTGTGTTTCATAGTCATCACTCAGAAGACAAGAGTTTTTGTTTTGTTTTGGTTTCGTTTTTTGGTTTTTTTCAAGACAGGATTTCTCTGTGTAGCCCTGGCTGTCCTGGAACTCACTCAGTAGACCAGGCTGGCCTCGAACTCAGAAATCCACCTGCCTCTGCCTCCCAAGGGCTGCCACCTCCACCACCACCAGTGAGACAAGAATTTTTAAAACAGGAGGAAAAGAGTTGATCTCTGGAGCAAGAGGCTGTAATATAAAGTACATGAAAGGCTATTTCCATATAAAAATGAATAGAAATGAGTCATTGTAACATTGGTTCAGCCCTCCCCATTTTTCTTGTTTGGTTTCTTCCTGCACTGGGGGCTAAACTCAGGCCCCTGAACACACAAGGCAAGGACCCTACCCCAGGGTCCTTAACCACTGAGCTATCTCTCCAGGCCCTAATTATTAATATTTTTATTAATGGACTTGCCAAGCATATACAAAAGTAGAGTGACTAGCATAACAAACTGCCAAATATTAATCTCCCCACACCACCAACAGTCTGCTGATATTTCTTGTCCTGAAGCGGATTTAGTCTGGCGTCAACAGAGTAGTTCCCGTTTTCTTATGGATAGCGAGTTGGCTTGGGAAGTGTGTTTTCCTGTCTTTTACCTTTAACGGGACTGAGGTCTTTTATGTTTCTCTGTTTGGAGGCAGAAGGTCACACCCAGAGTAGCCTCAAACTCACCACAATGCTCCTGTCTCAACTGCTTCTTCTTTGTTTTTTTTGTTTTTTGTTTTTGTTTTGTTTTGTTTTGTTTTGTTTTTTTTGTTGTTGTTGTTTTGAGTCAGGGTTTCTCTGTGTAGCTCTGGCTGTCCTGGAACTCACTCTGTAGACCAGGCTGGCCTCGAACTCAGAAATCCGCCTGCCTCTGCCTCCCAAGTGCTGGGATTACAGGCGTGCGACACCACACCCGGCCTGTCTCAGCTTCTTGATGGTTGAGATTATAGGTAGGAGTCAGCTGGTGAGTCTAAAAGTATTTTTCCCACCAGGTGTAGTGGCGTGCACCAATGAATAAGCAAAGAGAAGGTTGAAGCACGAAGATCGTGAATTCAAGGCCAGCTCAGCTATAGATCCAGTCACAGGCCAGCCTGAACTACAAAGTGAGACTCTGCCATAAAAACAAGAACAGCAGTCCAGCCGCAAGATGTTCTACCCACATACACAAATGACAGGAACAGTAATAATTGCCAGGAGCCATTTTCACATAGATCTCAAAACCCCCTCCTTTTAGCCATTTCTAGCCTACATTTTCTAGCCTGCTTTTAGAAGGAAATATACTAGCTTAAAAATTAGCCAAATAGTTAGATGGTCAGTACATGCAGAGTTCACCTGAGTGGGCTAGAACAAACAGAGCTCACCTGTGGTTAGGTTACCATAGCAACTCCTTTCCACTTCACCTCCTCATGATCAATTTATTGTGCCAAGTTCCTGCAGCAATAGCCAGCTTTTCCCTGAGATTCTGAGAGGCAATTCTGAGAAACTGATCCTGAGAAATGATGCCATCCCCCGAGATTGTTCCCCGAATACAATGGACTTTCCCCTTTACCCTCCCTACACCTTGCTTGCTTCCCTTTATATTGCCTTGTGTAAAAAATAAAATTTGACAGCTTGATCAGCATACACTCTTGCTGTCCATCTCTCATGTCTCTCGTCTCTCCCCTTCTCCTAGGTGGTCCTGGGACCCTGTTGACTGTCCTGTGGGTAAAACTTTGTTCTCTCTCTCTCTCTCTCCTCTCTCTCTCTCTCTCTCTGTCCAGTATTGTTGAGTCTTCATTATTTAAACTTTAATCTGATTACCTCTGCTTTTTAAAGGGAATGTATATACTTGAGGTTCATGCATTTAGCAGTATCATCACCCTTAACCCTAACATTTTGTCATGTAAGTTCTGTTTCATTTTATTTCCTCTATTAGACTAATCAGATGCTTTTTTATTATTCCACTTAACCTCAGTGATTAGCTTTGCTCTATTTTGCCTCCCCCCACCTTCAGGATTTAAAATATTCTTCCTTAACTTACGATCTAATTGTGTTCAGCGTAGTTCCTTCTCATACTTGGTCCTTGAGCTATTGCCACTGCGTCCTGAACTGCGACACTGGGCAGAGGCACCGTGCACTGCTACTGACCTGCACTTTCAAGAGCTGATTATCATGAAAGGAAACGTGTTAAAGGTAAGAGATTGTGATTATCCATCCACCTGCTTGGCATGTGTGATTCTGATTTCCATGGGGTTTCATTTTATGGCAACTCCCTTAAATTCTTTCCTTTCTTTCTTTCTTTCTTTCTTTCTTTCTTTCCTTCCTTCCTTCCTTCCTTCCTTCCTTTCTTCCTTCTTGCTTTCTTGCTTTTTGCTTGCTTGCTTGCTTTCTTGTTTTTTAGAAATTTGTTACACATTATTATTTCAAAAAGATTTTTGCAGCCAGGTGATGGTGGCTCAGACCTTTAATCCCAGCACTTGGGAGGCAGAGGCAGGCAGATTTCTGAGTTCGAGGCCAGCCTGGTCTACAGAGTGAGTTTCAGGACAGCCAGGGCTACACAGAGAAACCCTGTCTTGAATAAAAAAAGATTTTTGCACCTAGAGTTCTAGGTTGGATTTTTCTTTTCCCCGTCCCTTGTTCCCCCTTGCTCTGGGCCCCGCTCCCCTACGTTGGGTTTTTTTTACATTTTAGGTTGTCACCATGAAACCTGTTTTAGTTAAGCAGACATTTTTTAGGGTTGTAAAGAATCAATAAGTCTGTCTTCGTTTCTCCCTTCCTTCCTTTCCTTTCCTTTCCTCTCCTCTCCTACTCTTCCTTCTCCTCCTTCTCCTCCTCCTCTTCCTTCTCTCTCTCTCCCTCTCCCTCTCTCTCTCCCTCCTCCTTTAAGATTTTTTCACTTTCTTTGGTAACACAGTAACATGTGCTTTCTTTGTGTAGCTCCTACTTTTCATCTCCTTTGGAAGTAAGTATTCCTGACATCTTCTTCTCAAACAGATTTCTCTCTCTCTGCCCTCCCCTGTTCTGGAAAAGTGCTCATCTGTAAAACGCGTGTTTAATGTTGTGATTGTTGTCTTACAGACCGCTGAGCTCCCCGACAGTGTCTTTTCTCCCTTTCCTTCATTCAGTTTGGATAATTTCAAATACTGTGTTTTCAAGTCTAGTGGACTTTTCTTTTCCATGTACTAATATGAGGGTGTTCATGATCATATTGTGTTTCATGATCTCACGTGAAGACTGTAGTTGCTTTTGAAGATGACAAGTATGGACAGTTGATTTTTAATGTATCTGATCTATGCTTGCGCACATTCAATTAATTTTTTTTTTTTAGTTTTACATCAGCTGTTGCAGCTTTCAGCACACTTTTAAAAAAATCAACTTGACTGTTTGTGAACATGTTATTTGTGTCAATAATCAAGCTGATAACTCTTTATACAATTTTATTGTGTAATATTGACACCATAACAAAAAAAATCTACCGGGCTGAGATCTACTTACTGGACAGGTACTTTTAAGATCCTTTAATACAAATACATTTGAAACAATGAATGTAAGAAACAAGCGTGAATAGCAGAGAAAGCAAAACACCCAGTAAGAGAATCACAAACAAATATAAAAACCTTCTGATGGAAATCACTTCCCACAAACAACTATAAAACCTCTGTCTATGTTCTTAAACAAGAAAGGCACCAAGCCAGTGGTTCTTGACCTTCCTGATGCTGTGACCCTTTAATACTGTTCCTCATGTTGTGGTGACCCCACCACCATAAAATTGTTTTCATTGCTGTTTTGTAACTGTAAAACCATTATGAATTGTAATGTAGGTATCTGTTTTCTGACGGTCTTAGGTGACCCTTATGAAAAGGTCACTGGACCCCAGAGGAGTCACGACCCACAGGTTGAGAACCACTGCTCTACGGAAATCGGAGGATAGAGGTTCTAACCTTACAGTGTTCACAGCTGCCCCCTCCCTAAATTGTATTCATCTTCCTCAAAACCTTCTGTGTATTTTAAGAAGTGACAGACAGCCCTCACCCGTGACTCCTGCTGTTTCTGGTTTTTTTTTGTTTTTTGTTTTTGTTTTTTTTGTTTTTTTTTGTTTTTTGTTTTTTTTTTGGCACTTTTCAGTTGACTTACGTGTTCTCTAGTCTCAGTGTCTCCTGCTTCCTCCATAACAAATCACTTCTTTACGGACTAAACATTGTAAACGCTAGCTTTAAGAGCCCAATTTTGGGCTTTTAAAGGTAATAACTGTCTGAAGATTTATTTACTTTTCTTTTATGTGTCCCGAGTGTTTTCCCCATATGTGTGTAGACATCAGAAGAGGGCATCGGGTCCCCTGGAACAGGAGTTATAGAGTCAGTTGTGAACCGCCACGTGGGTGATGGGAACCGAACCAGGATTTTCTGCAGTAGTGCTGTTAGCCGGCAAGCCACCCCTCCAGCCCTGTTGAAAGTCTTTAAGTCTGTTTTCAGGGAATGGCTTTACTTGAAGATTCTCTCTCTCTCTCTCTCTCTCTCTCTCTCTCTCTCTCTCTCAGGGAATGGCTTTACTTGAAGATTCTCTCTCTCTCTCTCTCTCTCTCTCTCTCTCTCTGCCCACAGCCTTCCTTACAAGTGGTAGGCAAGCACTCTTCCACTGAGCACCTTTTGAATCTGAAATTTTGTTAGGGTGAGCCTAGAGTAACAATCTTTACTGTATGGTTATCTTTTTTATTAGATTTATTTATTCACTTAACCCAATATCAGCCCCCTCTACTCCCAGTACCCCCCACTTGGATCTCCCCCATTCCTCTCTCCCCTTCTCCTTTGAGAAGGGAGCTCCCCTCTAGGTATCAAACACACACACACACACACCACCACCACCACCACCACCACCACCACCACTACCACCACCACCAGCATATCAGGTCACTGCAGAACTAGGCGCATCTTCTCCCCTGAGTCCAGACAAGGCAGCCCGTTTAGGGGAATGGGACCCACAGGCAGGCAACAGAGTCAGGTTATATTAATCCTACCATTAAGAAAGTATCCTCTGGCCGGGCATTGGTGGCACACGCCTTTAATCCCAGCACTTGGGAGGCAGAGGCAGGCAGAGTTCTGAGTTCGAGTCCAGCCTGGTCTACAGAGTGAATTCCAGAACAGCCAGGGCTACACAGAGAAACCCTGTCTCAAAAAAACAAAACAAAACAACAACAACAACAAAAAGAAAGAAAGAAAGAAAGAAGAAAGAAAGTTTCTTCCTGTGCCTCAGGCATTCACTGAGGTTTTTTTTTCACAAGACTTGTTAAGAACTCTGTTCTTCCTAGTTCTGATGGAGATTTTGGGAGTTTTCATCATGTGGTGTCCCAACCATAAGCAGCCGGTGACGTTCCTGCCTGTGAATTCTCGGCTTGGTATTCAGAAATGGAGGCAAGGAGCTTTCAGCCTAAGTGGTCTCTTCTTCCCTCCCGCCTTTCTTTTCTCACGTAGCTCTCTCCGCCAAGGCCTTCGTTACACAAGTCTTGGCCGCTCGGATCCCATCTCATTCTCCCTAGAGACGAGAATTCTCCTCTGTTTGCGGGTTCCAGCACCCCACGCGCCGAACACGGAAGTGCTTCCCACGCATCAGACTTACGTAATCCGTGTCCTCCGCTTTCAAGGTTTACAGTATTGCACTATCTACCGCCCAGTGTCCTAAGATGATTAAGAAAAAGCCATTTTGTCTTATTTTCTAGTTGTTTCCCCTAGGGAGATAAGCACAGTATCATTTCCTCCATTACTGCTGGAAGAGTCTCACTTTGTAGTTCAGGCAGGCTCCTGACTTGATCTGAGGCGGAGCTGACCTTGAATTCATGATCGTTGTGCTTCAACCTTCGCTGTGCTTGTTCAAAGGTGCAAGCCACTACTCCAGGTGGAAAAATATTTCAAGACGCACGGGTCGACTCTTTCCTATCATCCTAAGCAATCAAGAGGCCGACGAGACAGGAACATCAGGTATTGATGGCCAGGGCTGTTTTATTGATGCCTCTACAAATCCCTTCTCCTCCATATAGACGTGAGTATCACAGAAGTAGCCACGTTTAAGGGTGGATGGAAACTCATCTAGGTGTGGTTGCCATAGGAGCCCATGCCAAGGTTTACTGTGTGCTCTAGATGTTGGAATGCTGCAGTTTGGGCATGAGCCGCCCTTGAAAGCCTGGGTTTAGTTTACAGTCAACAAAATCAGAGTTTGGTTTTCTGTCTCAGGTCATGCGTTTTCATCCAAATCAAGTATCGTGACTACAAGAAGGCTCGTTAACCTGGCATTCATTGGGTTTTCTTTTAGAAAACCACACACACTGGATTTAAGTCTCAGGGTCTTAGCATGGCTTAATTGGTGATACGATGTTAGATTAGTTCTGCTTGCTCAGGGAACTTGGTGGACGCATTGACTGTGTGGCAAGAACATGTTCACATCTGTCCTTTTGTCCTGTTGACACCTATTATTTGAATGCGATCCAAAATTAAAGTCTTTTATTAATCTTCTCCCTTAATTGTTTTAACTGCCTAGAAATAGTGAACTATTTCTTCACGTTAAAGTTTACCAAAGCCATTTCGGAAAGCCACATGATATATGATAAATCTCTCTCTCTCTCTCTCTCTCTCTCTCTCTCTCTCTCTCTCTCACACACACACACACACACACACACACACACTAAACCAACAATCTTTTAACAGCTGAAGTCAAAGCCCTGAACTGTCATAGACACCTGAAAACACAGGGAACATCCTTGTCATTACAGGATTCTATTTTTGACAAATGTAGACAATGTTTTGTTTTATTTTGTTTTGTTGGTTTTTCGAGACAGGGTTTCTCTGTGTAGCCCTGGCTATCCTGGAACTCACTCTGTAGACCAGGCTGGCCTCGAACTCAGAAATCCACCTGCCTCTGCCTCCCAAGTGCTAGGATAGGAATAAAAGCCTGGGCCACCACTGCCTGGCCCAGTAAACAATGTTTCTGTTGTTTATAAAAAAGGTCCAGTTTAGTTTTGTTTTCCTTAATAAACATAGGTGGCTCTGAAACGTGAGGACTGACATTTATTTTACTTTACAAGTTTCGCGCTCATGATGAATGGCAAATCCCACGAATGGCTTCTTTTCACTTCAGCATAGAACTTGTAAGAAGGGGAAAAAAATCCGTTTTCTACAATAGAGTGGCACTGGATATCCATCTCTCCTGGATGTAACTGACGCCATGTTTTTGTTTGTTTGGTTTGTGTGTGTGTGTGTGTGTGTATGGGGGGGGTTATTTGGTTACAATTTGGTGGGGTTTTGTTGTTTTGGTTTTTTTCTCTTGTGTGGTTTCATTTTGTTGTTTTTGAGGGTGGTGTTGGGTTGGGTTTTTGTCAGTTTTTGTGAGAAAGAAAGTAAAGGTGGATGGGTAGGGAGGGGGGGGAGGCTCCGGAGGGACTTGGGGAAGGGGAAGACTGGGATCAAAATATACTTCGAGTTAAATTTGTCTTCAATAATAAAAACCATAATTAAAAGGATAGGACATCTTCTGTAAAAAGTATTCTAATTTGTTTTCCTTCTTTTCTGATATCAGGCAGTGAGATTGTGTCCTGTTTTCCCCACTTGTTATAAAGCAGTGCTTTTGTTTGTTTGTTTGTTTGTTTGTTTGTTTTTGAGACAGGGTTTCTCTGTGTAGCCCTGGCTGTCCTGGAACTCACTCTGTAGACCAGGCTGGCCTCGGAACTCAGAAATTCACCTGCCTCTGCCTGGGATTACAGGCGTGCGCCACCACCGCCTGGCAAGCAGTGGTTTTGTTAAACAGTACGGAATGAGAACAGCCTGCGGAAGCAGGACTGTCCGATCCGGGATCCGGAAGTGACTTCTGGAAGACAGACTACGCACCCTTGCTTGGTGACGGCATCGGCTGAGCAAAGCAGAGCGGGCAACGATGCCCGCCCCGGCAGCTTCGGTAATGAGCTGTCGTGTGTGACAACGCACAGTTCTTAGGTGATCAACTGTGGAGGAGGAGGCGCCTGCCCGCCCGGAGCAGGTGACAGCTGCCGCCCGGAGGACAGACTGACTGAAGCTCAAAAGAAGCCACCTTTGTCGGTTCTTAAAACCAGGTTTTAACTAAAAGAGCGTCTTATTAAGAAGATGCTACATGTGTATGATGTGAAAATAATTTTCCCACCCCTCCCCCCCAGGCTTCATAGATGCCCACTGGAGACGTCGCGGTCTACACTCTTCAAGCCGGTACACAGAAATAAATGTGAATGTGTTTGTGATTGATAGATAAGCCTTTGTATTATGATGTAAGTAGTGTGTATCCTTGTCTAAAAAGAGATCTAAATTATGTATAATATGTGGCTCTGTTCAGTTTCTTTTCGTGCGGGTTCCTTTCCACAGGGATGTGCTCCAAACACAACGTAGGTATAATTGATACGCTCAGCTTCCAACCCAGCCCCCACAACCACCAAGATAGCTCTGACAGGCGGCTCACCCAGGAAGAAATCACCCTCCCTTTTCTCTTTTAAGCTGCCTTGCTATCTATCCCAGGGCCTGTACAGAGTACATAGCAACCCCCGAGGATTCTGTAAATGCTGTATACAGTACTGTGAAAAAAAAAAATGCTCAGAATTTTAGACGCCAGATTTCCTCTTTGAATTTCTGTCAAAAGTCGCCATACTCTGCTCTACCTCAGGGCTGGGTGGTGCTTGTTTTAGCGAGTCTCGTGCTCTGAGAGACTCGGGTCCTATGTTGTTTTGTTCTAGGTCAGTGCCTAGTACTTAGTAAAACTTACACGGAGTGAGTGAATAAATTAATAGACAAATGAATGCAAGGAGAAACACAGAGATAGGGCTGAATCACCCAAGGAAAGGACTCATTCTGGACCAGACAATGTGTGGGAGAATTCTCCAAGTAAACACAACGACTCCCAGCACACTATAGCCAACATTTATCATGCAGTGCGACAAGATTTTCATTAGAAAAATTTAAAAACATACCTATTCTAAACGAATAAACTTATTTAAAGGGGGGGTGTAAAATTTCAGTTCTTGGATGGATTTCCTATAGAGATACACCCTATTACTGTTAAAAAATTTGACCCTGTGTACACAAAGTATGTTTCTTTCTTCTTCTTAAAACCCAAAAGTTATTCAACCACAGATTTTTGTCAGACAGGATTTTGCGTTGTAGCCCAACTAGCCATGGACTCTGGGTGTTACTTGTCCCTCTTAGGCCCAGAGGGCTGAAATTACAAGGTGTCCCTTGTCAACACAGCGGGCTTAAACGCAGGTGCATGTGACTGTGTGAGTGACTGTGTATGTGAGTGTGTGTGAGTGACTGTGCATGTGAGTGTGTGTGAGTGACTGTGTATGTGAGCGTGTGAGTGAGTGTGAAAGTATGTGTAAGTAACTGTATGTGTATGTTTGTGAGTGACTGTGTATGTGAGTGTGTGAGTGACTGTGTATGTGAGTGTGTGTGCAAGTATGTGAGTGTGAGTGTGTGTGAAAGCATGTGTAACTGTATGTGTGTGAGTGTGTATGTTTGTGAGTGACTGTGTATGTGAGTGTGTGTGAAAGTGTGTGGCTGTATATGTGAGTGTGTGTGAGTGTGTGTGTGTGTGAGTGTGTATGTGAGCGTGTGAGTGTGTGTGAAAGTATGTAAGTAACTGTATGTGTGTGAGTATGTGTATGTTTGTGAGTGACTGTGTATGTGAATGTGTGTGTATGTGAGTGTGTGTGTGTGTGTGAGTGTGTGTGAGAGCGAATGTGTGTAGGTATGTTGTGTGTATGTGAGTATGTGTTGTATGTTTGAGTGTGTGAGAGTTTGTGTTGTGTGTTTTGTGTGTGTGCATGTGTCATATGTGTGAGTGAGAATGTATGTGAATATATGTGTGCGAGCAAATCAGTGTGGGTATGTTGTGAGTGTATGTGTGAGTGTGTGTTGTGAGCATGTTTGAGTGTGTGAGAGTTTGTGGTGTGTGTGTCGTGTGTGTCATGTGTGTGAGAGTGTGTATAAGTGTGTTGTGAGTGTGTGTGTATGTGTGTGAGTGATGTGCACACACATGTGCACGCCATGCACACAGGACAGAGGGGGACATCAGCTGTCTTGCTGCATCCCTTTTCCCTTATTCCCTGAGGCAGGAATTCTCACTAACCCAGAGCTAGGCTAGTGGCTAGTAAGTCCCAGGCATCCCCCTGTTTCAGCACCTCAGCACTAGGGTTATGGGAGCACAACAGCATTTTTTGTTTGTTTGTTTGTTTGTTTGTCAGGGATATGAAACCAGGTCCTCATGCTTGATCAGTAAGAGTAAAGTCTCTCACCTGCTTAGATAGCTCTCTAGCAGATAGAGATTTATTTAAATAAATCTTTAATATTTAAATAACATTCTATATACCTCTAAAAATACAATATAATATCTCCTACTGGAGATATGTTGTTGGCAGTGGTGGCGCTGCTGCTGCTGCTGATTATGATGATGATTTAACTAAACTTGAATTCACTAGTAGCCTAGGCTGGCCTCGTTTTCATTGACACCCCCCCCCCCCCCGCCTCAGCTAGCCTCTGAGTGCTGGGATAACAGGGCATTTGCCATCACACCAAACAATCGTCCAGAAGGGGGGGAATGTCCTCATATCAGGATAGATTGCTGTTTCAACATCCAAGACAACTGCTAAGGAAAACCCTCACTCTGAGGAAGCTGTATTAAGACAGAACTGATTTCCCTTTCAGTTCTCAGCTGGTATTTGACAAGGACAGCCTGTAGAGGGCGTCCTTGCACCAAGAGCCATGGAGGTCTGAGCAATACAAGAAACCGACATCCCAAGTCCAAAAAAGTCTATTGTGTTGCGAAATTATTACCTGTAACTGAATGACACTGACTTTACAATATTAAAGGTTTATAAGTTTGCTTAATACTAATATAGTAAAACATTATACAAATGAATATTCACTGCAACAATAAAATAATAAAATGTTGGGACAAGATTTTTTTTTTTTGTTTTTGAGACAGAGTCGCAGTTAGCCCAGGCTGGCTTCAAACTCCGTATGTCGATCAGATCAGTATTAACAATGAGCTCCTGATGCCTCTGCCTCTACTTCCTTAGCCCTCGGATCACAGCGTGTGCCACCATAGCCGCTTTAAATGTTTTGTTTTAAAGAAAGAGTGGCTGTAAAGCTTTTGAGGCAAATCGTCCTAGTTGTGATTTGCTCACATCAGAGAACGGGCTTTGATTTGAATTCCGGGCTCTCGTCCCTCACCAGCTGAATACCTGCGGTCAATTGACCAGACGTTTAAAGCTTTCGTTCCTCCCATCGGTAAAACGAGACAAGCAACAGCAGCTGCCGCAAAGATCGAAAAGAATTTTAAAACTGAAGCGTCATGGAGTTCACGGTCACAATGGACGGTCTTCGTGTCTACCTCGCACACACAATAAATAGCCCCTTTCGATCTGTTGGGTATCTGGACAGATTTCACAGTTGTAATAGATGTTCCTCCTCCTCCTCTCCTTTCTTCCCCTTCCTCCTCCTTTTTTAAAATCTGCGTGTGACCCAACATTTGTTGAACATGAACGAGTCCCGGCTTCTGTTCTGTAGCTTGTGTTTTGCTTTCTCCTGCCGAGAAACCCGCGGCTCTACAAAGGACTGAGTGGAACGCAGCCCAGCTCCGGAGTCTAGATCCTTGGGGGGCATTTGTTGGAAAGCCACTGGGTGCCAAAAAACTCCCCAAAAGAAGTAAACAAAGCTTTTCCAGAGTCTGAAAACTTTCTGTGTTTTTGAATAACCGTTTGTTTCCGCTTTCTCTGAACCTCCCAAGGAGGACAGGCAAGAGGCCAAAAAACCTTTCCTTGCTACTTAGGTAGCCACCGCCAGCTAAGTGCTCGCCCACCAGATCCTCAGTCGTACCCCCAAGCTCCCAAGATTTCAGAGACTGGGAACGAGCCTCCAGTTTTTTCTTTTTTTCAAAAATCCAATTTTAAGGGGGGACCCCTACCGTAGTGGAGCAGGGATGGTAGGGTAGGGATTACAGCTATCATCGAGGTTCCTAGGGAACTATTCCGGGTGCGACTGGGTTATCGAGAAGACAAACCACGCCACCTGTCGGGTATCTGTCCAGTGCAGAAATAAATGAACGTCCTGCGAGGACCAGCGCCTGCAATAGCCCGACTAGCCTGTGGAGTCTCAGTATTTAACTTCTCAGGAGAGCGAAAACTGTCAGCTAGAGAAGCCAGAGTTTGCAGACAGGCACACAGAGGTGTGGTCTGAAATGTAGTTCGAAGGGAAAGGGTGGACTAAGTGCATTCAGTTAGCTCCGGAGTGAAACGGAGTTTATCACCATCTTCGACTACCAATCGAGCCCAGATATTTTCGTTTACAGCACCCCGGCCATCCACACGTGTCTCTTCGGGGGGCTGGGGGCAGAAGGCCAGAGTGACAACCCAGAAGCCCCTTTGGGTGCGTTTCTCGGTTGTGTCCCCATCTTCTTTCACCTGGCAAGGGCGAGCAAGGAAGCGAGCGCTGTCTCGCTCATACCGCGGCCCCGCCCACGCGGCTCCACAGCGCCCCCTCGTGGCGTCCGCCTGCGCATCACCGGCCGCTCTCTCTGCTCGCCGGTGCCAGCAGTTCCCGCGGTTCCTCCCTCTAGAGAGATCCTCTAGCTGCTGGAGCTGCGGGGACGTGCTGGCATCGCCAGCTTTGCCAGCTTCGTGTCTCCGCGGTCCCCTCTCCCTCCAGCCCCACCCCCCTTCTTCTACGCGGCCGCACATCCACTCCCTCCTTGCTCTCTCCTCTCCAGCTCTCCCAGGCTCACTTGCACCGGAGACTGGAGTCTTGCACGCCCAGTCGTTTTTAAGTGGAAACAGCTCCAGCCCCTCCAGCTGCAGCCAAGGCGAGAACTTCACAAGCAGCGCAGGTTGGGTCGCTGCGGTACGAGTTGCACCGCCAGAGAGAAGGTTCCTGAGCAGCATGGCCCGGAGAAGAGCCTTCCCCGCTTTCGCGCTCCGGCTCTGGAGCATCCTACCTTGCCTGCTCCTGCTGCGAGCGGACGCTGGGCAGCCGCCGGAGGAGAGCTTGTACCTGTGGATCGACGCCCATCAGGCCAGAGTGCTCATAGGTAAGGTCCAGCGTCTGCATCTTCCCAGTGGTCCTCAGTTTCTCCTTTAGAGCAGAGACACGCGCACCGAGTGTGTTTTAAAACAACTTCAAGGGTGATTGCCCCCTACTTTAAAAATCAGGATTCTCTATTTAGAGGTTTATGAGATTCTTTCTCAAAAAAAGCAAAGCCGACCCAACATTCCAATCCTGCAGTTGCTGGTCCAGACGGCAGAGTTGTAACAGGATCCTAGCGTTAGCACCGGCTTGCTGCACTTGTGCGTTAAGAAGCACGATTTCTACCACAGACAGGGAAAATAATTCTGGTACTGTTCTTGGTATCCAAGGCAGGTGCTTTATGAAAAGCAGTGACCTACACTGGTTCCCTAGGGGTTTTGCTTTCTGCATGAAACATCTGCTTTCTTAGAAACGCAACTAGTTTGATGGTTTTGTTTATTATTTACACAACAGGATTTGAAGAGGATATTCTGATTGTCTCGGAGGGGAAGATGGCCCCCTTCACACATGATTTCAGGAAAGCCCAACAAAGGATGCCAGCCATTCCTGTCAATATCCACTCCATGAACTTTACCTGGCAAGCTGCAGGGCAGGTAAGTTCTGATAACAGAGAGGTAGAGACAAGTCACTCTTTAGAATTTCTACCCTCCACTGGCACGTAGCAATAATAATGGTGTGTGATGTAGTAGCATTTAAAATTTTATACAAGTTCTTGCCTGGTTGCCAAAGCAAATAAGGGATCAGTTCCAATGTATTTAAAGTTGCCAAATTAATGGAAAACTCTAAGGGTCAGTGTGCTCACGATCACGATTTTAATAAGATTTGGTATCATGAGGTTTGGCGTATAAAGACCCCAAATATCCATATCATGGTGCTTCTGTAATCACTGATAGTTAAAAAACTAACAAAGTATTTAGAAGACTTTCCATACTAAGTAATAATCATTTGTGATGTGATTTATACTTTACAACAAAGTAAGTTCATAGGTATTCTTTTTTTTTTTTATTTTTTTTTTTTTTTGATTTTTCAAGACAGGGTTTCTCTGTGTAGCCCTGGCTGTCCTGGAGCTCACTCTGTAGACCAGGCTGGCCTCGAACTCAGAAATCTGCCTGCCTCTGCCTCCCAAGTGCTGGGATTACAGGCGTGCGCCACCACACCCGGCTTCATAGGTATTCTTGACCTGCGTTTTAATGCCCTCTTATGTGGGAAGGGTAGGGTGTTTGTGTGACTTTAAAACTGTCTAGAGGACACGTGCACGTAAGAAATTCTGCTCATTAGTTGGTAAAAATGTGTCTACTATGAAAACTATTGTAAATATAATTAACTGCACATTTTCAGGATTTTTTTTTTAAATTCTAAAATTACTTAAATAGCCATTTTCAAGAAGAATGCAATCAAGAAAACACTTTATAAAAAGCAACCATGCTAAATCAGGAAACCACTTTGGTTCCCTGTAATTGCCTCTTACGGTGTAGTCATGACCATTTCAGCTGTCTTTTTATCCTTAAGTTTGTTCTATTTTTAAAAGAATCTTTTTAAAAAATAGATCACATCCAGACTGTCAATGTTCCTTTTGCTGCGTGGTTTTTTTGTTGTTGCTTTTTTGTTTTTGTTGTTGCTGTTGTTTTGTTAAATGATGCTTGGTAGATCCAGGTCAAACATTTGATGGTTCCTTTTGCACGGAGAAGGTGATTGAAGCTTTTCTTGTTCTTTTCCCTGCCTGCAATCCTTTCTTCTTAGATATTTTAAGTGCAGGTTTTGTTTTGTTTTGTTTTGTTTTGTTTTGTTTTGTTTTGATACATTGGGAAATCATTAATGAATAACTGGCCTTTCATGGTTTCAATTTCTTTCACCCAAATCTGTTTGCTGGTGGTTGACCACTTGTTCTTGCACTCAACAGTCTATATTTTAAAGATGCTTTTTCATAATAATGTTAGAAAGTCGTTTAACCCCCACCCTGCCAGTTGAAGGAGGTTCATGATTGAAGAATGGTAGAAAATGCCAAGCTCCCTAACACACACACACACACACACACACACACACACACACACACACGCACATACACAGAGACAGAGACAGACAGAGAGACAGACAGAGACAGAGTCTTCCAAAGAATTAAAAGCAAAGGCTTCAATTCCATGATATCTCATCTATTGCTTTGTAAGACACATATCTGCAAAAGGCATTTGCAGAGTTAGCAATCTCCAGACTGTTTCTGGAGGGGTTGGGGGAGAATAGAACCAGCAAAAGATGTAGTCTTATATTTTGTTCCTTCCTGCTTAGGTGTTGATTAAATGTATGGCTTATCTCTTTGGGCAGAATGACAGTTAGCCCTGGAGTAAGTTGCTTATTTCACTAGGGAGAAATAGCAATGTTACCCCTTAAGTAAGTTACTTTGTTCTCTATGGAGAGGTAACTCCAGGTCATTACACTGACTCTGAGTGTAGTGTGGATAGAACTTCACAATACCAAGAGAAATGTGTTTTAAATCTTATTTAAATATAACTAATTTTGCTCCTTAAAATACTGTTGACTCCGGCAGCCAACATTTTGACACGCCAGGGGAATTTGAAGATGGGAAAAAATAATGACTTCAAAATCAATTAAGTCTTTTGAAAGGCATCTGTAGCTAAAGCCAAACCACATCATAACATGAAAAATGAAAAGTTCATCCCATTATCTAGTTATTTAATCCAAATGATATCAAACACGTAGGCATGTCAACACTGCAGAAACAAAACATATCTGATTAATTAAATTTTAGACTGTAGCTCTTTTAGCAACATGTGGACAAAGTTTTGTTTTTGTTTTTGTTTTTTGTTTTTTTTTTTTTTAAAGAAGATACAAGACTTAGTATAAGCAACAAGGAATCATGTATTTCTAGGAAGTTTTGAGCCCAATCGCCCAGGGTGTTGAGAGCCATGTAAAGCATAGCCCACTAGCCCTCAGAGAAGTTCTAGGAACAACGACAACGCCCTTCATTTTCCCATAGGGAATTGATCAGATGTTGTGCAGGTGTTCTTGGTGTGTGGGGAATTGTGCAGACTCTCCTGTCAGATGAGGGCATGCGATGTCAAGCCAGGCAGGATGACTCAGGTGAGGAAAGGCTCAAAGGCAACCTTTCAGTTTATTTCCGGAAACAAACCTTAAGAAAATTGAATGCATGAATACATGGTTAGCCGAAAAGTCACTTAGGGGTCAAGCAATCACGGCAGCATGTGATGAACAATGGATATTTTAGGCATCCTTAGCACCAGGGGGGAAATTTTTTAATAACAGATTAGTCTGTAATATAGCACATTTTGTTTGGTTCTATTATAAATGGGTTGGCTGTCACAGGAAAATCCATTTGGTCAGCTTTCGGTCTTTGAAAGCATAAGCACTGTCATGGAGGGACTGGGACATCTCGGTTTCCCCACAGTGGGCATGTGATGATCTGTCATCTAAAAACTAATGTCATATTAGACACATATGAATGGATAAGTTTATGTTGGATGAGTTTAGGCTCATATTGGATGCGTTTTAAATTGTATGATGTCCTATGTTAAATACTTCATCAATATCCCGTATCATCTCTATACTATACATATATCTATTATCCCATATCATATCTACACTACACATCACTCAAGAAAATGACAGAAAAGGTGGTTTTCACGGGCAATCATCTACGGAGAGCAGACAGGCATCTCACTGTTTATGTGGTCTCACTAGCTTTCGAGGTCCCCAAAAACATGTTTTTGAAGTCTTCCTACCTGAAATTTTTCTACCTGAATTATTTCTTTTCTTTCTCACTTTTTTCTTTTTCTTTCTTTCTTTTTCTTTCTTTCTTTCTTTCTTTTTTTCTTTCTTTCTTTTCTTTTCTTCTTCTTCTTCTTCTTCTTCTTCTTCTTCTTCTTCTTCTTCTTCTCCTTCTCCTTCTCCTTCTCCTTCTCCTTCTCCTTCTCCTTCTCCTTCTCCTTCTCCTTCTCCTCCTCCTCCTCCTCCTTCTCCTTCTCCTTCTCCTTCTCCTTCTCCTTCTCCTTCTTCTTTGGTTGAGTGGGTAGGTGGGAATGTTTTTCCCTTTTTCTCTTCCATATAAAATCCTCATTTTGTGGCCTGCCTTTTCTAATGTGTTTTAGCTGGGAAGAGTTTCCATTGAAAATGGCTTAGGATTCAGGCTTTGCAGGCACGAAGGGGAAAGCCCCTTTACTGCTGGGTCCAACTGTCTACAGTTGTTATTTTTCAATACAAGTCTGTGCCTCGCTCTTAGTCTCTAAATTCGAGGCAGGCAGAGGCCATAAACAGCCATTTTTGGCTTTCTAAATTAGGCACTAATTAAACATTTTATTTGGAAAATAACACTTCCTAAACCCCAAGGCTTTCAACTAAAAAAAAAAAATTAATGGGAAGTTTCGTTAGACAAATCTGAACTCTAACTTTAGGACACCAGTGCTGAGTCCCGCATGAACACATTTGGTGTAAGGCCAAAATGTTTTATGGACGTAACTCCTAGGAGTCTAGATGATATCTTCATATGTAAGGCTGATACAGACTTGATCTTTTAATGATAACATAGCCCATTACCTGCAGAAACATGAGGACTATAGGAAATTGGAATCTAGTAATTAGTGAGGTTTATATTATTAGATGCATCTATTTTTGGGGTACTTTTTTCTTTATATTTTTCTTGCTCTTTCCTTCCTTTTCCTTTTTGTTCTTTCTTTCTTTTTCTTTTTATTTTCTTCCCTTTTTCCGGTACAGTTGATAAATTCATGCTGAGCTGTCAATACTGATTTTACAATTTTTTTTTTTTAGATTTACTTTTTATTATATTAAGTACACTGTCGATGTCTTCAGACACACCAGAAAAGGGCATCAGGTTTCATTATGGATGGTTGCGAGCCACCATGTGGTTGCTGGGATTTGAACTCAGGACCTTCGGAAGAACAGTCAGTGCTCTTAACTGCTGAGCCGTCTCACCAGGCCCCAGGTTTTCCATTCTTGTTATGGCCAAAAGCCTGAATTTCTTAGTTGAATGGCAAGGTCTGTGGTGAGATGGCTGTCCGAGGACTAGAAATTCTTTGGGTGAAGATAATCAATCAATATGAACTTCAAGTCCATCACCTGAATTATAGAGAAAGCTCTAACCATCAGTATAGGCAGGTCTAGATAGATCTGAGAGAAAGCTTTTAGTAATGTGGCCTGTATAGCTCTTACAGCTCCTAGAAGCCAATGTTATAGCTTCATTTCCACAATATTTTAAGATGTCTACTGTCTTGGGATATATATATATATATATGTGTGTGTGTGTGTGTGTGTGTGTGTGTGTGTATGCACATACCTGAGTTTATTAGGCTGAACTGCATAAGCATGCTCCTTGTGGTTTTTGATTTATTTATTATGTGTGCATGGTGTGTGCACACATGAGCACATAGGTGACAGCCCTTTGGCTGTCGGTCTCTTTATTTCCTTGAGACATGGTCTCTCGTAGACCCTGGAACTAGGCTAATAGCCAGCACGCCCCGGAAATCCTTGCCTCCGCCCAGCACACGCAAGCACGCCTGGCTTTCCCCATTCATTCTGGAGATTATAGTCTGGGTCCTCATGTTTCTGCAGCAAATGTTACTCACCCTGACCACCCCCCTCCCCCAGCCCCCTCCGCTGTGGTTGCCCATGTCCATAAAGAACAGAAAACACGAGACAGGATAAATCACTCAGTAGCCAAGCACCTGGTGCCAACAGTTTGGGGGTCAGTCCCCCACATCACCTCAAAGCAACAAGAATAGATAATAATTATGCTGAGGTCATAGTCTCTCAAAGGAAGCATTTCTAGCATGGAAACTTAATTATTACTGAGTTAATGATCCTCATCGGCTCCCGATCATTAGACCAAAACTAGTCTTCTGATTGATTGATCTGATTGAAATCCGATCAACAACAGAAGTGATGACTAAAGTGCACAGAAAGCATGCGATCTTCGTCTGGGCTTGCTTTATAAATGAGTCCAGTCGGCCACACCCAAATTCAAGGGGAAAGCGACACTCAAAAGGACGTGCTCACATCATAAATAAATTAAAAGACACAAAGGACCATGCTTATCCAGTTCAGCTGGATAAACTCAAGTCTGCTAAAATATATACACCCCCAGGACAGTAGGCATCTTAAAATATTTCGAAAATGGCTTCTGCTGGTTGTAAGTGCTAGACAGACCACATTACCTGGGAACAACCCAGGCCTTTTCTCCAACAGCCGACTCCAGCGTTGGCTCATTTTCTTTCTTTTTTCTTTTTTCTTTTTTTTTCTTTTTTCTTTTTCTTTCTTTCTTTTTTTTTTTTTTTTTTGGTTTTTTCGAGACAGGGTTTCTCTGTGTAGCCCTGGCTGTCCTGAAACTCACTGTGTAGACCAGGCTGGCCTCGAACTCAGAAATCCGTCTGCCTCTGCTTCCCAAGTGCTGGGATTAAAGGCGTGTGCCACCAACGCCCGGCTTGCTCATTTTCTTAAGAATCAGAATGATTGTACTGCTGTGTTCCAGTAACCAGCGGGATGATCTATGTCCATCAGCCAAGTGTTACTGCCTTGACAGAGAGCCTCCGCTCCCGAGGCAGTGTTGACATGACACAGCACTGGGTCCATTCATTTTTTTTTTTTTTTTTTTCTGCAGTTGGCAGTTTCTAGTTCCCCGTTAGAGTAGCTGCATTCCGAAGACATGTAGTAAAGTGGATTCCTCTTTGACAAAATCAGAGAATAGCAACAGGGCGTGTGTGTGTGTGTGTGTGTGTGTGTGTGTGTGTGTATGTGTGTGTGTATGTGTGTGTGAGAGAGAGAGAGAGAGAGAGAGAGAGAGAGAGAGAATTTTAATTCAAGAACATTCTTTCCATCTTCAAAGGTCCTTGCTGCAGCCTCACTACTACAAGAATACGCTTAAGACACCACCCCCACCAGAGCCCCACATCTATGATAATACTACTATTGCAATCCCTAGATCTTCTCTCTGTGTTTTCTCCTATTGGAGCTAGAATTATTTGAATACCCAGCTTCAACCCAGTGGTCCCATACCTTGCTACTCCTGGGACTTGCTGTCACATCTAATGTGTCTTTATATCTCCAAATGAAGGCAGTCCATTGTTTTGTTGTCTTGGTTTTTTTTGTTGTTGTTGTTTTGTTTTTTTTTTGTTTGTTTGTTTGTTTTTGACCCCTGTTGCACGATTTCAAACGAGGAATGTGGCTATGTTTACAAGGAGGCTCACATCTCAAAAGGACGGCTCTAAACCTTTAGTGTTAAGATTCCGCTCTTCCCCGGGGTCTTTGACGCTGGGCCGTGGGACATGCCACCGGGGATCAAAGAGTAAAGTGCAGAGCCCATTTCATTTAGCAAAGCGGTCATATGCCCGCCATCTGTCGCAGGGCTGATAGAAAACAGCAGTTGGTTCCTCAAACTTGAGCCAGAAAAAAAAGGTGGGGGAGGGGCGCTATAGCTCAGAGGAGATGAGTTGCAAGGTACCTTGCAAGGCACATCTGGTTCTGTAAGAGGGCTACATGGCATAGATGTAAACTCCGTTATGTCTCTCTCCTGTAGCAACAGCAGCATAAAAAAGCAGGTGAGCAAACGCTTTGCGGATAGCCGTTCTGCCTAGCCCTGCTTTGATTGGCTGGCACAAAAGAAAGGTATTTTAAATTCCCATGGTGAAGCATGAAGGTCTTTTGTTTTAGGTTAACCTCATTTAAACCTCCTGTCCCTGATAACTAGGAGGGTGTTTTGAGGAAACATCTGTGAGGAAGCTGAGTTTATGACCGAGGCCCTCATTCTGTGCTCTGAGGATGCCTCGCCGACTGCAGTCGTTTAACCAGCTCGCTCAAGTGACACGGGGGAGTAACAGGGTTCCATGCCCAGGGAGCTGAGGGAATGGTCATTTCCCTCCCAGTGTAGCCTCTTTACCCCTGACTCCAGCCCCGTAAGACACAGAGCACAAAACCAGGAAGGACCTCAGAGCCGAGGAGGCTTCGAGGTCACAGGTCTCGCAGTCCCACTCGCAAGCCTGTGTGAAAAGACACAGGCTTGACTCGGGGCACCAAAGAAATCCATACCTTCTTCTTCGAGCGGGGGAAGGAGGCGCTCGTGTGAATTAATTCCCTGAAGGATAAGTCAGGATCAGTCACTAAGGAGTACCCCCAGTGCTTGGCGGTCCTGAACGAGAAGGCACGTTCCTGGTGACTGTGCACCGCTTTAGCGCTCATGGAGGGGACATGGTTATCTAATGAGGAAGAGTTAAAGATAGAGAGGGATCTGGGCGCAAAGGAGGAGGAAGGAGAAGCCACTCCTGTGCTGGGTTCCTTCTCTGCTCGCCCTTCCTTTGAGAGAACTCGTTCACTATCTTGCACCGTCACCGTCATGTGGGGGATGCTTTGAGGATTCTGTACTTACGTGTTGAGTGGTTCGTGTCTTAGTGTCTTAAGTTCAGTTCTTTTTTTTTTTTTTTTTTTTTTTTTTCCTTTCGTAGATTCCTTTGGAAGGATTGGTGGTAATTTCTCTCTTTTCTCTCTTCCTTCCTCCTTGCACCCACTGATTTCGGTGGATCGGTCATGGAACTATAAGCCTTCTACAAGCCCGGAGAGGTGGCTCAGTGGTTAGGGGCAGCTGCTGCTCCTCCAGAGAAGTTAGACTTGTTCCCAGCACCCACATGGCGGCTTCTCAGATGTCTTCAATTCCAGTTTCAGGGGATTCCACACCCTCTTCTGGCCTCCATAACATGTAGTACACAAACACACACACACACACACACACACACACACACACAGTCAAAACACTCATATGCATCAAACATACATACATACATACATACACGCACACACAGGCAAAACACTCATACACATAACATAGAAATAAATACAAATCTTTAAAATAGCTTTTTATGGGAACAGAACTTGAGAAATACATTTAATTTCCTAATAGTGTCTCAACTTTGAACACACCACAAAGGGCTTACATAAGGAAACAAGTATTTCTTTTTAAAGATTTATTTATTTATTATATGTGAGTATACTGTCACTGTCTTCAGACACTCCAGAAGAGGGCGTTCAATCTCATTATGGATGGTTGTGGTTGCTGGGAATTGAACTCAGGACCTTCAGAAGAGCAGTTGGTGCTCTTAACCGCTGAGCCATCTCTCCAGCCCCAGAAACCAGTATGTTAATTTGAAGAAAACAAATGAGTTAGCTTGCCTTTTCAATCCCTACAAGTAGCCTGCAAATATAAACAAAAGTAAACACAGGATTGTAATCAAGTTTGCCTCATGGCCTTCCCATTTGAAGAAGAGGAAGTTAGACACTGTTTGTGGGTTTATTTAACATGTACTTGATTCTTCCAATATTTATTTTTCTTTTAAATTTCATTATTGCTTAAAACACAGTAAAATTATTACTGTTTGCCCCCAGTTCTCTCAGACAGACATGGATGGTCAGTTTTCTGAGCTATCTTTGGGTTTTTTTGGATGTCTTGGTCAATGTCCTACTGCTGAGAAGGGACACCAGAACCACATGACAGCCCTTTTGTTTATCTTTTTATTGATTTGTCGTGAATTTCACACAGTACACCCCAGTCTCACCCGTCTTTCCATCCCTTCAGACCCACCCCTCCACTCTTGCAGCCTCCCCTCCCCCAATGAGAAGACTCTCGTTGTGGAAGCTGTGGTGTGTCACAGTGTGTCCCACAGTAACCCCATTTTTGCACTTCTTGTTCATTGCAAAGCGTCATTGCCCTGCGTGACGGCCTCTGGCTTCTGCTACACCATCAAGACTGTTTCCTCACCGGGACCCCTCTCAGATATCCTGTGGTGTCGTCAAGCTTCTGAGGCTCTGGGTCTGTAAGGACTGGCCACTCCACATGCCCCAGCAGTTCATAGATGGGGTGGATGTTGGGGTGGGGCCAACTCAAAGCCCTGGACCAGAGCTAGGGTGGTATCCGAGCTGCTCAGTCCACCAGCTCTCCCACACTCCCCCCTCAGGACTGACTCACCTGTAAACCAGGGCCAGCGTTCCTGTTTCCTGGTCAAGAGGGAGAGGGAAACCAACTCTCCTGAGAGGTAGGGCCAGCTCTCCTGCTCTCACAACCCCAGGACCAGCTCTCCCATGATGCCTAAGAGAGGGGTGGGGCCAGCTCTGCACAACTTCAGATATCTACATGGACCCAAGTGGCAGTCCAGACCAGAAACATTTGCCTGGCTCTTGGTCACAGCAGACCCCTGCTGCTTCAGTGCCAGGGCCCCAGGCATGGCCCTCAGAGGCAGCACATGCCAGGACCTCACCCTGGCCTTGGGCAGCGTCTGCAGCTACTTAGTGTGCTCGCGTCTTTAGCTCCACCCCTCTTCATTCCCACACAGCCTTCTGCTTCTCTTTCTCTTCCATCTCTCCACCACTTAACTTGTGCATCATGCAGGGGCCTCTGGGTGTCTGGAGTTGTTTCAGAAGTGCGATGCCCCACCTGTGCCATGTGGCAGAGGTGATCTCAGACATGGTCTGCCCACCTGGGCTGTAAGATGTCATCTCAGGCTTTGCTCCCTGTCCAGGACTTGTGGCATCAAGGCTGGGACGGGTGGGGGGGGGAGGGGGTCACATGGCAACTCTTATAAAGGAAAGCATTTAATTGGGGCTGGTTTTGTCCATTATTCTCACGGCAGGAACATAACAGCACACAGGTACGCAGACACGATTCTGAAGAAGGAGCCGAGAGTTCTACATTCAGATCCACAGGCAGCAGGAAGAGTAAAATCTCAAAGCCCTCCCCTAGTGACACATTTCCTCCAACAAGGCCACACCCACTCCAACGAGGCCACACCTCCTAACCCCTGTCCAGTAGCATCACTCCCTAATGACTAAACATTTAAATCTGTGAGCCTGTGGGGACTGTCCCTGTTCAAACTAGAACAATGGATGAATTTGACAAAAGAATCTTGTAAATGATCAAGTCATATTTAAAATCCGGACCCCAGAGTAAAATCACACAGGGGCAGCTGTGTGCTACGGCCCGAGACAAAACGGCGTAGGGGTAAGTGCTTAAGTTACCAATGCGAGAAAGCAGAGAATATAGCTTCTGTGTCTTGGCTAGAACTTAGAGAGCACGCTTCGGGAGAAACACGGGATCAGAACCCTCAAGAAAATAGCATTCAATTAGAAAGAGAGAGTATAACAGGTTACACTGATGGTGTATGGAGTGCGGAGCAGCGTGCTGCAGAAAGAATTATGTGAGTGGAGAGAGCTGTAGGACAGCAGCTGACTGCTGAATTAACGGCCTGGGGGGGAGGCGGATTGACATACACACACAGACACACACGCATATGCACACACAGACACACAGAAACACAACAGCACACACAGACACACAGCATGCACACAGACACACAGAGACACAACAGCACACACAGACACACAGACACATGTACATGCACACATACACAGAGAAAGATAGACAGACAAACACACACACTTACATGCACATGCACACATACACACACATACAGAAACATACACACACATTCACATAGATAAACACAGACACACACAGATAGACACACATATACACAACAAGCACATGCACACACAGACACACAGACACATGTACACACACATATACGCAGAAAGATAGACACATACACATGCACATATACATACACACACAGACAGCCACACATATAACATACATATGCACACACATGTACACAGACAGGCAGACAGACAGACACACACACATAATGCACATGAGTACACACACACACACACACACACACACACCACCCCTACATGCCTGCCTTACCCACCTCAGGACTTTTGTAGTGAAATTCCTTTTGTTCAGAACGTACTTCCTGCAGAATTCGGCACGCTCCTCTCACTTTGACCCCGATTTATACCTCACCTCCTCGGATGTACTTTCCTGATACAGCCA
Source organism: Apodemus agrarius (assembly GCA_964023405.1). Classification (NCBI taxonomy): domain Eukaryota; kingdom Metazoa; phylum Chordata; class Mammalia; order Rodentia; family Muridae; genus Apodemus; species Apodemus agrarius. Next base: position 9,808,153 of record OZ030026.1, on the reverse strand, counting down.
GTACACTGTTCCCTGCATCCTTCTCAGTTTAGAATGATGGCGGCACTTGGTGACATTTGGCTTTAATTGTCTGGCTCTCTGTTCCCGGTGAGCTCATGAAAGCAAGAATTCTGTTTTGTTTACTGTGTATCTCCTGATGCCAGAACATCCTGGCTCCTAGCTCACAGTTGACAAGTCTATGTTGGACAAATAAGGGAGGCGTGTCTAATTATTACTGTCCTTCCACAGATAAGGCCACCCAGTCACAGAAGAGCCAAGATCACTCCACTCATAAACAGCAGGGTCAGGATCCAAGCCCCGACCCTTTAGGAAAGTACCTAAACTTTGTCCTTTAGTGTGAACACCCAGCAGTGCTGTGTCCACAGAGCTTTGGGAACAGAGGCGGAAGGACGCGGCTGATTTGGGCTGGGGGAACAGGCTATGGTTCAACAATGGGAAGGAGGTTAGTGAAGCTGATTCGTCAGGGAGGGGTGAGGCTTAGAGGAGGCGCTGGCAAAAGGAGAGGGGGGGCATTGCAGAAGTGCATTCTGGGAGAGAAGTCCGCTCTGCCTGAGTCTGGATTTAGCATATGGGAAGAGAGAATCCTCGGTGCAGGAGGCACATGGAGGAGGACATGAGGCAGGGTATTTGGTCAAGGCAAGAGACGCCGGAGCTGTAGGAGAGGTCACATGGCCCATCTGTGTCCTGGCGATTACATATCAGGAGTGTGGTTTCAGTTCCATCTAAACCCTACCAAATTCGCCAGCACGAGTCTAGCCCTATAGTAAAACATCTCTAGTCAGTGAACATAAGGACATCTTCATACAGAGTGAACCATCTCCAGCTTTAGAAGCCACCAGGATTCTTTCCTCTAGCAAGGTTGTATTTATTGCTGCTTCGAAGTATTCCCCCTTTTTAAAAATTCTGCATCAAGAATAATAGTCATTAGTGGCGTAGAATGTAGCACGGTAGCGACTGCTTAGCTAGGATTCACAAGGCCCTGGGTTCATCCCCAACACCCAGAGAAACAGAAGGCAATCCTTACCTCGGCCTCCGTGGGATACTCTCGTGAACCGTTTATGAATTCCCTCTCGCGGAATCCTCACCACACCTCTAGGGTACCGTATAGTGACTCTTGTCATTATTGTGATAAAGCACCCGAAGAAGCAACTGGGGGCGGGGGCGGGGGGGGGGGGAGAAGCTTTGTTCTGTCTCATGGCTCGGAAGGCCTGGGGGAGGCTCTGGTGATAGAAGCCCTTCCCGTCTGGGCAGAGGAGCAGAGTTGCAACCGGAAGAAAATACCACCTTCAAGGCCCGAGCCCGCAGCCAACTTCAACTAGCTAGCCCCCAGTTCCAAGTGTTCTCCAAGCTCCTGCAACAGGGCCGCCAGGTAGGGACCGGGTGGGGTGTCCAAACACAGGAGCCCTTGGGGGACCTGAGACAGTCAGATCGATACAGGTAGGCGCTGTTACCCTTCCCTCTTACAAAAAGGGAAGGCCAGGACAGTCAAGCGACTGATCAAGCGCACACTGCTAAGAGTACATCTGCATATTAGAAGTGTAAAAACACAGTCTGTGTGTTCCTGAAGCCATCCCCAGATCTGCTCTATTCACTCCAGAAATCAACGATTCAAAGGACACATTAATGCTTCCTGTATCTAAGAGCAGGAACCGTAAATTGTGATCAATATGACTGCCTTCAAGAAAGGAAAGACGCGGACATTTCTGAGGCGATTGTAACAATGGGGATATGTCCTCCAGGTCAACGTGGATGAAATGTCTCCTTGCACTTGAGAATCTGATCAAAGAGGTCAGTGAGGGCTGAAATCCAGCCCCCATTTTGCTCTCTGGCTTTATACTCTTGCCACAAAGCTATCCCTGTTCAGAGAAAGCTCTTTCATCTGCTTAGTGGAAACCTCCAAACGAGCCAGCTGTGTTTCCACGGATGTCCTGAGGGGGGCGCTATGAGGGCTTAACCCAGAGGATTTTTTTATTTTTTATTTTTTTTTTTGCCACCGTTCAGGTAAATTAACAAGCATATTCTAGAGATGGCATTGCTAAACAGGCAAGATCTGAGTGGTGTCTGGAAAGATGCAGAGTAGGCAGGAAGTGGTCAAGGCTGGGTTTGCTAGACGGACACTCGAGCTATAATGGAGAACGCGTAGGGAAGCACACAGACACGAGACTCATTGATGTATTTTCAGAATAACAATTACTATGAATGGCTAGAGCTTAAAGAACGGGAACTGAGGATCTCGGGTCTAAAAACGCAAGTTTAGGAAAGATGATATTCATTTGCATGCCGTAGTTGACATTCTCTTGCAGATGATGAATGGAAAGTCACTGAAAATCTAAAAGTACACGGTGTGGTGTCTGAGTGAGGAATCATGGTTAATAAATTGAAGTCCAACTGGAGGTTTCGGGCCAGTTTGGAAATTACTTGATGAGGGTTAGCCACACACAAAGTAAGGAGAGCCAAAACCCAGGTAGGACGCGGAGGGACAAAGGGATTCCTGTCCTTCCCGGTCAGTATACATAACTGCACATGATATTCGTGGAAATAAGGGATTAGAAGACTACTTCAGGTGGCTTAGTGGATGGAAGTATAGTTAGAGGAGGGAGCGTTGGAGATGCCGAGGCAATTAGATCCCATCAGAAGCCGTGAGTATTTTCCATACCAGATGGCGAAGTCCAGTAGACACTTGAAAATTCGAATCCAGAGCTGAGGCGTGATGTGAGCCACAGAAATACCAAGCTTCTAAGGTTAACTCCTTCCTGTTCTTTCCTTTCCCCTTTCTTTCTTTCTTTCGACCTCAATTCAATATTCATTAAGGTCCCACCTAACGTCCAAGCCTACAACCAACCCTGAAAAGATTGGAGTGAGCCAAATGTAAAGCTTGCTCTCACGGAGTCCGCAGTCCAGTATGGACACAGGTGGGACCCAAATGACAGCAAGGCACAGCTAACATCTTGTAACTGCAGGATGAGCAAGGCGCAGGGAAAGTCCTGGGGAGGGAGCCTTGGCTGGCAGAGAGGGTGAGCTCAGCATGGATTTCCACAAGACCCTACATGGAGCACGGAGCACGTGGAGCACGGAGGATGTGAAGCACGGAGGATGTGGAGCACGGAGGATGTGGAGCATGGAGCACGGAGCACATGGCGCACGGAGCACGTGGAGCACAGAGGATGTGGAGCACGTGGAACACAGAGGATGTGGAGCACAGAGGATGTGGAGCACGGAGGATGTGGAGCACGGAGCATGTGGAGCATGTCCCCTCCACTTCCTGACTTGTATGTCCTTGAGCCTCGTGGATTCTGCCTGCCACAAACATTTGGACTGGGATTTGACTAAGGTCACCATTATCACTAAGTGGCAGAGCGAAACAACTTTCCTAGGCTAGCCACCTGGAAATACTCATGATAAACCAGTTTGTGGAAGCCAAAGATGAGCCTGATCAAACTTAGTACTGTGCTTGTTCCCAGGGTTGACCATGGTTGTGCCCCTAGGAGGATTCGCCTCAGACACTAAGTCCAAGAGAGACCTTTTTCTTTCAGTGACAACCAGATGATCCCTTGAGACTTGTAGAATATGCTGGTGTTTGGTTTTACAGAACTTAGTGACGTCATTTGACCCCACCATTAAAATTCACTTTAATTTTATTCATTAAGCAATATTGGTTAATTACTCATTAATTGTTCATTAATTAATATTGTTAACAACTAATGATATTAATTTCTGTTTCCACTTTGAAGCTGATTAAGACTGAAGATTGTGTTTATGTTGTTAGCATTTAAAGCAATGTGGACTATTTCTTGGGGGTGGGGTGCATTTCCTACCTGAACACTTTTTGAGGCTTAGATATCTTCCAGCTAATGGACCCCTAAGAGTGTTGGATTGTGGGTGTTACTCATTTTAGTACCTCATTAACACCAAATTTCTAAAAGTTATGCCACCGCTATCATTAGAGCTCATGATATACTCAAGAGCTGATGTCACTAAAGACAGGAAGGATTTCATTGCATTAGTGACACATTTCTTTGGTTTGAACAGTGCTTAGGTTGAAGGAGGGGTTAAGTTCCAGGTCATCTTTCCACGTGCCCTTGGGGTTTGCTTTGCCTTTTCTGTCTCTATGGCCCGAATGAGCCATTCAGTAGCTGGGGGGACTTATCCGAAGCATCAGAGAACTAAACGCTTAGCCTTGGGTGGGGCATGCCCAATGGTAGGGCTTTCGTGAAGACATGGTTTTCAAAACTATGTTTTGGTCTAACCATAGTCTGTCTTCCCACTATAATCTGACCATCTCCAGCTTCTACAGCAATGGTTCTCAACCTGTGGGGCACGACTCTCTTGGGGGTTGGGCGGCTGAGTGACCTTTTCACCGGGGTCACCTAAGACAATCTGGGGGAAAAAAACCCATATATTTGGATTCCAATTCACAACAGTAGTAAAAATACAGCTGTGAAGCAACAACAAAAATAATGGTATGGCGGGTGGGAAGGACTCTCTGAAGCACGAGGAACTGTTAAAGGGTAGGAGTGTTAGGAAGGTTGGGAACCGATGACGTAGAGAATCCCACGTGAATTTCTGCCCTCAGGTGATTTCGTTTGCTCTTCTTCCCCATCAATGGTCTGGTAGTTACTGTGACCCCCACAAAGCTCACCCTGATGGGGAGAGTCTGACCTTTGCCGTGGTGCCAGGTTGCTTCCCGGGCCTGGGCAGGGCTCTGTCAGGACACCTGGGTGGGCCCCATCTAAAATTCCCGGTTTCATTCTCTGCTTCCCATTTTCTGGAGTCTGTGGGTTAAAATTTAACCCCTTTCTCATCCGAGACCAGACCGTAGGCTCCCGTTCCGTTCTCTATGCCAAATTTTCTACTCCATGGAATCAGCTTTATATTTCTTCGACCTCCGCTTGTGTATTTTTATCAAAAGTACAACATTCTCCCAGGATACAATTTACTAGGACTCTACTCTGATAAGCAAAGAGTTGCTTTGATAGAGTTAGAGATTAGCTTATATGGTCTTTAAAAAGATTTATTTATTTTATGCATATGTATATGAGTATACTGTAGTTGTCTATAGAGGGCATCAGATCTCACTTAAGGATGGTTGTGAGCCACCATGTGATTGCTGGGAATTGAACTCAGGACCTTTGGAAGACCAGTCAGTGCTCTTAACCGCCGAGCCATCTCTCCAGCCCACTTACACGATTTTGAAAGCATCTCTTTGCTCTGTAATATTTCGGTGATAAAGAAGAGGAGGGTGCTGGAGAGGTGGTTCAGTGGTTAAGAGGGTACCAGCTTAATTCCCATCATTCCTGAGGTAGCGCACAACCATCTGTAGCTCCAGGCCGGGGCCTCTGACACTCTCTTCTGGCTCTAAGTGCACCGGATGCATGTCTGGTGCATAGACCTACATGTGTACAAAACGCCCACACATGTAAAATAAACATAAACAACTCTAACGAGGAAGACGAGTTATAGAAGAAAAAGGAAGCGGGGAAAACAGAAAAAAAAAATGACTTAGAATCACTTTTTATCATTCTCTGATTTACTTCCCACAAACATACCATTATTCCCATTTCACAGAATGAGAACGAAGTCCCCACAAGTTTAGATGGCACACCCGAGACCACAGATAGCAGACAGCAGAACCAGGATACACAACCACGTAGTCAAAAATCCACGATGAAATTGCAGCTTGTACTCTTAGTTTTTGTTTGTTTTTGTTTTTGTTTTTCAAGACAGGGTTTCTCTGTATAGCCCTGGCTTGTCCTGGAACTCACTATGTAGACCAGGATGGCCTGGAACTCAGAAATCCGCCTGCCTCTGCCTCCCAAGTGCTGGGATTACAGGCGTGCGCCACCACCGCCCGGCTTCTGAAGAGAGATAAATAACCAAGTGGTGGACATAGAATAGTTTGAATGCGTTCAATAAGTTACGAGCTGATGAGGGAATGAGCCTAAGATTCTGGCTTAGGCATTAATTAATAAATAACTAGTTTCAGTGTCATCCTTCAGGGAGCTGGGAAAGGAAAACTTGGTATTTTTTTTTTTTTTTTTACAAAAGGTATTATGTTTATTTTATTCCATGTTTGTATATGCGGTTGGGGGCATACACATATGGTGTATGTGTAGAGGTCAGAGCACAATATTCAGGAGTCAGTTTTCTTCCTCTACGAGGTGGGACCTGGGGATCGAACTCAGGTTGTTAGGCTTGGTAGCAAGTGCCTTTTCTCTCCAAGCCATCTTGCTGGGCAGGATGTCCAGGTCAGTGATTTCCAGTGACTCAATGTTATCATGATAATAACAAGTGACATGCAGTGGGTGTTAGCTGGGAGTGAACTAAGCAATGTATAGGGATTGTTTCTCCTAATGCTCCTAACCCATTCATTCTATGGGCTGGGAGTTTTATTCTTATGTCTCTACACTGACTTTGAGAAAAGCATGGGAATTGTGTCATTTTCTCTAGGTCACACATTGGTCACCTGCAGAAGCATGGGTCTGAACGCTGGCAGTCAGATGCCAAGTCATATATATGTATGCATAATTTCAGCATTTCATTGCCATCCTATAAACATAGTATGGCTTCTTTGTCCAAATAATTTTGATTTAGAGACAGGGGTGGGGGTGGGGGGGTCATGTAACCCAGGCTGGCCTTGACTTCAATATATAGCTGAATTTCTGCTTCTGCCTCCCAAGAGCAAGCAAAGATTATAAGCGTATGAGTCTGACTTTGTGCAAAGCTGGGAACCAAACTCAGGGCATCACACAAGCTAGGGAAGTTCCCTACCAACTGAACAACACCCCTGCCTGCAAAGACATCTTTTAATAGTCAGCCTCGTTTGTAGTGCTGGCAAGTCACCTAAGAAAGATCTAGTTCAGAAACCCAATGAATGCATGAGCCACTCAGCTCCAAGATAAATGAATGTCCTTGATTTTCAAGATCTCTGTTTCACTGAGTAATAACACCTCCCAGGCTTCTCGGATATCTGCAGCCTTAAGCTCAGGGAGGGGGCATCATTCTTGGGCGCCCTGTGCTGGGTGGGACCCGAGAAAGCACTCACTCATAAAGCTAGGGAGTTGATACACCTCAATTTTTTTTAAAAGGATTTATCTTATTTATATGAATACACCAAAAGAGGGCATCAGAACTCATTACGGATGGTTGTGAGCCACCATGTGGTTGCTGGGATTTGAACTCAGGACCTCTGGAAGAGCAGTCAGTGCTCTTAACTGCTGAGCCATCTTTTCAGCCCTCAATGACTAGTTTTTTTGTTTTGTTTTTTTTTTTTTTTACCATTAAAAATTTATGGAGAATTTTAGATATCCAAATACAAAGAATAACTGATAATTGATCATGAACAGAGTTTAGCCAAGAGAAAAAAATAATTCAAACCTAATCTTTGATGGCTGTACATCTTTGTATTCTGCACAAAAGATCTGTTTGTGATTTTATGGAAATGCTTTTGCCTGCTGGCCATGGAACTCAGTTGACCCCATGCTTGCTGCACTTGGAGGAAGAAGACCTAGGTTCAGTCTCCGGGTCTGCACAAAGCAGGCAAGGTGGCTCATGTCTGCATGTCACAGCATGTCGTAGCACCCAGATTCTAGGCATCAGAAGTTCAGGGTCACCTTCAGTCACATGATGAATTTGAAGCAAGCCTAAGCTACATGAGACCCCATTTTTAAAAATAAAAACCAACAGACGCCTACTCAATGAGTATTAATTCGAGTTACCAAATAATTTCCAGTTGAAAATCCAAGTGGGTTTCCATACCCTTTCGAGCTAACAGAAACAACGGACACTTGTTCGGCTTTTGTCTTCAACAGTGCAGTCATTTTTAAATTTCATTTTTGTTCTCAGCTCCTTGAAAAGCTGTGCAATCCCAAGCCTTTGTCTGCATGGCATTTCTTTGACTGTGGGAAATTGTCCCCTCTATGGAAAACACTGCAAGAAAGGTGACAGAATCTACTTGTTTGGGTAGGACACTGGGCCAGGAGTAGCTTAGGGCAACCCGGAACTCCAGATGCTCGTGAGAGCCGAGGGGTTGAGTGCCCCTCCAAACACAGTCTGCCCCGGGGTAGGGCTGCTTATCTTTCACCATGCCTGGACATACTAACAAAGAAGAGTGAACCTTCATTTTCTGCGTCAACTTGACTGGGCCTCGAGGCGCCTGGATATGTGTTCAGCATTATTGTGGGCGTGTCTTTGAGAATGTTTCTGGGTGAGATTAACATTTAAGTCAATAGGCTGAGCAGAGTGCATTGGGCTTTCTAATGTGGGGGGTTGGGGGGGGTGGGGCCGCCCAGCCAATCTGTAGATGGAAGAAGACACAAGAGGACAGCCTGCTTATAATTAGACAATAGTCATCGCTCTCAGCTTTGCTCCTTCAAGCTGAAACACTGTTGCTTCCTGGGACTCCAGTTACTGTGTTTCAAACTGGAAAGACAGTGTGGGCTCTTTTGGGTCTTCAGCCTGACAGCTACATCACCTTGGGACTTGATAGCCTCTGTTTCATGTGAATTAATCTCTCTACTCTCTCTTTGTCTCTCTCTTTCTCTCTCTCTGTCTCTTTGCATCTCTATGTGTCTCTGTCTCTCTGGGTCTGTGTCTCTGTGTCTCTCTGTGTCTCTGTCTCTCTGTGTCTCTGTCTCTCTGTGTCTCTCTGTGTCTCTCTCTACTCTGTCTCTTTGTCTCTCTCCTTCTCCCTCTTCCCTCTCTCTGTGTGTCTCTTTCTGTATGTGTCTCTCTCTGTTTCAGTCTGTCTCTGTCTTCATCTATATCTTGTATGCACACACATATGGGGGGGAGGGAGGAGAGAGTGAGAGAGAGAGAGAGATCTCTTCTTAGTTCAATTTCTCTAGCAACCCTGAACAATAAACCCATTCAAAGATCACAGTGGTTGACCGAGCCTAAGTCTTGATTAACTTAAACTCTTGGGGCCTCCTAGTCAAGTACTAAAATGAAATCAATAATTTACCTTTTTTTTTTTTTTTTTTTTTGCAGGGACAGCAAAATACAGTCACATAATGTGTACAAAGCACTTGACACATAGTAGACACTAAGTCAGTGGCGTCTTTTCTTCTCTCTGTATTAATGAGCCGTTAGAGCTAGGTGGGAGTCATGGGGGCCAGAGGGATTGGCTGCCAGACCCCGAGCCGGGAGTGTGTTGGCAGGGTGCCCACATTCCACTCCTCTGCGCTCAGAATGTCACACGGAGCCTGCCTCAGGAGACCTGGCTGAGAGCCCAGCTCCCACACCCGCTCTCTGGGACCTCAGACAAGTCTTCCACTTTCTCTCTCATCTGTCGCATGAGGGGGTTTCTTTCTCTTCCAAAATGCCTCTGACTTCTTATTAGTCGGGCGTCTTTTCTGCATTGTTCTTAGTCTTGTGTTTGAACTCAGAAACAGTTCAGACAGTACCAATCATTTGTCAAAGTGATGAAACAAACTAGCAGTAACTTTTCCACACACCGTTGGCCTACAGAATCAGCTAAACTCTGTTTGGACAGCGCTTGTCCCCTCTGCATTAGTGTGGGTTCCACTCCCTCGGGTTGACTAATGAGATGACTTCAGGATCTGAGCTCTGAGAAGACAGAAGAGCCTTATTATTTAATATCTGTCCTTCAAAACCTTCCCCAAAGCATACCTTCTTTATAGACACTCATATTTATTCCTGGCTTGGCTCTTTGCAAAGGACTAAGAACTCCGAGATCTTTTCCCTTTCTGTTAAAAGACAGGGTTTCACATCTCTGCTTGTCTTTGTAATAATTATAACTTGCAAAACCCATAACTCACTAGGGACACAAACTAGTTCTCATTAGAGCACCACCCTTCACTTCCTAAGGATAGCATTTCTTCGATGGATCCTGATAAGTCCTTCTTCATTCTTTTTTTTTTTTTTTTCCATTATGAACTACTGTGTTTGTTCACTAAAAGCTTCTGGAAAATACAGAGAAAGAGAAGGAAGATGGAGGAAGGAAATCATAGGTAGGTAGGTGACTCACCAAGGAAACTGCTTCTATGCGGGTGTTTGTCTGAACAAAGTAGTAAGTCCCATTTTCTCTGTCGTTTGCCTAAGGACAGGGCAGCCCTTTCCTACGTATTCGCTGACATGTTTTGTAAACTTAATTTTTAAATGGTTATGCAATATCCCATCACATATGTAAACATTCTCCCATCTAAATTATTCATAGCATTTCACTACCATAAATAAACCATGAAGGACAGCATATTTATATGAAACTTTTTCTGTATTGAGATTACTTCCTTAGGACTAGATTTCAGAAGTGCAATGTCTGAGTCAAAGACTCCAGATCCACACGGGGCTTTTGGCCCATGCATCACTGCTGAATTTATAATGGCTACTCCACACACTTCCAACAGTGTTATGAAAGAAATTTTTTTTCAATTCTTTTATGGCTTCCAAAGAATCCCCCCCAAGATGCTTTCCAAGTCCTGGAGCTGTGGATGTGTGCTGGTATTTCCAACTGGTTCTGGTAGCTGTGGATGTGTGCTGGTATTTCCAACTGGTCATGGAGCTGTGGATGTGTGCTGGTATTTCCAACTGGTCCTGGTAGCTGTGGATGTGTGCTGGTATTTCCAACTGGTCCTGGAGCTGTGGATGTGTGCTGGTATTTCCAACTGGTCCTGGTAGCTGTGGATGTGTGCTGGTATTTCCAACTGGTCCTGGTAGCTGTGGATGTGTGCTGGTATTTCCAACTGGTCCTGGAGCTGTGGATGTGTGCTGGTATTTCCAACTGGTCCTGGAGCTGTGGATATGTGCTGGTATTTCCAGCTGGTCCTGGTAGCTGTGGATGTGTGCTGGTATTTCCAACTGGTCCTGGTAGCTGTGGATGTGTGCTGATATTTCCAACTGGTCCTGGTAGCTGTGGATGTGTGCTGGTATTTCCAACTGGTCCTGGAGCTGTGGATGTGTGCTGGTATTTCTGTTCAGGTGTGGTAAGCTTAACTCAGTGAGATTTCGTGCTGTAGGGCAGAGAGCAATCAGTGTGTGGCGGACAGGTCTCTCCTGTCAGGCAAGGCTATGGGTGTCCTTCAAGGCAAGAGGCTTTAGAGCAGTGGCTCTTGACCTGTGTCCCCTTTGTGGGCAGAATGTCCGTTTCACAGGGGTCACATATCAGACATCCTGCATACCTGATATTTGCAGTATGATTCATAACAGTAGCGAAACCACAGTTAGGAAACAGGGATGACATGAGCAGCCTTAGGAAGGCTGGGGACCACCACTTTGGAGGGACAGTTATTAACTGTGATCCCTGAGGTCTTTTGACAGCTGCCGACTATAAATCGAAAAGCAGTAGGTGATTTCTAGTGCACAAAACAGGGCATTTTGAACTCATTAAGAAGGTGCATTTTCTGCTGGTTTTATTATTTTATTTTATTCTTTTTGTTACGTTTTATTTGTTTTGTGTGTGTGTGTGTGTGTGTGTATATATATATATATATATATATATGTATATATATATATACACACACACACATGTGTCAGAGAGCAGAAGTGGAGGACGGCTGGCTGGAGTCAGTTCTCTTCTCCCATCCCGTGGGCCCCCGTGGTCTTCAGACTGAGTGGTGTTTTTACCCACTGAGCCGTCTCGCTGGGCCCTTGACTAATTTTATCCTTATTTTTGAACTTACTGATTTTTTTTAAAAAAGATTTATTTATTTATTATATGTAAGTACACTGTAGCTGTCTTCAGACACACCAGAAAAGGGCATCAGATCTCATTACGGATGGTTGTGAGCCACCATGTGGTTGGTGGGATTTGAACTCAGGATCTTCGGAAGAGCAGTCGGGTCTTTTAACCGCTGAGCCATCTCTCCAGCCTGGACTTACTGATTTTACTTACATGTACAAATGTTTTGCCTGGTCTATTGACTCACTCTTGTAATTTTCAGTCTTCCAGAGGCTGCTGCAGGGGATTGCCACAGGTTCAAGGCCAGCTACAGGATGAGTTTACCAATTTTATTATCAATCTTATGTCATCAACATGAGGGAACTATGCCCATCCCCCCCTCCTCATGCACACTCACAATGGAAAAGGAGACATAACAATAGTAGGAAAACAAAAAGACAAGTAGAATGTGCTTTCTCTCGTTGAGGTTGGGGAACAGGAGACTGGCAGGTCAGAGACAGAGGACAGAGGGTGGCGGGGATGAAATTAAGAAAAGCACAATAGCCGGGCGGTGGTGGCACACGCCTGTAATCCTAGCACTTGGGAGGCAGAGGCAGGTGGATTTCTGAGTTCGAGGCCAGCCTGGTCTACAGAGTGAGTTCCAGGACAGCCAGGGCTATACAGAGAAACCCTGTCTCAAAAAACAAACAAACAAACAAACAAACAAAAGAAAAGCACAATCACACACACACACACACACATATATATATATGTATATATATATATATATATATATATATATATATATATTATGTCATAATGAAATCCACTATTTTATATACTAACCCCCCAAAATAGTTCATTAAAAAATAGACTCTTCTGGGCATTCAAAAAGGAAAAGTCGTGCAGGATCAGAGTACAGCTCTATGCTGTGGGCTTAGTAGAGGTTGTCCTGTGTTCTCTCTCTAGCCACGCCCCCTTCTACTCTTCCCACAAAGAAAAGACAAGTTAAATTTGTCAATCGGAGTCTCTCGAGCTGTCTAGACAGAGGAAGGACTAGATCCAGCACAGTCTTCAGGGAGAGCGCCCAGGTGGCGGCAGGGCTCTGGTCCCTTCGGAACCTTCACTTCCGGTAGGTTTGCTCTCTGGGGAATAAGATCAGGAACAGGGCAAAGTCTTGTTTATCTGCCCCTGGCCTCGGAGCAGTGCTTCTCCCCGCAGCTGTCTCTTCAGAGAGGCGTGTCCTGCGGCTGCTGTGAGCACAGCACACAGGGTAGACGCGTGGCGAGCAGAAGGGCAAGTCCCGCGGTGGTAGAGAGCTCAGTCAGTTACCTGACTGGCGTATTCTGCGTCGTCCCATCAACCAGCACCTATACATCCGCACGAAGGATTGATAAAGGCCCAGTGCGCCTCCATGGCTGTTTCCACCTTGATTTCCAGCTGCGTATTTGTTTCGGAGGTTGCTCATTAGATCTTGCTACTACAGAGCTAATATGCTGGGCTTCAGACACTGCTGAGCTTATGTAGGGAAAACGAGCAGGGCCCACGTACCCGTATAGAGAAGGCGGGCACCGGTGTACCTGTGGAGGAAGGCAGCCCAGCTAGGGAAGATCTGGACTTGATTCTGTGGGGCGGAGGCCTGAATACCTGTGGAGGATGCCCGGCCCGCCAGGGAAGTCCTTGGTCTGGTCCAGCGGCCGGAAGCGCTGAGAGACCTGTTCCATTTCTCCAACATGGCGGGTTTAGATAGAAAAGAGACAGGCCATGCCTTTAAAGCTTTATTATAGAAAAGTAGGGAGAAAGAAAAGAGATAGAAAAGCAAAGAGAAATAGAAGAGATAGAGGGGTGAGAGCTGGCCGTGACCACGTGGAAAGAGGGGAGAAGAATGGGGAGAGACGGGGAACAGGGGGGCGAGAGACAAGGGAGAGCATGGACAAGAGAGAGGGAGGAGGGGGTCATGCAGCCCCTTTTACAGGGGCCCAGCTACCTGGCTATTGCCAGGTAACCGTGGGGCGGGGCAAACCTAGCCAGGTGACTGCGGGGGTGGAGTCCAGCAAGAACACTAGGGTCCTGGGGCGTGGCCCTCTGTGACTGATGGCCACAGGGTTACGTCCAACAATGTGTTCTTCGCATAGATACATATTCCAGAGGAACTATATCTGCCCCATGCTACAAAGCTCCGGGCTCTTTGTTAAAGGGGGCGGGGAGGCTGAACATGTATATGTTTCCGGAAGGTAAGACACCTCAGGGCTAAGCTCAAGCGCCCCCACTTTTCAGAGGAGAAAACCAAACATTAGACATGACGACGACAGATTTCTGGCAGTACCAGAAACAGCGAGCAGTGGAGCTGGTGGAAGAGTATGTTTTCTGAGAGCCGGAGCCAAGATCTCCCACTTTATTTCAACCTTCAACTCTAGTCTATGAGAAGGAGCGATATCATTGCAACTCGGCAGCCCCACGCAGGACACGTGGAACTGTCCTTACAGCGAGCGTCTCGGTATACAGGACGAAGACGGCGGCTGATAGATGTGACACAGCCCAGCCCACAGGCATGCGCGTGCGAGTTTTAGCGTGTTGTTGAAGCGTTAGTCGGATGGGCGGAAGGCCAGGACCATTTTGGTCTGGCCACGGTATAGTTTACTCGACAGTGTCCAGGATACGGAAGGTAGCCAACAACGCCACAGGGCAACGTCACAAAGGAGGTGAGGCTGCACACGGGAGAGGTGCTGGGTAGACTTTGGACCTGGCGCCTAATTAGCATGCACTTCTAGGTGCCCTCATAACATCTGCCCAGCTTTGGAGTGTCACAATCGGCCATCTTACCTCACAGGGCCACTGTGGAGACTGACTTCTGTATATAAGCCCCTCTGAGATCCCCTAAATGCCACCTCCTTAAAGGGAACAAATATAGATCCTTAAAAACGTGACCGGTTGACAGATAGTACCTATCTTTAAAATATAGCACTGGTTTTAAACATGATTTTGGAAAGTCGTCCCAACCTGGTGTAAACATTTTTTTTTCCAAGCCTGTGTTCATTGATCGAACACACATTTACTAGCCCTGATCTTCTGCCATTTTTCTATGAGTTTATTCTGCAGCCGCCAATTTTAGAGCGAAACAAAACCCTTCCTTCCCTCTTTGCCCTTTCTTGCAGTTAGTAAGCACAATTGTCCCATGGAATTTCTTACCCTTGCAAGTTTTACTCTAGTCTTAATGGCTTCATATTTTTCAATTTAATTTTTTTTTTTTTTTTTACTTATTCACTTTATATCCCACTCACTGGCCTCTCCCAGTCCCCCCTTCCCACACTCCTTCCCCCATCTCCCTTCTCCTCTGAGTGGGTGGGGGCCCCTGGGTATCCCCCCTACCCTGGCATTTCAAGTCTCTGCAGGGCTAGGTGCTTCCTCTCCCACTGAGGCCGGACAAGGCAGCCCAGCTAGAAGAACACATCCCGTAGTTAGGCAGCAGCTTTCGGAATAGCATCCACTCCAGTTGTTCAGGGCCCACATGAAGACCAAGCTGCACATCTGCTACATATGTGTAGGGAGGCCTAGGTCCAGCCCATGTGTGCTCTTTGGTTGGTGGTTCAGACTCGGAGAGCCCCAAGGGTCCAGGTTAATTGACTCTTTTGGTCTTCCTGTGGAGTTCCAATCGCCTTCAGGACCACAATCTTTTCTCTTATTCTTCCATAAGAGCCCCTAAGCTCCGTCCACTGTTTGGCTGTGGTTGCCTGTATCTGTCTGAGTCAGCTGCTGGGTGGTAATGGCTTTATGTTTTAACTAGTCAAGAATATCCGAAAGTTGGTCTCTCCCTGAGTATTAAAACCTACTCAATTTAAGGAATGCCATAGGGTGTTTCAACGTCTTCGTAGTTTGTTTATGTCAATTAAAAAAAAATCCCTAATAAGTCCATTTCCAAGACTAAAGCATTCACTACCCAGTCTGTATTCCTTCCCAGTATAGATCTGTGCTTAAATGGGTGGCTGGGTCATCCATCGGAATGGGGAAGGCTGGATTGCCGACCTGTCTGTCAGTGTGCCAGGGCAGAAGGAACTGAGACTGAGTTTTGAAACAAGGTCCATTTCTTTCTATTGCTCTTGTTTTGAGGAAACATTGGTGTGGAATTTGGTCTGGTACTTTCTACCTTTTTTTTTTAAAGTCTAGGTTACATACATACACACACACACACACACACATATATATATATATATATATATATATATATATATCCCTGAAACCAGTACTGAAGTTATCAATGTATAATCTGCAGTCACTTTTTTTTTAAATGAATAAAATAAATGAACAAAAGAGACTCTGTTCTCAGGGCTTTGCGGGTTCCATACGTCCGCTGAATTGTGATTCAGGTCACACCAGCCTCCCTGACTTGTGTACATCAGTTTTTCTATTGATCTGCCTCTTTTCTTCTCATCTGGTCTGTCATCTTCTGTCATGACTGGGGACCCTAATGGGCTCACTAGGATTTTCTTTAAAAGCGGCCAAATTGGGAATGGTTAAGAGCCTAAGCCGGGGGCCCCTTTGGAGTCGCTCATCATCTTTGATCTCTCTTTTGTACTGTGCAAGACTTTGCTCTGTGAAGAAAGGCAGACACGAGAATCCTATGGTGGCTACGGCGTCTGCCTTCAGGAGTGATGCTCAGATTGAAGGAGTGATGGGCAAACATCAGGTTTTCGACGCGGATGCAAGGAAGGCATTAGGAGTCAATAATTCCAATTTTAATTGGAATTACTAATCCAGCAGTATATTTTCAGGAGGAGTGGTTCTGGGCTGGGGGAAGGAAAGCCTCAGGACTCCCTTAGCGCTGCTGATTTGAACTAAGGGATCCGGACCTGTATACGTCGGCTGCTGAAAACGGGCGTTTGCAACTTTTAAGTGTGTTCCAAAAGAAAGAAAATCCTTGATTAGTGGTACCAAAACTCACCCAGGTGACATTGTAGGGAGGAGGGCAGCAGTCGCAGCTGCTGTAAGAACAGGAGACCAGTAGAGAAGAGACTCCTTGGCTTGGTCCTGCGATTGTTGTTATTGCTGTGGTTTTGTTGTTGTTTTCTTTTCCTTTGCTGTTGTTGGCTTCTTATCCTCTCATCTTTTTGAAGTCCTAAAATGCAATCTAAAACTAGGAGCCTGCTCTTTCCTCTGAGATCACTTATTGTATCATCATTCGTTCCTGGGCGGTTCAGATTTGTTGTCCGCGTCGATCAGAAACCGTTGGGCTTCATCTTAGTCAGAGTTTCTATTCCTGCACGAACACCATGACCAAGAAGCAAGTTGGGGAGGAAAGGGTTTATTCAGCTTACACTTCCACACTGCTGTTCATCACTAAAGGAAGTCAGGACTGGAACTCAAGCAGGGCAGGAAGCAGGAGCTGATGCAGAGGCCATGGAGGGATGTTCCTTACTGGCTTGCTTCCCCTGGCTTGCTCAGCTTGCTCTCTTATATTGAACCCAAGAATACCAGCCCAGGGATGGCACCACCCACAAGGGGCCCTCCCACCTTGATCACTAATTGAGAAAATGCCCCACAGCTGGATCTCATGGAGGCACTTCCTCATCTGAAGCTCCTTTCTCTGTGATAACTCCAGCCTGGGTCAAGTTGACACAAAAAACTAACCATTACAGGCTTGTTGTCACACTGGTGGGGACATGGTTTGCCA
The DNA here is from genome assembly GCA_964023405.1 of Apodemus agrarius. NCBI lineage: Eukaryota > Metazoa > Chordata > Mammalia > Rodentia > Muridae > Apodemus > Apodemus agrarius. The sequence continues at coordinate 9,790,871 of OZ030026.1, read as the reverse complement.
CTTGTGCCCCAAAATCTTTTCTTTCAGGCTTAGCACCCTTCTCCCTAACAGAGGCAGTTAAGCTATACCAAAGTGTGTATTTCCAATTCCCTGATATAATGTAACTCATTTTAATGAGAGAGGCGGAGAGGGAGAGAAGAGGAGAAGCTGGCAGAGAGGAAAAACCTGAATCATTACTTATGGGTTCTGGAATCAGGTCCAAATCATTGCGGAACTTTACAGGAGCATACGTCTTTGTAAATAAATATACCTTCCTTTATACGTCTCACAATTGTACACTGAGACGTCTTTTTAATCTCCTGGTGTTGTTGAAAGCACACAGGCCATGCAATTAAGTCAAAAGTCACTAGCTTTGCTTAAAAATGCTTTTACGCCAATTAGTGTGTACTGAATATGAGAGAAAATATGCATATATCCATATAGGCTTTCCAGGAATCCTGTCCTTTCAGTCCCCATCCCCAAAGGAGAGCTCTGACGAGCTCAGGGCTGGTGGTACCTGTGGAAAGTTTCATTGCCTCTTATGAAAGTGCAGCAGCTGTATTTAGGGAAGAGATATGTATCCCGCACAGGACCACAAGCTAACGGAGCGATCACAACATATGGAATTCATAAAGGCCTAATTACAGGGCCGTCATTGTCTGCCTCGGCTTTAACTCGTGTAAGTTATGGATTATACTTTCATGAGATCATAATCAAAAGGTTACTCTTTGGTAATGGCGTGTTAGAACTTCAAAGCCATCCTCGGGGGCCCTGAGAACAAAGGCTTAGAAGTTGGAACGGAGGCCAGAGAATCAGTCTGTATGAGTTAACGATATTCAACCATCCGGAAGCCGGATCAACCTATCCACCCATGTGACCCTTCTCTCACCACATCAGATCAACAGTCGTCACCAAAAGATGACAGTTGATTCAGCTTAATGCGTCTTCCTTTTTTTTTTTTTTTAATAAATCAGCCCGACTAACCAGGGTGTCTGCTCAAATTTGTCTCAGAGCTGCCCGCCGAGACTCAAAAGCGCTGTCATTCACGGCTGTCCTAGAACGGAGTGCTGATCATTAATTAGGGACGGAGTTGGGAAAGGAATGGCGGAAAAGTGTCTTAGAAACAAGAAAGGGACTGGGTAACATCTACAACAAGACAGAGTATAAAGAAGATTACCATCTATCCTAGCATTCTGGCGTGCTTTAACGATAACAGAAGACCGTGGGATTGACTGAAACCACAAATGGAAAATCTGTTGCCTCCCCGTTGGTTCTTAACATCCTCAAACAAGGATTGAAGTGGGCTTAAAACCATTAGACCAAATAAGCAAAACACCTTCGTGTGGAGTCAACCTTGCGTCCCCCTGTCCCGCTGGCCCAGAAGCCTCCCGTGTAGACGCCTTTTCCTTGGGCATTGGTATGGTTCCGTGATCCGTCCCCTGCGTGTTGAGATGAATCTTTAGGACCATCCTTGGATTTTGCTCATCGGCCTCGGGTAGTAAAATGCCCTGAGATTATTTTGGCCTAACAACTGTTCGGGTCTCGTTCAAAGATAGCGCTTCTTCTCTGCCTGGGCTGTAGCTGGTGGGTTGGGGGCGCAATTTGGTTGCTGCACCTCGCTAGGCCCGTTCTGTTTCCCCATCGGTGGAGTCCTAGGGAAGAGCTAATGGCACAGAAAAGAATCAAGGGCAAGGGGGGGGGCAGGGTGTTTGTGACTTACTGGGGTGTCGTCTGGCCGGAAAGAACTTTAGCATTGTGTCGCCTTCCTGGATTCCTCCCCCTGAGAATGTTGACAGCTTTGTCTGTGTGGCGCTTCCTTTGCTGGAGGCTTGTTGCCGGGGCGCCGGTTCGGTCCACAGAGCCTCCATGTTGTTACTGCGCATGCCAGGTGCGCTGCTGCCCCGGACACTAAGCCTTAACTGCTTTGCCTGAGGCTTGTTCTGTGCTCTGGTCCAGCCTCTGGTAAGTTGTCAGCGCACAGCAAGCACGGCGAGCAGCCTTTCTGCCCTTAGTCTCTAAAGAGCGCCCCCTGCCACGCTAACTTTAATCTTCTGTTCTCTTGTCTGGAGACTTTGCCTTCCCACGCAACACACAGCTCTTGTCCACTGAGGCATTTTGTTCTCCACCTCTGTCCTTTTCTGCACCACACGGAGAGCAAGCCCTCTGAAGGCCAGGGCTTGAGTTCATTACTGGGTACCGTACCCCAGCACCCAAAGTCATGTCTGGCATACGAGAAGGTTCAGTAAGAACCCACTGAATGACTAAAAGAAGGGACTGGACGAAGAAAGACCAGTTGAATGGGATGCTTTTCTTTCATTTTCGTCTCAGTTTGAAAACATTATTATTATTATTATTATTATTATTATTGCCACTGGTTAGAATTGACTTACTTTAAAATCTCTACCATGCTAGGAGCTGTAGGCCAAAGCTGATTGCCAAAGCAGAAGATAAAGTCTGTAAGAAGCAGACAGGTTTTTAGACATCTAGACCCTGCGGGATTAACCTCCAACGGCATCTTATCGACATCGGACGCCTCTCAATTCACATAGTGATATAGGAAACTGCTGCACAGGGTACAATGTTAATGTGCTTTTAAGAGGAAACTCTCACTTCCTTAAGTCTCGGCCCCCAATGGCCAGGGAAGGGTCGACACCCTCCTTTCTCTAGTTCCTCCCTTGCCCAGGGCGACACTGGCCTCTGTAGGTAGCGCTTGGTCACAGCCGGCTCAGCCCTGTGCTTCCCCTCGCTGATGCTGCACTAGAACCCACAGCGTCACAGGCGCCAGGTGTGTGTTTTCACACTCAACTGCTTTCTGCCTTTTAAACAGACGCCTCGCTGTTGTCTCTGTGCTGTGAAAGTTTTCTATCAGTTAGGGAAGCGTGGGTAAGGAAAACCTGAATAAGCAAGCAGATATAGATTGTGTATGATATGTCGTTCTCTGTGAGTTGAAGGCCATTCAATACAGAAGCCAATAAGGGACCTTTCCAGACAGACATACACTCATTGAGATACTGTGAATACGTGGATTGCTCCTCACTCGTGACCAGTTAGTTCTGTTTCATCGGCACTTCCCATTCTCGCCTCCTTTTTACTTTTTTTTTTTTTTTTTTTTTTTTTTTTTTTTTTTGGTTTTTCGAGACAGGGTTTCTCTGTGTAGCTCTGGCTGTCCTGGAACTCACTCTGTAGACCAGGCTGGCCTCGAACTCAGAAATCCTCCTGCCTCTGCCTCCCAAGTGCTGGGATTAAAGCTGTGCCCCACCACCGCCCGGCTTCTCTCCTCCTTTTTAAAGCAACATCATACAGCAGCATTTCATCCCTAATAATTTGTATATGTATATGTGTATATGTATGTATGTGTATGTATATGTATATATGTGTATGTGTATGTTGTATATATGAATATGTATATATGTACATGTTGTGTATATGTGTCTATTTGTGTGTGAATATATGTGTATATATGTGTGCATATATGTGTGTATGTATGTGTATATATATATACACGTGTATATAAATTAAGAGCTTTAAAATATTCCTTGATATGATGAAACACACAGCTAGCATTTAAATTTCCCATTATACCTTGCAAATGCCACGTAAGGGCCACATCCTCTGGCCCTTCTTGGTCTCTTTTGATCTGCAGTTTTTCCCTCTATCTTTAAAAAAATTACTCAGGCTTTCTGTTCTTTTAAAGAAATTGAGTCCCTAGAAAGTGTGTAAGTGGGCAGCCTACTTCCTAGTATCTAATTGTGTCTTTGTGGTTCAACTTGTTCATCTGTCTTCCACATTTTCTACTTGATAATACTGACGAACTTATTTTAAAGTTAAAGAGAATCCCGCTTCTGCTTGCGCGTGCTAACTCAAACCGAACGATATGGTTTTTGGAGACTTGGACAGAAAGACGGTTAGGGGCTACTCTCAAGTCCCTGCTTCGTTTCTGAGTCCTGCTGCTTGCACCCACGGTGCAAGCATGATGGTGCCGAAGGCTTTAGAGGTCACCTTTGATCCCATCTCCAGCCCAAGCACCGAGAATCCCAGGCTGCTCCTCTCCATGAGCCAGTTCCTCCCTCTCCCAGGAACTCATGCCTCCCCGCCCCGCCCCGCCCCGCCCCGCCCTGCTCCACCCTACCAATAAAGCACCTTGCCTTGATCGTGTAAAGCTCACCAGCACTGGTTGACTGTTTGCCACATGTCAGCTTGTGCTAATACTTTACATACAGTATCCGTTTGCCCCTCACAACCCCTTCGTGAATGGGATGATGACCTTCATCAGCCTCCTCAGCTTTCCCGACTCCTCCCTCTTCTAGAAACAGTTGCCTCTCCGTCTAACCTCCCCGTGGAGAAGATCTCAGTTCTGCTATCCTTCCTTGGGGCAAGCCTTTTCCATCCCCACAACTGAATCAAAGTGCACATCCTGGGTCACTGGGTGGGTCTCCGCGGCTCTTTATCATAGTCCTAGGTTTTAAAAGTTATTGAGTGAGAGACTTACGCCAAACCTCATAGGGACATAAACTAAGTAAGGAGGTAGTTCTTAATATGTTTTTAAAAAAGTTTTATACTCCCTTAAGAATATGGTAGAAACAAAGATCCTTTTTTTTTTTTCTAAGAAAAAAAATACTCATATACCTACAGACACAAAAAGCCACAGATTCCAATGGGGTGTGGATTTATATGCGGAACTTCTATTTCAGGTAGTTTTAAGGAAGAGAACACATGGAAGCAACTAAAGAGTAAGTAGACGCTAAGAAGGGGAGACACAGTGGCTATTCATACGTCAAAAAAGGAAGGTCGCTTAGTGAAAAACGAATTTCAGAGAAAATAGAGGCAAACATGGAGCCATGCTCACTGGAACTCAAAGATCATGGGTCTTCATACCAAGACAGAGAAGATGACCGAGCAAGACTATGAAGGCCATAATTACAGACTCTTCCGGAGCGATGGCTTTAGAGACAGATTCCACATTCTCCCACATTTGTATGCATGAGGAAAGATGGCATCATTGATGGGGGCCAGGCTCCGGGACTCAGGAAAGGAAAATGGTTGGGCATGGCTCAAAAGGACGATTTGCAGGTGGAAAGAGCTCAAAGAATTCGTTTGTTTTCATGACCTGAAACATTGTTTCGAGTTGAGAGAAGGAACAGGGATTGAGCGGAAGTCAGGACTTGGGGGGGGGTCAATGGGGTTGTGTAGAAGGGAAAGACTGGAACTATTAAAAAGAATTACCCAGGGATCTTGACGGACAGCCAGACTTGGCCACACAGATCTAGCCAGATCTCAGAATTTCTCTAGGATCCTGGAGGAGTGGGGGTGGGGCTAAGGGGCGGGGTCAGAGTTAGCCACAGAAACCTAACTGTAGTGTGTGGATTTTTATTGTCCGCTTTAGAAGATGGATTGGATCCTGCATCAGTTTCTCTGTTTCATAAACAGGTCGAACAATGGACATATGAGCAAATACCACACCCATGCGTGAGCTCGCTAGAGTAAAAGGGTGACGGGGGGGGGGAGGGGCTATGGAGGTGGCTCAGCGTTTGCTGCCAAGCCAGACAACCTAAGTTGGATTCCTGGGGCTCACATGGTGAGAGTCAAGAAATGACTCTTACAAGTTGCCCTCTGACTTTCACATAAGCATTGTGGCACATGCATTCGCCCCCCCCCCACACACACACATACAAGATAAATGGATGTTCTAAAAATGTCTTCAAAAGAGCAATTTTAAAAAAGCATTTTTTAGGCAATGACTTTCTCCACTGTGTGAAATGAAATGTCTAGACTAAGCGGCTAGCCTTTTACTGCGCTAGTCCAAATAGCCCTCTAGATTTTGAATCCACAAGGTTACATTTCCCTTTTCCTGTTTGGCTTTTAGAAATAGGATAAGCTAACCATTGGAGAATATCTTGTAGATGGTAGTTTGATGTATGGAATTTCAATTTCATGAGAAAAAAAATTTAAATTCAGCCAGATTCCATGACTTGCTCCAAAGTACTTTCAACGATATTAGCCAAAGCAAAGAAGAAGAAAAAAACTTTTTTAATCCTTTTTTTTTAATGAAAGAAGCAAGCTAATACTGCCCATGTGGATTCAAAAATATATATATTGAAGGTTTTTTGAAAACTACGTAGACCTTAACACTAAGGAACCTCGTTTGAAATATTTTGAAAGTCATCTCTGAGAATATTTCCTGACATTTCTAAGTCAGTTAAAAGATATAAACAGTTATTATCACTAGGCCGAGTAAGCACATCTACAGAAATAGAAGTACATACCATGCAGAACGAAGAAAGAAAGGCAACGTTCATTTTTCCTTTTGGGGATGACTTACAATATTATCCAAGTTTCCATGTACATTTTACACATGTTCCATCCAAAAAAGTGGAATGTGCTGAAACAGACCCCTTGATGTTCGGGAAGGAACAGACCGGAGAACGAGAGACCAGCGAAGAACACCTAGACTTCAGGAGAGGAACGGGCAATTGTGCATCTCTAGTCGTGATTAAGGAAATGTCTCTTAGCATTTTCCCCCTGCCTCAAAGCAAATGAAAACTCACTATGTTTGAAGCTTTCAGAAAAGAAACAAACCAAATACGTCCTTAGACAAGAAGAAGACACGGTAGGGGTTTCTTTTCTGCCCCTCTCTGAACACTAGCCTCCTACTGAAATTAACGTTAGCTTTGGCGTTTGCCAGCCATGGGCGAACTTCCTGTTCAGATCCTCCTCGTCTCTAAAGTGGCAGGCAGAACACACATACTGTCTGTCTGTCTGTCTGTCTGTCTGTCTCTCTCTCTCTCTCTCTCTCTCTCTCTCTCTCTCTCTCTCAGGGCCCTCATCTTCCAATGTTTTAATTACCCAGCATGCAACATAAAGGGATCCAGGAGCGTTCAGAAGCCCAAGGCTGCTGCCAGTATCCAGTGGAAATGCTGGCAGTCTGCTGAAAGCCACGCCCAGAAAAGGGCTGTATCTGTTGTTAGCGTTCTGGAGTTCAAACCCAGCCCGCGTGAGGCGCGCATCCTATCAATGAGGTAATCCTCCCGTCCGGCAGAGAGGGCTGGAGGGCTATTTTCTATGCACGCCTCTCTGTTCCTTGGCCTAGAGACAGACCTGGAAAAGACTTTTCTACCACCCAGTGCCTTTTTGTTCGTTTTTCTATCTCCCTGTTGCCTTTCCATATCAAAATTGATACCTTAACTTTGGGGTCGTTTACTACAAAGGCTCGGGGTAGCCCTCTGTTGCTTCTGCGTCTTGAGGACTTTTGAAAGGGAGCGGCTAGCCAGCGCCTCGCCGGCTCGCCAGGTCTGTTTCTGGTTTTCAGAAGCAGTGCTGATTCCAAGCGCTGGGAGGAAAAATGGAAAATGTCTTAGAAATTTCAAATTTATGTGAAGCCAAACCGTGTGATCTTGTGCCAGTTTTAGTTTACAAAACTCGCCTGGGCCCAGATGTGTTTACTTGAACTTTAAGCTTTAATGTCACCATTATATTCCAGTAATTTCACTCCCTGCATCCAGCCCCACTGGCTGTGGTCAGGTTTGGTGTGCATAAAAATGATTACTAGAACAGAAGAACTTGGCAGCCTGGCATTCTCTCCCTACGCCGCATTCCTCACAATGCCAACTAGTGAAAAAGTTAACTATTCTCCGCGGAAAGGTGCTTTTTCTTATTTTGACTCCGAATACACACAATTTTTTTGTCCTGAAAGCCGCCAAAGAAGGGAGGGCCTTGTTGATACTCCCGCACTCCCCAGTCTTAACACAATGACACACTGGAAGTTACAGAAAGCAGAGAGACTAAAGCTCCAGCTGGCAGCGCTTAGGAACACCGTTATTTTTCAGAACCAGACTCTGTTTATATCGTCCATTTATATTCTTTCTGGCAGTCTCGTTGCGAAGGGTTGGTTCCAGGATAAGCACAGACGACACACAGAGTGGCTGGATATCAAGTGTCGATATTTATTTGGTTGCCCTTTTGACCATAAAAATAAAAGTGGTTCATATGTTCCGCGTGAGCAGCAGAGACTGACCAGGCCGCAAAGGCAAGGCAGAGACATCCTTTGACCCACAAAATAAGTTAGTGATTGTCAAAACAGAAGGCTCAGCCCTGCGGTAGGATCGGAAGATGATGCCGCGGCAATGTGTCCTAGAACGCAGTGGATTTATGCTTCTCGATCTTTCTTGTCACTCCCAGGATAGTTTTCAAGGACTTTGATAGCGCACATCTCCAGCAATGCTGGGGAAAAAAAAAAAAGTATCCACAGATACCATTCTTACCCACAAGGAATCCACAGTTGCTAAGCGCTGGACACTTAGCCTAACAGTACAGGGCCGGCTTACAAGGAGGAAAGCTAGGTGTCGTCCCATCAAGACTTTGTTTAGTTCAGAAGAAATGATATACATTTGTAAACCGTTGAACACTATGACACAGTGGTTTAGGTCTGGAGGCACATGCTGGCTGAGGTCCAGAGAAGTCAGCCTAGGTGACAGCAATGGAATGTGGCTGTGGTGGCCCCGCAGGCCAGGTGACCTCCAGGAGTTGATACCCATTGAAAGGGAAGGCATGAAGAGTTGATCCAGACTGTGAAAATACTGCAAAGACTAAAGACCTCATCCAGGAGATAAGAAGCACCAGGAGAGGACCCAGACATGGCAAAAACGACGTTTCAGTGAGAATGGCAGGTTTGTTTGGTGGCCGTTTTTTTTTTTTTTTTTTTTTTTTTTTTTTTTTTTTTTTAAGGAAAGCGAGAAGGATTTATAACAATGCCGATCGATATGAGAGAGGAAAGGTTGGGTTAGCGTCGAAAGAACGGAGCTAAGAAGGCTGTACGGAAAGGTAGCAAAAGAAAGGAGAAGAGAACGTTCTGGAGCCCGGCTCTAAGGAGACCAGAGAGAGGAAGAAAAGACAAAGAAGAAAGCACTAGCACGGGCAGGAGGCAGGAAGAGAGAGCGCTCTGCACTTCGGCAGAAGGATGATCGAAGTACTCGTTGAGTTGTAGCCAACGGCTCATTCACACCGGCTACGATACACTAGCTGAGGTAACTGGCTTACAAAGAAGAAAACAGCTATTAAGTGAGGACTGGGGCCTCTAGAGAGGCCAGCAGCAGGCGAGGTTAACTCTTCACGCGCCCATCCAGGAAGAGTGTTGCAGGAACTAGGATTCTCTCCGAGGGCGTGTCCCCCAGGGTCTGAGGACCTCCCACAGGCCCCATCTCTATCAGACTCCGTCATCTGACAACCAACTACCCTGGTCACTTTAGGGGACACTCATTCAACCAGAACAATCATCATCACTGAAATGGTATCTGTCAGAGGACAAGAAAGGGAACAGGATTGGTTCCTTGTCGTTCAGTGGAGGTGATGTCACTGGGGAGACCTGATTAGGACTTGCAGAGAAAACAGGAAGTGCGAGGGGAGCCAGCAGTGAGTTCTGGCGTTTGCAGGGTGAGTGGTGTAAGTTTAGAAACATGCTCTTTCCTGTGAGCTCTGCCTGCGCTCTCAGCTAGGCCCTGTGATCAGCGGCCGCCCGCCCGCCCGCCTCACTCAGTTCCACCAATTGCTACCTCCTGACGTTTTTCCCATGAACCCCGGGGAGCTGCGATCCTTCTCCACCAGCCAACCACCCTGCGGCGAGCTCCGCCAACCCTCTAACAGCGCAGACTCTGCCCTTTCTCCTGCTCACCTGAGTGGCTGCGGATGGAAAACCCCAGACAGTTCTAACACTTTAAAACCAGCCAGATAACACAACCGCTGGGCACAGAATCTATTACTTTAAACTCAGTTATCCTATATCAGGATTCCACTGGTGGCTGAGGCCGCCACTGGTTCTATTTGCCTCTAGGTCTTACATGGCATCGATTGTCCTCTTCTCCCCTCCCCTCCTTTCCCCTCCCCTCCCTTCCCCTCCCCTCCCTTCCTCTCCTTTCCTTTCCTCCCTCCACTCCCCGCCCCTCTCCTCCCCTCCCCTCCTCTCCTCTTCCCTCCCCTCCCCACTTCCCTCCCTCCTGGGACCGGAAATCCCACCTTTTCTACTTTGCCCAGTGATTGGCTTCTGCCACCTTTATTGACATAATCAAGAAACAATTAGGGAACCAGATTTTAGTATCAGCTCCTCCCTCTACAGGTGAGGGGTTACAAGAGGAGAAGGTGAGGTCCGGCAGTCTTCACTCATGCAGATGGCAGACTATTTTAAGCCTTGGGCACACTTATTCATTTTGTTGGGGTTTTAACCTTGTGCTGTTTCCTTTCTTGGTCATTTAGGTAGCTGTCTTTTCGCCCTTCACATCATACAATACAGGGGCTCTTTTATATCCCCTTATACTTCTCACACCCAGTGCCCTGCCGATCGATCGATCGATCGGAACGCTCTTGAATGCTCTAATCATGGTAGACTGATGAAGAGCAGGAGAGAGGCCTAAGCCTCGAGATGGGGCAGAGCCAACACCCAGCGAGGATTATCTAAAATGTTGAGCCTACTGCTTGCCCTATGCCTTATATCTGCAAGAGTTTTAAATTTCCTTTGGAACCAAGGGGGATATCTTTAGCGTTTTACTTTTTTCCCATGACCACTTGGGCCAGCATCCTGACAGAGTTTAATAGAGGTTTGGGGGCCATGGTTTTCTGAGACACTGATCCAGAGGTCTCTGCGATTGTTAGGCTTATTAGGTTAAGCATACTCCCCAAGCCTGGGAGGTCAAAGGTAGAAAAGAAACGCTAGACCCCTCCTATTGTTAATGCTGGCCCCGCTTCTTTTTTCTCTGTTTATCCTCCAAAGAGCCCCAGCCAAAGGCCTTCTGAGTTGTTCAACTCTGCCACTTAAGAGATGTCTTCATCTGTTTGGATGGAACGACTCCGATCTCAGCCAAGTCCATTGGAAGCAAGATGAATGGCTTCCAGCACTCCTCCCTTGATAATATTTGGGTGCCTTTTATATTTCTCCATGAAAAAACAATTGTTTTGCTGTGTGGCAAAGCATTCCAGAAAAAAAAAAAGTTTTCAGCAACTTAATTTAAAAGCGAATTGATCATTCTCCTGAATAGACTCCTTCTTTGTTTGAATACAGAACACTCTTTTCATGTATTTCCCAAAGCACTGCCCTCCTTACCTCTACCTGAATTTCCACTAATGTCATTTAATAAAACAAAATGTACTTTTTCCTAATAGTGGTCTCCAATATAACTTTGCTATTGCAGTTCATATGCTGAACTCCTTTTATCTAAGCCATAAATCTATAATTTGTGAAACTTGTTCCCAAACTTTAAAGCTAGTTCTCTGTTCTTTTTGGCATGGAGTTTGGATTTTATTTGCCTCCAAATAAGTTTTTCCAATGGAGAGACTGGGGTCTAGGAATATTTATTATATTATAAATAAGGTAAAAATGGAAAGTTCTGTCTAGAAGGTAGAATATGACATAAATCTAACATTCATTTGGGCAACCATTTTATGACTTTTTACCTTAAGTCCTTAAGTTAAATGAAGGGTAGATTTACTCTCTGTGTTATGGCAATCTCTCTCTCTCTCTCTCTCTCTCTCTCTCCTCTCTCTCTCTCTCTCTCTCACACACACACACACACACACACACATACACACACTTATTTACATGGTAGCAATGGATATACCTCTTTACAATGGTAAGTAATTTTTTCAAAGAAGTCAGTGTCAAGACTAGACAAAACGTTTAATTTGTAAGCAACCTTCAAGTTGGAATTTTTAAGATGTAATTAAACAAGTAAGTGGGAGAGGATCTTTTGAAACTGCACACGTGTATACAATGAATATGGGATCGGCGAGACAGCTCAGGGGATAAAGGCTCTTATAGCCAAACTTGGCAATTTGAGTTCAGTCCCAAAGACCCACGTGATGAAGGAAAGAACCAGCTCTCAAAAGTTGTCCCCTCACATCCACATGTACTCTGTGCCACCAAAAACACTAAATAAATTAAAAAAATAATAATAAATTTAAGACATAATAAAAACTTTACAAACCCCAAAGCAAAGCAAGCGTGAAGGAAATTACTTATTTCAGAGTGTGAGCACCGTTATTGTTCTCAGTAAGAAGGACAAACAGACAAGGTTGGCTCCAACAGCTCCCTTCTGCTGACAACACCCGAGAAACTTTTTGACCTATTGGGGCTTGGAGACTTGTTAGATCCAGAATCGCGGCGGCGGTAGGAAAACCAGACTGTGTACCGACTTCCAAAGAGACGAGGAACGGTACGTGAAGTCCATAGTGTAGGAGCTGCGGCCGATAAGGTCAGAGCATTGGACATCTCGAGAAACCTATCCAGCTTCGTCTCACCCTGCCCCGTAGTCACAGAGCTAAGGCTAAGTTAAGATAAAGGACCCATGAGACCCGGTGCCTTCCCGGCCTGCGTCATGTGATGTTACAAGACCTGAACGCTCCCTCCCGGAGGTTGCGTTTCCAGGATCCAACTGAGCTGCTCCCCGATCCACAGTCCTCCGATGTTATGGAAAAAGTTTCGGAAGAAACATTCAGAAATGACTTTAACGCCGATTGATCCTCTCACACATTCAAGGATCTGGGCCAAGCAGTCCTGTGTCAGCACAGACGCCCAGAACTGAGCTCCAGTGCACAGATCAGTGACTGTCACTACCTGCCTGGAACCGGCAATGGGTTCCAAGCTTGGATTTAAGTTAATGTGTTAAATGTCCCGAAACAATGGACCACGTGCTGAGAATATGGAGCAAGCAGAAAAACGATTTTTTGTTATTATCAGTTCTAGTTCAATAATGTCTTAATCTCAACGTTCCAGTTTTCTTCGTATTAACAAAACCATCCAAAAATAAAAATAAAAAATCTCTAGTTTCAAAAAAATATATTATTTTATTTTTATTTATTTTATTTATATGAGTACACTGTAGCTGTCTTCAGACACACCAGAAGAGGGCATCAGCTCTCATTACGGATGGTTGTGAGCCACCATGCGATTGCTGGGAATTGAACTCAGGACCTTAGGAAGAACAGTCAGTGCTCTTAACCACTGAGCCATCTCTCCAGCCCAAAATTCTAGTTTCTTATCAAGACGATTTTTAAATCTTTACAAATGTAACTTCTAAACATATCACATATAGGAAGGCAGTTTTAATTTCCAAACCCGTAGAGCTAAAGGCATGTTTCCGGGGTAGCAGAGGACAATGTATTGAGTAGAATTTGCTCTATCCACGCAGGTTTTTATGGCCACTCTTTAATTAATAAACTCCCATTAATAAAGAGTTCCTATTGACTTTGGACGCGGTGTCCACTACACCAGGATTTGCTGTGCTATTGTTGCTTGCTGTTTTATTACCTTTGGTGACACAACTAACCAGAATACAGTTAATTACAGTGGCATTCGGCGTCAAGTCCTTTCAGGGTGCCACCTTCACTGTGTTATAAAATAAAGCATTTTAGTGATATGTACCGTGGAATCAAGTGCAGGAGGGGGTAGGGGGCAGTCGATAGAAGTCATTGGAAACACCTGGATCTCTGAAAACTGGTGTCTTTTCTCATCGATTTTTCTGCAGGGACAGAAATACTATTTATTCTCCCCCTCAAAGGAATTCATTGAAAATCGAATTACCTTTCCTGACAGTGTTGCTTTCATGGGTTTCCCTCAGATCTCTGCTGCCCCCTTCCACAGGGGAACGCTCTTCTGTCTCGTGAACTGACCCTCCCCCTGGCAGCAGACAAACTTAAGTGAATTCAGCCAGCTTTGTCAGTCTCTAAGGGAGCAAACACAGTGGACTTGTGGAACCGTTTGAATCACTGCTCCAAACCAAAGAAGGGGAATTGGCTAATGGAGGAGCTAGCTGCTCCCCCTTCCCCCCCTCCCCCCCCACCCCCGCCCCAGGACCCAGGAAGTGTTTCTTAGCTCACTGTCCACGTGGACAGATTCTATCGTCATCCTCCACGAAGTCTTTGGTGACGAGCATGTGACAGTGATTTAAAGCAGAAAGGGTTTTGAATGGCTTCTGTGAGTTCTTCATATTTTCCATGTTACAAAATAATAATTATGCTGAATGTAAGTAAAATCACATTAAAAAAAAACTCACTCAGTAGACATGCATGGACTATAGCTTATTTCTATAACTAACTAATCCATAGCTCTCTCTACAGATAATGGCAGAGCCTCTCCACTTGCCTGTTTCACAGGTTAACATGTGTGCTCTTTATTAGTTCCCCATTATGCCAGACAGATGGTGAGTGTGTGTGTGTGTGTGTGTGTGTGTGTGTGTGTGTGTCTTCAGGAGCCAGAAGAGGGTATCAGATGGCCTGGGGCTAGAGCTAGAACTGGAGTTATATGCCTGGGCACTGAACTCTGGCCCCCTGGAAAAGCAGCGACTGCTCTAACCACTGTCCACCCAGCCCCCACAAGCACCCAAGCGCCATGGTTAGTTATCCATAACTGTTTTCCGTATCGGCGGACACCTGAGTAACAAGACTTTCATAATTACCGATAGAGTGGGTAACTGGAAATTGTTTACATTGTAAAGTTTTATGGCTTCTTGTTATTCCAGTGTTTTTTGTTTTGTGTTGTTTTAAGCTTTTTGGGCTTTTCCCGCTATTAAATCGAGACCTTAAATAATAAACCTTTCAAACTTAATGACAGCATCCTTAAATTTGGAGCTATAAGTGCCTTCTTTGCCATCAGGTTTCTATTTCATTAATCACTATTTATTGCAGCTCTACAAATTCTAACTAAAAGATTAAAAAAAAAATTAATGACCTAAGTTGTTAAGATGGGTTTTCTAAGGGCTGGTCGCTAATTGTTTCGATATGTCTTATCTCTCTCTTTTTCTCCAAATACTTTCAACAGACAGCAACTAATAATATTGTTGAAGTTAAATGACCTTTTGAGCATGCTCTAAATAAATGCTTTGAGCATCTTAGGGACTCTCTTCTCTCCGAGCATGGTCCAATTCCATTGGTATAAATCAGGGACTGTGAATTATGCTTATATGATATCTTAGATGTCCGGGGCTTCAGAGTTCCCAGAGAGAAAGAAAGATTACACTCCCATCATGTGGATGGTCTGTCAAGAAATGCCTTCTCAATCGCTGTGGTTTCCCTGGTGCTGACCGGTAACACCTTTTGTTGTAGGCAGAATACTTCTATGAGTTCCTGTCTCTGCGCTCCCTGGATAAAGGCATCATGGCAGACCCAACTGTCAATGTCCCTCTGCTGGGCACAGTGCCACACAAGGCATCAGGTGGGTGGTCTTTGCTTCGGAGAAAAGTTCGCTTGTAAGATTTCATGGGGGTGACGATCCATTTGTCATCCATTAGAGGGATTATGGGATGCTCTCCGGAGGAGAGCTGTTTATTGGAGGGCGGGCGGCTTAGTCACCATCCTTCAGGCGAAGGATTCGGATGAGGATAAAGAAATGATGGGCTTACACTTTCTTCACATCCCAACATAGCAGGACCACACCCAATTTATTAACGATCCTAGCTTCTTCTTTTAATAAAGGAAGAAAGATAAGAGAAGATAAACATGCCTGGTTAGATGGCTATATTCAGCCGGCGAGTATGGGCCCGCACAGTAGGCACAAACACAACAGGTTCAAAGTGGTTGGGAACAAATGATAACCAAGACAAAGTTCCGCAGCATCAGCATAGTGCCAGAAACCCTTTAAGGGACAGATGGACATCAACCCAAGCCTCCAGGGCTATCCATCCTGCCTGGCCGAGAAAACCCACGTATAGGAATCTAGTCCCAGCTTTTCATCTTGTGTGATGCCTACACAAGCGTTATTGAACTTGATCACGGTGAGACCAGAATTGTAGCCCCATTTTATGAACCTGAAAAATGAAAGCTCGCGCAGTGTAACCAATCTGTCCAAAGTCAAATGTTAGTAATAAGTAGCAAAGTCAAGGCCAGAGCCCAGGATTTCTGATCTCTAGGAAACAGAAAGTGCCCCTGTGTTTTGTCTAGTCGTTTCAAGGACCTCTGTGGTTACATGTGACACTTCACGGTCAGCACCATTTATGGGCCTTTCTGGCAGTTTATCTTATAAGGATGAGGCTATTATAATATACTATGTCATGGATGTGACATCATTTGTTTTTCTGTTCCCTCATTTTGTGTTTGGAGTTTTCATGCTATAAATACCATGGTGAACATCCTGAGACTATAGACGCTCACTGCTATAAGAGAAGGGCCCCATGTGTCTTATGTGACCGTGGCTCCTTCCTAATGCAAGGCTTGACAAACAGGCAGCACCAAGTCATTGCTGGGTCAGTATGTATACTAAGTTCTTGGTGCTCACTTCTTTATTGTAGTACATAGTTGGAAGCCATATTTGTGTGTGTGTGTGTGTGAAACACCATGATATGAACTATTGATTTTTTTTTAAAGTATTAAATGGCACAAATGCCAACAGTACTATTCCTAAAGGTTATACCTATTACAGGGTAGTGTGCCTGCCTCACTGTAGGCTATTAATTACATAAACTACTTTGCCAGTTTAAAAAGTGAAAACTGGCTTTTTCTCACTGTTCTTTTTTATTGTTTTTCATTTTTTAAAATTATTTACTTATTTTATGTGAGTACTCTGCCACTGTCTTCAAACACACCAGAAGAGGGCGTCAGATTTCATTACAGATGGTGGTGAGTCACCATGCAGTTGCTGGGATTTGAACTCAGGACCTCTGGGAGAGCAGTCAGTGCTCTTAACCACTGAGCCATCCCTCTAGCACCTCTTACTGTTCTTTAATTTGGCTTTTAAATTGTCCTATGGAGATAGAGCATCTTCCCTGATTTTACTAGGCTATGTGGAATCTCGGTGCAACCTACTTATTTTTTAATGTTGAGATAATAGTGGTTTATTTTATTTTATTTTTAATATTTATTTATTATTTATTTATTTATTATATTTTTATTAGATATTTTCTTTATTTACATTTCAAATGTTATCCCCTTTCCTCGTTTCCCCTCTGAAAACCCCTATCCCATCCTCCCGCATCCCCCTCCCACTCACCAACCCACCCACTCCTGCTCCTCCCCCCCCCCCACTAACCTACCCACTCCCGCTTCCCTGTCCTGGCATTCCCCTACACTGGGGCATCGAGCCTTCACAGGTCCAAGGGCCTCTCCTCCCACTGATGCCTGACAAGGCCACCTTCTGCTATATATGCAGCTGGAGCCATGGGTCCCTCCATGTGTACTCTTTGGTTGGTGGTTTTGTCCCTGGGAGCTCTGGGAGTACCAGGTGGCTCATATTGTCATTCCTCCTATGGTCCCTTCAGCTCCTTGGGCCCTTTCTCTAGCTCCTCCATTGGGGACCCTGTGCTCAGTCCATTGGTTGGCTGAGAGCATCCCCCTCTGTCTCTCAGGAGACAACTATATCAGGCTCCTGTCAGCAAGCACTTGGCGTCCACAACAGTGTCTGGGTTTGGTAACTGTATATGGGATGGATCCCCAGATAATAGCAGTTTTATTAGTTTTTGTTTGTGATGTATAAACTAGGTTTCCTACTTTTCAAGTTATTGTTAGTTTGTTTATTATTTATTATTTGTTAGTGGGAGAACTCATGTTGCCAAACATCATTTCCCTTCAAAATTTTTCCCATTCCTTTTATGTTTCAAAATTAAGTCCCATTTCAGAAAGGTGCCGAGTGATCACTTAAACGTATTCTAGTGCCCCATGGAAATTTGTTTTGGCAGTCGATGAAAGAAGAACGGGGGCCTGTGCTGTTCTTCCTGGTCATCGACTTTCCTGATGGAAGAGATCCCCTGCTGTGCCCGTACATTTCCATGTGTAGCGTCAGCCATGCCCGTGGCTCCCGTGGCTTTGTAGGTTTTTTTTTTTTTTGAAATAAGTTATGGTGACCCCTTCTTCTAATGTCATTCTTCTGGGAATGTTAAGTAATGTGTCAGGTGTCACGTGGGAATCCCTTCAGGAGCTGACTTGGGTCTGAAGAGTGGTTAGGAAGTGAGGCTCCTTTACAGAGACAGGGTTGCTACTGTCCGCCCTTTCCAGAGGAGCTGCGGGGTAGCATGCTACTGCGGGACTTGAAGGTAGCCTTTCTAGATCCCGGGCGAGGAAGCTCTCAGCTCCTTACAGTCTTCTTCCCAGTGCTGTTGTGAGCAACATCCCCCAGGGAGGAGTGTGACCCAGGGCATTCGCTATGAGACCCCGGCATTCGGTGCCCAGCTGCATAGGAGAAGGAGCGAGATCCCGGGCATTTGCTACCCAACTGCATTGAAGGAGTGAGACCCAGGGTACTCGCTGTGAGACCCAGGACATTCGCTGCCCAACTGCATGGAAGGAACGAAACCCGGGGCATTGAGTACCTAACTGCATGGGAGAAAGAGCGAGGGCTTGTATTCTGGAGATCCCAGTGCCTGAGACTGGTCATCTGAAGAACATGGACCTCCCACTCCAAACACACAGATGTTTCGAGTCCATCAAGATGGCATCCTCAGGGCTTTACCGCCTCACGGAGACAGCACGCACCCAACTCCGGAAGTCCCTGGAATCCAGTCACTACATACGCTCCTGCCGTGGGATGCGATGATGCGTTTTAGCCAAAGTTAATTCTGTATACAAATTTTTCTTGATCAGTTTCCCCTCTTTTATTTTTTTTTTCAAAAAAAAAAAAAAAAGTTAAGAACGAACGGTTGGTATGTTTCTCAGTATCCAGTTTGTATTTTAATTCTTCCCCGTTCCTATTTCTGATTAGTGAAACTCACGTGGACACTCATGGGAACTCGTTAAAATTCATCAGCTCAGTTCATTCTGTGGCTACTTTGACTGAGCCCCCAATAAAACTCAAATTCGTTACATTTCCAACTCTTGTGCTTGCATCTGACATCTGCCTAACTTTAACCATTTTGGGGGTCTAGTAAATGGATTCTTACTAAAATTCTACTTTTTTGGAGCTAGTCCGTGTGGAAAGAATGGCTTAACAGAAAATGTTTAGAGTCAATATCACCTTGTAATACTATGAAATCTAGAAAAAAAGAACACTTAGAAGCTGGAGAGATGCCCCCACTAGCAAAGTGCTTGCCACACAGATCCCTGGGAAAAAACTGAGCTGGGCAGTGCTGAACTGTCATCCCAGCCCTGAAGAGACTAGAATAAGAAGATCTCTGGGACTCGCTGGCCACCCAGGCTACCCAATCGACAAGCTGCACATTCAATGAGAGACCTTGTCTCAAAAAAAAAAAAAAAAAAAAAAAAAATGAAGGCGGGGCTGGAGAGATGGCTCAGTGGTTAAGAGCACCCACTGCTCTTCCAGAGGTCCCCAGTTCAAATCCCAGCAACCACATGGTGGCTCACAACCATCCTTAACGAGATCTGACGCCCTCTTCTGGTGTGTCTGAAGACAGCTACAGCATACTTAGGTATAATAAATAATAAATAAATAAATCTTTAAAAAATATGAAGGAGAGCAACCAGGAAAATATCTGATATCAACCCCTGCCCCCCTACCCCCACACACACAAGTAAAAACAATAAAATTAAATTTAGAGAGAAAAGCGGATGCCACTTGGGATCAAGAGAGATTTACAAAGGGACAGGCTTTTGGGGGGCACAAAGTGATGCCCCCCACAGGGGCACACCTCACTCAGCCTGCTTTTACCTTTTGCCTTGGTGTATGCACATGCACGCACGTGTGCACACACACACACACACACACACACACACACATATTCTCTTTCCCCCTTTTCATTTAGAGGCAGATGTAGGGTCTGCTTGCCTACACAGCCCCAGGTGCGAGACGTTTATGGGGATTTCTGATCGTCGCGGGGCAGCGATTCGTTACCCTCATTAGCTCGGTCACCACAGTAGGAGAAGTGAGGAGACCTTGAATTATTAAAAAGTAACCAAATCCAGCGTGCTTTGCTCGTAAGCATGCAGGTAGCTCTCGTTATTGCACCGGGGCTGTTTTACACCCCAGTCTGCTAAGCTGTTCTTTTATCCCATGGGAGCCTTTGTGCCTGGACATCTCTTGATCTTTAACAGTTATGAAGTGCCTGCCTTCTGGCATTTGAAGAGAGCGAAAACAGGAAACACAAACTGTGGAGTGGTTCAGTAAAATTGCTGAGTTATATGCATATTTTTCCCCCATAAAGCCAAGGTCTTGCCTCTTTGAGCACACTGTCATCGCATGAACAGCAGAATGTCTTAGGAATCCAGTGTGTGGAAGTTGTTAAGTGTGTGCTAATGGTGGAGGGACACCTTCTTGATTTCTCTGGGCCAGAATAAATGGCCAGTGTTTGCTGAGAGACCGAGAGCTACAGGGACTTGAAGCCCTGAGTACTTAGGTTGAGAAATCTTATGTACATGTGCACCTGGGCATGCATATTCCTGGGGGGAGGGGCTGGTGCGTGCTAGAGCACATGTGTGTGAATGAGTGTGGAACCCAGAGAACAACTTCGGGTGTCACCCACAGGAACACTGTCCAACCTACCTTGAGAGAGAGGCATTGCCCTGGAGTTCACCGAATTAGGCTCTGGTAACCAGCCAGTAAGCTTCAAGGGATCCTCCTGTCCCTGCTTCCTCCATGCCAGGGTTACAAGCATGCCACCATACCCACACAGTATTCTTAAAAAAATATTTTTGTGAGTTCTTTGAGAATTTCATGGCACTTGTTTTCATATTTACATCCAGTCTCACAGTTTCTCCCCAGGGTACCCCTGCCTATCCACCCACCCAACTTCCTATTCTCACCCAGTCTTACATATACATACACATACACATCATATCCATATACATCATATATATACACATACACCACATACATATACACATACACATCATATACATATACATCATATATATACACATATACCATATACACATACACCATATACATATACACATACACATCATATACATATAAATCATATATATACACATATACCATATACACATACACATATACATCATATATACACATATACCATATACATATACACATATGCATATACCTCATATACATAATATACATATACACCATACATACACATATACCATATACATATACACATACACATATGCATATAACTCATATACATCATATACAAACACATACACCATATACATATACACATTCACATACACATACATGTCCATCAGGGCTAACTTGTGCCCCCTTGCCCCGTGCTGGGATTTTTGTCTGGCTTGAGCTTGCATAGGTCTTTGTGTGCACTGTCACAATCTGTGAGTGTGTATGTATGGCTGCCCCGTGGTGTCCATGTAGTAACCACCATTCCAGCTCTTACAGCCTCTCTGTGCCCTCTTCCCAGGAGAGCCCTGACATGTGAGTGAAGGGACATCCCGCTCACCCACTCGGCGTTGAGCTCTCCAGCCCGCTTCTCTCTGTAGTGGACTACAGGAGGCACTTGTGCACACCCAGCGTTTACACTGAGTTCTGAGGATCAGGCTCAGGTCTTCACACTCACAAGGCAAACACGTTACTGACTGAGCTATCCCCCAAGCCCTCGTCTAATCAGGGAGTAGTTTGTAATTCTTTCTTTCTTTCTTTCCTTCTTTCTTTCTTTCTTTCTTTCTTTTTTTCTTTCTTTCTTTCTTCCTTTCTTCCTTATATATAAGTGCACTGTAACTGTCTTCAGATACTCCAGAAGAGGGCATCAGATCTCATTACGGATGGTTGTGAGCCACCATTGTGGTTGCTGGGGTTTGAACTCAGGACCTTCGGAAGAGCAGTCGGTGCTCTTAACTGCTGAGACATCTCTCCAGCCCCACCCCACCCCCAGTTTATGATTCTGTGATGTTGAGTTTGAGTGCCTACTCCCTCTCACCTTCTTTCTTCCTATAAGGAAAGAGGGTCAAATGACAGGATGCTCTGGGGTAAGAACCACACCCACATGCTCTTGGGAGGGGTATTCCATTAGAATATGTTTTCATCTACTTCTCTGTAAGTCAGTTTATGCGCAGTCAGCTGTGTCTCGATGCGTTACTTGAATGCCACACGAGTTATTCTTAGTTTTCCTAAACTGGTCTCTTTCAGCCCATTTTAGATTACACAGTGCAGCCTGCGCTGGATTGCACAGTGTTTCAATCAAGGTTTCACTGAAACCTTGTTTCATTCAGCCTTTGGGAGAAGTAGACCTCCACACACAGGCTTATCATTGCTGAAGGACATGGCTCTATTTCTACTATCTCTTGGCAAATGCCAGGGCCTGCTTAGGAACTTTTGCTTTGTAAGCACATAAGGAAGATTGTGGGAGCAATCTCCAGCTCTCCTCTTCTAAGCCTAGGAGGAAGGAATAGTCATAGTCCAAATGGAAAAGGTTTGCCTTGGTTTAATAATGTGAGTCCATGCTCGGTAGCCGTACCCAGCATGCAAAGCTCTGTGTACATTTACTGATGGGATTTGCATTTGCTTGCTTGCTTGTTGATTAGTTTACTTTAGGCAGAACTGGAGTTCAGTTGTCAGCTAGATCTGTCTTCCTCAGCGGGTGGTGTGATAATCCACTATATTCTGCAAAGTTCTATAATCAGTCTCTCGCCCAGTCGTCAACATCCGATTAGCCCATTCCACCTTGTGACTATTATGAAATCATTGGCCTCTTCATTCTTGTTGTGCAGAAACATTGTGAGTTGCTACATCCTGTCTTCTGGCTATGTTGTCACTATCTGGACATGACAAGTACCCAACAGACGTACAAGTGGCTCCAAGTCTCGAAGTTAACTCATGGGCGTGGCCTAGCCACTGCATTAGCTTAGCACACCGAATACTGCATTATGCGAATGCGTATCTTGAGAAAATGGTAACCTGATTGACTCGGTCACTCCTGGAGTCCAGGCTGAATTGCAGAATATTTTCAGAGAATTTGTATTGATACTTTCAAACCAGAAGAATACAAAATAAACAAGCAGGCTATTGTTCCTAGGGCTCATTTAATGGAAATAATATTACATTCTATATTATGCCTATTTCTGGCTCTTTGGGGATGGTCATTATTCCCATAAATGTCTCTTTCTAATTAATAAATGTATGCTTCCTTTTGCATCTTTAATGTCCAGACCTAGAAAAAAATTTTTTTAAATTTTTTTCAGACAGGAGTTCTCTGTGGAGACCAGGCTGACCTTGAATGCACACAGATCTGCCTGCCTCTATCCCTCAAGGGCTGGGATTTTTAAAATGCCCTGCTTAAAAAACAAAAACAAACAACCCCTTTTTAAGGTATGAAAATGGGTGCACACACAAACTCCCCCCCCCACACACACACACACGAGAATGCCCGGGTAATCGAAATACCATGTCAACTCCCGTGGAGACACACGAAAATCACAGAAATGTGAACCTTTGGCTTCCTTTCTCTCTCTCTCCCTGTGATTTCTGCAAAACCAGAATCAATTGACGAAACTGACCTGGCAGTCTCTCTTTTCCTTTTAGTCGTTCAAGTTGGTTTCCCCTGTCTCGGCAAACAGGACGGGGTGGCAGCATTTGAGGTGAATGTGATTGTCATGAATTCCGAAGGCAACACCATCCTTCGGACCCCGCAGAATGCCATCTTCTTTAAAACATGCCAACAAGGTGAGCGCTGACGGCTACTTAGGAGAAGGCTTTGGAGGAAGGGAAAACGGGCTGGTTTTGTTTCCTTTTCTCTGTATATAGACTTTGTAGGGGAGGGGTAGTGTCTTAGCCAGGCTTTTACTGCTGCGAACAGACACCATCACCAAGGACAACATTTAATTGGGGCTGGCTTACAGGTCCAGAGGTTCAGTCCATTATCATCAAGGCAGGAACATGGCAGCATCCAGGCAGGCATGGTGCAGGAGGAGCTCAGAGTCCTACATCTTGTTCTGAAGGCTGTTAGGAAAAGACTGGCTTCCAGGCAGCTAGGATGAGGGTCTGAAAGCCCATGCCCACTGTGACACACCAGCTCCAAGAGGGCCACACCTACTCTAACAGGGCCACACCTCCTCTAACAAGGCCACGCCTACTCCAACAAGGCCACACCTACTCAAACAGGGCCACACCTCCTAATAGTGCCACTCCCTGTGCTAAGCATATACAAACCATTACAAGTAATAAACACATTGTCCACTAACAAGTACTATGATTTTCTCCAGCTTTGACACAACTCAGGAATGTTAGGGATTCCAGTGTGCTGTCAAAGCATGGGCTCTTCTTCCCCCTTTTCGGTTTTTTGTTTGTTTGTTTGTTTTCTTTTTTGTTTTTTTGTTGTTGTTGTTTTTAGAGACAGGGTTTCTCTATGTAGTCCTGGCTGTCCTGAAACTCACTCTGTAGACCAGGCTGGCCTCAAACTCAGAAATCCGCCTGCCTCTGCCTCCCAAGTGCTGGGATTACAGGCGTGCGCCACCACCGCCCGGAGTCTTTCCCCTTTTCTAGCACATTTAGGAGTCCCCAGATATATCTCACCTACATGCACAGACTTCCCAGTTTCGTGTTCTGGTTCCTCATCGAAGGTATCAGCCACCACCAATGTTCCTCCCCTGTTGAAAGCCACACTACCCATGCCCCTGCCAAACGCTTGGCACGGTTCACAGCCACAGAGGATGCAAAGCCACGGTCACCCACGGCCCTGCCAGGCAGGGCCTCCACACCTAATTGCTTTACCCTGGGTGTCCATTAACCACAGGGAGGAGCTCCTTTCCTGTTCCAGCACTAAGTTTAAGCTATGGAGCGAGTCAATCATCTAAATATATACAAAAAAAAAAAAAGGCATCTGCTCTCTGGCCGTGAATATTGAAAGCAACACCCTCTCATTCCTCTGGTGTGAATTTAAAGAGTTAATATTTGTCTTAGTTAGGGTTTCCATTGCTAAGGTGAAATACCATGACCAAACAGCAAGTCAGGGAGGAAAGAGTTTATTATTCTGCTACCACTTCCCTATCACTGTTCATCACTGAAAGACATCAGGACAGGAACTCACACAGGGCAGGACCCTCGAGGCAGGAGCTGATGTGGAGGCCGTGGAGGGATGCTGCTTACTGGCTTGCTCACCATGACTTGCTCAGCCTGCTTTCTTACAGAACTCAGAACCTCCAGCCCAGGGATGGCCCCACCCACAATGGGCTGGGTCCTTCCCCACTGATCACTAATTGAGAAAATGGAGGCATTTCCTCAACCAAGGCTCCTTCCTCTCTGATGGCTCTAGCTTGTGTCAAACCAGTCAGTACTCTATACTTTGGGAAGTAGTCAGAAGGCAGAGTCTCAATGCTTGACGCCTTGTTTCTTTCCGGTGCAGCTGAGTGCCCCGGAGGCTGTCGAAATGGAGGCTTTTGTAACGAAAGGCGGGTCTGCGAGTGTCCAGATGGGTTCTACGGTCCTCACTGTGAGAAAGGTAAGGGATATATTCGGCTTGCTTCCTGATGTTCGTGGACGCCCCAGATGCCCCAGACGTCCCACGCGACTCTCTGTTCTATGAAACACATCTTTTGAAATTATTATTATTTGGTGATATTTTAAGGATCAGTGAAACTTTAAATAGCCGCAGAAGACGGGTTGGAAAGTTGCTCTCTGGGTCGGTTTCTGTTAATGAAATAGTGGCTAGAACTTCTTTGACCAGAGAGCTTCTGCTCTTTGTGGTCAAGCCTCCTGCCAACCTATATTTATTTATGTATACTTTGTGATACTCTTATGAAAGTTCTGAGAAGCTGACATCACAACTGATTTCAAATTCTTCCAACTATAAATAGTTCGGTTCCCAATTAAATCCATGCCTGAGTATAAGTTATACTTTAGCATAAGCAGGAAGAAGAGCTGAAAATAATTTGGGTGGTACATTTATTTCAGAGGTTACTGTCTCTGAGAACATTATATGAAAAGAGATGATAGAGAAATTATCCATCGTGGACCTTTAAATACCAAGAACTTATTTGACTAGAGTAAGCGAAAAATATATTTACCTTTAAGAAACATGAATATTTGCATGTATTGTTAAGAGTTTGAAGATCAAGGAACAGGGCATAAAATATTTACAGTTAAGAAATCACACCATAGTCAAGTTGATTCTGGGAAAGATTTAGTCAAGCATCCAAAGTAGAACAAAGTCAAAATCCTTGTCTAAGAAATTGCCTGAGTTGAAAAATAGCCAGGTTAATGTCACAAAACAATCTTAATATAGAAAAATTATATATAGAGAGTAATCCCTTTTAGAGTCTTCCACAAAGTCTCAAGTTGCGGGTTTTTTGACATTGCACAATGATCCTGTGCCAGACTCCTGTCTGGCCTTAATCAGAGTCCTTTCTTCTCATAAGCCCTCTGCATACCTCGATGCATGAACGGCGGTCTCTGTGTCACCCCTGGCTTCTGCATCTGCCCCCCTGGATTCTACGGTGTCAACTGTGACAAAGGTAATGGGATTTTTGTCATTGTTAGTTTTTTTTTTGGTAAAGATTTATGTGTGTATATGTATGTGTGCTTTCACACAAGAATGTAGAGGCCATGAGAGGCCACGAGATCCCCAGACTTGGACTTACTGATGGTTGTAAGCCTCCATGCTGCTGGTTGGAACTGAACCCTGTCCTCTAGAAGAACAACCAGTCTTCTTAACCAAGGAATGATATCTCCGGCCCCCAAATAAGCATGGATGATGTCATCACTTTGCAAACCCAGTATGTCCTGTGGGGCGAAGGCGACTGCTGTAATAATCGAAACCCTAGTTTGGATGTTGCTTGACCATGCAAGAGCTTTAATTTACTCCCAGAATGCTCCGGGGCGGGATTACAGGCCAATGGCCTAGACAGCGTCTATCTGTGGTCCTCAGACAGGTAGGAAGACAGGGAGAAAGAGAAGCCTCCTCTCGTCAGCTGTGAAGCAGGAAGCCCCCGCACAGTTAACATTTGCTGTGAAGGTTGCTGACACACAGACGCGATTCCTCTCCTAGACACTTTATGTTAAGGTGGCAGTGACTCAGTCTCAATGCCTATGACCTTGTCTAGGGCCTCACTCAGTTCTCTATTTACAAGAGGTTGGTATGTCAGACGTCCCGCACAGGGAGTGGATTCCAACTTGGCCCTGAAGAGCTACCTGTCCACTCACTCAGTCCACAACTTTTCAGTTGGGAAAACATTTTTAAGTATTCTGTAGAGTATATAGATTTAATGAAGGTATCCTAATATCCATATAGTACTGCTTGCTGCAGACTATTGATTTATTAGTAAAGTACACTTGTAAACACACTGACAAATGCTGGGTTGTTTTTTTTTTTAAGATTTATTTATTTATTATATGTAAGTACACTGTAGCTGTCTTCAGACACACCAGAAGAGGGCGTCAGATCTCATTATGGATGGTTGTGAGCCACCATGTGGTTGCTGGGATTTGAACTCAGGACCTTCAGAAGAGCAGCCAGTGCTCTTAACCGCTGAACCATCTCTCCAGCCCCAAATGCTGTTTTTTAAGAAGCCTCTCTTGTGCTCATTCATTCAGCACAGAGCAATACTGCATTTGTGTGTTTGTTTAGCTTGTGTGCATGTGTTTTTAGAAAGGGATAGAACATTAAAGCAGAGAGTTCATGACACGATTTAGAGGAGTGGCTTGAGGTTGTCTGCTGTCTTAGTACTTGCAGACAGGTGTCTGGTTGGATTCTTGACAACCTCGGCGATGTGGGAAGTCCTGGGTCCTCCCACTCCCAAAGAAGCACACCGAGGTTTATATCGCTTGAATCACTGAACCCAAATCCACTCCCTCTGCTGGACCTCCATGCCTGTCATTCTATCTGATCAGGTCCCACCTCCTCCTAAGTGACCCACGACTTGATCAGAGAACTTGGGTCACGAGTTTTTCCTTCCTTCAATTTGGAACTAGGCTATTTGCCTCCCGTCTTCCAGGCTCCAACCAGGATAATGACTGAAAACACTTGTATCCTTTTTACTGTCCAAAGCACAGTATTAGATTGAAAATGCTTTCAATACATTATTCTTGAGGACCAAGACAACAACAGCTTTTAACAGCAAGGCAGTAAAATGGCCCAGAGTGCATCTTCATTTGTTTAAACTCAGTATTTGGAACCTCTGCTATATCAAAACCAGGCATCTCTCGGAATGGATTAAAACTCAGCCTATAGAAGAACTAGTGAGAAAATAGAGCAAACCTTCCCAGACTTGAACAGTGAGCTCACACACACCCGTGATCAGTGGAATGATCACGGACACCTGTCTATTCAGCTGTGGCCATTGTTGTCAGGGCTTATGTAATGAAAGGCCTACTGAGGCCTTTTATCTAGCCTGGGCTGCTTCACACTTCTTTATGTAGCCTGGTGATTCCCTGCTTCCAAGAGGGAGATTAATGCTGAACTTAGTACAAACAGCTAACCGGTGTAGTGTGGTACCACAGAGAACTCCTGGACTTAAGCAATCCTGTCTCCAAAGTGTCTGGGACTACATATATACATATATATACATACACATACACGCATATATACATATACACATATATACACACATACACATGCACATATATACATATATTATATACACATATATGCACACATATATGTGTATACATATTATACACATATATTATATACACACATATACTTATATATGCACACATATATATGTATATATATTATACACATACATATACATACAATGCTATAGTGTCATAAATACTTCAGAGTCATGAAGGAAAAAAATATACATTTGTATTCCAGTACATTTCAAATTGCATAATATTTTGTCTTTCAGATGAAAGATTTTACTACATTTTATACCCTATGAATGTTATACCCTAATTTTAAAAACTTATTTGGGAAATTGTTGAAACTCTACATGGTCTCACTAGAGACCCGGGAGCGTAAACTATATTAACATTACTGGATCAACAGAGGAGTCTTCTGTTATTATCCACAACAATAAGGAGCTGCTGAGACATGGTCTGCCTGGCACGGAGGTAGACTTCAGCACTGTGTTTTGGAACAGACATTGAAGACTCATGTCCATGGGCCTTGGGACGACTGCCACAGACTTTAGGAAATAACCAGATAAGCTCTGGCCGATCTACCCTCGGCCACCGGGAAAGCGTTTCTGGCTCTTGGTAAACAAAGCGAGTTCACATTCCCTTGGCATAATAAAACACCCAAGACTCCCGGGTTTTACAGAGAAATGAGGTCGATTAAGCTCACAGACCTGGAGTTTCAATAGCACTCTCCCATCTGTTTGGCTCTGGTGAGGGTCTCAGGCTATATCACAACCTGGTAGCCAGCCTCACAGTGGGAGTGTTTGTAAGGCGAGATTACAGGGCAAGGCAAACCCAGAGAGCTTCAAGGGCTGGACGGCCCTCTAAGAACTAGTGAGGTTGACAGTCCCTGTGACCTAACCACAGTTCACTAAATCCTACTCACGAGTCATTCCAACTCTCCTCGAAGCTCACGAAACCACAGGACAGAAAAGTTGAAACCCTTGGTCAGGAGGACAGAAGTAGGTTTAAAAGTACTAAGAATAAGAGGAATTTATCTGAGTGGGGTCCTGGTTGGGGTTACTATTGCTGGGGAAAAAAACACCACAGCCAAAAGCAAATTGGTGAGGAAATAACTTTTTTTTTTTTTTGGTTTTTCGAGACAGGGTTTCTCTGTGTAGCTTTGGCTGGCCTGGAACTCTGTAGACCAGGCTGGCCTTGAACTCAGAAATCTGCCTGCCTCTGCCTCCCAAGTGCTGGGATTACAGGTGTGCGCCACCACGCCCGGCTAACTTTTTTTTTTTTTTCTTACACTTGACATGACTTTATCATTGGAGGAAGTCAGGGCAGGAGGCAGGAGGCAGGAGCTGATGCAGAGGCCATGGGGGAGATGCTGCTTACTGGCTTCTCCCCCAGAGCTCGCTCAGTCTGCTTTCTTACAGAATCTGGGGATTGCACCGCCCACAAGGGGCTGGTTCCTCCCTCGTCAATCCCTGATTGTTACAGCTGGATCGTAAGGAGATCGTTTCTCCACTGAGGTTCTTTCCTTTCAGATGGCTCTTGCCTGTGTCAGTTTGACACAGAACTGCCAGGACAGTTGTGGTATTGACACCTGTTACTCCTCATTCTGATGGCTAAGGCAGAAGAATCAGGAGTTAGTGAAGGACTAGCCAGGGCTACATAGCTGGGTGTTAACTCAAGAAGAAGGGAGTGAGCAGTCAAGTCATTACATATGACATATGCCAGATGTAGCATGTTCTCTCCCACGTGTGCTGGCAGGCCCACTGTCCTTTACACATCAGCGGGCAGCAGGGCCAGTGGGGTGCAGACCAAGAGAACAGTGATCCTAATGTCCTCCCGCTCACTCCTACCCTGGGGAGACATACAGACTAGTAGGGAGACAGGACTCACTCAGAAGATCTCAGAACTCAGAAGAACAACTCGGACCTCTCAGTGGACAAGAACACTATGTCCACGTGGCAAAGAGCCCCACCCAGAGCGCTGCAGTTCTTAACCCTCTCAGTCCCACACCCGAGCCATCTGGCTCTGCTCATTTCTACATCAAGATGCTGAATACACCCTCTCCTTCAGCCCGGAGGTGCTTGCGATTTGAATGCATTTTAATCGAACATCTCTTCCACAAAGCACACACATTTCAAGCTCTCTGACTTTCGCACCTGAAGCCTTTATCCATCTGTTCTGCATGACACACGGACAAAACCAGGACACATAACTGAGAATGAAAAAGCTAAGCTCTAATTCTTAGTTCTGGGCTTTTTAATTTTTCCCCTTTGAGGCAGGGCCCCACACAGCCACACACTCCAGGCTGGGCTCAAACTCACCATTATCCAGAGACGAGACTGCCCTCCCTCCTATGTCTACCTCCCTGGACTCTGGGATTGCAGGCGCACGCTTTTACACCGAGCCCACGTTCCTATTTTAACCTTCTTTACTGACTGATGGAAGCTGCCTGCTTTCCGCTGTTTCTGCTCTCCTCTATCCTCTACTTTATCCTCTACTTTAAGTGCCAAAGATCAGTGAAATTCAAGAAACTGACTCCAAGAGGGAGGGGCTTGGGCTGAGTGACAGCCCGTTCACCTCTCAGGGTTGTCCTTGACTTTCACTGTCTCTCATCTCCCAGGCTCAATTGCGGCTCCTCCTCATCCTCAGGACCTCACAGGCTCCGCAGCCTGTCTCTCTGGATGCAATTACTCGAGTCTTTCTCCAAGTACCGTGACAGTCTCTTTTAAAATCCTATTCATTAAAACGAACCTTCCTTCCTCCTGGTTGGACCTGACACTTTTGTCTTTTCTTTCTCTTCATCCAACCCAGGGAAGTTTCCTCCCTTTATCTTCCAACTTGATGCCTTCAAATTTTTCTTCTTGGATTTGTAGATTATTTTTTAAAGAGCATAGATTGTATTTTATTATACCTTTTTGGTAAGAATGAATACAATGTGTTGATAACCCTATTCTCTCTTAGATTCTCTGTAATTTGACTGCGATTGTAATTTCAATCGATTGTTTTAAAACTGTAAGGCGGGTTGTTTTTTACGTAAACGAGAAGGCATTAGACACACAGTCGAAGAAGTATCACCCAGTTTAAGGGAAATTTTTGCTAAGCTTAACTTTCTGTCCAATGACGCACCTTGTTATTCTTTCTAACAGCAAACTGCTCAACCACCTGCTTTAATGGAGGGACCTGCTTTTACCCGGGAAAATGTATTTGCCCTCCCGGACTCGAGGGAGAGCAGTGTGAACTCAGTAAGTACAAACTTCCACTTTCTTTTTTCTTTATTTTTCTTTCCTTTTTTTTTTTTTTTTTTTTTTTTTGCTTTGGGGCGTGGCTTTGGGGCGTGGCTTTGGGCAAGGACCCCAAACAAGTCTGTCTTGTGCTTCCTTTTGCCACTGATTAATCCGAAGCCTAGGTAGACCCAGGACCTCCTGTGAGGTCTTAAGCCAGTGGTTTCTTTTTACTAGACTCAATTCTGCTCGCCTTGTCTGAAGGCAAGGCCAAGAACTTACCCCAGAGGCTCCAGACAACCGCTTTAGCTACCTACCCACAAGCACAGGGGGTTTTCTCCCGCCAATCAGCCGGAGCCTTTTGAACTATCTAAAAGGAAAGGATAGGCCCCCACACACGGAAAACAGTACATAGCGATTAAAACAACAGTCACACCGCACCCTGAATGACTCCCAGGGTTATATTATATAAAAGGAGGCAGACACACAAAGAACACACCCTCGAGTCTACAAACACACCCACGAGTCTACAAACACACCCACGAGTCTACAGTTTTCGAGTTCAAGAGTACAACCTAACTGATTTGAGAATGGAAAGCCGAGTTGCCCATGGTGGGACCAAAAGGAACTTAGTGGGAGCTGGAGATGCCTGGGTGATCTCCAGCAGTTGTTACACGAGTGCTCTTAGACACAAGAGCTGAGCTGTAAGCTTAAAACTGGCACCCACTCTGCCTGTACTGTACCGGCCTGACTGGTTGCGTTTCTATACAAAAAGCCAGAAGAATGGGATTGTTCTACAGTCTAGGGCTCTTCAAACCACTCAGATCTCTCTTTGAAACTCAGAAATGAGCCTATTCAGTCCACGGCATGAGACAGCACAGACGCTCATGGAGGTACGAGCCACGGAGCTGTGGAGCCATTGAGCGGTCTGGGGTGCCTGTTGAGGGGTCTCCCTCCGCCTTTTCCATGTGTGGGGGGGGGCGGGGGGGGAATCCTTCACAACTGTACAGCCTCTAAAGCTCTGCTCTGCTTGGCTTGGTACTGCCGTTGTTTCCAAAGCTGAGGTAGATTCAAAATTGAATAAATGCGTAGTTCCTGTTTTAACTTTCAACCTCGAATTTATTTGTGGGTTTTGGCCCTTTAATGAGTAAGTAGATGAAGTAACCATTTTTATAGAGTTCAAATGAAATAGCTCTGAAGTTTCCATAGAACATGTAATTAATTGTCAGGATGTGGTTTCTGCTCTTATTAATTACCCTTCCCTGATAAAGCCATCTCGAGCTAGCTCCCCCTCAAGTTTCTCCCGATGCTCAGCCCCAGACACTGCATACTTAGTTTATGAGTCTTTGTTCCTGGTCTCAGTTCACGTAAGGGTGCCCTTTTATGCCTATATGAACTTTCCTCAAGCGGAGACTCTCTCTCTCTCTCTCTCTCTCTCTCTCTCTCTCTCTCTCTCTCTCTTCTCTTCCTCCCTCCCTCCTTCCCTCCCTTCCTCCTTCCCTCCCTCCTTCCTTCCCTCCCTCCTTCCTTCCCTCCTTCTTTCACTCCTTCCTTCACTCCCTCCTTTCTTCCTTCCCTCCTTCCTTCCCTCCTTCCCTCCCTCCCTCCTTCCTTCCCTCCTTCCTTCCCTCCCTCCTTCCTTCACTCCCTCCTTTCTTCCTTCCCTCCTTCCCTCCCTCCCTCCTTTCCTCCTTCCCTCCTTTCCTCCCTCCCCCTCTTCTTCCTCTTCCCTTCCCCCATCTCTTTCCCTCTCTTCCTTCTCCAGCCTTCTCTTTTTCTCTTCTCCTCTCTTTCCTGCCTTTTCTCTTCTTTTCTAAATTCTAACTGGACCAAAAATGCAGGGTTTTGAAAACTCATCATAGATCCAACCACGAGTTTCATTCAAATCCCTTTAGGAAGCTTCCTGTTTCGATGAAAAGAAACCGCCACCAGGAATAAAAGGGGGTAGATAGGTGTGAAGTCAAAGTTTCTCTAAGAGTCTACGGACAAAATGCAGGATTGAACTATTTATTCTTATTTTTTAGTGAATGTGTAATAAGCGTACTGTAAAACAGCATCTTAAAGTGTATAATCCTGTGTATCCACATGGTATGCTGTCACCGCTACCTGACGATTTCAGAATGCTTTATCACCCCTCCCCCAAAACGAGCAAACAAGCAACCATGCATACATATGAGTACTAGAGACTTCTCCCAAGTGCCCTCGTAACCCAGGGCCTGTCCCCCACCAGTCGACTTCTTTCTCTTTAGCTTTGCCTGTTCTGATCATCTCATAGGAATGTCATATAGGAGTCATAACGTTTTGTGCCCAGTCTTTCACTCACGGTCATTGTTTTCAGGGATCACACGTGGAGCAGAAGGTGGCAGTCCTTCTCTCCTCTGTGTGGCTGAGTGACATCCAGCTGGGTGGACAGACTTCATTTGTTTATTCACTTACCACATGAGGAACATTTGAATTGTCCCCACACAAGGGTTAATTGAACAGCACAGTTGTGAATATTTGTGAGCAAGTCTGCATTTAAATGTGTGTGTGTGTGTACATATATGCATGTATGTCTGTGTCTCTGTGTGTGTCTGTATCTGTATTTATCTGTGTGTATGTATGTATGTGTATTTGTGCATGTGTGTCTGTGTCTGGTATCTGTGTGTGTGTCTCTGTGTGTGTGCACACACACATGTATGTGCGTGCACCTGTTTGTGTATGTATCTGGGTGTGTCTGTGTGTGCTTCTGTGTGTGTGTCTGTGTATGTAAATGTGTGTCTATGTGTATATCTGTGTGTCTGTATCTGTGTGTGTCTGTGTATATATCTATGTGTGTCTGTGCCTGTGTGGATCCATGTGTGTGTCTGTGTGTGTGTCTGTGTATATGTGTATCTGTGTGTGTATCCATGTGTGTATCTGTGTGTGTCTGTATCTGTATGTGTGCATCTGTGTGTGTATCCATGTGTGTATCTGTGTCTGTGTGTGTATCTGTGTGTGTGCATATGTGTGTGTCTGTGCCTGTGTTTATCCATGTGTGTGTTTGTGTATGTATCTGTGTATATGTGTATCTGTGTGTATATCCATGCATGTATCTGTGTAGTGTCTGTCTGTCTATGTGTATCTGTATGTGTGTGTGTGTGTGTGTGTGTGTGTGTGAATATGCCATAGCGTATATGTGCAGATCAGAGGACAACTCTTGAGAGTCAGTTCTCTCCTTCTGCCTCCTCTTGGCTTCTGGGGCCTGGACTCACGTCTTCCGGCCTGCTGAGCCATCTCGGTGACCCAAGTTTGCCTAGAAGAACTGCTGGACCATAAGGGACTGCGTTTTCTGAGGTAGTCTCTCATCTCTCAGCCCACCAGCAACTCCAATTCCCCACACTCTCACCACATTCGATATCCTTTCTGAAGGAGACGAGTCTGTGTTCGACTATCTGTCAGCCCAATTTCCATTTCTCCTGACTTCTACCAGTAACGATGCTTTCTCAAGTCTCAACGACACTGCCTTGTGAGATGCTGTCACTGGTCAGTCAGAGAGCGTCCTTAGGGCTGTCTGGGGTGCCAGCTAGGCATACATCTTGCTATGTAAGGCTAATAGTTTTCCTAAGAATCTTTCATAGAACTTCAACCAAAAAGGCCACAAAAATTACTCATATTATAAATAAGTTTAGAAATAATTTAGCAGGACCTTGCCATCAAGGTTCTCTGTAGAAAATACTTGGACTGTTGAAGTAAATAATTAAAAAAACACTTATCACTTATGTAGTGGTTGTTGTCCCTTGAACAGCCTGTATCTCTTTCATCCTTTTGTCTGTGATAACAAAGTTATCCCACAGTCTCACGGGTGGGGGGGGGCATTTGACATCTTCACAGTGTGTGGCTTATGGTCCGGCACTGCTCTCACGAGGACTCCTCCACGGGTTGTACTACAACACTGTTTAAACAGTGACGTCTTCTTGCCTTTAGACAACACTTCATCTCTACAAATAGGCTGACTCCTCTGGGTTTCAGTATACCCATGTCCCACCCAATATAATGTGATTGCAAAGTACTTTTAGGCAAAAGTAGTCAATAGTAAGACACTCTGGGTGTTCTGAAAACTGAAACAATCAGATGGTGAGTCTGAGCCTACAGTCTTTGAACTATCTACAGCCTGCCAGTCCCTGGGAATCACAATCCTGACAGGTAGGAGCCAAGAGGGACCTTTCTTCCTCCTTACCACCCAGCTGAGAACTGAAAAATCTCAATTTTTCCTCTTACTAAGAACACAAACATTGCAATAGAATCAGGGAGGAGACTCTACAGGTCATTGTGACCACCAAGTTCACACCCCCATCCCCACCCCCTCACCCCCATCCCACCACCCACACCCCACCATCCCCCACCCCACCATCCCCCACCCACACCCCACCATCCTCCACTCCACCACCCATACCCCACCACCCACACCCCACCATGGAGCACAGGGCTCACTGACTTGCCCACATGGAAGGGCCATGTGTCTTTGCCACCTAATGATCATCCCCCATGGAGTTGGCGTGAACAGCCCCGAAGCACTGGAGAGAATTCGGCATCGTGATCCAGTTTTGTGACTGTGCTGGGCTCAGATGGTCCTTTGGAAATTTGGAGTTAGAGCCTTTTATTTTCATCGAGTGTTGGGACCATCATTAAGCAGTTGAGAGTGTTCTTTAAAGATTTATTTATTTATTATATCTGAGTACACTGTAGCTATCTTCAGACACACCAGAAGAGGGCGTCAGATCTCATTACGTATGGCTGTGAGCCACCATGTGGTTGCTGGGATTTGAACTCAGGACCTTTGGAAGAGCAGTCAGTACTCTTTTTTTTTTTTTTTTGGTTTGGGTTGTCAAAACAGGGTTTCTCTGTGTAGCCCTGGTTGTCCTGGAACTCACTCTGTAGACCAAGCTAGCCTCAAACTCAGAAATCCGACTGCCTCTGCCTTCCAAGTGCTGGGATTACAGGCATGTGTCACCACTGTCTACAGGCAGTGTTCTTAACCGCTGAGGCCATCTCTCCAGCCCCAAGAGTGTTCTTTAGAAAACAGGACTTGCCGGGCGATTGTGGCACATGCCTTTAATCCCAGCACTTGGGAGGCAGAGGCAGTCGGATTTCTGAGTTCGAGGCTAGCTTGGTCTACAGAGTGAGTTCCAGGACAGCCGGAGCTACACAGACAGAAAAAAAAAGAAAAGAAAAGAAAAGAAAACAGGACTCTCTGGGGCATTTAGTGGATTTAGTGGTCAGTAGAACAGGTGGTCTTTGGGGCTGGGACTGTAGCTTCGTTCGTTGGGACAAGAACACTTGTCTAACACACACATCCCCTTAACCTCCCAACATTGTTGTGTGCATATTGTCCTTGTGACTAAATGTGCTTTGTCTAACTTATAAACAGATAAAGTTTGGGGGGGGAGTACATACAAAGTAAAAACCTAAGTGTTTGTAGCAAAACACTTTTCATACAAAGTTCAGCTCTTTGGTCAAAAACAGTGCTTATTAGTAAATATTATAGTTTGCTTCGTCTCAACTTTTCTTTGGCCATAGAGAAAAGAGTGCATGAGAGAAAGGTGAATTTGTTAATGGCAAAGATTTCATTAGTTAGGGGGAAAAAAAAAAATCAAAGAAATGAAGAAGAGCAGAAGCCCAAACTGGTGACCGAAGAACCCCGGTGGCCGCTGGCTGGCTTCTGGCACAGCATCTCTCCCCTGGCAGGGGGTGGCTTCAGCTTGGGGTTATCAGCCCTTTGTCAGTTACTTCTAAAGAGTCATCCTTCAAATAGAAAAGTCCAGATTGCAGAGGAAAATAAATCTGAAGGGTGCTAGGCTTCAGCGATCATCAGGCGTTGTTATAGACAGACTCACGTCCAGAAGAAGGGCTACGCAAAACACCAGAAGTTATAGAAAATTTCAGGTGGTTAAGTCAGTCGTATATTACGTTGTAGAACACTGTATAAAACTACAAGATTTATGGGCCAGATTAGTTTCAGTTTTTCTGTTTGTGCATTTGGAAGTGTATTCATTTGGAAAAAGAAGCATTATATTTCATATATTATATGTTATGTTATATATTGTAATATAACATATATAATCATGTCAGTAATTGGCTTGTCTCCAAAACGAAAACAGTATAAAAGCCGGCATAAACGTAAAATGATTGACATTTCAAAGCATTTCTCCTCTCAAAGCCTTTGAAGGATGCAACGACTATGCTGCTTCTGTACTTAGCCCCGGTCTCTCTCTGTTGCAGGCAAATGCCCCCAACCCTGCCGAAACGGAGGGAAATGTGTTGGGAAGAGCAAGTGCAAGTGTCCGAAAGGTTACCAAGGAGACCTATGCTCTAAGCGTAAGTGCCACACAGCGGCAGTGTGGGTGCGGGGCGGCTGAATTAATGTCCTCGCTGGATCTGTCTAGTGTCCACGCCTGCTAGTCTGCCCTAACTGATGTACATGCTTCCTTTACTTAGATTAGACCACAGGCATTGTGGGAATCCCTGAACATAAAATATTTATGCACACAGCTGAATTCTTTGTTTTGTTTTGTTTTGTTTGTTTATCTATTAGGGCTTTTCTTGAATAATTTCCCAGGATGCAGCAGTTTCAAAATCGCACTGAGAGTCCTTGTGTACGAGAAACATGATGCGTACAGTGTAAAGACCCTTCCTAAGCATTTTTTTTTCAACTTTGAAGCTGACTTTTGGCCGCAAAGTGACTTAGGAAAAAAAAATAATGGGGAAAGCCAAAACGAATACAACCTAGAGGGAAAGCAGCTACGTAGTTATTTTAAAAGAAAGGCACAGAAAAGTCGAGGAAACATAGCTTTGTCTGCTCTGATTCTAGCTGTCTGCGAGCCTGGCTGCGGTGCCCATGGAACCTGCCATGAACCCAACAAATGCCAGTGTCGAGAGGGTTGGCACGGGAGACACTGCAATAAGAGTGAGTAGAGGAGCTGGGGGGCGGAGCTCTGGGGGCGGAGCTCTGGGGCGGGGCTCCTTCCTCAGATAACAGGTAACTCAGTCCTGAGGCTGGCTAGCTCTCTCTCTCTCTCTCTCTCTCTCTCTCTCTCTCTCTCTCTCTCTCTCTCCTCCCTCCCTCCCTCCCCCCCCCCCTCTCTCTCTCTCTCTCTCTCTCTCTTTCTCGGTGCAGAGGATCCAACCTAAGCCACAAGCCTTACGAGGCAAGCGTCCTGGTCTAGCACTAAACTACAATCTGTCCTAAAATTTTCAGTGAACACCAGTATCTACTGATCTCTGGTTTCAAGCTTTATCCACTTATATGTAATGCACAACATGTATTTTTGAGACCTTTCAGCGGCACTGGATATAATGTTTGGATGAACTGCTTCAAAGGAAAGGACAGGCCCACGAAGGCCCTCCTGGGAAAATATTCTAACGTAATTGTGTCTTTCGGATTTACTGACTAACCCATAAACTAGCAATGTAGATAAACCACAGGACTATTTTATACACGAGTTGAAGCTTGATAAATCAAACCATTCCGCATCGATGGGTGTCCCCCTCTGTGCCCGAGGCACTGGGACCACAGGAGCAAGTAGGAGGGAAAGACCCTGCCTTGTAAGCAACACAGTCCAGGGTACAGAGTGGGAATGACTGACAGGTATACAAGATGACAGCGACGTCTGTCACCTAGAGCGGCCTCCTGTGCGCATGTCCACTGTCTACCTTGCTTTAACGAAAAGGAGGCACTGCTCAAGGAACACTCCAAGAACAGGTTATCCCAATCTTGTGGTACCTCCAAAACACCAAGATCCATATTTGAATAAATCACGTACATGTCAGATATTTTTCTAGAACATTTTTCAGAGGGTAGCACAACACAGCCCAGCAAGCGTACCCGGCGAGTTGGGCACAGGGGTACTGTCACCTATCCAAAATGAACGCAAGTTAGGAGCCTTCCCGTCTCCTCCACGAGGAACCCACCATGTTGTACCTCCCTGTAGACCACACTGGTCCCTCTGCCCTAAGTGGTCCCTCAATCAGGGCGAGGCATTGCGTGCAAAACCACGTCCTGGTACTTGTTCAATTGTAAACCTATTCTGGGGCGGGCCACCCAGCTGTTTTGTACATTAGCTAAGAGAATGGAGCTGAAAGAATGGGGTTTATTTTGACTAGGGGAGGTGACAGGGAACGTCTGAGTCACAAGAGTTCTGGTAAAGAGCAGATTCCCAGCGGGGTGGCACGTTGGGAGGTCCTAGGCACCCAGGCGTCATGAAGGAGGGGGAGGGTCCTGGAGGTCGACCAGCTCTCTGCTTAGGCTCTCCCACCACCCCAGCAGGGAGGTTGGGCTTCATGGGTGGCAAGCCCCGCAGCCTGGGAGCCGCTGGGCTTCAAGCGCATGGTTGGCTCCGCGCTCTGACCGGTCTGTGAGCTAGTAGCCTACAAACTGACAATTCAAAGAAACACACTCAGCAGAGGGGCTCCGCGCTCCGTAGCTGCTTGACAGCACGCTCGCATTTAAAAACCACAAGGAGCACATGAAATGTTGGGTTTGATTGACTCCGGTGCACAGGAAGATGGAGACAAGGTTTTTTTTTTTTTTTTTTTTTTTTTGTTTGTTTGTTTTTGTTTTTAAAGATGTAATCGCTGTCTTGGATCCATTTTAGGAAAGCAAGCAAACAAACAAACAAACAAACAAAGAGTTGGTGCCCCCAGCACCTCCAGAAGTTCCCGAATGGAAGAGAAGGGGGCTTCAAAAATAGATAGACAGACAGATAGATAGATAGATAGATAGATAGATAGATAGATAGATAGATTGATAAAGAGAGTTTCATAAATAGAGCTGGAGATGGGTAGATGACCATTTTGGGCAAAACTCACAAATCCTGCTGACAGAAATCAATTCAAAACATAGATCTTCTCGCCCTCGCCCATGCAGGGCAGAGGTCCTGATTCCAGTAGACCTCGCGGGTTGTATGCGTGTGATAAACTTGGTCCTGGGATCTTGATGAAGAATGGAAGCTGCCGTTGCCGTCTTGAACTGCGTTCACACGAGTGAAAAGAATCGGTGATCAAATTGTCAGCAGGACCTTGGGGGCCTCAGCCTGGGACCCTTCCTTTCAGCCATCTTGTGGTGGGCCTAGCGGCAGAGCTCACGCGAGGGGTTCAAGGTCAACCCAGGCTGCAAGAGACAGAGACAGAGACAGACAGACAGACAGAGACAGATTGATTTTCTCCACAGCCAAAATATATAGTGAGTGGCAGACCCGAGGCAAAGCAGATCTGTTGGAGTCAGTAACAGGTTTTGGTGAGCAGACCTTGAACCTGTCACCTGCTGTCATTCAGTGTCATTCTGTGGTGGTCACTATGGCGTCACTCAGGGTTAAAAAGGAAACTAGTTTTATTTGAATGGTTAATGAGCCTGAGTCCCCCCCCCCTTTCTTTTCTTTTAAGCTGTGAATAATTTTGCAGGGTACGGAGCCAGCCTCATGCACGCCCCGAGGCCAGCAGGCGCCGGGCTGGAGCGGCACACGCCTTCACTTAAAAAGGCCGAGGAGCGGAGGGATCCACCTGAATCCAATTACATCTGGTGAACTCCACCATCTGCAACGGTTCAAGTTACACCGGGTTCACAGCCTCTGTTAACCTTCCGCGTGTTGGATGTTCAAATGATGTTCATTACACTTTAGAATACGGGCCTGAATTTTATTAGCTTCGTTATAAATCACTGGGCTGATATTTACTCTTCCTTTTAGGTTTTTCTAAGCGTGTCTCGCATGATGGTATAGGTTTCCTTCCTATCTGTCCTTTGGGGACAGATCTTATATGATGTCAGTTGATCGGGTTAAAAAAATAATCTGGCTTTTCAGTGTGTAGTTGACAGATAACTCGCAAAATCACAACACATTTGTGGTCTTAGGATGGGGAGCGTTAGAGAGGTTAAACTGGGCAATGATGCATAAACCACAAGGTTAAAACAGATAACAGTGCTTAAGCTACGGTATTTCGAATTTTATTGTCAAATATTTGGACACTTGTATAATTAATATTTCAGTTTACCCCCTTCCCCCGTCTTGAGTGCGTACAATCTATTTCGCCCTTGCTGTTACTCTAGACAGTTCAGTTTTGAGCGGGGAAACAAAGTTTAAAAAGGAAAACGTTACACTGGCATTACAGTGGCATTTAAACAATATAATATATTGTAAACACGATGAGATAAGGAATATAATGTATGAAGCCTTTGCATTGGATGGAAGCAATATAATATATTGTAAACAAAACACAGCTCTTACATAGTAAACATTTTATACTGTTTGTATGTATGAAATAAAGGTTCTGCTTTCACTTCCTGAGTGTCGCGTGGGTCTTTGTGGGACTGCTAGCCTGTGGTAATAAAGACAGTGTGGTGCTCCGTACTGTCACAGAAGAGGTCCAGTCCTCCGACCCCACTTCAGCGCTCCCTTCTCCTCCATGCCCCTCCCCACCACTTTTCTTCCGGTACCCCAGGACACTGCCTGCAAGACTCCCCAGTTAGGTCACAGCTCAGCCTGCCATATCTTCCAAGACATCTGCTCTGACTAGGATGTACTGAGCCCATCTCCACTTCTGTTTCATTAACGGAACAGAACATCGGAGACCTGTTGTGGTTGAAGGGGGAAGGGAAATCCATTGGCTCTACAGTCTGATAAGACCTTGTGTCATAGCAGATGGCCAAGAAAGGAGGAAGATGTGTGTGTGTGTGGGGGGGGGAGATGAACTTGTGTTTGCAGCAGCCAGATCCCGGGGTGACAAACGCACTGGGCAAGAACATTCCCTAATGAGTCATGGCGGCAGAAGCGTCATGATGCCACCCTGGCTTATTAAGTGACCCTGCCAACAGTTGCCTTGGGAATTACACTTCCTACGATAGAACTCTGAGAGGGGGGGGGTCACTTGAAGCCATAGCGATATCCTACTAGTGCAAGGCCTACTAAGGCTGGTTGAATGCATCGGAAATTCCCACTGTTCAATACTTAACCTATTGACCCCAAGTACAGTAGGTGTTTTCATTACCCTATAAAGCAAATATTACCATTTCCATTATTATAGGTAGGAAGCCAAAGTATGGAGAGAGTAAGACATTTACGCCAGAACAGAAATGATAGGCAGAGAGCTTAAACCATGCCCTCGTACTCCAAGGAGATGACACTATGTTGCTCTCCCTGTTTACATAGGCACAGTGAAGCACACCTTGGCCATCCAAGAGACCAGCTTCCCAGATATACCGCTCACCCTCTTTCTCTGGAGTGTAGAGAAAGTAGGCTTTATTTCATCCATAGCCTGGCTCCAACGGAGTCTTTTCCTGTCGGGGGAGTGGCTTGATCAGGTGTATGATACAGGAGGCGAGATACGGGAAAAGAAATTAGACTACGGGCAAAATTACAGGCTGAAGCAATCTACCCTGACCACCTCCCGCCCTATTTAATTATGGACTCCACGAGAAATTTGTGAGGACAGTGGCCGGGGATGTGGCTCTGTTGGTAGACAGTTTGCCTGGGTACCACCGATGGCACCGCATGAAACTAAGCCAGTGGCAGACGGCTGTCATCTCGGCACTCAGGAGCTGAGGCAGGAGATTCAGAAGCTCAAGGTCATCCTCTGGTACATAGTGAAAGTTTTCCTAAAAGTTATTTTATTTCTATTTACTTGACTGATTTTGTGTCGGGGTACCCTGGGAGGCCAGACTAGGGTGTCAGATCCCCTGGAGCTGTATTTACAGGTTGTGGTGAGCCACCATAAGTATTGGGAACTGAATTCCAGTCTTTTACAAGAACAATAAGCATGCTTAATTAACAACCGAGCCAGCTTTCTAACCCCACATACTGAGTTTGAAGCCAGCCTCTGACTCAGAAGGAGGAGGAAGAGAAGATTAGCGTGCTTACGTGGGCATCATAAAAGCCAGAAATGTTTAGAAGGCAGAGAAAAATATAAGCATAAATGATAATATTCACTATCCAATTTATGTACACCCAAATGGCGCGCATGCACACGCGCGCGCGCACACACACACACACACACACACACACCACATATGCACACACCCCAAAGGACAAATCACATAAGTGGAGAAATATAATCTGAAATGACTTTATGGTCATTGACTCAAAAAGAGATTTCAGACCTAAGCAGGGGCAGGAGTAAGGAGGGTTCCAGAGTTCTTTG
Organism: Apodemus agrarius; assembly: GCA_964023405.1. Classification (NCBI taxonomy): domain Eukaryota; kingdom Metazoa; phylum Chordata; class Mammalia; order Rodentia; family Muridae; genus Apodemus; species Apodemus agrarius. Next base: position 9,747,176 of record OZ030026.1, on the reverse strand, counting down.
GTTAAAATTACATTGGGTTGTCTCATTAGAAATGCCTGATTGGCCCTTAAAATGCAGTTAGGTGCTTGTACTGGTTGGTTTTGTGTGTCAACTTGACACAGGCTGGAGTTATCACAGAGAAAGGAGCTTCAGTTGGGGAAATGCCTCCATGAGATCCAGCTGTGGGGCATTTTCTCAATTAGTGATCAAGGGGGAAGGGCCCCTTGTGGGTGGTACCATCTCTGGGCTGGTATTCTTGGGTTCTATAAGAAAACAAGCTGAGCAAGCCAGGGGAAGCAAGCCAGTAAGGAACATCCCTCCATGGCCTCTGCATCAGCTCCTGCTTCCTGACCTGCTTGAGTTCCAGTCCTGACTTCCTTTAGTGATGAACAGCTGTGTGGAAGTGTAAGCGGAATAAACCCTTTCCTCCCCAACTTGCTTCTTGGTCATGGTGTTTGTGCAGGAATAGAAACCCTAAGACAGTGCTCAAAGCCAACAACTAGTTTATTATTAGCCATATTATAATACAACCATACTTATTATATATTGGACACTGAAAGCTTTATCTAGCTAGGTGTGGGTTTATCTAGTTAGGTTTTATTCACTTTTGTTTTTTAGATTCTATATGTAACTGCTGTTTTTTGCTACTTACCTAATTACCTACATATGGTCTTCACTATTTGGTGAGCATTGAGGGTCCCTGGATACCAGGCATATTTTGAATCTTTATCCAAAAATTTACTCTTGGTTAATTTGTTAATTTATGTGGAGCCACAACAGTGGAATCCAGCTTTACAAAGACTGAAACAAAGACTGAAAGTTGTTAATTTATCGGATCTGAAGTGATTTTTATTATTTATATGAAGTTACCCATAAGGGAAGTAGGAAGGCATAAAAGGAGAAGGAGGGGGAAGAGGAAGAGGAAGAAGAGGAGAAGGTAATTGCATAAAATACCTTTATACATATTTTAAGAGTCGAGGGCTAGCACAATGGCCCAACCAGTAAAGGCTCTTGCTAACGGGCAGCCTAAGTTCAGTCCCCAGAAGCCACATGGTAGAGGGAGAGAACTGTGCCAGTTTGAATGAGAATGTCCCACACCCCAAGGGTTGATATGTTTGAATGCTTGGTCCTCAGTTGGTGGAACTGTTTGGGAAGGATTAGGAGGTGTGGTCTTGGTTGAAGGTGATGTGTCATTGGGTGTTTTATTTGAGGTTTGAAAAACCTATGCTAGTCTTAGTTTCTCTCTCTCTCTCTCTCTCTCTCTCTCTCTCTCTCTCTCCTCTCTCTCATTCTCTCTCTGTGTGTGGTGGTGGTGGGGGGCTTGGGGATACGATGTAAACTCTCAGCTATTATTCCAGCACCCTGATGGCCTGCCCCCTACTGCCACACTCCCTGTCATTGTGGTCATGGACTCACCCTCCAAACTGTAAACAAGCCCCCAATAAACTCTTCTGCAAGTTGTCTTGGTCATGGTGTTCCATCACACCAATAGAACAGTGGCTAAGAACCAATCCTGCAACTTGTCCTCTGAACATCACATATTTGCTGGTGGCATGAACCCCTCGCTGCTGGGGATTGGTTCTAACGCTTTGTTTTATTTCAGCTCCCAAAAGGTAGTGCTCCCAGACCTGAGTGTCTGTCCCGGCCCCCAGCTACCTTCGATTGTAAATTGCCATACAGCTAATGGCTGGGCAGAAATACAGAAGTGGGACTTTTAGATTGTGCAGGCAAGAGGCAGGGGGAGAGAGGAGCAGCAGAGGATCACTGTCTTAGTCAGGGTTTCCATTCCTACACAAACATCATGACCAAGATGCAAGTTGGGGAGGAAAGGGTTTATTCAGCTTACATTTCCACATTGGTGTTCATTACCAAAGGAAGTCAGGACTGGAACTCAAGCAGGTCATGATGCAGGAGCTGATGCAGAGGCCATGGAGGGATGTTTCTTACTGGCTTGCTTCCTCTGGCTTACTCAGCTTGCTTTCCCATAGAACCCAAGACTACGAGTCTAAAGATGGCACCACCGTCAAGGGGCCCTCCCCCTTGGTAACTAATTGAGAAAATGCCTTACAGCTGGATCTCATGGAGGCATTTCCTCAAGGGAGGCTCCTTTCTCTGTGATAACTCCAGCCTGTGTCAAATTGACACAAAACCAGACAGTACAATCGCCATGATGGAGAAGGAGAAAGATGAAACTTACAGGCCCACTGGCATGTAATGATCTACAAAAGTAGCTCTAGAGGCTATTTCCCTGTAGGGTCTTGGGTAGCAGAGATTAAATATAGATTTTAAAAGATATTAACTCAGTGTGGTGTTTTGGATATGCTTGCCCGAGGGAGGGAGGGGCTCTATTTGGAGGTGTGATCTTGTTGGAGTAGGTGTAGCCTTGTTGGAGTGGGTATGGTCTTGTGGAGTAGGTGTGGCCTTGTTGAAGTGGGTGTGGCCTTGTTGAAGTAGATGTGGCCTTGTTGGAGTAGGTGGGTCACTGTGGGCTTGGGCTTTAAAACCCTCATCCTAGCTGCCTGGAAGCCAGTCTTCTCCTAGTGACCTTCAGATGAAGAGGTAGAACTATGAGCTCCTCACCATGCCTGCCTGGATTCTGCCATGCTCCTGCCTTGATGGTAATGGACTGAACCTCTGAACCTGCAAGCCAGCCCCAATTAAATGTTGTCCTTATAAGAGTTGCCTTGGTCATACTGTCCGTTCACAGTGTTAAGATACTAAGACACTCAGGAATGCCAGAAGGGGCTGTTTGTTAGCCGTGGGGAAATTTAGCGATGTCCAACCATGAACTAGTCAAGGCATACCAAAATTAGCTGACGTGCTCACGTGCTGGGAGCTAGCGCTGTTTAACTAATTTACCACTGTACTTCTCCACTCAAAGTAAGTAAATAGAAAAATGGTGGGAAGCTAAGGGGGCAAAAACATCTGAGCAGGTCTGGAAAGACACACACCGTTTGACTTGGCAAGATGAAACATGTAGGGAAAAATGGAGAAACAAAATGAAGTTTAGTGAAACAAACAAACAAACAAACCAAGGCGGGGAGTAAGGTTAGTAAATAGTCAAGATGCGTGTGCACAAAGCCTGGTCTCTGTGCTCTGCCTCAGCCACTTTCAAGAGAAATCCATAGCTGGTGAGGCCTCAAGTCTCAAGAGCATAAATACGAGGTAAAGTCATTGCTCAGAGGTTAAACCACAGAAAGTATCTTCGTGCCGGGTGGTGGTGGCGCACGCCTGTAATCCCAGCACTTGGGAGGCAGAGGCAGGCGAATTTCTGAGTTCAAAGCCAGCCTGGTCTACAGAGCGAGTTCCAGGACAGCCAGGGCTACACAGAGAAACCCTGTCTCGAAAAACCAAAAAAGAAAGAAAGAAAGAAAGAAAGAAAGAAAGAAAGAAAGAAAGAAAGAAAGAAAAAGAAAATCTCCGTAAAGGAAAGAAAGACAGAGATGTAGATCTGGGGCTGGAGAGATGCCTCAATGTCAAGAGAGCTTGTGGCTCTTGGAGAGGACCAGAGTTCAGTTCCCAGCACCCACGTCAGCTCACAACCACCTGACACCCCTGTTCTAGGGGGTCCAATACCCTCTTCTGGCCTCTGAGGTCATCAGGCACGCACGTGGTACACAGACATGCATATGTATAGGCAGACACCCATACACATGAAACAAAAATAAGTAAATACAGTAGAAATGAAAGGGAGAAGGGGAAAGGGGGGTGGGTGTGGTGGAAAAGTTGTTTTTTGCCATGCTTCAAAGAAAACACATTTTCTTCCACATTCACATGCAGAGAAACTACATGAAGAAGTGAGAAAGAAAAGCTTTGATCAGGATCCTGCTTCCAGTCACTATCTGTGGCAGTTTGAATATGCTCACCCCAGGAAGGGGCACTATTTGGAGGTGTGGTCTTGTTGCAGTAGGTGTGTCACTGTGGGTGTGGGCTATAAGACCCCCATCCTAGCTGCCTGGAAGCCAGTCTTCTCCTAGTGACATTCAGATGAAGAGGTAGAACTCTCAGCTCCTCCTGCACCATGCCTGCCTGGATGCTGCCATGCTTTGGCCTTGATGATAATGGACTGAACCTCTGAACCTGTAAGCCAGCCCCAATTAAATGTTGTCCTTACCAGAGTTGCCTTGGTCATGGTGTCTGTTCACAGCCGGTAAAACCATAAGACACTACCCCAAGACTATCGGTTTCTGCCACACTCTCCAGTAAAGTCCAGCCGACCTAACCCAGGGGAACTTTATCAAGCATATTGATTTTTGAACACATTTCCTGAAATTCTTACCACCATCCCAAGGGCTTTCTTACACGGTTCTTCTCAATCTGGGAACGAGCCGTTTTCCCATCTCAACTCATACCTAGTCATCCTTGAGGCAGAATGATCCCAGGTCATGTTGGGCCTTCAATCTGCTCTAAATGAGAGAGAAGAGAGGTTTGTTTCCTCTGGACTCTCATAATGCAAGTGGCTCAGCCCAAGGCCTTTCCCATGGTGTTCAAATTCTCTACCCCTGAACTACACCCCCAGCCATGCCGACGGGTTCTCAGAGAAAGGCCAGAGGGCCGTGCATTCCGTGACACACAGGCACAGCGCAGTAACAGGGCTCTTTCTTTTCATATCCTTCCAGAAGTCACAAGTATTCACAGTAAAGTGTGATTTGATGAGAGCACTTCTACCTAGAATGGTACCACGGGAAGGGGGTATGCTGGGGTGAACAATTCCTCAATTGGGTGATGGAGAGACGTCACCATTTCAAAAGATTTTTTTTTTCCCTGAAAGCAATAAAAAAGAAAGAAAAAAAATGCCTCTCCAAAGACTCCTGTCTTTGGAGTTTTGTTGTAATAATGCCTACGTAGTTTGTGCAACTGTTGCAAATATAAAAAAACAATTTAATAAGCACGCTGAATAAATGTCCTCCATATGGCTCAAGATTAAGAAATAGAAACCATATACAGGACACTGAGAGCATAAAACAAAACACTCAGGCGTCCCTGAAGCATCTCAGGTCTTGATTTTTAAGAATACTAATGTACTTTCCAAATGTAAATTGATTTTTTACCTGTTTACTGATTTATAATTGATAAGCATATTAAAAATTGCAAATGAGAAACATTTTCATAAGCACTGGAATCTCAGTATTTTCCCTGAGCAAAAGGTCTTGCCATCCTAAACATGTTCAGCTATTAAAATGATCTAACATCTCTTAATAGTTCAAACCAACTAGATGTCCACAGGTGACAGGAAGGGCTACAGAGATGTCAAAATGTCCATAAGGCCCACCAGAGGGCCATTGAAATGGACACAGCTTAGAGTGAATACTCAGCTCTCTGCTCCACTGAACAGGACAATGAATAGCTTCATAGTGTGTGTGTGTGTGTGTGTGTGTGTGTGTGTGTGTATGTGTTTGTGTATGTGTGTGTATGTTTGTGTGTGTATGTGTGTGAGCATATGTTTGTGTATGTGTATGTTTGTGTATGTGTGTGTGCATGTGTTTGTGCATGTGTTTGTGTGTGTATGTGTGTATGCATGTTTGTGTGTGTATGTTTATGTGTGTGTTTGTGTGTGTTTGTGTGTGCTTGTGTGTATTTGTGTGCATGTGTGTTTATGTGTGTGTTTGTGCATGTGTGTGTTTTTGTGTGTGTGTATGTTTGCATGTGTGTATGTTTGTGTATTTGTGTGTGTGATTGTGTATGTGTTTGTGTGTGTATGTTTGTGTTGTTTGTGTGTGTTTGTGCATGTGTGTGTGTTTGTGTGTGTATACACAAAGCCTTTCTTTATGTTTAGACTTTTATGTTTAGAACTCACATCATGTACACTCAAAAAACTGGTTTTAAGATTTGTAAGTCTAGCCGGGCGGTGGTGGCGCATGCCTTTAGTCCCAGAACTTGGGAGGCAGAGACAGGCGGATTTCTGAGTTCGAGGCCAGCCAGGTCTACAAAGTGAGTTCCAAGACAGCCAGGACTACACAGAGAAACCCTGTCTCAAAAAACCAAACCAAAAAAAAAAAAAAAAAAAAAAAAGCTTTGTAAGTCTAGAATACATCTAGTCCCAAGTCCTTCGGGTCATTACATTGTGCCTGCCTGAGCAGGTTTACAGTGTCTGCATCGGCACTAGACAGATGACCGACTGTCTCTTCGGTTTCATGTTGGACAGGCCTTGAGAACCAGTTAAGTCAGTGGCCACTGCAAACTTCTTCTGAATTAATATTGCAAATACAAAAAACGGAAGGACCAGAGGGGAGCAAGTTAAGGAGACCAAGTTAATTTGCTTTAGGTTTTATTCCAGTGAAAGTCTTTGAACTTTGGTTCCTGATTAAGGAAGAAAAAGAAAATGGGTAGTTTCCAATTTACAGCTCACAAGGGAAGGATACTTTACATAATTCTGTGGACAATTCATTATAACCAAAAAGATCACTTTGGATTATTCCAACTTCTGGCTTCTGTTCTTTATTAGGAGACAGAAACATGGAAACCTGGCTGAGCCGGGATCATATGCCTTCTGACAGACAAAGAGTTCATCCTGGCCACGGAGTCCTAATTCAATGAAGAGCCACATGACACTTTCCAGAAATCCCACAACAACTGTCCCCAAAGCCCCAATTAGTCTCGCCTTGAATTAGGAAAACACCCAAAACTTCTAAAATAAATAAATAAATAAATAAAAAGTTTTCCCCTACTCTTTAAGCATGAGTAGTTACCAAGAGTTTGAACTTGAGGCTGAGATGGAGCATGCTTTTGGAAGAGGCAAACGCCGCCTCTTCAGACACAAAGCCATCATGGATGTCTCTGGCCATCCGGCAGCCTCTTTAACCATGAACTCTGGGCTGATGAGGAAGGAGCTGAACTGTAGATTTTTCTGCTGGAGCTCGAGAGCTGTTTTGTTTTCCGTCGTTCGGAGAGTCTGCCCTGGCTTGTTTATTTGGATTGCATACTGCCTTTCTCCTAAACCAAAACCAGACCGAAGGAACAGCCTCACTATAACAAGCCGGAGCGAGCCGTAGGCAGCTGCCACCCCGGCTCCACACGCAAGCCATCCTTGAAATCACAATGGGAACACAGGCTATCCCGTGACAACCTGCCTCCCTGTAAGAGACTTTCAAATGTACCAGGGGAAGTAATTGTGGCAGTTGTGCCTTTCAGGAAACAGGGACTTTTGAAACAGACTATAAGGTTGAAATTGAAACAAGTTGGAGCTTTGCTGGCTTTTGCCTAGTATCTATTGTTTTTTGTTTGTTTGTTTGTTTTGTTTTGTTTTGTTTTTTGTTTTTTAATATGGATGTCAACCAGAGATTGACATCGTAGCTTTGCGCATGACTGAGATCCTTGGCAAAATGGAGTCAGAGAAGAGTGGATGGGCTTTTCCACTCACCTATGCTATCCTATCATGAATGTAACATTACCAACCTTTAAAAGATGCTGTGGAGATGTGGATTCACACTGCTTAGCGAAGCACTAAGAGCATCCTGAGACAAACTGGGGTGGGGTTAGGGGGTGGGGTGCGGGACAGCAGAGGGGCGGGTCTAGATAGCATTTGTAAACACAAAGACAATATACAAGCCGAAGATGTCCTGTTGAAATGCCTAAATCCTGTCCTTCAGAATGCTAGTTTCTCAAACATTCATAGGAATTAGATGGAAATAGGTTCTGGAGTCAAACATATACAGCAGACAAGGACTGACCAATACTAGATGAGGGTGACCCAAACACAGCATCTCTCAGAGTCCACGCCAGTTTGCTGAGAATCCACAGAAAGGGCCAGCAAGCTGGGTTCCTAACTTATTTGTCTAAAGATGCCCTTTTCTCCATGAAAGCATTTTCCAGGAACAAAAATCCCATCCAACACACACTGGGGAGCACACCCTAAGTAGTTTGAAGTCCCTAAAGTTGAGTCATTCCTAGACTTTTTCCCTCTATAGTGTTTTTATTCTTGTACTGTCTGTTTGAAGCTAATTCAAAGAGAACTGAACCTTGTAATTTACAACACAAAGGGCTTGTGGTTTGAATTGTAAATCAGTTGATTTTAGGCAAGTTGCCTATTTTTTCCCCTATGTATGTATTTCAAGAGAAATTGATCTGTTAAGATATAAGAACACTGGAGAAGTAATTCTTACAAGGACTTTTTTTTTTTCCAGACAAGATCTCACTGGGTAACTGACTAACCTGGAGCTTGTTATGTAGACAGGGCTGTCCTGGAACTCACAGAAATCCCCCTGTCTCTGCCTCCAAAGGAGTTATGCTCTCACATCCTGCATGTAAGGTTTTTTTTTTTTGTTTGTTTGTTTGTTTTGTTTGTTTGTTTTTTTGGTTTTTTGGTTTTTCGAGACAGGGTTTCTCTGTATAGTTCCGGCTGTCCTGGAACTCACTCTGTAGACCAGGCTGGCCTCGGACTCAGAAATCCGCCTGCCTCTGCCTCCCAAGTGCTGGGATTAAAGGCATGCACCGCCAACGCCCGGCGCATGTAAGTATTTTTAAACTTAGATTAATTATTTTTTAATTTGTGAAATCCATTTTATCAACTCAAGGGTAAAAAGATCCTTTTAACATGTTCATTTTCAGGGTATAGGGCTTAACTACCATGTCTATCACTGTGAAAAATACCAGAAAAAAGAAAGAGGAGGAGGGAGGGGAAAGGGAAGAGGAGGAAGAAACAGAAGAAAAGGAGGAAGAAAAAGCAGGAAGGCAGGCAGGAAGAAAGGAAGGAAGAAAGGAAGAATAGTTTGGGCTCATGTTTTGGAGACTTTGGTCATGGCTGCCTGATTTCATTGCTGTGGGCAGAGGTAAAGTTGGAATGTCACAGAGGAAAGGGATCACTGAAGAAAAGAGCTTCCTTTCCCAGGAACAGAAGATGCAGGGGTTGGGGGAGGGAGGGAGGGACAGAAGAAGGGAGAGAGAAAGGGGAGTGAGGGAGGGAGAGAGAGAGAAAGGGGAGGGAGGGAGGGAGAGAAAGAAGAAGGAGGAGAAAAGGAGGAAAAAGAAGAGGAAGAGGAAGAAGAAAAAGAAGAGGACGAAGAGGAAGAAGAAAAGGAAAAAGAGAAAGAAGAAGAAAAAGAAGAGGAAGAGGAAGAAGAGGAAGAGGAAGAAGAAAAGGAAGAAGAAGAAGAGGAAGAAGAAGAGGAAGAGGAAGAAGGAGAGGGAGAGGGAGAGGGAGAAGGAGAAGAAAAAGAGAAGAAGAAGAAGAAGAAGAAGAAGAAGAAGAAGAAGAAGAAGAAGAAGAAGAAGAAGAAGAAGAAGAAGGAGCAGAAGCATCCTTGGGACAAAGATCTACTGTTAAAGGCATGCTTCTATGTGATCTAGATCCTTAATTCTGATATCTCCTAATGGTCCACTGACCCATTAATGAAGTCCCCTTATGATCTGTGCCACCATTTAGGGACCAAGCCTTCAATACATAAGCTCTTGAGAGGGCATTTCATGTCCAAACCTCAGCCGTACCGGAGGAGCACCCAGCCTGTAAGGAGCCCTGTGGACTACCCACAAAACACTTCCACAACCCATCTCAGGACTGCACTTCTGGTGAGTCCCTCAATTCTTCATCTCCGTCACTGAGGGTGGAAATGGCAGGCTGAGAAAAAAAAAAACACAGTAAAGTGCACAGTGCGCCAGGAGAAACTGGAGACGAGGAAGGAGGAGCCGGCTTTCAATCCTACATCCTCTCCCTGTTTGATCTTATTTGAGTCTCAATGTGATGCGCCTTAAGCTAGATGTGGCCATCTGATGTCCTGGCCCTGACTGGGCTTTCTCTGTATCCCCAACGGTTGCCTTCCATGCACTGAAGAGTTTGGTCATGTGAGCACTGGGTGATGGAGATGATGGAGATGGTGGAGATGGAGATGATGGAGATGATGGAGGTGGAGATGGTGGAGATGGTGGAGATGATAGAGATGGTGGAGATGATGGAGGTGGAGATGGTGGAGATGGAGATGGTGGAGATGATGAAGGTGGAGATGATGGAGATGGTGGAGAGGATGGAGATGATAGAGATGGTGGAGATGGTGGAGAGAATGGAGATGATGGAGGTGGAGATGGTGGAGATGGAGATGATGGAGATGATGGAGGTGGAGATGATGGAGATGATGGAGGTGGAGATGATGGAGATGGAGATGATGGAGATGGTGGAGATGATGGAGATGGTAGAGAGGATGGAGATGGTGGAGATGGAGATGATGGAGATGGTGGAGATGATGGAGGTGGAGATGATGGAGATGGAGATGATGGAGATGGTGGAGATGATGGAGATGGTAGAGAGGATGGAGATGGAGATGATGGAGATGGTGGAGATGGTGGAGATGATGGAGATGGTGGAGATGATGGAGATGGTAGAGAGGATGGAGATGGTGGAAATGGAGATGATGGAGATGGTGGAGATGATGGAGATGGTGGAGAGGATGGAGATGGTGGAGAGGATGGAGATGATGGAGATGATGGAAGTAGAGATGATGGAGATGGTGGAGATGGTAGAGATGGAGATGGTAGAGATGATGGAGGTGGAGATGGTGGAGGTGGAGATGGTAACCTTCCCTTCATCCTGAACTTCCCTTCATACTGAACGTTGATGTCCTTAGAGCTGGATTTTCTGACTATAATTAATTGTTCTTCTTTGGGGGCTAGACAGGGAGCTTCTACATTGGTGCCAGGGTTTGATGGATGATAAGAAAAAAATACCCACTTTTAGCCTTGATAAATGAAAGGCCGCTAGTTTAAACAGTACAGTAACAGTATAATAACTACATTCCACTTACCTGAAGGGCAGCGAGGGTTTGCTCAATGTTCATAACACAGAACAAGCAAGCTGGGGGCCACGTGTATCAGTTCAAGAGCAACAGTTAACAACTAAAATGTTTAATGTCATAACTTACTTTAAAAAGTAACAACCGGGACTGGAGAAATGGCTCGGCTGTAAGAGCACTGACTGCTCTTCCAAAGGTCCTGAGTTCAAATCCCAGCAACCACACGGTGGCTCACAACCGTCCGTAACGAGATCTGATGCCCTCTTCTGGTGTATCTGAAGACAGCTACAGTGCACTTATTTATAATAATAAATAAATCTTTGGGCCTGAGCAAGCAGAGGTCCTGAGTTTGATTCCCAGCAACCACATGATGGCTCACGACCATCTGTACAGCTACAGTGTACTCATATACATAAAATAAATAAATAAATCTATCTCTAAATTTTTTTTAAAAAAAGTAACAACTACTCAAAGCTAATCTCTTTCCTATTATTTTCCTATAGTTCCCTGTCTGCTTTTGAAGTCATTTACATCTGTTCTATCTACACACAGGATGAGCCACTCTGCCCGTCGACCCAACTCTATGTTCGAGATCCTGTGTCGATTGCTTCAAGCTGCCTGAAGAGGGGGTAGTCTCACCCCAGAGACTGGCAAAGACTAAAAACCAAGGCTGCACTTCCCCAGAGAGTAGGAGGCTAAATGCCAATATCCCACAACCACAAAAGTCACATACGCATGCAGAGTCTTGACTCCCGTCATACAGACAGAGGACTCGAGGCGGCCTAATGACACGCCTGAAGTCACAGAGCCGGTCTGAAGCACACTGGTATCTGAACACTGGCAGTCTAGTTCCAGAATATGCAATGATTCCATGCAAGAGCACTGGGCGGGACAAAGCAGAAAACAAGGTAACTATAAATATATGTGTGTATGCATATGTGTGTGCATGTGTATGCATATGCATGTGCATATATGTGCATATGATACATATGTGTGCATATGATACATGTGTATGCATATGTATATGCATATGATGCATGTGTGTGCGTATGTATGTGTATGCATATGCATATGATGCATGTGTGTACATATGTGTATGCATATGATACGTATGTGTGTGAATATGTATATGCATATGATGCATATGTGTATGTATATATCAGTGTCAGGTACCTAATGTCCTCCCAGATGGGAAGAATGACATGTCTACAAGTAATGGCAGGTACAGTAATGGCAGCAATCAGAGCTCCAGCAGTTGAAGGCGGCTGGCGGGTAAATGCATTTCCTTCCTAAGAAAGGCTAACCCGGAAGCCAGGGATTCCCAGAAGCCAGGGATTCTGTCTAGGAGTCTGCTATGCATCCCCCCCACGCCCCCCGCCCCACCCCCATCCCCTCCACCCCACCCCCTCCAGCTCCACAGGATTTATCTTTTACTCTTGCTCCATCCTGGTGCCATTTTGAGCAGTTGCACCGGGTTCTATAGCAAGTCACCACAAACTCAGGGCTGCGAGCACAGACATTTCTCCTCATAGCTTTGGGGGACGGAAGTACAGATTCCGCATCGCTGAGCGGAAATCAAGGTGTTGTTCCGCATTCTTCTCTCATGTTTTCATGTTCATCAAACTCCACTGGTTTTTGTCCCCTTCTAATAATAATAGTGGTGGCACGTGGGACTCACTTCAAATTCAAAGATGGGGTCAAAGGTCATTAGTTACATCTTCTGTCATAGGTCTGTAGTCTCGGGTTCCAAGAATCGCAAATATGAACACACCACTTAGTCCATTACAGCCCTCTCCATCAGGAAGCAGAAATCTATTCCGTGCTCACGGTGAGGGCTCAGGCAGGACTTCTGTCACCAAGAAGCCATCAGCTTTTAGAGGAGATAAAACTCATCCAAGAGAGAACTCATAGCAAGAACTCAATTGCTAGGATGGTAAAAAGATACACCACTTTAGAAAACATTGTGACAGTTCACCACACCACTTTAGAAAACATTGTGACAATTTATCAAACAAGATAGGTGTGGACTGACATGGTATAGCCACATGGCAATTCTGCTCTTAGGAAGCTGAACTTACGTCTGCAGGGAGTGGAGGAAGTCCTGAGAGAATGCGTATTGTTAATGTGGGCACCGCTGTGTCAAGGACCTAATCTCAGACCCATGGGAAATGCCAAAGGCTTCCCAGCAAGGCGAGGCTCAGAGCTTTGGCAAAGCCTTCCTTAATCCATGTGTGGTGTTGAGAGTCTGTGGAGACAGCCTCCACTAGGGCTATTTAAGGCCTGGAGACTGCCCTCTACAGAGACTGCCCCTGACAGAGACTGTTCCTCTACAGTAGAGACTGCCCCCTTCAGAGACTACTTCCTACAGAGAGACTGCCCCATATCGAGAGACTGCCCCCTACAGAAACTGCCCCTACAGAGAGACAGCCCCCTGTAGAAAAAGACTGCCCCCTACAGACTACCTCCTACAGAGAGACTGCCCCCTACAGATAATGACCTCTATAGAGAGACTGCCCCCTACAGAGAGACTACCTCCTACAGAGAGACTGTCCCCTATAGATAATGCCCCCAATAGAGACTGCCCCCTATAAAGAGACTGCCCCTTATAGAGAGACTGCCCCTACAGAGAGCCTGCCCCTAACAGAGAGACTGCCCCTACAGAGAGACTGCCCCCTATAGAGAGATTGCCCCCTATAGAGACTGGCCCTATAGCAAGACTACCTCCTACAGAGAGACTGCCCCTACAGAGACTGCCCCCTATAGAGAGAATGCCACCTACTGAGACTGCCCCCTATAGAGAGACTGCCCCATATCGAGAGACTGCCCCCTACAGAAACTGCCCCTACAGAGAGACAGCCCCCTGTAGAAAGAGACTGCCCCCTACAGACTACCTCCTACAGAGAGACTGCCCCCTACAGATAATGACCTCTATAGAGAGACTGTCCCCTATAAAGAGACTGCCCCCTATAGAGAGACTGTCCCTACAGAGAGCCTGCCCCTAACAGAGAGACTGCCCCTACAGAGACTGCCCCCTATAGAGAGAATGCCACTTACTGAGACTGGTCCCTATAGAGAGACTGCCCCCTACAGAGAGACTGCCCCCTACAGATAGAGTGCCCCCTCTAGAGACTGCTCCTACTGAGATCAGATAACCCAGTGTGGTTATTGATTCACTGAACACAAAACACTGGGTTCCTTCAGAAGAAGGCCCTCGACAGGTGTGCCTTCTCTGGGTGGCTTTTTCTAAACAGAAACAGAAATGCCATAGTCTTCTTTGGCCCGCTTAGGTGCCAGTGGAATGGCACCAGAGACAAACTCTGGAGCTTCGTCTTTCAGAGAGTGACTGGCAATATGATCTGACTCTCCGAAAGGCCGTAAGACAGACTTTAACAACAACACACCAGCCACCAAGCTGCAGTCTGTCAGAGCTACAGATTTACCTTCGAGTTCAGGTCATATGCTGTAACAATGTAAAAACCATCACTTAGGGGAAGTCAGTTCGTAACACATGTTCCATTAATAACCTCTGGGGGGGGGCAAATACAGCGTTAACTTCTTTATAAGATTGATGAGGGAGAGGTGACCTGTGGATGCCTGGGACACAGAATGCAATATCCACCAATAATTGTGGTAGTGGCGACCATTCCTTAAGGATAAAGAAAATCAAGCAGGAAGCGGAATAGCCGATAGCCATTTGAAGGAGCATTTAACGTCTTCAGTGAGTGTCAGCTGAAGACAAATTCAACCACAAGGAGACCCGGTTCCCTCTCTGGCAGTTCAAAGTGTGAAGCAAGAGAATTCCCCTGTGCTGCTTAATGTGAGTTTGAAGAGGAGTTTCTCACTGCTTTGTACACAGCAATCCCTCTCCTAGGTAAACACCCTGCAGAGGTGGGCCGTATGATGCTCCCAGGGTCAGAAAGCAGGAAAGCGGGAATTTTGTTTAAAAAATAATTGCCCCTCTGAGCAACACTGGACACATAAACAGCACGTGGGGACATGAGAGTACACTAGGCAGCAGTAAAGCCACGAACAGCTACGGAGACATGGCATTCTAGAAACACGGCACTACGAACAGCACAGAAGAGCCCACACAGACACTCTCCTCTTCAAAAGAGGCAAAATTACACCCTACTCCATTTGGAGATGCATAAAAAGCAACATAAAGGCGCCCAACGCCGGGGTCGGGAGGCATGCTTCAATCGCGTCACTAATGGCCGCTTCCTTGTGTGAGCATTTTCAAGTCTGGAGGTATTAGGAATCAAACGACTCCAAAACATGTTTCGCCACAAAGAAACGATGATGGTACGAGACGAAGAGATCAGAGGCAAGAGGTGGGAGAAAAGGCTTCCGTTAAAGAAGATAAGAGGCCTGAGAAGCGGGTTGCTGGGATTTCTGGTTAGTGATGGGGAAGACGTAAGTTCTGAAGCTCTGAGGGACAGGTGCAGACCCAGTGTGGCTGGAAGGGATGAACAGAAGACGCCTCAGAGAAACGGGTGGGGACGGGCCTCAAAGGCCATCACAAGGGACGCAGGCTTACACTCTTAAGAGTAGGGATCAAAATGAAGAGCAAGAAATTGACATATTTTCAAGGGATTGAGATGCTCAAGCCACAGAGACAGGGCAAAATAAGTCACAGCATCTCCTGCCCTTGGCCATAGTAGGCTCTTAGTATTTGGAGAACAAATGACTCTAACAGACAATTGTGGAATCACTACCAGTTGTAGACTCTGAGAATACCTACAATACACTGTGCAACTTAGTAACAGTTGTCACCTCTAATACCTACCAGGCACCTTTCAAACCAGGGGAAAACTTCTAGCTAAAAACATTGTTGCAATGTATGGCTCAAATTTTGTGCAGATGGAAAAATTCAACAAACTTAGAGGGATGATAGATAGATAATAAATATAGTCTTATTATAGATGAGATAAATAGTATACAAGTAGATAAATGATTGCAAGGTGGATGCTAGATAATAAAAAAAAAATAATAAATGCAAGCCATAAGGAAATTTCACCATACACAACAATGATTTTTTTTTTTTTTTTTTTTTGGTTTTTTCGAGACAGGGTTTCTCTGTATAGCCCTGGCTATCCTGGAACTCACTCTGTAGGCCAGGCTGGCCTCAAACTCAGAAATCCGCCTGCCTCTGCCTCCCAGAGTGCTAGGATTACAGGCGTGCACCACCACGCCCGGTTCACAACAATGATTTTAAGTTGCAAAGTAATGAGTGTATTTGATTATATGCATGTGTATATATATATATATATATGTATATATATAATATGATATATGATGTGTGATATGTGATATGTAAGGTGAAATATATAAACAATATTATATATATATATTGTAGTTTTTAATATGTCTAAATTTTCTGTAAAAAACAATGTATCACTTTTATATGGGAACAAAACAGGAAGTACAATTTCCCTAAAAACTCTTCCTAACCACATTGAATTCTTCACACTTTCTTTGACAAATGTAAGGAACTAAGTTATTTCATCACAATTATTAGTCGCTTTCTGGGCTCCTGGGGACATGGATAGCATGTGCTCACTGGCTGTATTTGTAGCGAGTAGACTGCAGCCCATCAGTATGGCTGAAACCCAGGAGTTCAATAAACCCACTGGAGTGTCTACAGAAGAACTTCTAATGGTGTCATGGAAACAATTTGGATGGTGGAAAACAAATAATTAAAAAGTCATTACATTATCTACCCAGGCAGGGGAGGAATCGCCTAATTTAACCACAAAAAGTCACTACAAAAGACGGGGATAATTACAGTGTAAATGGATCCTCAAAATGAGACAATCATTTGATTTTAATGATACCTTGAGAGAAAATTCAGAGCCCTCGCAGGCTAAGCGAATCCTGTAAACTTCCTCATTAGCACCCTCACTGGGCCCTGTTGGCTGCTTAGAGGCCCCGGTCCTCCTCATGGGCAAGCCTTGTCAATTTCATTTTGGTGTCTGGGCCTGATGTCCTCAAGTGCCCGAGGCCCACTTGGGCATGGCAAAACATAGGTTTCCCAAGAGGCACAACACACTTCCTTTTAAGTTTCTACAGGACTCCATTTGTAGCAGGATTTCTTCCCTCAGTGGCTAAGAACATCTTGCATCGCCAGAAAAAAAAAAGGTGGGGGGGGCTGGGAGGGGGGGAAAATAGGGCATATGGGTTGATGGACAGAAACCAAGCAAAAGCTCTTCAGGTACCAAAAGTAAGATTTCCACAAAACCATCTCTCGGAGAACACTCTCCTCCTCCCTCCACCCCCCCCAGAGGGCCCCCATTTTTCTAAAGACCCGAGGAGACCTATGTATAATTCAGTCTTCCAACACAAGTGTCTGATGTAAGCAAGAGAAGGTGCAGACAAGAAGAGAGCTTACTTAGTCCTGTCCCGCACGCCGACTTTGTAGATGAAGTCCCTGCAACAAGAATCAAATAAAAAGAGCTGGGAGCTGGAGTGGTGGTCCGGTCATGAGGAGAGCACGCTGATCATCCAGAGAAGCACATGTCCATTCCCAACGCCCGCGCCGGGCAGTTCACAGGGGGCATCCCACACCCTTAGCCTCAGCACCTGCACACACATGCGAAAGAGAGAAGGGCTGGAGAGATGGCTCAGCCAAGAAAAGGCTAGGCTCGCCACCAAACAAGTCTGTGAGGGGAGGGGGGAAGAGGGGTCATTTGGGAACGGTCTGTGGGACGCGCGCCGGTAGAAAGTACCGCGGAACACAAAGAAGAGACGCCTCATTCTGGCCTGAACAGGAAAAATAGTCGAGCCTGCTTTTGGGCAGAAAAGATTCCCCACAAAAAAGTTGGGCAGAAAAAAAGGTGGCAGGGGCATCCCACAAATACGACTCGCAGATAGGCTCAATCCTAACGCAGCTTCCGCCCTAACCATGAACATCGTCATGTTACCCATGCACTTTGTGCATGACATTCCAAGAGGCTGACTCCAAAGGTCTTTTTTTTTTTTACATAGTGAAAATTAAAAATAAATCTTTAATAAAGAAAAAAGACCTTACTTTGTGTACCCTGGATTCTTCCATCCACAACATTAAAAAAAAAGATTTATTCATTTATTATATGTAAGTACACTGTAGCTGTCTTCAGACACTCTAGAAGAGGGCATTAGATCTCATTATGGATGGCTGTGAGCCACCCCGTGGGTGTTGGAATTTGAACTCAGGACCTTCGGGAAAGCAGTCAGTGCTCTCAACCGCTGAGCCATCTCTCCAGCCCCACATTTTTTTTTTTTTAAAACATCTCCATCACCCAAGACCTTGGCTTTGGCGGAAGGACCGACTGGTTGTTTTATTTATTTTATTCTTCTCTCATACAACCCAACCACAGTTTCTCCTCCCTCTACAGACTCCTTAGGTCTCTGAGTTTTTAGCAAAAAAATGTAGAATTATCTCACAATATTTTTAAAGATCTCTTCATTGTTGTGGTTCACTGAAAGAGACAGTAATAAGCTTTTATGTGACATTCACTGTTTTGGGATGGGACAAGGTAAGGATTTCTTCTTGCAGAGATGAAAGTTGAGACTTTGGATGTTCCGATCACAGAATAGAAATCCAGGAATCACTCATCCTGGCCACCCCCTTCCTCAGCACAGTTTCTGAGGAAGCCAAAGTCCTAAGAAATATTAGATGAGCTATCTAAACTCCCTCTTTAGTCCCAGATATATAGTATAGGTCTTGTTTGGCCTTAGAAGCTCATGTAGCCCTGTTCCCTCCCCCAGTTCCCTCCACACTGTAAAGGGTGTTCAAATGTGATGACAAGAAGGAAGACATGAAGGGGGAAGGGGAGAAATAGAGAGGGAGAGACCAAGCAAAATTATAAATTATAAATTCTACAAAGCAACTGTCCTCTCGTCTAACTGTCTACCTGCTGGATCAAAATTATTAGGAAATTACTTGTTGCTGCAATAAAGAAAAAAAGTCCTGCATGTTTAGAGATAATATAAGTTAAATTTTCATTCATATTGAAATCGGAGTAGACATTACTGGTGAAGGGAAGCCCTCTTCCACATGATTGTTCAGGATCCAGGCTCTTTCTCCCCGCTCTGCCTGTAGAATTTAACTGTTAGATTCATACTTCACAAGGAGTATGTATGGATGATTCTGTGCTGAAGGCTATGTCTTCAGGGTGGCTTCCTTGGGCACCAGGCTGTGTAGAAGCTGGGGCCTTCTGGAAAGTACTCAGGTCTGTGGAGGTGTGCCCCAGTAAATCATTCTTGTGGGGGGGGGTCCCTGGCAATCTCCCCAGGATAGTAGTCATAAACGTCCTGACTCCTGGGAACTGCCTTTGAGTAAGGGTGGGGGACGGTTTCTGACAAAGAAGAAGCTGAAGGAGAGGGCATGAAAAGCAGGGGGTATGGGAACCTGCCTCTGAATGCGGTGCTCCCAGCCCTGCCTGGGAGTTAGTGAACTCAGAACACGCTCCCCCCTCCCCACACCTCCCCATGGCAGCATAGCGCACCGTCTTAAATATGACAAGCGCCAGTTCGGTAGAAGGAAGACCAACGGGTTGAGGTCCCAGTGATCCTCCCTGATTGAAAATTATAAATCAGGGCCTAACCTTCATGTCATTCATGTCTGCCGCCGTCCTCGGCCAGAGGGAAATGAAGCCTGTGTGGCAAATATTTATCTGGAATTATTATAAAAGGGAATCAGAGGTTTCTCCTTATTGGCGTGAAGCATATGTGTTTCTCGGTCAGTAGGTAAAGAGGCAGGCACCTGCAACAGAACCAAAGTAGTGGGTTTTTGTTAGGGATATCACACCTCTAGGACGCTGGGGCAGAAGAATTACTACAAGTTTGGTGCTTAGTCAGTTTTAGGCCAGCCTGAGCTACAGTTTGAGATTCAGACTGAGATTAGATGAATGAATGAATGAATGAATGAATGAAGGACACACTGAAACAAAACATGATAAGCCCTGAGGAACACAGTTATGAACCCTCTCGTATTAGTTGGTGTCTGACTAGAGGTTTCCACATACAAATTAGGATACAGAAATAAAGATATGTTTATGGGTGGATGTGGACCTGTGATCCCTGGAAGAGATGGTTAATCCCTATGGACAAAAATAAGACAAGGCTGAGAAATAAGGTTGTGCTCAGACAATGGCCAGGAGATAGAAGAAAGCCATTATTCAACCTGGAGCGGATCCACTCACCAAACTAGAAGACTCCCCCCCCCTTTTTTTTTAATTTTTATTTTCTATATTCTTTGTTTACATTCCAAAGGCTTTCCCCTTTCCCAGTTCCCCCCACCATATATCCCATAATTCCTCTCCCCCCAACTATTCCCCAATCATCCCCCCCCAAGAAGACCCTTTAATACAGCCCCTAGTGTTGTGGTGACCCCTACAACCATAAAATGATTTCAGTTGCTACTTCATAACTGTAATTTGGCTGTTGTTATGAATCATAATGTAAATGTCTGATATGCAAGATGTCTGATAGACATCCTCTGTAAGGGTCGTCTGACCCCCAATCGGGTTATGAACGACCCACAGGTTGAGAACCGCTGGTCTAGAGGAATTGGGCATATAGAATGTACATCTAGTTGGTTTTGTTTTTTGGTTTTTTGTTTGTTTGTTTGTTTTGGTTTTGGTTTGGTTTTTTCGAGACAGGGTTTCTCTGTGTAGCCCTGGCTGCCCTGGGACTCACTTTGTAGCCCAGGCTGGCCTCGAACTCAGAAATCCACCTGCCTCTGCCTCCCAAGTGCTGGGATTAAAGGCATGCAACACTACCGCCCGGCTTGTACATCTAATTCTAAGAAGGGATTCATTAGATTGGGGTTCGTGATCAGAGGCTGACTAGTGGGGCCATCTATAATAATGAAGCCAGAGAAATCAGCAACTCTCAGTCCAAGACCCTGGAGACCTTAGGATGGGGAAGATCAAAGATCCCACCACGTGGGAGAAGGAAGCCACAGTCTATGCAGAGTTACTTTATAAACTAATAAGTTGACAGGGTGATGATGAATGTGTGACATTTACAAAGACTCAAATTACCTTCCTCCCGTGTAACTATGATTACAATGTAACAGCGACGGAGAGGAGAAGGCACACAGCTATTAAGTGATCTTCCTCCCCACCCTGGCAGTGAGTCATATCACAAATTAGAATCCGGTGGCATCTGAGAGCATGCGAGGAGAGAGACACGTCTTGCCTCTGGGCTCGCTTAATAAAAAAAAAAATATTGCTCAAATTCATTCACAAGGAAACTGTGTGTGTCTGTTCCTGCTCCAGCTAAGTGCCTGGAACAACTTGAGAGGCTGGAGGATCTTTGTCTCCGTTTCAGAGAGCGCCGTGGTGTGTGATGGTCCGGACCCAGCCGGCCTGGTGTGAGTCAGAGCACTGCGGCGAAGAACCTCTCAGAGCGGAGACTGCCCTGCTCGCTCGTGGCAGCCATGGAGGGAGAGCTACAAACAAAAACAGACAGACAAGAAACAAGGGTTCCAAGACTGCGTCCATCAAGGAAGACTATCCCACCCACTAGGTCAAAGTGCCCCGGGATCCATGCACTTCCTGTTGTAGTTTGAATGTGACATGTCCCCAGAAGCTGGGTTTCAACACTTGGTCTCTGGCTGCGCTGGGCACACTGCTTGCGATGCGGCCTTGCTGAAGGAAGTGTATCACCTGAGGTGGGACGTGAGGCTTTATAACCTGCTCCTTCTCCCTGCTGCCTCTGCCTCCTGACTGCTAATGCACTGAGACCGGCACCTGTCACCTCCATGTGTCTCCCCCAAAAAAGAGGAGTCACAGTGTTTCCTTTAACTGTAGGCCGTAAAAATCCGTCCTCTTTCAAGGTGCTCCTCGTGGTGTGATCTGTCACAGTGAGAGTTTTGTATTAGTATATGCTTCCCCAAAAGCCCGTCAGCTGACAGACAGCCAAGCCTTTTGGGAAACATTTTAGGTTCATACTGCCACAGCGAAGAGGCTCAGATTGAGGGATACCGCTCTGAAGAGCTAGCTGGCAATCTTTTCAAGCGGGAAGGCCAAGGGGGGACTCGTGCTGCCGTGACAGATGAGGGGGAGCAGGATTCTTCTGTGGAGCCATTGGGCTTTACTGGGGCAGCTGTCAGGACACAGGAGGGCCGGAAGTTTTCCTGATCATGCTGAGTCCCTGTAAACTCCCCGAGTCTGGAAGTTTCCGTGGGGAGACTGTGCGAGAGAATGCAGGCTGTGTAGGTCATGTGTTCAGGAAGAAGTGGCATCTGTCAGGCCCCGAGGAAACGGAATTTCCCCCAAATTCTGATGGTTAGAAGAAAGCCAGCACACCTCGGGGAACTTGCGAAGCTGGTTTCCCTCCACCTAAAGGAGCCATTTCCCCTTTCCGATGGCAGAAGAGACAGACAGCTGTCTGCGGTGCCAATGAGCACACCCCGATATACGCTGGCCGCCAGACTCCTTCAGTGTCGGCAAGCGCCGGTTACACGGCTCAGAGCCCAGGTTAGCGTTGCTAGCTCAGCCTTGTGGCCCTGTGCACCTCCTCTCCCAGCCCAAACTCCCTCCAGCTCACAGGCTTCCGTACAGCTCTGCTATTTTGGCTGTTCTTGCTTTCTTGTCTTCCGTTCTCCCTCTCCCCGCCCCCACCCTCTGCCCTTCAAGCTCTCCTCTCTCTCTCTGTCTGCTCTGCTCCTGCCTGTCCAGTCTGCTGGCCATCAGTCTACTACAGTCTACTACTTTTTCTCTTCCAGATGCTTCTAGCTCTTCCTTCTCTCTTCTCTCTCTCTCTCTCTCTCTCTCTCTCTCTCACACACACACACACACACACACACACACACACACACACGGAGGGGGTCAAGCCATCAGTTTATATGACACTGGGTCAGCGACTTACCATAGAGGGTCCTCCAAACGATTGTATCACAGCCACCAGTTCTCTGTAAGCTTGCTTTTTGTTGGAAAACAATTTAAGTGCATTCTGAACCTAAGGACTAATATGTTGTACAGGGAAAACAGAATCCAAGGTACAGGCTCCCCTGGGACTGCCAGGGGTCACCTGCTCTCTCCAGCGAGAGAGAAAGTATCTGGTGGGAAGGTCTTCTGGCGGCCTCAGAGCAGCTGGACCTTTGTACTTGACTCTAGGGTTTTGGGTTTTGGTTTTTTTTTTTTTTCCCTCTGACAATGGATAGTCAGAGCAGAGGATGTGCATCTGTTATTAAGGGTGGCTTCTCTAAGGCTTGGGTTTTTAATCCTGTGCCTAACAGAACTCAAGATATAAAAATACCAGGCACCTGTCCTCACCAGGCAACCACGGTAATACACCACCATGTCGTTCCCAGCTGACATCCATAAACTATGTGTGTTCGGTGGCATTTTGCCCAGAAGCCAGTATTTCTGAAGGACGAGGACAGATGGTTAGAGCTAGCATCCCAAAGGAAAGCAATTCATTTCACGAGCAGAGACACCCACCGTGATGGAGCAACCGGTTGTCTTCCAGGAGTCCACAGGCCTCCTTGGCAGTGGTGTTGGACAACGGAGCCCTGTGAACAGGATCCGCACCCTTCCACGGAAGGAGGAGGCTCTACAAAGCTCGCCTCCTCCCGTGTTCCACGTAAGGACACAGCCGTGCTCTGACTGTCTGTAAATCAGCCAGCCCTTGCAACCCTTATGAGGCATCGACCGGAAGCCATGACAGTTATCATAAGACAGACACTGAAAGATGTGCTTTGACCCAAAGGAAGGCACTTTAAGGAAGAAGTTTTCAGTTGAACTATTACATCCACCCAAAAGCATAACGTCACAGTTGCACTACTTGGTACATTTTCAAGGAAGAATGCGTCCCGCTCCTGGAAATCTTCTTGCTCCTTCCAACCATCTGACTTTAAACAACGCTTAGCGTTGCCAAAAGATGTTCCAATCTTTCTTCTGTGTTTGCTGCACTGGGGGACCAAGCTTAGGTCTTTGCACGCGCTACATTAAGCTCCAGCCTCGTCAACTTCTTTTTTTTTTTTTTTTTTTTTTTTTTTTTTAAGGTTTTTTTCGAGACAGGGTTTCTCTGTGTAGCTCTGGCTGTCCTGGAACTCACTCTGTAGACCAGACTGGCCTCGAACTCAGAAATCCGCCTGCCTCTGCCTCCCAATGCATAGAAGCATGTGCTCACGGGACCACGAAGCCCTCGGTGGCCTCCACGTGCTGTCACCTGGTTTGGCTTCTCTGCAGTGCTGAGTAGTTACTTGCAGCTGCAGCGGCGAGCATCTGGCGGACCTGCAGGAAGTCCCTGCGCAGACACAGCAGGAGCTGCTGAGTAAAGTTGCCAGCAGGGGGCGCCCGGTGATCCCACCCACTGAGTTTGTCAGATCAGACTCCACGTGGAGACTTTGTATCTTATGTCGACCCCGTGTGAGTGTTGCTTGAAATGGAATCGTGAGTGGAGTTGTGGTGCGGTAAGATTCAGCCACAGATCTAAATACAATTCTGAACTAAAGTGTTTCTTAGGAGTCCAGACTCCGAGTCTCTCATCGGCCTTCAGGTAGACCCGTGGTATTTCCCGTGGTGCAATCTTGGGGTTACCCACTTACATCAGTAGTTCCCACTCCCCGGGGGAGGCTTTCAGATGGAAGTACTCTCCTGCTTGCAGAACACCGATCTCTAGAGTTCAAGAAGAAACAGATGTATCCGGAGCAAGCCAGCCGAAGCATCCCTCCTTCCTTCTGCAGTTTTGAGCCCCTAGAGATCCGGATTAGCCTGCGATTGTAGACCTCCTCGACAACCCCCAAGGCCACTGGCGGCCATTGTTCAGGGATCCTTTCCTCACGCAGCGTCCTTCTTGCTTGTCTTCTTTCCTTCCTCTCTTTCCCCCCTCCCCCCTTCTCCCCCCCCCATGCTTTTATTGCTCGTAAGGGTTCCGGTTACGTATCAATGACAGTCATAGGCAGAACAGAGGGAAAGGAAAATGAGGTGACACCAAGCGAAAGGCAGGATGGGAAGAGGACTATGACATCACAGGGCTTCGACCGAAGAAAACAAGAAATTCACTATATTTCTTTTTCCTTTTAAAGAGACTTTGTAGAAGCTAGGGGGGAAAAGACTAAGTAAGAGGTTCTGGTTTTGTTTGTTTGTTTATCATCATCGAGGAAGAATGACATCATCAAAACTCCAGAATGTTGAATCGGCGTCTGTAGAACTCAAGGTTCAGAAGAAGGTCCAGCACTGCCTGTAATGGTTCAGCTTATTGACTGATGTGAATTATAATCTCCATGGACACTCCCCTTGCAGCATGTCTGGGAAGGAATGTCTAGACTGGATTAGTTGGCGTGGGAAGATTTAACCCTAAATATTCCACGGACTGGGATCCTGGGCTCAATCAGAAGAAGTGAGCTGGGTACCAGCATCCACGCCTCCGAGCTCCCTGACTGGACACAGGTGACCAGCCTCCTGGTCTCCCATGGCAGACTTCCTTCCTCATCAGGGTGGACCACACCCTCACACAGTGAGCCCAGCAAGCCCTTCCTTCCCCGAGTTCCTTCGTCAGGCATTCCATCACGGCGGCTAGGAAATACTTCGCGCTCCTTGTACAGGCTAGGAAGCACTCCACGGGGTTTTGTTTTTTTGCTTTTTTTCTCTTCTGCCAAAGTCCATACCCTTGGTCACTGTCAGGAAGCCACGTGGTCAGTCCTCGGATTCTGTCCTCTGTGCCCTCATGGATGTTTTTTATAAATCAGAAAAGCAACTTCCCCCTAATGTCCTGTTGACGTGGCGAGCCCCAGCAAGTTGAGAAACTGAGTACAGTGTTATTTGCCAGAGCAAACATTGGTCTGGCCTTCAGACAGCAGGACACAAAGGAAACCTCATATTTACCACCTTAGATCAAGGGTGGCGCATTTGGTGTGGTTTCCCTAGCTCACCTGTGTGGAAAGTGTTGAAACGTCGTCTCTGGGGCATCCAACCTTTTTGTCTTTTTGGTGGTTTGTTTGATATGCATTATCCTCTCTCATCCTCAATGACGCCTTTCCCTCCCTCCCCCACTCCACCCTCATACCCTACCTCAATCCCATCACCCTCTCCCCGGTCTCACGTGGTGTCTCCAAAGATAAAGGGGACAGCTAAGGTGCTGTGAGCCCCTCAGGCGATGCGTGAATGCAGTCTCCTCTTACAGTCCATTTCGGAGATGAGTTTAAGAATTTCTACTTCCCTGGTTTCAAGAAAACTCCCAGGCGTGGCTTCCGTGGTATTTCAAGAGCAACGACGTCCAGAAGTTTGAAAAGCTTTAAAAGGCTATTCCATCTGATCCTGTGCCTGCTGAGTTCATGCTCCGATTTACCTCTGGGCCCTTGCCTAGTCTGGCTAATCCAGCATGTCTTTTCTGTGTCCATAAATTATATTTAGATTTTTTTTTCACTTCCCCCCAACTTGTTTAGTTTCCAGGATGGAAGAAATTTCGTTTGGGGCTCTAATGAGGACTCCAGCTTAATCTGTCATTTGTTTCCAAGATGTCTGAAGAGGTGTCTGTCTCGGTTTCTACCCCCACCCCCAAACTAGCCTCTTGGAATGTGAGCAGAGTTTGCCAGAAACTTCTGCCGTTAGCAATATCTCATGACGGAACCTGAATCTGTGCTCCTAAACGGTTATACAGCAGCGGCAGAAGGTGAGGATGACAAGTAGCCAGCCTTCCCAAAATGACCCCAATGAGGGTTTGGGGGTAACTCAGTCATTAAAGAGCTCACTGTGCAAGCACACAGACATGAGGCAAGCCCAGCACTTAGAGTGGTGGTGACCGACCACGTGCACTTCCCCCCACCAGGGAGATGAGAAAGATTCCTGGCAGACAGCCTAGTTCAATAAGCTTCTGATTGGGACTGGAGAAAATAAGGTAGCCACCGGTGAGAGGGTTCACCACGCATGCGTGCACCAGGTAACAACACTTGACTTGGAGCCTGAAGAGCTGAGTTTGGTCCCTGGAACCCACGTAAAGGTGGAAGGAGAGACCCAGCCGGCTCCAGAACGTCATTCTTTGACAGTCACATGCACACCATGGCACATGAGCCTGCATCACACACACACACACACACACACACACACACACATATGTGCACACATACATACTATAAGTCCATACATAGCTTCACTTTTAAAAGTAAACATTAAGCCGGGCGTGGTGGCACACGCTTGTAATCCCAGCACTTGGGAGGCAGAGGCAGGTAGATTTCTGAGTTCGAGGCCAGCCTGGTCTACAGAGTGAGTTCCAGGACAGCCAGAGCTACACAGAGAAACCCTGTCTCGAAAAACCAAAAATAAATAAATAAATAAATAAATAAAAGTAAACATTATAAAAGAAATGAGGACCAGCAGTCTCATTTAATCAGGACCCCCGAGATCTCTCAAACACTGGACCACCAAACAGGCATCATAGAGCTGGTGCTGATATGACGCCCCTAACACACGTACAGTAGAGGACTGCCGGGTCTGTGTTCATTCAGAGAAGATGCACCTAACCCTCAAGAAAAGGGAGGCCCCAGGGAGTTTAGAGGTCAGGTGGGGTGGGGTGGGGACATCCACGTGGAGACAGGGGGTGGAGAGGAGGTATGGGATATGGAACAGTCGGAGGGAGGACGGGTGGTATGGAGTGTAGAAATAAATAAATTAATTAATTAATTAAAAACAAAGAAATGAGATGGATAGCTCCTGAGAAAGGACACCCCAGTTTGACTTCTGGCATCCAAGTGTGTGCACACACACGTACACACACACACACACACACACGCGCGCGCGCGCGCGCGCGCGCTTGTACATACACAGTTCCCCGGCATCGGGTTTTGAAGCGTCTTGCCTACGGTTCTAAAATGGCAGCAGCTTAAATGATGCTTTAGTTTATTTTTTTTTGTTTTTGTTTTTGTTTGTTTTTTTGTTTTTTGTTTTTTGTTTTTTGTTTTGTTTTGTTTTTGGTTTTTCGAGACAGGGTTTCTCTGTGTAGTTCCGGCTATCCTGGAACTCTGTAGAACAGGCTGGCCTCAAACTCAGAAATCCACCTGCCTCTGCCTCCCAAGTGCTGGGATTAAAGGCGTGCGCCACCACCGCCCGGCTGCTTTAGTTTGTTTTAACGACAGAAGTGGCTCACTGTTTTCCTCCCTCAGTCCTCAGTGCTTAGCCAAGTCATGTGCAGAGGAGCCAGGAAAGCCTGGCTGTAGAGGGGGAAGATTTGTCTGGCTTTCCTAATGGCTCGCCCAGTTACAGGAGCCTCACTGCGCATGCCAACAGCCAGCCAGAGCCGCCGCCAAGGAACCAGCCAGAAAGACCATCAAAGGAGATGGCGGCGGACACATGAAAGCAATTGTGCCCCAGTAAACTGTTTCATGGCGTTCAGTTCGGGGAGGCGGAAAGGCAAACAGCTCCAAATACAACCTTAAAAGTGCCCAGCAAGAAACAAAACTGCCCGGCGCGCGGAGGCCTTTGGAACTTTGTTCGCCTGCAAGGTGCAGTTACTCAAGGAGCTGCCGAGTTACCTGAGCCCTGGGGGTGGGAGGGGGCGGGGCGGGGAGGCGGGGAGGCGGGGAGGCGGGGAGGCGGGGAGGCGGAGAGGCGGGGAGGGGGGAGGCGGGGAGGCGGGGAGGTGGGGAGGCGTCAGTGGATAAACACTTGCCCTGCAGAGAGAGGGTATGTTGGGGGGGGGGGCAGGGAATAAACACTTGTCCTATGGAGTGTAGCTTGTGTAGATCTGTTGTGCAACCGTTGGGTCGCCACACGCCAAGAGATAGATTTACTTTTAGAAACCATTTTCTTTTTACACACACACACACACACAGAGAGAGAGAGAGAGAGAGAGGGGGGGGGGGGAAGGGAGTTGATCGTGGGGATGGGAAAATGTCTGTAAGAATCTTAACATGTAAGAGAATGTCCCAAGAGGTGTGTCATGTTTAGAAGCAGTTTCTTCAATCCACCTTCTGAGGAGCTGGTACCCCCACAGAGCGCCCATGTGCAGAATATAAAGGCAGGGAGCTGCTCTCTAATGGCCCCCGGAGAGCAAGCTCTCTCCAACGTGTGCTCTTAGAGATTCCGTAGTCACTCAGATGCAGGAGAGTAGCTGTGAACTCACTCAGGCTTCTTACCCAGGGCTTCAGAAAACCAGCTCGGAGTGAAGAACACTATAAAAAGGGGCCCTGGGGACAAACATTATATTAATTAACTGGGCAAGAGTGGTCCCTGCTCAGTCTCTTCTAGTCACATTTGGTAAGAAAGAAAATCCGGCCGCAAAAATGTAAAATATTTGGCTAGGGAGGTGACTCAAAGCGCTTTCTTCGCAAGAACAAAGACCTGAGTTTGACCCCCAGAACTCAGCCCAGCATGGTGATGTACATTTGACCCCCAGAACTCAGGTTTAACAAGCCCAGAACAGCGATGTACACTTGCAGCAAATGGAGACCACCATAGAAAGCCACAACTAATCAAAATACAGAGTTGTGGAGCTTGTCCCAACTGGGACATCTAAGGCGACTCTGCAGTTAGGGCTCCAGGATCATTGCTGAGGAAGGATTGGAAAGTGGTAGGTATCCGCCACCATCAGGATGAGCCAATTCAGACCAAATCAGAGTATATAAAGGCAGGGTTATTGGGGAGCTCGCTCACGGTGGGGTTCACTGGTCCCAAGGATCAAGAGGAGGGAAGTTACCTCTGAGGGAGACAGAGGGGAAGGCGGAGAGAAAGAACATGCACATAAAGAGAGAGAGAGAGAGAGAGAGAGAGAGAGAGAGAAATGTAAAGAAGGAGAGAGAGAGACAGAGAGAGGCGAGAACAAAATGTCTAGATTATATAGGAAAGAGTTTCTGGGGGAGGGGAATTCCAGCCCCTGGGCTGAAAAGTTCAGCATAGAGGGCAGAGTATGGAGTATGCCAGCCACGCCCTGTAACGTGAGGGACTGAGGGATGCTGGGAGAACCTGGAGACCAGGTCCACTTTGATATGTTAAATAGGCACCAGAGCTGCGTGTCCCGGGTCTTATTCCCAATATCCCGGTCTTTTGTTGATAACAAACGAATAAGGGAAGATGTAATTACCTGTGACTACTTCCTGCTGATCTTGGGGGTCTTGGTTTTGGGAGGGGACAGGAAGCTGAAGTGTTGGCCAAGTCTGGGAAGAGCAGACTGTTTTAGCTGCTAGGATGTGGGGACATCTAGGGCTAGCCGCCTTAGGAGCTGACCCGGATGAAGGTTTTGAAGGCACACCTGGACCTGGCAGGATGCTGGGACAGATATAGATTAGATATAGAGATAGAGATAGAGATAGAGATAGAGATAGAGATAGAGATAGAGATATATAGAGATAGATATAGATATATAGAGATAGATAGATATAGAGATAGAGATATAGAGATAGATATAGATATATAGAGATAGATATATAGATATAGAGATAGATATATAGAGATATAGATATAGATATATAGAGATAGATAGATATAGAGATAGATAGATAGATAGATAGATATAGATAGATAGATAGATAGATAGATATAGATATAGATATAGATATAGATATAGGTTAGGGGCAGAAGATAAAGCTAAGGAGTATAGGGAGGAAAACTTTTTTCTCTGGTGTATATTTGAAACTTTTAGGCTCATGGTCTTGGAAGTTTGGAGGGGAGGTCCCAGGACCAAGAAAGGGGAATAGATCCCATCCCCAGAAAAATAGGCAGGTGGGGAGGGGAAATGGGCTGTTGATTGACAGCAATTACCTGGAGTCCATTTCATTTGACCTGTGAGAGGTAGACCCAAGAGGATTCTCCGAAGCTTACAAGAGTCTTTTTTCAGTTTACGGGAAGAGATACGTTTTAGGTATTCCCGCCCTTTGTCATCTGAGGTGAAATCCACACTGTAGGAAGGGCAGCAGACTCATGCCTTCGGTCATAGTACAGGCTTGGGAGACCATTAAAACCTTGGGCCTGTGACGATGGTAGTGGATCTACAGTGGAATGCTTTGTCAGGGTTAGGCTAATAGCTTATCAGACCACCACTGACTAACGCCAAAGCTAGGAACAGTCTCTTTTTTGTTTGCTTGTTTTGTTTTGTTTTGTTTTGTTTGTTTTTGTTTTTGTTTTTTTGAGACAGGGTTTCTCTGTGTAGTCCTGGCTGTCCTGGAACTCACTCTGTAGACCAGGCTGGTCTTGAACTCAGAAATCTGCCTGCCTCTGCCTCCCACGTGCTGGGATTACAGGCATGCGCCACCACCGCCCGGCATCGGAACAGTCTTAATCCAACCGTCACACAGGGAGAGGAGGAAATCTGAGGCACTGCTTGTTCCTTCCATATACTTCAAGTCACTTTATCACCATCCAAGTTTCTCACATCCTCCAGCCTTCATAGCGTGCATTTACCATCCTCAAAACACACCCTTGGACCCTCAAACACATGATCCGAAGCTTTGGTATCCTCAGACCTTACATAAACTTCAAACCTTACGGTTTTTCCTATCCAGTGATTCACCATGAGACACGGGTGGTTGATTGCTGGGAGCAGACACTATAAGCTGAGTTCCTTTAAATGAAGGAAGAATAGAAGTTACCTCTTGACCTAGTCTAGTCTGTAAGCCCCTCAGAGACCGGAGAAGGATTTGAAAGCAGAGACTGGTCCTCCTGTCCTCTAAGACTGTCTCTCCACACACATGAAGGATGGCCTGAGACAAAACGCTCCAGGGTGTGTGGAATCAGGACTTTCGGGAATATGGGGAAACACTGTCTGGATCACAGAAAGCAAAGTTAAGTGTGGCCAGAAGAGGCCTTCCATATATGAAGAAGAGAAGGCAGCCGGGCAGGACTGGGCCAAGCTCAACTCTGCCTTAACAGTAGGAAAAGCATTTCTAACTGCAGTGGCCCACCCTACACCTTCAGAAGCTGCTCCAGTCAGGGCCTTGGCTTTCTTGTGGTTTTGGTCCTATGACATTCCCCTTTTCCTTTTTATAGCAACAATAGTTTGCTTTTACTTCACTTAAAAATGCTTTTATGAGCCGGGCGTGGTGGCACACGCCTGTAATTCCAGCACTTGGGAGGCAGAGGCAGGTGGATTTCTAAGTTCGAGGCCAGCCTGGTCTACAGAGTTAGTTCCAGGACAGCCAGGACTACATAGAGAAACCCTGTCTCCAAAACCAAAACAAAAACCAAAAAAAAAAAAAAAAATGCATTTATGTTCTCATTTTTATTCTTCTGATACTTATCTATTTTTGCTTATATATTTATTCTTTTTAAAATACATATTTAATTATATATTATTATATATTGTATATCATATTACATGTCATATATTATACATCAATTATCATCTATCTCATCACGTCATCATATTATATTATATATCACATATTATATTGTACTCATATATCATATTATTTGGGGTTTTTTTGTTTGTTTGTTTTGGTTTTGGGGGGGTTGGATTTGTTTTTTTTGAGACAGGGTTTCTCTGTATTGCCCTGGCTGTCCTGGAACTCACTCTGTAGAACAGGCTGACCTCAGAAATCTGGTCGAACTCAGAAATCCGTCTGCCTCTGACTCCCAGAGTGCTGGGATTACAGGCGTGCGCCACCACCGTCCAGCACTGTAGTTATTTCTATCTTCACTGACTGCTACAGAGATTGAACACGTAAGAGCAGCCTTCCCTCTAAGAAGATCCACCGATGAAACAGGAAAAGATAAATAACTCAGCCTCTGTACAAGTTGTAACACAGAACCATGAAAAGACAAAGCAACAAAAAGTCCTCCAAAGATTTTAATTCCTCAGTTACTAAATCCAACGACACTGAGAAGTTTGAAATGCTGAGTGGGAGAGTCTACCGTAAAAATGATTAACTACTTCACCGAGAAAAGGAGGCGCTCATGGAACCCTCCTTACTACTCAACTATGGCTTCTGATAGACTCTGGGAGAGGGGGCTCCTTTGTCTTCAGTTGAACATCTGCTGGTGAGCCCTCCAGCTCCGGGGAATAGTTTCAATCCTGGGGCCACACAGGCAGCCCTAGAAAACCCAGAGGGACGCAATGGGGCAGGAAATCAATGTGGGGAAGGAGCCAGGGTGACAGCGTCCTAATGCGTTAGGCACGAGCCAGATTATCAAAGAGCAAACTTGATTAATAAGAAAACGATTGACGATTTCAAAAAGAAAGCTGGTAAAGGAATGAAGTAAGGAAATAAGTTGAGATATCACGGGGACAGTGAGAAATGGGGACGAGGCAGACCTCGACGCAGAAGACAAATTCAGAAAAGACGACATCAGATTTGGAAATGAAAAATTATGCTCAACCGGATAAGCAAGCAAAAATAATGAAATCCTTACCAACAGACCAGACCAAAAATAAGAGAGACCATAGAGACGGGAGTCTGAGGAACTACTACATTCAGACATTACTAAAGAACAAAGAAACTCAGTAACCACAGCACCTCAGAACTCTGAGACATGACTGAGAGAGAATTACAAAAACAAACAAACAAACAAAAAAACAAATAAGAAACTGGGGGGGCGAAATTGCTTATAATAAAAAGAATGGAATCTAAGGGCATAGAGAAATCTATTCAGTGATGTTAAAGAAATGTTCTTTTATTTGAGAAATTTCTATCCAAGCATAGACAAAAGCACTTAGGACCCCCAAATTTCACAACAAGACAAGAATCTCTCCACAGAATATTAACAAAATACATAACCAAAGCGTTGAGGTCATGAGACAAAGGAACGATATTAAAAGGTGCAAGAGGAGAAAGCGAAAAACAAATAAACTCACATAAAGAAACCACTCCGGAAGAATAACTTCCGACTCTCAGCAGAAACCTTAAACTCAAGAGAGGCTCTAATGATGTGTCTTGGGCCATGAAAGCAAATAAATGCTAGCCAAGAAACTGTATCCAGGAACGTTATCTTTTAAAGTTGATGGATAAACAAAAGCATCCCATGACAAGTACAAATTCAACCCCTAACCATCAAGACAATGCTGTGGAAGATACTTATGGGAATCTCCCCACAGAGGAGGAAGACAGACTGAGGAACAAAGATGAACCACATAAAAACCAAGGATGACCAAATTCAACAAACCAGCAAGTCCCTAATGCAAGGAAGAGTCCCAAAGAAACGCAAATAAAATAAGAACCATAACCAGTCAGAAAAACAAGACAACGGAATGACGGGAATTAGTTAACAACTCTTTTTTTTTTTTGTTTTTTTTTTTTTTTTTTGTTTTTTGTTTTTTTTTTTTTCGAGACAGGGTTTCTCTGTGTAGTCCTGGCTGTCCTGGAGCTCACTCTGAAGACCAGGCTGGCCTCGAACTCAGAAATCCGCCTGCCTCTGCCTCCCAAGTGCTGGGATTAAAGGCGTGCGCCACCAACGCCCGGCAGTTAACAACTCTTAAAAATAACAATAAATGTTGATGGACTAAATTCTCTAAAGAAGTCATACAAGCTGATTGATTGGATTGAAAAATGAGATACGACGATTTCTTGCCCATAATAAATATACTCATCAGTACTGACACTCACAGGCTGAAAACACCAAGATACAAATGAAAGAGCTAGCAACGCTAAGCAAAAAATTAGCCACTGACGTAGCTGTCAAATTTAAATCATACAGAACTAAAATCAGGGTGGGAGAAATGACTCCTTCATATGACCCGAGTTCAGTGCCTAGGATCCATATCTGGTGACTCACAATGGCTTGTGACTCCAGCTCCAGGGGTTCTGAAACCCTCTTCTGACCTCCGCCAGGGGCACTGCACTCAGACGCACCTACCCACACACAGACACACATATGCACATAATTTAAAAATAAAACTAAAATCATTTTTAAACGGAGAAGACAAAATAAAGAAGGTAATTGTTTTTCAAAGGAAAAATCTACTAAGAATAGGTAACAACTGAAAAACATATTTGCACCAAATAGGCACACCCTATTTCCTGCTGGACAGATCCATCAAGATTGGATAGTAATGGGTAAGCCAATACTCTTTAATCAGTAGATCATTTAATCACAGACAGAGAAAAATAACCAATGAAGAGACTTTAGAGTTAAATTGCACCATTGATCATCTGAACCTGATAGGTGTCGGTAGACTACTCTATCACAGAGCTACAGAGACATATTCTCCTCAACAGGCCTGACCTTCTGCTAAAGCAGATAACAAGTAAAATACATAAAGCAAGTTTAAAAATGCAAAAATAATTTCCTAATTTTTTGACTTAGTTCCATATAGTGGAATAAAACGAGACACCCATAGAGGAGGAAGAGCATCCGTTGAGTGAGGCCAAGCAGATTAAGGAATGTGTTCTTAAATACTAGGCCTGGCATTGAAGAACCTGAGGAAAACTTCAGTCCCCGGAGTCAAATGGAGGCCGAAGGACAACTTAAATCTTTGGGTAAATACCAAAGACAATTCTACAGAGGAGACCATAGACTTGAGTGTTGTATTAGAATATCAAGGAGCATACAGAAAATGAGCAAATATAAGCAAATAGAATAAAAACAAAAGAGTGAAGAAAGCAAGGAGGACACACACAGCCACAGCGCCAATCTATGGCCATGCATCTACATGGCGAGCACACACCCTACACACACACACACACACATACCTGTACACCCATGCACACACACATACATCCTACATGTACATCTGTATCTATGAATACCATGCACGCACACACATACCCATATACCTGACACACCCATACACACCTATGTATACCATGTACACTCACAACACATACTAATGCACATACATGTGCATGTGTGTGCCCTATCCCCCCTAAGATAGATAGATAGATAGATAGATAGATAGATAGATAGATAGATGACAGATATAGATGATAGATAAGTAGATGATAGAAAGATGATAGATGATAGATAGATAGATAGATACATAAATAGATGATAGATAGGTAAGTAGATAGGTAGGTATATAGATGGATGGATGGATGGATGGATGGATGGACGGACGGACAGACAGACAGACATTTGGGGAGATTTGAAAATGCCTTTGTTTTTATTGTGTGTGTGTGTGTGTGTGTGTTGCTTGCAGCTTTTGTCTGTGCACTACATGCATGCAGTACTGACAGAGGCCAGATGCTTTGGAATTAGAGTGAGAGCTGCTGCTTAGCTGCCCTGTAGTTGTGAGAACTGAGCCCAGGTCCTCTAAGACAATGAGTGCTCTTAACTGCAGAGCCTCCTATCCAGCCCCGACTCCCATGAAATGGCAGAATAACTCAGCAGATAAAGGGACCTGCTGTCATGCCTGATGGTCGGCATATAGATAGATGGATAGATGGATAGATAGATAGATAGAAAGATAGATAGATAGATAGATAGATAGATAGATAGATAGATAGATAGATAGATAGATAGATAGATAGATAGATAGATAGAGATAGATAGATAGAGATAGATAGATAGATAGATAGATAGATAGATAGATAGATGATTGCCTTGTTCTCCAGACACAGTATGCTGTGGCATGCAAACACAAACACACACACACACACACACACACACACACACACACACAAAGAGAGAGAGAGAGACTAAATAATATGTGATTAAAAAATAAGTATCCTAGGACTAGAGAGATGGCTCAGTAGTTAAGAGCACTGACTGCTCTTCCAGAGGTCCTGAGTTCAATTCCCAGCAACCACATGGTGGCTCACAACCATCTGTAATGGGATCCGATGCCCTCTTCTGGTGTGTCTGAAGACAGCTACAGTGTACTCATATACATAAAATAAATAAATCTTTAAAAAAAAAATAAGTATCCTGAGTAAGAAAAGACCAAGACCTGACAGATTTAACACCCAAATTCTACCAGACCTAAAAAAGAAAAACTAACAACTAATGCTTCTCCAATTATTCTATAAGACAGACAGGGACTCCTGAGCCAGTGGGTGCCATACACTCATGCACATAGGATGGCACCAACTGACCTAGTGAGTTATCAACAAAGAAATAAGGGAGAGGCATGCGGTTGGGGTGAAAATGGGTGGCAGTGGGGATGGGGGAGAAATGTAGTAGATATGATCATATTTGATTGCAAACCTATATGAAATACTCAAAGTATAATCTTTTATGTCTTAAAAATAGGAAGGGATGATACCCAACCAACTCTATAGTTCACTACTGCTCTGTGGTCAAAACTAAAATAGAATAGAAGAAACAAGCATCAATTTAACAAAACTTATGCATAAGACACCTATCGCCAACATTATACTGGGAGAACGGAAGTAAAAATGTTTCCTTTAAAGTCAGGAATGAAACAGAGTGTCCGCTGTCTCCACTCTTAACCAACACAGGACTTGAGGTCTCAGAGCAAGAAGGCAAGAGAAAGAAATAAAGGTGACACAAATGTGTCAATTCAAGAAAGTCACTTAGCTGTCCTGAGCTCTCTCTGCAGCTGGAGGAAGCCGTGACCAGCAGCCCCATGCCAGCAAAGTTGCATGGATATGTTACATGTGGTGGAAATGCGTCTCCAGCAACTGCATTCTGCATGTTGATGTCTATGCATCCATTCCAATGAATGCAAGCAAAACGAACAAGATCGCAGACAGCTTTAAAGGCCAGTTCCAAACCCCTATGCTACCTGCAATGCTGTGCCGTTCCCAGGACGGGCAAGTCAGGTGAATCTATTCTCCGACTGGCTGAGGCTGAGAGCATCATATCAATTAACTTCTGACCCGGGCAAACTGGGGAATATTTTCATAATAAACAAGGGGAAACCGGCCCCAAATAAAAAGTGTTTATTGTCATCACAGAATGATAGAACAATTTACATGCCTGTGGCGGAAGAAGGCACAGGTGGTGACATCAGCAGCCAGCTAGATAGAAAGCTGTCATACAGAAGGAAATGTGAACTCCAACTGGGTGTAATGGGTGTAATGGTTTCTACTAACCATGGAGGTCAACGGTCAGTACAGTCTGGCCTCCTAGCGCACCCTCGCTGCAATCTCTTGGTTCTGGAGCCGGTTTCTCTCAAATGAGGAGCTGGCAGACCTGGAGTTTCATCCCCTCTGATCACCATGCCTGATATTGCTTTCCTTTCATGCGGAACTTGTCCTCAGACGGCTCCTCTCTCGCAGTACCCTGCTCACGATCTCTGGAAACATTGAGGAAGCCCAGAAGCTGCTCCTGCCAGAAAGTGTTTGTGTCTCTGTGACTGTGGCTCGCAGCGTGGCTTGCTTTATCTTCAGGGCAACTATTGGGTAGTCAATAACCATAAAAATCCCATCTCCCAAATTAGTTTACTTCACGGCCTCTCTGAGCTGTCATCACAAAAGGAATACACGAAGGGGGGGGGGTCTTCCATCTTTTTAATCCACCTTGAAGTTTAGAGGACTGTTAGCGGCTTCACACGGTTACCAGGCTGATGACTGTTGCATGGAGATGCGCACATGACATTGATGAATCGCTAGTCTGGCATTTCCTGCAAGTCACTTACAATTGATGACCGGGTTTTACGGGCCGAGCTTGCCGGCTCACAGAAACAGCATCCTGAGCTCTAGAGAGCTTTGCCTCATGTCTGTCCAACTTCCCCTTTGCTATTTCCTTTTATGTCTTCTTCCAGCCCCTTCTCCTTTGTACTCGATGGCTTTCCAGACTTCATGTTAAGCCAAAAGAATTAACAGATAACCCAAGGCAACGACTTCACTGCTACGGACTCCGGGTCCTGCCATCACACGGAAGAACACAGGACTGTGTGGCCTCTCCTTTCTAGATTCCATCCCAGAAAATGTGAAATCCAGTGGTTGTTGTTAACCATCAGGGAGCTGACTGGGCCAAGGTTTTTGGCAGTGACTGCTCCTTGGCATAATTTTGCTACCTAAAGAAAGCGGAACTCCAAACTCTCCTGCTGAAGTTACCGCAGGAAAAGGGAAGTTTTATTAAACGCTTTGGCATGAGGCTTGGCTTGCCCTCTCCGCCAGTCTAGCCTGTGTGGCTCAGACAACACCTCCTTTCTTTTGCTTTACGTAACTTATTTAAGATTTGTAAATTTCCTGGACCACAATTTTGTGGCCTGTTTGAACTTCTTTTCTACCCTGCCAATAAACTTCCATCTCTGTCTCTCTCTCTTTCTCTTTCTCTTTCTTTCTCTCTCTCTCTCTCTCTCTCTCTCTCTCTCTCTCTCTCTCTTCCCCACCCCCATCCCCCCACTCCAGAATGAGAACTAGCAAGGCAAAGATGGTGGCTCTTTGGAGGTAGAAGTCCCTCTAACATTCCCAGGAGATGATTTAAAACAGACAAAAACCAAGCCGTGAATTAACAGGAGGGAGCTCGGTGACTTCATTCTGCTTAGGATAAGGTGTGCATCCTAAGACTTCAGGCCCTTCGGGTACAGCCCCTCTCTGTACAATACCGACCGCCAGAGAGACAGGGAAAGGGGCATCCAAGTTTACATGACCTTCCCAACCACAGACAGTTCCAGAAGTGGCTTTACCACAGTGGAATATGCAGTATTGACCTGAAGTCAAGAACAGGGCCCTGGGAAACAAGGACAGGGGGATAAAGAGGGAAGAGAGAAGAGCAACCATGGGGGGAAGGAAAGAAATATTTTCTCAGTCATATAATGTTTTGACATTTGGTCTCATGAGATGATTTCCATCTGAACTTGAAAGTTGGCCTTTATAAGTCGAATCTGTTCTTAGTGAACGTATCTCTTGTTTTCCCTCTCTGCCTTTCTCTGTATCTCTGTTTCTGTGTCTGTCTCTCTGCCCCCGTCTCTGTCTGTGTATATGTGTCTGTCTGTCTGCCTGTCTGTCTGTAGGAGTGCTTGCGTGTTTGTACGTGTGTGGAGGCCGGGAGGAGATCAGCCTCAAAACCATAACCTCCCTCCTTTGACACAGGGTCTAGGCCTGGAGCTCACCAATGAATCCAACCTGTCTGATCAGTGAGCCCTGACGATCCTCCTGCCTCTGCCTCCGTGGGGCTCTGATTATTAGCCCAGTGTTCTTAAATGGTTACTGGGGATTGAACTCAGGTCCTCACGGTTGTGTCAAATATGAATGAGCCGTGTCCCTGGCACTCAACAGCTGGCCTCTCCCTCTTCCTAGCTGTGTGGAATCGGGCAAGCTACCAAATCATTCTCTGCCTCGGCTTCCTAACCTTGCACGGTTTATGTGTGGATTATATGAGATCATTCTTGTGATGAACGGAGAGCAGTGCCTGACACAGTAACAGCAAATGCCACCCTACTGTTACTGACCGTGAAGTCTCGCCAACATAGAATTGGGAGAGAAAGGTTCTCTGTAAATGTCATGGACTGATAACTATGTCTTGAGTACCTTTTAAAAGTAATATCTCACTAATTCTTTGAGAATTTCCCGCATGTATAGAATGTATATTGATTGTATTTGCTACCTACTCCTTCGAGGTCCATTATCCACCTTCCATCTTTGTGTCTTCAAGATATATGTCTTCATTAGGGTTTACTGCTGTGAACAGACACCATGACCAAGGCAACTCTTATAAAGGACAACATTTCATTGGGGCTGGCTTACAGGTTCAGAGGTTCAGTCCATTGTCATCAAGGCAGGAACATGGCAGCATCCAGGCAGGCATGGTGCAGAAGGAGCTGAGAGTTCTACATCTTCATCTGAAGGCCGCTAGAATACTGGCTTCCAGGCAGCTAGGATGAGGGTCTTAAAGCCCACACCCACTGTGACACACCTACTCCAACAGGGCTACACCCTCTAATTGTGCCACTCCCTGGGCTGAGCATATACAAACCATAACAATATACATGCATA
Source organism: Apodemus agrarius (assembly GCA_964023405.1). NCBI lineage: Eukaryota > Metazoa > Chordata > Mammalia > Rodentia > Muridae > Apodemus > Apodemus agrarius. Next base: position 9,706,778 of record OZ030026.1, on the reverse strand, counting down.
TGTGTGTGTACATATATATGTGTGTATAAATATATATAAATATGTATATACCTACATATACACATACATATACAACCTGCCATGTCCCCTTCATACTACCCATATTCTAATGGGTAAGGAACCATGCCCTGGAGTATGGTCAACCCATTAGGAGCCACACCCTGAAAGAAAGCTGACTCTCCCTCTTGCCTCCAGTCATCAGTTGTCCATAGCCCCCCAGTTAGGCGCTCCTCTCTCCTCTGTCCTGCAGTGCTGGCTGTCTTGACCTTGCCTCATCTCGTTCAGGCAAACACAGCTGCTGTGAGAGCGCGGGTGATGCCGGCCTTCAAGTCATGTCTAGGAGACACTGCCATTCCAGTCTTCTCCGACAGAGTCTGGCTCTTCCCACCTCTCCATCTCCTCTTCGCCCATGGCCCCTGAGCCTTTGGGGACCAGGTAATATAGATGCCCCATACATGGCTGAATGATCTGACGGCATTCCCTGCGCCTGCAAGATGTTTTGTAAAGTACACATCGCCAACTGCACTGCTGGGTCCTCCCAATCCTGCCAATCCTTTAGCACGAGTTCAATAGCAGGGACCCAGTAAAACTTCTCTAGTCACATACAACACCAGGGACCCGTGTGTCTTTAAGTTCCTTCAGCGATGTGATAGCAACATATATTCATATGAATTTCTCTTTTCTTCACAATAGACCCAAGGAGCATTCAGTGCCACCACAGAGGAGATGCAAGATTGCCCAGTGCGTAAAAGCGCTTGCCACCAAGTCCGATGGCTTGAGTGAAATCCTGCCCACATGGTGGAAGAAGAGAACTGACTAGAAAAGGTTGTCCCCTGAGCTCCACAGTGGTATACCTACATTTGCATGCACATAAGCAAATAAATAAATAATAATGCAATCAACACTGTTTCAGTCTGAACGCTTCCTCCAGAGTATCTGATTTAGTTTAGTCAGAGTATGGGCTACACTCCAGGATTTTTGGAATGCCCCTGTGTGACTGTCACAGGAAGTTTGTGTGCCCGGGAAGGTAAAGAGCTGCCGGGGAAAGCAGGCCAGTTGATAATGACATTGAGCAGCCCTGGGGTGAGGTGACGTGTGGAGAGTTCTGATAACTAAAGTCACCAGAGTTTAGACGGTAGAGGGGGATCGGAGACGAAACTCCGAGAAGCAACATTGAGACCCCTCCTCCACACCTCCTGTCCTCCCCTCTGTCCTCCACAAGGGCTAGACAAATGTCTGTCTGAAGATGCCTGTGGCCATCAGCTCCCTCTCCTTCCTCCTCAGTAAGTCTGTGCTGTTCTGACCAGGGTCTGATGGACTCTCGGTAAAGTTTGAACTTATGTCTCCTGATGGTCTGGGATGCTGAACACTGTTTTGAGAATTTGTTGGCCATTTGTACTTATTCCTGTGAGAGCTGTCTATTCGGCTCGCACGCCCATGTGTCTATCACCTGGATGATTCGGGTGGGTTGGGTATTTAATTCTTGTCATTATTTCCATACTCTAGATAGTAATACTCCATGATGGACAGCAGCCAAGGATTCCCCTCCCCCTGCTCGCCCCTGCTCTATGGCTATCTCTACAGTCTACTGATCATGTATTTTGGAGTGCAGGAAGCCTTTTAATTTAATCTCATTTGCCAATTTGAGGGATGACGTCCTGTATATCGGAGTCCACTTCAGATGAGAGGCCCTTGTCTGGGCCTGTGTCATGAGTATTCTACCTATATTTTCCTTCTAGTGTGTTCAAGGACCAGGAAGAAGACCATGATAAAGAAATGAAAGTTCTTACAGGGATTGGATAAGTGAGAGAGAGAGAGAGAGAGAGAGAGAGAGAGAGAGAGAGAGTGATCCAAGGACATGTGACATTGGAGTGACTTTTTGTGGAGAAGGGAAAATAATCAGCAAAGCAAGGGCAGGGTAGAGGGGGAGGGTAAGCAGGAGATGAGACGAAAGCAAATAACCAAGTATGTTGACATACACCTATGGAAATGCTGAATGAAGCCCATTGCTGTGGATGATGATGATGATGATGATGATGATGATAATGATGATGATGATGATGATGATGATGATGATAAAGCAAAGAACCCCTGTTTCTGTCTAACTCTGCCATGCGTGTTCTCAGAGGACCCAAGGGAACACAACTAACAAACATAATCAGGTTGTCATTTGGGAAAGATCACTGTCTGTGTGAGAATGACTAGAGTCATGTCAGAGCGAATCTGGGAGGACCTGAGAAGAAGCCATGCCAATAAATCAGACAAGAGCTAGAGGTGTTTACAGCAGGCTGTGTCAGCCCCCTACTCCCATCAAGCGTAACAGACTGGAGATTGTGTGGGATATCTCATGCGTCAGATCCCACCTTGAGCTAGGGTTCCCTACATCCTACCAGAGTACTTGGAGAACGTCCATCTCTCCAGTTCTACCAAGTCAGTGAAGTGATCTGACACAGGTGAAATCCCGGAAGAAACACTGTACACTTCAGATCACATGCGAGCTGTGAACATGTGAGATGTTTCAACAGCAGAGACTACAGTGTTGCTGTTTATACAGCTATAACCGAAGTTTCTCTGCTAACATGGGGTTCCACAGGCTTTGTAGCAAGCTTTAGAGCTTGCTCACTGAAATCTGGCATGCACAGGGAGTCACAAACTTCTTTTCAATTTCCTGTAGAGACTCCATCAACCCTTTCTCAAAAAGCAAAACTGGATTTGGAAGTAAATGTTTGTACCGTTGAACTTGTGGGTAAATCTGCATGTAAAGAAATGGAGATTTTCAATAGGAGTTTGTTCCTTCAGTGGGTCACTGAAAAATATATCTGTTGAATTGTTCAAACCCTTAATTTCTGCTTAATTTCGGGTTTTCCAAACAAGGATTTTTACTCATTTTTTTTGAAAAACAATTATCATTATCTCTTTGATTCATAAAGATAAGGTTAGTATTGGATTTAACTTTTTTAATTTATTTTCCTTTTATTGAAAAACTATTTTTTCTCACACACTATATCCTAATTATGGTTTCCCTTCCCTCCTAGCCCCTTCCCACCTCCCCTCCCATCCGGGTCCACCCCTTTCTGTCTCTCATTAGAAAACAAACTGGCATTACAGGTTCAGAGTTTCAGTTCATTATCATCAAGTCAAGAAGCATAGAGCATCCAGGCAGGCATGGTGCAGAAGGAGCTGAGAGTTCTACATCTTGTCCTGCTCTCAAACAGGAGAAAAGTATTGTCTTCCAGACAGCTAGGAAGAGAGAGAGTCTCAAAGCCTTCCTCCAACAAGGCCACACCCACTCCAGCAAGGCCACACCCACTCCAACAAGGCCACACCCACTCCAGCAAGGCCATACCCATTCCAACAAGGCCACACCCACTCAAACAAGGCCACACCTCCTAATAGTGCCACTCCCTGGGCCAAGCATATTCAAACCACCACAGTCTCTTTCCAAGGTCTCTTTCTCTCTTTGTGGGTCTCTGATCCCACCTGCTGCAGGAGGATCTGCAGCCCTCTGATGACGCCTAAGCAAGGTACTGTGAGCAGAGCAGAATATCAGCCATTAGGAGCCATTAGCATTTGATTGCTACGTTTGTGTTTGTTTTTTAATCCTAGGGGGTCCCTGCGCTCTCTGGTCTTAGTCTCAGGCTCTCCGTCACCCTGCTGTGTCAAGTATGGGACCCATCTCACAGAGTGGGCCTTCCTGAAGAAGGAAACAAGAGCAACCAGCTTAAAACCCAGAGTCTCACACTGATCTGCTGATTTGTCTCTCCTTGCCGGAGGAGACTCGGGAATGGAAAGCAAGCTCTTTCATCTGTCCACCTTCACAGGAGGAGTCTTAACTTGTCTCGCTGTGGTTAAGCAAGAAGCAATCACAACCGTATGAGTATGCGGACACCAGAGATTTGCTTGCCGCTCCTCATCTTGGGCTTTGGCTGTTGTCTGTACTGTTTTTGATGCAGCGTCATGGGGTCTCTTACTGGCCTGCAACTTCCTGATTAGGCTAAGGCACTGAGTCCCAGGGATCCACCTGTCTCCGCCTCTCTACTCCCAAGATTATAAATGGGTGCACTTGCCCCTCACCTGGCTTTTAGACATGGGATCTGAGGGTCAAACTTAGGTTTTTCAGGCTTATGTGGTATGGACTTCTTGGTTGTCCACCTGACTGGATCTGGAATCAGCTCAGCACCAAGCCTCTGGACACAGCTGTGAGGCATCTCCTCAGTCAGCTTAACTGAGGAGAGATGACCCACCCTAAATGTTAGCAGCATTTAGTGGCAGCACAGATATATGGAGATCTGAAGGAACAAATCCCTGTCTTCTGCCTGCTTGTCCTTTTGCAGGCAAATTCCTCTCAGTATCAGGTAGGGATCGCTAAGGCAGCTACCAAGTGAAGACAGCTATTATTGGAAGTCTATATCGGACTATCTAGTGTAAACCAGTCTAATAAATTCCATTTGTTATATGTGCATATTCCATTCATTGTATGAATGCAGCAGGTACACACACACACACACACACACACACACACACACAAATACACCACCTTCGAGAATTCACACCAAATACTCAAGGAATAAAGAAAAAGAAACCCATCCGGTGGTTCCTGCTAACAGCAGCCCACACAGTAATTCTTTGCAGCTTATATAGACCTTGAGTTACACACAATATTTCGCATACACTGTCTTTCCTCTATTTTCTTTAGGTCTCAGCTCTAGGTTGTACTCTGAGCAATTCAACATGTCTTACGGAGACATGAACTGCAAGCTTGGCCCCTTTGAACAAATAGAAGCTCTCCAAAGCAGAGACAGCACCTCCGTTATCTCTAAGACAGACTGATGTGAGATGTACCCCACAGAGGTACTGCCATGATTACTCTGTAAGGAGACCAGTGTTACCCTTTTGGGGCAGCTGTTATCCAGAGGCATCCTGCCTGACTATTCTTTGATACTGAAATCGGGTCTAACTGGTCCAATCTTAGTGGATGAATCCAACAGATGTGTAGTGTCAGCAAACCTCAACTTCAATTGTGCTGGCCAAACGCACACAGTTTTCCTTCCTACTCGTCTGGTTAGGATGATGTTTACTCTTGAGTTCTACTAGAGGCCTTGCTCCTTTGGCTAAATTTTACTTGGTGAGCTTAACATTTTCTCAGCTAGTGTGGCAGATCCTTTTCTCTCTTCTTGAAAATAGATTCAGCTGGAGAGATAGCTCAGTGGTTAAGAGCTGACTGCTCTTCTGAAGGTCCTGAGTTCAAATCCCAGCAACCATATGGTGGCTCACAACCATCCGTAATGAGATCTGACTCCCTCTTGTGGAGACAGAAGACAGCTACAGTGTACTTACATATAATAAATATAATAAATAAATAAATCTTAAAAAAAAAAAAAGAAAATAGATTCTTTTCTCAGATAATGTACCCTGATTACAGTCTCCCTCCCTCTCCTCCCACCAGCCCCCAACCTCCCTCCCCTTCCAGATCCACTCCATTTTTGTCTCTCACCAGAAAAGAACAGGCTTCTGAGAGATAACAACCAAACGCTGACAAAATAAAAGACAAATCAGACGCCATTGTGTCGAAGTTGGAAATGGCGACCCAACAAGAGGAAAAGAGTTCTAAGAACAGGCAGAAGGGCCGGAGACCCTCTGGTTCTCACAGTTAGGCGTCTCATAAAGTACTAAGCTAACAGTTATTACACACACACACACACACACACACACACACACACACACACGAGGACCCAGAACAGACTCATGTACAGCCTGTGCTTGCTGCTTCTGTCCCTGTGAGCACATATGTGCCTTGCTTAGTTGACTCAGGGGACCTTGTTCTTCTGGGGTTCTCCATGCCTCTGGCTCTTACACTCTTCCGGCCTCCTCTTCCATGGGCTTTCGGAAGCTCTGAGGGGAGGGACTGGATGGAGACTTTTCATTTAGAGTCTCCTCTATCTCTCTGTAATGTCTGGCTGTGGGTCTCTGCATCTGGTCCCATTTACTGTGGGAGGAAGCCTCTCTGATGATGCCTGGATAAGATACATAATCTAATCTATGAGTAGAGCAGATTATCATTAGGAATCATTTTACTGATTTTTTTTTTTTTTGAAGTCCAGTCATGTTTGGGTTTACCCTAGATCTCTGGGCTATGTAGTCTCTCTTGTTCTTGGTGACCAAGCAGGGTCGGGTCTGGATTCCCTCTCACAGATTGGGCCTTAGGTCAAATCAGACATCGGTTAGCTACTTCCACGTGTTCCGTGCCACCACTGTCCTAGCAGGAAGTAGATCCTTTTTTTTTTTTTTTTTTTTTTTTTAGCATCTCTTTAACTTTCCCAGTTTCGCCTGTACCACTGTTCCTATAGAGAATTCTAACACAGAGAACCAATATACACAGCAAGCCCTTTCCTAAGTGGGCTATCTCCCCAGGCCCAGCAAACACTCTCTCAAGTTCACATTCATCGACTGACTAACAGATCTCAGCTGTGCCTAGATAACCCAGACAGGGGGAGCCCCTCAGACTGAACACTAGAGGAACCATGGGGTGGGGCGGGCTTCTCTTTCAGACGGAATGGATCTTTGTCATTTCTTTGAATTCCTTTAGACCACCCACGGGCATGAAGGGTACGGAGCAAGGCAGACCATTTTCAAAAGGTGCTTCCGGAGAGGTTTAAGAGACAATAATAAGAAAATAATTTGTTAGTTTGTACGTCAGCTGACAAGGCTTTTGATCATCCGAACAAGACAGTCCTGCCTGCAGGGGATCAAATTTTTGTTGTTGTTGTTGTTCCAAGGACTCACACCAGCCGATAGAAATCAAAGGAGGTGTTCTTTCAATAAAGGAAATTCCAGAAGAGATGCTGGGGCTTAATTAAAATCGAAGCCTTTGTTTCGGGGAGGAGGGGGCTTTTCTTTCTTTTGCAAGAGGAAGTATACAGACGTATACAGCGTGCCCAGGCTGGTGAGTTAGAGGTCTCTGGCAAGTGAGGATCTGTCTTCGCCGTGACACATCTCAGCGAAGGTTTGGGGGCCCTGCCCGGGGTCCCTTCTGACTTGACTCTCAACGCACATCCCCTTCACAATATAATGAGTGTTATTACTTCCACGTGTGGCCTGTGGGCTTTGTTAATTAAAGAATGGAAAGGTACGGAGTTCCAACCTTTTGCTTTTAATTAATCAAAAGATGTGGTTTCCATCTTCATGTGGCCGGGGCAGCCAAGCATTTAGTCTGCCTTCCAAGACTGAGAAGAGTCTGGTGAAAAAAAAAACCCTTCAGCTGCTGCTTTGAGGTGGCAGACCCAGCCGAGCCCAGGGACTGACTGGCTGTCCTTTTCTTTTGAGATGTTCAGTTGGTGATACTGGCCAGACAAGATGCCTACAACGGGGTCTGCAGAAGAGAAAAAAAAAAAAATCAAAAGATGTCCCATGTGTCAGGATAAATCTGGTTCTTCAAGGAGACAGATCTCCAGGTTCTATCCAAGGACTAGACATTCAGTCCCAAGAGAGAAGTAGCTTGAGGCACTAGGGTCTGCGTTCTTCTGTCACACGGGACTGTCTACCTGCTTACCTGACTTCACGAAAACAACTAGCATCAGGTCATTTCTCCATGTAAATAGAAATATCTTACCCAGGGGGAAAACACAGCCCTGTTTCAACAAGGCAGCCCGTGAGGGGTAAGCAGACAGACGCTGGTATCCCGCCTTCTGGACGGAAGGTGGAGAGCGTCTGGTTAAAGTCTGGCAAACGGAGTGTAGCTGGTGCGTCGGTCCTGTGTGCTTAATGCCGAGGGACACCAAGAGCTCTGCTTCCGGAAGGTCCCTGGGGACAGTGTCAGTTCTACAGGAAAGAGAACTGTCACCACTCAGTGACGTCACCTGTATGGAAGCCATAGTTGGCCAAAGTTCCCACCCCTGGGAAAACGGACCACGAAGCTACTGCGCGAGGTGAAGCAGCCCAAAGTCAAACCAGTCTCCTCCCTTAAGAAAAGACCAAGTCTTTTATGGGATGATGCCCACAAGACAGTCTCTGAGGAGGGGTGGGGGGCAGTGTCAGGGGCCTCTGCCGTTCCTTGTTCCAGCCTCCCATCAAAGCGAACAGAGAGGAGCCGGCCGTGCTCCTGTCCACACAACAAACCCTCTGGCTCCCACGAAGGCAGACTTTTCTCTCCATAGCCAAGAGCCTGAAGCTGCTGGGTTTGTTTACAGAGAGTCTCTGGAAGGGTCCGGATGGAAATAGGTGCAGAGAGAAGAAGCTCCTTAGATAGGCACCGGTGGAAACCATTGCTCTTTGGCAGAGTAATGGCTGAAAGGATGAAAAATGAAGAATGCAACAAGAAACGTCTATGAAACTACAGTTGGCAATATAGTCAATGAAAACAAATGCCCGTCCTACCAATACATGGGCTCTTGATGAGTACGTTAAAGAGGGGATGCTGAGGCTGAGGACCTGGCGAGGTTGGTAAAATGCTTACACACACACACACACACACACACACACACACTCAGCAGCAACCTGAGCTCCATCCCCAAGACCTGTGTGAAAGAGCATAGTGGGGGTGTCCGCTTGTAATTCCAGCACCGGGGAGATAGGGATCGGTAGTTTCCTGTGACTTGCCGCCCCATGTCCCAGAAAGACACCCTTTCAGAAAAAAAACAAGATAAATGACTACAGAAGCATAATACCCGAGGTTAACCTCTGTCTCCGGCATGAGCATGTACTAATGAGTGCCCACGTGAACATGTACCTGCAAATACACACACACACACACACATACACACACACACACACACACACACACACGTATGCATGTACACACACATACACACATATAAAAAAATAAAAAAATATAATATACTACTTTTTTTTTTGGCTTAATCAATAAGCTTTATTGGATTTACTTACAGGACAATGAAGAAGGACTTGTTGACCAGAGCACAAGGGACTCATAATCAGTTGTTATCCTGAAACCAACATTTGACAGATATTATAAATACTGGATACTCCAAGCATATCTGTAGGCATGTTCTCTCTCTCTCTCTCTCTCTCTCTCTCTCTCTCTCTCTCTCTCTCGTTTTGTTTTTGAGACAAGGTTTCTCTGTGTAGACCAGGCTGCCTGGAACTCAGAAATCTACCTGCCTCTGCCCACAAAGTGATGGGATTAAAGGCGTGCGCCACCACTGCTCGGCCCTGAAGGCATCTCTACAGGATGAAGAACTTCCTATTTTGGTGGCTCAGTGTATCAAGAGATAGTACATTTAAAGTAGGGGCAACTTTAATATTTTTTAAAAGAAAGAGAGAGACTAGAGAGATGGCTCAGCAGTTAAGAGCACTGACTGCTCTTCCAGAGGTCCTGAGTTCAATTCCCAGCAACCACATGGTGGCTCACAACCATCTGTAATGGGATCTGATGCCCTCTTCTGGTGTGTGCAAAGACAGCGACAGTGTACTCATATATGCATAAAAATAAATAAATCTTAAAAAAAATAAGAAAGGAGACATAAAAACTGTCTTTTTTCTTTGTTACTATGTGAAAAAGTCATACATTCATTTAATGTGTGTGATTAAATCCACCACCCCATTCCCTCCTCTCCAATTCCTCCCCTAAACCTTGCAAATTCACACTCTGTGTGCTTTTATTTTTATTGATTTTTTTCATGAATTTCACACCATGCACCCCAATCCCATTCCCTCATATCCACCTTTTGCCCTTGTACCCTCTGAAAAGAAAAAAAAAAATCTCATGGTGAAAGCTACAGTGTCACAGTGTGTCACACAGTCCTTTTGTCCATACATTTTTACTTGTGAATGTTCATTGCAATGAGTTACTGGTCTGGTTTCTTGACCTCTGGCTTCTGTTTCACTATCAATACTGAATGTTCACCTGTTGCTGTACTGGCTGGTTTTGTGTATCAACTTGACACAGGCTGGAGTTATCACAGAGAAAGGAGCCTCCCTTGAGGAAATGCCTCCATGAGATCCAGCTGTGGGGCATTTTCTCAATTAGTGATGAAGAGGGGAGGGCCCATTGTGGGTGGTGCCATCCCCGGGCTGGTATTCTTGGGTTCTATAAGAAAGCAAGCTGAGCAAGCCAGGGGAAACAAGCCAGTAAGAAACATCCCTCCATGGCCTCTGCATCAGCTCCTGCTTCCTGACCTGCTTGAGTTCCAGTCCTCACTTCCTTTAGTGATGACGTTTGTGTAGGAATAGAAACCCTGACTAAGACAGTTGTCCTGTGTCATGGAGGTCCTGCAGCTTTGGATCTACAAGACAAGTAGAGCTCCAGCATCTCAGAGATGGGGGGTTGTTGGGATGGGCCTTGGGATCCAGAGCTTTGAGTCAGGCCACCTCAACATCTCTCCAACACTGCCCCGGATAACTCACCCAGTGCCACAGCCAGCAAGGGGCAGGGGTAGTGCTCCAGGCTGCAGGTGGCAAGGGAGGGCATTCGATCCATGCTACCTCAGAGCACTCAAGGGGTGGGTCCAGCTCCTCCATGATCATATCCTGGGGAGGGGGTGGGGCTTACCTGTGCATTACCACTAAGGTCTGTGCAGGCCGGTATGTGCTCTTTTTGCAAAGCCCACTGAGTCTGCTGGTGCTACCATTGTGTGCATAAGGGTAGGATCATCTATAGGAGCATCCACATGTGGGTAGCCTCCCAGTGCCTGCATCCCTAAGGAAAACTAAGTCTCCCTCTCCCAGAGCCACTGATTGCCAATCGCTTCTGGTCCCCTCCCTGCAGCTGTGCTGAGATGTTGTCTGACTTGCGCCGCATGTATGCAGTCACAACTGCCATGAACTCATACGCGCAACCCCCCTGTTGTGTCTGGAAAATACTGCTATCTTACAGCCATCCACTACCTCTGGCTCCTATAATCTCTCTGCCTCTGCTTCCATAATACTGCCTGAGTCTTGGGAGAAAGAGGTGTGATACGGCTTTTGCATTTTGAGTTGAGCATTCCACAATCTCTTTCTCTCTGTATGTTGACCAGTGGTGGGTCTCTGGATTAATTACTATCTACTTGAAGAAGGAGCTTTTCTAATGAGTTGAGAGACACATTGATCTATGCGTACAAAGGTGAGTTCTTAGGGACAGTCTATTACTATGTCCATTTAGCAGAGTAACAGTGGTAGGTTCTCCCCTAAGGCCCCTGACCCAGCTATTTGTGGGTTCTTGGCCCAAATAATGGTATCAGGCATGCGTGCTATCTTATAAGAGCATCATTTAAATCCAACCTGGAATGGCTGGTGGTTTCCAGAACATTCATGTCACTATTACACTGTTGGGTATATCTTGCCAAGGCAGTTGTGTAGCTCCTAACTCTACTGATCTTAATTTGGATAGGAACGTTAAACCTTAGAGTGCTCACCACGCCTACATATAGACAAGGTTCCACATGTCATGAGTGGATTCCGGAAAGCAACCTCTGTTTAAGCTCAGCGAGCCACACTGTAGCTGTACTGATGATTGTGAGCCGCCATGTGGATGCTGGGATTTGAACTCAGGACCTTTGGAAGAGCAGTCAGTGCTCTTAACCACTGAGCCTCTCTCCAGCCCACAATCTTACTCTTCTTAGGTTTGAGGTTCAAGGCACAGTTGAGAGGTAAACGACACATATTCCCACCCCAACACTTATGGCTTTCCCATTATCAACATCATTGCTAGGGGAGTGCATTTGATACATCTGATGAACCCACATCCCATGGTCACATCATCTCTTCCCCATATATCCCTCAGCCCATCCTCTACATGAGGACTCGCTTTTGGTGCTCTATATGAGATGGTTTGGACTGATACATGCATCCCTTATTATAGGATCCTGCAGAGTCATTTTCCTATCCTGAAAATCCTCTGTGCAACGCCACACTCCTCTACCCACAAGCAACTCTCGAACACTCTATTGTCTCTGTATTTTAACTGTTGCCTTTGCCATGGAGATTTTTATTTCCTGACTCTGTGGGTCCCCCCCCCAACACACAAAATACAGACTGCCTTCTCCCACCCAGGGCCTAGGGAGGGCCATGTGATTCACTCTGGCCAGAAGAATACGGGCAGGTGTGGGCATGCCGCAGTCCTGAACCCAGAGCCTTAGATGCCTTGCACGCTTTCGAACTCTCAGTTTCTCTTTCCTTGAGAAAAGTGTGATCACACTGGTCCACTTGTCAAAGGAGAGGAAAATAACAAAACTGTCCAGAAAACTGCTTAGTGGATCTACAGAACCATAGCAAGAGGCTAAATCAGCCAAGAGAGCTCAGTCTACATGAGAAAACCCACCAAACGCCATGAAGATCAGCCACACCGTTCCAGCTGACCTGCAGAAAGAAATGTGGTTGTGTGCACTGAGATTTCTGTGGGTTTTTAAATGTAGCATCGGCTAACTGATGCACTGAATCTGCAAGTTAAACAAGTATTCAGTCTCAGTTCCTGCGCAGTCTACTTAGAAGTTCATAATTATGTCTCCCCATCCAAGTTTATGAACCCCATCAAAGCAGAATCAGGACATTCACAGATTGAATCTTCAGGCACTTGGCCAATTTGTCTAAAAATTTTTCAATTGTATTTGTTGTGTGTACCCAAATATCAGTAAGTGACATTGTGCATGCATAAACACCGAATCTACAGAGACTATGGTGTCACGGTAGGAATTTTCTCAGCATGGCAGGTCACTCACACAGGCCTTGTATGAGCAGAAGGCCATGTAAGACCACACCCCTATTTGTAAGCAAGAGAAAGTAAGAAAAAGAAACCTGTTTGCAGAAGCCGAAAGACGGGGCTTGGGGTTGTCGGTTTTCCTGTGGTTCTGAGCGGTGGTGCCCATGCGTGGTGTCAAGTTAGGTAACACGAAAGATGGATGTCCTTAGACATGAGCAGTAAGTAGAGCTGTGCTCAGACTGCCGGAATTTCCTGCGATCACCATTCCCTCTGACCATGATGCTCACTCGCTCGTTCCCTCCCTCTTCTTATTTTATTTATTTATTCATTTATTTTCCTGCCTGATGGCTTCAATACTGTTCCTGACTCCTTTCTTTTATTTTTTTCAATTCTTTTTTAAATAATTTATTTATTTTATCTTACATTTCAAGTGCTACCCCCTTACTCGGTTTCCCCTACTCCTGGAAACCCCCTATCCCATCCCTCCTCCCCCTGCCTCTATGAGGGTGCTCCTCCACCCACCCACCCACTCCATCCTCCCCACCCTCAATTCCTCTACACTGAGCATCTATCTAACCTTCATAGGACCAAAGGCCTCTCCTCCCACTGATGCCCAACGAGGCCATCCTCTGCTACATATGCAGCTGGAGCCCCGTTCACTCCTTGGTTGGTGGCTTAGTCCCTGGGAGCTCTGGGGGGTCTGGTTGGTTGATGTTGTTCTTCTTGTGGGGTTTCAAACCCCTTCAGCTCCTTTAGTCCTTTCTCTAACTCCTCCACTGGGGACCCCGTGCTCAGTGCAATGGTTGGCTGTGAGCATCCAACTCTGTATTTGTCAGGCTCTGGCAGGGCCTCTCAGGAGACAGCCATAACAGGCTCCTCTCAGCGAGCATTTCTTAGCATCTACAACAGTATCAGAGTTTGGTGACCATATCTGGGATGGATCCCCAGGTGGGACAGTCTTTGGATGGCCTTTCCTTCAGTCTCTGCTGCACACTTTGTCTCCATATTTGCTCCCACAAGTGTTTTGTTCCCCTTTCTAAGAAGGACTGAAGCACCCACACTTTAGTCTTCCTTCTTCTGGAGTTTCATGTGGTCTGTGAATTGTGTCTTGGATATTTGGAGCTTTGGGGCTAGTATCCACTTATCAGTGAGTGCATACCATGTGTGTTCTTTTATGATTAGCTTACCTCACTCAGGATGATATTTTCTAGGTCCATCCATTTGCCTAAGAATTTCATGAATTCATCATTTTTAATAGCTGAGTAGTACTCCATTATGTAAATATACCATATTTTCTGTATCCATTCCTCTGTTGAAGGACATCTGGGTTCTTTCCAGCTTCCAGCTATTATGAATAAGGCTACTTAATACAATTCCTCACGCTGTGGTGACCCACCCCCAACCATATTTTCATTGCTATTTCCTAACTGTAATGTTGCTATTGTTAGGAATCAAAGTAAATCTCTGATATGCAGGATATCTGATATGTGACTGACATGCTGAGAACCACTGCCTTAGCATTGAGACCCTTAGCCGTGAGGTAAAGTACTTGACATATAAACCCGATGGCCTGGGGTCAATCCTTAGAGCCCATGACAGAAGGAGAACTGATTCTGAGAAGTTGTCCTCTGACCTACACACACACACACACACACACACACAGAGAGAGAGAGAGAGAGAGAGAGAGAGAGAGAGAGAGGGAGAGAGAGAGAGAGAGAGAGAGAATCAAGTACATTTTATAAAGTAAAATCAGACCCTCCAGAACAAATACTTACACCAAAACAAATGCATATGCTAAAGGTAAACGATTTCCAGGCATAAAACAGCTTAAATCCAAATATAAGAGGCAGCACCTACCCCCTTTGGGATCCTACCACCAACACAATCAAATAACGGAAATAAACAAACAACCCAGGGAAGGTTAACCACTGCCTCAGACTTTCACGGCATCCACTCAGATAAAACCTGGAGACAAACAGAACTTCTTCAAATGCATCTACATGGTGTGTGTGCACGTGTGTGTGTGTGTGTGTGTGTGTGTGTGTAGCATTCTATCAGGTCCTTTCCCTCGAGGCTTGGGGAGCCCCGTGGAAGAGAAGGAAGAATTATTGGAGCCAGAGCGACCAAGGAAACCACGAGAACACAGCTTTTCGAATCAACTAAGCAGGGCTCATGAGAACTCAGACACTGAAGAGACAATCACAGAGCCTGCACGGGTCTGTGCTGGGTCCTCTGCACACACACTGTGGCTGTTCGCGTGGTGTTTTGTGGGGCTCTGAACAGCGGGTGGGAGGCGGGGGGGGGGGGACTGTCTCTCTTTAGCCTGCTCTTGGGTCCCATTTCCTCCTCCTGAGTCGCTTTGTCAGACTTTATATGAGGGTTTTTGCTTAGTCTTACTCTATTGTCTTATGCTGCCTGTTAGGATTCTAAGCTCCACCCCACAGTTACCTGGCAACATCCAGGTATGCCCCTCCCCACAGTTACCTGGCAACAGCCAGGTAGGCCTGGCCCACTATAAGAGGGCTGCTCAGCCCCTCCCCCCTCTCTTACCTCTCTTGCATCTCATATTCTGTCACTCTCTTAGGCTCTCTTGTCCTCATGGGCTCTTCTTTCTCCTCCTCCCCTCCCCCCTCCACGTGGTCATGGCCTGCCTCTTGCTTCTCTCCTCTCTCCTCTCTGCCTTTCTCTGCCTCTACTACCCTCTTAACTCTCATCCCATGCCCTGAACTCTATTCTATAGGGGGCTTGTGTCTGGTCCCTCAGGGGTAAGGGCGGCCTCGGCATGGGGCCCGCTGAGGCACCCCCGCCCCCCACACCGCCGCAGAACATATTCTCACACCTCTTTCTCTTGTTATGATCGCAACACCGCGTTTGGTGGATATCCCTGGGAGGCCCACTTTTTTTCTGAAGAGAAACAGAGCTGGAGTAGATCTTGAGGAGAGAGGGAGTAGGAGAGGGGCTGGGAGACGGGGAGGAAAAGGAGGCTGCGGTTGGGGTGCATTGTAAGAGAGAAGAAAAAAAAAAACAGCAGAGGGGACAGAAGAAAACATCCCCCTTGCCAAACTGAATGCTCCAAGAACCTCAAAGTAAAAACTTAGTATACAGGGGACCAGACATTTAGTGCCCTCGGTTAGGCGATAAGAGCGAGCACAAATTCGCCACGGAAGAACCTCAGAGAAGTTCATCCTAGAAAACCCCGGGGCAACTTCCAGTAAGAACAGAACAAAACAAATGAGCGGAGCCAAAGAGACCACAGACCACGGAGCAGAACCTTGGCGACTCCGGCTACAGCGATCCAGAGGACCACAACATGGCAGGAGCGTTTTAACAGCCTCGTGTAAACAGAACGGTCCCAAGAGACACAAAACACAACCTTCTGCGGATGCAAAGTTCGGTCGCCGAAATTAATTCAATAAATGGACCCGGTACCTACAATATACAACTACAGTGCGGGGTAGGGGCTGGAGGTGGGTGGGGCAGTAATGACTTGGGACTAAGCACTGGAGGAAATATCTAAAATTCAGTCTGACGACGAAACAGGGAGAGGAGATGGAGACTTCCGGCCCCATCATCGGGGAAGATGCTAGACTGTGGTGTTATTATTATACAGATACTAGGACAAAACCAGACAGATGCTCAGGCCTGGGAGGTCTTGAAGAATGACTACACAGTGACTCACCCCTAGGACCGGCTTTTAAAGAGGTGTGGCAGCCAACAGCTGAGGCGGAGGAATTTAAAGACCTTGCTTGGGTTAGGAAAGGTATTTCACTGAGGGTTTCAGCTCTTTGATTCAGATTTTATTGACATGTTCAAAGGGAATTAAAAACTGGGAAGGAAACAACCACCTCACAACGATGAAGTGATTTTTTTTCCCCCTCTTTGAGTGGAAGCCTCTGATTTTTATTTATTATCGGTGGGTGGCATGCCTGTTGCAGGCTTCTGGAGTTCATATGACAACTAGGCTCATGATTTTTCTACAATTCCTTTAGTTGATCGATCGATCGATTGATTTTGATTGATTTACTTTACATCTCAATTGCAATTTCCCATCCCTTCTCTATTTCAACCACCTCCCCTCCCCCATCCACTCATCCTCCTCTTCTCAAAAAAGGGGAGGCCTCCCATGGAAACCAACCAGCCTTGGCATATCAAGTTGCAGTAAGTAGCATCTTCTACTGAGATTAGACAAGGCAGCCTAGTTAGGGGAAAGGGTCCCAAAGGCAGGCGACAGAGTCAGAGACGGACCCTGTTCCCGCTGTTAGGGAGTCCCACATGAAGACCCAGCTTCACAACTGTTACCGATGTGCAGAGGGCCTAGGTCTGTTCCATGCCTGCTCTCTGGTGGTGGTTCACACACACACACCCAGGCCCCTCACCTCCTCACACCCCTCTCTGTCCCCTCAACTCCTTCCCCATAAGTCCTCGTTTAATTTTCACACCTTTTTGTTTTAAAGTGGATATACACTGTAGCCCAGGCTGACCTGAATCGTCGTATGTAGTCCAGGCTGACTCTCCTAGCTCAGCCTCCAAAATGCTGGGATTACAGGCACGTGACCACATCCAGCTTCACAGTTAAATTTCTGGATGTTATTGACCACATAAGATTGAGGTTCTCCAAAGCAGGGAGATTGTTTGAAGAATTATGGAATATACAGACTTTTCATCTTATTGGAGGGAGATACAAAGGAAGAAGGATTGAAATAAATAAGAATTCAAAATAAATATGTTAAAAGTAGAAGCTGTTGAAAAAACAACAAAGGCCAGGCGGTGGTGGTGGTGGCGGCGGCAGCGGCGGCGGCGGCGGCGGCAGCGCACTCCTTTAATCCCAGCACTTGGGAGGCAGAGGCAGGCGGATTTCTGAGTTCAAGGCCAGCCTGGTCTACAGAGTGAGTTCCAGGACAGCCTGGGCTACACAGAGAAACCCTGTCTTGAAAAAACAAACAAACAAAACAAAAAGAGCCAAAACAAAAACAACAACAACGCATTAAGAACTGCAATTTTGTCTGCATGCATGTACGTGTGTGTACATGTGTGTGAGAGTGTGTATGTGTGTGTGTGAGAGAGAGTGTGTGTGTGTAGGAAGAGATACGTCTTTTCTTCATAGTAGACAATAGTCTACTCTGCTCTTTACTCTGCACTCACAGTGGAAAGGTTTCTTCATCTTCGGTGCATGCGTTTCCTCTTACGAAGGTCTGAAGGTGCGGCCCATGCTCCGTCTCCACAGCTGCCCACCCTGTGCTCACAGGCCTGCCTCCATCCCTCAGAGGGATGGCTGCCAGGCATTCTCAGACACAGCCCTGCAGAGCAGCAGCAGCAGCAGCAGCCTGTCTTCTCAAAGATGGAGGAATTCTCGCGCAGACTCTCCCCAGCAGCCTTCTCAGCAGCTTTCAGTGGCTTCGACTTTCCCTTGTTCCTGTCTAGACACTCCCTGGTATATATAGATGACGCATGATGGTGGCCTGTTTCCACGGCGCCTGCACCTGAATAGAGCCATGTAAGGACTCAGAGACACATGTGGTGGCTAAATCGTCATAGACAAGGAGGGAAGGAGAGAGGGAGCTCAGAAAAGAAAAAGAATAAAAAAATGGCATTGCTGAGACCAGCTGCAATGGCTGCTGGGATTGACCAGGCTGCAATGCCTGCTGGGAGTGACCACGCCGCAATGCCTGCTGGGAGTGACGCCGCAATGCCTGCTGGGAGTAACGAGGGACTTTCTGCAGAGACTGCCACTCACCATCCCTAGAAAGGGTCTGGCCTAGCCGGGCGGTGGTGGCGCACGCCTGTAATCCCAGCACTTGGGAGGCAGAGGCAGGCGGATTTCTGAGTTCGAGGCCAGCCTGGTCTACAGAGTGAGTTCCAGTACAGCCAGGGCTACACAGAGAAACCCTGTCTCAAAAAAAAAGAAGAAAGAAAGAAAGAAAGAAAGAGAGAGAGAAAGAAAGAAAGAGAGAGAGAAAGAAAGAAAGGGTCTGGCCTGAAGGAAGCACTTCTTGAAGTTTATTCTCCCTCCCTTTCTCTGGGGCCTGTTCCCTTTTCCTCTGATTTAAGTCTGGGCATTTTCCTTCCCTCCTTTTATTAACTTAAAGCTGTGAAACCACAGTTGTGTTAGCTGGCAGCCGAGAAAGTCTTGACCTGGAGCTGACAAAGCACAGTTATCCCTAAAAGCTTTCTGGCCTAATGTCTCACTCCACACAGAGTGGTCCAGCCTGAAGAATAGTTTATTGGGTTGGAGATCTACCTAGCAGCTGCCTGGGCCCTGTGTGTATTCTCCACAGCACCGAAGATCACTTATCCTGAAGAGTCAGTCTGGTGTATCACCACAATTTAAATTTAAATTTAAATTTAAATGTATTATTATTATTATTATTATGTTGTTGTTGTTGTTGTTGTTGTTGTATAGTTAAAGTGAATACACAGAGATATTGTTGAGATATTTCTCTCATTCATACACACATACATAATTTTCTGGAGAGACTAGTTCCAAGCATGCTATACACTACAGTGTGTCAGACTATGGCAAAGTAGAGAATCCTCTTAATTCCCTTTGGGAAATTGGTTTTCTTAAAATAATAACAGCAAATAAGGCAGTTAAAAGTTACTGGAGCTCAAGCCGGGCGTGGTGGCGCACGCCTGTAATCCCAGCACTTGGGAGGCAGAGGCAGGCGGATTTCTGAGTTCGAGGCCAGCCTGGTCTACAGAGTGAGTTCCAGGTCAGCCAGGACTACACAGAGAAACCCTGTCTCCAAAAAAAAAAAAAAAAAAAAAAAAAAAAAAAAACAAAAGTTACTGGAGCTCAAAGAAGTCCAAACACTCTGCTTTGTGCTTTCTATTGATTAGATTAGCTTAATTTAGTTTAAATGTGTTTAATTGGAATGAAGAAACTGAGATAACAAGATTAAGTAACTTATTCATGATCACCAGAGTCTAAAGCGGCGCAGCCTCCTACCGAGGTGCTTTCTCTCGAGCATGTGGTAAGGAAAGTTCTGCTTTCAGTGGTTGGGTCTACAAGCCCAGATCTCAGTCTCTGCTTCCCTTATTTAGTATCCACTGTTGTCCCCGGATCTCCGTCCTCCTTTCTTCTCTTCTGACTCCAGCTCAATTTGCCTATTTCGAGTAAGACACACTCATAAGTGCGCGCAGATCACAGTGTCCAGTTTGAACCATAGCTCTTCTCCACTGATCGGACCTTCTCTCCTGACCAACCTTCTTAGCATGTGTTGGGTGAAGTCTTTGGAGTGGTTACGAAGAAATTCAGCTCCCAAGAGATAGACAGAAAGGTGTATTCATCCTATCCTTGGAAACTAGGATGATAGGACTCTCTGCTCTCCTAACTTTAATTGAACTAGAATGTGTTATGGGTGGTGCCGTCCATCCCTGCCACTGCTTTAATGGTCCAGCATTGCTTCTGCCCTCTTCTCTCAAAATGACCACACCCTTCCTTTTCTTCCTGGTTATGTACAACATTGGAATTTGCCAGGAAAGTGGAAAAGATGGATGTCGATACTGAACTTCGTGAGGAGCAGAGCAGTAAGAAACAGTGTCCACAGCCCCTTTGGAGACTTGTCCCTCTCAGGCACTGATAACCAGCAGGCATTAGGATATGCCACTGACCAACTTCCTCTGCCTGTTCTTGTGCTTCTGAATCTAAGCAACCAATTTTCTAAAAATTAATCATTCCAACACAGAGTGTTATTTTTTCTGTTCAAACCTAAATTGTTCCATGAAGTCTAGTGAAGGGGTCTGGGCAAAAACAACGTCAACACCTGTCACTAGAGCAGGAAGTCTAGACGAGGCGTGGTGGAGAACACAGACTGCCACACCTCACTGTGGGGATGAGACTGAAACACAGGAAGGTCCACGTGGGCTTCTGAGGTAGAACAAACTGTAGGGAGACCATCCAGTGAGACAGCATTGAGCCATACAATGCCGCTCTCACACTAACTGCTCACAAAATACACAGCACAATAAATATGGCTGGATTTTGGTTCAATATTAAATCATTCTTCTTTAATACATTTATTTTTTATTAGATATTTTATTTACATTTCAAATGTTATCCCCTTTCCTCATTTCCCCTTTGAACCCATCCCATCCCATCCCTCCCCCCCCCCCCTGCTCACGAACCTACCCACTCCCGTTTCCCTGTCCTGGCATTCCCACACACTGGGGCACTGAGCCTTCACAGAACCAAGGCCCTCTCCTCCCTTTGATGTCCAATAAGGCCATCCTCTGCTACATATGTGGCTGGAGCCACGGGCCCCTCCATGTGTACTCTTTGGTTGGTGGTTTAGTCCCTGGGAGCTCCAAGGGTCCTGGTTGGTTCATATGGTTGTAAGAACACTCTTTAAGATGACTATAAAGGAATATTGATGCCTGCGTCCAAGTGAAAAGAGAAAGCAGAAAAAGGACATGCTTCCCGGGGACAGGTCACTTTTGGGTCACATGAGTAATAATAAAAATAACCATTTTCAACCCTTTGAAATTTTATTTCCCACTTCTTACTTGACATTTATTCCCTGCTCTCTATCTGCTCTACCCCTCTTTTCTATTTTATATTTTACAACATTTGATTGACAGGCAAAAGCCATGGCCATATCTAAGATGCACAGTGTGATTTGATTCATGCATGTAGTATGTATGTGTATATATGTATGTGTGTGTGTGTGTGTGTGTGTGTGTGTGTGTATTCTGATTATCAGTCAAAATGTCAGACCTATCACAACCCACGGTCATTATCTGGGTGTGTGCTATGATAACTCTTAAAATCTGCTCCTTCAACAAATTTCACATCAACAATATGGTATAATCATCACATGTAAAGACAATACTTAACATCCCATTCACCCACACACACATGCATGGTTACCACCCTCAAATCTACTTCTGTGCTCTCTGAGGGAGGACTTCTGTATTTTAGGTCCTGTTTTAGTGGTTGCTATTTTGTTTTTGTGTTTTGTGTTCTTGTTTGTCTATTTTGCGCTGGGGATGATATCCAGAGCCTCACACAGGCTAGGCTCTCTGTTACTGTGCTACCCCCCAAGACCATGAACACTGTCTTCTTAGTTCTGATGTGCCCAATCCCCAGCACCCTGCTTAGAACACAGTAAACAGTCGATTTGTTGTTGTTGTTGTTGTTGTTGTTGTTCAAAAGTAGCAAACATCTCAAGAACTTGAATAAAACATTTAAGTCTGTGCAGAGGATGACACAAACAGATGAGAGGAGTTGTGAGGAGCACAGCAACTGTGTTCTTAAAGGCACTGTGATGTTCTTAAAAGCACTGTATCCTAAAGCACCATGATGGTTTGTATATGCTCAGCCCATGGATAGAACTATTAGAAGGTGTGGCCCTGTTGGAGTAGGTGTGCCACTCAGGGTGTGGGAAGTAAGACGCTCATCCTAGCTGCCTGGAAACCAGTATTCTTTTAGCAGCCTTCAGATGAAGATGTAGAACTCTCAGCTCCACCTGCACCATGCCTACCCGGATGCTGCCATGTTCCCGCCTTGATGATAATGGACCGAACCTTTGAACCTGTAAGCCAGCCCCAATTAAATGTTGTCCTTATAAGAGTTGGCCTTGGTCATGGTGTCTGTTCACAGCTGTAAAACCCTAAGACAAGCACATCAGTTACAGCCACACAGTCTATATGGTAGGCAGGGCATCAGAAAACCATTCTTGACTGAGAAGCCTTGAGATCTAATAAACTCAGCTTTCCTCAGCTGAGAGAAAAGAATGGATAAAAAAGAGTCTGTAGTGACAGGTCCCTCATCACGTAGCAGATCAGATATTGAGGGGGTCTTTCTGTGACTATTCTTCAGTCCCTCGGGTCCCTGAAAAGTGTGGCCTCAGTCATTGCATCTCAAAGGGCTTTGGATCGCTCCTGTGTTTGATGTAAGCTAGCACTACATTAAATGGTGATAAAGAGTACATCTAAAGGGTTTAATCTAACTGGGGCTCTTCATATTTCTGAGGAAGGACAGAATGAGACGCAGGCTTCCTCCACTGTTATTGTGGCTGTTCAGACGTTTTCCATTTACTATATGAATTTTAATCTGAGTCTATCATAAGGAACTAAACTCAGGTTGGAAACACATGGTCTGACCAATTTTTTCTGTTCTAGAAAGGGCTTATCCCAAGGCCCTGAAGAAACAAGTAAATAAAATGTTGGTTGTCACTAAAAGAAACTCTTGGGCATGACAGACCCTGAAATGTTTTTAAACACACATTGGCATTGTCTGACAGACTTCCCCAAGTCCAAGGAGAACTGATTTTGTACGAAAATGTTAGAAAGATTAAATTCAGATGCAATGAAAATGTTGAGTATTTTATAAACACAGATGAACAGGGTGTATAAAGTCATCTTCTGTTTTTCAGATTTTTCTCTAGAAGACCATGAAAATTCTGTTTCTTTTGTTTTCAGAAGGAGGCTGAGAACCAAAAAGAAGATGGGGGAAGCAGATTAACAAGAAGAGTGTTTCACTGCTACAGGAGACAATTTCCTGAACAGAACACCAATGGCTCAGGCTCTAAGATCAACAATTGATAAACAGGACCTCATAAAACTTGAAAAGCTTGTGTAAGCAAAGAACACTGACAAAAGGACAAAACAGCAGCCCACAGATTGGGGAAGGATCTTCACTAACCCTATGTCTGACTGAGAGCTAATATCCAAAATTTATAAGAACTCAAGAAGTTAGACACCAACAACCCAAATAACCCAATTTAAAAAAAAAAAATGTGATTCGGAGCTAAACAGAATTCTCAACAGTGGAATCTCAAATGGCCAGGAAGTGTTTAAAGAAATGTTCAAAGTCCTTAGTCATCAGGGAAATGCAAGTCAAAACAACCCTGAGATTCCATCTTATACCTGTCAGAATGGCTAAGATCAAAAACTCAAGTAATAGCACATGCTGGCAAGGATGTGGAGCAAAGGAACACTCCACTGTTGGCGGAAGTGCAAAAATGCACAACTATTTTGGAAATCAATATTGTAGTTTCTCAGAAAACTGAGAAGACCCTCAAGACTCAGCTATTCCACTCAGGCTCCACCATACCACAAAGACACTTGCTCGACTATATTCATAGCAACTTTATTCATAATAGCCAGAGACTTAAAACAACCTAAATAGCCCTCAACTGAAGAATGGATAAAGAAAATGTAATGCATCTACATGATGATGGAATAGTATTCAGCTAGTAAAACAAAGACATCACGAATTTTTCAGGCAAATTTATAGAACATGAGAGTGTCATCCTGAATGAGCTAATGCAGTCCCAAAAGGACATGCATGGTATGTACTCACTTATAAGTGGGTATTAGCCATAAAGTATGGGATAGCCATGCTACTCCACAGACCCTTGTTTAGGAAGCTAAACAAGAAGGCAGGCACAAGCAAGGATGCTTGAGTCTCACTTAGAAGGGGAAATAAAATAGTCATAGAAAGACAGAAGGAGGAAGGTGGGGAACTGGGTGAGAGAGAGGATGGGGAGAGGAATGGGGGGATCAGGATCAGGTGTGGGGAATGACAGGAGAGAGACAGCTAGATGGCCACAAAAGTGAAGCAAAATCTACAACTGATGGGCGTGAGGAGATGGGGGAATCCCC
This sequence comes from Apodemus agrarius, assembly GCA_964023405.1. Classification (NCBI taxonomy): domain Eukaryota; kingdom Metazoa; phylum Chordata; class Mammalia; order Rodentia; family Muridae; genus Apodemus; species Apodemus agrarius. The sequence goes on along the minus strand of OZ030026.1, from coordinate 9,682,540 downwards.
AGGACAAGACAAAGACCTCGAATAAGGGAGGTGCCCAAAAGTCAATGAGGGTGACCTTAGCTGTGACTCATAGTATTGAGGGTATGGAACCTGAAGAGGCCACCTCCTGGGGTAGCCAGGCAGGAACCCCGGTTGAGCTATAGGGGCACCAACTCACTCACAAAATTTTTTACCCAAAATTTATCCTGTCTACAAGAAATGCAGGGACAGGGGATGGGGCAGAGATGGTGGGAATGGCCAACCATTGGCCCAACTTGAGACCCATCCCATGGGCAAGCACCAATCCCTGACACTATTAATGATACTCTGTTATGCTTACAGACAGGAGTCTAGCATGGCTGTCCTCTGAGAGGTTCTACCCAGTAGCTGACTCAAACAGATACCAACAGCCAAACAGTGAATGGAGCTTGGGGACTCTTATGGAAGAGATGGAGGATTGCAGGCTCCAAAAGGGATAGGAACTCTACAGAAAGACCAACAGAACCAATTAATCTGAACCCTCTGGACTCTCAGATACATAACCACCAGCCAAAGAGCACACACAGGCTGGACCTAGGCCTCCCCACTCATATGAGGCAGATGTGTAGCTTGGTCTTCATGTGGGTCCTGAACAACTGGAGCGGGGCTGTCCCAAAAGCTGTTGCCTGTCTGTGGGATGTGTGCTTCTAGCTGGGCCTTTTCTGACCTCAGTAGGAGAGGATGTGCCCAGCCCCACAGAGACTTGATGTGCCAGGGTGGGAGGATACACAGGGGGCCCCACCCTCTCAGAGGAGGAGAGGAGATGGAGGGAGGATTGTGGAAGGTGACTGGGAGGGGGAGCAGTGAGAGGGATGTAAAGTGAATAAACAAAAAATAACATTAATAGCATTATCTATTGCTTGTAAATTCATATGACATTGGCTTTTATTAGGACCTATGAAAAATATTAAGGCCTAAATGGAATGTTAAAGCCTGGGTGAATTATTAAGGCCTAGGAACTGTTACCTGGGTAGCCTGCCATTATAAGGATACTTTCTCATATGGTTCTGCTGTTACTAGGAAACTTTTTCCTTTCCTTTCCTTTCCTTTCCTTTCCTTTCCTTTCCTTTCCTTTCCTTTCCTTTCCTTCTCTTTTCTCTTCTCTTTTTCTTTTCCTTTTTGTTTGTTTGTTTGTTTGTTTTCAAGAGCATGTTCTCTGTGTAGCCCTGGCTGTCCTGGAACTCACTCTGTAGACCAGACTGGCCTCAAACTCAGAAATCTGCCTACCTCTGCCTCCCGAGTGCTGGGACTAAAGGTGTGCGCCACCATTGCCCGGCTAGGAAACTTTCTAATGCCAAGATTTATTTCATATACTGTTATGTTCTGTGCCCTTGAAAACCAATCACAATAGAAGTCAGCAGACCTGGGTGTGGATTTGTGACTTAAAAACCCTGTAGAATCTTAACTCAGGGTCATTGTTCAGGTTCTGAATCTGGGTCATGGCTTTAGTCAACCAGTCCCAGGCTCAATAAATGATCCCTGTCTGACTGAGACTGTTGTTCATAGAGTTTGTGAGGCGATTCCTGGACCCCAAAAGTGTTGTTTCTTTCTTAACTATTTGGGAAATTTTAGTAAGCAATAGATCTGGGCATAGATTATATGGTAAAATTTTAAATCATAAATATTTCTATAATATATGTGTATATACATATATATATATATATATATATATATATATATATATATAGCCATGCAAATATCCTGTCTACAAATAATTTGTGTTTTTAATTGAACTATTTCAATTTCATCTAAGGTGTTTGTCATATAATATTGACTGTAATAGCTACTTATTACTGCTTTAAACTCTAGGGTCTCTAATAATGCCTCCTTTTTACTCTTGCTATTGGAAATTTGCATTTTATCTGTTTAAATGATATTTTTGGGTATGTTTACTTTTAAACTTATTTACAGCATTTTTTATTGAGTCACGCATTCAGTTTTTTATAGCAGCCCTTTCTGTTCCTTACTGTCTTGCCTTCTCCTTTTTATTTAATCTGCCTTCTCCTCCCTCCCTCTTCAAGAGCACTTGATTCATTATAATTTATTAAAAATACGTTCTTACTGGGCATCATCATTCATGCCTTTAATCCTAGCTCTCAAGAGACACAGGCCAGACAATCTTTGTAAGTTTGCAACCAGCCTGGTTTATACAGTGAGTTCCAGGCCAGCTAAGGATGCGTAATGAGACCTTGTCTCAAAAGCATCTTTTCCTCCTCTTCCTATGACTCCTCCTTTGAAATGCATTGTTTAATTTCCAAATACTTGATGACTTTTCCAGATGTGTTTCCTGTCTTGTCTCAAGAACACGCTCTGAACAAATTCTGTCTTTTCCAATACTGCTTTTGCCTGATTTAACACAGTCTAGGTATACCGTGACTAACAGAACAAGCATTCGAAAACAATAAACACAACAGTAAGAACTGTGCAGTTTTTGGGTAGAATGCTGCATTACAGCTATTAATATTACTAATGGTAGAGCTGTTCACATTTCCCTTGTACTTTCTTTTTGTCTGTTTATCTCTCAACTACAAGTGTCTGACGCAGGAGGCAGAGGCAGGTGGAGCCCTGTGAGTTCAAGGCAAGTCCCTCCATATAGCAAGTTCCAGACCCACTCAGAGAGACCCTATCTCGAAAAGACAGTATGTTCTGCTCCAACGCTTTCAGCATCTTTCTGTATTGTGAACTGGGTATGTCTGTCCCTTTTGTTCTCATATTTTGAGGCAGAATGCACATTTAGAATTATCCTCTCTTCTATTTTTTCCTCCCTTTCATTGTGAGATGTTCTCATTCACCTGGCTATGTTTCTTGCTCAAACTTCCTCTTCCAAACCCAAACAATCTGCCATCGATTATAGACACATCATCATCCATCTTCAAGGTCAGTGACTTTTGCTTCTGTAATATTTGATCTAATGCTAAGCCAATATGTTGAGTTTCAATTCAAACACTATTTTTTCAGTTAAAAAATATATATGTATATACATATATACATATATATTTACATACATATATTCTGGTATATACATACATATATTTCTGTTTTGTTGTTGTTGCTGCTGCTGTTTGCTTTTTGCTGGTGGGGGTGTTACTTGGTTTTGTTGGGGATTTTTTTGGGGGGGAGTTTTTTTTCTTTTGTTTTCTGAAATACCCCCTCTTTAAAAACAATAGAAAAATAAACAAATAACTTTCGCGGTATCTGGCGCCATTTTTTAAAAAATTAGCTTCCCCATCATCTGGAAAGAAAAGATTCACTGTAAAAAAAAAAAGTTAAAAATGTCTCTCGTGAGTGGGGTCACTACTCTATATCACACACACTAGTTGACACTCAGAGGTCTGACACTGGGCCCACCTACATCTCTAACACTAGCGGAACAGCTTAAAAGGCACTGAGACCGGGTTCTACTTTTCCAGCGGGAGAGCTATGGCACAGCGCTGTGAAGAAACGCCCTCTTAAATAGGATTGCTTCCGGCAGTGGCCCAATTCTACAGTGAAGGCCATTTACTGTCCTTTCACTCCACCCAGTTTCCCAAACACGTATTTAGGAGTTGCTTCAAGGTCCTCTCTGCTCATGATCTGGGGGGTCCGTTTCCAGTGGCTACCTTTTCTCCGATCCTAGATTCCGTTTTTTCCCATCTCTTACGGCTTACAGTCTCCTCATATCTCCATAGCGCATGCGAAGAGCTTGATAGCACATGTGAAGAGCAGCGGCGGCTGAAGTCTGATTTTTAGTAGTTTGGTTGCTTTTCTCAGAATGTATATGAAGCCCTTTGCTCCCTCTAGCAACTACTGAAGAACTAACTGGTCATTCATGTTTCTTCTGAACTCCAGTGAGCCGGATCTGCGTCCTAACATGAAATCATGCAGAGTTCGTCTGGGTCTCAACTTCCCCCGTCCCAGCCTTTTTATGACGTCAGAAGCTGAAGCGGGACGTGGTTGGTCCGTTTCCTTTTCTGTTGGCTTCTCTGTGCCTCTATCTCCATAAAGGGCCCTGGTTTCCTTCGTCACAGAGGTGCATACGATCCACAGAGCAGTGTCTCGATGTTTGCTCGTTTCTCGCTTCAGTCGCTGTTTCTTCCTTAGTTAGACTTAAGAGTGTAGGGCAAAGATGGCTGAGCCTGGGCATTGGCCAAACCATCCAGGGCTTTCTCAGCAATCATTTATCCCGACAATGCCACTTGACACAGGGCCTGGCTCACTTACGACTGGCCCGGTGAATCCTTCTGTCAGCCATCCCTTAGCAGGACCAGGAAGCTGCTCCAGGTACAGAGGGATCCCTTGGTCCTGTTCACTTATGAAAAGCTTTTCTGCTCTATAATAAAATAGAAACAACCTAAATTGTTCTTTAACCAACAACGGGCTAACGGCAGCGTGGTGCACATACACGGTGCAGCACTGTGCAGCTGTAAAGAAAAATGAAATCATGAACTTGCAGGTAAATGGATGGAACTAGAAAATATCCTACTGAGTGAGGTAACCAGACCCAGAAAGACAAAACGTTTCACCTTGGGCTCCTACCTTCCAATCTTTGGAGGGGAGCACAAAGCCCTTAGTAACTGCAGGAGGTAAACAGGACCTTTGCCTGAGCCAGGGTGAAGGTAGGGAAGCAACAGAGTTAGAGAGTTATGGAGTCCAATCCCAACAGATATATCTACAAAACAACTCCCATACGGCTCTGGGATCATTGCTGGAAAGGGGTGGAAAGACTGTAAGAGTCAGGTCACCAGGGAGTTGCCTGCCGTGAGACTGTGTCTCCTAGTAATGGCAAAGGCTATCTGGATAGGATCTCACTGACGTGACAGCCTGAACAAGAGCTGAGCAAGAGCAATCGCAGCAGACACCAAAGCAGACCATGGAAAGCCCACTAAGAATGTAATGCTAAACTCTAGGCAACTAGTTCAGAGTGGGAGAAATAGTCTTCCCCGGAGGAGAACATGCAGTCGGTTATCCAATACCAAATGGAAGCACTGAAAACGTATAAATAAGCAACATTATATAGACTGAGGAGATTGTAATCTATATGTAGCGCGGGCACACACACACACACACACACACACACACTTGTATGAAACAATAGTTATTGAAGAAAGAGGTCATGAATTTGAAGAAACACAAAGAGGAGTACATGGAAAGTTTGGAAGGAGGAGGGGAAAGGGAATATGACGTAATCATAATCTCAAAAACTTAAAGAAATACTTTAAAAAAAACAGCTCTTCTCTCTGGATTTCTGCTCATCGAGACTTCCTTGCACAAACAGCAACTTTCCTTAAGTCATATAGAAAACTCTCTTTTTTTAACTTCTCTTGCTTTTTTCGTTAGGAGAGATGGTCCTTCTTGTTCTTCTCTGTTCTCCCCAAAGCAGGTGTAAGACTCTGGCGAGCCTTAATTTACCCAAGACCCCTGAGTGAACAACGTAGAGATAGGAATCGATGCAAAAGCAAGAGGAATTTTATTTACTCTAGCATGCTGGGGTCGTCCTGCACATGGGGAGAGAATGACCATGTGCAGCACATCCAGCGGGTCTTTATAGAGTTCTCAGGGCAGCTGCCATTAGGCACAATGCGATTGGCAGAACAGTGTGACTTTGTTGTTGTTGTTGTTGTTTTTCAAGGCAGTGTTTCTCTGTGTGGAACAGGCTGTCCTGGAGCTCACTCTGTAGACCAGGCTGGCCTGGAACTCAGAAATCCGCCTTCCCCTGCCTCCCAAGTGCTGGGATTACAGGCGTGCGCCACCACTGATTGGTTGTTAGGGAATGAGGTAGGTGGCCAACAGTCTCAGAATAACTCTGGGCCTCCCCTAGCTGCAGGGACCTCCCTGTGGTTCGAGGAATGTAATTTAGTCCCTCCCTTCCAGAGGGGTCTGGTGGGATTTTCCAAAGTTCCTGAGCTGACCCTTTCACAGGAACGGCCACTTAAGAGACTGACTTCTAACTGTTGTTCTACACCGATTCCCGTATATGAAAATATAAACCATTAGCAGGTCATGTTTGGGCAAGGGAGTAAAGAAATAAAATATAGTCACAAAAGAAGGCTGAAGGGCTAGCAGATTCATATTAAGATGAATTAAGAAGTTTTGATAGATATTACTTTAAGCAAGAACAAAAGGCAGCACAATAATTATTTTAAACTAATTATTCAGAGGATCCTCTCAGCCTCCCAAATATTCATTTATTCATGGGAGCTATCCCACCCAGGCTTTCCACGGGCCTGCTGAGTCATTATCTTTCTGCAATGTTCTAATTAACTCTATTCAAATAAGTTAACTGGCAGATGGCACTAATATGCTCTTTAATTTAGAAAAAAATGGTTTATATAAATTTTGAACTAGTTTCTAAAATTTTTTTTCTCTCCAATTGGGATTTTGGTGACAAACTACAATAAAATCCTCTAAATTTTCTTTATTTATGCATGTATGTATTTATTTATTTATGTGTCGGGTTGGGGGAACAAGTGGGGTATGCATGTGCCACAGATATGTGGAGCTCATGGCACAGTGTACAGGGCTAGGTTCTCTGATTCCACAGTTTGGGTCTTAGGGACTCAACTCATGTTGCCAGACTTAGCAGCAGGTGCCATAATTCACTGAGCCTGAAGAGGTCAGCTCAGAAACTTTGGATAATTCCACCAGACCCCCTCCAGGAGGGAGGGGCTAAATTACATTTCTCAGACCACAGGGAGGCCCCTGCAGCTAGGTTAGGCCAAGTTATTCTGAGACTGTTGGCCACCTACCTCATTCCCTAACAACCAATCAGTTTAAAAGTCACACTGCTGTGTGTGCCTAATGGCGGCTGCCCTGAGGACTGTATAAAAGGCCCGCTGTGTGGGCTGCAGGTGGTCGTGCTCTCCCCACGTGCGGGGCGACCCCAGCATGCTGGAGTAAATAAAATTCCTCTTGCTTTTGCATCAATTCCCGTCTCTACATCGTTCACTCAGGGGTCTCCGGTAAGTTAAGGCTTGCCAGAGTCTTACAAGCCATCTTGCTAGTCCTGCTCATGTCTTTATTTCCACCTAATCTGCCTCATTCAGCAATGACCTCGGTGGTGTTGGAATGACATGGCTCTGACCCCTGGGACAGAGACAACAGGTCACAGGTCTCTCGAGTGTCATGGCTGCTGTGAGTGTAAGGCTTGTTTGTATAATAATGTACATATTTAACATTCCTCCTTCAAAGAACATAGTCCCTGTTGACCTTAATGACTCCATGATAATCAGAGACAACATGTTTCTGGGAGGCAGACTCAGCAAATGGTAAATGCTGGGATCTTCAGGACAGCCCTTAAGGCTATGGAAAAAAAACACTAAAAACATGGGTTTAAAATGGTGCATGCCTTTAATCCCAGCACTTGGGAGGCAGAGGCAGGTGGATTTCTGAGTTCGAGGCCAGCCTGGTCTATAGAGTGAGTTCCAGGACAGCCAGGGCTACACAGAAAAGCCTTGTCTCAAAAAACCAAAATAATACTAATACTAATACTAATACTAATACTAATACTAATACTAATTTCTCAAAATATAAAAATGAAATATGAATTGTGTGAGGGGCTTCATGAATCTAAAGGAACAAAAAACAGCTGTGAAGTGAGCCAAGCTGTCAGAAAGTTACTAAGGAAGGAGACAAGGAGATTCAGGGAGTGGCCACATCTTTTGTTTATGCTTACTGAAGGCAGACAGATTCCTCAGTTCCTGGAACCGAGCAAGGTTAGGCCCACATGTGGTAGAAATGGTCATTTCAGGACTGGGTCTCACCCAGTTAGTTTATCCTCTATGCCTAACTGAGACAGGCAGATCTCTGAATTCTTTCATAGTGTCTCCTAAGAATTGAGGGGTTGGGGTTATGGGATGCAGATTCATAAGATACTCAAAAGGGAACCTAGAGTAAATGACGAGATTGATATACAAAATAAAAGGCTGGGCTTATGATCTGCAGGAGATGAACTATCCAGAGAGATTTTTAGAATTGCAAGAGAGAGCTGCTTGTGTAAGACCCTGACCCTTGGTCTGTGGTACTTACTTCAAGGCGCCCCTGGGTGAGACACCGAGATACTGATCGATGCAGAAGCAAGAGGTTTACACTCTGGCGCATCAGGGTTGATCTCCAATTAGTCCCTCAAGGCAAGTTACTACGAAGGTGTCCCTGAATGGCTATTACAAGCAATTTTTATACTTTTTAGGGTCACAGCTTACATCAACAAGGTTACAGTTCAAACTTAATTGGCTACGCATATAGACCTTTAAATCTGTCGGCTAGCAAGCATGGCAGGCATTTGAACTCTGCCTGGGACTTTTCAGAGAGTCACAGTAACTATCAGTCAGTACATTCTGAGAATTTTTTTACTTAAGAGTGTTCCTGTGGGTAGAGAACGGAACGTGGCCTAGCCTTGACTGCAGGTGCGAGGCGGAAGCTGTAAGGAGGGTGTGGGATTGGAAAACCCTGTAGGGTCCTCACTTGGAGGACTACCACAAGCAGAAAAAAAGAGAGAGCTGTCTGAGGATCTCCAGAGAAGGCTGAATAGAAAGAAAGCAATCTGGAAAGCTGTCTCGAGCAGAAGGTAAGCCCCCAGCCTGGACTCCTGATTTGCCTCCAAGTCATTTGTTTCCACGTCTCCTATACATCCCTTCTCTCAGAACCCCTCTCTGAGAGAACTGAGGCTGGTCCTTGGTACTAATCTTCTCCAAAGGTTTTTGAATCTTTTAAAGCGAGCATCCTACATACCAAAGCCAGAGTGACTCGAACAAGTGTAGATTACCCTTCTTACAGTATAGTAGAGGCGCAAGCTGAAAGTTCTGGCCACTTGGTTTGAGATGAGGGCCCTCATCTTGTCCAGTAGACAGTCATCATCTCCTCATGTGACCCTTAGCGTGTGTAAATGGAGAAAGAGTACTAGATACACACCATTTCTTCTTATGCAGAATACTAGTCCTCTGGGCTCAGGCCCAACCCTACAACCTCAGTGAACCTTAATTACTTCCTGAAATGCTCCCCCTTTCAAATTCAGCCACACTGAAGATAAGGATCTTAGCCCAAAAATTTAAGAAAGTATAAAAATATCCCGTCTTTAGCAAAAAAAAAAAAAAAGAAAGAAAGAAAAAGAAAAGGAAAAAAAAAAGTATTCAAGCCTAGAGCTGTGTGGTCTTTGCTGTCATTGGTTTTTGTTTTTTGGTTTTTTTTTTTCACATCTCTTTATAATTTTCTGTCTTCTGCACAGACTCATACCCACTACCCATACACACAGTTCTACAGAAAACAGCCAGCATCAGGATAGAAAAGTTTCAAAGCATAAGCTAACCACAGCACGATATGTGAAATGTCAGCCTGTGCTCTGTGGTTTACGCTTTCATCTCAGAAACATAGATTTATGCTGTTTTAGAGTAAATGCGGTTCCAACGACTATGAAACACGATTTCAACAGAAAGCTTTTGGTTTTGCCCTAAAATATAGTATATTAGTGTATTCAGTTGTGCCCAGGGGAAGCTAAATTACTAACCATCTCCTTCAACTTAAATATCCCCCTCCTAAAAGATATGGCCTAGCCAAGTATCCTTGGAACACCTTCAGTATCAGTTCAAACCCATTTTGTCAAAAACCTCAGAGGTCTCCATATTTTAACAGATGTCGTCAGTGGCACCAACTCCATCTTGTTCTGGTTCTCCTGTGTTCTCATGTCAAGGATCGATAGAGACAGTATAACGGCTATGAGTGTTGGTCTAGGTGACAGATGTGGAGTAGAACTCTTGTCACTCACAAGCTGTGTGATCTTCATCGAGCTCATGTGATGGCCAGCCTCTGTCAACTTGACCCATGTTGGATTCCTCGGGCAAGAGGGAACCTTAACGGAGAAATCGCCCCCATCAGATTGCTGGTAGGCAAGTCTATGGAGCGTTTTTTTCTTGGTTGACAACGGATGTGGGAGGGCCCAGCCCACTGGGAGGGCCCAGCCCACTGTGGATACAGATGCTACCTCCAGGGAATTGGTCCTAGGTTGTTTAAAAAGCAAGCTGAGCTACAGCAAGCCAGTGAACAGCAGTCCACTTTGGTCTCCTTTTCAGGTCTGCCTCCAGGTCCCTGCCTTGAGTTCTTGCCGACTTCTGTTCATAGTGAGCTCCAAGCTATATGCTGATAGGAGCTCTTCTCTCCCCCAGGTTGCTTTTGGTCATTTTTTTTTTTTTTAATCATAGCAATAGGCAGTAAAACCAGGACACTGCTTAATACCTCGGCTTCCTCCTTCATGAGCCAAGAATTTATTGAGCAGTAAATTGTCCACCAGCCACTCTGCTAAGCACCCATAAAAAGGCCATGTGAGTCTCTACCCCACCAGAGCTCAAAGCAGGGTTACCGAGACCTATTTCAGGAGATTATTTTACTGGGGTTAGCTACATTATCCTCAGATCTGACTACACAGCTGAATCCACTGTGAAGCGCTCTTTAAAAAAGAAATAACAAAAAACAACTTATGTCCAAGCTGAAAGACACTGTGTGTGTGTGTGTGTGTGTGTGTGTGCTGAAAGACAGTGTGTGTGTGTGTGTGTGTGTGTGTGTGTGTGTGTGTCATACTTCAAAAAAAAAACAGTTTTATTTCTTGTTAAGGGTCTTGGTAGAGTGCTTGCTAGCATGCATAAAGACCTGGGTTTGATCCCAGCACCTCAGAAAACAGGGCTTATTCGTGCATGCCAGAAACCAAACCCTTGGGGATGAAGACAGGTGGATAAGAAATTCATCCTCCAAGATACGGTAAGTTTGAAGCCTGGGCTATAGGAGAACTTGTCAAAAAATAAATTGTTAGGAAAATAGGATTCCTGTCAAGTGCATTTAATGACGACAACAACAACAACAACAACAACACCCCCAAAACAAAACAAACAAGCAGACAGACAAAGGCCTGAGAAAACTTTGGAAGTGACAGACGGGCTTACTGCATTGATTTCCCAGATGTTCACATGTCCAAATTCATTAAGTTATATACATTAATTAAGCTAGTGGTTGCATACTATACTAACTATACCATACTAATAAAGATAAAATTAATAATGATGATGATTGATGATAATGATGATAATGGTATTAAATAGCCCCCTACAATCCAGTGCATAATTTTTAGAGTTGAGACCTAGGCCTAGGGTGTCTCTTTACCCCATCACCCCAAGAGTTTCTGTGTGTAGAGTTGACAACCAACTGATCAGGTGAAGCCATTACACAAAGGATGGATTACGTTTCTAAAGATCTAGACAAATCCAGCATGTGATAGGAAAACAGAACTGAAGCTATCAGGAAACAAAAATCAAAGGAGAGAAGCAGTGGGAGATGGGAGCAGGGGGCCCCAAGATAGGAGCAGGGAATGGGGCATAGGTAAATTAGGACTCCCATGGTCTAGAGAGTATTCTATAGGGCCCTAAGGCAGGTCGGGAAGCAATGGCTGTGACCTAAGCACTATGGCCTGCACTAAGGTAGATAGATACAGGGGAGGTGAGGAGAATTTCTCAAACCACAGATCTGCTGCAGTGAGAAACAACACTGGATGGTTCTGGATGGTGTTGGATGGCATTGGATGGTACTGGATGGCACTGGATAACATCGAGGACATTGGGTAGTGCTGGATAATCTTGGATGGCATCAGATGGTGCTGGATGGTACTGGATGATGTTGCATAGCATTGGTTGTTGCTGGGGCCATTGGATGGTGTTAGATATCATTGGTTGTTGTTGGGTGGAACTGGATGACATTGGATGGGGTTGGTTGGCATTTGTAGGTGTTGGATGGCATTGGTTGATGTTGGATGGCATTAGATGATCTTGGATGGCATTGGGTGGTATTGGATGGGGTTGATTGGCATTGAATAGCTTGGTTGGCTTTGGTTGCCATTGGGTGCCATTGGATGGAGTTGGATGGTGTTGGATGGCACTGATGATATTGAATGGCATTGGTTCATGTTGGATGGCATTGAGTGACATTGGATGGGGTTGGTTATCATTGAATGGCTTGGTTGGCACTGGGTACCATTGGATGGCATTGGACAGTGTTGGGTATCATATTATGGATAAGGCACAGGAAAGGAGCGGGTGAAGACAGCATCAGACAGTCTGGACTGAGTAAATGGCGGACTCAGACAGCTGTTAATTGAGATGCGAGGTCTGTGAAGTGTTAGAGTTGGTACATGTTCTGTCCTCATAGAATGGGAATGTAATCAAGAGGCACATTCTTATTCACAGTGAGTGTTGAAGAGTAATTAAGCCTTTGTACTTTTGTGTATTAGCAGCCATTTATTGAGAGTATGATGTGTGAGGCTTTGCGGTAGGTATTCTGAATCCAAACATGAAGTAATTTGACCCAAAAGATTTATAGGGACAGACTGAAACCCAAGTGGGAACTTGTAAGGCCTCAGAACAAAGCCGCCTTTTGGGGAGATTGGCTTGGAGGCAGAGGATTCTGCTCTAATTTTTAAAACTAATTAAGTAACTATTCTCTTACTGGCTGTGTGGTCTTGGGTACATTAAACTTGCTGGATCACAGTATTGTAATTAATCTATCAAGGAATATGATTACTCTGTAATTATTAATTTCTTCCCTGCTTACAACTTATAAAATTATAAATTGCCCAAGTATAAAACCCAGGCCTTGTTTGTCCGTAAAGGAAGCAATGAAAATTCATCTTGACTCCCCTGACACTCTGTGCAGATCAAAAGCATAGCGCTTGTGAGACGGCTGCAGGCCCCAACTCCCCAACTTGGTCCTTCCTGTGGATGTAGCTTCGCTTCTTGTTGCTATGACAATCCACTGGACAAAAAGAGCTTAACGGAGGCAGGTTGTTTTTGTTCAGTTTGAATAGATCTAGCACATCAATGTAGGGGAGGCTTGAGGTACCTGGTCACATCGCCCCCACAGTCACAAAGCTAATGGCTGTGCTTGGCTTCAACTCTGTTTGATTCAGCCAAGAATCGGGACACATGGGATGGCACTATCATTTTTTAGGGTGGGTTTGTCCATCTCAACCAACCCAATCTAGAACCTCCCTTACAGAAATGCCCAGAGGAATGACTCTTGTGTGAGTCTAGATCCTATGAAGTTGACAATCAAGAGTTACCATCATGGTCAGGGTCCTGCTCAAGGGTCATGTACTAAGCTCTACCTCAGGCAGAGGCTGCTGACATTTCTGGAACTAGAAAGTATGCAGTTTTGTGCATTTGCAATTAGAGAAATAGCTCTGGCCAGATCCCTGGCCCATGAAGACTCAGCCATGAGCTGACAGTGTAGCATTCATTATATAAGGCAGCATGAAGTGGGGGACCCCACAAAAGCCTAAAGGTAATCTAAATATCTAAGTAGACTCACCCGGTTTCTCCTTTTGGCCATGAGCTCCTATAGTTTTGAGTGAATGTCAAGACAAAAGACCATGGTAGAGTATGTGTCATGGAACAGGTTTCTTATACCTCAGAAAAGGGGTGTTCCAATACCCGCTTCAAGTACATTTCCCTAACGAACTAACTTCTTTTCAGTAGGTCTCACTTCCCATCAGCACTATGGACTGGGGCCCAAGCCTTCAATATAGGTGTTGTGGAAAATATTTAAAAAAAAAAAAAAAAAACCATCCCACCATCTCTCCTGCCCCTCTAAGCCGCAACATGTCCCGGCGGGATGCTGTCTGGTGTGTGCTCACCACCCAGCTATTCTCTCCCAGCTGGCATCCCAGCTGTTTTCTCCGCCATAAACCCCTTTAATCGGTGGACCCACATTCCAGTAACCAAGTAAATCAAAACTCTTTTTTTTTTTTTTTTTTGAGACAGGGTTTCTCTGTGTTGCCCTGGCTGTCCTGGAACTCACTCTGTAGACCAGGCTGGCCTCGAACTCAGAAATCCACCTGCCTCTGCCTCCCAAGTGCTGGGATTAAAGGCGTACGCCACCACTGCCTGGCAAATCAAAACTCTTAAGGCTTAATTAACCAATCCGATTTATGTATCGATAACATCACAACTTACAAGATGACAATAGAGCAATTTTTGGCCAATTGATAATGATAAAAGCTTTATCCCAACATTCTAACCTTTTGATAACATCACATAGGCCTCCATTTCTCCTCTCCTGTGACCCCTCCTCTCTCTGCATCTCTTAGCTCCGCCCCCTTTTTCCCCCGTCCAATCATAGATGGAACTTCTTTGCACTGACATAATTGGACAGGGAAAAATCCTGCAATATATAGGGACATTGAGAGACACTTCTGAACCGTAGCAGTTAGTTGATCAAGAATCACAACAAGGTCGTGAATATGCCTGGGGGGGGGGTCAGAGTAGGTCACAGCCAACATGATGCTGGGGGCTGTTCCGCCGCAAGCAGGATTCCCAATAACATCTCCAATAGTAAGAGGCCACGGTTCAGGGAGAAGCAACGCATGCTCTCAAGGGACGGGCGTGGTGACGACGTGGGGACAGCCGCAGAGCGATGCACGAGTCACTATAAACATGCAGCACAGATAGGCTAGAATGTGGGGGTACAGCCACAAGCCAATCCGAAGGATGGACTGCCCTGGCCCTTAACAGGAGGAAGTGAGGAGACACAGGAGCTCCGCCCCCAACACACCCCACCTCACACAGTCGGCTTCCTTTGCTTCCAGCACTAGGCTTAAACAGTAAAACAGAGGGTGTGGTGAGCAGCCAAGCACTTGGAAATAAGGTTTTTTTTTTTTTTTTTTTTTTTTTTTTTTTTTTTTTTGAGATAAGGGTTGATCAGTTGCAGGCCCCAAGAAGACAGGCCACACAAGTGGAGATGCCCTCAGCTTTGGCCCAATAGAGACCTCTACACCTTCATCCTTGCCATCCGACGTTCTCTTCGGGACCTGTTCCTTGGGGTCACCTGAATTTTTCTCCTATGACTTGGGCCGGATGCCCACTCTGCACAGCACGGCTCTCCAAAGACTTGTGACAAAAGACACTTTTTTTTTTTTGGTCATTTTAAAAAAATGATATATAGGGTCATTTGTACATCTTCCCAAAATACAATTGTTTGTTTTGTTGGTTGTTTTGTTTTGTTTTGTTTTATCACTCATAATCCACTTCCAGGTACACTTTTGTCAACATTTTCATGGTATTTCTGTCCGGTCTTTGGTTTCAGACAAGAAAGACTACATTTCGTATGTAAACATGTAATCTGCTCATTTGTTCTCCCCAGCTAACCGTCCTCTATAAGACTTCCCCAATATCGTAAGTTTTCAACGTTTCCCTCGTGGCTGCTTCAGAGGACTGTGTCATCTGCTCACCCTACATGTCCCAGGAGTTCTGAGTGGCCCGGGGTTCTGCACTGACTGAGGCCTGAGAGGAACAGAAGGTGTCGGGCCAGTCAGCAGCAGCCTTCCTCCCTCCTGAGTGTCCTGGTGACCCTGAGAAGGGTGCGGGCGAGAGAGCGCATGTGCCATCTTGGAATCTTACCGAGCAGCTCTTCACAGCCTGCTGGCCCATCTTCGTGTATGGTCAGGGGAGTCTAGCTGGTAACACCCAGCCAAGTCAGACAACTGGAAGCAAACTGGTAGCAATGAAGCAACCTTAAGAGAGAAGAGTGGGGGCTGGAGAGATGGCTCAGCTGTTAAGAACAAGGACTGCTCTTCGGAAGGTCCTGAGTTCAAATCCCAGCCACGACATGGTGGCTCACAACCATCCACAACGAGATCTGACGCCCTCTTCTGGTGTGTCTGAAGACAGCTACAGTGTACTTACATATAATAAATAAATAAATAAATAAATAAATATAAATAAATAAATATTAAAAAAGAGAGAGGGGGAGAAGAAAACAACCCGACTCTGAGCGCCTCCAGTCATGCTGCAGAAGAGTGCTTCTCCACCTTCCCAGTGCTGCTCCTCATGTCCTGGTGAACCCTCAAACAGACAATTATTTCTGTTGCTACTTTAGAGCTGTAATTTTGCTACTGGTACGAGCCATATTGCAAAATATCTGCGTTTTCCGATGGTCTTAGGCGATCCCCATGAAAGGGTCCCTTGACCTACAGGTTGAGATCGGCTATCGAGTCTGTTTCCAAGTTGGCCTCAGCTTCTAGTTTTGAGTCATTCCGACACACAAAAGAATCAGTTAGGACAGTGGCAATGTTAAGGAACTTCAGGACCACAGTGAGAGAACCACAGAGGAGCTCTGTCCATGCTGTGATGGTCACCCAGGGAGACTGGACACCTCCTCCCTGGCCTTCAGAGCGAGCTGGTTAACAGCAGAGGTAGTTCACGCACTCTATGGGTTTTGCTGTGTATTATGTTGCTGTTTTTTGTTGCTTTATATTGAAAGTTTGCATGAGTTAAGCCTGCATTTGTTTATATACAATGTATTGACCAAGAGTGGTTTTAAATGTGGTGGGGATGGGGAGGAGGCGGGGAAGAAGGAAAAAAGAGGAGGAGGAATGGGAAGAAGAGGAGGGGGGGATGATCGAAGGGAGGAGGGAGAGGGGAGGGAGGAAGATGTAGAGGGAGGAGGAGTGGGAGGATGATGATGAGAAGGGGGAATGGAATGGAGGAGGGATAGGAGGAGGGGGAGGAAGAGGGAGAGGAGGAGGGGGAAGAAGAGGAGGAGAGGAAGGATGATGGGGAGGAGGGAGAAGGGAATGGAGGAGGAAGGAAAGGAGGAGGGGGGAGGGGGAGGGGAATAGACAGGGGAAGCAGAGGAGGGAAAGCAGGGGCGAAGGGAATGGGGAGAGGGAAGAGGAGGGCTGTCTGACATCTGCAAAGCCCAAGATACTTCTTCTCTGGGTGGTTTGAGGGGAAGCACACGTGCGTGGACACAGAAAGAGCAGAAGACGATACTGGGTATGGCTCCTCAGTATCTGTCCACCTTCTTTTAAGACAGGACTTCTCACTGGCCAGAAACTGACCAGGAAGTCCCAGGTACCCACCTGCCTCTGCTTCTGCAGCACTGGGGTTGCACACCCAGCTTTTACTGTGGGTTCTGGGGTTGAAACTCTTGCTTGTGCCAGCAAACACCTGGCCCTTCGTATCTGTTTCATTTTGAAAACTCTTTTATGCCCCTCTAGTTGGAATAAGCCCCAAATCTTAGTGGCCTTGCACACGCAGGGTTTTGGGTTGCTTTGGTTTTTCTTACTGCGTCACAATCCTGTGTAGGTAGTCCTGGTTGACAAGAAGTTTTTCCCCATGCAGTGTCTCAGAGAACTAGGCTGCTTAGATCCTGAGGTCCCCCGCCCCCTCCCGCAGCACTGAAGTGCACTCTATGCCTCTGTTAGGCTCTCAGAGGGAAGCACACACCACCAGAGAAGGGATGCATCTGCTTCTCGGAATTCCAGCCCACAAGTGGAACACATTGACTCACTTCCGGTCACCCAGAGACAGTCGCATGGCCACACACAGGGCAAAGGAGCCGAGAACTGTAGCCTCTGTCTTAGTGGCTTCTCTGTGATTCTTGCCTCTCAGTGCTGCTAGTCATCAGGAGCCCCCACTACAGGATGGAAAGAATATCTTTTTGGGAGATTAAACAGACCTTTTTGCTAAGGCTCATGCGTGTGTGTGTGTGTGTGTGTGTGTGTGTGTGTGTGTGTGTCTGTGTTTATATGGGCAGTGTCTGGAGACATTATTAATTTTTTAAATGATGGTGTTGCTAATTTCAAGTGAAGAAAATGGGGGAGGGACTAACTTGCAAGGACCCAGTCTATAAAGAGTTTTTATAGAAGCAAATTATTACTGTTATGCAGGGAAGAGGGCTGAAACACCACTCGTAAGGGAATGTCAGAATCAGACAAAAGCTGTCAAGAAACCACGGAGCCAGGAGATGCCTGCACAATCTCTTGGTCTCCCAAGCCTCTGAACACGGTCCCCTCCACAGTCTTCCCAAATGAGAGCCTACCCTTCCTAAATTATGGGAGAGGCTGGAAAAGATCCCCCGCCAACTTGCTCGACACAGCTATCACGTCCCCGCAGCCCGCACACTTCTCACATATAAGCTGCAATTACGGAAAGCACTCGACCAGGGCTTGGGAAGAGGACGCCATGACTTGCCGACTTGGTGTCTTCCAAACTAAACAAGATGTGCGGGTAAAGACGCAGATGAGAGCTGAGACCCCATGAATTCCCAAAGCATCTTAACACCACGAGGCATGTCCCCCCTCTGTATTACCAGAGCTGGGCACAGGAATAATTTTATGGTTGAGGGGTTATCATGATGATATAAGGAGCTGGATTAAAGAATCACAGCACTTCAGCCAGACTGGGACGGGGACTATGGAACTGAAAATCTATTCAGTATGTTACTAATGAAGGGAAATAGCATGGAGATTTTTTTAGTCATGTTTATAAAAACACACTAGTCTTACTCAGTAAGTGTGCACACACCACAACTGTGTGGAGGTGAGACAACAGTTTTCAGGGGTCTATTCTCTCTCTCTACCATGTTGTCTCAGGGATCAAAGCCAGGTCATCAGTATAGTGGCAAGTTCCCTTCCCTATTGGGCTATCTTGCCAGCCTACAATTGGGATTGTTATTAATGTATCAAGGATCTATTAGATGTATTCAGGATAATTACACTTAGTGCCTTATCACGTGTCCGTGGGTGCAAATGTCAGTTGCATTTTATGGCAACTGGTACCAGGAAGCAGAAGTCCAAGTGTTTGTACCTACTGAGAATATTTCCCAGTGACAGATTCACTCTTCTCTTGAGGGGCTTGAATCCAAACCACCCAAAGATCTGGAAGACAGATCTATAGAAAACAGAAAAGGGAAACCGAGTCACAAAGAGATTGAAATGAATAATGCGGTGCCCTGGGTCTCAGCAAAGCTTGATTAAGAAGTTTTGTTCTAGAACTATTAATGGCTCTGCTTCTGTCATTCTGATAAATCTTAAGGTTAAATAATATTCTACAGGGAAGAAAAAAAATCATGGGTAGTTATGTGTGTTTCAAATACAAGTCAACCTCCAGATATGAATTTTATCATAGTGGCATCTTGCTATTCTTTTAATCATAGCTAAGATATCAGTTTTTCAGATCCATCATTCACACACACACACACACACACACACACGTCATTCCCTATATGGAACCCCTACTCGTGGATCCTTGGGAAAACGTATAATTGTCATCTGGGTATTGATGTTTGTTTTATTATCCCAAGATAGCAGTACAGTGAGGTTTGTCCTGGACAACCTGGTAACCGCTTGCCTTCACTAGACATAATCTGAAGACACCAATAAACTATAAGGACCAGCATTACCACACCAGCCTGAACAAAGTTCAGAATGAATCAGTTGTCTTGGAGACTCTTCCTTTGTCCTCTTTAGTCTCCTAATGTGTCACTTCTCAGGACATCCTGTACCCTTGTACCGCCTTACCCAGACAAGGCCTAGCCAAGTAGCCTACACCCTTTGTCCTATCCAATGTGTCAGTGAGATAAACCAGTTGATACAAGATTACAGATGAATGTGCTTTGATGGTGAGTCATCTTGTTAAAATGTTTCCATTTTAGGGGGAGGGGGCCCTTGAGGGAGGGGGGCTGAGGGAGGAGGAGTCAGTCTCCCTCCAGGATGTGGCTGCTGGTAGATTTCCATATCCCAGTGCACTTGCCCCACATCTATAGGCAGAGCTAATTGGACTTGGGGTAATTAACGAAATTAATCAAAAAATGGAAGACACGCTGTTTGGGAAGGAGATAGAGTAGGGGACACTAGGTTGAATGGGAGGGGGTAGGAGTATGTGGTTTGATCAAAATGCATTGTCTAAATGTACATTCCAAAGAACTTTGTAAAATGTTTCAGGCTTTCACGGTATAGAAAGGTGACTGAGTCAAAAGAATCCATCTGGATTAGTAGGATTTATAGTCAGTAGTTCACAAATGTGGTGGGTGGGTTTCTGTTTGCCCAGCACAGAACCATGGGACAGAACTTTTCATTGGAAGCATGAGTGTCTGCTAGGCATAGACAGACCCCTAGTCTTGCAGCAGGGGGTTTCCTGTGACTATGAGGTTTGCTGAAGAGAAGAGAGAGACCATCCAAACATCACAGGGGCGGGCTCTCCACAAGTTGAAACTGTGTATTCTGTCAGTGTTTTTGAGTTTCTATCTGGTGGAAAAGCTGTGCTACTACTCTTGGTGTTACAAAACAGATGGAGTATAATTTATGAATCAGTTTACGAAGCTGACTTAATAATCCTACCCTGCTTCATACTGTGTCATGTTTCCCTCGTCACCAGTATTTTTTCTTCTAGAACATTTGTCATCAAACATTACAATGCTGAGAGAAGGGAGTTAAGCATTGTAAAATACTGGGAAGTTCTTCATGATGCCCCAGAACACTGTTTGTGCTCCTTTCCTGTGCCAGAGCCCTCTCTGGAGACTAAGAATCTAGTCAGCCACATGTCAGAAAGGTCAATATCTGTGATGTAGAAAAACAATGATCAGAGGTAAGCAAGCAGATATGGGGCGGGGGTGGGGGTGGGGGTTTGCTTCGGAGAAGTAGTTTGAAGACAATTAATTAAGGCAGTTCCTAAGATGGTCTGATTAGCCATGCCTTACTTCTTCAGCAGGGACTTTTACTCAAGGTGGGACTGGCTTATCAGAAGTCACAGGAAATGTGACCCAAGAAGACAGATAGTAAGAACAGATGTCCTGAGATGGGAACAAATTTGAGATGTACTCCATGTGGGAAGGAGGCACATAGGGTGATTTTTACCACCTCAGCCCTGCTTGCCATCCTCCGGAGGAGGAGGAGGAGGAGGAGGAGGAGGAGGAGGAGGAGGAGGAGGAAAAGGAGGAGGATGCCCCTCGACCACAGACCAGCCCGTTGGCATAATTTTGTTTAGCATGTCAAATAAAACCCTGTCTGGCTTCAGGTCGGAAGCTTTAGTGGGACTCTGATAAATTCTGTTCCTTGATCCTAAGAAGTGAACCAGCAGAGTGATTCCAACTGGGCACCAGTCTTGAAGCCTGGGGGAAAGAAGGCAGATCCAAGAGCAGAGGTGCAGCGGGTGGCCTGGTTTTTTTGTTTTTGTTTTTTGTTTGTTTGTTTGTTTGTTTTTGTTTTTTTCCTGTTTGTAGGAGATGTCAGGATGATTTTCAGATAAACCTGACAGTACAGCCACAGTGAAGGCACAGTATATTCATGGCTTTCTGAAATTTCATCCCAAACTCTAGTTGAAGCAATAAATTAATTGGGTCATAAACAATCTTCACCCAATGCTCTGGGTCTGTGATTTCTTATTTCTAATTCTGAATTTTTTTTAAGTCTTTAAAAATCAGATTCTTTTCTTAATTCATTTAGTCATGATGCAAAACCACTCATGGCCTGTCCTAAGGTGTGTCAATATGCGTATCTATCCGGTTGTAGGGATACTACTAAGCTTAATGGGAGATAACAGTGCCTACCAGAGGCATTACAAAGTCTGTAATACTCCTTCCATTGTAGGTGTATAAAATCAGGCATTATAAATTAAAAAAAAAGAAATCAAACACAAAGTCTGCAAGAGCAGATTGCCACCTACAAATACCGGGGGAATCTCTGGCCATCCACCTGACCTATGCACAGTGAGCACCAGGCCTTTAGGGATCTTATCTCACTAAACTTAAGGTGGGTGGCTTCCTGAGGAACCATACATACCTAAGGGTATCCCGTGGCCTCCACACTACACAACACATGTGTACATATTACATATACTCAAACACAGACAGACAGACAGACAGACACACACACACACACACACACACACTTTGATTCTCAAACAAATCTCCTTCATTTTCTATAAATACAATATTTTTGAGGCTGGCCTAGAAAAATCGTATGTACCCTGCCAGGTCTCTTTGCAAATCAAAGTACTCCTGGTGGGAAACTGGGCACTTAGAGAATCCTGGAGGGCCAAAAGGGAGAGTTTCTATCCTGTGCGGTTTCCCCAGAAGAGAAGAAAAGTACAATTTGGGATGGATGATGAGAGCCCCAGGCCTCTGACAATCCTGCCTTCTTTCCTGAACCTGGATTGAGTTTGTCCCTGGGGAGTGGCTCCAGAATCTGGGCAACAGGTTTTTAAAACTTATTGAAGTCCTGTTTCTGCTCTAAAAGTTGGCTGTCACTTGGAGGAAAAAAAAATGTCCTTCCTCTTCAAGAGATAAGCAATCCTTAGCTGAGTATGGTGGTCTTTGTGATGCCCTGGACTGTGGCAGTATCCCAGGAACCCTTGTGGGTAAGCAACCCCCGGAGAGAGGTGAAAAGATCAGAGGGGGAGAAGAGAACTAGCAGCGACTGTGACTGTGTGGTGTAGATGAAGCTTTACGAAGAAAACAGAAGGTAGAAAAGCGTGTAGTTTCTACTCCCCCACTTTAAGCTATGGGCAGACTGGGATACCAGCCCCAGCCCTTGTTCCCTTGGATCCACGGATGAAAGACACACACACACACACACACACACACACACACACATTAGCGTATTTTTAATATGCTTTTTAGCTCAATGGCTGGGCTCTTCTAAACCTCTCGCGGCTAACACGCCCTTACCTTCACTCCCAGCTCTAAATCTTCCCTCAGTTGCTCAATTACCTTTTGTCCTAGCTCAACACCTCTAAATCTACCCTCGATTTAGTTGCGTTTCTAATCTCCCACTTGCTACCCCAGGCCCAGTCAGAAAAGCGGCCAATGGCCACTCTACCAGAGATCTCACATAGCTGGTGGCTCTCTCTCCCTCCAAAGCTTGGTGAATCTCCTCTCCTCTTTTGTGTCTCCCAGCCTGCCTAGGGGAACCTGGAAGTCCCACCTCTTCAGCCCAGCCATTGGCCGCTAGCCTCTTTATTGATCAATCAAGAACCAATTGGAGAATGAGACCTTTCCTTGTTCACATGTGGATTCCCAATCAAAGCGTCAGAACCACTCCCTACATAGAAGTGTTTTTCCTCCTCCTGGTCACATCCCTGAGCAGGTTTCATAGGCCAATGAGGTTATAGAGATGTGGGCTGGTGGAGAAAACCGGATCAAAGCCCCAGTCACAACAATAAAACCCAGCAAGGAAATAGATCCCATGTATAACTATGGCTAATATGACCTGAGGAAATAATTTCTTGAGGGAAGATTATGTTAAATTGCTTTGCCACTAATAAAACTACAGAGCAGAAAGGCCAGCTGCACCATAAATAATTAATCAATAAATTAATTAATCAATAAATAAATTAGTAAGCAAATAATTCCTCCCACATCTCTGATATAAATCCCGTCAAACTGCTTGGCACGTCTGTAATTTCCAGTGTCCCTGTGCAGTCATTCTGGCTTCCAGCCAAAACTTGGTTCTAAATGTATTGCTTTGAAGCTGGACCAGCTAGCTCCTGCTTGATGGAATCTATGTATCCAATGCAAACTCTAGGGAGAAAGGACAAATGAAGAAATAGGACCATGTCCCTCGTGTTCTGAGATGCTGTTTCTAAAACTAATGACTACTGATGTGGTGACAGCACATTCTCCTCTCAGGATATTTAAGTTTCCTAACCTCAGAAGGAAGATCAGGAGTTCAAGACTGGCCTCATCTACACAGTGAGTTTGAGGGTACCCTAAGCTACTTGAGAGGCTGTCTCAAAAGGAGAACACCCATCAGCACGTGACATTAACATTCCAGTCATGCTGAAACCGTTACACCTTTAACCCCAAGTAGAGAAACCATGCATCTGTGGTGTCAGGTCTAGAAGAAACTCAGGACAAATGGCTAACAGTGGTGTCAACCGGCCTACCAAAGTGTTGCCAGACTCGGCTCACCCATGGCTCCTCTCAGCTCTTCTCAGCTGCTCCCTACCCTGAACTTCTCCAGCTCGTGGGCTTCTCCTTCCCCAGCTTCTCAGTCCTATACAACCCTATCATTTCAGCCATGTGCCCTGTTGGCTGCCTCTCTTGTCCCTCTTTCTTAATCCTCCTTTGGTCTTCCCCTCACCCTCCTCCTCCCTCACCTTCTTCCTCCTTCCTCACCCTCCTCCTCCTCCCTCATTTTCCTCACCCTCCCTCACCCTCCTCCTCTCTTCTCTCATGGCCTGAATCAATCTACTGGCCATGTTTAATCTACGACTTTCTCCCCTGCTCCAGACTCCTCCCAACGCCTCTGGTTGTACTCTCCCCCACATCTACCATAAAACTCCGCCCCTCAACCATGCCTTGGAGCGCTCATGTCTAAACTTTATACACATGTCTCCCTACGAAGAGACTTAAACAGAGAGGAGAGAGGCTGACGGGGTAGACCTCCCTCTCATCTGGAAACTCAGACTTTAGAGAGAGACCATGTTTCATCCTAGAACTGGGTGTGTCCTTGTCCCGATCCTTTCTTCAAAGTTACTATGCGCCTTTATTTATTTAAATCTTGGCCAATTCCATTTGGAATTATTATTCCACATGGAATCAGAGGGTCTTCCCAACAGCTCCCAAAGCCTGCTATATCCAGGAAGATGAACAGCAAAACCCCTGTAGAGACTATGTGTCAGATACCCATCGAAGACCCACACCTGCTTACAATGCTTCTGGCTGCCCCCACACCCCACCCGAACAGCCTGGATTAGATGACTTCTGGGATGCCTGCTTGCCTAGAATTCCAGAAATGTCTGAATGAAACCAGGACTTGCCTCCACTCGGTTTACTGCCTTAAGGCCTAAATCTACACCCAAGGCACTACTGCAGCCAGCACAGACCATTTGTGTCCTGAAGTGGGTAAAACCAGGAAGGAAGGGTAAATGATACAATACCATGTCCCTCCTGGGAGAACACTGAGTGACTCAGAAGTCAGTAGAGGACAGCATTTTAGCCGAACTTTTAAAAAATATTTTTAATTGTGTGTTATTATATTGTTATAAATCATTATAATCTTGAACAACGAATTATTATATCCAGGGATTTGGAGGTCCTGGTTTCCAGCCTGAAGACTGTGAAAAACAAAACCCAGAACAAAACATTCATTCCTCCAGTATTGCCTTTATACGTATGCTGGGCTATCCTGAGGTAAGTACGGCCAAGCTTCGCAGGTTCTCACTTTTACCGGGCTTATTGATCAGCTCAGGTATTTGTAGATCCTGATGCCGCTGCAAATCCAGGGCTTCTTATCCCAGGGGCCCCTGACAAACGGGCGTGATAAAATTATGCCGTTATTAAAGAGGATTCAAGAGGAAAGTTAGGTATTTAACCTGTTGCCTTCCTCTGAGCGAGCTGTCATGAGTCTGTATATTAAGCCGTGGGCACACAATAAACCACAGCGTGCAACAGAGCGGCCTTATTTGTACTCGTGGGCAGGTCTGCCGTCGCTGAAGGACTGCCTTCCCGTTCCTTCCAACACCCCTCATAGCTGGCTTTGGCTCTCAGCTAAGGACTCATATTCACCACACATACACACAAAGCCAACACAAACCGAATCCCAGTCACACACCACCCCCCCTCTTCGGCCGCCATGGCTCCAGGCAGCTATAAAGACTCCCAGAGGCCTTTTGTCAATTGTCCCCTGAAGAGAATCTAAAATCCCCCTTGCTACCATTCAGCGGACATCCTGTTTACAGGGTGAGCGAGGATCATGCTTCTCCTTTTCAAGCCTGTAATTATGTTTACCCAAGTCCAGCCGTAGGTGCCAGGAGGGCTCTGAGTTGACTTCCCTGGCTAGCAGTGCAGACGACTGGCTGGCGGCAGCCCCACTGACCCCTGGATCCAGGCAGAGAGCCAGCCCTGCGCGCACCAACCGCTCTCTTCACAAAGAAGCCATTCTCACCGAGCTGTTTTCTCTGCGGGCACGCTGGGGTGCTCTGGATAATTGTCTAGCAAATGTCCAAATATGCCAGCGCTATATACTTTCTGGTCAACCAGATGACGGAGGAGAGGGAAGAGAAAAGCTCTGGGCTCTATGGTGGGCCTCCCACCCACAGTGCAGCGCGTATGCCGTTAGAGCGAACCAGTACTGCCCAGAGAGTTACGCATCATTACCTGGTTTTCCTAAGAGAGGAAATGAGGCATGGGAGTGTTCTGCTAGAATCTTGTAGAACGAGAATCTAAGCTTGATCCATCTTTTTTGACTTAGGGGTAGGGACCGGGAGGGATGAAGTTTAGAATCTTTACATTCCTTTATAGAAATATAAATATATTGCTCTGACTCGATGAATCAGGAGTAGCTCCATCCTTTCCCCACTAACTTTTTTTTTTAATGTATTTTCAAACAACGCACTTAACGTAATACACAGTTCTGCCTCTTCGATGCCAAAACCCGCCTATGGTTATTGGATTCGGAGATCGCAACCTGTGGCCAAGTCACTTCCAGCTGCCCAGCCTCGATATGCCAATTAAAAGAGCTAAAAGTGGAAAACAGAACAGGGAGATCTATTCAATGAGGTCACATTGGCAATAGGGAGCCAGAGAACGCCCTGCCCCCAGTGTTAGGATTCTGTCTAAGCTCCACCCCGCAGTTACCTGGCAACAGCCAGGTATGCCCCTCCCACAGTTAGATGGCAGTAGCCAAGGAGGTCTGGTCCACTATAAAAGGGACCGCTCTCCCCCTCCTCCCTCTCCTACTCTTGCCTCTTATCCTCTTGTTCTCTCTTGCCCTCTTGGGCTCTTCCCTTCCTTGCCCTCCCCCCTTCCTCCCTCTCTCCACATGGTCATGGCCGGCCTCTACCTCTCTACCCTCTTCTTCTCTCTGCCTTTCTCTGCCTCTCCTACCCCCTTAACTCCCCTCCCCATCTTCTGAATAAACTCTGTTCTATACTATACCGCCATGGGTGTGGTCCCTCAGGGGGAAGAGATGCCTCAGCATGGCCTCGCTGAGCCGCCCCCTTCTCTCATACCTACCTCACACCTTATTTCTCTTTGTATGATCACAATCCCTGGTCCCTCTTTTAGGGTCCTGAAGTGATATCAAAGGTTAAATAGAGGGCCAGGAACGTGCACATCTAAGTAGTTCTGGTCAAAGTGTGTTCCCACCCCACCCCCAGCCACCCACACTTGCGCAGGCTTCAGTCTCATCCTGTAAAGAGCTCTGAGAAGTTACTGTGTGGAGTCTTTTTTGCAAGAGACAAGTGCTTGCTCTGCCTGGCAGCTTTGCCTTCTCCGCCCCGAGATACAGAGCGAAATTCCAACTTCCTTGGGGTTCACTGTTTCAATAGTTTTTGAGACAAACTGAATCTTTAGAACATTTTTATTTGCTACCAGCCAGTTACTTACTGAGGGTGACTGAAAAGTCTAGACAAAAATACTTTTGTAAAAAGTATATGAGGATTTTGGAAATAAACTGTGGGTAAGTTGTTCAGAAAGATGAAATTTGGAATCTAGCGAAATATTAACATGGAGATGAATTCTCCTTAGTTTGGTTGAGTTGGTTGGTTGGTTGGTTGGTTGGTTAGTTAAACTGGCTTAGCTGGTTGGTTTAAAGGTTTGGCTTGTTGAATTAATTCAGTTGGTTGGTTGATTTGGTATAGTTATCAGTTAACTGGTTTAGTTAGTATTGGTTGGTTGTTGGCTGGATTGGTTTGATTGGTTGGGCTAGACTGCGTTAGTTTACTTAGTAGTTGTTTAGATTGGTTTAGATTGCTTGGTGGAGTTTGGTTGGTTGGTTGGATTAGCTTAGTTAGTTGGTCTCAGTTTGTTTACTCTGTGTGATTAGGTTTGTTTTAGTTGGTTAGATGTTTGGTTGGTTTGGTTCTTAGATTAGTTTGGTTGGCTGGTTGGTTGGTAGGTTGGGTTGGGTTTAGTTGATAATGAATTGGTTCAGTTGTATGTTTGGTTGCTTGTTCTGGGCTAGTCGGTTGGTTTGTCAATTGGTTGGTTAGACTGGTTTAATTAGTTTGTTGCTTGGTTAATTAGTGGGACTGGTTGCTTGTTTGGCTGATTTGGTTTATACTGTCATTAAGTGATGACTTATGTGTAGAAAAATTCTGATGGAAAGTCTGCTACCTTTTTAGAAAGGGGATACAGGGAAAAGCACAAATATCAACTGTACTGCTGCTGAGGGAGGAGGGACTCAGAATACAAGAGGTCCAAATATAAGGAGCCCCACATTACGTGAACACACACACACACACCACCAAACCCAAAGCATCAAAGATAAAGTTTACGTAGCCAAACAGATCTGGACATAGAAGCTAATACATTACAATCAGGTTATTCCTATATCAGTTGTCTACCGAGACAAAAGTATCACACTCTTCAGAGGACTAGAGTATAGCATGGAGACCACATGGAGGGAACAGTAAAAACAAAGGTCATAGTAAACATGTGACCTAGCTCTGCACAGGCTATCTTCTGAGGATCCCACGATCTCTCAACGTTTGTCCCTCTGTCCCCTTCTGATAGATAGTACTTATTGCTAACTTTCTTCTTAATCAAGGCGTTCCGGGATGCTCTGAAGATTGCTTCCAATGATCCCAGTCCTCTTTATCTATTCCCTATGTAATCTTCCCACCCTCACCACCACCGTCACCACTGAGTATGGGCTGAATTCAGTGACTAGAGTCTAACAGACCAGAGAGAGGGGTGTCCCTTCCATGGTTATACGGGTTATAAAAATATCACATTCTCTCTGCGCCTTAGTTTGCATTTTATTGCTGTGATAAACGCAGTGATCGAAAGGACCCTAGGGAGGAAAGGGTTAAAGGGCTTACTTTACTTACAACTCTCTGGTCACCTCCTATCACAAGAGAGTCCGGAGGAACCTGGAGGTAGGAAACAAGCAGAAGCCCCACCCCCACCCCGCCCCAACCATCACTGCTTACTGATTTGCTCCTCGTTTGCTTAGTTTTTCTTATATTATCCAGAACTACTTGCCCAGGAGTAGCACCGATCACAGTGGGCTGGGCCCTTCCACATGAATCTTTAATGAAGAAAATTCCCTGACAGGCTTGCTGGTGGACCCAACCTCTAGAGGCATTTTCTCAATTGAGGTTCTCTCCTCTCAGCTGACTCCCTCTCCCCTCCCCTCTTCCTCCCGTCTCTGTCCTCCCCCATCCTCCCAACCCCCCAACCCCCCCACCTGTAGACCCTGACTGTGACCTTCAAAAAGAAAGAAAGAAAGAAAGAAAGAAAGAAAGAAAGGAAGAAAGGAAGGAAGGAAGGAAGGAAGGAAGAAAGAAAGAAAGAAAGAAAGAAAGAAAGAAAGAAAGAAAGAAAGGAAGGAAGAAGGAAGGAAGGAAGGAAGGAAGGAAGGAAGAAAGAAAGAAAGAAAGAAAGAAAGAAAGAAAGAAAGAAAGTTAAACCTGCCTAACAACATTTCCTAACAGGACATTTGCAATTTGATTGTAAACTATCAAGCTGTCAGAATTTCGCTTTCAGGAAAGGTAGGACTTGCACAAAGTAACCTAATGAGGAGGTATACGGTAGAGGCTGGGATAACACAAAATGGAGTCAGAGATGGCCATGGTCCTCAAGGAAGAAAGAGTGACCAACAATCAATAATAGTATAATGCATCCAGTGGGGTGTGGGGAGAACAGCTTGTGCTACACCCAAGGCTATGTTACCCATAATGCATCACTGTGACTCTGGGAGTCCATCCACCGGGAAGACACCCATTGTAAGCTGCCAGGGCTAGTCAACTGTGGACTTTATTAAAGAAAAGAACCCAAGAAAGGACTAATGAGGACCAACATGACAACTCCTAAAGGAAGACTGTGGTTTGATGGGCTTGTGGAATCCTCAGGCCCCAAGCATAGCCAGAGAGTGTTTATTGCAAAACAGCAAAACTGGGCCTCCAAGCACTGTGGGATACAGGCTGGAAGCGTATTCCTTGCTGTGGTCACGAACTGTGGTAAACTGAATAATGGCTCCCACACCCACATCCTGATTCCCAAGAATTTGCAGTGTAACCTTTGTATAGTGACAAGGACCCTGCAAATATGATCAAATGAAGGCGGTAAAGGCAGGGAGGTAATCCTGGATTGCCCGGATGAGCCTGGCGGCATTGCAAGGATCTGTGGGTGTGGGGTGGGGTAAGGGGCCTGGAAGATAGTAGTCCCCATAGGAACTGAGGTAGGGGAGGCAAAGACTGGAGTGACTTACTTTAAGGACTGGAAAGTGAGGGTCGCAAGACAAGGTAGACAAGCAGATCCTAGCAGCCATAAAGGGGATTGTCTCGTAGGAATCTCCAGATGGAACCATGCCCTGAGGAAACATTAACATTCACCCTGTGAAACCCACCTCATCATCCTGACCTCCAGAAGAATAATAGGATTAATTAAGAGTTGTTCCTGCCGCAAATGTGGCAAGAACGTGTTGCAGTAGCCACGGGAAGCTAACAGGAACCATCAGGAAGTAGTCAAAGAAAAGCATGAAGGGAGTTGCTGGAGCTCAGAGAAATTACCGAAAACAAAGGCAATCCAGTTAAAAATTTCCTGTTCCAGAGCAATCCAGCTAAAAATCTCCCTTCTAGGGAACCTACATTTACAGCGTCTCTGTTGCTGGGGCTGAAGACCACAAGCTACAAACTGTCCTTACCCTAGCCATTCTCTTCCAATCTCAAGAGCACTTCCTTTTTAGTAAAGGGGATAAAGACATGAGAAGAATCAAAGGCAAGGCAAGGTGTTTGCACCAAAGACACCCGCTGTTCCTCAGGATCAATGCTTGTCACAGACCTTTACATGGGAAGATTTCCAACCAAAACGAACCTTGTCTTTCCCTACAATATTTCTTCACTGTGACTGACAGGTGGCACCTACCTTGGCAAGTATGTAAATGTCTGTAGAAAGCAGGCCTTTACCTGCCCTTTGCTTTATAGCACTAGAAACATATCATACTTTGCGACATACATATGCAAATACTCCAGATTTATACAGATTAAAAAAGCACCCCTAAAAACATCCAGTGGAATAAAGATAGCCGTTTCAACAAATGGTGCTGGTTCAACTGGAGGTCAACATGCAGAAGAATGAGAATTGATCCACTCTTATCTCCTTGCACTAAGCTCAACTCCAAGTGGATCAAGGACCTCCACATAAAACCAGACACACTAAAACTGATAGAAAAGAAACTGGGGCCGGGCGGTGGTGGCGCACGCCTTTAATCCCAGCACTTGGGAGGCAGAGGCAGAGGGATTTCTGAGTTCGAGGCCAGCCTGGTCTACAGAGTGAGTTCCAGGACAGCCAGGGCTACACAGAGAAACCCTGTCTCCAAAAGACCAAAAAAAAAAAAAAAAAATTAATATTTGCCGGGCGGCGGTGGCGCACGCCTTTAATCCCAGCACTTGGGAGGCAGAGGCAGGCGGATTTCTGAGTTCGAGGCCAGCCTGGTCTACAGAGTGAGTTCCAGGACAGCCGGAACTACACAGAGAAACCCTGTCTCGAAAAACCAAAAAAAAAAAAAAAAAAAAAACCAAAAAAAAAAAAAAAGAAAGAAACTGGGGAAGACCCTTGAGGACATTGGCTCAGGGGAAAAATTCCTGAACAGAACACCAATTGCTTATGCTCTAAGAGCAAGAATAGACAAATGGGACCTCATAAAATTACAAAGTTTCTGTAAGGCAAAAGACACTGTCAAAAGGATAGATCGGCAACCAACAAATTGGGAAAAGATCTTCACCAACCCCACATCCGACAGAGGACTAATATCCAATGTATACAAAGAACTCAAGAGGTTAGACCCCAGAAAACCAAATAACCCTATCCAAAAATGGGGTACAGAGCTAAACAGAGACTTTTCACCTGAAGAAATTCGGATGGCTGAGAAACACCTTAAAAAATGTTCAACATCATTAGTCATTAGAGAAATGCAAATCAAAACAACCCTGAGATTTCACCTCACACCAGTCAGAATGGTTAAGATTAAAAACTCAGAAGACATCAGGTGTTGGCGAGGATGTGGAGAAAGAGGAACACTCCTCCACTGCTGGTGGGACTGCAAGCTGGTACAACCACTCTGGAAATCAGTATGGCGGTTCCTCAGAAAACTGGGCGTGATACTTCCGGAGGACCCAGCCATACCGCTCCCGGGCATATACCCAGAAGATTCCCCAGCATGCAATAAGGATACATGTTCCACTATGTTCATAGCAGCCTTATATATAATAGCCAGAAGCTGGAAAGAACCCAGATGTCCCTCAACAGAGGAATGGATACAAAAAATGTGGTATATAAACACAATGGAGTACTATTCAGCCATTAGAAACAATGAATTCATGAAATTCTTAGAGAAATGGATGGAGCTGGAGAACGTCATACTAAGTGAGATGACCCAGTCTCAAAAGAATACCCATGGTATGCAGTCACTGATAAGTGGATATTAGCCTAGAATCTTGGAACACCAAAGACATAAATCACATACCAAGTGATGTCTGACAAGAAGAAAGGAGTGGACACTGGTACTAGAATGGACCAAAGCATCATTGTGGGAGAGTACAAGAACAGTGAGGTGGGAGGGGGTGGATGAGGGAGCAGGGGGAGGGAAAAGGGCATGTGGGACCTTTGGGGGTGGGGAACCAGAAAAAGGGAAATGAATTGTAAATATAGAATATATCCAATAAAAAAATAAAAATAAAAAAGCACCCCTAAACTAAAAATTTAAGCGGCAGAGTTGAAAGCATAAATGTATAGTTAATGTAACTATGTATATTATGTATAACTGAGGTTTATGTATTGATGTTTGCTGACTCGTATTATGGAATAGGGAGAGTTCAACCAGTTACACAATTGTGACTAAAACAATGATCATAAAAAGTTAAACTTCAGAGACAGATAATTCTTTAGGAGTACAACCTCGGCTGGTAAAGATGGAGACTATAGTATCCTTCAGGAACTCATGGGGCGTGGTAAGCTGAAGCTGGAAGGTCCCTTTCTTTTGGATCACAATTGCAGAGTCAGACATATCCCTCAGCGTGGCTGTGTTGAATGTGCTCTGTGCTCTATAACCTGCCTTTGCCATAGTCACCCATACTAATGTAGCATATATATATATATATATATATATATGCTAATATATATACTAATATATATTAATGTGTGCCAATATATACTCTTAAATAGGTTTTGCTTTGGTGGGCAAAGGCTCCAAACTAAGATGCCAGCGGG
Source organism: Apodemus agrarius (assembly GCA_964023405.1). NCBI lineage: Eukaryota > Metazoa > Chordata > Mammalia > Rodentia > Muridae > Apodemus > Apodemus agrarius. Next base: position 9,649,579 of record OZ030026.1, on the reverse strand, counting down.
GGTGAGGACAGACAGAGCTGAGTAACAGAGAGTGAAACCCAATGACCCGGATATATGAAGATGTGACAATGAGACCCCTTTTTTCCTGTGCTGCTGTGTTTTCAGTTATGACATGTCCCCCACCGGCCATCGGTTTGAACTATTGGGGGTACTATTTTGGGACGTTCTGGTACCGATTGGAGCTGGGGCCTACTCAGAGGAAGTGGGTATCTGGGGATGAGTCGATGGGTTGGAGTGCAAGGGCCTTCGGCTTCCTGGTGGGTAGCAGACACAAGCAGCTCCCTCACACTCCCACAGGGGCGAGCTACCCCCTCTGCCATGCCTCCCTCACCCTGACGGCCTGTATTCTTTTAAACCAAAAACCAAAGTAACTTGCTTCTTTCGGGGATTTTTTTTCACAGTGAAAAAAGTTAATAATATATATGCTAAATTAATAATAATAATAATAATACCAAATAGTCACACTCCCCTCAGAGGTCTTAGAGGAAATTCCATTCTTCACCTCTTTCATCTTCTGGTGCCTCCAGGTCTTCTTCAGCCCAGTATGTATCACTCCTGCCATAGTTCATGTAACCGCCCTCTCTGACTCTTATCACATGTCTCTGACAAGGACACTTCACGTTAGGGTTAAGGCCACATAGAACATCCGGAATGATCCTATCTTTGGTCCTTACTTAATTATAACTGCAAAGTTTTTTTTTTTTTCAAAAAGATGCATTTGCAAGCCTTGGGATTTAGGCATATCTGTTAGGAAGCCACCCATTTAAGCTATTATAATATTGTTAAAAGTTATAATTTACTAAAAGTTGAGTTCTGTGTTGGTGGCCCATTTGGCAAGGTGCCTTCTGTGTAAGCATGAAGAAAGACCCAAACTCAAACCCCTAGCACTCTCTAAAAGCTGGGAGTGTTGTGTGCCTGTAAACAGTGCACCGGGTTGGGAAATGAGGAGAAAACAGGATCTGTGGAGCTCATTAGTGAGCCAGCCTTGACTAATCCATGAGGCCCAGGTCCACTGAGAGACACTTCAGTTAAAACGAAGCAAAGGATCTGCAAGATGGCTCAGTGGGAAAAGGTGCTTGCCACCAAGCCTGAGAACTTGAGTTCAATCCCCAGGACCCACATTGTAGGAGAGAACTGGTGGATGTCTGCAACTTGTCCTCCGCCGCCACACCCCCTGCATGTGCGTTTGAAAAATAAATAAATAAATAAATAAATAAATAAATAAATTACATTCTATATGAATAATGGAGAAAGACATGCAACATTGACTTCTGGCCTCCACTTACAGACACATTTATGCATGCCTTTCTATGTGTGTGTGTATATGTGTGTGTGTGTGTGTTTATATGTATATATGTACATGTACATATGCATGTATTCATAAGTATATATGAAAAACAATTCCCACCACTGCATTTTGCATGGTAGCAATTAAAATAACAGTTTTCTCCCTACCTGCTAATCAGATACATATTTTCTTTTTTATTTAAAGATTTATTTATTTATTATATGTAAGTACATTGTAGCTGTCTTCAGACACTCCAGAAGAGGGTATCAGATCTCATTACAGATGATTGTGAGCCACCATGTGGTTGCTGAGATTTGAACTCAGGACCTTCAGAAGAGCACTCAGTGCTCTTAACCGCTGAGCCATCTCTCCAGCCCCAGATACATGTCTTCACAATAAGTGCCTCTTACTTACAACTTAGATGCCAGCAACTGAGCCACAGCAGTACCAGTAGTAGCTCCTGCTTATGGAGCAGTAGCCTTGTGGCTTCATAAGCTGTGTAACCCCAGCAGTGATACAGGAAGGATGCACAGGGTCCATAGGTGTCCTAGAAGCTCCCTAAGTCTGGGTAGAATACTTTCCTTTTCATTGCCCCCAAACATATTTAAAACCATCGTCTTATATCAAGTCTCTTATGGCTGAATAGCTCAAAATAATTTCTGTTTCCCAAGCTGGACACTGTATACTTCTCACACTGTTATGCTACTCCTGGAATGCTGCTTGCCTTCCAATAGCATTTTAAGTATATTTTTATATAACCATTTCCAGGCTTTGAACACATAAGATGATCATCACTTTGCAGACTCTGATAATTGATCTGGGTATAGTAGCAGGTTCGGTGATAATTGATCTGGGTATAAAACCCCAGGAGTCTTGTGCTTGTGCTGTGGGTGTCTGACTGCCCTGAATCCTAGCACTAGGTGCTGCTTCTGAGAAGTGTGCTAATAACTTACCCCTGCTCTACTCAAGGTCATTTCTCCTCTCGGGAATCATTTATATTTCCCATTTTCTTTGAAGATTTTAAGTTTAACTATGCTGTGCCTATTTGTTTATTTCTTACATCTACTTGAATGACATTCTAGAAGCCCTTTGAGTCTAGTACTATTATCTATATTTCTTTATCATGTACCACAAATTCTTGAAAGAATTCTTCACCGTCTGTACTTTCTCATTCTGAGACCCCCCCCATAATATCAAGGCTTCTATTTCTACATACCATATCTATTAATCTTTTTAAACCTCGTTATTCCCTTTATCAACCCCTTAGTTATGTGTAAGGACTTGAGACATTCATCCGAAATCTAAAACCCTTTATCAGTCCCTTAGTTATGCATAAGGTCTTGAGACATTCATCCAAGATCTACAACCTGCTGTTCAGTCCTTCCATTGAATTCTTCAATTCCCATATTGATTCATTACCTAATATCTCTACTGTACCTTTTCTTATGAATGCTAATTTTTTTGGCTATCTTTTACCTTTTCTTCTATGAAGATATTCATTGTGTTTATTTTCTATTCTTCCACTTACCCTCACTCAATCTATAAGACAAATAGTAACTAGTGTCACACTTATTCACATTTCCCTTTATCCCCAGATATAAGGTCCATCATGCTATGTCCATCCTGGGACATAGTCAGTGGGTCTCCACATCATCAGAAAAGACTCCTTGATGCAATGTTTTCCTTGGTGTGCTCCTTTTTCTTGATACTTTCCTCTATCTGGAATCCTTTTTTTTTCCTACTGTTCTTTAATTTAGTACCTGCAGCTCCAGGTAGCCCTCTCAACATAATAACTTGTCCTAATGGGAAGCAAACACACACACACACACACACACACACACACACACACACATCTCCCAATTGTGTTAAGCTGACAAACTAATGATAACAACGTCATTGTTCATAGCTAAGAACAAAAAGAAAAAGCCCATTTCATATACAGAAAAGGGGACACAGTTCACTATCAGTAGGGCGTGTGTTCAGTACTGTCAGAAGATGGTTTGCAAAGAAGAGTAAGCCAGCCAGCCAGCCAGCCAGCCCTATGATCTTTGAAGTATCAAGACTTCATACTTCCAAATCTGTCTTACTGGAGCGAAGCCTCACTTAGGAAATTAGGACAATTAACTTGTCATATTGATCTCAACAGTGCATCAACAGGCAAGAGCTAACCTGTGTGAAGATGGCACAGGAAGATGATATAACCTACCTAAGCATACAAGTCTCCTAGCTTAGGTCGCTGAGCCTGGGACCAACGTAACAGGGAGGTTATGATCCCTGATGCTAAATCACAAAAACATGGACACTCATGGGAAGCACAATGGGTGTCTAAAGACGTCAAGATAAACTCTGTCAGGACAAAGAGAGCACATGTTTGCTTCCAAAAGGAGAAGCAATCAAAGAACAACCCGACTGGATTTCTTTTGATGTCTTCAGCATTTGTCCCTGGAACCGGGGTCACTTCTTTGTCAACTTGGCCAACTCTTGAAGAAGGGTAGAGCTGCCAAGCGGGACTCTGACTCCATAAAAAGTCTGTTTATGTCTGCATGACAAACAGCGCTTTTGTGTACTGAGGAGGAAATACCAGCCTAACAAGGAAGACCACGAATCCACAACATTTTAATTTCTAGTTTGGGGAGAAGTTAGCCTCCCATTCATGTTGTTGTATTACAGATTTTTGTGACGACTTTAAAGTTTGCCATGGTAGTTATGGTAATTTCATTACCCACCACATCTTCATCTTTTAATTTCTTTCCTATTTATAATTATACAACGGTAATTAAAAGGTATTACCACTACATGCTATCCTAGCTAAAACTCTGGCCTGCCAGGCTTATAATAGTCAAGACATTGCTCTGTCTTTATTTCTTTTCTCCATGTTTGGAGGAAGAGTGGGGGAGGGGGAGGAGACAGTGGAGACTCTGGTCATTATAACCTCAAATCCTTTCATCAACTTCTCTTTGTTCCTTTAAAAAAAAAAATTGGATTTTTCCAAGTATCCCCCCCCCAACACACACCAAATGAACTGTTTTGATGTAAGAGTTTCCATTTCAGCCTCTCTCTCTCACCACATCTGAAGTGAAGCTCGCTCAGACTCACTAAGAGCATGCAAGAGCTTCAAGTGCTGCTGAAAACTTGGATCAAATTCCGTCTCCTGGTGCGGATGCCAACAGCCTCGGCCTCCGCTGCTCCAAAGATCAGGAGGCAGAGCACCACCGCCAAGGCACCTCTCCGCTGTCTCTTTCAGCACATAGAAGGTACCTGTGAGTAAAAGCTTCTCCGCCCTTCAGTGAATTACCACTTGTAAATCTTAAGAGAACGACTTGGAACCAGACGCTAGCACTCAGACTGAACCTCAGCTGAAAAGGTGCCATGGGCTGATAATTATCCCCATTTTCAATGTCTTCAAAGACCGTTGCCCTGAAGGAGTTCGCACGCTAGCTGGAGGAAGGACACACATGTGTTTGGCGTCTGCCAATCTCCTGCCATCTTTCCACTGAGGAACTGATGTGCTCACTCACCAAGTCCGCACAAACCTGATATTAATCATCTATGCAAGGGCAAGACACAGGGCCGCACGACCAACTGAATTACAGCGAGGGAAAGAGAATCCTGGGAGAGTCAGTTGCTCACTATGCTTATAATCGGTTACTGCTATAACGTGGTCTCGATTTTCCAACTTGTGTTTGTCTCCTGAAGATTCCACACGTGACTTCTTCCCATCGGTGACCTTTACTGGGACCATCTCAGCCCACCTGAACCTTAAGTCTCACGACACAGAGGCTCAGATCTTACTGGCATCCCTCTTACAAGGTCCTTGGTTGCTTTTAACCCTTGCCCTCTGTGAGGTCTCAGAAAAGGTTTCCCTCCACAAAGCACTTTCTCTGTGGCAAGAAATAAAAACTGGTGTCAGAGTCTGAGCAATTATTACTCACAGAATGACAAGATCTTTCGCTTTCTGCTTCCAGTCCGGTGCTCTGCAACCTTAGCTCTACTTTGGAATAACCCGATGAAACAAAATGACTTCTGTCCACGCAAGATTCCAATGCTGACTCCCTAAACCCCAAGTGGATTTCTTTGGCGTTAAGGCCTTTGAAGAGGTAACTCAGGTCAGAAGCCTGTCCAGGGCCCTAATCTAACTGGGCTGGTGTCTTCATAATAAGAGATACCAGAGATCTTTCCCTGAAGACAAGGAAAAGCCCATAGGGGGTGACCATCTGCCAAGACAGGAAAGAGCGTCCTCACAAGAAAACTACCCTGCCAGCACTAGAGCTTGGAGAAAAATAATTTCTACCATTTAAACTGTCCAGGGACTACTTTTTTAAATAGTGGCTTGACCAAACTAATATACCTGGGGAGCTCTAGAAAGCTCAATGCCCAGGCCATGCCCCAAACCAGTTATCAGAATCTCTAAATGAAAGGACCCATGCACCGTGAGATTCTCCCCTCTGGACCCCGGACTAGGCACAGACCACACCAAACACCGATTACCAGGCACAAACCAAGCAGAGATCCTTTATTAAGCAAGGCAAAGGGACAAGGTGGCTGAGTCTAAGTCGGGCAGACACAGCAGCAAATCGCTTTGCAGAGTGTCGATTTTAAGAGTGGGAAAAGGGAAGGTCTGTATGGGAACGAGCGAGGGTGTGTTGGTAGGTTCTGACTGGGTGTTTCCATCAGCATGGCTAAATGGGGATTTCTTTTTTTGATTTTTTGATAGCTGGACCTTGCTGACAAGCCTCAGGAATGAATCCGGGATAAGAAAGTAACCAAATACGGGAATAGACCATGGCAGCTAGCTTCAGGAATGTGATCTAACGGTTCAGCAAGGGAGAGGGAACGGGAGAGGCCAAGACCTGCTGGCGCCATGTTTGCCATGCTCGGGCCCGCTAGAGCCCTTCCCTAAAAGCGGAAGCCGTAAGCCTCCCAAGACAAGCCCCGTGTGTAGCCACGGCGGTCGAGGGAAGGATTCACTGTCAACTTCGAAACATGGTTTTATTTCTCTTTTGATTTTCCTTAACTGATGTTTCTTCCCTTTACACGATGAGGGTTTTATCGAGTTACATTTGCTACATATATTCTGTCTCAGTTTACCGCCTATTTTTTAGTTTGGTCTCATGTAGATGTTTGTATGTATACACATCCATGAGGGACATAGGCATAAAGGTATGCAGGCACACACATGTGGATACACAAACACTCAGATACAGGCACACATATACAGATGCTCTCCCTTCCCTTTTCAAATAGGACGGAGAAGTGGGCAGAGTTGCTGACTGACAGAAATAAGAACAGCTAACTTTGCTCCTGCTCCGCGCCCTGCCCCCGCCCCCGCCCCCTTCCCTTTCTCCCTCTTGTTCCCACCCCATATGGTCTGGCCCATAGACTTTTTTTTTTAGTATTTATTTTATTTATTATAAGATTTATTTATTTATTATAAGTACACTGTAGCTGTCTTCAGACAACCCAGAAGAGGGCATCAGATCCCATTACAGATGGTTGTGAGCCACCATGTGGTTGCTGGGATTTGAACTCAGAACCTCTGGAAGAGCAGTCAGTGCTCTTAACCGCTGAGCCATCTCTCCAGCCCCCATAGATTCTTTGTTTCTCATTACGGATGGTTGTAAACCGCCATGTGGTTGCTGGGATTTGAACTCAGGACTTCCGGGAGAACAGTGCTCTTTTTTTGTTTGTTTTTTGGGGTTTTTTTGTTTTGTTTTGTTTTGTTGAGACAGGGTTTCTCTGTATAGCCCTGGCTGTCCTGGAACTCACTCTGTAGACCAGGCTGGCCTCAAACTCAGAAATCCGCCTGCCTCTGCCTCCCAGAGTCCTGGGATTATAGGCATGCACCACCACCGCCTAGCCCAGTTGGTGCTCTTAACCACTGAGCCATCTCACCAGTCCAACGGCTAACTTTCTGACTGGCCTAGGAGCACCTTATCTCTTAAATCCTTAGTGACCACAGGAGTTCACTCATGGACGTTCTGAATGACTTTCGTTTCTTTGCTTAGCATCGACATTGTGCTAAATATGACACTAGATGCTGGGGAGGGACTCAGTGCTCACTCAGGACCTACCCAGTCCCTGCCTTGGGGGCTGGAGTAAGCAGCACCCAGATGGAGGTTTACAGGTGCACTGAGGTCTACGCCCTGGGAGAAGGGAACTCCAACCAAACGCTCCAAAGTACCCCTTAGCCTCAGAAATCTCAGCAAGCTTTCTGAGAACATGCCAAAGGCGTCAGTTCCTCATATGGGATTCTTTACTTTTTGTTTGTTGTTATTTTGTTTAGGGGCCTTAGAGATGGCTCAGTGGTTAAGCTCACTGGCTCCTCTTTCAAAGGTGTGGGGGGGGGCGGGGGGAGGTGGGTTGTTCCATTCCTAGGACCCACATGGTAACTTTCTCATGACCATCTGTAACTCCAGTTCCCGGAGATCTGATGCCCTCTTCTGGTCTCTACTAGCAACAGGCAGGAACATACTGGCAAAATACTCGTATGTATAAAATACCCAGGCATAATGGTCCATGCCTTTAAGCTCACTTAGAAAGCAAGGGCAGGTGGATCTCTGTGAGTTGGAGACCAGCATGATTTACAGAGCAAGTTCCAGGCCAGTCAAGGCTACATAGCATATATATATGCTATGTAGCCTATATGTGTATATAATATTTATGTATTATATATGTATATGCATTATATTATATATTATATATAATATATATTCCATTCTGTGGTGGGCAGCTTCTATTTTGGGGTTAACTCTGGGCTAGAAGATATATTGCTGTGCACTTACATATCAGACACAGTGCCTGGCCCTGTGAGTTACTCTGGGACAGGTCCCGTCACATACCTTACATGCCTTACATACGCATTCCAATCTACTCCCTAAAGAACACACTCGTGGTGTGTCTAACACACAGCTATTCATTAGACTCATCTACAGAGAGTCCCCGAGTAGAAATCTCCCCAACCTGAAGTTTCACTGGTTCTCACAATTATAGACTTCTAAGGATTCTAGGATTTAAAAAGGTTCACTAGAGAGAATCTATGACATTTAAAAGAAATCGCCAGACCTTTATGTACCTCCTGGGAACTGGACCATCCTTCATTAGGGTTAAGCAATTGTCCACAAAGAAACAATCAGGACTCTGCATGGTGAGAATCTGTGTAGATGAGGTTTTTTCAGTATCTCTGCTGTTCCTGCCTTCTGCGAAAGCAGGGAACACCTTCCCCCTCTCATCTTTGTCTGTATCTCCAGGCTTTGTGGAAGCCCATTCAGAAACTAGCATCCACCAGACATTTGAAAGAATGGCGTCATTAGGGTCTCAGATGACCCGCTGATATAGTTTGGGTCACACAGGATCTGTGGCCTTGAGATTCTTGAGCTGGGGTGGAAGCGGTGGTAGAGGGTGGTAGTGTAGATGGTAGTAGTGAATCCGGTAGCAATGGGTGTGCTGGGGTGGTCCTGGCGATGGCAGGCGGGTGGTTGGGTGTGAGAGGGTGGCAGTGAAGGTGGTAGTGATGGAATTATGCTAACATACCAGTCTTTTATGTTCTGTGAAATTTTAGGTCCCCAAGCCAACAAACAGTTGCAACAACAGTGAGCACTGAACTCCCGCCCACACACAGAACGCCGACCTCTACATTCTATTGATTCCCAGTGACTTTGTTTTGATTCGCGGAAGGAAAGCACCGGAACGGTCAGGACAGTGGTTCTCAACCCGTGGGTCATGACCGCTTTGGGGTCCGGACAACCCTTTCACAGGGAGTCACTTAAGACCATCCTGCGTAGTGCTAGACAGATACTTGAACGAAACCAGCAAGCATCCTTCTGAGAAGCATGTCCTCTGGTTTCTCCAGTAGTGACGCTGCTGGCCTCCCTCAGAATCTGCAGGCTCCCGGGAGTTCTTTCCTCCTTAATCCTCTCCTCATCCACAACCCCATCTAAAACCAAGAGTGGAAATGCACCTACCCACCAAAGATGTTATTAGGAAAAAAAACCAAGTGGTCCGCTCAACCCTCCCCCTCTCCCCGACTCGGGATGATACATAGCCCATCCACACTGGGGCATTACGGGGTTGCTGCTATAGGCTGGAGCTGAGCGCGCTCACCCAGAGCGCGCTGAGGGATTTCAGGCATTGAGTCCTTTGAGCCCCTGCATCCCAAGTGAGGTCGCAGCCACAAGTGCCCTGGGTGAACCAGAGCATAGCCCCTCCCCCTTCTAATATTAACCAGAAGGTAGGCCCTCGCCATCAAATAGGCATAGAAGTTTATTGTTCTCAACCCCTAACGATTCAAAAGATGCTATTTTTGCCAGCACCTTGATCTCAGACTTCCCAGCCCGTGGAACTATGGGAAATAAATTACTGTTGTTTACGAGCCGCTCTGTTTAGACACTGGCTGTAACAGTTTGCCTGCATTTAGACACTGACAGAGAATCAGAGAGAAGCCAAGTGAATTTGGAAAAGCGGTTTGATGTGCAGCCACTGCACCGGGGAGCAAATTTTCCCAGTAGGCTGGGCCTTTAAGCTGTGTGCCCGGACAACTAGCCCCTTTGGCACTGCAAGTTAACACTCTCTGAGTCCTGGGGGGAGGGGGGTGGGGGACAGTGTGATCAGTCACAGGTACAGGGTGAGTATCCTGAATTTGCTCTTTACTGACTCCAGAAGAGCGAGTGCCCCCCACTGAAAACCAGCACTGTGTAAAATCGAAGAGCCCCTGATGTATATTCCACCTGCTGGCGGTCGGCCGGGCCTCTGGAAGCCGTTGCCTTCTCTGAATGATTCCAGCTGCTAGGCCCTTTGTGCTAGCTTTTATGAGCTGCGAGGACGGATACACAAGGTGTAGGTCAGCCTTTTAGAGAATGTCCAAGTCTTGCCGTCCAACTCAACACACGCTTCTCTTCCCCTTCTGGAATTAATAGGGATAGGAGCTGCTCAAAAGGCTAATGAAAAGCTCTTGTACAACCCTGGCTGTCCACACATGCTCCGAGAACTGCGGAGGGGGCGGGGCGGGGCTGGGGGGCGGTGACGGTGATATTTATGTTCTCCTGTCTCTCGTCTGAACTCATAAGCAATTTTCAGAATAAAAAGTCCTCACATGTTTTTCCCATCAATTCAGGAATTTAAATATGTACTGTAGGCACAGATTTTGCCCTCTTTAAACCACCGTCTTTTTACCTCAACAATGTGCCTGCTACAAGTTTGTATCATAAATCCCAATATAAAATTCCCTACTGCTTAACCTGCTCATAAATGTGAGCACATAGCCATGCTATAACAATCCCTGGCTGTAACATAAATTCCTCTCGTCCAGTGGCTCTTTAAGGAGGGCCTGGTACATTTACCTGGTTGTTTGCTAATCTATAAATCCAAAACAGGTGAAATGAAGAAGAAATTTCAATATAACCTAAAGGTGGGTATAATCTAAAAGAATGACCAGAGCCATCTGGAATGCTTTAAAACTGCCAATCTCAAACAAGAGGCACTGGAGAATTTCAGTGGAATTTTTAGCTTTCCCATCTTTTCAACCTCAACTTGGCTTTAGGGGAGAGTTCATTGTTGCCAGACACTGGCAGAGTAACAAAATCATTTCTTCTCAGTCCGGGGTCAACAGCCTCCGACTCCTTTTCCCCCTCCCCAGCCTGCACCCTATCCAATCAACATGTGCATGGGGCTCTCTCACATTTTACCATTTGCACTGAGCTTGGGGAGTTAGGAAGGGACTGGCTGAGTTTTCAAGGGTGGCTTTTTACTTTAGAGTTCAAATAACTCCGCATGTAACAGCCCTGAAGAAGTCGAATAAGGTGCCATCCTTTCTGTGAGCATGTAGACAAAGCCTCCAGTACAATGTGACAGCATGGACTGGAAACCCGTACAGTGTTTGACCCACTCTAGGAAATATTTGTGCTAACGAAGAACGGCACATGGACAAGGACAGTTACCGAAGCGTTGTCTAACGTGAAAAACTTAAGAACGACCTATGCAGCCAGAAATAGGATCCTCGTTGAATAACTTCTGATTTATCTGTGATGAGAAATATTATTTAGACATGAAAATGAACGTGAATATCATCACTTTTGACAAGAATGAGTGTTTACCATACATTCATCACATGAAAACAGCAATCTACCAAATAAAATGCATAGCCAACCTTCTGAAAAAAAAATATATATATATGATTTGTGACATTTCCCCTCTGAATTTCATTCAGCGGACCACACATCCTGCATCCTGGAGTTCAATTGCACACATTAGGCAATTTTCACGCTAAAATACCACTGTGTTCCTCCCTTCCAATTAAAGTCAAGTAAAAATCAACAAGAATTTCCCATGAAGGATTGAGCCTTTTAAAGCCTCTCCCATGTTGGGTTCATTATAGCAAGCTATTTTGGGGTAAATATGACATACATCCCTCTTCCATTTTGAAATATTTTTCATTTTAAAAAAAAATAGGTCTAGTTTTTGTCGGCGTTTAGGAATCCAGGCATAAATAAGGACACACACACACATCAAGGACATCTATTTCCACAGTGTGTCAGAAAATATTTCATTGTAGTAGTGGCTTCTCTTGAACGGGAGCCAAAGCCAGAACTGGAATTGGGTAAAAAGAAAATGTCTTAGAAGCAAGATTCCCTAAAACAGATTTAGCATGCATTTCTGTGAAAGAACTCAACACATATTTCCATCCTAATTAAAAACATCATTGGCAACATGTATCTTTCTGCTCTGAACATTTTGGTAAAGGAGATGCGAAGACTAGCAATGACATCTATCTCTTTAAAAAAAAAAAAAAGTCTAATTAGCCACCTTAGGCAAAACCAGAAAAATCTTAAAACTACACCAAAGGTAATTTTTTTAGTATTAGCTGTTGACAGCAGATTCACCATTTCAGTGATTTACTATCGATGGTGCTGCTGTAAGTAGAACCCGAAGGCAGAACTTCTATTGTGGCCACTACTGTAACTATAACTCTGAGGCCCGGCAAGATGACCACGCCCTTGTAGTTCTCAGTGTGTCTGGAGTGAGGCCCCGACAGCAGGAAGTGTTGAAAGCCTCCTAGATGCTCTGCGGTGTAACCAGAGTTCAGAGTTCTGTACCTTTATCAGTAATAGTCCTGATACGACTATTGGAGTTGTATTCTGAAAACCGAATGCATGACATGTTACAGGATGGTTTTGCTTGGTTTGGTCTGTTTGGGGTGTAGACTAAACCCCATGCTAAACACATGCTCTACCAGCCATATCCACTCTGAAACCATTGATGGGATTAAAATCTGTATTCCATCCAACCCTTGCTTTGCAGAGGAAGACACTGAGCCTGGCAACTCTCTCTGTTGTTCTCTTCCTTGGGTGAAAGGACCCAGCTAGGCTTTCCTAGGGGATAGCTGTGGCTGCCTTACATGTTTATTCAATTTCGGCCATCCTTCCCCAGCTAGAAACACGATTCCACAGTCACCACCTCCCTCTCCTGTGAGTGATGGATGCGAATCCTGCAGACAGGTCAAGACAAAAGTCACCATTTCTCTCTGCACCGAGCACCACGTTCCACCAAAGCACTCCGAGATAGGTACTGTTCCATTATCGATTTTAGACAAGCGAACTCAGACTCCAAGGGGGCGCGTGTCTTGCCCAAAGGTCAGACAACTGGTGTGCAAAAGGGGTGTGAACTCGGGTCTCCTCACCTTCAGAAACACCAGGAGAGAATGACAAAGACATTTAGTACACCAACACCGCGCGCCTGACTTTGACTAACTTAGACATGAAATCTCAAAGAGCCCACTCAACCTCCCCCCCCCGCCCCAACCTTAGATACTGTCTTAGTTTTATTTTTGTGGCTGTCATAAAACACTGACCAAAACCAGTTTGGCTTACAGTTCCCCATTATGATCCATCACTGAGGGAAACCAGAGCAGGAATGCAAACAGGAACCTGGAGGCAGGAGCTGAGGCAGAGACTGTAGATGAATGCTGCTTGCTGGCTTGCTCCCCGTTGCTTGCTCAGTTTTACTTCCTTAGACATCCCCAGGAGCACCAGCCAGAGGCTGCACTACCCACCACAGGCTGGGTACCCCCATATCAATCACTGAGCAAGGAAATGCCCTATAGAGTTGCCTACGGGAGATTTGGTAGGGACAGTCCCTCAGTTGAATTCCTGCTTCCCAGATGACTCTAGTTTGTGCCAAGCTGCCAAAACACTACCACCACCACAACAACAACAACAGTCACAGACATGGCCAAGATTGCAAGAAGGGGAGAATAGCAATTTGGCGGGAAAAGGAAAGTTCTTGGCACTGGGGGGGGGGGGACAAAATCTTTGTGGCAGAAATGCCTCAAGCAATCCCATAGGTCTTCACTTTTAGGGCAAAGCTCAGCTGACATGTCGGTTTCCATGGGAACAGGCACGCCCATCATCCCTCAGTACAGCTCTGGGCTGCTCTCTCTTTAATGAGCTTCTGGTCTCACTCTGTCCATTTGCACATGTTCCTAAGTCTACGGAGAGTTTCTTTCCCCTCCCGCTCCCCGCGGCTACCTCCTGATCCCCCCTGCCAGGGCCTCCTCACTTCTGAAGGCCTGATGACATCCCTCTCTTACGTATCCATAGCATTCAATGACGCTGCTCTGCAAATGTGTTGGGATGATGAAAATGTCCCCATTTCTGCTTGTCACCCGAAATGAAGGTCCATGGATGGTGTAAAACCTGCTGTCACAGAGCCGAGTCCTCCACAGCGGACGGCAGTTCCTCTATGAGTATGTAATGAGTGCCCGTGTAGATGGACAATTACATGTTCTCTCTCCACATAGGTGGATAGAAGAAAACACACACATGCTTCATTGAAAAGAGAAGATGCAGACGGGCGGTGGTGGCGCACGCCTGTAATCCCAGCACTTGGGAGGCAGAGGCAGGCGGATTTCTGAGTTTGAGGCCAGCCTGGTCTACAGAGTGAGTTCCAGGACCAAGGCTATACAGAGAAACCCTGTCTCGAAAAAAACAAATTCCAAGAGAGAGAGAGAGAGAGAGAGAGAGAGAGAGAGAGAGAGAGAGATGCCATTTCTAAATTGGCGTGAGGACCTACCTTAAGGATGTCAATGTTTTATTCTGGGAAAAATAATAATTCTAACAATGACTGGATGGAGCCGACACCTGCTCTCTCCACGTCACCTCCCACCCTGACTAGAGCCAAACGCAAATATTCTGCATGGAAGAGGGGTGCAGGGTGGGTTTGAAGTGTCACGGACAGGAAGGAGTGGGTAAGCGGAGCACAAACCGTCAGTGAGATATCAAAATACACTTGTGTACTGTCACCTGCCACGGAAACTCTAAAAGCAGTTTTAAGAATAAAAGCTGCAGGGGCTGGAGAGATGGCTCAGTGGTTAAGTGTACTAGCTGCTCTTCCAGAGGTCCTGAGTTCAATTCCCAGCAACCACAAGGTGGCTCACAGCTAGAATGAGGTCTGGTGCTTTATTTTGGTGTGCAGACATATATGCAGGGAGAACACTGTATACATTAAATAAATAAATAAATAAATAAGCCTTCTTTAAAAAGGCTAAACCTTCACATTCTTCTCCTTTGGTTTTGTGGGGAGTTTCAGCGTCACTGGGGCACGTCTTAATTTAGGTTTCTATTGCTGTGATGAAACACCATGACCAGAAGCGAATTGGTGAGGAAAGGGTTAATTTGGCTTATGTTTCCACATCCAGAGTTCATCACTGAAGGAAGTTCATCACTGAAGGAAGTCAGGACAGGAACTCAGACATGGCAGGAACCTGGAGGCAGGAGCTGATGCAGAGGCCACGGAGGGGTGCTGCACTGTTTACTGGCTTGTTCCCCATGGCTTGCTCAGCCTGCTTTCTTAGAGAACTCAGGACCACCAGCCCAGGGATGGCACCAGCCATCATGGGCGGGGCCCTCCCACATCAGTCACTAAGAAAATGCCCTACAGGCTTGCCTGCAGCCCAATCGTAGGGAGCCATTTCCTCAGGTGACCAGGCCTGTGTCAGAGCCTGTGTCAGAGCCTGTGTCAAGGCGACACAAAATCTGTAAGCACAATTCACCCCTTGTCAATCTGACAAAAAAAGAAAGAAAGAAAGAAAGAAAGAAAGAAAGAAATAGCCTTTCCTCCTCAGTCCCTAAGATCTCAGATTAATAAATAGCATAAATATAAACCACATTAGAAAATTAAAAGTTCCAGTCTTTACTAATTAAAACACTTTAAAGGTTCAGTGTCTAAAAATCTTTCTTAAAATTTCAAAGGCTCTCAAACTATGAGCCTCTATAAAATTAATTTTTTAAAAAAATTTTCTTATTTTAAAAGAAAATAGTCAAGACACAGTCACAATCAAATAAAAACCAAAATCAAACACCAACAGTATAAATACCTCAATGTCCAAGGTCTGCGATTCACTCACCGTCTCCTGGACTCCTCCAAGGGGTTCGGCTCTCGTCTCCAGCTCCGCCCTCGGCAGCACACACAGCTTGTCTTCTAGGCTCCAGCAGGCTCTAGTCCACGGCTGCTGCTGCTGACCTTGGTGTGATCCCGTGGGACTGGCATCTCCAAACTGCTGGGTTCTTCTGCCGCGACTGGGCTGCACCTTCACTAAGAACTCTCTCGGGCTCTCTTCGTGGTGCAAAGCCTCAACTTTTCTCCATGGCCCCTTCAATCCTGAGGCCTTCACCCGCTACTGAGGCTGCACCTTCATCAGCGGCCTCTCCTGGGCTCTCCCAGTGCCAAGCCTCAACTGCCCTCTACGATCCTTCCGAACCAGTACCGCCTGTAAGGCTCTCACACGTGACCAGGTTTAGCTAACAACATAAGGTATAACCTTGCCCACCCCTGCACGCGGCTTGTATGGGCCAACTCTCAGGAAACACTTCCCAGAAGATTTCACCTCAGTTATGCTGGCTGTTTCTTAATTTCAGTTAATCCTTTAGCCCCAGGTGACCAGCATCCATGGTCCCAGCAAAGCCAATGTTTTCTTTCAGTGCTTCTGGTCTCTTGTTAAGCAAAACTGATTCTTTGCCTCTTGCTGACGAGACTCCACATATTCTTCACACAAATGGTCCAGTAGGGTCTTTGCTTCCCTCTGAAACTTCACAAGCCAGGCCTCTCAACACCTTTACCTTCCAAGCTCCTACAGAACTGCCCACAGAACTCTCAACATTCAACGGCTTCTCCAGTCCAAAGTTCCAAAGTCCTCCAATTCTCCCCAAACTACACAGTCAGGACTATCACTGCAATCCCCCACTATCTTGGCACCAACATGTCCCGGTTTGGGTTTTCATTGCTATAATGAAACACCATGAGCAAAAGGAAATTGGTGAGAAAGGGTTAATTCGGGTTACGGTTCCACATCCGTCACCGAAGAGAATCAGGACAGGAATTCAAACCAGAGTAAGAACCTGGAGTCAGAGACCATGGAAGAGTGCTGCCACCTTGCTCAGCTTGCTTTCTTATACAATCGAGGACCCCGAGATGGCCCCACCCACGATGATTTAGGCCCTCCCCCGTCAATCACTAATTAAGAAAATGCCTTACAGGCTTGCCTACCACATAGTCTTATGGAGGCATTCTCTTGATTTGAGGTTCCCACCTCTTCTATTGTTCCAGCCTGGGTCTGGTTGACATAAAATTAGCAAGCCATGGGCATAAGAAATGAAAACTGTGCATATTTAAGGCGGACAAAGTGGGATTCTATATATTCCATACACATATGTCCTAATTACCATGAGGTAGCATATCCACACCTCATTTAACTGTGTGAGAATCCTTAGGACTAACCGGAGAAACCAATGGCTACATAGCCATATCCCCAGAAACGAGTCACCTAATAGTGATAGAATCTGACCGCCAACCCTCATCTCCCCCACTTCATCCACACCTGCACAAACACCCGTTCTCCTCTCTGGGTTTGTGTGATAAACTCAGGAATCTTGGTGCAAGTGGTTTTTAACACTTTGTAAATGTGAAAGGAAGCTGGGTTTCACGCTGGAGCTGTAGAGCAAAACAGGAAAAGCCCATGAAGACAAAGAAGCAACACACCGTGGTGTTTCAGTTTACTTTTGTTTTATTTTGTCCTCTTAAAGCATTTACTGTTTGAAGTTCTGGGTCCTGCATTGTCCAAGGTCAAGGAACCAGCAGATTCAGTGCTTGGTGAAGGCTTGATGCCTGCCTCCCTTAGAAAGGGCTCCAAGTCTCTGCTGTGAGGGCACTGACCCCACAGGCGAGGGTGCCTCTCTAATTGCCCAGTCCCCTCCCAGAGGCCCCACCTCCTAACACCCTCACAGTGGGAATTAGGTTTCAATGTATGACACCTCCAAGTGAAAACTCTTCCCAAAGTAATTTTTTTTTTTTTTTTTTTTTGGTTTTTCGAGACAGGGTTTCTCTGTGTAGTCCTGGCTGTCCTGGAACTCACTCTGTAGACCAGGCTGGCCTGGAACTCAGAAATCCGCCTGCCTCTACCTCCCAAGTGCTGGGATTACAGGCGTGTGCCACCACGCCCGGCTTCCCAAAGTAATATTCTATAAGCAATGATTTCAAAGCTTCTCGTCCCTCTTTCAAAGGAGAACACCAACACAAACTCCGCTAACGTGAATAGACAATGCCAATATTCTTATTTGTTGCTGGTATAAGCATTTGTGCATAAATACATAGCTATGACCCGCTGGGATCATCCAGTGTTGCCTGTCCACGACTTCAGGGTTGATCACTTGGTGTTGGATAACCAATCAGGGGGCTCCCCAATGGGGGAAGATTTCTGCCAGTCTCGGCATCCCCTTACATGCCTTTGTCTCAGTGTGAGGTCTAACAAGTTTTCCTCTTACACATGAGCAAGTCCATCTCTTCAGGTCTTGTTTAGACAGCCATATTGTTGAGGTACAATGGGTTAGCTGTAACTGGCAGCTTGACACAGGCTACAACCAGATGAGAAGGGACTCTCAATATGAGATTTCCCAGGTCAGATTAGCCTGTAAGCATGTCCTGGGTGTTATCCTGATAGCTAATTGAGGTAGGAGGGCTCAGCCCACTGTAGGCAGTCCTATTCCCTAGAAAGGTGATCCTGGGCTGTGTAAGGAAACTAGCTAAGTGTGAATTGGTGAGCCACACAGCAGCATTCCTGTGTGGTTTCCACTTCAAAAATTTTCAAGTTTCTCCTTGAGCTCCTACCCTAATTTCCGTTGGACTGACTGTGACCTGGTCATGTAAGACAAATTCTTCCCTCCCTTTGCTTTTGACCTGAGTGTTTTATCAGGCAACAGAAAAGAAAACTAGGGCAGAGCTCTCTTTTTCTGCAGATTAAAGACAGCTAAATGTGCCAATTCCCAACGTATCAATGTATGTCATATCACAAGACAGCTCAGGACACAGGACACAGGTGTTTTACTTAGGCCATTGTAGCATTACTGATGGCCACAGTTTCTACATGAACTATATAACCCAGAACATTCTGTTAGAGATGCTCACCAGTTTGGACAGCAGAGAAAGACAGGGCAGCTCAGATATGTCCCATCATGCAGGACTGGGCTGTGAGACAAAACTTTTCCTGGAGAGATATCTACTCACCCCAGACAGTGAGTCCACAGCAAACCAAAGTTCAGATACCACCAGAATCCAACTTGATGAACCAATGAGTTTTAACAGGGCTACTTACAGGAGTATGGGTTAGAGGTTACTTATTAGTACAAAAATTAATCAAAGACAACTGCATCAGCAAAGGTCACACCAGCATGGGTGACCGCTCCCAAAAGCCCGGGATCCTGGTGCGCATTGCATGACCTGTTTGCAGCTCAATAGGTTGGAGGACCTCCCTTCCATGTGACTGGTCTAAGCCTCTTGTAGGAGGCTCAGCTGTTTTCTGCATCTTCCAAGCAACTGGTCTGGCTTCAGTCTTCTGTGCATCTTAGCTCTTCTTGTATGAGAGGGAGGGATTCTGGCAGGAAGTGGCCTAGTGAATCTGTTCAGTTTCAGGGACTTCCGGAAGCTATTTTGAGTTGTTTGCCTTCCTGTTTAAGGAGCTTCCCTGCAGGATAGAATGTTTCGATCTGGAGGAAACTGTTGTTCAACCTTTGGATACTAGCCTGAGTCGAGTGAAATCTCTCAGACATGCAAAAATGAACTGACAAACAAGACTCCAGAAAGAAATGAGATGCTCACCCAGAGAAGAAAAGACTTGGGTATGTAAGGGGAGACAGAAACTCTTCGTATGTTTGAAGTGTTGAGCAAAACAAAATTCTTCCCATGTGGCTCTGGAGGGCAGAGCTATGATCTATGAATACCGAGATCAAGGAAGCAAACCTGGATTGAAGTAAGGAAGCCTCAGGTCCCAGCACTGTAGTTTTCCATGGTGACAGTCCTTCCCTGGAGGGAGCATTTTGTAAATTGATAGTAGATTTGGGAACTTCTCTTAGAGTCACAACCAGAGTGTCCACATGTTCAATGTACTTTTTTTTTTTTTACTATGTCTCTCTCCTATTACGTCTCCCTGTGTGTTAGGATTAAGACACAGTGCTTGCCATTCATACATCATGTATTAGTTACGTGAACCATAGATTACATTTCGCAATGGGAAAAGGGAGTTGTTGCCTCATATTATTAAGATGGAGCATTGAACTTGCTTGAAATGAGAGCCACCTGACCAACAGAGAGGTGACAAGCCAAAGAATTTTCAACTCTGTCTCGCCAGTACAGTTGTTGGGTTAGTCCCATCTCCCATGTGATCTTTGTATTAGTTTCTGATATTTAGATGCTGGGCGCCAGACAGCTTTCGCTGTTGATTTACAGAAGCTCCCCTCCAGCCCCCACCCCCTGCAGAAGGTAATGCAACCCCTTTTAGAAAGGATGTGGGTATATTTCACTGGTGACCATAATGTCCCCAGTCTCATCTCATCCACTTACACCACCTGCTGGGGGGGGCATTAAGGAGTCACTGGGTGTGGTTCCCTCCTCTCAAATAAAGCACTACCATGCTTACCTCTAGGCTGGCATCCCTAAGGCTGGCATCCCTTCCTGGCATGGACCCTACGTGGGTGACGCTGAGGTTGGCCCACGGTATGTGGACCACAGAGTCATCTGCTACGAAGCAGCTTTCAGCTTTTGAGGATCGTGGCTGTTTGGAGAATCTCCTAAAGCGAAGTCACACTCTCCCCCCAGGGGAGCAGGGGGGAATCGTAGTCACACAAAATGTTGGCTCTTATTCTTATAGCTAAAGACCTCATAGCTTATCATTCAACTCAAAAATTAAGATTCTAATTCTAATGTGCCATTGTGCCTGGCTGGTCAAAATACACTTCTCACTTCAAATTACCTCCCCCTACACACACACACAAAATAATGTTTAAACATCCATTCATTTAGCGTTGTTCTGTATTTGTGTGCCTGCATGAGTTTACTACGTACCACACGCATTCAGGAGTCTAAGACCAGAAGAGGGCGCCAGTTCCCCCTGACAGTGGAGTTACAGGCAGTTGTGCCATGGGGGGGCACTGAGAACTGTACCCAAGTCTTCTGTAAGAGCGACAAGTGCACTCTCAACTACAAGCTGTCTCTCCAGGAACCCCCTCCCCAATATTTTTATAAACTCTCCATAAGGAGCTATGACATTCAGTGTCTACACTTGTGGGCAGTCAAGCAGCTGCTGGAGCGCTTTTAGGTGTGGTCAAATCACGCCTAAAAATCCACTGTTCGTGGCAACTGCCGGCTTCCCAGAGGTCTCCCACATGACCACACGCAATAAGTAAAACCCATCGTGAGACCAGATGCCCTCCCTCTCAAATGGTTCCCCAGGGCGTATAATTAAATAATGAAGAGAGAGATAGCAACTGTGTTAGAAAGCAGACTTAGAGAAATGAAATATGACAGTATTTATTTCCAGGAGAACAAGCACCTTGGAACGCACACCTCGTAGGATCAATATTTCATTTTTATGTTTCTCTCTCACCCCAGCCTTTCCTGCAGAATTCTCAGATGTCTCCGGGAGACTCAGGCATAAAAGTCTTAAGGCTGATGACATGACTTAGAAGTTAGGGAGCCTGCTGCCAACCTCCAGACATGCATCACACCACACACACACACATACACACACACACACACACACACACACAGGAACAGGCAAAAATAAATCAATGTTTCTTAAAACGTGCCTTAAACTATATATTCTTTTATATTTTTTTAAAAAATCTATTTTTTCTAGGCAAGAGTAGAGTGTTTAAAATATATCACAAAAAAAAATTACCGACAAGTCTTTCATTTGATACACATCCCTCCTCTGATATAAGTCCATCAAACCACAGCGGTCCCTGGATAAAATTAGAATCAGACATAACGAAAACAAGATCTGTGGAGGACCACCGCGGAACCGTCTTCAAGGACTGCAGACATTATATACTAATGGTAGAGAAGCAATGCTGAAAATCGGGCAATGCTATATTCCAAGCCAACATATTAGCCCGATGCAAGGGGAGCGGCTTCTAGGGGAGCCGCTTCTGTCCGATGGATAGTTTCTGAAACATAAGACAGCATCCTTCATGGAACAATCTTAGGACTTCAGAAAGCACCAGATAGAGAAAGGGCCCCCCAGGCCAATAAAGCTTCATCTTCATCGCACCACTTAAAGTAACCACCAGGAAGCAGGACACTCTGGGACAGAATCTTGGATGAAACTGCCATTGTTAGAATTCTAAGCTCCACCCCCACAGTTACCTGGCAACAGCCAGGTATGCCCCGCCCCACAGTTACCTGGCAACTGCCAGGTAGGCCGGGCCCACTATAAAAGGGACTGCTTGGCCCCGCCCCTCTCTCTTGCCGCTCTTATTCTCACACTCTCCTAGCCTCTCCCTTGCCCCTCTTGGGCTCTTCTCTCCCCTCTTCCCCTCCCCCTCTCTCCCCCATGGTCATGGCCCGCCTCTGCTTCTCTACTCTCTCCTTCTGTCTGCCTTTCTCTGCCTCTACTACCCTCTTAACTCCCTTCCCCACGCCCTGAATAAACTCTGTTCTATGCTATACCGGCGTGTGTCTGGTCACACAGGGGGAAGGGAGGCCTCGGCATGGACCCTCCTGAGGCACCCCCTTCTCCCCTTCTCCCACGCCGCCGCAGAACATAATCTCACAACTCTTTCTCTTTTTATGGTCACAACAGCCATGTCGTTATATCACCGCTTAGAGACGGAAAGCTCTTTTACGGACTGGCCTGCCTGTCTGTGAGTGACGAAAAGACTTGGAACTCGAAGCTGCAGCGCTCACCCTCCTGTCCACTCTTACTGAGATGGGGTCACTTCCTCTACTTGGTACTCAAATGCCCGGTGCCCATGCCGCAGGCACGGTATTCTGGCCTATGCCTGTGGGAGCGGACAGAGTGCAGCGTTTACTCCAAGCCTGCACAGGGATGAATTTTTATATAGTGAGAAGAGTTCTGAGAAACGGGTCTTGGGGCAAGCCCATGCCGTGCTTACTATCGATGACTCCAGTTACATAGGTCTGTGTCGTTCAAGGGCTGGATGCTTCCTTCGCCTGTGAATACGCCACCAAGTGTGGCCATGTACACGTGGTATATCATGCCACCGGCCCTAGATTTTGTTGGCTTCTATATAAGCTAAGAAAATACAGAGAAGTGACATCTTTGGCCTTAGGAAAATTAGATGAAGCCAGGTGGCACACACACACACACACACACACACACACACACCTTTAAGTCCCAGCATTCTGGGAAACAGAGGCAGAGGAATCTCCACATTGAAGGCCAGCCTGGTCTACAGAACAAGTTCTAAGACAGCCAGGGTGTGGTGGTTTGAATAGGTTTGGCCCCCACAGATTCACGTGTTTGAATATTTGGCCTTAGGGAGTGGAAAATGAGTGAAGAAAAAGAAAAATTGGCAGAAAGTTGCATGGCTGTGGGAAGTGGCCACCACAATGAACTGTCCAGAGGTAAGGTTCTGAAAGCACTCCTGAAGATAGCATTCCACTTCCTTTTTGAAATTAAAAAAAAAAAAAAAAAAAATAGAAGCTCCTTCTCATCTTTGTGGGTTTCGTCCAGGACCAGAAGTATGGGTCTAAAATTAGCATCAGGTCCTACCTGAGACTACAGTATCTCGGCCCAAGTCCTAGGTCAAGAACACAGCACTGATGCCAGTATCACAGCTTCCCCGGGAGAATCGGAACTTACTGGTCACTGGAACCCCCACACTGGAACCCCCTCTTGTAGCCCTGTCCCTTGCATAGGTTGGGTTGGCTGGTGCTGCTGGGCAGTATATCTAGGAGGGAGCAGAGGAGGAAGCCGTGAAACCGAACACCATGTCATCTTTCCCAAATGCCATAGCCATCCACTTTAAATGTTCCAGAAAGAGAAAGAGTGGACCCACAACATGAGATTTAAGGGGTAACCCACACAGCTTCTATCACCCTAATCCTGGAACCCAAGCCCCCTCCAAGTTGTGACCCCCATTCAGATCAATCCCAGCAGTGCGGGTCCTTTGCCCAGTTCTGAGAACTCAGGTGTCTGGGGTGCGGAGGATTGTGGGAACACCAGATGGAACAGGTCCATTTGCCTCAGGCCGGGTCTGGCGGGACCTTCAAGGTGGGGTCGCCGCAGGATGTGGGTCATAATTTCTCTCTCACATGAGGTCACTTAAATATGTCCCCAGAGACGCCGGTTCCGAGTACATTTTCTAATCCTGACAAATGAGTGTCCCGTATCGCACGTCTGGTTCGTACCCTACTTGTCTTCATTTTGTTGCGGGAGTCACCCAGCCTTTAAGTGAGATCACCACCATCAACAGTAAGCAACTGGGTCTAAATCCGGGCACGAGAGTCCAGGAGATCTACTCTGTTCCCTCCTAAACACTTTGTTAGTCTGGGCGTATTTAAATTGTGTTTCCATAACGCTGGGCACTGCCTAGGATTTTTTTTTTTCATTTAGATGCTATGCAAATAAATTAATAAAAAAAAAAAAAAAAAAAGATGCCAAGGGCCAGCGTAACTTCTTGGGAGGAACAAGAAAAGGGTATAGAATCCCTGTCCTGCCGAAACGACTCCAGGGCACGTGACCTCTGGGTCAGCGCGGCCTAAAAGCTGAAAGAGATCATAATGAGACGGAGCTTCTTTTCATCTTCAAAGCCCTCTGTAAGCCCTAAGTCGTCCATCCCACCACGCTACTGTAATCATGCGATTTGGCAGAAGCAAAAGACCTTTCATCTTTGAATCACAAAGCACTCTATAAATGCCAATTAATCCTCCCGCTGCCCTGGGAGGGGACCGGTATCAGCTCACCTACTTTGTACACGGGAGAGGAGGCTTTAGCGATCTCTCGTTCCTTCCACACAGCAAACACTTGGTCTGGGGCGGGGGAGGGGGCGGGGCGGGGGTGGGGTGGGGTATGGACAAATAAATGGGGTCTCTGCATTTTCAGTGGCCTGCTGAACAGGCCACCATCCTCAACTCGAGTTTGAGTTTATTCTCCAGACTGGCTTTGGCTCGTGTGTTTTAATTCATTGTTCTCCGGCAAACACACTTCCTACTTTATGGTATGGTGAACAAGGATCACTGCTGGTACCCAAAGACTCTGAGTCACTCAGTCGCCGGCGCAGGTGCAAAACAACACATGCCAGAACCTCGGGGCGCTAGGAGTTGCTTAATGTCCTAGTAATTTAGAGCACAAATTGTCCTTTGCATCGCCCGTGTATAATAGACAACAAAATCCCTGAGACTAAAAAGGCCTGATCACTCGTCTTCCGAGATCATACGATGGGTGGATAATACTCTTAAGTGTCCGGGCATAGGGCAGGGGCAGGGGCATCTATGCATGGACCGCAGAGGTCACCTGCACCCAAGCGTACCCTAAGACATGATATCAAAAATATCCACATACCGATTAAGGCCTTTCCTCCTTTGTCCCCTTAACTGTTCGTTCAACACATATTTGCCGAGTACCTACTTTGTCTCTCAAGTGGATGCTATCAGCCCTCAGTGGTCCCCTCAGGAGCCAGGCCAGTAGTGACCTGCCCCTCTGTTCTTCAAGACTAGCAAACAAAAACACCTTGTTTTCCATGTTTTGGAGTGATTTTTGGCCTAGTATTAACTCTCAAAGGGGAAAGAGTTGATATAATTGATAAAGTGATTTCTTGGGAGTTTTGGTTCTTGTTGGTTGCGGATATTTATTGTTGTTTGAGTTCTAGGCTAGCCTGGGACTCACCATGTAGACCAGGTTGCCCCTGAACTCTCAAATGTTCCTGCCATAATCACCCTGGGGCTGCATTTACAAGAGCATACGAACACATCTCTCTCATCAATAGTTTTAAAGCAAACTACCCAGAATCAGTTGTATTTTCAGTTTTCAAAGGCCACTTTAGGGCTATAGCAAAACTGGTCACAGAATAGACAATCCTTACACATGGTCTCTTCTCTACTGAAGTAAGAATCTTCTGGAGTAAGATGCCCACAGGACACTAAGAGAATCACCTGGGATACCTCCCCAGATGTCACCTAAGGAAACCTCAAGTCACAGAAATCCTAGTTGTATTTCTCTGACCCAGACCTCAGAGCCAGCTGTGCCCACCTAAAAAGTTCTTGTCACGTTTAATCTAGCAAGATGGCTACTCTGGCTGGATTACTGACAAGCCTTTAGTCCCAGGAGACAGAGGCAAGCAGATCTCTGAATTCAAGGCCAGCCTAGGACAGAGCAAGTTTCAGGTAAAAAAAAAAAAAAAAAAAAAAAAAAGTTTCAGTTTTTGGTCCAGGTGTGGCCGGTCAGCACCTTTAATCCCGGCATTCAGGAGACGGTCATGCAGGTCTCTGAGTTCTTCTAGTCAGTCAGTTCGGTTGAGGCAATGAGTGGAGAGGCAGTGCAGTGGAGTGGAGCTCAGGGCAGTTCACTTTGTGGGGCTCAGAGGCAGTTTTTACAGGAACGGCTTTACAGACGGGTTGCAGAAAGAACAAGCTAGACACCAGTGAAGACATAACAAGCCAGAGAATGAGAAGGAGCCAGAAGATTAGGACTGAGAGAGTTAGTATGAGGCTGAGTAGAAAAACAATCAGCGAGAAGCCGAGAGAAGCCAGATCGAATCAGTCAGTTTGGAGAGGAGTTTGAGCCAGAACGGCTGAGTTGAACCAGCCAGCCAGCGTTCTGAAGGAGCTAGAAAGGGTGAGCTTATTCACCAATAAGCCTCCAAGATGACAATTACAATTGCCAAATAAAAGTTACTTTTATGCACACTGGAAAACCAAGCCTCTGACACGCGAATCCATCGGAGACGAGCCACTTGCCAACCACAGCACACTGTGAACGTCGTTCAACCAGTGGTGGGAGAGGGTGTTCATGTCCTTCCATTTCTCCTTTATCAAGTATCAGTGCAGGATGAGCCTAGATGGGCTGAGCTGATCTTTAAATTAAAGACGTGCTCCCCATGGGGGATGAATTACAGACAGCTTCCTGCTGAACTTGAGTATCTACAGTTACAGTGACTGCTTCTGAGACCTTTAAAAAAAGTTAGAAACCACTCAAGAACCTCAAAATCTGTTCATAAACCATCTGACGGCGCCGGAAGTACCCTTCCTTAGAAACTCCAACTCAATCTTCTGAGGAATTTGTCAATGAGCAAACCCAAGCACTGAACAGTGAAGGGTCAGCCCTCCATAAGGTCATGGACGTGAGCCAGAGATTACCTGCCCTGCCTCTTCTTTGTCATATACATCTGGAGCAGGAGAGTCTTCCTCTGCCCTCACAACTCTCTCTACTTTCTCCTGAGAACACTCACACTCGTTTAGGCTAATCCATTGGTCTCCCTCCCAAACCTGCTGTTTCCCTCTGGCCCTGTCTCAGCCAACCAGGACTTTGTCTTCTCTATAGTCTCTGCAGTAGGAGAAGAAAGATGTTAGGACGCTGTCGAACCCTGTGAGACCAGAGTGGGCAAATATATCTGCCGTGATTTCTGCTCTGGGGATTTGGATAAGATATGACTAAGCCCACGGAACTAAAACTACTCACATTCAACGGCCAGGCACCAAAAGCCCGAGACCTGGGTTCAGCAGTATGCCGAGAGGTTTGAGGAAATGGAGTGTCTCTCTCTCTGCAAGAGTCCCATCCCGACACTGCTACTGCAGCTCAGTGCGTAACCCCCGTCGGTTCTGCATGTATTTTATAAAAGCCATCCTCTCTATGCCTTTCTCCTCGGTGACAGATTAGAATGCTATCACCGTGACACCAGCCATGAAAATCCAGAGTGCCACTACGACCCCCAGCTAGAGTCTTCGATAAGCTATCAGAGAGCTACTTCTTTTTGCCCTCTGTGTCCTCTCTGAGAAGGGACGTCAGTCATAGAGTAGATGATGAGTCCATTTCTGTGGGGACACAGGGCAGTAAATTTCACTTGAATCTACTCCACTTCTGGGACCATCCCACAGCTGAAGTGACCTTGGAACCCAACAACACACAGCCTGATTTATTTACAGCACGTCGCTATCAGAAGCTGGTTCCCATTTCTGGAACTTTCTCCTTCCAGGATTTCTTGCAAATATCCTAGATAGATGCCTTCCTTCCCTCTCCCACTCCTCCCTGCCCGAAGTCTTTCCAATGCAGGAACACACAAGTCAGCTTAAGGCTAAATTGAATGGCTCGCTTTCTGTGATCACGAGGTGTCGACACAGCTCTGAGCACACAAGTTAATAGCTTATTAAAGGCAGTCGCAGGTGATCTCAACACAGATTGCATTAAGGGGTATTTGGTAGGGGTGGTTTGTTTTGTTCCAGTCTGAGGATCAAACCCGGACCTTGCTTAATGTCAGATAAGCATTCCACCACGGCGCTACATCCCCATCCTAGGGGCTTGAAAAGCATCGGAGAATTCAGTAGGTTTGGTGTTTCATAGTGAACAATAAATAAAATGGTGGTTTTGGAAAGCAACTTCTCACTGGGTTCACTGGTCCCCTCAGACTCCATGTCTCTGAAAGCCTAAAGAATACACACAGAGGAAAAGAAGCCGCCCCGTCCTCTCAGATAGGAAGAGGATGCCCCAAGGGACTTGCGACTAGAGTTACTCACGCATGTTCAAGCGCTCACAAGTACCAGAAGAAAAGGCGCTGGTTTATGGAGCTTAACATTTGCTGAGCGCTTACTTTGCACAAGGCTGGTTAAGACACTGTGCGTTTGATTTGTTAACCCTGCAGCAATCTCGTAGGCCAGGCACTGATCTTACCTGCGCTTTCACCCACGGGGAAAACCCAGGACATAGCAAAGATGACTAATTTGGCAGGCTTACACACAGCGAAGCAGAGAATCTCTTGCCTGGGACTAAGGCACAGCCCATCCTGACGGGAGCACTTCAAAGGCTGTCTGTGTCTGTGTCTGCCGAGTACATCCTTCATGAGATGTCAGGGTGGTCAGTTTGGTACCCACCCCACCCCCAGTCGCTTTCCCAGCACTGACTGCGGGCCCCGTACATCCCTCACGGTGTCAGCTCAGCATCAGGCCCACGAGACTCCTAGTTAGGCGTGCATTATGAAGACGGGGCGGCTCGAAACCACGGTGCGTGGGGGAGGGGTGCGCACGCATACTGTCTTTGGCGATCCTTACTGACCTAGTCTCCACTTTATGGGTGATCGAATACTGTTTGGAACGCACTCAAACAGATTTACTTTTTGTTTAGACCGAAATCAGGCCCACAGACCCGCCCACACAGGGTCTCCATCCCTCCTGGGACCTGCTATCTTGATGAAATTTTGAGGAAATGAGGCTCCTACATTCTATCATGGAGGTGAGCTTTGAGGTTTAAAAAAAAAAACCGATGCTTTCTCACCAAGAGGGGTGTCCCTGACTTGGTGCACGTGGCCCCCAACCTGACTGTTCTTTTCCCCTGTCCTTGTCCTCTTGTTTAACAGGCTCGGGAAGACGCTGGGGATCCTACCATTGTCTACCTGAACAATGACCCTGATATGGCATATATATCACTGGGATGTGGGGCCAGGGGCGGGATCGAGAAAGCACGTGTGCCTGCATTATTACAACTGCTGACTTGAGGAGGTATTAAAGCCAGGAAATGAAAAAGAGATGAACCGCATTACTTCACCTTCGGGACCCTGGACAGTCCGTTTATATGGTTGCCAGGAGGCGACCCCGTAGAAAGGTCCCAGCATTTGGTACGACCTAACCTGTGAGTCTATTTTTCGCCTGGAATCTTCTCCTTGGGGGGGCGCTGAGTGCTGTCAATGCCAAATTTTTCCAGTCAGGGAACTCCTAACCTCCCTTCAGACGCTCCTGAGCGAATTCCGAGTCCAACCCCGCCCTGTTTCATTTCGCTGCCGATGCTTGTTTTGGGTGGTTTACACCTCTCAAATATTAGCCGTCTGCTCTTCTGTTCCCTGAAGTCATTTCCGAGTCCCGGCTCTGGGTTTTTGGTTCCTTTAATCTCTCCTCATAAATCAGTCCCTCCGTTCTCTTCGTCGTTTTTATAGCTTTTCTCTGAACTCTCTCCAATTTGTCTACATATTTCTAGTACTGAGTATCTAAACAGAGCTGGCTGGACCAAAAGCCATATTTGGACTTCCTCGATCCATCTCCTGCCCTGAACACTTCCAAGGGGCTGTTGCTGAGGCTGTAAATACCGCCAATTTGTCTACCCCATTAATGCACAATAAACGTTCTTAGAACAACCTGAAAATGTCATAAGGCTGCAAATTGCAAGACTATCTTACCAAGAAGCTAAATTTTTTTTGGGGGGGGATGGGGATTGTTTCTTATGGGTTGTTTGGTTTTGTTGTTGTTGTTGTTGTTGTTGTTTTGTATTTGGGTACACAGTTATTAAATCAGTTGGCAGGAGCCCACACTACATCTTAGTTCATTTTTATTGAATTTCATTAAAGGAAGATATTTATCCCAGTTAGGTTTCCGTTGCTGTAAACACTGACCTAAACCAACTTGGGGAGGAAAGTTTTCATTTGGCTTACAGGTTACAGTCCATCGCTGAGGGAGGACAGGACAGGCACCAAAGCAGAGACCACAGAGGAACACGGCCACCAGACCATCAGACTGCTCCCTCTGGCTTCCTTGGTACCTTTCTTGTATAGCCCAGGACCACCTACCCAGGGATGGCACTGCCCACAGTGAGCTGGATCCTCCTACGTCAGTCAGCAATTGAGTAAATTCCTCCAGAGATGTGGCCGCAGCCCAAGCCAATGGAGGCAAATTCCCCAACTGAGATCCCCCTTTCCTAGGTATGTTTGTGTCAAGTTGCAAAAACTGTGCCAGTATCACAGGCAACCACACGCACAGAGAGGAAGACCATTTCTAAGTTGACCATTCGGGTATAGCCTATGGTCCTTGCGAAACTTAGTGCCTATGGCTGGATACTGGTCCATGACATGTATTCAGCTGGTTACAAGATACTCACCAACCCCACACTACTAAGACAGCACAAAAAGGAAATACACATCACACCAGGAACAGCTGTGTAAATTCGCACAACCTTTCTAAAGGGCGCTTCAGCAATTTGTATCCAAAATGTTTACAAAGAACATTCTCCTTGACCAGCGAGCAACCAGGGAGGTTGTTTCTAGGATATTCTAAGTATCCTAGAAAATAACTGGAAAAGGTATAAAGACATGTGTGATAGTTCGTATATGATTGGCCCAGGGAGTGACCCTATTAGGAGGTGTGGTCTTGTTGGAGTAGGTGTGCCACTGTGGGTGTGCTTAAGACCCTCACCCTAGCTGCCTGGAAGTCAGTCTTCCACTAGCAGCCTTCAGATAAAGATGTAGAACCCTCAGCTCCTCCTGCACCATGCCTGCCTGGATGCTGCCATGTTTCTGCCTTGATGACAATGGACTGAACCTCTGAGCCTGTAAGCCAGCCCCAGTTAAATGTCGTCTTTTATAGAACTTGCATTGGTCATGGTGTCTATTCACAGCAGTGAAACCCTAACTAAAACAAGATGTGTGTGTGGATATTTGCCCAAGTTCTATTTATGGTGGTTGGACAAACACTTTAAAATGTTAAGGCATGGCTGCAAGTGGAGTTGAAGAAAGGAGCCCACGGGTTGTATGCACCGGTATGATCCACGCGGTGTTACGTGTAGTGGAGGGGATAGGAATAAAGACCACCACAGAGTAACTGGCTAAGAAACAATGGTCTGACTCCATAGTTGTTCACACGCAAATATGGCTATGATTCGTGTAGCAGCTGAGAAAAGATTTGGAGTCACAGACTGAGCTTGTTTTGTTTTGTGTGTGGTTTTTCTGTTTGCTTGATTGTTTTGTTGGGTTTTTTTTTTAAGATTTATTTATTTATTATATGTAAGTACACTGTAGCTGTCTTCAGACACTCCAGAAGAGGGAGTCAGATCTTGTTATGGATGGCTGTGAGCTACCATGTGGTTGCTGGGATTTGAACTCAGGACCTTCGGAAGAGCAGTTGGTGCTCTTAACCCACTGAGCCATCTCTCCAGCCCGTTGATTTTTTTTTTTTTTAAATCTCCACCTCTGTACATAAAAAAGTTTTGGCGGTTAATACACTGAACACTCACGGCGGTTGTCTCTGCCTCGCTGGGGGTGGGGGTGTTCATCATCTGCTCCCCGCTCGAAAAACAAGTTTACTCGCAAACCTAACAACAGCAAAGCCATGGTTTTCTTTTCCTCTCAATTAGAAATTAATCAGAATGGGTGGAGCCTCTGCGGTGTACTAGAGCACAGACGTAAGAACCGCTTCCCTCTCCCCTGGGTTAAGGGTACAGCTCCGTCCAGTGTCCCCAAGTGTCGCTTTGGTAGTTCTATGGCTATGACTGTGACAATGGAGGGACCCTGGGGCAGTGGAGGAGGGAACTGAGTAAGTTTAGAAAAGAGCTGACACCTCATTCAGACCTCAAAGGCCGGCCTGACAGAGGAGAGGGAGCAAACACAAGGCACCACAGTGCTGGGTGCATGTTCATCTAAAGTGACTCTTACTCTGAGAACACCTCCTTCCCTACACACCGTGGCTTCTTGTCCGTCTGGTGTACACTGTGCTGTGATAATCAACTCCATATCTGTTTTCATCATCGATGATGTAGTCAATCAATGTTCGAGACTAGTATTTGGTTGCTTTCTCTAACAACATACTAACACTGCGAAAACCAGAAGCTCAAACAAGCGTTGAGTGAAAATCAGAGCTAGGTGTAGGAGTCCATTCGGGGCGCTGAGGAAGAAATAATATGAGTTTGAAACCAGCCTCGACTATACATAAAAGGGAAGAAAGGGCAGGGAAGGGGACAAAGAGGAGAGGAGGTGGGGGGATGGGAGGGGAGAGAAGGGAGCTGGTCCACCAGACTCCCAGTAGGAGATTATCCCACTTAGACAATAAACACAGGCCCACAATATTTCAGCGAGGCTCTGAAACAGACTCATAAAAGCTCCGTCCCAGGACGTCCCTCACACCCTCACATGGACCACATCCCGCCGCCACCACCGTCGTCGTTGTCGTCACACCCCGTCGAGCTGCCGCCTGTTCCCTGAGTGATGACAAGCTCTCTTCAGTGTCACTGTGAAATACTGCATCACGGCTGACGCCCCCACCCACTTCCCAGATTCCTGGCCATCAGACAGAGAGCCGTCCTTTGAATTCCAGATGCCAGGGAGCACACATCATCCAGCCCTGAAGAAGTCTCTGTTGAGAGGCGCTATTTCTTTCTCCCCGGAGATCTGGGAAAACAGGGAGACGCTTGCTTGTGGACGTTCACACAAGCCACGTGGGGCTCAGTTTCTTCAAACGGATTACCTAAAACTTGGTAGGCAATCTTTGGTTGCCTTCAGGGAATTTGTTACCCTCCTCTCCAGGGCAAAACTTCTAGTTTATCAAAGGTAGACCCTTAAATTCCAAAGCCACCATGAAGGGTGAGAAGAGAAGAGAAAAGAATCCCAAGAACTCAGTTTTGCACTTTCCTGAGAATGGATTCAAGACGCTATCTGTGGGTTAAGACACTGATTCCCCCTTTTACACATACAACAAGTGGAAGCAGGAAAAAAAATAATAATAACCAAGATATATTGAAGTAGAAACTTAAGAGTTCTTTGGAAAGTCATCTGTGTTAGATGGTGTTTTGTTGGGGGCGAATATAATATGTGAAGGAACATTTCGCTTAAGCAGACACAGATGAAAGGCCAAGGCAGACTCATGAGGGAACCATTGGCAGACACAGGTGAAAGGATGTTCTGCTAAAGCAAACACGGGGAAGGGCGTGTGACGAAGGACTCTTCGCTAAGACACACGTGTACCGGTCTGCCTTCCATTGCATAGTTGAGCTCCATCTATTGGGACTCCATAGCGAGAAACACACCAAAAACCTTCTTGAGCTTCTTGCCACTTCTACAGACTCAGGCCCATTGGCAGAGTGACGTCAGCTGAGACAGACTCACGGACTAAGGCAAGACACACGTGGTGAGGCAAGGACATGTGATGCTTGGAGGGAGTATAAACAGGACCCGATGAACTGTGAGCAAGGCTGAGTTGGGCTCGCTCTAGAGCTGCTACAGTGCTTGTTGGTCTTGAGTCTTCGCTGATCTTCGCGAGAGGCGCAGCCTAAACTGTTCCTGGCATTTCTGGTGATCCTGGCCCCTCCTATTGACTTGGGCCGATTCAGCTGAGGCCTGGCTGTGCCTGCTAGGTAAAGCCGCTGCTATTGCTAACCCAACACTACTGAACTGGACTGCTGATCTGTCCATAAAGTATTTGCAAGTAGATAGAGCTACTGCTGCTGCTGCTGACCTGTGAACTGAACTGCTGATTTCCTGACAACACAGATGGGATCTGCTCCAAAGAACCATTTCTAAACAGGTCCACTTTCCCCCATATCCTGTCTTTCCCACTCCCTCTGGTGGGTGGTGGGCTAGAAGGAAGGTTAAAGCATTTAAGAACCATCTTTAAAAATAAGCTTTGAAAAAAAAATAAAGTTACAATATACTAAAAGAGAATCTCCTTTTAAAAGAGGCCAATATCCACAGGGGGAAAAAAAAAAAACATTCAAACAGTAGCAAGAGGCCCTGGCCTGGAGAGATGGCTCAGTGGTTAGAACGCTGTCTTGTTCTTCCAGAACACCAGGGTTCAGTTCCCAGCATCCAAATGGCAAGTCACAGTCATGATTCCAGTTCCAGAGAATCTGAGGCACACATGGGCATGCAGATAGAACGTGTATACAAAAATAAATAAATAAATAAACATTAGATGTTTTTAAGTAGCAAGAAAGCATAATGTGAGTGTACTTGTTGCAAGGACTTGTTGTAGATTCATCGTGATCGAAATGGTAGGGTTCATGGCCCACACATGGCACCACCCTAAAATAGTATCAGGAAGAAGCTGTACCTAAAACTGGATCCTGATTAGCTAATGTAGTCATGTGAGTATTATATTCCTTGACATAGAAAACATGCTGGCGGGCTGGTGAGATGGCTCAGCAGTTAAGAGCACACTGACTGGTCTTCCGAAGGTTCTAACTTCAAATCCCAGCAACCACATGGTGGCTCACAACCATCCGTAATGAGATCTGATGCCCTCTTCTGGGGTGTCTGAAGACAGCTACAGTGTACTTACATATAATAAATAAATAGATCTAAAAACGCCCTGAGGCCAGTCGACAGCTCCTTCAGAAGGAGGAATGCCTTGTTCCAGAGGCCCGGTGCCAAGCCCTATGGCTGGCAAGTGACAAGTACTTAGTAATTACTTCCAAACAAATAATTAAATCAATAAACAAATAGGAATTAACACTACCAGCCAATCATCTCGAGATCTCGAGAGATTACAAAGATCGAGAGAGATTACGGTTAAGTGCTGAGTTAATAGTACACAAGCTGCGACCCCAGGGAATAAACCATTAAAAGTTCAGGGCCAGCCTGGTCTACAGAGTGAGTTCCAGGACAGCCAGGGCTATACAGAGAAACCCTATCTTGAAAAAAAAAAACATCCTTTTAAATGGTAAGTCACAGTGAGACAGCACATGACTCAATCATTAAATAAATTAATAAACTGCTCACCTGAAAAAATGTCCAAGTAAAATGTGAAACAAAATAAAGCAGGAACCATATGGATTTTTAATTCCCTAGAATTAAAGGTACATTCCGGGCAAGAATACCATCACAATCCCCAGACCTAAGAAACATCAAGCAGGTATTCTCCAGTCCCTGTTAAATGGTGGTTGTTATAAGAACAGATTCTAGAAGCAGCTCATATGAGTCCTAAAAGAGCGCCGCCCCCTCTCTCCTACCCCAACTCCAGAGCGGAAACTAATCCACGGTTGTGCTTTCTGTTACTTGCAAGCAAACTTAATCTTAATTCCTACAGCTTCCTGAAGGAAATGAGTTTTGAAAACTAAGTGGCGGTTGTCCAGACTGCAGAGAAATAGACGCGGTGTTACAGAGGAGCAAAGGGTTTAGGCACAAGGACAGAAATCCGAGACGCAAGGACGGGCCCTAGAACATGGGCATGGGTTGGGCAGCCAAGGTGGAGGGAAGAGGCCGGCTATGGGGCTGGGAGACAGACAGGAAATTAAACCAATACACCACAGCCACGGGGCCACACAAAGGAGGCTTTGTTGTCCCAAAGAGGAAGGGAACGTGTAAACGGTTTGAAAACAGGAAAACGATGTGTTTGACTTAGCTCTGAGAAAGCTCGCTGCACTAGAGACGGGCTTGAAGGAATACAAACCAGAGCCAGGTACGTGGCCACCACAGTAGTTGACAGCAGTGGCTCTCAGCCTTCCCCAGGCTGTGACTCTATAATACAGTTCCTCATGTTGCGGTGACCCCCTCCCCCCAGCCATAAAGTTATTTTTGTTGCTACTTCATAACTGTAATTTGTGACAGTTTTGAATCATGATTTAAATATCTGTGTCTTCCCACGGTTCTAAGTGATCCCCGTGAAAGGCTCATTCAACAATGCCCAAGGGGTAGAGACCCACATGCTGAGAACCACTGATTTGAACATCCATTACCTCACAATAGCTGTACCAACATCACAAAAGAAGAAGTCTATCCCTCAGACACTGGACCACCAACCAGGCAGCACACACCAGCTGATATGAAGCCCCCAACACACATACAGAAGAGGACTGCTGGGTCTGTATTCAGTCAGAGAAGATGCACCTAACCCTCAAGAGACTGGAGACCCCAGGGAGCTTAGAGGTCTGGTGGGGTGTGGGGGACATCCTTGTGGAGACAGGGGGTGGGGAGGAGGTATGGGATGTGGGACAGTTGGAGGGTAGACCAGGAGGGGAATAAAATCTGGACTGTCAAAATAAAGAAGAAGAAGAAGAAGAAGAAGAAGAAGAAGAAGAGGAGGAGGAGGAGGAGGAGGAGGAGGAGGAGGAAGAGGAGGAGGAGGAGGAGGAGGAGGAGGAGGAGGAGGAGGAGGAGGAGGAGAAGAAGAAGAAGAAGAAGAAGAAGAAGAAGAAGAAAAAGAAAAAGAAGAAGAAAAAGAGGAGGAAGAGGAGGAGGAGGACGAGGACGAGGAGGAGGATGAGGAGGACGAGGAGGGGGAGGACGAGAACGAGGAGGACGAGGAGGAGGAAGAGGAGGAGGAAGAGGAAGGCCTATCCCCACACATTTAAAGAGACAAGGAAACTCAGCAGATATATTGTGATGACGATTCATATAACTAACTCCAGTCCATTACATGAAATGATAACATATTTTTTCCAAAACAACAATATTCTGTATCAGTTTGGTCTAGTTTGGTCCAAGCCACCAAACCTGCTCCTGGCCTGTGAAGCCAATCTCCCAAATAACTGATCCCTGGACATTTGCCTTTTTCTGCCCTGTGTTTTGGCTCTCAAAACTCCTGGCACTTATCACACACCTCTGAACAGACAGACAGACAGACAGTGCCCCATTTCTCTGCTCCTCTTTGCAACAAAGCCTTTCCAAAGACTCTTTGTCTCTACCTGCCCTGAGTCCCTCTCCTCCTGTTCTATCTTGAATCTGTCTACCGTGCCTACCAAAGTAATTTTTGTCAAAACCACCATTGGCATGGATACTAACAAACACAGTGATTGACTCTCAGGTCTCATCAAGCGCACCACAACACCTGGCACACCTCCTGGGACAACTGTCTCTTCACCTGCCTTCCGAGAGCCCCACCTTTGGGTCCCTCCCTTTGCATGACGACTAGAGTCTCCTTTGCTGACTCCCTGTCACCCGAGCAACCTCTCAAATGCTTCTGAGTCGCCAGCTCCATCTACGTAAGGTCTTCTCAACGATGACGCTGCTGATATTTTGACCTGGACAATTCTGTCTTGTAGCCAGCTGTCCTGTGCACTGTAGAACACACACTGGCACCTCTAGCCTCTAACCACCAGAGGTCAGTAGCTACTGTGCCCTGCTGAAATGACCAGAATAGTTGGGAACCATCTACAGGAAAGCCTCCTTTGGCTGTTTTAGAATTTTGTACTATCTTTCAGTCACTAGGTTCTAGATCGTGTCTATGGCTGATAGTTCCACAATTCACACACCCGGAGCAGACTTCTCTCTAGAATGTTCAGGTTCCCATTCAAACAGTTCATCTGATATTTAATACACACCCGAACCCACCTCTCAGTAGTTGTGACTCCAGTCTTTTAGCTGCTCAGACATGGGGTTTCCCTGTCACCTCTGACTGGTCTCTTGTTTTCACATTCTGCTTCCTGCCAAGAAATCCCACTAACTCGCCTCTCAGATCGCAGGGAGGCTATAGCGGCGTCTCTCCAGCTCCGCTGCTTCCGCCTCGGCCCCCAGACACCACAAGCTCATGCTGTGATTACTGCCTCAGCCCCCTCATGTCCGTTCTCCACGATGACGCTGGAGCACGCCTTTCAAAGTATGTCAGATAATTCCACTTCTTGCTGAAAATCCTTCATTGTTTAAGGTAGATTTTGCTTACTTGTTTGTTTGTTTGTTTGTTTGTTTTTATCCCTGTGCAGAATCTTCGATATAAAGAATGGTTGCTTGGGCTGATGGCTTTGGGGGCTCCAGCCATGGCCAGCCAGTTCTACTGCTATGAGCAGGCTGTAGATAAAAAGGACTTACCAGGCAGCGTCGCACAGCTTTGGAAGGGCATGGTGGAGCAGAGCTATTTAGCTTAATGGCGGCACGAAGAAGAGGAAGAATGAGAGAGAGGGAGAAGGGGAGGGAGGGAGAAAGAGATGGAGAATATGCACCAAAGTCATGACTCCAAAGATCTGCCTCCTGCAACCAGGTCCTGAAAGGATAAGGTTATAAGCTAGGAATCCCACGTGCCCAGGCACGTGGGGGGCACCTGGATCCCCAACGTCAGTGGGGGAGGGTGGGCGCGACACTGCGTGGCGGCCACGTAAGCGGAAATGACTTAACTAGTTCTTCCGGCCTCTGTGAGAGGCTGATAGGTTATCAGAGCGGGAGTTCGGATGGATCGAACTGATTGGCTTAGAAGCTTGTGGTAGGCGGGTTCTGTTATAAGTCTATAAAAGGCCAAGGCAAGCCACTCCTGGCTGGGCTTACTTCTTTACCCTGTGCAGGGAGGCTGTAACCCCCCAGAGCTCTGGATATTAAAATCCTCTTGCAAAATTGCATCAGGTCTGTCTCTCGTGAGTGTTTTGGGGTGCCGGTTTCGAGGCATGGGGTGCAGGAGTACCCCGTTTTTTTCTTTCGGATCTTACAGTCCCACCTCCACAGCATGCCACTGAGTAACAAAGCTATCAGTGGCTTGATCCACTGATGGTAGGATCAAATCACATACCGGAAGCCCTATGTTGAAACACTGTTGCATTTGAGAACCACGCCTCCAGCAAGCGAGCCTTTAAGGAACCGCCTACCCAAACAATAGCTGTATCTTTGCTTTGTCCTCAGAGAGAGTTCAGCCTCCATGCCGGGTCCCTGTGTGAGCTGGCCTCCATTTAGTTTCTGACTTTTTTTTAGCTGCTCTTCTTAGTTGCGGTCCATGGCGATAACGCTGAAGGGAGCAGGCTAGGGAGGCAGACCCAGAGTTCGCGTTGATATGCTCTCATCCAGTGCAGATACTGTGTAGACAGCTAGTCTGTAATCTAGAAGTCAGAAGGAACTGTGGGCTGGAAGCATCCATTTGAAGTTGTTGTCATAAAAACAGTATTTAAAACATGAGCCTAGAACAGGTCTCCGATGGAGCAGATATTGATCAGCGGACCACGGGTTGAGCTCCAAGACACCCCGATATTAAATGGGTGGGAAGAAAAGGAGAAGCCGCGGAAGGCGGCTGAAACCGGAAGACAATAAGCTAAGAAAGTGTCGTGCTGTGCCCTGCTAGCTACGCAAAAACTTCTCCGGGAAATACAGAATCAATCATACGCATACCCAAGTGAAGTAGACTATGCGGATATGTCTTTGTGGCTGTACTGACCCACCTGCCTTGCGGTAACAATTCTTTCCTCTCTAGAATACCAACTCTCTTGTGTGTGCAAACAGGGCTCTAGTTTCGTTAGATAAACCAGGGGCCCAGGTAGGGCGTGACTTAGACCATAAGATGTGGAAATCTTAAATGACAAGATGACTAATATCTGATATCTGCACGTTGGAACATTATTGGTTAACTAAAGCCTGTCATCTACCAGAATGGGTGGCTAAGGACCAGGCTGAGCAGCAGGGGCTTTTCCTTACCATAGCGTCATCAGCGAGGACGCGTGATCACGCCATGGCTAATACGCCATCTAGTATTTTCCTCGTATTTTTTTATCTTATTTACCCTTCCATTACCTTCTCTTAGGCCCGCCCACTTCCCGTAGAGTCCTTCTGCTTCGTCAAGTGTTACTCTCAGTATTAATTATCTATTCGGTCTTCAGGGGTTTCCCAGCACGCAGAACCAGGTCGCTTGTCCAACACAGCTAGTTCTTCCAGCGATAGCAATGCATGATGAGCCAGCCGCCGCGATACGGACGGTTTCTATAGCCAGGCACAAACCAACCAGAAGTGCTTGCTACTCGGGTCACCTTGGTAAGAAAAGGTGTGACTTCTAATGAACACTTACACACCCTCCACCTCCCCACCCCCACTCCCACCCCCACCCTACCCCTGCCAAATAGAAAACATAAAAAACAATGGAGGCTCCTGGCCTTATGCTCACCTTTTTAAAACTGGAACCTCCTGGAGATTGGTACTGAAAAGGCCTCAAAGCCATGCTTCCTGTAAACCAGGACTGAGCTCAAGGAACTAAAAGTCAGACCAGGTGTGGCGGCTCGAGGTTATCGTCCCGCCGTTGAAGAGGTTGAGGCAAAAGATTGCGTTGATTTTTGAGGCCAGCCATTAGATACACACAGAGACAGATAGACAGAGATAGACAGACAGACAGACAGACAGAGACAGAGAGAAACACACAGAAATACACAGAGAGAAAAACACAGAGAAAAACACAGAATCAAGAGAAACAGAGAGAGAAACAGAGAGAGGGGGAGAGAGGATATAAATGGATATTAGACTTGAGAGGAGAAGGAAGGAAGGTACAAAAAGAGGGAGGAAGAGAAAGGAGGGAGGAGAGAGGGAGGGAGGGAGGAGGGAGGGAGGGAGGAGGGAGGGAGGGAGGAGGGAGGGAAAAGGGAGCACAGCAGAGTTCAAGTGCATGCGGTGGATACACCTTTGTGCTACCTGATTCCGACGTCCCTCGCCCACACCCTTGTTCTGCACACCCCCCCCCCGTACAGATGTCCACATGTACCCCATTTTACTAAAGCCATGGAACTGAGACACCAGGTGAGATTTGTAAAACACCATCGACTGGAATCCCAAACCCAGGCTAAGCTCCTCTTACCTCTCTTGCTATAGAACTGTATTCTGTAAAAACTTCATCAGATCTGCCTCAAGTGCCTAATGGAGCAGGCACACCCGGGCAGCCATGCTCTGGTGACTAGGATGCAGGTCAGACCAGGAGAAAGGCTCACACCTGCTGGTGCCACCGCCTGGGAGAGTCCATGGGAGATGCGAAACGTGCAGAAAGTAGACTGATCACCGCATCACTCAGTGACGCGTGTGACTGTACAGTGCACATTAGCCACCTTGGTGAAGTTTGCTGGGGGGTTTTGTTTGCTTGTTTGATCTGTTTTATTTTTTTTTTAAAGCACAAACTAGGTCAAACCTATATGACACAGACTGGGGGAGGGTGTGGGGTGGGGCTGTGGGGAAGACCAGGAAATTTAAAACTACCTAAAATTCAAATGAATTAACATTATTGGTACTTACAACAAGCCAATATAGCCCCATCGGACAGAAGCTTCTAGACTGAGAGCCATTACTGTGTCTACACTTGGCGTGAATTAGACTTCCCCAAATGTCATGTGTCTTCCTAGGGAAATATATGGTAATAAAATATTAAGAGTCCCAGTTGTCCCCTGGAACACCCCTAAAAGGCTTAGCACAGGGCCTGGGGCTTCAAACTGCTCAATAAGTGGGTATTGAATTATTCCGAGTTGGAAATCACGAGGGGAGATTCTGGGCCATAGAAGGAAGGTGAGTTGGAGCATACACAGACTTTATCGAAACTGCCCCCCCCACACACACACACACATGACTCTCATCAGTAGGGATACTGGTGTGGAGACAGTGGGCACAGGGACACGGATGAGGCTGTCCACGGATGAGATTGCCAAATTGTTCCTCTCAGTAAAGGGGAGGTTGAACTAGTCGCTTCCCAGAGTTGTTCCAGCTCTGGAACATCCAGACCTACAGAGCCACAGCGTTTTAAAAGAAAGTTATTTGAACGCAACCATCAACACGTGGAAGTCTTTGGCTGGGAACTTTGTAGCTGAGTGCCTCTCACCCATAACCAAGTTCACATGTGTTTGCAAATGAACAAAATGGGCACGTGGACATAGGCGAAACAAAGGCGCCATCCCTGTAACCTACACGCGCGCGCGCGCACACACACACACACACACACACACACACACAGCCTGCGCACTGAGGCATAGGGCAATGTTCACGTGAGGCAACAGCGGCATCTAGTGGTCAGATTCATCGATCGCAAGTCCTCCGGTGCCAGTAATAGAGAAAAGGAAAACCCAAAGCTTGCTCTCTCCTTTCAAGTAGAAGTAGCCTGACCCACCTTGATTGGGAAAATGAGTGCCGCAGATAATCGTGAACTTGACTCATCTGGAATTTACTGAACACTTCAACCCCGAATGTAGGTCAACTCCACCCTTAACCTCCTGATATTTGATGCACAACCAGGATTCCTTTCCAGAATGCAGATCCGCTAGGCAGCTGCTAGTGCGCACTGCATATGAAAACTACTACCTAACATCTACGGTGGCCAGTTGTTCGTTTACTACACTGGCTGAAGCGTTAAAACTCTCATGAAGAAGACACATTCACCTCTAACCCTAGAGTGTAGGGGATGCTGGGATAGGCGGGAGGGCTGGCAGGTCGGCCAGCCAGCCTAACTAGGTTTATGAACGACTCTGTCTCAAAGGGATGAGGTGTAAAGTGATCGGAAATCTGTTTCCCTCCCTTACGGGGCAAGTGGACCCCGTGCCACCAGACGGAAGTGCTGGGAAGGTTGAGCAGGCTCAGAATCTTCTGGAACACTTAACCATGACACCCCCTTCTGAGTAGACCGTGCAATCAGCCACATAGAAACCTGGAGTTCTCCGTGCTACTAAGGTATCTAGATAGACCCCGGGTGTTCGGCCAATGAGCTTCCGTTCCAGGCCATTCCTTCTTGCAAAAGGTATTTAATCCCTGGTTCAGCCTGAGTTAGGTGTATGCATTTACATTTGCAATCAAATAAAAGTTTGGACACCCTAGGATAGTCTCTTCAATACGAATCGCCATGGGGGAGGGGGCGTGGCTTCGTGGTAAAAAGCCACGCCTGAATCTCCAGGAGAAGGCCTTCTCTCTCCCGGCCCCTCTATACTCTCAGGATTC
Organism: Apodemus agrarius; assembly: GCA_964023405.1. NCBI lineage: Eukaryota > Metazoa > Chordata > Mammalia > Rodentia > Muridae > Apodemus > Apodemus agrarius. Next base: position 9,606,472 of record OZ030026.1, on the reverse strand, counting down.
ACTCTGAACCAAACTGGTTTCTGCCCCTATCCCGGGACTCAGCCTTCCTCTTCCTGCATCACCACGTACACCCTGAGGGGAAGCGAAGACCTGGGACCCCCGTTCCCAACTCCCAGCGGCACCCCAGCAGCACCTGGGTACACAGGAGACTGGGAACCACAGCAACCGTCCCAGATGCCTCTGTTTCCCACCCGAGAAGAAAACCGACTGAGCCCCCTGATTACGGATTGCGGTCTGCCTCCCCGAAGTAGCATGCCCGTGCTCTGCGTACCACAGCGGCATGCCCGTGCTCTGCGCACCACAGCGGCGAGGCGAACACACAACCTGGCACTTCCTCTGTCTCCGTTGTCCATGGTACATTTTTGTACTTCCATATCTGTAACTAGGCTGATAGTTGGACATAGACATACAGAACTCTGTATAGGGCTGTCCCCTTTCCCTGGAAAATCCTTTCACACACCCACACAAGAGCTTCCATAACTAACTGGGACATGAACTAAGGCTCTTCATATGACTTCTCTCACAAGGGTGTATATCTACACACATGGCAGGAAAGGGCATCCATGAGACTCTTGACTTTATCTTCAGTGAGAAACAGACAGTGATCAAATCAGTGGCTTTCAAACTGACCTCCAGGACCCCAAGATCTCCACAGAACATCTTCTGGGTTATCATAGGCAAGAAAGAGAAGGAATGAGGAAGGGGCTAGCCTTCTACCCCCACCTACCCAGAATAGCTCTGATACTGCCTGGGTAGTGTAGTTTTGAACACAGAGTTCTGGTGTAGATCTGGAAGTCCAGAAATACACCCTAAGAAACACGGGGGACTTAGCACAGTATAAAGATAGCACTCAGTTCAGTAGAATGGACCGCTTGACAAATGCTGTGGGCGGCCTGGGAAGCACTTGGGGGAAATGGGGCTTTAATGCACATCTTACATAAAAGTGAGTTCCAGAAAGATACACGCATATAAAAGGAAACCCCCCCCCAAAAAAAAAAAGATTGCAAAAGGAAAACAGAATGTTTTACTAAGTAAGAAGCAGTAGAGAATGTTCTCCCGAGTTCACAAGACCTGGAAATACAATGGGGAGAAACAACAGACGCAAACCTAAAGACGTCTTTTAGATCCAGATACATAGTAGTAAGTTAGTAACAAATTTCATCCCTAGTCTTAGCTGTCTGCATGACTGGGTTGAGAGAGACCTAGAAACTTGGTAAATTTTCTCGCATCCTCTGGGAGGGTCTTTGTCCTCACACTTGTGTGTAAGTTAACGCAGGAGGAAAGGCAGCCCTGAGTGCAGGTGCCACCACCACCCAGGAGCTGGGGCTGGGAGGGAGAGATGGGTGCCTAAGCACCCACCACCTCTGCACGTCTTCAGCAAGTGAGTTTTTTCCTGGTGCTGTTGTCTAAGGACTCCAGGCTGCACACTTCCCATCTTTGAACAGAGATTTATAATGGCAACTCAAGAAGTTTCCAGACCTTCAGCTCCAGCCTGGGGCTACGGCCTCAGATCCCTTAATCTAAGATGGGGGCATCCAGCCCACGGTGTAAGGGCCCCTGCACTCAAGAATGTGTCTCAACACACAATTAAAATCCTGCTTGAAACATTGTTAGCTTTACTTGGTGGGTTTTTGGTTGGTTGCTTGCTTGGTTGGTTGGTTGGTTGGATGGATGGGGATTTTTTGTAACTTGATTGAAAGGTACTTAGTGTGAACTTTGTAGATGGATAGTGTCTTGTTACACTCTCACTCAAAATACATGAATGTTCTTGCTATTTCTACACTGGATTTTACCGGGGCTTTGGGGCTGCGGCTTCCAGTGTGTTCTGTTCCAGGCGCTGACAGTGGACTGGGCACCATTAGACTTCACCGGTGCTCCCAGTGACTTAGGGAGCGAAACACAGCCCTTATCAATAATGCTTTAAGCCATCACTGCAGATGATGGGTATTTACAGCTACTCAGAGGTTGGGTTTCTCTTACTTTTACTATTTATTTACGTACTTACGTGGGGGTGAGTCGCACGACACAGCACACGTGTGGACATCAGAAGACAACTTACAAGAGTCTGCTGTGGATCCCGAGGGGTCCAACCCAGGTCACAGGCTTGGATGAACCTTAGCGCAGGGAGCTATCCCACCGGCTCTTGAGACAGGACAGTAGTCCTGTTTGATCAGTAAGGATGTTGTCACAGATCAGCTCGACCTCACGCACTGCAACCAGGGCTGAGAGGTGGAAAAGCCAAACCTTACATGTCCCTGCCAATTAATTTCCATAATAAAATAAATGCTATTTTTCAATCCCAGAATGACTTCTTGAAACATCTCCAAAGCCCCTTTAGAGGAATTAGGGGAAGGACTGGAGGAGTGAAGAGGAAGACCAGCAGTCTTAACTAACCTGGACCCCAGGGAGCTCCCAGAGACTGGGGGGGAGGGGCAGGTCCGAGGCCCCCAGCACACGTAGCAAGGACTGCCTGGTCTGGCCTCAGTGGGAGCAGATGTGCCCCAGGGATGGGGGATGCCGAGGTAGGGAGCACCCTCTTGAAGGCAAAGGGGAGGATGGGATAAGGAACTGTGGGAAGGGGAACTAGAAGGCAGGCAGAGGATGGAATGTAAATAAATAAATTGATAAAATTAAATTTTTAAAAAAATCTCAAAAGAAAATAAGACTGCTGGCCCCCTAAACTACAGTTCCAAAGGATCAGACGCCCTCTCTGGGTTCTCCTCAGGGAACCAGGTACACAGTGGTACACAGATGTGCATGCCAGCAAAACGCCTATACATGTGAAATTTTTTTAAATATTTATTGATTTATTATATGTAAGTGCACAGTAGCTGTCTTCATACACATGAGAAGAGGGCATCAGATCCCATTACAGATTATTGTGAGCCACCACATGGTTGCTGGGAACTGAACTCAGGACCTTCGGAAGAGCAGTCGGTGCTCTTAACTACTGAATCATCTCTCCAGAATCATCTCTCCAGCCCCGAAATATATATATATATATATATATATATATATAAATTTAATAAAAGGAGTTTGGGAGGTAGAGCTTCTGCTTTCAGCTCTTACACTTCGCAGGCGGCTGACAGAACTGATTCTGCCAATATGGCGCGGCTGCTCGTCTCGTTAGGAGCGCCGATGATAAATAGAACGTCTCCGAAGAAATGGCTTCAGTGCAGTTAAAAGAAACAACCGAATCAAGAGACGGGTACAAAGCAGTGAGAGACAAGGTAGGGACTTTGTCCGTTGTCAACCTACCTCGTCGTTACTGGTGGTATCCCGGGATTTCGAAAACTAGCGGAAGGCAGGACCACACAAAGCTCAGGATCAACATCATCTTTGTACCAAACATACAGAGACTGTAGCTCTGAAGGTACGAAGACTACATTCCATAAGAGCCAAGGGATTCCAAGAATTCCTTAAAATTGTCGATGTTAACTATGACGACGTCGTTTGCTTTTCTGAAGAAAGATGACTAATTCAGGACCAAGGTCGAAGAGATTTTATTTGTGACAGGCTGTCAAGCTGTTCACGGGTGGCACCAAAAGCAAAATCTGTGGCAGATCGCGATGAGAACTGACTTACAGATTTTTCATTTTTACTGGATGTGATGGTTTGCATATGCTCAGCCCAAGGAGAGGCACTATGAGGAGGTGTGGCCTTGTTGGGGTGGGTGTGGCCTTGTTGGGGTGGGTGTGGCCTTATTAGAGTGGGTGAAGCCTTGTTGGAGTGGGTGTGTCACTGTGGGTGTGGGCTTTAAGACCCTCATCCTAGCTCCCTGGAAGTCAGTCTTCTCCTAGCAGCCTTCAGATGAAGATGTAGAACTCTCAGCTCCTCCTGCACCATGCCTGCCTGGATGCTGCCATGCTCCCATCTAGATGATAACAGACTGGACTTCTGAGCCTGTAAGCCAGCCCCCAATTAAATGCTGTCCTTATAAGCATTGCCTTGGTCATGGTGTCTGTTCACAGCAGTAAAACCCTAACGAAGACACTGGATTTAACTACTCAACGTCAATGAATTGAACATCCATCTCCAAGGTAAAAGCAGCTAATCAACACAACCCCTCAAATCACACCAGTGTTCCAACGGAAACTAAAGCTATGGCATGCTTGAACTGAGACGCTCTTATGCACGCTGTACATAAGAGTACGCTGACATGTAAACTAAGCATTTTTCCTGTGGACCATGAAACATATATCGTCTTGCGTCTCTATTTGGTAAAGGAATTTGAAAGCAGATTTTAGGATTTCCGGGGGGAGGGGGGGCGGAATAACCTTTTGGTATACTTGGGACTCAATTTTCAGTTGATGTAAACACCTCCCAGTGAGTGCTCCCAGTGAGTGCTCCCAGTCAGTTTCCAGATAGAGTTCCTGTCATCTGGTATTGGCAGAACCATTTGATCGGGCCCCTTGCTAGACTTGCCCAGGTCCGGCTTCCCAGAGACAACTATCCCTTGATTCACAAACACTCTTAGCTCGGGTCATCATTTTATGGAAGCACCTACATTTGCTTCATCGCTTTTTATTATTGGTAATAGTCGTGTTTTCTTAGGATGCAGGGACGGCGGCGTGCCACACGGGTACCTTTAAGCACGCCCTCGCTTTCAGCTAATCGCCTAGACTGTAGGCGACTCAACTCCTCTCAGACCTCGGCACCCTGGGGTCCAAGTATGATCTCATTTGCACCAGTGACTCGGACACTGGCTTACAAGTCCTCTGGCCCCTTGGCCTGGGCGAGGTTTTCTTCGGCTTCTCAGGAGACCTTTCTCAAGTTCTCCCAGTGAGTGCTCCAATGACTCTTTTTGATTATTTCAGATATTTGTCACAATAACACAAAACTGTTTATTGTCCCTACTTGTCAGGCGGCACACTCTGTGATCTATCAGCCAGGTGGCAATGGTCAAGAGTATAACCACCTTGCTTTGTTCCCCGGAATAGTGAGCCCCAAGGGACATGTGACCTTGTATACGTGGTGGTGAAGCTAGAATACCATCTGACATATAGAAACCCAACAAATGCTCAATAGTACCGTTCTGGAGATGCTAAATCGAGAATGATTGTGTATGTGTGTTCTGTATGTGTGCTCTGTGTGTGTGCTGTGTATGTGCACTCTGCATGTATGCTGTACATGTGTGTTCTGTGGGAGTGCTGGGTATGTGTGCTCTGTATGTGTGCTGTGCATGGGGAGAGACCATGAGAAAACAATAGAGAATCGGTCACGGTCAGGGGTCAGGATCTTACAGAAAGTCAGAGTAATAGAAAGATGATGGGTCTGTTAACTTTTTAATTTTCCAAGATCACCCTGGCAGCAATATGATAGAACATGGGTGAGAACCCCCCACACACTACACACACACTCACACACACACACACACACACACACACTCACACACACACTCACACACACACACACACACACACACTCACACACACACTTTCTCACATACATACACACACATGCACATGCATACATACACACTCTCACACACACACTCACACACACTCTCTCACACGCACACACACACACACTCTCTCACATACATACACACACATGCATATGCATACATACACACTCTCACACACACACACTCACACACACTCTCTCTCTCTCTCTCTCTCACACACACACACACACTCCTATTCACCTACCAACTAGGAAGAGAGTACTTCTTCACACCAAACCTGCCAATACCTTCGCCTTGGACCTCCAACCCCTAGAACTCCAGAACTATCTATTGATGACGCCACCCAATCTGTAGTCTCTTGCTATGACAGTGCAGCCAAGATTCTCAGCGTCCTACATGGGAGTTGAGGCTGGACTCCCATCTGCCAGACCCCGACATGGTGGGCACAGGCTGCTCTTATCAGCGAGCCGTCGTCCACAAACACGCCCCACGCCCCCACGCCCCATCCATAGCTTTAAAGCAGAAGCTCCTGGCCACAGATGCTGCTGACTTGAACGAACTATCTCATGTAGGAAACAGAAGCTTCCATTGCTATGATTCAAATGCTCATGCCCCACTCCCACCCCCATTTCAATTATTTCTACAGTCTCTAAATCATACTTATGGAAGCCTGGTGGTCTGAGTTCAAACCCCCCCCCAAAGCCGTGAGAAGCATAAACACGCATGCGTGCGTCCTGAAAAAGGTCCGCGGCCAAACATGCATGAACCCTTATATTTTTGAAAGTTTCTAAAGCATGCTACTTTTCTAACTAGGGAAGATGATGCCATTAAAAAGCTGCTTCAAAGGGCTGCTGTAGGTAACCACACGGAAGTAGGTCGGAAATTACGTAAGAATTTATACGGAGAGGTGCTAGCCGCTGGGTGTGACCCTTGCTCTCGTTCAGGGCGGAGTTTTTAAAAGACCAAGAAGTAAGTTTATATTATTGTTCTCTTTTAGTAAACAAAGTAAAATAGTAGGTCTAATAGTCAATTTCTATGTACACCACATACGATAATCTCTCCCTCCCCGCCTTCCTCCCTCTGCCTGCTTCGATTGAGGAGCCTGCTCTTCTACCCCATTCTGGGCAAGTGACAGGCTGCCCTGCACCCAGTGGTAAGAGCAGGAATAAATGAGCTCTGCGGAACCTAAATGCTCCTCCCTCATCGCTGTGATCCAGCGGGATGGAGGAGAGAACGTTGAGAAATGACCGAGAGGAGGAAACGCCCCGCGGCCGTGTTTCCTGCACGCACTCAGACAGGAAATGACACCAGCACAACAGTGAGAACCTTTATGCATATATCTCTGTGATCAGTACAGTTCTTCAGAACAAGACACTTGAGAGAAAGAGAGAGAGAGAGAGAACATTGGTCCAAACAGTTACAGCCATAGGTTGACATTACAGACTAGGTGTAGATCTAGATCCTTTTGGAGAGGACTGAGGTGCAGTGGACTTCCAGAAAAGTACTGAAAGGGTACAGGCAGACTCGGAAATGAACTGCATGGATTAAGTTCTTCTGGTGTTTGCATACAGTGTCCGACTCGCGGGGAAGCCGGCCAGTCTGGAACCGCCCCTTTGTACATGCTGTGGGGAGGGGGGCGGGAGGCCATGACAGTTCTTGCTCTCTAAGCGGCAAGCTCAGGAGTTCGTCGGTTCACATTGTGATTACCCGGCGTGGGTGCATGCACATAATCAGTGCAGAGAGCTTCGACAGGAATCTGCTGGGTTCCCTAAATTGACATGGTCATTTTTAACACACACACACACACACACACACACACACACACACACAAATCTTCCGGCTATTCGTTCAACCGATTCTCACCCATACCCTGTGCTGTCTTGCCCGGCTCTTTCTCAAGACATAGTGGGAAGAGATACTGAGAGAACAGTTGACAGACAGCTCCATCTGATCACCCACCTCCTCCTCCCTCCAAACACCCAGACCCTCAAGGAGCCAGGGGACTCAGTAGAGAGAGAACCATTTTCTATTCAAGTCAGACTGTGGGGCCAGGGGAGTGCTTAATTGGAATGACCAGTAGAAAAAATAATAATGAGATGGCCATTGCAATCGAAGTTTAGTAAATAAAAGAAATTCTGTTCTTGTGCTTAACTTTGGAAAACAGTGGGTACCATCATCTGGGTGTGGCATGAAAAACAGAATGGGGAATGAAGGTAAAGATGTCACCGTGTTCTGCTAATGATGGTGGGGACTGAGTGGTGAGCCCTTCATTTATCCAGAGGATAGACGCATGAAGCATGTTGAAAAAGAATTAAATTGTCCTGGTGAGGCAGTTTCACAACTCATTCTATGAACACCATTCCGGGACCCTACACCATCTATAGAAAGAGCCTTTGAGTCAGGAGGCTGGGTTTTAAATGGCTTCCTAGTCTTGGCTCATATAAGCTCTGTAGTCAGTGCACATAGACAAAGAGCAATAAGCCAGCTTATCGTACTAGAAGAAACATAGTTAGCTCCCGTGAAACACTGGATTGTTTACCTTGAGTTACTGAAGTGCCACCTAGCCTGTGCGGCTCAGAGTTCCCAACTGCATAGTAGAGACAACAGATGTTCTCCCTGATCTGCTGGGACCGGGGTAGGAGTGGAACCACAGAAAGGACGCGGTGGGGGAAGAGGGCTTCCTCCAGAGAAAGGCAGTGTTCGAGTAACAAAGTAAGAAAGAACTGCAACCGGAAACCACACAATTCAAGTAACAGTCGCGGTGTGGTGGTCCGGGTTTGAGCTGTGCATCTGCAACGGAGAGAGAGCTGGTAGCTATTGGAACCCCCTTCGGAGGATGCTGGAGCCCATCGAGTCCTTGCGAGAAAAAAAAAAAAATGAGCTTCGGGAAAGGTGGAAGTCAGCGAACTGTTCTGAGCAGTTGCTTAGTGCATAGCCCACGTGGGTCTTTGCATATGGTCTTCAATTTGGTTATTAACTTCAATTTCAACTGGTTTAAAGGTTTTCTTTTTTACAGGTAGAAATAGAAAGGTAAAGAAAGGCTATCTTGACATTTTTGCTATGCTTTAGCATATAAATAAAAAATAATCTGAAGACATGTTAAAGTACACACACGCACACGCACATACGTGTGCATACACTCCTGCATGCACACGCGCACAAACACATACACACTCGCTTACACAAGCACAGACAGACACTCTTGCTCATACACACATAAATTCCCTCCCCTCCTCAACAGAGCAGAAAGAGGAACATCAGGGAGTTTTCTGCAACTAAGAAACTTACTTTCTACGGTTTTAGTTCTAGCAAGCTGGTGTTCGCTCATGCGTGAGTATTAGTGACGTCCCGAGGACAGAAAGGCCAGGGAATGTGTTGTCTCAGGGATCCAGGAGGCCCTGGGGAGGCCAGAAGAGGGATTAACAGTCTACAGATTGTCTTTTCTAGAGAGCTCACAAGGAAAGTTGGAGAACTCCATACTTGAGAAGCACGAGATTTATTTAGTCACAAGAATCCACTTTACCAGTTACCCAGCAGACGGGGGTCCCATCTGGTCCCCACCATGGAACTTCCAAAATCCCGTTTGGATGGGGCTGATGGTGCTCAGCTCCGAACCTCTCAGTTCGTTCTGATTGGACAAATGAACCAGGAAGGGCGTAGCTAGCGTGCTCTGGCCGCCTTGCCACGCCCTGCCACGCCCTGCCCTGAAAGTCTAGACGCCAAGCCGCCAGGAGGTGTCATCATCGCTTCTTGGTGCTGCTGTTGCCAATGCCCGACTTGCTGAAGCCCCTGCTCATCTGGGGGAAGTGCATGGTTGGGGTTCTTTCTGTGGGGCCATACAACCCCAAATTCCTGGCCGTGGCTGACTTTCGCAGTGGCTTGACACTGGGAAAGGGGCTGAAGATGGGGGGTTTGGAGTTGCTTCCCGGAAGAGGTTTGCCGGCAGTCTGGTTCTCTCCGGGGGCATCGGCTAACGCTGGGGCATGCCGCTGGCAGGGAGCCTGCACCCCGGCCTCAGGTGCTGCCGTGGCATCCCTTTGGTTCAGTTCCAAGGTTTCTAATTTCACCTGAACTGCAGCCACGTCGACGTCAGCATCCCCAAATACTGGCTCGGGAGACTGCCCTTCGATTGTCCTCGGAGTGCCGCTGTCACAGTTCTCGCTGCTGCCTTCCCCGTGAGCTGTTACTGCGCAACCGGAGGGAAACTCCTCGGCTGCCCCCAGGCTGCTGGCCTTGCAGCCTTCGCTCTGTTCTTCTATCAGCCCTACGGTGTCTCCGCAGCCCAGGTGACTCTTGGTCCTTGGCGTGTTCTTTTTGTGGACGCGGATGTGAGTCCGCCATGGAGAGTTGAGCTTTGTCTTGATGTCTTCATAGGGGACGGGGGATATTTTCCCTCCTGCGTGGCCAGGCATGTGGATGACCGCGTTCTTGGCTGCTCTGTTTGTAATTTTCATCTTTTTCCCTAGAAGAAGATGGTTGATCACTGGAGAATTATTCGCCTGAGAAGGGAGGATGCTGGTCACTGGCCCTTTGTCTGAAAGAGAGGTTGAAAGTCTGTGTGAAACACATCGCCCGCGGAAACACATCTGTCTTAACAGCAATTTCACGGAGCATTTCTTTCCCCAAATCTTTTGCCCCAAGCTTTCGGGGCACTGACAGAGCCATGTGACTGAGGACAGTAGAAACTGAATCAAACCCAGTCCCTCCGCTTCAGGTAAGAGAGCGCCGAGGGCTGGTATGTTATGGCTTAAATGGGTATATTGCCCCCAAAGGGCTCGTGGATGGAAGGCTTGTTCCACAGCTGGTAGATCCAGGAACTGATGACATCATCGTGACACTGACCTAATATCATGAGGTAATTGTTCATTGGAGAAATTAAAACTGCATTGACTATTTGGTGGTTAATGGTGACCCTGTGGAGGAAGTGGGTCATCAGGAGGGCATGACCCTGAAGGCTGTATCTTGTTCCCAGTCTCTTTCCCTGTGACCCTGCTTCCTGGCTGCGGTGCCATGAGCAGCCTCTTTCTGCCATGACCTCCTCCTCTTCCCTCCTCCTCACTACCTCAGGCCACCGGGATGGAGCCAGCTGAGCACAGCCTGAAACCTCATGACACAGCCCCAAAATACCAGCAGCCCCTTCTTCCTCCAAACGGTTCCTCTCAGTTATGGTCAGTTGTGAAAAATCTAACCCAGACCTAAAATGGAACAGGGACTCTGCTGACCCACGCGTCCTAAAGAAAGCCCAGGTGTCCTAATGATTTTTACAGACTTTCTGTCTCTGAAAAGCCACCTTAGAGGTTAAGTTATCTAGAAAATCTTTGAAAAAAACTAAAAACAATACAGTAAACTCTAAGGACATGGGTTATGGGTCAACAGACTCTGAGAGGAAGGAGAGTGGTATAGACAGAGTGCGGAAGACGCTGTCAGAGGGAATAAACACGGTGGGCCTTGAATATGAGAACTACGCCCTCAGCTCAGGGGGCTTTGGAAGCCAAAAAGCAATTAGAACAGCGCCGATCTGTGGGGCACGAATGCCCTGCTGGCCCCCTCCTCCCGAGCTGTGACCAGGTCCCTATCTATGATCTAGCATTTAACACCACGAGCCCCAGAAATGAGGACAATGGCCAGAAGCATTGAGGAGAAGTCTCTCCATCTGAGCAAAGCTCTCTGTTCCTGATGCCTGTGCGGTCTAGCTTATGGCTTCCCTCCACTCTCCTCAACGCTAATCATTTACTTCCGGTCACACCTTAGTCTCACTGAAAGGTTACTCACATCTCCACCACATAAGCTGCCTTCTCCCTCAGTGAATTTAGGGTTCTTGGGATTGATGTGCCCACTGCCTATCCTGATGGTTCCTCTCTCTCCCTCCACTGCCCTGTCCTGAACCTCGCCATCAACACACATGCATTCTCTCTCTGTCTCTCCCCACCCCCAGGCTCCCTCTCTCTCCCCCTCCCCCTCTCTCTTTCTTGATGGTAGACTCCTGCCTCCTGGTTGTTTTGCTTTCGCATAGCTCCTCATCCATCCTTAAATTGCCAACCAACGCCTTACGTGTGTGCTGCTCAGCTGAACCACAGACACACTGACAGCCGTGCGTGCGAGCATTCCTACGCCTTTGCCAGATCTAGAGCCTGCCTTCTCTTCTCGGAATCCTGGCCCACCAAGTTCCTGACTTCCTGTTCCATTAGGACCTTGACCCACAAACAATCTTTCCTCCTGTTGCCTCTCTCAGACCCTACAGTGATTTATCCAAATCTATTACTGCCCTTACGTTCCTTCTTATTCTCAGTACTTCACCCACACTCTCTGCAGATGGCATTTCTCCTAATCTGCCCAAGAAAACAGGGGCTCAGGTCTTAAAGACCTTGACTTTCTGTCCTTTCGACCCTGGGAATCTGGGACCTCAGGCTCACCTTACCCTGGGAATACCTCAGCTCCTATTCATATCACCCTTTCCATTCTCAGAAGCTGAAGTCTTTTACTGTGCCTTAAACGTAACTCAGATATTTAATCTCGTGTGTTGCTGCCTCCTCTAAAGCCTCACTACTCAGAGTCCAGGCCCCAGCCAGGAGCTGGAGAAGCATCAGCAAACTTGCTGAAACACATTCTGAACGTCGGCCAACCTCTAAATGGCTGTACAGGATCCCTAAAATTAAAGAGCCAACGCTCTGCAGCTCCGCCTCTGAGCAGCGGTCTCCCCTCATTTAAGGACAACAAGGAGAGCTCTAGGGAAGGGATCAGCAAACTTTCTAGACGGTGAATCTTCTAACCGCCGTAGCACTGAAGCAGCCTTAACCCAGGTGTAAATAAATGGGAAGGGCCGTGTTCTGATAAAACTTTATCAAAACAAACAAACGATACAAACAAGCGTCGTCGGGCAGGATCTGGTCTGTAGACCTTAGTTTGCTGATCCCTGACGAAAGTGCAAGCCGCTGGACCAACTTAAAACCCCCGCAGAAGCGTTCACCAATCTCTCAAAGACGGTTCTGAAAAACAGCTACACAAAAGATGAAAATGCCCTGGCTCTCCCCCTGGCCCGACCACTCACAATCGATGCAACCCCGGGACAAATGCTAACCTGTCGACCCTTCCTGGGAGACTGCGAGACAAAGTGAGGAAAGGTGCGGGCCAGGGTTCTGAAAGCTAAAACGTTGTCCTTGTGAGTTTCTTTCATGATTGCTTTCTTACTGATTCAAAATGGAGTATGAGCCTTCAAGAGTCCCCTATTTTTTTCCTGATTTTTTTCCAAGTTTTTTTTTTCAGTTTTCGTCCAAGATCAGTCACGTGCCTATGCAAAATTTATGTTTTTGTGAACTCTGAACAGGCAACATTTTCATTAGGAACAGGAGAATCATTCCTGAATCAGCAAATATTAAACAGCAAGGTGGATTGGTCCCTGTGATTTGGGAGATTATAAAGAGAAAAAAAAAAAAAAGAAGAAGAAGCTTGACAATCCTTGGAAAAGAGCGTTTTCACCGAATGGTGGTTGTTCTCCTCATATAGGCCCAAGACTCCAGAGCTAGCGTATCCAACCGCGGTGAGACGCAAGATTTCGTTTTTTTCTCTCCCACCTTCTGTGGTCACAGTGCCTGTTAAATTACTACCTGGCTTCACTTATGTATGCACAGACAGCTACATCCCGTTTTCAAATGCTCACGTGTCTTCCTGCTTATTTCTTTGTGTGAGCATGTTCACGTGGATGCACCCGTATGTGGACCACTGCACATACGCGGAGGTCAGAGGTCAGCTTTCGGAGTCACTCCCCTGTAGTACCGGGGACTGAGCTCAGGTCATGGGGCCCGAGCAAAAACACTTCCCCCTCTCTCATCTCGCTGGCCCACACGTGTGAACTCCTAGGATTTCTCAAGTCCAAGGATTGCAAAGCTCAGCAGCATTTTAATCATTTGTAAATCCCTCTCGGCAAGCACACATAGTAAATAGGATTTGATACCATCCACGGCCTGTTCCTCGGGACCTAAGAAGAACCCAAGGTCCTGTTCTTCTTTAGATCCTGATAAAATAAAGTTGAAAATGAAGTTCTAGATATGCTACTGTCGGACACCAGTGTGTGATTAGGATGGCTAATCTTCATTCCGACTAGTCTGGGAATCACCGGGGAGACACGCCTCCGGGCATATCCATGAGGCTTCCAGAGAGGGTCCCTGAGGAAGGGAGCCCCACCCTGAACCCCAGCAGCCTCAGGAGCCCCACCCTGAACCCCAGCAGCCTCATCCCTTGGGGTCTCAGACTGAATAAAGGACGAGGAAAGATAGAAAATAAGCAGAGCGCCAGCGCTCACCTCTCTCTGCTCTCTGGCCTCCCTCCCTGACTGTGGGCGCGCAGAGTCAACTGCCTCACAGTCCTGCCGCTCCCCCACCCCCTCTGTGACGGGCTGTGAGCCATCCTATGGGACAAAGGGATCCGTTACTTTGCTTGTATTGGGTATCTGCCACAGCGATGGGAATTCTGACGCCACCCATGGTCACTGACGCACACTGATGGAGGAATCCCTCACCTGCCCTTATGTACACCTGGTGGAGCTGCTGCTGCTGCTTCTTCTTAATGCGGGAGTACTGGCGCTTCAGGGCGTTGATGTCCGTGGTCATCCGCTCCATCATCATACTGTTGAACGCTGCGTGGTATTCACTTCGACAGGAATTGATGGCTCCCGGGCTCAGCTCTGCGATGTTGTTGGATCTCAGGGTCTGTTCCTCAGCCACTTCTGCGCCCAGGGAAGGAAGAAGGTCAGCAGAGAGCACCGAGGACCGGAGCAAATTGGAACCAACTACCCTACGGCCGGTCTTAACCTGCAAGGAATTCTAACCAAAGAACCATGTTCTAGAATTTACCAGAAGCTTCGATTTGCTTCTGCATTCCCTAATGAGCCTGCGGGTGGAAAAGAGCCCTGTGGTTCACTGGTTTTGTGGGCACTTTTTTCATGATGTAGACCTACAATCAGCTATCTCCAATTAAAAAAAAAAAAAAATCAATGCTGCTTCCTAAAAAGCCCCCGGGAAAATATAGTACCAAGAAGTCCCGCGACCTCCACTGCATTAGCATCCTTGCATCTGCATAGGAATGTATTAACCATTGGTAGACATTTTTATTACATTTCTTAAAAGTAACACCTTTGTAAGTGTGTGAGACTTGGACCACTGTGCCACGAGCAGCAGATCCTTTTACACACTTAACAAGCATTCTCTGATTGTCTGCAGTGGGTGTCATGTTTGATAAGGTCTCTGACCCTGTGACATCTACAACGAGCAGAACTGCCCCTTAAGGAAGATCAAGATCAGAACGAGAAACTCCAGCTCTGGTGAGTGTGTGTGTTCACAGGCTGCCCAGATGAACGCAGAGAAAACCAGACTTCTCTAAGGGCACTGCATGAAACTGAACCTGGGAAGCAATGACAGATTTCAGCTCAGCTAATATCTGCTGGGAACATCTCCAGGGAAAACCTGGGCATCTTGGAAATTTACTTCATGTGTTACTGAAAATCATGTCTCTGAAGGGAAGAGAATTGAAAGAATGCATTAGTTGAACAAAATCACTAAAAAGCACTACTTATGAAACAGTGATGTCTATCCTAGTCTATAATTGCACAGAAAGAAAAACCAACCAGAGGTCAAGACCATAGACTCAAAACCCTTAGCACTGGGACTGGGGGATGGGTGGGTCAGTGGTTAGGGGCAGTTGCTCTACAATCATAAGGACCAGAGTTCAAACCTCAGAACCCATTAGGGAGCTCAGCAACCCACAAACACCTATAACCCAGCACCAAGAGATCTGACAACCCTCTTCTGGTCTCAGCTTGTATACAAGCATCCACACACATATTACATAGGTACTCAAACACGTATATTCACACACATCAGCAAAATCATTAAAAGAAGGGTCAAGAGAAAGTTACATAGCAAAATAATGAAATATTTCAAAAACAAAAATTCACATTGGGGTTGGAGAGATGGCTCAGTGGTTAAGAGCACTGACTGCTCTTCCAGAGGTCCTGAGTTCAATGCCCAGCAACCACATCGTGGCTCACAACCATCTGTAACGGGATCTGGTGCCCTCTTCTGGTGTGCAGACATGCCTGCAGGGAGAACACCGTATACATAATAAATCAATCTTCTTAAAAGCTTTAACATAAATAATTGATTCCATGTCTAAAAACTGAAAAGCCAAAATTCAGACAAGAAAGGGAACAGGAGGCAATACAGAAATGAAAGGACCCTTGTTGGGCTCAGATTTTCAAAGCTTGTTTTAAAAGCTGAGAGAAGACTACATATCATACACACACACACACACACACACACACAAACACACACACAGGGTGCAGTGTGAATCTAGCCCTTCCCACTTCCCAGTGGAACTTTTTATGATTTTACAAACCTTATTATAATAAAAGAAAACCTTGCACATAAATAAAAACATACACCAGAACTAACCACACCCAAAGTCTATTCCACTCAATGAATTTCTATACATGAGCCCAGTCTTTTTTTTTTTTTTTTAAGATTTATTTATTTATTATATAAGTACACTGTAGCTGTCTTTAGACACTCCAGAAGAGGGCATCAGATCTCATTACAGATGGTTATAAGCCACCATGTGGTGCTGGGATTTGAACTCAGGACTTTCAGAAGAGCAATCAGTGCTCTTAACCACTAAGCCATCTCATCAGCCCGATGAGCCCAGTCTTTAAGCAGCTGAAAACTCAAAATGAAGTTGGGCATGTTACTCGGTTGGTTCCGTGTTTGCCTAGCATGCACAAAGCCCTTGGGTCAATCCTCAGTACATATAACCCGGCTGTTCGTACATGCCTGTAGTCCCAGTGCTTAGAAGGAGGAGGTAATGTTCAGACTATGATGGTTTGGATGAGAACGGTTCCCATAGGAGGCTCATTGTGTTTAAATAATGGGTCTCCAGCTGGTAGAGCTATTTCAGAAGGATTAGGGGGGTGTGGCCTGTTGAAGAAAGGGGCGGGATCTGAGCTTCCAAAAGAGTCATCACTCCCCATATGCTCTCTCTGCCTTGTCCTTACCTCAGCATGTAAGCTCTTGGCTCCAGCACCATGCCTGCCTGCCTGCCTTCTGTCTGCCTGCCTGCCTGCCTGCCTGCTGCCTGCCTGCCTGCTGCCTGCCTGCCTGCCTGCCTGCCTGCTTGCTGTCTGCCTGCCTTCTGTCTGCCTGCCTGCCTGCTGCTGCCTGCCTGCTGCCATGCTCCCTGCCCTGATGGTCATGGACTCAACTCTCTGAAACCATAAGCCCCAGATAAACTCTTTTTTTGTATGAGTTGCCTTGGTCATGGTGGTGTCTTATCATAACAATAGAAAAGTAAGTAAGACAAAGACGGTTTCAAACAATCTCAAAACGCTTCCGGGCTTGGGTAGTACACTCAAAACTACCACAGCCAGAAAAACAGGACCAGCAGCCACCTTTTAAATAATGAACAAAAATAAACAGCAATAAACAAAGTTTGATCAATAATGTCAAGATAGGAAAGCTGGTGGGAGGTAAGGTTAGGCAGAGGGGCCTCTGTGTCTGTCTCTGAATGCACATCTCTGTGCTCTTTGGATAAGAGAATTGACTTCTTAGGAGAGGCAGACTAAATATTCTAAGTCAGAGCCATCACCCAGGACAGGAAAGGACCCAGTGGGAAAACGCAGGCTGCCTCTAAAAGCTCATTAGACTGTACTGTACGGCCAGGAGGAAGTCACTTCTGTGAGGGAAATAAAGTGCGGCCCTTGATCCGGAGGACCAGATTTAACAGCGCCAATGCCAAACCATAGAACTTCTAGGGTGGATCCATTGAATACCAAAAGATCTAGAATCCTTGTGCGCAATGAGCTCTTTACGAGGGCTGGCAACAGAGCTCCGTGAGTGCTGAGTGCGCCCTTCCCCGGCTTGCGTGAGGCTCTAGACTCCCGCACGTGAGAGACAGGATGTAGGAGAGAAGGGAAAGAGAGACGGTGGGGAACGCAGGCGGGAGTAGGAGGGTACAGGCGGGCAGGTGGGGGCAGGCGGGCGCAGACGGGGGCGGGGGCAGGGTGGGCGGGGGCGGGCAGGCTCGGGCAGGGGCAAGCGGGGACGGGCGGGCACAGGCGGGCAGGCAAGCAGGCAGGCGGGCACAGGCAAGGGCAGGCGGGCAGGTATGCATTCTAAACATGGGCCTTTAAGAGAGCCTTAGAGGACACGAGAACCATCAAGGGCTTGAGAGATGTCAGGCAGAGGAGGAGGCAAACACGCTCTGCTGCTTTGGAAAGCAGAACTGCTCAAAGCAGTCGGAGCCCACGGCTCCGGGGAGATTCTAGCAATATCCTGTGAAATGATGCATTTCTCACCATCAAGAAGTGAAAATATTCAGTCCTAACATGGAAGAAGGCCAGTCTTTGGTAAACCCCGCATTAAACCCCAGGAGGATGCATTGATTACATGCTCTGAGCTGGGCTCCTCTGGGGCGGAGGGGGGGGGGCGGCGCGGGGTGGGGGCAGCCAGAGCTGAGGAGGAACGAACAGAAGCAAGAAGGAAATAAAAGGGAATCTGTGTGGGTAACACGAGACACAGGCAGATCCTGCCAAAGGATTACCCCACGGGGAAAATGATTTGAGGAAGGCTATGGATGGTGGTAGCCAGTCGGAGAATCACTTAAAGACCTCTCCAGGACACAGTAATAACGCCCTCGTTTGAGAGAACCAGCTCTATCAGGTTCTGACTGAGGTTCCTCCTTACCTTTAATCTGCTTCGGGTACTTCTGCAGTTCAGGCGCCAGGAGCCCACTGAGCGGTCCAAGGCACCCCACGGCACTAGCGACAGCATCCTCATCATCCGGGCCGTTCTCATCGTCACTATCTCTGACCTTACTGTGTCGCCTTGGAAATCGTAAAGGAGGGGAAAGAAATAGTGAAAATATCAATTATTTTAAAAGAATAGAGTCACGGGATTTAAATGGGGTGTGTGTGTGTGTATGTGTGTGTGTGTGTGTGAGAGAGAGAGAGAGAGAGAGAGAGAGGTATGTTTCCTGATCTCTGCCAATTTTTTTCCTGAGTCTTACCCCATTTAATTGCCATAGGTCAACTTTATTAGCAGTTTCTTTTATATTCTCTAGTTATCTATGTATAAAGAGACATGACTGTGGATTTTTACATAAATCTGGTTATACATGTGTTTATATATGTATATGTATACTTCTACACCTTTAATCACAAAAAAAAAAAAATTTCAACATAGAGCTTCCTTGGTCTTTTTCACAGCTGTATTAAATCTACACAGCCCATGGTCATGAGCCAGGCTATTAAAGGATGCCCACCTGGGTGGTTTTCAGTGTTATCCTGGGTCAAAAATTTAAATGTGTTTTGCATATGCAAAAATACATCTTGGGGGAATTGCTGAGCGAAGGGAAATACATACACATCAGTATTTGGGGCAAACACTACCAGATCGTCGCAAAGCCTGAGTAACTAATAATCCACAACGCATAAGAGAATCTGTCCTCATGCACGGTCTTACCCAGTGGTGGACTTTGCATACTACGACACCAGACTGTCGGGAAGATATGCCCAAAAGAGTGTGACTGTTACAGGAACAACCAGCTACGTTCCAATCGGATTTGAAACATGCTCTACAGGAGGGAATTTATGCCTGCTGCTGTAAACGTGGGCAAAGCCTGTGGCTGGGGAGGTCAGGGACCCTGGGGGGGGGGGGCTGGGGGGGAGGACGGTTTTGTTAAGTGATCACACTGTCGAAAAGCTTTCTAAATATTTATGCTATGCCCACTGATGTGCGCTGCTCTCAACCGTGGCCAGAGAAGTTTCATTTTTTTACTGTGGGCAGCAATTAATGTGGAGACTCCAAACTGTTCTAAATGCTCAGAAGAAGTGACTTCTGGGTGTTCAAGTCAAAACTTGGGGACCGAACAAATGGAGACAGAAAAAAATGTAAGGGTGGGAGGAGCTCTGGAGGATGGGCCGGGTGCTGGAGGGTGGGAGGGGCGCTGGCGGGTGGGAGGGGCGCTGGCGGGTGGGAGGGGCACTGTGAAATGCCGCTGTCCTCTGGACACGAGCTGGCCACTGCATCCACGAACTCTCAGCGGCTGTGGTTCCCTATACAAGGTCAAGCCAGTCCAAATTCCAGCATAGGTGGGGGAGGAGCTCACGAGGTCCCCACCCCGTGCTGAGGAGCTCCTGGCTGCTAATGAGCCCTGAAGCATGGAGAACCATTTTTCTTCGGGTCTGTAATCACTGGCTGCCACTGCTCAGATGGCTGGCCCCACACCCATGCGCATACAGACACTAATTAAACTCACAGGGTGATGGAAAAAGACAGACCTTTACATTGGGAAGGGACTTTTGGCTGCCAAGGAGAGTTGGAAGAGGGAAGGAGCGGTGGATATGATAAAAATACACACACACACACACACACACACACACACAGGTACACGTACACATACATGGGGGTGGTTTGTATATGCTCGGGCCAGGGGCTGGCACTATTAGGAGGTGTGGCCCTGTTGGAGTAGGTGTGTCAATGTGGTGTGTGGCTTTAAGACCCTCATCCTAGCTGCCTGGAAGTCAGTCTTCTCCTAGCAGCCTTCAGATGAAGATGTAGAACTCTCAGCTCCTCCTACCACGCCTACCTGGATGCTGCCCTGCTCCTACCTTGGTGATAATGGACTGAACCTCTGAACCTATAAACCAGCCCCAATTAAATGTTGTCCTTATAAGAGTTGTCTTGGTCATGGTGTCTGTTCACAGCAGTAAAACCCTAAAACATACATATACATGAAGGAAATCCTCACAGTAAGTAAAAATGTATTTTTAAGAAAGCTATCAGAGGGTAAATATTTAACGTGATTCAAGCACTGCACATGTTACATGTGAAATGGAACTCCATTTTAGACCAGCCCAACTTGGGATCCATCGCAAGCGGAGGCTCCAAGGCCTGACACTGTTACTGATGCTATGGTGTGCTTTCAGACAGGAGCCTAGCAGCCTGTCCTCTGAAAGGCCCAACAAGCAGCTGATTGATACAAAAGCAGACACTCCCAACCAATGGACATAAGTTGGGGATCCCTGTGGTTAAATTAGGGAAAGGCTGGAAGAAGCTGAGGAGGAGGGTAACCCCATAGGAGGGCCAGCAGTCTTAACAATCCTGAACCCCTGAGATCTCTCAGACACTGAGCCACCAACCAGGTAGCATACACCAGCTGATACGAGGCCCCCGACACATAAACAGCAGAGGGCTGCCTGGGTCTGGCCTCAGTGAGAGAAGATGTGCCTAACCCTGGAGAGACTTGAGGACCCTTGAGGACCCAGGGAGTGGGGAGGCCTGGAGATGGGGGCATCCTCTTGGAGACAGGGGGAGGAGGAATGGGATGAGGAACTGGGGGGGGTGGGGGGTGGAGCAGACCAGGAGCGGGGCAAATGACTGGAATGTAAAAAAAAAAAAAAAAAAAAAAAAAAAGAAAGAAAAAAAAAAAGAAAGCAATATAAAAAGAGATATTACGTCTTCCATCATGTAAACATGGAAAAAATAAAACTTACCCAGAAACTGCAGTGGGCTTAATGGTGGCTGGAAATGGCGTAATGTTGTAGGTGTACTTTTCCCTCAGCTCTGCCAGCTGCGGGAAAGGGAACGGGGCCATCGAATAAACCGTCTGCAAAGCAAAAGCAAAACCGCCAAGTCTCAGATGTTGACCTCGACTCTCCGTGCTCCCTAACTGAAGGGGTTAAAGTTCCAGCAGGTTGAGGCCAGAGACAGACATTGCTCCTTACAGGGCAAGCAGGAGAAACAGCATCTACTTTGGAGACAGAAGTGTGAGGCGGCGATGGGGATGTAGCTTGGTCTGGAGAGTGCTTGCCTAGTCTGACCTGAGTTCAGCCCTGAGCACCACATAAACACGGTGTGGTGGAACATGATCCCAGCGCCCAGGAGGGAGACAAGACCGTCAGAAGTTCGAGATCATCCTTGGCTAAGTAGTGCATTATGACCAGGCTAGGCTGCACGGGATCCTATCTAAATGACCTAAAGCCCAGGAATAAAACAGATTGGTTATCATCTCTAAGCAAAGTACTCTAAAATCTGAAACCTTTAGAGTACCAACATCATCTCTAAAAGAGAAACAAAAAGCTGGGTGGTGGTGGCGCACGCCTCTAATCCCAGCACTTGGGAGACAGAGGCAGGCGGATTTCTGAGTTCGAGGCCAGCCTGGTCTACAGAATGAGTTCCAGGACAGCCAGGACTACACAGAGAAACCCTGTCTCAAAAAACAAAACAAAACAAAACAAAAAAAAAACAAAAAAAAAAAACAAAAAAAGAGAAACAAAAAAAATTTCCACATCTGACCCATCTAATGGGTTACAGACAAAACATGGATACACTCAAACTATGGTGTAACACTACCTTCAGATGCGAGTGGGAACATTGTATGACTTACAAATAAATTCTGTGTTTACATTTGTGCTCAATGTACCCAAGATCTCATTGTCTACATGCGAATACCCGCAAACATGAGTCATTTCTAGTCCAGGCACTACAGATAAGGGGCAGCTGACCTGTTCTGATAAACACATGAGTGACCCCCACAAAGCTAAGAATTCCAAATAAGTGGCTCGGGCAGGGAAATCGGGGCATCTAGCTTCCTCTTGCCATCCGAGAGGTGTTAGCTCCTGTATCATCGTCTGTACCAAAGAACCCACACATGCCCCTCCAAGGTCTGGCTTGTTTAAAGTGTTTTTGATAGCTTTCATTGGGCGCTGATATCAGCTTTCTGAATCAAATTAAGGTTCGTGGATGACCTTGGGGTTGACTGCAAGCTTTCTCCAAGGGGGCCACAGTTCTAAATACCTGTGGAGGAGCTCTAAGTGAGAACTGACCGCTGCTGCTTTTGAGGGGAAAAGAAAAGACAAGGGCAGGTTAATGAAGCATAGGCTATCAAAAAAATTCTATAAATGAGAACAAGGGAGCCAGGTGTGGTCCTGCATGCTTTAACCCCAGCACTCAGAAGGCAGAGGCAGGCATGTCTCTCTGTTCCAGACCAGCCTAGTCTACCAGAGCTAGTTATAGTTATAGGACAGCCAAGGCTAGACAGAGAATCCTTATCTCCAAAAGAGGGGAGGAGTGGAAAGGAAGGGGGAGGGGCACTTGGGCTTACACCAGAGCTTGGAAACCCCTGCACCAGCATGAAGAAAAGGATCCAGTTGGCTCTCTGACTCTTACATTTTAATTGCTCCACACTCTCCCATTCAACCGTCCAGTTTCCCTCGCCAGCAAATGTGCATTAATAATGCTATCAGTTCTTGACAGAAGCCAATCAAATTTCCCGAGGAAGAGGCTCTTAAAAAAACATGACTCAGCAGTTAAGAGCACTTGCGGCCCCCAGAAGGACGGAGGCTCGGTTCCCAGCACCCACAGGGCAGCTCACAACAGCCTGTAACTCCAGCTCCAGGGGCTCCAGCACCATCTTTTGGGCTCCGTGGACCGCAGGCATGCACACACGGTGAACATACGCTCAAGTTGGCAAAACACTCGTGCTCATAAAGTAAACATAAATAAATCTCTTTAAACTATATATATGCTGATGTTCCTTTCCTATTTTTAAGTGGCTTCTCCATTACAGCCAGACCTCTAGAGCTGAGGTGCTGTATGGGTAGTGGAGTGTAACTGGTCCAGCTGGCTCCCCCACCCCCACCCCCACCCCCACCCCCACCCCCACCCCTGTCATTTGGTAATGCTACTGGGACAGTTCATGGCAGTTTTGTCGCATCTGTCCCTCCAACTGTCCCTGAACTTCATGCTGTCCACCTTTTTTTTTTTTTTTTTTTTTTTTTTTGGTTTTTTTGAGACAGGGTTTCTCTGTGTAGTCCTGGCTGTCCTGGAACTCACTCTGTAGACCAGGCTGGCCTCAAACTCAGAAATCCGCCTGCCTCTGCCTCCCAAGTGCTGGGACTACAGGCGTGCGCCACCAAGCCCGGCTCCGTCCATCTATATTGCTATATTTTTCCAACCCAATTATCTGGTAAAAGCAATCTCAACTCAATCAGTAACAACACAAGCTATAAGCCTAGATTGGGCGGATCTCCCACTACATTACTCTATTCCCATCTATATTATCCCCTATAAACTTGTAGTTTCCCCAGGCCACGAGCTTCTCTCTCTGCAGCCTCTCTGTCTATCCTCTGTAGCTCCTCCCCTTCCAGTCAATCCTATGTAGCTCCTCCCCTTTCCCCGCCCATCCTATGTAGCTCCGCCCCATCTTTTTCTCCTCCCCCAAACCCTCAGCTCCTCCTCCTTCGTCCTGCCCAATCATTGGCTCAAGCCTTTATTTGAAAAGTTAAGGTGGGGAGAAGGTTCACAAGGCAACTCCTCATCTGCAGCCCCTCCCAGGAGTGGAATTAGCATCAAAATACAAGCCCAGGGCTATCCACAACCCACCTATATACTTTATATATCTTTATATACCAGGTCAAGATCTCAAACACGTAACCATAGGTTACAGTCCCTTCTCTCTGCTTTATGCTTATTGTAAAAAGCTGCACAGCCTACCGGGAGCACCAGCATTGTTTTTAAAGGAGCACCTCCCATGATGAGCCACGAGGCTAAGATGCAATATAAATTTAGCAACACTACAAAACTCTCCCCACACCCAAAGAAGAAGAAACAGAAGGCTTCTTGTGGTTCTCATTAGCGTGGCGAGTGGTGTGTGAGAGGATCAGTGCCCAGCCATTCTGGGCTTCTGCGGCGCTTAGTCTGGAAAATGCGGGGTATGAAGCCCAGGGTGACAATTCCCTCCAGCGGGAGGTGGGCAGTTAAAACCAGGGAGGTGTGCACAGGGTGTGCACGTGAATGTCAGTGCTTGGATTCTTTTTTTTTTTTTAAGATTATTTATTTTATGCATATGAGTCAACTGTAGCTGTACAGATGGCTGTGAGCCTTCCCGTGGTTGCTGAGAACTGAATTTAGGACCCCTGCTCGCTCCAGTCAACCCTGCTCACTCCGATCAACCTTACTCACTCAGGCCCAAAGATTTATTTATTATTATATGTGAGTACACCATAGCTGTCTTCAGACACACCAGAAGAGGGTGTCAGATCCCATTACAGATGGTTGTGAATCATCATGTGGTTGCTGGGAATTGAACTCAGGACCTTCGGAAAAGCAGCCAGCGCTCTTAACCACTGAGCCGTCTCTCCAGCCCCAGTGCTTAGATTTTTTTTTTTTTTTTTTTTTTTTTTTTTCGAGACAGGGTTTCTCTGTGTGGTCCTAGCTGCCCTGGAACTCACTCTGTAGACCAGGCTGGCCTCGAACTCAGAAATCCACCTGCCTCTGCCTCCCAAGTGCTGGGATTACAGGCATGCGCCACCACGCCCGGCCAGTGCTTAGATTCTTAACCTGGCCAGTGTTAGTGTAGATTTTGTGATACTGTGCTTAACACACTATGTGCCCGAAGTGCTTTGTATAATTATATTAATAGTGGAGTCTTATGTTGGTTTCACAAAGACAGCCAGCGGGCTCATTCCCAGTGCAGAATTCTCCACATGATCTTTTGAAAGTATGGAGACATAGTCTTAGCACTCTAACTTTGGACACAAGGAAGTACCTCCTCTCAGATGTCAGACAACTGTATCTGACACCACACACACCGAATGTCATCCCAGGACTGAGTCAAGAATCACCTGGTGCTGTCAGTCATGCACATGTTTGCCTTAGCAACTGAAGCACTTGATTCAACCAGTTAAGAAATTCACATCATAGCCGGGCGTGGTGGCGCACGCCTGTAATCCCAGTACTTGGGAGGCAGAGGCAGGCGGATTTCTGAGTTCAAGGCCAGCCTGGTCTGCAGAGTGAGTTCCAGGACAGCCAGAGCTACACAGAGAAACCCTGTCTCGAAAAACCAAAGAAAGAAAGAAAGAAAGAAAGAAAGAAAGAAAGAAAGAAAGAAAGAAAGGGAAAGGAAAGGAAAGGAAAGGAAAGGAAAGGAAAGGAAAGGAAAGGAAAGGAAAAGAAAAGAAAAGAAAAGAAAAGAAAAGAAAAGAAAAGAAAAGAAAAGAAAAGAAAAGAAAAGAAAAGAAATTCACATCATTTGGGCTGGAGAGATGGTTCAGTGGTTAAGAGCACTGACTGCTCTTCCAGAGGTCATGAGTTCAAATCCCAGCAACCACATGGTGGCTCACAACCATCTGTAATGAGATTGGATGCCCTCTTCTGGTGTGTCTGAAGACAGCAGTACTTACATATAATAAAATGAAAAAAATTTTTTACATCATTTGAATTTTGTTTTAAAAGATTTCCCTCTCTCTCTCTCTCTCTCTCTCTCTCTCACACACACACACACACACACACACACACACACACATACACACACACACACACACACACACACACCTGCAACAGGCAGGAGAACTGGTCCCCAGATCCGAAGGGTGGATAGCTGGCCCTGCCCCTCACCCACTGCAGCAGTTGGAAGAGCGGACCCTGAGCGGCTCAGTAGAGCTGACCCTGGTGGAGGACCGAGGGTAATCCCGCCCTGAGAAAGCTGGCCCTGCAACGCGTCTGCCGTCTGCCGTGCCCTACCAGCAAGGGCGAGCTCACCCTGCTGGGGTGGGGGGTGGGGGGAGGAGCTGGCGGACTGACCAGCTCAGACACCTCTCAGGCCCAGCTCCAGGGCTGTGAGTTGGCCCACCCCAACATCTACCCCACCGGTAAATTGCAAGAACTTGTGAAGGGTCCAGTCCTACAGATCCAAAACTACCCACCCGCTCTCCATGGCACAGAGCAGCAACCACGGGCTATCCGAGAGGAGTCCCAGCGAGGGTCCGGTATTGACGGTGTTGCAGAAGCCAATTCGCAAGCAAAGAAGCGTGGACAAAGGTGTACTATGGGAGATACTGATGAATTACAGCTTTCACAATGAGATTTTTTTTCTTTCGAGGGGGAGGTTGCAAAGGAGAGAAGGTGGATACGGAGGGGGGGGCAATGAGCAGGATTAGGGTGCAGGATGTGAAATTCACAAAGAACCAATAAAAAGGATTTTAAAAAAAGATTCCCCCCCCTAAAAATGTGATTACGGGCATTAACAATTTCAAAATTGCTTTAAAGATTAATCCAGATGCTTCACCAAGACCAGAAACTTGCCTTTTAGCCTTGGTGTTTTGCTTTAGCCAGTTTCGTAACCGGGAATCGCGGTGTCCCCTGACCCGGCTTCGGATGACCAGTAGCTACTTCATGCCCCCAATCTGACCCACCCCATCCTGCCGGGGCAGATGGCCAAGCTCCGATCCTGCAGAATCAGAGCCTCTCAGGTGTAAGAACTGCCTGACCCAAGAGAGGGAGGGGAGTCTGCTGGGCGGAGTCTCCCAGCCCGCGAGCACACTCTCTCTCGCTCCTCTGCTGTTTATTTGTGGTTGTACCCCAGAGCAGCCATCTGCACCCTGAAACAAGCTCACCCACCATCCTTCCTCACGCGGGCACACTCGTGTGTGAAGGTCTCACGTGTCTGAAGGCACGTTTGTCCCATGAACACGAGCACGCCTGATTCTTTACCCACAGCGCTGGGTGCGTGGGACATACAAGTCAAGACAACAGATTCCAAGTGAGGCCTTTCACGAAGCCTCTTAGAGTCCACGTGCAGCACAGCAATAGAATCTCAGAGTCAGGGCGGAATCGAAGCATAATTTAGCCCCATGCCCCTCCTTGTCCCAAAGGAAGCTCTCTGGAGCGTCACCAACAGATGGCCCTCAAAGGCACTGTCTAAACTAAGCCCTTCCAGCGCTGGGCAGGGCAGATGGCTCCAGTTTGACAGAACTAATTAATGAAACATTGTCCTTCTATGGAACAAGCATCGATGACATTCTGGACATTTCAGACCCGCGGCTGGGAGGGGGCGGGGCAGTGTTCTTAGTGGGCAGATTCCGCTTCAGGGCATGTGACAGCTGCCTCCAGTTCATTCATCATTCCCAAACAAGGTGAGGAGTTCAAAACACCTACAGCCCTTGTCATAATTCTCCCTCCATGGTCCTTAAAGAATTTACCTCAGACACTGTCCGGGACCTACCACGATGCATCTAGATACCCTCCTTCACCAGCACACTTCAATCGTCCGTCTCATGCTATCAATTAAGGGGAATCAGAAGGGCTGGAAAGATGGCTCTGCTGTCAAAACAGCTCACCACTAAACTTGAGGCCCTGAGTTCAATCCCCGGGACCCACTCGGCAGAAGGAGAGAACCAATTCTGGCAAGCTTCCTCTGACCGCCATATATGACCACACATATGCACTGTGGTACATGTATATCAGCTAGTACACAAACACGCACATACCCACATACCTACACACACATACACATGCCACACATGCACACACACACACATACAGAGACAGACAGACAAAAAGACAGAGGGACGCACAAATACAAACGTACACAATAAAGATTTAAAATGTATACAAGTGGCTATTGCAGAATTAATGGAAAGTAATATGGTCTGTGCAGGGTGAAGAGGTGCAGCCCAGTCTCTGAGGTAGTGTAGTGTTTAGAGAGGCCTAGGGAAATTCCACGCGGGAGAATCCTTGTATCCTCTTCAGCTCAGAAATAAAGACCTTATATTCAGCTAGCTCATGCATTCCCCATGAAACCATTTCACGTGTGCTGACAAGTTTGGGGTCCACCGAAGCCAGGAGATCCAACCACTAACTGCTTTAAGAGCGAATAAAGGACAGAAAGTGGCTTGGGATGGCTTTTGCCACTTCTCTAACGTTCCTTCGTGTGAAGGAAAACCCAACAAGTCACTTTGCTCTCTGAAGCACTGGTGTGCATTTAAACAGGCATTTATATTTAGGCCCTGCTGAAAAAGAATTATGTTCCCTTTTCCATTTTTGACGTGTTTTAATAGAAACGTGGATGTGTAACGCATAAAATTAGGCCTAGTTCATCTTCCCTCACACGACAGGAGGAGAGCTGTGGGTGGGTCTTGCAGCCCATCCAGAGCCTACGGTTCTCCCTCTAAGTTCTCAGAAGGCAGGATTAAAATGCCATCTCTCTGCTGGTGCCTAATTGGACATTCACGCTCCGTTCAGACACAGCTTCCTCCCTTCTGGCCACATGTAAACTCTCCGTGAACTCGTACGTGGCTTATTCTTCTTCTAAGGATCTCACTGTTAGAGAGACATCTTTAGAATAGGGTGTGGGGTTGTCAGCAAAAGCATTAATTAGACCAGGAGTCACGGACACGGGTCTCAGTCCCAGGTCAGCCGAGAAACAAGCAAGCACCTGGTAAGCTGCACACACCCCGACCCCTCGGCTCCTCTCCAGGATGTGAGAGAATCACATTAGCTGTGATCCTACGCTTCTTTCATTTCAAGCCGGTGTTTTTCTAAGTGGTCTGAGACCTGCCTGCATCAGAAGCACCCACTGACCAACATCCATGCTGAATACATTCCTGAGATGGTTCTCACACAGGGTCTGCTTTGACAGCAACTGCCTTCCAACCCAACGTCCTATGACTGCGTCTCCCTAAGCAACCAGCTCCATGCTTAGCAGGCCGCTGCTCCTACAGAGAGCACAGCACAAGACCCCTTTCATTACAGGGCTCGTGTCTTCCTGGGAAGGCTCACCCGCTTCACGGGATTGCAAACAACACGAGATAATCGGCGATTAATATGAAGTCAGTCGCTGAACATCGTCAGCACCAGGGATGCAACCACCCGAGGAGGCTCCGTCCGTCCGTCAGTCACTGAGGGCTGAGGCGAACGGAGAAGAGACAGAGGATGCAGGTGGACTCGTGGAATTGTCCTGACGGAGCATCGGCAGGAACACGGCCTACAGAGGCTCGGGCAGGGAGAGCTGGGGCGTGAGAGAGAAATCTAGCTTGGGTGCAGTGCAGGGGACTCCAGATAAGGGACGGGGAAGCCCACGGCACACTTCCAAGCACGCTGTCTGGGAACAAGCCCACCTCCCTCCCTCATAAACTCTGCTTTCTCGTAAACCAGGAACTCAGGGTTACCCTGGTCTCCCCATTTTTCCCCCTCACCCAGATACCATGTCCACGACCTCACCTAGTGGGTTTCACTTTGTGCGTGACTGTGACATCTCGATCCTATCCTTACCCTCCACGCCCCACCACCCCCAACCAGGTCTTCCTAGCATCCGGTCGAACTTTCCAAATCGATGCTTCATGCATCTTCCCAAATAGTTGGCAGAGAACACAACTCAGGCCATTTGCCCCTGCCCTTGAAAGTCTTTTAGAGCGCAACAGCTCCTGTTTCTCCCTTAGTAGAGGGCCAAAGAGACGCTCCTGCAGGAAGCACAGCCCCTGATGGAAAGACCCGGCCCAGGCTCCGTGCACTGGCTGGAGTCCTTCACATCCCAATCCCTAAAGATCCCGCCCCTCCCTTCCCCTCCCCTGCCATGCGTCAGCTCCACCTATCACGGACCCCCACGGACACTGTGAATTCCACAGGTAAAGCGAGAGTCTCAAAGTGGACACTTTGAATAAGCACTGTCTAAAGTGCAAGTTTCAGTGTACCTTATGAGTAATCGCAGTCCCTGAGGGAACAAAGTTGTGAATTTCCCTGGCTGGAAAGGATGCTAATCTCAGGGCAGCTCTATCTTTGCTTCTTCTTTTGATCTATTTCTCAGGTATTTCTGAGATCCGGAGCTATTTGCAACCAGGCAAGAATGTTTATTAAAGATTCATTCCTTAAACTACAGTACTGGCCAAAACACCTCGGTTCTAGGCGCCATCGCTTTGCTTAGTAGTATACATACTTCATTGATCTTTTGTGGCTATGCTAATGAGAGTGGCACTGACATTGGGAGACTCTGATTTAACACAAAGATCTCAGGTTCCCTCAGAGAGAGCCAGGTGATAATTAGGTTACTCACTGAATCTCATTAAGACCTAAAGAGTCAAGTTTGCAGTCCGTTTATAGTTTGCAGTCCCTGTTTACGGATGTCACACAGAAATGTCTCTACCTGGCTGATTTTACATTTCCTCTTGGTAAATGGTTATTGCTAATTGTCTTTTGTGCCTGCTGTACTGGATACATCCTTTGATATGTGAAGATCTCATGTTTAAAAACTGCTGGCTGGGTGCAACTGGTCGCACTCAGACACCAAATACACGGAGATTCAACACCCTTTCCTGTGTCCTGGTGTTCTGTTTGCCACGCCGCCTGGAACCCGTACCCTCCTGCTCAGAAAAAAGAATCCTGGCCCCGACTTCGAGAGAGTGTGGTCCGCAACACCACCCTCTTCCTGCTGCTCCCTGGCCACTGCTAAGATACAAAGTAATAACATTTGGTTTTCAAGTTGACCAGGAGGTAGGCTTGTTGCTCTCCCATGTCAATTTGGCTGGATTTAGAATCACTTAGGAGACACATCTCTGGACATGTCCGAGAGGATGTTTCCAGAGAGTATTTATCTGAGGAAGGGAAGTCCATCCCGAATATAAACATCACTCTTCCCCGGCGGGCGCTGGAATCCGAAACTGAGCAAAAACACTGAGGCGGGACACCCCGGTCTCTGTTCGGTGGTCTGCACAGGTGTGAGGAACTCCAGCTGTGTCTTACCACCACCATGAGCTCTGCGTGCCTGCCCAACCACAGCGTGCCTTCTAAACTAAGCCCCAAAGGAAGCTTTCTCTTAAGTTGCTTTTGGCTGTATCAGTCATAGCGATGGGAAAAGCAACTATAACAGAGAGCAGCTCGCTGTCCATCAGCCCTGCCCCAGTGCCCTCAACACACACGGCCCTTTGCTTGCCTCTCTGTTACCGTGATGAGCACCATAGCCAAACCCAAGAGGGGGAAAGGCAGATTTCCTCTTCAAGGTCACAGGCCTTCCCTGAAGCCAGGCAGGGCAGCAACTCGAAGAGAAACCTAGAGGCAAGAGGCAAGGCCAGAGCAGGGAGGAGCTCTGTTCTCTGATTTGCTGACACATGTATACAACCCAGAATCACCACTCAGGGGTGGCACCACCTTCAATGCACTGGGTCCTCCCACATCAATCCTTAATTAAAAAAAAAAAAAATGCCCCCACAGACTTGCTTACAGGCCAATCTGATGGAGGCGGGCCAATCAGATGGAGGCAGGCCAACCAGATGGAGGCAGGCCAATCTGATGGAGGCGTTTTCTCAGTTGCAGTCCCTTTTCCCAGATGACCCTAACTTGGGCCGAGTTGGAAAAAAAAAAAAAAGCATTCACATAGATGTAGCATAACACGTGTGTGCTGCGCGCGTGCACACACACACACACACACACACACACACACAGAGCTGGACAGCTCCTATTCATCCTTAAGGATAGCGGACATCAATTCCCTCATGAAAAGACCTTCTAACTTCACCTGCCTTCTCCCTATTTCCTTTCCCTCTTGGGAATGAATTCTCTTCTCCTCAGCCCTAGACACGTGTCTCAGAGCACGGCCCCACCTCCTCTTCCCACACTGTCTCCAAGATCTGAGCACGGTACCTAACTTTTAGGGACAGTTGGTAAATACTGAGACGTCTATACAGAGGCCAGAACCGGAGACCAGAGGATTTTGTTGATATCACTTAGTGACAGCCCAGGATAGTTTCACAAGACTGCTCTCAGGGGTATAGAAGGAAGACTGCCGGGATTTCATGGCCAGCCTGAGCTACAGGTGTGGCAGGATTTTCCCTGTCCAATTAATTACATTAAGATGTTAGTACAAGGGCTGGGAAGATGGCTCAGTGGTTAAGAGCACTGACTGCTCTTCTGAAGGTCCTGAGTTCAAATCCCAGAACCACATGATGGCTCACAACCATCTGTAACAAGATCTGACTCCCTCTTCTGGAGTATCTGAACACAGCTACAGTGTACTTACATATAATAAAAAAATAAATCTTTAAAAAAAAAAAAAAAGATGTTAGTACAAGCCAGGCAGTGGTGGTGCACGTCTTTGATCCCAGCACTTGGGAGGCAGAGGCAGGCAGATTTCTGAGTTCGAGGCCAGCCTAGTCTACAGAGTGAGTTCCAGGACAGTCAGGGCTACACAAAGAAACCCTGTCTCAAAAAACTAATATATATATATATATATATATATATATATATATATGTGTGTGTGTGTGTGTGTGTGTGTGTGTGTGTACGTGTATATATATGTATATATATACACATACACATACACATATACACAGCAGGAAGCCTATGATTGGGCAGGGAAAAGGGCAGCAGATCGAAGATCGAAGAATTGCAGGAACAGAGAGAGACTCAGAGAGGGGATAAGCCAAGATGGAGGCGGACAGACAGGAAGAAGATCCTGAATAACTGAGATGACTTGTCTGATCTAGGTGGGCAGCCTGTATAATTATCGGGGGGTTCTGAAATTCTTGTGTGGGCATCTTGGGAACTGAGAATTTATTGGTGCATAAATCTGACTGGTTAGTTATGAGCTTCTAGAGTTTTGTTTCCACCGGTGGCTGGGTGTCGTGGGCACTGACTGCAGGGTGGACGGTCAGTCATTGTGTGGGGCTGGTGTGGCAGCGAAGGGAACTCGGGGGGGGGGCCCCCCCGGCCCTGCGGGAGAGTTGGCGGGCAGAGAGGAGCTGGATGGAGTATGGGAACTTGGCGGTTCGTCTTTTAATATTTCCTGCAACACACAGACCTGTCGCAACGACAACAACAACAACGACGACGACAAAAGTAACAGACACTGTGATACATCACTACCCTCCGATCTAAATTGACCCTCCACCACCTTCTGGAGTTTAGCTGGTCCTACTCAAAACAGATCGTCCCAGCCAGGATTGGTGACTGCCACAGAAGGAGAGGGAGGGTCACAAGACCCTGGCCTGAGCGCCCAGCCACACCGCCCAAACAGGTGTGTGCAATTCTGACCTAATTGCATGTGGCCTCAGAGTCTTTGGGACTCTGAGGGGTTGGGCATACAGGGGAGGAATGAGTAGGGGAGAGAGTCCTGTCTACACAGCTGTGCTGGGTGTAGACCTTCCAGAGTGGCTGCTTTCGGGTCTCTACCCATAACCCCCCCCCCCAACCATGCTCTGTAATTTGCCTTATAAACTCACTGGTTCTACTGAGGCGAACTTTGGAAGACTCAAAACTTTGGCTTGTCATCGGAACACCGTGAGGAGAGAAGTAGACATTACCTACACCCCGCTCGCTCCCCAGGAGAAAATTCTCACACAGAAGGTTCCAATTCTTAGGACAATATAACAACCACCAACGCAAGAAGAGGACGAGACCTCTAGCAGCAAAGCGCAGACTGCGTCAGCTGAGGGACTACAGGAGGGCCACCATCTACGATGAGTGTTGTTTAGCTCAGCAAATGAGGACTGGAAAACGCAGAAAACAAACCATGGAGTCCCAATAAATGTTAGCTTCAAGAATAAATAAATTGTGCTGCCCCAGGAACGGCGGGGCAACCTCTATGTAAACGCCAGGGACTGCGCAGCCGCAAAAGCAGCTCCTGCAGGAGGACCTAATTGAGGACTGCGGGAGGCACCAAAGATTGGTGCAGCCAATCGGATGCCAGCCAACCGGGAACTAAGGTTTAGAAGCGATGCTTTCTTGGGACCAATGGGGAGCGGGTGGAGCGTATTACAGGAGCTTGCTGACCTGGAGTCTACGTCACTGACTGCGCCACCCTGACCTCCAACACCCAAGGACGGGTAGGGTCTGGCACAGGCAACACTGTCCAAGCAACTCTCCTCAAGAAGGAAATGCTAAGCAGAGACCCCATCCTCAAGGGACTTGCAACGTTACAGAGGAAATAAGACGCAGTCTTGGCCACAAGAGAATGAGGCCGGAGCTCTCATGCGAGGTACAAAAGAGAATATGAGGTGAACGCTGTTCATTAGGGTGATGAGAGGAACTTCGTGAACACAGAGGGTTCCTGGGGGAAGATGTATGGGGTCAGGAGGGCAGCGGGCAGGGCAGGAGGGCAGCGTGCTGGGCAGGAGGGCAGCGGACTGGAGGGGAGGGGTTGTTTCCAGGGAAAACAATCTGACCCAACGTAACGAGGATAGGGTACAGAAGGAACGGACAGGCACTCCACCTGAAATGAAGAGAGCCAAGGGCGTGGGATGAGGGTGTGGTGATGAGCTCTGGAGGCCGTGAGGAGCCCTCGGAGTTTCATAGGTGAGAGAGAAGGGCCTGTCTCTCTCCAGATCCTGCTTTGAGTACATTTTGTAGGATTTAGAGGATTTTGTGCATGGAAAATGTCGGGTCTGGAACGGCGCTACAGAACAATCTCAATAAAAGACACCTAAGGGGAGAGAGATCAATCGATGAGCAAGATGTAGAAGAGAGACGGCTTGGCGGTGAAGAGCACCAGCTGCTCTTCCAGAGGTCCTGAGTTCAAATCCCAGCAACCACGTGGTGGCTCACAACCATCTGTGATGGGATGATGCTCTCTCTTCTAGTGTGTCTGAAGACAGCTACAGTGTACTCATATAAATTAGATAAATTAATTTTTTTTTTTAAGAAGGGTTAGATTCCGAATGACTAGCACGTATGAGGAAGGCTGGAATCAGAAACCAGCTGTCAGACATCTCCTCTCTCATGACGACGGGAAGGAAGGATTTAACGGAGCACCGACATTCAAATATAAATGCCCGTGAAGTTATATCAGACTCTCAGTGTTCCCAGTAAATCAGACAGGTTCAGCCAGGAGCAGGCATTCCTGAGAAGGAGCTGGGGTACCAGAGGTGAGTAGAGGGGTGATGTTCATTTCTACGTTGGTCTTATAGTCCGTTGACTGAATCCCAGTCCCCAAAATGGCCGCAGGCAAGGAACCCAACTTAACAGTGAAACCAAGAGAAAGAAGAGAGAAAAAGCTGAGAAAAAAGGAAGCAAGTCCCAAGGACCACTTGGGATGCAATCCACGATTAACGGGGACAAAAGGGGGAGACGGAAGGATTAGAGGGGACCCAAAGGACTGGGGGTGAGGGCAGGAGGGATTGAGGCTAAAATGGTGTCCCAGAAACATGCCAGAAAGATAACCAGACCCCTCCCGCCTCTCACGCTGACACTTGATAGTAATACATGATACCGTCAGTTGAATATAAACGGAGATGGAGGTGAGTCTCCATTCCAAACCTAGTAGGTCCTTTCCCCTCATAAATACTTCATAAGTCACCCCTCACAAGTCTCAGAAGCAGGGCCAGCAACACGGCTCGGCAGGTAAGGGGCTTGCCACGTGCGCTCTGGCGAGCTAGCAACTCTCGGTGGAAGGAAGAAACAGCCCTTGGGGGTTGTCCTCTAGCCTCCACCACGGTGGCATGGTATGCTCATGTCCACACTCACACACGCCAAACACCAGGTAAAGACGTCTTTAAATCTCAGAACTGGATTCACAATAAGCAGTGATGATTTTTTTTCCCCAGTTTTGTTTTTGGGGTTTGTTGTTGTTTGTTTGTTTGGTTGGTTTTGGTTTTTCAAGACAAGGTTTCTCTGTGTAGCCCTAGCTGTCCTGGAACTCACTCTGTAGACCAGGCTGGCCTTGAACTCAGAAATCCGCCTGCCTCTGCCTCCCAAGTGCTGGGATTACAGGCCTGCGCCATCACGCCCGGCTCTGTTTGTTTTTTAACCTTATACCTAAGTATATTTTAGGCAACAAATCCCATTCATTTCTTCCTTTCTCTTGTGACAAAGGTTCTTATCAAATTGTGCCTGCACCTTGGTGGAGTCATCTGCCTTGGTTGCACATGCAAGTTCCTACAGGACCTTAGATTAGACTGCAGCAGCACTGACCTTGCTTTGAAAAATGAAGGATGGGGTCTGTGGGCTTGCCCTATATAAACGCAGGGTTGAATATGAACCTGGAGCCTTGATCAGAACCTCGTCTTGGTTTCGTCCTTCTCTTCCCTCCCCCACCTCTTTTTCATCCCCCACCCCCCTTTCAGGTAAACCCAGTACAAACATGGCCGCTGGATGGCTACAAAATTACAGACTCTGGGCCAGTGTAAAAGCTAAGTTGGAGGACTGCCTGATGCACTTCCCCAAGGTCAGGTCTCAGAAGACCATCAACCCATTCCTTGGCTTCCCATCCGTGGCTGCTACTCACCTGCATGAGTTCATGGCTCTGCAGGAGGTCGTTCTCCAACATCTCCTGGGTAAGGCGCCCCATGGTGCCGTAGAATTCATCCGCGGTTTCGCAGCATTCTATCTGCCTAAATGAGAAAATAAGAGCAGAGAGGGGTCTCAGTGGGGCATTCGCGCTGCATGATGGGTCTGAGGGCTGCCTCTTGTCATCAGTTAAGCCCTGGGTCACTCTCACAGTACAGTCTGCTGTGGTGCAAAGTCCAAAATTGCCAAGGGCAAGGTAGCCAAGGTCATGCATCCCTGTCCTACCAACGACTAGGAAGGCTGAGTCAGGGGGATTGTTAGAGCCTAAGAGTTTGAGACCAACCAGGGAAACACAGGAAGAGCTGGTTTAAAAAAAAAAAAAAGAAGAAGAAGACAAAACAAAACCAACAGCAGATGTGCTACTGAGGTCATCATTACAGAATGAGTCCCTAACTCCTCTGCACGGCTCGCAGAGCCTCACAGCCCCAAAAGGGGGTGCTTATTCTTCCCGTGAGGTACGCTCTGTGCATCAGAACACACACCAGTGACCAGAAATCAGAACCACAGAAGTGGGAACTGAAAGCAATTGCCCCCTGTAGAAATAACTCATCGGATTTAATCTGCAGGGGTGCCGCCGTTAAGAGACGGAGTCCCAACCAGAGTCAAGCTGAGTAGACTATGGGTACTTTCCATCCCGTCTCCACACTGTTTCCACAGGCTTCGCTGATTCCTCAGGAAAGTAGCTGTCACCTGGGAACCTCTGACACTGCTGAGACTTTAATCAGCCTTCTAAAGAGACGGGAGAGGGATAACATAAAATTGGGCGCTGGGTGTTTCCGACGGATCTGTCACGAAGGTTTTTGCACGGTTAGACAATCCTGTTTGCCTACCAACCATAAGGCTTGTTCTGGTCGGCACTAGTGTTGGGCAGTTTCCACGCAGACATTCAAAACACAGATGTAATGGGAAGATCCCAGGCTCCAGTTCCCCACCACCCCCGACCACTGTGTAAGCAAGAAGGTGAAATACAATGAGAAAGTCCCATTACAGAATGCAGCAGGGCAGGCAGACATGAGGAGAAATGGCTACTCTCTCAACGTGGGGTAAAAGAGAGGGAAAATACTAAAGATCCGGGCTAGAGAGATGGCTTAGAGGTCAGTGGCCACCAGCCGCACGGTGGCTCACAACCATCTGCAATGGGATCTGGCGCCCTCTTCTGGCATGCAGGCATATATGCAGGCAGTACATAATAAATGTGGTATTTTGTCTTTGTTTGTTTGTTTAATGCTTTAGAAGAAGCATTGCAAAGACTGATGTAGAAGACAGCAGGCCTGTCTGGGGAGCCTCTTGCTGTTGCCTGAGACCAACTGATGTCCATGGAAGGGAAGTCATTGCCCAGCCAGAGGGAATCCATTGACAGTCAAGGCCAATAGCTGAGGTCAGGGCACAAGTGACCCAGAGGATTTTAACAGGGAGCGGTGGAACAGCTGTGCCCTTGACAAGGTGGGTTTAGAGGTGGCTTGGCATGTTTGGGCACAGCTAGGAAGCCTGAGTGTGACGTGGTGAGGGAGTGTGCCAACGTGGAAGTCACAAGAGAAAGACAGTCAAAAGGACGCTGTTGCAGTGAGAGCCCAAAATGGCGGACTGCTCTGCTGAGTGGAAGGAAGGACGGACAGACAGACGGAAGGTAACTAGAGGGCCCGCACAGACAATGTCAGGCCCGAGTGCCTTTCAGTTAATCCCCTGACCCAGGCCACCTATGCACGTGGATGTTTTCCCAGTGTTGCATCTGTGGGGAAGCTCTAGAAGCAATGGAGCCCAAGGCTCCAGGCGCAAGCCCCAGCTCTGCTTCTCATTAGCCGCGTGACTGTGAACGAGTTAATTAACCTGCTCGGGTAATTTTCTCACTTGAAAAGACGGGGAGGAACAATCTCCTCTGCTCTGCAGGGTTATTGAGAGACCCAAATGAGATAATCTACTCAAACTGCCTCCCGTAATGACAGGCGCTGTCGGCACTAGATGGATGCTGGTGGCCTCTCCTCGCTCCCCACAAGCCTCGAGCCGAATAGCCGTATAATTATCCTGAGCGAGGGCCCTGAAACGTTCACAATTCATAAACAGGAGCCGCTTCTGGGTTGGAGATTTGCATAATGAAAAGCGCAGAATCTAGAGCTGGGACGCCCTGGTTCAGCACAGTGTCTCTCACTCACTCAGCGGGTGATCTCGGGCGGCTCACTGAACTGTGCTTTGGCTCAGAGGCTCAGCAGTTAAGAGCGCATTCTGAATTCAGTCCCCAGGCCCATCTCAAGTGGCTCACAACTGCCTTAACTCCGGATCCAAGAGGTTCTAGCATCCTCTCTGACATCCCTGAGCATCTGGGATCACACACAAGACACACACACTCACATACATATACACTCATACACACATACATGCACACTCATACACATACATGCATACTCATACACTTGCATGCACACACACATACTTGCACACTCACACATATACACACATACACTCATGTACACTCATACACATACACAGATACACTCATGCACACACTCATAAACACACATACCCTCATACATACATACACATGTACACATGCATGCGCACACTCAGACACAGACGCACATGTGCAAGTATAATAAATTTTAAAATGAAGATGGCAAAAGAACAACCTATATAGGATGATGGAAAACATTAATAAGCTAACACATACAGAACACATGTGCAGAGCACACATGCAGAGCACTCATGCACAGCACACATGCAGAGCACTTATGCACAGCACACACGTAGAGCACACACACAGACAACACATGCAGAGCACTTATGCACAGCACACACGTAGAGCACACACACAGACAACACATGCAGAGCACTCACCCAGAGCACACATGCCCAGCATACACACACAACACACATGCAGAGCACACATGCAGAGCACACATGCACAACACACACAGAGCACACACACAGAGAACACATGCAGAGCACACACGTAGAGCACACACCCAGAGCACACACGTAGAGCACACACCCAGAGCACACATGCCCAGCATACACACATAACACACATGCACAGCACACATGCACAGCACACGCAGAGCACACATGCACAATACACACAGAGCACACATGCACAGCATAATGCACACACAGAGCAAACATGCACAACACACGCAGAGCACACATGCATAGCACACACATAGAGCACACATGCACAGCATACATGCACACAGAGCAAACATGCACAGCACACATACAGAGCACATATGCAGAGCACTCAAAGCACACATGCACAGCCATACACACAGAGCACACATACACAACACTCATGAACACACATGCACAGCACGCATGCAGAGTACATACACAGAGTATACATATAGAACATACATGCAGAGCACTCATGAACAGCACACATGCACAGCACACACAGATCATACACGCACAGCACATATGCACAGCACACATACAGAACACACATACAGAGCACCCATGAACAGCCCACATGCACAGCACACACGCAGAGCACTCGGCACACACACGCAGAGCACTCGGAGCACCCGGTGAGTGCCAACTCTTACTCCAGCAATGATCTCACCAGTGCCAACCCTGCTACTCCCTAGGAATAACTTCCCATGTGACAGGAAGTGTGCAGAGGGGAGCAGTAGGACCCCTTCTGTCCCTGCCTTGTCACTGAGGACTAACAGGAAGTGGCCTGCAGGGGCCCCTCATCCTGTGCATCACCTCCTCCAGTACCTCCCGGGCCAGCACGCTCGAAAGCCTGCACTGTGGAGAGTGCAGAGAGGAGGGCAACCCGAGAGAAAGGGGGAGGGGGAGGAAACCCCCAAAAGCCTCACAGACTCGGACTTCCTACAGCAAAAGCCGGCAGCTGTGAGATGTTCACAGAGACATACACTGATGAGCTCTCAAGCCACGAACTGACAGCTGCTGGATCTTTCCTGTTTAAAAACTGCCTTCCACAAACAAGCTACAAATAAAAGGGCTAGCTACGAACTTTTCAAATGGAGCAGGCAAGATGGTTCCGTGGGGAAGGAGCTTGCCGCCACGCCTGACTACACGAACTCCAACCTCAGAAGCCGGATGGTAGAAGAGAGCCAACTGCCACCCGACACGCGACATCCACATGCCGTGGCGCCCATGCATGTGAGGACACGACACCCGCATGCCGTGGCGCCCATGCATGTGAGGACACGTAGGTAGGAGAGTAGAAGTCTACAGACGTTGAAAACGCTGCCAGTGGCTTGTTAGTTCTCTGGCACGTTGTTATGGCTACGCACTCAAGCCGTTCACTGGCAGTTTCCCTGCTTCTTACGTTGACTATAAATGAGCAGAGACGCGCCATTCACCCGCTACTACCAGGGACAGGAAGTGAAAGTTGGTTGGTTTTACATTCTGGCAGAACCAGATGTTAACATCTTGGTGATTCCTCGTGATGGAAGGAAGCATCTTGTATTGTTCTGCCGACTGTACAGGCACCGGAACACCTTCTCCTACCGACTGTGCAGGCAGGGAAATCTCCTTCAATTATATCACGGCTCTAACGTCAGAACAAAGTAAATAATAAAGATTCACAAATACTAAGAGCCGAGTGTGGTGATGCGCACCTATAATCCCAGCTCTTAGGAGGCAGAGGCTGGGAGATCAGGAGGAGGTCACTCTCCCCTCTGTAGTGACTTGAAGCCAGCCTACACCGGATAATACTCAACCTCAAAGAAAGAAGACACCGAAATAATCCCAATTGCGATATGCACCTGCAAATCTGCCTATTTCTTTCCAGACACAGCCGTTCCTTCTCTAGCTCAGTCCCCCTTTCCTCTTCCACAGGAGTGAACTGTACCAAAAGCTTCTGCTGAGGAAGAGGTCAGACGCAGAGGAGAGGAGCCTGGTCAGGCCCCGACTAGATTCCCTTTCTCCCAGATGAGCCAAGGAGCCAGCTGAGGCTTGTGGGGGGCCCCAGTCCACCCCAGCTCACAGCTTGCTTTCTCACACTTTGCACCGAGCGGCCCACAGGCAGCTAACGGCGGCGGCGGACAGAAGAGACCATCACTCACTCTCCCAGTTTCGCCCAGATAGCCAGCGACACCCTGAGGATGATCTCCGAGCCTTCAAAGAACACCGAGTCCCAGATCTTCAGAACCGTGTGGTTCGGGAGGCACGTGGCGAAGAGGGTGAGGAACCACTGCATGGTGAAGACGTTGGTGAGTGGGGGCTCGTATCCGCCTGGAACACAGAAAGGGCGCACACGTCCTTGAGACCAGCGGTGTGTAAGGCGCACCGGGCCCTTCCTCTCTCCCACGCCCATACAGAGTGCTGCTTCCTGGTGGCCTCCTTTGTATCCCCCTAACAGTTTTCTTCCTTTTCCCCTCCTACGCTTCTAGAGGAAATATTTTTAATAGAAAGCTCCAGGACATGAAAGTCATAAATTCTTGCCACACTTCACAAGTTTCTACCTAAACTGGATCTGGCTGTGCTTATTGAAGCTGATTTAAATGAAAGAGAAAGTTTTCCATAATAATAATAATAATAATAATAATAATAACAACAACAACAACAATAACAACAACAAATGAGAAGAAGCCATTGTATCTGCTCAAATA
The DNA here is from genome assembly GCA_964023405.1 of Apodemus agrarius. Taxonomy (NCBI): domain Eukaryota; kingdom Metazoa; phylum Chordata; class Mammalia; order Rodentia; family Muridae; genus Apodemus; species Apodemus agrarius. The sequence continues at coordinate 9,564,401 of OZ030026.1, read as the reverse complement.
CAAATTCTGGGGCTGGTGGTCACCTGGTTACCTACGAGACCTTAGGTTCAGGCCCAGAAGAAAACAAACAAGCAAAAAAACAAATAAGTAAATAAAACAAAAGATGCCAGCGGACTTTGAAAATCTTGCAGCTCCCACTTCAATTCAAATGTAGCTATTCGGACTAAAATTGCTTATCATACATTTCTTATCTCTGAAGTTGTGCAATTCCAAGATCACAATGGAATGAAACAGTAAATAAGCAGGAAAAGATTCTAAAATACTTAGATATTAGACAACTTTAAACTGAAAAATGTTTTGAACTAAATGATACATGATTTTAAAGTCAGATCCACATGATTTTGGTTTTTTGGTTTTTGTTGTTATTATTGTTGTTTTTGGGTGGGGGTTAGTTTTTAGGTTTTTGTTTTTTTGAGACAGGGTTTCTCTGTGTAGCCTTGGCTGTCCTGGAACTCACTCTGTAGACCAGGCTGGCCTCGAACCACCTGCCTCTGCCTCCCAAGTGGTGGGAGTAAAGGTGTGCGCCACCACCACCCGGCAAGATCCACACCATTTTGGAATTTCTGGATTTGCTAAAAGCTCATCCCTCCTTTCCACCCCAAGTGACTATACATGTCTATTAGATTTTTACCCTCATCTCTCCGATGACTGTCAATAGTGCAACTATCTCAGAGTAAGGAGGAAAAAAAGTTCCCTGAACTTGCTTTCTTCCCTCCTGTGAACAAATGTTTGCTCAGAGACTAGAGCCCACGTTATTCCTCACAGTCAGGAGCAAAGGGACTTGACAGAAAACCTGCATGCCAATGACCCATGTCTGCCTCCGCCATGAGGACACCGAGTTATCCTGCAGTTGGATCACACAAGATCATCAGAGCCACTCGGCTGTCTCTAAAACCTCTGCTGTGTGTTTGTTTGTTTTTGTTTTTGTTTTTTCGAGATAAGGTTTCTCTGTGTAGCCCTAGCTGTCCTGGAACTCACTCTGTAGACCAGGTTGGCCTCGAACTCAGAAATCCGCCTGCCTCTGCCGCCCGAGTGCTGGGATTAAAGGTGTGCGCCACCACCGCCCAGCTCTGCTGTTTTAATAACCAACTAGATCTTCAGAACCCTTTAACATAGACCCGTACATTGGTACAAACTTGTAGTTTTGGCTATCAAGAGTCTGAGGCAGGGGGATTTCCGCTAAGTCTGAGGCCAGCATGGGATACATAGTAGGACCTCATCTCAGACACAGCACCCTTTAATGTGTTCCCCACTGTTTTTTACTTCATTTTACCCCCACTCTTTTCTTTTGCTGGTGCAAGGGATCGAACCCAGGGCACCGGCACCATCACTGGCTGCAACTCACCCCTGCGTTCCCAGCTTTAAATGTGCCCATCAGGCTAGACTGCATGTGCACAGCAGCTGGCCGTGACAAACAGCAGCTCAGCAAACATCTGGCGGGTCTGTGGTGCTCAGAGGACACAGTTGCGGAAATGCACCAAGCCAGCAGCTACAGTAGACTCAGGAGGATGCCCACTCCCTGCCTGTGACCCACCCCTGAGAGCCTGCTTTCCACAGCCCTATTGCTTCTACCAAGGGCACAGGCTGTGCCAAAGCGTACCCCTAGCTCAGTTTTTAGAAAGTCCTTCGGGGGGCTGGAGAGATGGCTCAGTGGCTAAGAGCACTACCAGCTCTCCCGAAGGTCCTGAGTTCAAATCCCAGCAACTACATGGTGGCTTACGACCATCTGTAATGAGATCTGACGCCCCCTTCTGGTATGTCTGAAGACAGCTACAGTGTATTTATTTATAACAATAAATAAATCTTTGGGCCAGAGAGCAGGGACTAAAAAAGCAAGGTTAACCAGAGGTCCTAAATTCAATTCCCAGCAACCACATAAAGGCTCAAAACCATCTGTACAGCTACAGTGGACTCATATACATAAAATAAATAAATAAATCTTTAAGAAAAAGAAAGGCCTCTGGCCTGGTGCCAGTTTAGTTCAGCTGATTAAACCATGTTTTCTGGTCTCTGTGGAGCTGAACTACCCTGTTGGTTGCTGATCTGGAGCCAATGTAGAATTAGACTCTTAACCCGCTATCCACCACACCTACCGATAGCCTCAGTGTGTGGCCGTACATATCCTCAGTATCGTGTTTGGTCTCTGGAAAGGAGAGTGTGGTTGTACCACACCCTTTAACAAGAAATACCCGGCAACCTGTTTCCATCCAGAACGTAACCTGTTTCCATCCAGAACGTAAACTCAAACGCAGAGAGCAGGGCCAGGCGAGCCGAGCACTTTCGGAACCGCGACAGCCGAGCACCGCCCTTACCTCCGCTCTCTTTGTTCGCCGTCCTCTGAAGGGTGTCGAGGTGCTGGGACAGCTCAGGTAGCTTCAGTCTCAAGAGATCTCTGAAGACAGCCATGTCCACGGACAGTGCCCGGAGGTTATTGACAAAGTAGCTTTCGGGGAGTACCTTATCAATCAGGTAAATCATAATCTAAAAAAAAAAAAAAAAAAAAGGTAAGCCTGCTTCATACCCACCAGGATTTCAATATGCCCAAAATAAAAAAAAAAAAGCACAGCAAAAAGACACAGAAGCAGCTGACCAAAGTTCCTAATGCGTCAGAAACCAATTCAGGACTCACCTACACCTCCCGCAAGGAGAGGGCGGCATAATTACCTAAGTAAGCCAAAGTCAGCTGCGCTGCGAGGCTTCTAGAAGGGCTGCCAGACCTGAGTTCACCCCATATGGAACTGCAACTGATTATGCAACCCTCAGCTTCACAGGGAGATGAGAAGGCACAGGTTCCCTGCGTCCAGCAGGACCCTCCACCCTCGCTCCTGATGTCAAGGGTTTTACAACCTGGATATGAAAATCCCGAGAGCCGGCCCGTCATAAAACGCCCACGCGGAGGCAGGCCCCGGTACTCACGGCCGCCTGGGCAATCGGCGTGGCCGAGGCCGGCTTTGGAGAACATAACTAGATTTGTTTGCACACTGGATGCCTTTTTAAATTGGCGCTTCTCTAAGAGTCTCGTCGCACGTGTTCCTCAAATCACCACTTTCTTCTGACTGCCGGGCTCGCGATGCCTTTCTAAAATGTCAAAAGCCGCTCACTGGACCTAACAAAGCACCGGCCAGTTCTGTGCAGAGCCTTGCTGCAGGCGCAGGCAGCTCGACTGCTAGGCGGTACCCCGCCCCCCACTCCCTGAAAGTCTAGCTCACTCTCCAGCGCACCAGAAAAAGCAAAGACCAAAACCACATCTGTACGCTAGTGGAAAGGTCCCTGCCTCAAAGGATCCCAAGGAGGCCCAAGGAGCCACTGCGTCCTTACATCGGGACAGAACTCACCACATAAATATATCACGAGAGGCAGCTCGGCCACAGGGAAAAGGGGAATCCACCCAGCCTGGTGGGGGTTGGGGGGAGCAGAGGGGTCTGGAGGGCACGGGTTAAAAAGAGGTGATAGAGCCGGGCGTGGTGGCGCACACCTGTAATCCCAGCACTTGGGAGGCAGAGGCAGGCGGATTTCTGAGTTCGAAGCCAGCCTGGTCTACAGAGTGAGTTCCAGGACAGCCAGGGCTACACAGAGAGACCCTGTCTCAAAAGACCAAAAAACAAAACCAAAAAAAAAAAAAAAAAAGAGGTGATAGAACAGTAAAGGCAAAATTAAAAGCCATAATCCGCACACATAATCACCTAAGTTATTCAGCGCTGAGAAAACACATGTATGTATTTATAATGCTGGGGACCTATCCCCTATACTAGGCAATATGAAAATCCCAAGGGCTGGCCTGTATATGGACTCACAACCATCTGGGCCAGCACAGGCCACACCCCAGGCCTCCCTTACTCTAGGCAGTCGACCTTGCCACTGAGCCGCAGCCCAGGCTAACACACTGCTATTAAGAAATTGTGTGCAGGGGTGATGGGGGCCTGTGGGAGCTGCGTGTATATAGGGAGGACCAAGGTGGACAGCGGATGCCTTCTGAGATCCCTCTGCCCGGCACGTACTGACGCAGGGTCTCTTGCTGAGCCCAGAACAAGTCTGGCTAGCTAGCTTGTTTGCTTAGGGATTGCCTGATTCCGCGTCTAAACAGGCAGGACGACAGGCAGGCCACCCCAGTCATCCGTCCTTAAGTGCGTTCTGGGGATCTGAACCCTTTTTCCCGCGAAGCCGTACCTCAGCACCCAGTTATGCTAGTAATTCTATAACACAATAAAACTGTCCGTCTAAAGTCATCTCAAACTCTGATAGCAAGTCAGCCCGCCCTCACTCTACCCACAATCCCAAGCGTCAGGTCTTACGTCATAAACTAAGATGAGGAAGAGGAAACGGGTCTGCTGTTTAACCAATATTTCTAAACAAAATAGCTACGAAGGAAAAGTGTGGGGCGGGCTGAGGAAGATGAAGAGCGGCTTGCTTGTTTCTGTCGATTAGTCATTTTAGCTTGCAGATGCTGAAATGGCTACTGGAAAACCAGACCTGCGGATAATTTCCTGGGCATCAGGAAGGTACCCCCATGAACCCTGCCTCCCTCTGCATCTGAGATATCAGTCACCAATCACAATCTACCGTGGCATCGCACAGAGCGCTCTTTCTTTCTTTCTTTCTTTCTTTCTTTCTGTCTGTCTGTCTGTCTGTCTGTCTTTCCTTCTTTCTGTCTTTCCTTCTTTCTTCCTTATTTTGTTTAGTATTGGTTTTATTTTTCTTTTAGAGCAGGATCAGACCCTGAACTTGTTATGTGGCCAAGGCTGTCCTTAACCTCCAGATCCTCTGGCTTGAGCGATGGCTCAGTGATTGAGGACACTGGCTGCTCTTCCAGAGGACTTGGGTTCAATTCCCAGCACCTACATGGTGGCTCACAACTCCAATTCCAGAGGATCTGACCCCCTCATAGTGAAATACCTACAGGCAAAACACCAATGCACATAGAATAAAGATTTTTTAAAAATCATTAAAAAAAAAAAACCCACCTGATCTTCCTGCCTCATTTCCCAAGTACTTAGATTAGGTACCACCACCTCAAAACTCCAGTTCAACTTTTTTACATGTAAATTTCTCCATCCCACCTCCAAGCCGAGCCTGGATTCCAGCCCTGCAGCAGAACACTCCCTATTTTAGACATGCAAATTACATCTGAGGGGAAACCCTAAAGGCAGTGGACAGAATACATAAAATAGTTCTTTTTTTTTTTTCTTTGACCAGGCTCACTTCAAACTCACAGTCATCCTCCTGTCTCTGTCTCCCATACCCAGCTAAAATTGCTTCTTAATTTAAAGTATCCCAAACCCACGCATTGGACCGCTCACCGCCTCTCATTCCCTACCGCCTTTTAGATGAGCAAGTAGCTTCGAAACCATTGCCTTTCTATATATAAACAGAGAGAGAGAGAGAGAGAGAGAGACGGTGAACGCATCCAGGCTGGGGTTATAATTAAGTCTACCCTGATAGGTCTACAGCCAGGAGGAACATTTGTTTATTTTTCCATATCACTGAGATATTCCCCACGGTCAAGCAGGTGGAGGCTCGGGTACAAAGATTAGATCTCACACGGCACGAACTCTGCAGTCGGCATCCGTGTGAAGGCTCAGCCGTGAGACAGAGAGGGGGGGCGGGGGGGAGGGTGGGGGGAGGGGGCGAGGGAGGGGGGCGGGGGGGGGGAGCATGTGAGGCAAGGCGCCTCTCCATGACCAAGCCTTCGTTTTTTCCTGTATATCCTGTGATGGTTTGAATACAAACAGCCCCATAGGCCCATGTATTGAGTATTTCATTCCCAGTTGGTGGGCTATTTAGGCAGAAGTAGGAAATGTGTCCCTAGCGGTGGTGAGCTGTGAGATCTCAAAAGCTCAGGCCAGGCCCAGTCAGTGTCTCTGTCTCTGTGTGTCTCTCTGTCTCCCTCTCTCCCTTCCTCCTCTATCTGTCTCTGTCCCCCTCCATCGTTCCTTCCTCCCCTCTCTCCCTCCTTCTTCCTCTCCCTCTTTCCTTTCTCCCCCTCCCTTCCCTTTCTTTACTCCCTCCATCCTCCCCTCATTCCTCCCTCCCCTTCCTCCCTCCCTCCGTCCTCCCCTCCCTCTCTCCTTTCTCCCCCCTCCCTCCCCTTTCTTCACTCCCTCCATCCTCCCCTCCCTCCTCCCTCCTCCCTCCTCTTTGGTTCTTTCTCCCTCCTGCCTACAGATCAGGATGTAGGCTCTCAGCTACTGCTCCAGCAGGATGCCTCCCTTCCCCCACGCACCCCACCATGACAGTCATAGACTCACCCTCTGGAACTATAAGCAAGCCCCCCATTAAATGCTCTCTTTTCCAAGATTAGCCTTGGTCGTGGAGTCCCGTCATAGCGATAGAACAGTGACTAAGACAGTCTGTAGTGACCGACCCACCCACCTTCAGACCTCTCACCTTACCCCACGAGTGCTTTCAGAACTGCTTTCAACTAAACCAGGCCTTAGACATCAAAGATCCACAGACAGCATGCATTTCTGTAGGCAGCCGCCTCCCACAGACGCGTCGTACACCTTGCCCCGAATACAATCCAGTAAAGGGGCTGGGGTAGACAGGTCGCTTCTCATAGGATCCCCAGTGGTCCCTTTCTTCTGCTCGTGTGTGTGTGTGTGTGTGTGTGTGTGTGTGTGTGCGCGCGTTCTGTCTGTCTGAATCTCTCTCCCACTCTCTGTTGACAGGGTCTCAGATAGCTCGGGCTGGCCTTGAATTCCTTATGTACCGAGTATGGCCTTGAACTCTCAACCTGATGCGATGCTCAGGCTTCTGCCTCCCAAGTATTAGAGCCGCAGAATACACGACCGCACCTGGTCTCTGCCGCGCGGGAACTGAACCTTGTGAAGGTCAGGTGAGCCTTCGACTGCCTGAGCAGCGCTCCTGGCCTGCTGGTCCTTAGGTAAGCCCTTCCCCTGGGATATAAGCTGACCCGGTGACCATGGATATGGAAAAACAACAGCTACCACAGGGGACGTTTGGCTGCAAATTTGTCGTCTCCCCTGCCTTACTCTCAGGGACGTTAGTCACCTGTCTAAGATGGGAGGGGGGGTGGATTTGGTTTTTTCAAGACAGGGTTTCTCTGTATAGCCCTGGCTGTCCTGGAACTCACTCTGTAGACCAGGCTGGCCTCGAACTCAGAAATCTGCCTGCCTCTGCCTCCCAGAGTGCTGGGATCACAGGTGTGTGCCACCACCGCCCAGCTGATCGGGGGCCTTATATGGCAAGGAACTAAAAGGCCTCCAGCCAACCACCAAACACCCGAGACCCCTCATTTCAGCAGCCTGTGAGGAATTCCTTGCCAACAACCACATAAACACACTGGAAAAGTACTCCTGTCATTTGAGCCTGTCACTCCTGTCATTTGATCCAATACGATCACAGCGGCCACCATCGTGAGTGCCAGAGTGGTGTGTCCATCGGCTGGCTCAGCCATGTCCAGATATCTGCCTCAAAGAAGCTATGAAGTAATCTATACTTGGCGCAACGACCACCTAATCTGTTACACACACACACACACACACACACACGCACGCACGCACGCACGCACGCACGCACACACACACACACACACACACACGGGGGGGGGAGGGAGAAGACTTTACATAATCAATACTTAACTTGTTTTTAAAGTGTCTTATGGGAGTAAAAACATTCAGAGTTGACAGCTACAGCAGTCCGTCACCTCACAGAAACGTCCTATCACACGTAATTACAAACGGATTGCATTCCCGTGGCGCTGGTCTGGACCTGACGCTCACCTTCAGCGCGTCCCCCTCGTTGCCCTCCATCACTTCCAGAATGAGCGCAGCCAGGATGTTGAAGCCCTGGCAGTACCCGACGCTCTTGTTCCACCGGGCGTAGGCCAACAGCACCCGCTTCAGGACCACCCGGTCTTGCTCCGCCTCCTGGCCACAGTAGGAACTACAGCCTGTGCGATGCAGATCCTGAGAAGGGAGGGGGGGACACAGTCTTGAAATACCTCCCGCTGTGGTTGGAGCGTGTCCCTCCCGGCCTCCTCCACAGGGCGAGGAGCGAGGTTTTACTGTGCACACCTCCCACCACGATGGCTGCGCGACGCAGACACAAGGCCATGAATGGGTCAACAGACCTCCTGACCAGTGAGCCACAGACACACCTTGTTGTGTTGACTGTCTTGGTCACGTGATGGAAAGCCAACTAGCAAACCTAACACTCCCTTAGAGGAAAACACCTGATTTTTTTTTCTTCATTTCACTTTTATCTCTATGAACATGAATATTCACCTTTTTTTTTTTTTGCTTTTAATTTATAAGCAACTTATACACCAGAGCCAACTATGCAATCTGAGAAAGAGTCACAAGGTTAAGTTTAGTCAGGCAAAAAATGTTCCTCAGAGTGCTTCCAGAGAGCAACACAAAAAGTTACTCTATTAACAAAACCCTATTACAATTTCATGTAAATCGAGAGCCTTTTAAAAGATGTATATTAGTCATATATGTGCATATATAGTTGTGTCTACCTATAATGAGAGGTTCTACCATTAATCCTTTGAGCAAAGTATGGTATAAGATCTAGCTGCTAACGCTCTAATACTGAAGACTAAAATTAAAATAGCAAGACTACCATGTATTACACAGACAAACCATCCTTTGCAAATTAGTCTATACATTTCTACAATATGAATAAAAACACCTGCTGCTCTTTAATAAGATGGAGCTCGTAGCTATAATTTAATTGCCAAGATGAAGCTCCGGTTTTCAGGAGAGACAATTTTACTGATTAGCATTTGCTTCCGTGAAAAAGATCCTTTTAATAACATAATTATAAAATGTATGCTGCCTGAGCTGGTCAAGGCAGGAACCTCCTCTAACCCCGGCACACTCAGAGGAGAGACAGGGGGATTTCTGTGATTCCAAGGCCAGCCTGGTGTACATAGTGAGTTCCAAGCCAAACAAGACTACACAGTGAGACGCCCATCTCAAAAAAAAAAAAAAAATCACAAAACAGGGCTGGAGAGATGGCTCAGTGGTCAAGAGCACTGAACACTCTTCCAAAAGCCATGGGTTCAATTCGCAACATCCAGATAGCAGGTCATAACTGACTGTAGCTCAAGCTCCAAAGGATCCACCGCCCTCACTTGGCTTCTGTAGGTACCAGAAAGGATACAGACACACATGCTGGCAAGACACCCAAACACATAAAAGAACAATAAAAGAACATAATGTGTTGGAGACAGGCTTCCTGCCTTCCTTCCTTTCTTTTTTTTTTTTTTTTTTTTTTTTGTTGTTGTTGTTGTTGTTGTTTAGACAGGGTTTCTCTGTATAGCCCTGGCTGTCCTGGAACTCACTCTGTAGACCAGGCTGGCCTCGAACTCAGAAATCCACCTGCCTTTGTTTCCCAAGTGCTGGGATTAAAGGTATGCACCATGTACGTGAGTACGCTTCAGATACCCAGCAGAGGGCGTCAGATCCCATTACGGATGGTTGTGAGCCACCATGTGGGTGCTGGGAATTGAACTCAGGACCTCCAGAAGAGCAGTTGGTGCTCTTAACCTCTGAGCCCATCTCTTCAACCCCAACATAATGTTGTTTAAAGTGCATGGCCTTAATTCATAAGTTAAACAGAGAGGGAATATTTCAAATGTGAAATTCTGTCTCTGTGAGACCTATGCCGGAATTTCCAAATAAAGCGCTGAAATGTAGATTACACAAAGCAGGCGGCGGCGGGCGGTGCCGTGATTTTTTTTTTTTTCAAATGTTCCGTTTGAAACAAACCAAGTTAGATCAGAAAGTAGCTCATTTTAGTTTGTTCTTCCTCCTTTTCTTTTTATTTTTTTTTTAATGGATTTAAATGTGCTAGCACATTAGCCATCCTGTGGTGGCCAAAATGCAGATGAGACAGCCTTCCTTTTCAAATCCCAGTTTAGCATCCCTCTGTGGAACACTCATAGAACCAAAGCCCACGTGCCTGAGCCTTATGTACAAGGATTATTCTGGTACCAGAAGAAGCCAGCATCCTTGGCTCTTAGCAGCAGGCTCTTGTCAACCGCCACAAGGCAGGTGTACCGCCAGAGCTGTCCGCATAGTGGACTAGAACACTAAACACAGACCCGTCAGCCAACCGGTCTACCTATAAATTAACGCCGAGACTAGCAAAAACTCTAATTAGAGAGCCAAATGGCGCTGACATGAAATATAGTCACCTTTAAATTTCTCAGTCCCGTGACTTTCACGTAAAAGCACAATTGGCATCCTTGACCCACACAAAATAGAAAGGGATTCCTCCTATCATGTGACTGAATTAAGTAAATAGGATATGTATGAGAGATCGTTCAGATTCTCCTCTTACTGGCAACCTTTAGATTTAGGAAGACGCGGTGCCGTCAAGTTCTCCTACTGATTGATGGAGTGAGGTCGCACGGGGATGCTCAGACCTGGGGGCGGAGGTCATCCGATCCGCCATCTAGGCAATGTCTGGCTCTCAGAGTCTGTCCTCCCGCGCTAGAACCGGAAGCAGAGCTTTGCAGCCGCGTTACCTTGACGATCTGAATCCCCATGGAGTCGTCGTCGGGGTTGCTTCTCTCGTTGAAAGTGAAGCGCATAGTTTTATCCCAGTCGATGGCTATGCTGTGCAAATAATGATCCGCCAAGGTCAGCCACACCTAAAGGGTCGCACAACGGATATGTCACTTTTATTAGAAAGCTCCCATGGCATCAGGGAAGGGCTAACCGGGAACTGTTTTGGTAGTCGTGCGTACAAGTCTAGTTTGCTGTATTCAAGCGAACCCTGTGGGGTTTTTCATTCTTTCTTGCAATAAATATTTGTTGAGTTCCTACTATGTGCCAAGTAACAATCTAATCATTAGAGAGGAAAATAACCAAGGTTTTTGTTTTTGTTTTCCCCTTTTAGTTCAGGTGATTGAATAGACTGTACAATTAATTCTATGACCTTATTTTGCTTAATTCTAAATCCTTCTCTGCCTGGGGACAGCTACTCAGTCACACACAGACCACTGTTTCCTATGAAGACCTCTGCCTTAAATCTACCCCTACATGCCCTCCCCACACACAGTTCTGACAGATAAATTCTCAGACTGAATAACTTTTTATAGAGCCGCTGGGTATTTTAACTCCCTTACCCGACCAAGAAAATCCAATTCTGAACAACGAATTTCATAATTCCTTGCTAATATTCACTTGAGAAAACACTCAGTGTTCAGATCCCGATGTTAAGATTAGATTTATAAATTAATAACTTTAGAGTTCATTTTAAATTTCAGTACTCAAACATAATTTGGCAGGAACAGCATAGATTAATATCTCCATGGATGCAGTCTTCCAAGCATCTGAGTCCTGCCCAAAGGCCCACCAGATAGAGATGAATGAGGTATCTCAACGGATGTCAGCAGATGTCAGGCAGATATTCTCTCTGTTTCTGTCTGTCTCTGTCTCTGTCTCTGTCTCTGTCTCTGTCTCTCTCTCTCTCTCTCTCTCTCACACACACACACACACACACACACACTCACACACACACACCTGTTCCTCCCACCTACACCAACCGCATCTCTACCTTTCCAGCCACCTAAGCCAAAATCTTGGCATCCCACTGACATCGTATATCCGGTCCACTGGGCCTTTGTCTCAGCTCAGCCTTAAAAAAAAAAAAAAAAAAAAAAACGCATCTAACCCTTCCCACCATCTCCACCACCCCAGCCCCGGCCTGTTTCTTTCCTAAATTATGATCGTCTGCTTGCTTCTTGGTTTGTACCCTCACAGCTCACATGGTCACCAGCAGACGGAGTAGCCCATCTGGCGAGCCTGCTCAGAGCTTCCTAGTACTGTCTCTCACACTGACCCAGAAGAGCCCTTCTGCTCCTACAGCCTGGGAGGGACTCATGACCCAGCCACTCACACTGCAGCTAGATGCCCCCTGCTTCCCCTCTGCCTCTCGGCACCTCCCACCTTAGTCTGAGACCTTGGCCCAGGCTCCCACCTCAGTGTCTTCCCAGGCAGCTGGGTAATTGACCAGCTTCCTTTAGGGCACGTCAAGCTCCGCCTCCTGACCCCCATTCTCCCACTCTCCACTGCCTGTTATCCACAGCACTTATCACTGTGTGACACAACCGCGTTTGATCCACTCTAAGTTCTACGAGGACAAAATATCGCACCTACTGTGGTTCCCACTGCTGCATCCCTCGCACCCAGAACGTTACCTGGCTCGAATGATAAATACCCAGGGCATGATTAAAGATGCAAACACTTTTAGACTTCCCAGGCACACCAGTGGACAGAGTGATGGTCCTTGAGTAGTCCAGCCCTGTGAGAAAACACTTACCTTTCTCCTCCATTCCTTCGGGATCCCCGTTGACAGCCTGGCCACTGCCTTGAGAGCGTCATACCACTAGGACCAGAGAGAAATATTAGGGAAGAAAAAAGATGGACCTGAAGCTACATTTTTCAGGTTTTCTCTGTCTTGGCATCTGCACTGTCTAGTTTTATGTCAACTTAACCCAGGCTAGAGTCACCGGAGAGAAGGGAGCCTCGATTGAGAAAAGCCAAGATCTGACTAGAGTCAAGCCTGTAGGGTATTTTCTTAGTGACCAATGGGGAAGGACTCAGCCCATTGTGGGCGGGGCCATCCCTGGGCTGGTGGTTCTCTAAGAAAGCAGGCAGAACAAGCCATGGGGAGCAAGCTTACAGCTCCTGCCTCCAGGTTCCTGCCCTGGGTGAGTTCCTGTCCTGACTTCCTTCAGTGATGAACAGTGTTGTGGAAGTGTCAGCCGAATCAACCCTTTCCTCCCCAACTTATTTTGGTTACGGTGTTTCATCACAGCACTAGTAACCCCAACTAAGATAGCATCCATAGGACTTGAGAAAGTTAACACAGCACCTCAGGCCACGGACAGCTCTTGGGTATCAAAATACATGTGAATATTTTCATTTTAAGAATATATATGCCGGGCGTGGTGGCGCACGCCTGTAATCCCAGCACTCTGGGATGCAGAGGCAGGGAGATTTCTGAGTTCGAGGCCAGCCTGGTCTACAGAGTGAGTTCCAGGACAGCCAGGACTACACAGAGAAACCCTGTCTCGAAAAAGCCAATATATATACATATACACACACGTGTGTGTGTGTGTGTGTGTGTGTGTGTGACAATGTGCACTGATACCCTCAAATAAAAAAAAAAAGACTTAAAAAGGCAAAAACAAAGTTACCTGCTGGAAACCATTTTGACCTAAAGATGGCTCAAGTGTGAACTTCAATTTTGTATCAACTCCTAGAAGAAAATTAGGTTGTTGTTATTTATGGAAATTATAACAAAGTCCATGAATAAATTCAACACGAGGTCCTACTGAATTATGGTTAAAAAAAATTTAAGTGATTTTTTTTTACTAAATTTAGAAAAATTTCATTAACATCAAAACACACCGAACATTAAAATAGAAAAGTGACCTAAGACAATAAAACGGGGTTACAAACATTGGATAGAGACCTCCACGGATGCCCAGTGTAATACAAAAACAAAACAAAGATTGTCACACAGGCTCGAGACACAGACCTGCATTAACTTTGGGTCCTAAACGGCTTAACCTGACTGGCCCTCAGTTCCTGCCTCTCTGAGGTAAGGAGAGCAAGCTCCGCCTCCGAGGACTGTCCCGGTGACTGGCTGGCTGCAAATGTGGTCACCTGGGTAATTAACAATCACAAAGCACAGAAGGGAGTTCTCTGCCCACAGAGTTTGTTTTTCTGCAACACCTGCATCGGCTAAGACACTTAAGGAAACGGCAAGGGCCGGAGCCGAGGCCCGGCAGTGTATGGGGCCCAGCAGTAGATCCACCATTGAGTCTGTGTGAGGCCTTGGGTTCTGTTCCCAGCACAGGGGTCAGGGCTCCTTCACCGGAACACTAAAAGCTCTAAGATACCTTCACGAGGCCCGTGGATGTATCGAGGAGGCAGAGCTAGTGCCTCGTGTGTCCAAGGTGAGGTGGAGTCTCGGCAGTACAGACTGCGTCTCTTCCTGTTTGCTTTGATTTGGCAGTGCAGGGGACCAAACCTTCAGCCCAGCGCCTGCTGGGCACGTGTTCCTCCCTCCCTGAGCTGCGCCCACCCACGCCTCTTTCTGCTTCTTATAACCACTCCATTTGATGACCTCCAAATATTTTAATTCTGTCTCAATACACCTATTCGCTGATGACAAAAGTATGAGCCGGGTGGTGGTGGCGCACGCCTGTAATCCCAGCACCCGGGAGGCAGAGGCAGGTGGATTTCTGAGTTCGAGGCCAGCCTAGTCTACAGAGTGAGTTCCAGGACAGCCAGGGCTACACAGAAAAACCCTGTCTCAAAAAAAAGAGAAAAAAAAAAGTGTGTTAAATTCTAGACTATAACCTAAAGATAGGACTGAATTCTAATCCTAAGTGATCTACCACTTTAATTTTTTTTGACTTAGATCCCAAATCTATGCAACGGAAGTGGGAAAGTATATTAAAAAAATAAATCTTTATTACTTCCGTCTAGCCTTTGGTCACAATCTGCAATAGAGTTATGTGTTGTTATTGAAGAGAAATTCCATGATTCTTATGATTCTTATTCCTGCTTAAATTCTATAAAAATTATAATTAAATATGAAAACATGATACATCCTTTTTATGTAGTTTCAAAATCATTTGATAACATTGTTTGTTTGTTTTTTTTAAAGACAGGGTCTCATTACTTCACCCCTAATGGCCTGAAACTCTCTGTGAACATCTACCTGTCTTCACTTCCTGTATTTGCTAATTTCTGGACTTACACACATCCATCATTTCCAGATTTAAGCTGTGTGTGATGTGTGTGTATGTGTGTGTGTGTGCGCTCATGCAAATGTGAACACATATGTACATACACGAAAGTAACCATGCACATAGGGTGTCTTCCTCAATTGCTCTACACTTTACATTTTGGGACATAGTCCCTCACTGTGGAGCTCAATCATGCTGCTAGGCTAATCAATGAACTCTGGAAATGTGATCAATCCTACACGCACACACACCTGAAATGCCGGGGCTACCAACGTGCACTGTACAGCTTTTACAAAGGTTCTCGGGATGCAACCTCAGGTCTCATGATTGCAGAACAAACACTTTGCCTTTAAGCCCTCTCTGTCCCCAGCCCCCTTAGCCAATTTAGAAAAGGCTTATTCCTTACAAGATCGAGGACCAAGAAATGCCAAACCTTCTCAATAATAATCAGAAAAAAACCAAACGATGACATCGTTGCCCCCGTATTTAAAACCTCTCGACTTCCACCACTTAGATATCGACATGGATAGGAACACTTAGAGATTAGTATGTATAGGAACAGTCTTTGGGACTTAAAAAAATAATAATAATAAAGTGGCCTTTTAAAAGACATACATGCATAGAGTCGAGAAGCGGGAAAAACATGTCTGCATTTCCCAAGCTCTTGACTCTAAGCAGATAGGTGGCAGGGATGTTGCTATTGTTGTTCTTGCTCTCGATGATGAAGTGGAGCCCCGCACGAGTGTCCCAGGTGCATGTATTGACACCTAGATGTCCTGTGTCAAGAATCAAGGGCATTCAGCAATACCCTGGCATTTCAAAGCTTTAAAGTCAAAGCCATGCTATGACTAGATAGATGATTTTCTTCTCCAAGAAAATGTTAATTACCCACTGATTCTCATCTCTGGAAAATGGTTTTGGTTTTTGTTTGTTTGTTTGTTTGTTTGTTTTTTCGAGACAGGGTTTCTCTGTGTAGCCCTAGCTGTCCTGGAACTCACTCTGTAGAGCAGGCTGGCCTCGAACTCAGAAATCCGCCTGCCTCTGCCTCCCAAGCGCTGGGATTACAGGCGTGCGCCACCACCGCCCAGCCGGAAAATGGTTTTTAATGGATTCCTTACAGTCTCTGTAGTAGGATCAAGACAGCCTCCAGCTCCGTCCCATGAAGTGGACTTTGTAGAGTGCTGTCCAGGCTTGGGGTGCTGAATCCAGCAGCTTGTAATTATGATTCTTGCTTTATCACAACAAAGACCAGGGAATTCGGCCCTATGGTGACTTTGCTCTGCCCAAAACCCACTGGTCTCACAGTATGTTTGACCAAATATGATCTTTTGACTTTGGGGGGGGGGCGCACCTGCTGGGCATAAACCAATTGCTTTGCTGTGCTGAAACGCAACCCGGGCTAGTCAGTCAAAACCACAACTATTTTTCTCATAATCAAAAATGAGTCAGGTTTTAAGTGGAATTGATCATTCGCTGCCCTCACGCAGAGGCTGAAATCGGGTCATTTTCACGCTCCTTTTCTTCTAAGTGAAACGAGAGGAGAGGAGGTTTATGTTTCATCTGATAATCACAGCTGTTCCGGATTCAGAAATACAAAACACTATTTAACGTGGGAGGGAGATTTAAACGGGGGCGGTGGAGGGGGGAGGGTAAAGGTAAAAGAGGACGGCGAATAAATACTACAGTCTCTCGGCAATTAGACACCTCGGTGGAAAGAAAAACAAAGAAACCGGCGAGGTTCAGAGAGGCAGCAACGCATTCCACCCTTTAAGACCCGGTGCCTGGGCAGAATCTACAGGCTGGGTGGGAGCAGGTCCCAGAGGATGGGGGGGGTGGGGTGGGGAAGGGTGCTGTAGCGACCACAAACTGCCTCGGGGGAAGCGGGGACCACTCCAGGGAAAGGTGAGCGCGGAGCTCAAGCTCCGAGGGCAAAGAGAGCCACGTTCTCCACCCCTTGCCAGAACCCTCAGCGCCCAAGCGCCGGTGCCAGAGCCAGGGTCTTAAAACCTCGAGCAACGATGCCAGGAGAAGGAGCCGGTGCGGAGATGGGCAGAGCCCGGAGAACCGGGATGTGTAAATACAAGCTGATGGGAGGAAGGGCCTGTGCTCACCAGGCCAGGCGGGCTCCTGGACCTTACCTACCCCGAGCTCGTGCCCTCTCCCACCCGGGCACTCTCGCGATCGACCGCCCGATCGACTGCCCTTCGCGGTCGCTGCCTTTCCCTCCGACCTGTAGGGTCAGAGCTGCGCTTCAGCCAACCCACGCACCTCTCTCCGGAGGTCCGGCTCCCAGGGAACCTGGAGCACAATAGGTGACGCGGCCTGGGCTGGCGAGGGCAGCCTCCCTCGCTCGCTCCCCGACCGTGCCCGGAGGCTAAGCGCATAGGCCGCGGGGTGGCTTGTGCAGGGCGGCCGGTTCTCCGTGCCCGGGTGGCCGCTGAGCGCAGCCAGGCCGGCCTCTGCTCCCCATCCCTCCCAGGGCCGACCGTGCTCCGCAGGCACCTGCACCCCAGAGCCCCTCCGCAGCCCGCGCCTCACCCGGCTCCAAGGTGCAGAGCAACCGGGGCGCGGTCCGGGAGATGCAGCTGCGCTTCTTGAGCACATTGCTCAGGATGGTGCCCACGCCGCCGCCGCCCTGGCGCTTCAGGCATCGCCCGCCGCGACGCAGGGAGCCGGTCAGTTTGTCCTGCCGCATCCGAGAGCGCAGTCGGCCGCCCGGGTGCTCGCTGCTGCTGCGGCTGTTGCTGCTGCTGCTGCTGCTGCTGCGCCGGAAAGACTCCGCACGCGGGGCTCGGCGAGTCCAAGCCGGCGAGGCTCCCTGGAGAGCCGCGAGCGCGCAGCCGGAGCTCCGGAGTCAGGAGGATCAGAGAGCTGCTGAGCTCCGGGAGACCGGCTGGCATCTGCAGTGCGGAGCCCAAACGGCGGAGACAGGAGCGGGCTGGGGCGGGGAGGAGGGCGGGAGCGAGCGCGCGGGCACGCAGAGACGAGGAGGCGGCGCCTCAGCACCCAATCCCGGCATCAGCCTGAGCGAGCAAGGCGGTCTGAGCCCCGGAGCCCCGGAGCCCCGGAGCCAGCTCGGTGGACAGAAACCAAGAAACAAGGCAGGAGAGTCTCCACTTCTCCTAAGCCTGGGAGGGACGGACGGAGGGGCAGCAGGTGCAGACAGCAAGTGCCCGCTTGGTTTGAGCAGCCTGGGAAAGGCAAGGTCTGTCCACTACAGCACGAAGCGGACCTCGGGGCAGAGGAGCTAGCAGATGGTGACCTCAACCTTCAGCCCAAATGAGAGGCAAAGAACCGTGATTAATAACAATAACAACAACAATAGAGTTCCTCTTGGGGGGAAAACGGAATCCTAAGAAAGATTCAACTTCCTGTGGAAGTAGGCAGTTTTCCAAAGAAGTGTTTCCTCCGGGGGCGTGGTGAGGCCAGGTTTCTTAAGAAGAAGTATGTGCCAGAATTGAAAAACCCAGAAGAATCTTGAAAGAGCATAGTTCTGAGTCAAGGCTTGAGGAGGTGGGCTGGAGAGGCGGAAGTTGAAGGGGCTCGCCCAGATGGATGAAGATGGATGGCCACATTCTCAGCGTCCCATCAGGCCTGAGCCATCCATCCATGGAGATGCTACACCACCCAGAGTCCTGCTACTGGAGCTGCCTCACGCTAGCAAGCCTGAGGAGACAGGGAACCCAGGACGTGGCCGGGCCGCCAACCTGAAGACTACCTTACCTGTGCAGCCTTCGCCAGGTCTATACATTTTATATTTCAGTCATAGGTCTCACTAAGTCACTCTGACTGGCCTTGAACTTGTGATCCGCTTGACTTAGCCTCCTGAATAACTGGTATTATATAGCGCTACATCTCACCCCTGCCCGAAGGCCTAGCTTGGTTGATATTTTTTTTTCTGCTGCTTATATTTCATGTAAAACTAATATGGTAGCCAGGTATGTAAGTGTAAGGGGATTCCCCCGCCCCCCCCCCCCAAGCTGTCTTTAATCTTCAAAGCGCCCCCTTTCTCATTGCATTCTTTGAATCTCAGCTCTCAAAATCTTCCAAAGCTCCAGACAACAGCAAAGTTTGGCTTCGGAATCATTAGCAAGCCAGCTGTCTGGACAGACTTCTTCAGGACCTCCCTTGACAAATCTGTTCCATGATCTCTCCACTGCCTTGGGACCACAAGAATGCCCTTCCTGACTCTTCAGCAGAGTTCTCTGGGAGTACTGGTCAACCAGATAACCTTCATAAACATGTGTCTAATTTAAACATTTATGAACGGAAGGATGTTTCTATTAACTCTAGCCTTTCCTTGCCTTTACAGACAAGCTGGAAATCACTTCGTCTGCCTTTCCTGTAGAAATGTCAAAGGCTTTCTGCAGCTTCTGCAAGACCCTGATCTGCTTCCATCTCCGCCTTACAGGTGCCCACGCGGTACCAAGTCAACACTCACTTAGTTACCGTACAATGTTTGTCCTAGGACCTGAACTGCAGAGATGGAGTACATTTTCCACCTGAATCTTTTCATCAGGAACAAGACAATGGCTTACAATTCTTTCCACAATGGTTTTGCCATAGAAACTTCCAGGCCATCCGGGGCTACACAGTGAAACCTTATCTAAAAATAAAAGACTGAGAGGAGAAAATTGTTTCTTAGCAACCCTTGGAGATATAACTTGAGAGTTACCAAAATAGAATCGAAAACTGATGCTGAGGTACTTAATTGTGACTCCCACTTGGGAAGCCCCGTCCGCACTTGAGTGTGTTGTATTCTTTCCCTGAGCACGCCCCCTCCATCTCTCCCTCCCTCCCTCCCCAAGGGTCTGAGCTAAGCTTATCATGTACAGACTTCGAGTCTCCTTTGACAGCCTCACTCTTGGCATGTCATACATTCCTCCTGACCATCTATCCTCCCCTTAATCTTTCTGTTTAAAATCTATATTAAAATCTCTTTTAACAAAACTGAAACTCCGCTTCAAAACAACAACAACAAAAAAAAAAAAAAAAAAAAAAAGGTTTTCGTCATCTCCCCACGCCCTTGGTGCTCCTGAATTTGCTCAGCACCGTTGCAGTTAGAACAGGAAAAGTCCCTCTTAAAGTCCAGTAGCATGTTTGCCTTCAAAAAGCAAGGGGGCTGGAGCATAAAAAGGTTTTGTATTTGGTAATCTTTAAGGAGGAGGAAAGTGAAATTTTAAAACCATGGAAGAGGAGGCCAGTGAGAGAGTATGTGTTTCAAAAATAAGGTGGATGTGGTCTGAGGAAGAGCAGTACAAAACTGCCTTCTAACCTCCATCTACAACTGCATACACATGAACACATACACACACATGTACATACACAGATACATATACAGGTACACATATACACATGCATAGACATACATAGATGCATTACATAGACATATACACATGTACACATACACACATAAACACATGCACTTACATGTGTGTGCATGCATGTACATACACACATACACATGCACACATGTGCACACGTGTACATATACATTCACATATGTACTCACACATGTACATGCATGTGTACATACACATGCGCACATATACACACTCACACATGTACATACACACACACGTACATATATACATGTACACACAATCATATACATACATTTAATCCTAATATTCGGGAAGCAGAGCCACATGGATCTCTGAGTTCAAGGCCAGCCCCGCCGACAGCGTGAGTTACAGGCCAGCCAGGGCTACACAGAGAAACCATATTGAGGGGGGGAAAGTGCTGCTTTATAAACTAAAGCCAGAGTGTCCTCCAGATTTGCATCAGATCTCCCGACCTTCTTCAAGGAGCTCAGGTACAGAACTCTATCCTTCACCTAGCTGGCGCTTTGACACTGTGTGGACTCATCCTGTAGCTTTCCGTGGCCATCCCAGCCTCTCTCAGTGATGTGAAGGACCACAGGAAGGTCTGGTGTTTTGCACAATGTTCTAGAGTGTTCTGAGGATGAAGCCTAAGCACTGCAGGAGCAGAAAACTCCAGGACGAGTGTTCCCAGTGCACACAGCCTTACCTTCCAGAACTCTCTTCTGCCAAGCCTTAGAGGGCTCTCTGTCTTCTTTAACAAAGGTGCTATTCACCCTGCCTCTCGCTGAGCCAGCCAGAGAGGCAGCCTGGCTAAGAGAGGAGGAGGTTCTGCTGTGGGAAGGACAGCCCGAGGCTGTGTGACACACGCCAGTCAGAGCACCCACACCCTTCGCCCCTCAGACGGCATGCTCCTCAGGCAAACCTCTGATTATCATTTTGGCTCCAGAAAGGGCTGCTGCCCAGAAGGGAATGTACTGAACACAGCAAACGGGGGGTGGGGGGTGGGGGGGGTGGGGGGGGCGCCACCCCTGAGCTCAGCCGATGCTGAACAGGCTGAGGAGACCAAGGGGCTAACTGTCACAGCTGAGCACAGGGAGCTGGTCAGGGCTGACAAAAAGACTTTTCTCTGAAACTCTAAACAATGCTTTCCTTCCTCATATAACAGCATTTCCTCCCCCAAACAAACATTGCCATTTTGTTTCTTTCAGCTTACAAGAGAAAACAGGCAAAAAAAAAAAAAAAAAAAAAAAAAAAAGCTTCCATGAAATCTTCTCATTCTAAAAGTTAACACTGTGTGCACGCCTGTGTTTCTACTATTATAGCAATAAATAGCAGAGGAATTAAACAATGTTATTTTGTTTACATTGGGGAGGAAAGCCGGGACTGCCAACTTTCGTAGCAAACAGATAATTAAGTGAGTGCTAAAATACAATACTCTAAAAGTAGCCACAGCACAAGCCTGGTATTATATTTATTGTGTGACTCATGGTTTATTTCATGTCTGGGATATTGTTTTCCAAACGCAAAAGATGTCATCTGAAGTCAACGCAGAGAAAACAAGCTGGTGTGGCCTTTGCCTGAGGCTACCAACAGCAGGGCCAGCCCCATCTTTAGTCTCCACTCAGCAAACGATCCTCCCTACCAAATAATATCAGTGAATTCCCATTTGAGTACGTCACACCTTGGAACTATCTGGAATAGTTACAATGTGTTAAGCTGAATGTGTGGAAACGCTCAATGTAAATTGTGTCCTGGGTGAGTCTGGAGGTGAGGCAGAGGATCACAAGTTTGAGGCCAGCATGGACTGCACTGGGCTAGCTTGGGCTACAAAGTGAAACTCTGTCTCAAAAAATACTTTATACACAAAAGAAAGCATCCCTCATATTGTGAAGAGGACATTTTGAGGACCGTCCTACAAGCTGACTAGAGAATTAAGGACATTCCTTGAATCCTTCAGCTTATTTGCTGGGAATGAGCCTTCTTGAAAAGAAACTTTGCCTTGAACGGAAGACAAGCAAGAAGTCTGAAGGAAAAAGCAAACCCAGCACCAGAAATAAAAGCCGCGTCCCAAAGGGCTTCCAAAAAGAAAGTGGGTCTGAGACGCTTTCTGATTTCCTCATGCTATTTTCGCTTAACAGCAAAATCTTTTAAATAAAAAAGGGCCTACGTGCTTATCCTCAGGGACAGCGCCGGGGCTAGGGCTGGCAATTACCAAGGAGAAGAGGCCCCGGAAGCCTGCTGCTGCCCTGGGGAAAGGAAGACCGCGGGGAGCCCGGCTGCTGTGGGAGCCTGGGCGGGGAGCTCATCCCCAGGGCGGCTGCACGGCTGCACCGCTGCACGGCGGAGCTCCGGGTGGGCGGCCTCTGAGGGTCAGGGAGATCTCACAGGTCATCCTGCCAAGGCACCTCCCGTGACAACCGCCAGCATAAAACCCGCCTCTTCCTTCCCCTTCTCCCTACTGCATGGTAAAAAGCCATGTCCCCGCGTGGTGTCTCCTAATGTGTGCTACAGCCTGGCTCATCGGGAGGGGCGGTCAGCCTTTAGGAGACAGGGCCTCTGAATGAGCATTCCTGAGGTCACTGGGGACATGCCCCTGAAAGGGAAGGGAGACTCTGCTCCTTTCTCTCCCCTGCCCTGTGGCCCGTGGTGTCCCGACTCACCCTCAGGCTCAAAGGGGCAGAGCCAACAAGATCATGGGCTGGCACTTCCAGACTGTGAGCCAGGATAAACCTTTTTTCTTTGTGTATTAATTATCTCAAGGGTTTTGTTATAGCGGTGGAAAGCTGACGTCAGAGTACTGACAGCCAATTCTCTAAAAGAGTAACATTCTCCTCAAACCTACTTAAAAGTAGACTCTAATAAGTAGTTCCTTCAACTTATTACCCAGGACAGAGCCACATCCCGCGAACTCATGGTGATGAGCAGCGTTTTCCTCCACCACGGGGGTTGGGGGGTGGGGGGTGGGGGCAAAATAGCAGGTAGGAACTGAGGGGGAAGGAAAAAACCCCACAATTTCCTGACACCAGCACACAACGATCACGGAACATTTTACTTTCTTTTTATGTGATGTTTCTCATCTTAGTCATAAAAACACTTCTATTTAAACACAGGTGTCCTTTAAGACAATGGGGTGTGGCTTTTGTATTCTGTTAAATGCAGAGAAAAATCACCATCACTCGCAGAACAAAGGAGCTCTGGGATTCCAAAAACAAGCCGCTCCGCCCGTTCTCCCACCCCTCGTCATGCTATTTATGGTTCTCAGAAACATTCTCTTCAATAAGATTTTTTTTAAAAAGGAAAAAAAAAAACCACTCCCAAGCATAAATTCTCCCTGAACTCACTCAAATATTCTGGAAGATTTTTTTTTTTAAGAAATCACTTAAATTTATAGATCAGAAGTTCAAAATTAAAAATGTATCTAATATTATAATTTAATTCCTAGTGCAGCATTTATATTTTTTTAAAGATTTATTTATTATTGTATCCAAGTACACCGTAGCTGTCTTCAGACACTCCAGAAGAGGGAGTCAGATCTCATTGTGGATAGTTGTGAGCCACCATGTGATTGCTGGGATTTGAACTCAGGACCTTCAGAAGAGCAGTCAGTGCTCTTAGCCACTGAGCCATCTCACCAGCCTATATATATATTTAGGATTATACTGGGAGTGTACTTGAAGCCTCTTTGACCTATTATTTTTGGTGAAGCACTTTCTCTCCTCAAAATAGTTTATATGGATTCACTTCTAGAGGACCACGGATTTGCTAATATTTTAAACTATTTATATACTAGTATACAGGTAGGTAAGTAGATAGATGATAGATAGGTAGGTAGGTAGGTAGGTAGATGGATGGATGGATGGATAGATAGATAGATAGATAGATAGACAGACAGACAAGACAGACAGATAATGTGTATGTATGTATAGAGTTAGCTTGGAGGTAGATGTCAGTCTAAACACCAAATGCACTTATATTTCCTTTGCATCTTTTACACATGATGTTGAGGTAATCTGGTGGAATATGTCTAGCCTGCTTGTGTGTTAAGTCTGGCCCACCACACGAGGTCATGTGGAATTTTCCATGTGTGACAGTGGCGTACCATAGCCTGGGCAGCAGTGTTGTGTTTTGGAGTACTTCAGATCTGGAACTTTTTTAATGACAATGTTCAACTTGTACTTGGGCTAGGCTTACATTGACCATACAAAGACTTCTTCTTCTTTTTTTTTTTTTTTTTTTTTTTGAGGGTCCTCAGTTTACCCCTGCCTTCGTGAACCAACCACCAGCCTGTTTCCTTTTTGACACGAGGCAAGGTAATGTTTGACATCATTTCTGAAGCTTCTTGGGAAACATGACGGTTGACCAGCCAGGGGTGTGGGATGACTTGGGGGGTGGAGTTACACACATTTGTGAGCGACTTGATAAGGTGCAGGGATCCCAATGCCAGTCCTCTGAAAGGGCAGTGAGCATTCTTAACCGCTGTGCCGTCTCTCCAGCTGACTAGGAGACTCATTACTTTTGGCAAAACCACTGCTTAATATGTCTGTAACTGTCTAGCTTGGAACACTTTACAGAAAACTATTCTATGATTCTCTTGACCTGATTTTAAAAGGGTGGGGGGGGGCAGCCGGGGGAAGGTTTCCAGTACCAATCAATGAAGATTACTTTAGCTTCAACCATAGACTGGAGTAGGGCAATGCCTTAGAAAGGAACCCCACTGGGGCTGGGGCTGGAGCTCAGTTGGTAGAGCGCTTATCGAGCCCAAGGCCCTGGGTTCAAGCCTCAGCGCCACAAAAGGCAGATGCGGTGCCACACGTCTGTAATCTCAGAACTCAGGAGGTAAAGGCAGGAGAATCAGAAGTTCAAGGTCATCCTCGGCTACAGGGCAAGTTCAAAGCTAGCCTGTGCGTAAGACCCTGTCTCAAAATTTTTTCTTTATTAAAAAATGAATAAAGAAGTATTGGAAAGCAGAGAAAAGTTAGGGCGGACCAAACACTGGCTCGGCTGGCCTGGAACTCTTCTCTCAACACACTGCATTCATTCTGAAGAGACAGTGCAGATGTGTGGACTCAGGAAGGGTATATGAGGGCGTACAGGTGTCAGCTAAGCCCCACCCAGGAGGCCAGGCGGTGTGGCCACAGCAGACCTAACACCAACACTTGTCTTTGGGCAGGTTTGGGGGTTTGGATAAGTTGGGCCCAGAGAGTGGCACTATTAGGAAGTGTGACCTTTTAAATGGGTGTGGCCCCAGAGTGGGTGTGGCCTAGTTGGAGTGGGTGTGGCTTTGTGGTGGTGGGTGTGGTCTTGTTGGGGTGGGTTGTGGCCTTGGGTAGTATGGCTTTGTTGTGGTGGGTGTGGTCTTGTTGGGGTGGGTGTGGCCTTGTTGGAGTGGGTGTGTCACTGTGGGGTGGGGTTTGAGACCCTCCTCCTAGCTGCCTGGAAGGCAGTCTTCTGTGTGCCTTCAGAACCGTAGAACTCTCAGCTACTCCAGCGCCATGCCTGCCTGCCCAGACACTGCCATGCTTCCCTCCATGATGATAAAGGATTGAACTTCAGAACCTGTGAGCCAGCCCCACTTAATTGCCTTGCCAGGCAGTGGTGGCGCACTGTCTCGAGGGAAAAAAAAAAAAAGTTTTGCCTTGGTCATAGTATCTCTTCACAGCGATGGAAACCCTAAGACACCGGGTGACCTAGTTTCTAGGTTCCCGGTCTCGTCATCGTTAGGATGTTGCAGGAATTTTCCTGTCCAATTTCATCGGTACAGAGAGGGTCTGTGATTGGACGGAAAATAGGGGATGAAGCTAGGAGTTGTGAGAAGGCGCATGGGCGTGTGCTGGGGGAGGAGAGAGAACTAAGATGGCTTCTGACTTTTTTCTGGTGTTTTCAAAAGGTTAGAAACATTGGGATAAGACTTTTATTGTATTGGCATCTTGTCTATAATATACATACATCTAATTAGCTAACTAATCAAGCTTTAAGAGTCTTGCTTCTACTGGGTAATTGGATACTGATCTAGCAGACTGTGGGTGTTTGGGGCATTGCATGGTAGTGAGAGGAACTCGGGGTCCCACCAGAAAGATGGCTAACAGCAGGATGACCGAGTGAAATGGCCCAGCAGAGGCCCTTTGGCCCCGCAGGGCCGGAGAGTTTGCGGGCCGGAGACCAGCAGCTCCAGAGAGTTGGTGGCAGCTGGAGCCGGGAGCGTAGTCAGAAGCCGCGGAGAGTTGGTCTTTTTTAATATTTCCTGCAACAGGATGATATTTGCATTATGAGACCTGATGACACGGCAATATTTAGAACGTAACCCAATGCTGGCACAAAGCAGGTACACAAGACGCTTATCCAGGTGACAGTTTGTATGTATATACTTGGCCCAAGGAGTGGCCCTGTTGGAACAGGTTTGGCCTTGATGGAGTGGGTGTGGCCCTGTTGGAGTAGGTGTGGCCCTGTTGGAGTAGGTGTGGCCTTGTTGGAGCAGGTGTGGCCTTCTTGGAGTGGGTGTGGCCTTTTGGGTAGGTGTGGCCTTTGGGGGTAGGTGTGGCCCTGATAGAATAGGTGTAGCCTTTTTGGAGTGGGTGTGGCCTTGTTGAAGTAGGTGTGTCACTGTGGGTGTGGGCTTAAGACCCTCACCCTAGCTGCCTGGAAGTCAGTTTTCTGCTAGCAGCCTTATGGTGGAGAGGGAACTGAGCTGGGATGCTGTGGGAACTGACTGGGAGAGAATAGATCTGTGGCGAGAACAGGCTGAGCGGGACCCAGCCAGGATGTGGTGTTGTGGCCCGCCAGTGCTGTGTACTAAAGTAAGAACAACCCTGGCACTGTGAGTTCTCTGCCTTGAAGTCAACCCAGGACCCAGGTCCACCTCCAGACCACTTCCAACTGCCCAAGACCCCACCTGGTGTCCACACCAGCCCCATTTTTTGTTTTTGACCTCAGACCCCTCACTCGATTGGCAGAAACACAGAGATTACCTCTGTGCTTCTCCCAAAAGGGGTTAAGTTTAAGCTGTATGGTGAGAGCTATAGAGAAACAAATACCAGCAAAAATGTAAGAATGTTCCCGCTGTGATAAAAGACATTCCCTGGGATCAGAGATTCCCTCCCCCACAATGCTCTGGGGCAGAGGCTGCAGTGTGGGATGCTGGGAAAGAGCATTTCACATGACATGAGACCAGACCAGGGGCGGGCCACCCCTCTAGTTCTCTGTGGTTAACTCAGCTGTAAAGATTCTATTGCCTCATTAGAATCCCCCAATGCTGCACAAACACAAATGTCTGGAGAATATACCTGTAATCGTTATGTTTTCAGACAAACTGAAAGTTAAACAGAAAACCCTTTAGGTATAAACTCCTCATTATAAAAGGTTTATAAATATATTATATATTCTTGACTTAAATATCCTGAACAAATAAAATTATTTATTCATTTCTTAAGAATTTTGTGCTATTGGACCTAGAGAGATGACTAATTTTTTTGGAGTATATACCACTCTTCCAGAGGATACAGGTTCGAATTCCAACACCCACATGGTGGCTCACAACAGTCTGTAACTCCAGTTCCAGAGGATTTGACATCCTCTTCTGATCAAACACACACATGGTACACAGACATATGTGTAGACAAAACTCTCATATACATAAAATACCTTTAAGTCACTATTATGCATGTGAGTCCAAACCAGATACTATAACTTCAGGCAGTTAAATGGTGCCCAAGTCCTCTTTCTCACATGTGCTGCTGGGTTTAACTCTTTGCATACATGTGTTTAAACTGGAATACTCCTTCCGTCCCCCCTCCATCCATCCCTCCCCTGTGCATGAGTGTACACACAGACACACACAGACACACACACATACACACACACACACACACACACACAGCTCAACAATCATCTTCAATGAAGGAATAAAAAGACTGTCAGAGCCAGGGGTGATACACATAGACAGCAGGATAGTATTTTCTGTCGGGCTGTGCTACCCAGAACTCTCAATCTCAGCATGGACGGGAGGAGGCTCATGAAACCCCACCCCTTCCTTCAGCACTACAGACTGCTGGTGGCTGCCAGGAGAGAGGAGTCAGTTCTCTTCAGGAAAGTGGCCTCAGACAGACTGACTATGTGCCAGTAGATGGTCCTATGCCATGCACACAAGAGACTGCAGTGTGTAGACTCATGTGAGAGATATAAACAGAGAGAGAGAGAGCAGAGAAACAGAGACAAGGAATGAATCTAAAATTAGGAGAGAAGACTGAAGGAAAGGCCACCCAGAGCCTGCCCCACCTAGGGATCCATCCCATCTGCAGACACCAATCTGCAGATGCCAAGAAGTGCTTGCTGACAGGAGTCTGGGATGGGTGTTCCCTGAGAGGTTCTGCCAGCACCTGACCAATACAGATGCAGACACAGCCAACCATCGGACTGAGCATGAGGTCCCCAATGGAAGAGCCAGGGGAAGGACTGGAGGAGCTGGAGGGGATTGTGACCCCATGGGAAGAACAATATCAGTGAACTGGACCCCCAGAGCTCCCAGGGACTAAAGTACCCACCGAAGAGTACACATGGGGGGGACCCATGGCTCCAGCTGCATATGTAGCAGAGGATGGCCTTGTCTGACATTAATGGGAGGGGAAGTCCTTGATCCTGTGGAGGGGAGGCTTGATGCCCCGCATAGGAGGATGCTAGAGCGGCGAGTGGGGCGTGTGTGAGTGGGCAGAGGAGCACCCTCACAGAGGCAAAGGGGAGGAGGGAGAGGAAGGATGGGATGGGGGTTTGTTGAGGGGTGACTGGGAAGGAACGTATCATTTGAAATGTAAACGAATAAACAGAGTAATAAAAAATTAGGAGAGAAAATTGTTGAGACACTAATGGGAGAATCGGAGGGGAAGGAGTAGGGGATGGGCTGGATCAATACACGCTGTACGAAATTCCCAAATAAACAAGGCTTCGGTCTCAGCACTCAAAAAAAAACGCTCACAGCAAAAACGGCAGATTTCCATGAGTTTGAGGTCAGCCTGGCCTACATAGCAGGTTCCAGGACAAGCAGGTCTACATAGAGAGACACTCTGTCTTTAAAAAAAAAAAAAAAAAAAAAAAAAAAGACTTCTCAAACACTAAAAAAACAATTTTAAAAGTGAAATATGAAAAGTATTTTTGACGGGCATCGTGACCTGAGGGAGGATGTAAATGGGACACTGCTGTGGCAGGAACCAAGGTCAGTACACGTGACATTGTGCCAAGCTGATAACCTAGGCTTCCCTGGAGGGCAAGCCCCTGGCACCCATGCCAATAGAAAAGAAGTGTGGAGCCGGGCAGTGGTGGCACACGCCTTTAATCCCAGCACTAGGGAGGCAGAGGCAGGTGGATTGCTGAGTTCAAGGCCAGCCTGGTCTATCTACAGAGTGAGTTCCAGGACAGTCAGGGCTACACAGAGAAACCCTGTCTTAAAAAAAAAAAAAAAAAACGAAACGAGAAAAGAAAAGAAGCGTGGGGCAGCATAAGCCACAGGTGTATCCTAGCAAAGGTCCACATTTATGTTCTAGAAGAGTGTGTGGGTTTTTTTTTTTTCATTTCACAAATGTTAGTCAAAATAACTGTCCATAAACACATCTGCTTATTTCTCTTGTAATTGGAAAAACCATCAGTTTTTAGCGAGTGGGAAGGCATACTTCTTGACACGATGACGTTCTGATTCTATTTATTTTTGACCTCCGTGAACTGGGTAGCAAATGTGTACCGGGCCCCATGATGATAGCTTCAATGCCCACGTCAGCTTTGGCAATCGAAAAGAGCTCGTAAGGAAGCAGACAGCTGGATAGACACACTTTCTACGCGCTTTCCCTCTGCTAGAAGCAATGCGGAGTGGCGAATTCTACTTGTGAACTTAGTATAGCTACAGCAGCACCTTTAATTGCCACGCCGTTAGTCCCTGCTTGCAACAGAGCATCCCCTGGCAGATTGCCACCTGGCATATGGCCAGCATCAATCACGGCCGCCAGCTCCTGGGGAGGGAACAACATCACGTCTTTAAAAAAAAAAAAAAAAAAAAAAAAAACAGCTCTGGTAATTTTAAACATCTCTGGCACTTGGTGCGTAATGATAGCTTCAGTATCCCTTACCCAAAATGGTTGTGGCCACACGTATTTCAGATTTGGGTTCGTCGGTGCTGTTGTTCAGACTCATTTGACTATGACAGTGAGAAATCGTAGGGTGGGAACCGAGGTTCCTTTTCACCTTACGCACGTGGCTGGAAGGCGGCAAGGTGCAGTGTTTTCAGGGTTTCTCTGTGTAGTCCTGGCTGTCCTGGAACTCACTCTGTAGACCAGGCTGGCCTCAAACTCAGAAATCCGCCTGCCTCTGCCTCCCAGAGTGCTGGGATTACAGGAGTGCGCCACCACGCCCGGCTGGGAAACAGCTTTCTAACACAGAAACTGATGCATACAGTCACTCGCTTATGCTGCCTTAGCTGCCTGGAACTTGCTACGTAGGCCTCAGATTCAGAACGCCCCTCCTGTCTCTGCCTCCTGGGCTGGGTTAAAGGTGTGCTCTACTGAGCCCATCCTATGGATATCTTTTTAACTCTACCTAGAGAACACAGAGTATATCCGAGTGGGGTCCTGCCAGTGTGACATTTAAAAATGGCACCCACCTCAACATCCGTATCCCATACCCTGCACCTCCCACCCCATCGGCACTGCACCGATGTGCCTGAATTATTTAGATGAAGACATTATCCCCTCCATGGAGCATAAGCTTCTTTGAATGCAGAAATTAATTTCTATTCATTGTTTATCTCTCTCCGCCCATGCCTGAAGCTATCACCATGGGGCCCAGTACACATTTGCTACCCAGTTCATAGGGGGTCAAAAATAAATAGAATCAGAACGTCATCGTGTCAAGAAGTGTGCCTTCCCACTCGCTAAAAACTGATGGTTTTTCCAATTACAAGAGAAATAAGCAGATGTGTTTATGGACAGTTATTTTGACTAACATTTGTGAAATGAAAAAAAAAACCCACACACTCTTCTTAGTCTCCTGACAAGATGAGTAATTCTCAGGCATCACACACGTGCCTGCTCATCCTGTCCGTGTAGATACAAAGGGAGTCAAGCATGGGATGGTGGAAAAACCACACTCTAAAACAGAAGCCTGGCTCCGTCGCCCGGGAGCAGCGGTAATTTGGGTAGCATCCCAGTCTGCTTACCCAGAATATGGAAAGAGTGAAGTAATGGCTCTATAGATGTTCTCTTGGGAGCAAACTCCACAGATAAAACATCTACCACATGCCAGTCATACAGCTAACTCGCTATAGAAATATTACTTGCTCTATTGGTAGTAAGCATGTATAAAGCCACGTGGGTTACTTTTTTTGTTTTTTGTTTTTTGTTTTTTTGTTTTATGAGACAGGGTTTCTCTGTGTAGCCCTGGCTGTCCTGGAACTCACTCTGTAGACCAGGCTGGCCTCGAACTCAGAAATCCACCTGCCTCTGCCTCCCAAGTGCTGGGATTACAGGCATGCACCACCACGCCCGGCTAGGTTACTTTTAAAGACTTGTTTATGGTTGATTGGTTGCTTGCTTGCTTGCTTGCTTGCTTGCTTAAGACAGGGTCTCACTATGTAGCCTTGGCTGTCCTGGAACTCACTCTGTAGACCAGGCTAGCTGGGAGTCCACAGAGATCTACCTACCTCTGCCTCCCAAGTGTTGGGCTTGAAGGTCGGTGCTACCATAGTGCCATGTTCTCCTTATAGCGACCTTGTCCCTGATTTCCAGCCCTGCCACCAGGTCACTTGAGCAGGAACCTGTGCTTTTTGAGTCCATTACTTCCCAGCTTGACCTGGTGGTCTCATCTGAAACGCCAGGAAATCAATTTTGGAAAGTATTTGTTTCAACTGACGAATTGGTCCCATCTTTCA
Organism: Apodemus agrarius; assembly: GCA_964023405.1. Lineage (NCBI taxonomy): Eukaryota > Metazoa > Chordata > Mammalia > Rodentia > Muridae > Apodemus > Apodemus agrarius. The sequence goes on along the minus strand of OZ030026.1, from coordinate 9,532,438 downwards.
TCTGGGTTTTCTAAGATGTCACTCAAAGAGTTTTTGCGACAATGCAGACAAGTCAGCTTTTTCCTCTTCTTCAAAAGTTAGTAGAGCCCCAGTGTTAATTACCTCACAGTCACTGCCTTGGCAAGACCATTGCAAACAGGAAATCAGACTTTCCTAGCACAGTCTAAGAGAGCCTCTTGCCTTTCAATCGCTCTCCAATATAAGAGCTTTTAAGCAATGCCTGCAATTATCAGAAATTGAGTCATTACATTTTTTTTAAAGTTTGCCAAAAATGGACCACCATTTATAGGAAGTTTTCTGGTCTTTAGAATTTTTTTTTTCCATTCTTTGCAGCACAGATAAGCTTTCTGGTAAATCCCATGTGCCTACACATATTAACAATGATCTCCCAAATTGGCAGTTCTAAATACATACTAAAAAGAGAAATAATTTGTTCAAAATAGGGGGGAACTTGGGCCCTGGAGAAGTGGTTCAGCACTAGCTGTTCTTCCAGAGGACCCAGGTTCAATTCCCAGCACCAGCACTGTGGCTCACAATCTCTAACTCCACTTCCTATGGGATCCAGTGCCCTCTTCTGACCTCCGTGGGTACTGCAAACATGTGCTACACATGCAGGCAAAACACTTAGACATATAAAGAGGCAGGTGGATTTCTTAGTTCAAGGCCAGCCTGGTCTACAGAGTAAGTTCCAGGACAGCCAGGGCTACACAGAGAAACCCTGTCTCGAAAAAATAAAATAAAATAAAATAAAAATTAAATTAAATTAAATTAAATTAAATTAAATTAAATTAAATTAAATCTCAGAGAAAAAGTATTTTTCTAACTTTCTCAACTTGCCAGGACTATATTTCCTGAAACACATGCCAATGAACAGGAGCAAAGATGGAAACAGGATAACAATATTAATGACCAGGCATCAGCTGCCCTCCATGGATCAAACACTGGACTGCATGCTTTAACTATCTATTTAACTCAGCAACATTGAAACCCCGGGGGAAAGTGCAGATATTACTATGGTGAATTTTCTTAGGAAGAGGAAAAATGACTATAACATGACATAGTCAACAGATAATATATAGTTAATTCTTGCGGGATTTTTTGCAAATTATCATTTTTTCTCTTGAACTCATTGTTTTCATCCTAGGCGAGGAATGTTGGCTGGATCCTGAGACCCCCCTCACCGCCATGGATATAAATGGTAAGTGACTACCGAGGAGGAGGCTCCTTGGTGGTACATCAGCCCATACGATGCACAGGAAACTGTAGTGGTTCGGTTTATGGGAGCCATTGCCCGTCCTAGGGTGGGCTCTTTGGCAATGCAGTTACCTCTGTCCTGTAAATAACCCCCCACCCGTGCTTAAGGAACCACAATGACTCTTTGGTTCAGCAAGCTGAAATCGGATGGAATCATTTCTTTGGTCTTTTGGTACCCCTTCTGTGAGGAACAGGCATTGTTTGTATCTCCGCACGAAAAGTCATAGACAGAGAGAAATGAGCATGAATAAAAGAGCATGAATAATCTAAGAGGTTACATAACTTCCCCCGGGGTCGTACAGCAAGGTGGTTGGGTTATGAACCCGGTTTGATGCTAAAGTCACACCCTGACAACGATGTTAATACCATACAGCCAGATAACTCTACCTGAACAAGATCAAAGCATTCTGGAATGTTCTAAAATAGACTTGCTCTCCGCCCCATCTGGGTTCCCAACTGAGGGTGGTGTCCATCGTTCCTGCAGATCCTTCTTACATTATCTGTGACTACGGTAAAGGCACAGATAGCCAGGCCGCTTCAGCAAGGTCGGTCCCACTGTGCCAGGTAGCCGGAACTCTTGGTTGGGGGGGCAGGGGGCGGGGGGGGGGAGCTGTACCAGTGCGTGGAGGAGGGCAGCAAACCCAGCTGTAGCACATGAGGCACCGAGACAGGGCCCACAGCAGTCAGTCAGGACACGAGCGATGAGCTTTACTAAACAAACATCCAAAACGTTCCTCTCGGCACCAACCCACCCCGTAAGTTACCAAGGAGAGATCTGGTCTACCTTCAAGTTTACCAAGAAACTTCAGAACTGATTTCTAAAATTAACTTGCCTCGTGTTGAAAAGGAAACAGGCCGGTGGTCAGTTAGGAAACAGGATGTTGGTTAGTTAACGGAGGCAGTGGTAAACTGAGGACCCTCCATAGAGAGTCTTGGGATACAATCAGTCACAAATCTTTTTGTTGTTGTTGTTTTATTTTGGTTTGGTTTTTTGAGACAGAGTTTCTCTGTGTGGCCCTGGCTGTCCTGGAACTCACTCTGTAGACCAAGCTGGCCTGGAACTCAGAAATCCACCTGCCTCTGCCTCCCAAGTGCTGGGATTAAAGGCATGTGCCACCATTGCCCGGCTTAGAAATCATTTTTGTGCTAAGGCTGTGTCCCCTCTTCAGTGAGAAGCAGCTGTTGTAACCACTGGGTCACAGAATTAAGAAAACATCTGACCCAAAATGCCCTGGGTCTTTTTTTTAAGTACTTGAAAATTCTTGCATCGTATTACACTTAGTAGAGAATTAAAGACCTTGTGAATCATTTATCATGTTGAAGTTCTGATAGAGTCAATATGGGCAGTATGTCCAATGTCTGCATTACAGTCCCTGGTGCCCAGTTTGAATGAAAAATGAACCTTAAGGAGAAAGGTTTAGAATGTGTGGAGGTCAGCTTTAATGGTCAAGAACCCAGAATCACATGTGAAGAAAGCCACAAGGAGGGGCTGTCCCTGTTGGGTTGACCTATGGAAAGTTGTCTTGAGATAACTGATGTGGAGTGCCGGTCCCACTGTGAGCAGCACCACTCCCTAGTCAGGGACTCTGCATAAGTGTGGAGAAATAACACTGAGCACAGGTAAGCCACTGAGTGTGCACACACTCGTTTCTCTCTATTCCTGACTATGGATGTGATGTGACCATTCTCAGTTCCTGCTACCGTGGCTTCCCGGCTGTGACGGACTGGAACCTGGAATCATGAGCTAAGTAGCCCTTTCTCCCTACGTTGTTTTTGTTTGTTTGTTTGTTTGTTTTTGTTTTTGAGGAGGCATTTTATCTTGGCAGCAGCAATGAGACTAGAACGGAATTCCTTCACCATCCTGTTTGAACTCATCCAGGTAAACCGCAACCCCGCAGACAGATGTTACAGGCAGCAAAGTTATCTATGGCTGACTCTTCTGTGCAAGAAAAATTAGGTTACACCACGATGTAAGTTCACCTCCTAGGACAGGAAGCCTGTGACTCGATACATTGTAGGGTTCAATTGTTTTGGCAGGGGCTGTATTTGTTTCTCTGTAGGACTAAAGTTTTAACTTGGAACAAAAGCATTCTACCACTGAGCGGAGGCCCGAGCTCTGAATTTTAACGTGTAAGGAAGGCTGAACTGTCGAATAGATTATGAAGACCTAAAGGAGAAGGTTCTTAGAGAATTCTGTGTGAAGAACAGCTGAGGGCTGTACTGTGTCAGAATCAGTTCAATCGCCATCTCTTACTTTCTCCCATGCTAGTTTCCCTTCCTTACCTAGAAACCCTTAGTAAAGTGTCTTTCCAGCTTCATGGTGGAGACACTTTGGAGAATGAAGAGGAGGGAGGGGGGAAGGTCTGGAGTAAAGTGAGGACAGAAATCCCACAAGTAAAGTAGGATGGTCCAATGCAGAACATTAACACACACACACACACACAACCACACACAGACACACATACATGCTCACACATACACAGACACACTCAGACACACTAGCGCACACACAGGCTCACACAGACACACAGACACACATGCTCACACACACACACATACACACACTCACACACACACAGGCACACACACATGCACACTCACACTAGCACCTTCTAGAAGAGCAGAGTTGGACTGGCTTTGCTACGGGTTGGCTCTAACGCAAGAGGAGAATTTTCCCTCACTGTGGCCTTGAGGTCATGGCAGCAGGAGGGAAGCCAGCAGGGATGTGCTCTAAGGAAGGACTTCATGCTAAACATGGGAAAACTTGGGTCCTTTGAGCCCTCTAAAACTAACTACATTTGTGAGACTAATACACATATCGATACGGTTTCCAGAGAAACGTGGATTAAAACTGAAGTAAGAAGATTATTAACTGGATTTAAGAAGCTTAAGACATCCTGGCCCCAAGATGGGTGGAAACTTCAGTCCTTCTTAGAAGGGGGGTCAAAATACCCATGGGAGGAGATTCAGAGGCAAAGTATGGAGCAGAGACTAAAGGAAAGGCCATCCAGAGACTGCCCCACCTGGGGATCCATCCCATATACAGTCACCAAACCCAGACACTATTGCGGATGCCAAGTAGCACTTGCTGACAGGAACCTGATAGAGCTGTCTCCTGAGAGACTCTGCCAGAGCCTGACAAATACAGAAGTGGATGCTCACAGCCAACCATTGGACTGAGCACAGGGGCCCCAATGGAGGAGCTGGAAAAAGGAGCCAAGGAGCTGAAAGGGTTTGCAGCCCCATAGAGAAGGAACAATGTGAACCACCCAGTATCCCCAGAGCTCCCAGGACTAAACCACCGACCAAAGAATACACATGGAGGGACCCCTGTCTCCAGCCACATATGTAGCAGAGGATGGTCTTGTTGGGCATCAATGAGAGGAGAGGCCCTTGGTCCTGTGAAGAGCAAAGCCCTGGTGTAGGGGAATGCCAGGACAGGGAAGCGGGAGTAGGTGGGTTAGTGAGCAGGGGGAGGGCAGATGAGATAGGGGGTTTGTGGAGGGGAAATGAGGAAAAGAGATAACATTTGAAATGTAAATAAAGAAAATATTAATTTAAAAAAAAAAAGGCTGGCCCTCATCCCCTGTGGCGGGTGTGGCTTCAAACACCACACTAACACCAGATGCCCACACAGTAGTAGTGTTTCCATTTCACTGGCCTTCACAGGGTCCTGATTGATTATTAGCACAATATAGACAATACTTTTTCTTCCACAGATATAAATGTGCAGTTATATTCTCTGAGACAGGGTCTAGCTATGTAGCCCATGCCGGGCTTGAACTTGGGGTCAATCTTCCTGCCTCGGGCTCTCCAGTGCTGAGACTACAGGTGTGTCTCACTATGTATAACTCTTCGTTTTTGTTTTGTTTTGTTTTGTTTTGTTTTGTTTTGTTTTGTTTTGTTTTTTAAAGTGTGGTTCAGGAGGAGAACAGCAGAAAAGGCCATTTCCCCAGGTACCCTGATGTAGGATTAACAACCCACCCAGAGACAAAATGTAGAAAAGTTAAAGTTCTTTTTCAATGAGAAACCCTGGAAAGGCACTGCCAGTTACTGGCAAGTCCCTAGGAAAAATATCGCTTTACAAACAGCTAAGCAAGAAATAAATAAACAAACAAATACCGGCTCCTGAGAGGGAGCCCACCCAGCACAAGGAAACACAGCGACAGATCTAGCTATTCCATAGGCTGAAGCAGGAGTCTCAGTTAAGCCTCAAAGCTCTGGGCCAGGATGGACAACACAAGCCCTAGGGTCACAGACAGTATAGGCCACCATGTGCACAATTGTCATTACGTCCCTCAGGCCACAAAGGAGGTAAAGTTTAAGGCCAGCCCTGGCTACATAATCTCAAAAGAACACACACATGTGCATGCATGTGTGTGCACACACTAGAGCACGGACACACACAAATACAAACACACGGGCAGAATAAAACTCCTAACGTCACAATTTCATAGCCCAGCGCTGTTCCCACATTTAGCTTCTCCCTTTATTATCAGACCTTCCAAGAACGGAAGCAGCAAGCCTTCTTTGTATGAATATGTAAAGACGTTTAGTTACATAAAAGTCTCTGTTTCTATAGAGAAGTCGCAGTCGCCATGTTGTGGGTCCTGATTGGGCTCACGCCGATTCGTGGGTCCTGATTGGGCACTGAACAGGAGAAGCCCCTGTGAGGAGCCACCGAGAGTCATCACACGACACTTGAAGGCCCCAAACGTTTCCCATTTACAGAGACTTAAGGTTGAGTCCTTCACGCCTGTTTTGGGAGGACCTCGAGACAGAGCATGCAGGGAGCCGTGAACGTGTACTGCAGACGGACTTCCTTCAACATGCCGAGTTGCGTGGGGGAAAAGGAAACAATTCTGTAGCATTTCCCTACTAATCTTTAGCCACGCGACCCAGTCTAGAAGGTTGGTGACCCTGTAAGTTGATAAAATGGATGAAAACTAAATAGAGCAAGAGAGACAGAATCCCAAGGCCCCTGACAAAGGAAAGGAGCCGGGCTGCCCTCTACTGGACATACCAGGAAGTGCCAGCAAGATGTGGGGCGACCTTTCCTACCCCTCGGACCTGAAAGACCCAGGGACACTCACTGAAACCACCTTAGCCATCTACACAACTTCCACCCACGACCAAAACCTTACAAGAAGATCACAGCCGCGTGTCACGCTTTGCGGCTAAGCCCCGAATGAGCCGTTTTCTGTGACTGTCCTGAGAAGGCAATACTGGGCAAAGAAAATGAGGGTGGGGTGGAGGGTGGCGTCGCGGGGGTCGGGTTGGGGGAAGCTACAAAGATGACTCAGTTGGTAAAGAACTTGGAACATAAGCAGGAGGCCTGAGCTGGGCGTAGACAGTAATCCCAGAACTGAAGAAACAAGCCTTGAAGTTTGCTGGCCAGATAGCCTCCCTAATTCAGGGAATTCCTTGTCAGCGAGAGAGCCTGTCTTATAAATAACTGATTCATGAAATGACATACGGGCACCTGGATACACACAGTCATACACACGGGAAACTTGAGTAAGCTAGGCATGAAATACATCGGAAAATATTCTTTTCCAATCTGCGGCACCATAATAAATTTCTCTATACAGCCTATTATGAACAGGTGTTTGCTCATGCCATTACCAGGGGGGAAATGGCTTTGTGCTTCGGCGGTAAATCATTCATTGGAAGTAGAACGTCAGTGGCAAAAAATGTTAGGAAAACGGGTTTAAAGAAGCAACGAGGGTGCCGGGCGGTGGTGGCGCACGCCTTTAATCCCAACACTTGGGAGGCAGAGGCAGGCGGATTTCTGAGTTCGAGGCCAGCCTGGTCTACCGAGTGAGTTCCAGGACAGCCAGGGCTACACAGAGAAACCCTGTCTCGAAAAACCAACAACAACAACAACAACAACAAAGCAACAAGGAAAGAAAAGAAAGACAGCACCTCCTACCGCAGGGAGAGAGGAAGACTTTGTGCAAGCAGCACCCACCCAGGCCGACCCATCCCACTGACCTATGTTTGCTGTCCCGTCGCCTCGGGGAACAACTCTTCCATTTATTGTTTCCACCCCAGGCTAAGATTGTGTTAAGGTTGTTGTGAGGCAAGTGTTTACTAGATGACAGCCACGCCTCCACTTGCTTTAAATCTAAGAGAGCAGTTGCCACACACTAGTGTCCTATACTCAACAATAAGCTAAGAGCGGAGGTGGTTCAGGAGCTGGGACCGAGTGCACTGTGCCTGTGGAACCTGCGTTTGATTCCTAGAACCCATATGAGGCAGCTCGCAACTGACCCTAACTGCAGTTCTGGGGTGTCTAATACCCACATTACACGCATACACACACACACCACCACACATACATACCATACATACATACATACCACACACACACATACCACACACGTACACACACACACAACAGCACATACACACACCACACACACAGACCACATACACAACACCACACACACAGACCACACACACCACACACACACATGTACTTACACATACCACACATCACACCACACACACCACACACCACACCATACCAACACCACACACACACACACACCACACAAAACACACATGCACATACACGCCACACATACACATACCACATACACACACCATACACACCACACCATACCACACCACACATACCATATAGACCATACACACACACATACACCACACACATACACCACACACATACACACATACCACACACACATACCACATACACACACAACACCACACACATACCACACACACCACATACACACATGTTCTTACACATACCACACATACCACACACCACACCATACCACACCACACACGAACACATACATCACACACATACACACATACCACACATCACATACACACACACACACACACACACACACAAATTTTACATTTCAAAACACTTTTAGTTTTGTCTCTGAAACATTCTTGAGATCCGCAAGGTCAATATTATTGATCATTTTGTAGGTTAAGAAGAGCATAAGAGCTGGGCGGTGGTGGCACACGCCTGTAATCCCAGCACTTGGGAGGCAGAGGCAGGCGGATTTCTGAGTTTGAGGCCAGCCTGGTCTACAGAGTGAGTTCCAGGACAGCCAGGACTACACAGAGAAACCCTGTCTCAAAAAAAAAAAAAAAAAAAAAAAAACAGCCGGGCGGTGGTGGCACACACCTTTAATCCCAGCACTTGGGAGGCAGAGGCAGGTGGATTTCTGAGTTCGAGGCCAGCCTGGTCTACAGAGTGAGTTCCAGGACAGCCAGAGCTACACAGAGAAACCCTGTCTCAAAAAAAAACCAAAAAAAAAAGGGGGGGCTGGAGAGATGGTGCAGTGGTTAAGAGCACTGGCTGCTCTTTCAAAGGACCTGGGTTCAATTCCCAGCAACCATATATCGCTCCCAACTGTCTGTAACCACAGTTCTAAGGGATCTGACACCCTCACTCAGATATCCATTCAGGCAGAACATATGTATACATAAAATAAAAATTGTTTTAAATTAAAAAGACAGCTGATTCAAGCAAACGGGTGAGAAGTGTGGAGATTCCTGAGCAGGGAAGAGATAACCAACCCAATAGACACAAAGGTATGGCTAGTTTATCCCACGGCATGGGAAGAGAGTGTGCCCACTCAAGACAGGACTGTGAGAACAGTCTACCTCTCTCATTTCTTTCCTATAGGACCTCCCTATATAACTAAGGCCAGTCTTTTTCATTTTAAGATTTATTTATTATATGTAAGTACACTGTAGCTGTCTTTAGACACACCAGAAGAGGGAGTCAGATCTTGTTATGGATGGTTGTGAGCCACCATGTGGTTGCTGGGATCTGAACTCAGGACTTCCGGAAGAACAGTCGGCGCTCTTATCCGCTGAGCCATCTCACCAGCCCAAGGCCAGCCTTGGCCATACTATCCTCCTCCCTCAGCCTCCCAGATTTGGGCTTACCGGTGAACCCCCACACACACACACCTGGCTTACAGAACTCTTTTGGTTGCTTATATTTTCCCCATTAAAATACAAGGGAAGGTGGAGTGAAAAATTCTGGTTCCTTTGGAGACTCAGTTTTGTCATGCGATGTTGTTGTGGAAACTGTCTCATGAGAGGATGTTTTGCTGAGAACAGATGTGCGGTGATTTCCTGACAGCTGCCTAGAAAAGGGGCATGTGATGTTTTGCTAGAGCAGACGCTTGAGAGAACACATGGTATTTGGAAAGGGTATAAGTATAACCCAACAGACAGGGGGCGACGCTGGGTGGCATTGGTACACCTTGTCACTCTTTTTTTTTTTTTTTTTTTTTGGTTTTTTCGAGACAGGGTTTCTCTGTGTAGCCCTGGCTGTCCTGGAACTCACTCTGTAGACCAGGCTGGCCTCGAACTCAGAAATCCGCCTGCCTCTGCCTCCCAAGTGCTTGGATTACAGGCGTGCACCACCACGCCCGGCTCCCACCTTGCCACTCTTTGCTGGTCTTAGTCTTTGCTGATGACAGTGTGGCATTGGTTCACCTGGCCTTATGATTGTCATTTGTGATGACTTCATAGAGAAAAATACACACACACACATACACACACACACACACACACACACACCAAAGAACTTCTCAAGATATTCTAGTGGCTTCTTGTCACTTGCACAGACTTGGACCAATTGGCAGGGCCTTGCAGTTTCTTCTGGATCGAACTGCCGTCGCTGATTCGTGAATGGTATTTGTGAGTGGATGGAGCTACCACTGCTGATTCCTGCGAACTGAACTGCACATATCCTGACAACGAAGATTCGATTTGCTCCAAAGAACTACTACTAAGCAGGTCCCCATCCCCTTTGGCCCTGCTAACCCTTCCTTTCCACGACCTCTGGTGGGTGGTGGATAAACGGGAGGTGAAAGCCTGTAAGAACCATCATTAAACTAGGTTTTGAAAACTCTGAGCCTATGGTAAGGAAATGGAGTGGGATGGGAACGTGGAGCAGAGGCAAGGGCGTGAACTAGAGAAATAAATTAGGATTGCTGGCGACAAAGACCATCAGTTATAAAGAGAGGGCAGATGATCTGTCTCCCCAGCCACAGTCAGCAGTAGACACACACACAAGATGCTCGAGATATGAAGAAGATAAAGGTTGGGGTTTTGCCAAGGGAGACCAGGAAAATTGATGTGTGTGTGTGTGTGTGTGTGTGTGTGTGTATGTGTGTGCGCGCGTGCGCAAGGGAACTGTGAACACGAAAGATGTAAACTCTACACAGTTAAACAAGCAATGGTCATTGATCAGTGATTGCTTCCAGGTCAAGTATGCTGTATGTGGACACAAAACCAGGGTTCAGCTCAATGTGGTGGTCCCTGCCTAGGATGCCTGAGAGTCTACAGCTAGCGTGGTCTACACTGCAAATCCCAGGCCAGCCTGGGATTTACAGTGAGGACGATCTCCAAAGCGGAAAGAGAATTAAGGAGAATACGTTCTCATCCATCTCTCTGGGGATCTGTCAAAGTTGAGGAATAGTTTACAGGTTTCCAAACTCTTCTGTCCCTAAGAACAGCTTCCTTGTAAGGAAGCTTAAAAATCAATGTGTCCATTCATGTCGATCAAATCTGAATGTTGGGAAGTGGGGTCCAAGCATTAGTGCATGTGACATTATGGCTGTGCATGCTGCTGTAGATTCAATATCCAACACACGAAGAATGCAGTCTGCTGCTGTACAAACAGCAACCTATGCTTTTGAGAAGAATGCTCAAGTTCATCTTAAATATATAGTTAAGGTAAAAGACACTTTGAGTCATGCGGTATTAATCTTGGACATGTTACTCGTTGTCTATAATCATGTCTGACAAATTGTAAATGCATGTAAATATCTGTAGAGTAGCCAGGCAGTGGTGGCGCACTCTGGGAGGCAGAGGCAGGCGGATTTCTGAGTTCAAGGACAGCCTGGTCTACAGAGTGAGTTCCAGGACAGCCAAGGCTATACAGAAAAACCCTGTCTTGAAAAACCAAATCCAAAAAACCAAATATACATATATATATATATATATATATATATATATATATATCTGTAGAGTGAATAAGTGATATTTTCATACATATAGTCTAAAAAAGATATTTTCAATGGCAATGCTCCTTTTTGGCATTCAAAATGATTAAAACATCCCACTTCAAAAAGTAGTCTATTATAGCCAAATGCAAAAATAATATGTACAGAAAATGAATTTTACTTATTTTATGTATGTAAGTACACTGTCACTGACTTCAGGCACATCAGAAGAAGACATTGGATCCCATTACAGATGGTTGTGAGCCACCATGTGGTTGCTAGGAATTGAACTCAGGACCCCTGGAAGATCAGTTAGTGTTCTTAACCTCTGAGCCATCTCTCCAGGCCCCAGAAAGTGAATTTTAAAATCCTTTCATATTTCAGAGTATATTTCAGTCCTTTCATATACTCTGTCCCAGATATCTAGGACAGTTCCCGTTTTATAGGCTTTCTTGCCTCCTGAGATGACCCAATACACAAAATCTGAACTTTAATGCTTTTCTTTAGGAAAGCCTAAGAGTGCTCCCCCTGCTGGCTGTAACTGATAATGACAGCATCTGATAGCAAAGATGGAGGCGTCCCGGCTGTGCCATGAACCAGCTGAGAGCGTCAATGCTCTTAACCTCAGGCCTCACTGTGTTTAACCAAGCCTTGTGGGTAAAAAGAAATCACGCTGAATTCTCCTTTTCCTGAGTCAGCTTTCCTAAAACTCTTGTCCCTTTTAAATGAGGTCACAAGAAGATACATTACTTGTCTCAAATCCACCTCTCAGAAACTGGAAGTTTAAAAGGTAGCCTGCTCAAACATTATGCTGAGTCCTCAGAATACCTTGGAATAAATGATGAAAAGTGGAAACTCAATTCTCAGCTATAAGATGCTCAAACGTTTTATTTCTTGAAGGAAAGAAACTGATATTAAAATATAAAAGATTAGACATGGGCTGGAGAGATGGCTCAGCGGTTAATAGTACTGACTGCTCTTCCAGAAGTCCTGAGTTCAATTCCCAGCAACCACATGGTGGCTCACAACCCTCTGTAATGGGATCTGGTACCCTCTTCTGGTGTGTCTGAAGACAGCTGCAGTGTAACTAGCCTGACACACGTTGCAGAAGTTGTTTTTAACTTTTCCCTCTGATTCCCCCCAAAGACGGCATGTGAATTCTCCCGGGAACCCAACAGCACAGCAGGTCCCAAAGGCCTTGTGGCCTCTTCTGAGAGCTTTCCCTCAGATAGAAACCTAACCCCTCCTTGCACAGCCGGGCCTGTCCCTGCTACTCAGTGGGTCAGAACCACATCGTTGCTTGGGAATCTGTACAAAAAGCAGAAGCGTAAACACAAGCAGTTTCCCGCTTTCATAGGAGAGAGATTTCGCCCGAAGAGCATCCGGGAACTCCTAAGGGCCTCGTAGTTTCTGTCACTCAAGCTTGATAAACAAATATCCGTCCATGTAGACCTTCGTTATTCCTTAAAATAAAAACGGTGTCTTAAATACTCCTCTGTACACGCATTGTACAGTAGGGCATATTTTAAGAAGTGAATTCTTCGGTGAGACTGCTTTAGCCTTTTGACATACTACAGGACCCATGTTTGTGACTGACTGAGCGAGCTTTGGCTACTGAGTTCCATCTCTGAAACACACACACACACACACACACACACACACCAGATATTCTTGGTAATTTTGCGCCTATAAATATGAAGTATGTGACGAAGCTAGGATACAAAACTGCTACGCAGTGTGATGACTCAGGAATAATCAACACGTGGGTTTCTGTCAGGATAGCAGAACACCTGCTAGGCTGGGCTCGCAGCTCAGCTCGATCCTCGGCACTGTGCAAATAACGTGGGGCAAAACAGAGTGTCTAGCATCTAATATGTCTTCGTGAGTTTGGGGTTAAACAACAAGAAGGAAAAGATTTTTTTATTACACAGGACTGAAAAGGCGCCAGCCTTAAACGCGTTGCTGACTGCGTGATTTACTGAGTCTCTCGCACAGAGACGTCATTGAGGGGCGTGGAAAGCTCAGCAGATGGAGTTTGGTAGCATTTAGGCTCCGCCCCACGGTTACCTGGCAACAGCCAGCCGTGCCTGACTCACTATGAAAGGGGTTGCTTGCCCCTCCTCTCTTCTGCTCTTGCTCTCTCCTCTTGCTCCTGTTCCTCTTCTCTTCCCCCATTCCCCTCCCCCCTTCTTTCCACATGCTCCTGGTTGGCCTCTAAGGCTAGCCCCCCCCCCTCTCTCTCTCTCTCTCTCTCACACACACACACACACACACACACACACAGCTGTACCCCTCCCCCAACGCCTTACTGGGCATCCACCAAACATATCCCTTCTTATCTTTCTAAAACACAACAGTGTTGACCTAGCACTCACGACACCCCAGGTCTGCTCTGCCACCCCACATAACCTGGGTATGATGGTGCATGCCTGTAATTCCAGCACTTGGGAGGTAGAGATGGGAGGATCCAAAGTTCAAGATCATCCCGAGCGATCGAGCTGGAAGTGACCTGAATGCTTCCTCCCTGCTGGGCAGCTTTCATAGTCAGAAGGTGCTGTACGAGCTCACGAGCTCCCGGGGCCAGTGGGTAGAAGGCAGTGGGCGTCAGACTGTTCATTAAGGGAAACGGGCACCTCACGTGAAATATTATCAGAGCAGCCTATAATATCACGTGAAGGTGCAGAACTACATCAGAAACCAGCACAATTAGACCCACGCACTCAAGTATTCTGAGATGGCTCCGAGGATGAAGGCATCCAATGAGATGGCGCCAAGGACGAAGGTAGCCAATAAGATGGCTCTGAGGGTGAAGGCGTCCAATGAAATAGCTCTGAGGATGAATACGTCCAATGAGATGGCTGCGAGGATGAAGGCGCCCAATGAGATGGCGCTAAAGATAAAGGGGTCTAATGAACTCGCTCCAAGGATGAAGGCGTCCAATGAAATAGCTTTGAGGATGGACATGTCCAATGGGATGGCTCCGAGGATGACCATGTCCAATGAGATGGCTCCGAGGATGATCATGTCCAATGAGATAGCTCTGAGGATGAACATGTCCAATGACATGGCTCTGAGGATGGACATGTCCAATGAGATGGCTCCGAGGATGAAGGCTCTTGCCCCCAAGCCTGATCTCCTGAGTTCAGTCCCCTGGTCCCATACAGGAGAGACAGAGCACCGGTTCTCACCAATTGGCCTCTGACTCATACAGGCACACACGTGTGCACAACAGGCACACACCTGTACAAGTACACACCTGCACATATGCACACCAGCACGTATACAAAGGACTCTCGACCCTTGCAAGTATTTCTACAACACCGTAAAAAATGTAGGCTGTTGGAGTGGGTGCTTCACTGAAGTAAGGGTGCCAGCTGTCTAGGAACCCTGTGTACTGGCAAGGCTTCCGTATGGCTGCACACACTCATATTTTGCTCGTGTTTTCTCTTATCATACCTTTAAAGTTCCAGACACGTTTTATTACTTGATTTGTAATAGCATTTCACTAGCCCAACCAGCCTGACATTTGCCACACCAAAGCAGAAGACTGTAAAGCCATGTGGTGCTAATCACATGGCTTGTGCTTTTCAGGAGAAGGGGGTTAAGCACTACAGATTAAAAAAAAAAAAAATCTCAACAGCGGGGCTGGAGGGATGGCTCAGCGGTTAAGAGCACTGACTGCTCTTCCAGAGGTCCTGAGTTCAATTCCCAGCAACCACATGGTGGCTCACAACCATGGGATCTGATGCCCTCTTCTGGGGTGTCTGAATGGTGTGCTCATATATATAAAATAATAAATCTTTAAAAAAATATCTCCACAGCTCATTCTTAAATGAATAGAGGGAAATATCTTCTTCTATCAGACAAATACTGATCCTGAATCACTTTTTTGTTGTTGATTTGTTTGTTTTGGTTTGGTTTTTGCTATGCTTTGTTTGCTCGCTCAGAGTTTGAGGGAGATTTCATGTTGTTATTCTGAGTCGGGGTCTCAACTGGGTAACGTGGTCTCACCACAAACTGTGGATCCTCCTGGCCCAACGTCCTTTTAATTCCTTTCATTGTCTGAGCCTTTAAGTGGGTTTTCCTACACGCCAAACTACTTTCATACAATACAATCGTTTAGCCAAGATAAACACTTCCTTCCTGTGCAGACTGTGCTAAAGCAGCCCTTGCTACAAGCAGGAATCATTTTGTTTTCTGCATATTAGAAAACTCAGCAATACTGCAACAATGTTGCAGAGCTAGAGGGAGAAACCAGAGCACTTGGGATTTACCCTGGGAAAGTTGGACTTTTGAGACCCCCCGCCTTTCGGTTCTTTCTCAATCCCTCAGCGAGGAGGTGACGTTTGGCCAATTAGTTAAACTTGCTGAATCCCAACAGTATGTGCCCGAGGGAGTTGTTGTCAAATAGGAGAGCAAAAGTTTGGGCACAAGGCATGTGCTCAATAAATGATCGCAGCTACTGCCGCTGCTATTTTTAATTAGTATTAAAATGGTTATTAAAAATAGATCTTGCTGGGCGGTGGTGGCACATGCCTTTAATTCCAGCACTTGGGAGGCAGAGGCAGGCGGATTTCTGAGTTCGAGGCCAGCCTGGCCTACAGAGTGAGTTCCAGGACAGCCAGGGCTATACAGAGAAACCCTGTCTAGAAAAAAAAAATAGATCTTCTTAGGTGATATGGAAGGAAAATACATTCTTCTACAAGACAATGATTGATCCTGCTTCTTTTGCCTGCTGGACTTTTTTTTTTTCTTCTTGAAATTAAAGTCAGATAGTGTAGCCCAGGCTGACCTCCAAATCTTGATCCTCCTGCATCAGGCTACTGAGAGCTGAGTACAGGCAGGTACCCCCATGCTCAGAAGCTCATACTTGTCTTTCTCCCAACTCAGTTGTAAAATGAAGAGATGCTGTCTGTGGCTATTCGGATGCGAATGGCCCTCACAGTCTCATATAGTTAAATGTTTGGTTCTCAGTCGAGGAATTGTCTGAGAAGGATTAGGAGGTGTGGCCTTGTTGGAGGAGGTGTGTCACTGAGAGTGGGCTATGAGGTTCCCAAAGCCCATGCCAGGCCCTGTCTCTCTGTCTGTCTGTCTGTCTTTGCCTGTCTCTGTCTGTCTCTATCTCTGTCTGCCTCTCTCTCTCTCTCTCTCTCTCTCTCTCTGTCTCTCTGTCTCTG
Organism: Apodemus agrarius; assembly: GCA_964023405.1. Lineage (NCBI taxonomy): Eukaryota > Metazoa > Chordata > Mammalia > Rodentia > Muridae > Apodemus > Apodemus agrarius. Next base: position 9,515,991 of record OZ030026.1, on the reverse strand, counting down.
TCTCTCTCTCTCTCTCTTTCTCTCTCTGTCTTTCTCGTCCTCCCACCTCTTTCTCTCTCTTCCTCCCTCTCTGCCTCCTGCTTGTGGATCAGAAGTAAGCTCTCATCCCCTGCTCCAACGCCATGCCTGCCTACCTGCTCCCAATCCTCCGCCACCTCGATGGTCAAGGCCCAATCCTCTGAATCTGTAAGCAAGCCCCCAATGAAGTGCTTTCTTGTATCAGGTGCCTTGGTCATGGTGTGTCTCCTCAGAGCAATCGGAGAGTAATTAACACACTGCCCTAGGGCTTCTGTAAGACACTATAAAGGACATGCACTTGTTTGGTTTCACCTGAGTTCTGGTGATCTAAACACATCGGGTCCTCACGAACAAGCGCGCTTACCCACCAAGCCGGCTCCCCAGCCCTAGCGTTGGCATGTAATTAAACAAGTCAGCATGCTGCATTTGGATACATCATTGCCAGGCACTACAAAAAGGAGAGCAGATGTTTTGTGCGGCAAGGAATCTCCGTTCTTCGAACTCTATGTGAGTTTGCTATCGACTTTGTTAGAAAGAGTGTGAGGCACTGGAAGTAGGCGATTGTAACGTCTGTAAATCGAAAGTATTTCCACCACCAAGGAAGGAATTGAACCTGCTGGGAAAGGCTCAGGGCAGTCCCATATTCTCAAGAATGAAACTTAAAGCCTGGCTAAAGTTGAAGAGATATATTTAAAATACATCGGGAGGATGTATTCAGAGATTCACACACTGAGTTGCGTGCTAGTGTGTCGGACCTAACCCTGTGGCCATCCATCATGTTGGGCCACGCCCCAGGCCCCTAGTGTTCTGGCTGGACTCCACCCCCACAGTCACCTGGCTACAGCCAGGTTTGCCCCGCCCCACGGTTACCAGGCAACAGCCAGGTAGCCGGCCCACTATAAAAGGAGTTACTTGGCCCCCTCCTCGCTCTCTCCCTTGTCTCTTGCCTCCCTCCCCATTCTTCTCCCTTCTTTCCACATGGTCACGGCCAGCTCTTACCCCTCTAGCTCTTCTTTTTCCTCTTTACTTTTCTATCTCTTGTCTTTCTCCCTACTTTTCTATAATAAAGCTTTAAAATCATGGGCTGTCTCTTCTTATCTAAAGCCACCACGTTGGAGCAATGGAACAGGCCTCACAGCGTCTCCAGCCGCCAGACCGGACCAAGGACTCCCCCGCCCGACAGGGCTTCCTCTACAGGTACTCCACAGATACTAGTGGGCACATTTGTCTATAAGACACAAGTGCCAATCTTTCTGTCAATCAAATGCATCTGAAGTCTAACATGAATCAATCTCTAGTAGATACAGAGCCCACCAAGCCCCGCCTCCCAAGCCCCGCCTCCTCTCACCTGCTCCACCTTCCCCACATCTTCCCACACATCAAAACTCCATGCTTTTAAACTTCATGTGGAAAAGCCAATAACTAAGCAGACTAAAAGCAAAATTGAAAGAAGAAAGCCAAAGCCAGTCTCTCAGAAGGAGGAAATAATTTTTACTTAACACATTGAATCAGTCGGAATTCGTGAAAAGTTATCACGTATGATGCATGCCAACATGCATGCATATCCACGCGCACTCACACACACACACACACACACACACGCCCTTCCGTCATCCTTCTCTAGCTCTTCAGATAAGCGCCCGACTAGAGGAAAGTCGGTCTACTTGACTGTACCCCTCTTGGTAAGGACCACCATCATACTACTGCGATCGCTAAACAACGTTTGGCTTTCTACGCGCTATATCTCAAAACCATGGGTAAATTGGGGATAGCCAATGGCAGTGTATTAGAAAGGGGTAATTAGTTGGGATTTTAAGCTGCTACTGTTATTATTGAAAACTAATCAAGCCCTGGACATTGTTTCATGAAAACAGGCTCATCTTAATTTTGGAGTTAAAAAGAAATAACGTTGATCTGTTACATTACATATAAAATGCGACAGAGGAGAATAATAAGAAAAAGTAACTCTGACATGCACCCAAGCCACCGCCCCAGGCGTTTTATCAGAAGGACGCGCACACCTGCGTTTGCCATACCTGAACCCGCTTTGCCACGCTGCGTGTTAACAGGAAGGGTGCAAAACAAGAAGAGGGACATGTTAGCAGAACAAGGCATAATGCAACTGTCTGGAGAATTACAAAACCAACCCACAAGCCTTAGTATCTGGCTATTAAGGAGGACTGGTAGCTGAACTTTTATTTTTGATTCAATTAACAGAGCTAGGCAGCTCTCAGCTAAAAGCGGGCAGCACAGGACAAGGATTTCATTTGTTCAGATACTTTGTCCTTCTTGGGTTTCAGAGCAGGCTGTAAGCGGCTCTCGTTGGTTAGGCCAATTGTTGAATCATTAGAGGACGAAGATCAAAGGAACGAGGACTCTTAAGTCACATCCAGTCCATGCTTGTTTAAAAGCCATTGAGTATCACGGTAAAGAAATAGCCACTGTCAGAGTGCAATGTGACCTCAACCCCTGACTAACAAAGCTAGGCCTTAACATTAGACATCAAGCATCCATTTTAAATTTAAGACTGAAAAGTCGTGCTGTTGGGTTGGTTCCTGGGCTTTTCAAAACAGTGCACAGCAGTGCCTGCTGCAGGTTCACTGCCAGCCAAAGGGGCAAGGGGTGACAGACACCCCCTCCCCCCACCCCACCCCGGGACTTACTTCTCTTCTGTGACACAGCCTGCAGGCACGCTGTTACGACGTCGCAGTTCTTCTGGACTTTATGCAGAAGCCTGTCTTTCTGCTTCAGCTGCCGGAGTAACTTTGCCGACTGGATGCCGATCCTGTACTTGAGCTCTCGAAGAATGGTCCTCAGCTCACCGGAGTCTAGCAGGAAAGAATAAATCCCGTGAGAGGGATATAAATCCCCATTGTGCTACTAGGAGAAAGGTACAGGTCTAGAAGTGAATTTAAATCCACTAATTCCAGCTTTTCATCCCAGATAACATGTTTGTGATTCAGCTAAGACTTTCCAGTCTAACGAACCACCCATTCATCTCCTGCTTTGCTTATAAGATGAATTCTATAAGATAAACATCGTCCAGCCGGGCTGTGGTGGCGCACGCCTGTAATCCCAGCACTTGGGAGGCAGAGGCAAGCGGATTTCTGAGTTCGAGGCCAGCCTGGTCTACAGAGTGAGTTCCAGGACAGCCAGGGCTACACAGAGAAACCCTGTCTCGAAAAACCACCAAAAAAAAAAAAAAAAAAAAGATAAACATCGTCCTTGATGCAAAATATAACAAGTAAGTAAAGACTCCTACTTTTACTGTTACCTCCAGGTATACATTTATTTTTTTTCTTTTTCTTTTTTAATGTAGAACTTTTAAAAGATTATTATTTTATGTATATGAATACATTGTAGCTGTCTTCAGACACACCAGAACAGGGAACCAGATCCCCATTACACATGGTTGTGAGCCACCCTGTGGGTGCTGGGATTGAACTCAGGGCCTCTGGAAGAACAATCAGTGCTCTTAACCACTGAGCCATCTCAGCAGCCTGCATTTATCTTTCAATGCTATTGAGCCTGTTGATACAAGCCTATAATGCCACCTACTCAAGATGCTAAGGCAGGGGCATCACTAGTTTAAAGCCAGATGATACAACCAAAATACTGTCTCAAGACCTTAAGTGCTGTGGAGACAGTAAAGTACTTACCATGCAAGTTTACCAACACAAGCACCACATAGAAAACGCCACCATGGTGGCCTCTTTCCAGGCACACATGCACACACACACATACATACACACATGCACACATAAAGAATAAATAAAATGTAAGAGAGGGCCCAGTGGTAGAGGCATTGCCTAACATGTACAGAGTCCTGACTGTTCAAACCCCAAGACTTCAAAAATAAGAAACAGCTGAAAACAACCTGTCAATTGTAAATAACACCAGCAATTTAACAATAAATGTAGCTATGCTGATTTTGTTTTGAATGTGTGGTCTTCAAATTGTCTCGATAGTACATTTAATTTAGGACCTCAATAATCTTCATACATGGCAGAAAATGCATTTCCTCTAAAAGGGTCAAATACTTCTACCTCTTAGGGCTGGAGAGATGATGAGTCAGAGGTTAGGAGCCTTGGCTGGCTCTTCCAAAGGATGGGGTCCAACTCCAGCACACACGGGGGCTGACCACTTTCTGAAACTCCAGTTACAGGGGATCCTAACCCAACTTCTGACCTTGGCAGGTACTGAACCCACATGGCACACAGGCATGTAGGCAAAAACACTCAGACACATAAAATAATTTTTTTAAAACTTAAAAGAGCCAGGCAGTGGTGGCGCATGCCTTTAATCCCAGCACATGGGAGGGAGAGGCAGGCAGATTTCTGAGTTACAGGCCAGCCTGGTCTACAGAGTGAGTTCTAGGACAGCCAAGGCTACACAGAGAAACCCTGTCTCAAAAAAAACCAAAAAACTTAAAAGAGCCCAAGAAACTCAACAATAAAAATAATGACGTCTACATTCTTAAAACTAATACTCACAACAGTAGGAAGTGTATGAAAACCCTAACTTATTTTTGCTGTTTCTTAAAGTACCTATAACTCTGAATTTCTCTACATTATATACTACGTAAGGGTCATATTCTGATTCCCATGTAGAAATGTCCTCGACAGTAGTACCAACAGGCAGATAAACATCCCACACCAGAACCCATCTGTGTGTCAACGGTAACCCCTGCTTCTCACTACATAACAAAGGAAATGGTCAGCTGGAAAACTGACTAATTTCCTCTCGAAGGAATTTTACCCTTCTGTGATAAATGGGCTTGTAATGATCAAGTACTCTCCAACACTCACAGAGCCCCCTAAGACTTAGGTAAAGAGCCTGCCTGAGGCCACACAGCTAAATATAAACAGCGACAGCATGATAACTGAGGAATCTGCCTCCAAATTCCTCCCTGCCACCACAGACAACCCAATTCTCATTACAAGCTACTTTGTTGCTGCCCCCAGACCACAGACCCACACCGGGCATTGTCTGGATACAACATTGAAACACTAACAAAACAGTGTGCGGGTTGTCTGCATTGTCGCTGTAAGTGAACACAGCCCTTAGGTTGGAACAGTTAATAACCCAGTGGGCATTATTTCCCCAAACAGCTGCATCCAAGGCCTGATTGTCTAATCACAGAGTTGTAGCGATATCTGTCCACAGAGACAGTGTGTCAATATACGACATCTTGCACATCCAACACAGTCAGCTGTGGAAAGAAAAGGTTCACAGGCAGCGGGAGCAGCAATGAGATGGAAACTGGGAAGAAAAATAAAATGTCTCCAGCCAAAGAGGGGGCTGGGGGGGGGGGGCTTCACTAGGAAGCCAGAAAAGAAAGCTGAGAATTGTTTACACAGGTAGGAGCAAGCAGACAGATTTATTCTTTTTCTGTTTTGTTTTGTTTTTCCTGGAACCAGCTAGACCGGATACAACAAGCACACGAACCCTGTAAGATTCTCTCTATCCCTCCCAAGGTCATTTAGAACAAGGACAATATTGCAAAGAAATGTGATAGTGGCTGGCCTTCTGTCCCCCACGCCTTACTAAATTTTGTAAATTGAGGTTTTCTTAGATCTATGCAAAAAGACAACTGTGCTGGTCCTGATGCCTGAAATGTAAGCTCTCATTTATTGAGAGAAAAAAAAATAACTCTGAGAGTCTCAGAGTTTCAGTTATATTAGCTGATAACAGAAGAAACCTCAAATGAGCCTGTTCTCCGAGGAAACCAAGGCCGTTTCTCCGCTCTTCTCTCTGGGCAGGTGAAAGGTAAATGCACCATGAGAGCCAAGCACTCAATCCTGAGACCCAGATTAAAGCAGAGCTGCTGGGAACTCACGCTCTGGCTGGCCCGGAATTCGCGCTCTGCCGCGAACTGCAACATCCAATCATTCTGCCTCACTAGTTAAACCCCGGTCCAGGCAGCGTGGCTGGGGAAGGGGGAACGGGGGTGGGAAGCCCTGGAAGTCTGTGTCTCTCTCTTCTCCCAGGGTCCTCTAGGAAATTTCTAGCAAACACGGAAGAAACTCCAAACTAGTCCTAACAGCTGTTCAGGTAGAGCCTACACTGCCCCTAGCTTTGAACACCTGAGCGGCTGGGGGTGGGGAGGTGGGCAGACTCGGGGCCACACCTGCAGAGGGGGAGGGGCTGGGCATTAGGAAATTGTCTAGGGAAAGAGTGACAGTAGAGTCCCCGGTCAGATGAAAGGAGACTCCATGCTCTCCCGGTGTGCGGGCAGAGCGGTGACACAGGTGGTGCAGGTGGGCAAGGGGGACAGGTGGCGCAGGTGGGCAACTGGAGCAGGTGGCGCAAATGGCGCAGCGGGGCAGGTGGCACAGATGGGCAGGAGTCCCCCGCGCCGCCGCTCACCTTTCCGCTGCAGGTACTGCCTCTGGAGCCGCAGGCTCGGCCGCTCCCGCAGCTCCTGCAGCACTCGAGAGTCGCCGGCGCCGCGACCGCCCAGGAACACGTCGGACCCCGAGGTCTCGGTGGAGCTGTCCAGGCTGTCCCTGCGCGAGGGACGGCCCTGGGACGCGCGGTCCCCGCCGGCTGCCACCTCCTCCTCCTCGGTGCAGCTGTAGAGCTCGGTGAGCAGCCCGCTCACTAGGGACGCCGTGCGGCTCGTGCGGCCGTCGGGCTGCGGCTCCGGGTCGCCTTCACCCGCCGGGTGCCCCGCCGCCTCCTCCGGGGCTTGCAGCGGGTCCCACGTCCTGCCCGCGGGAAGGACCTCCATGGCTCGAACCGCCGCGGCGCCGGCCAGTTCCGGGAGGGCGCGGCCACACGGGCTGCAAAGAGTCCCCTGCAGGGGTCGGAATGCCAACCAATGGGCGGAGGACCGGAGTTCCGGCTTCGCGTCCGCGGGCGCCGCGCCCGAATCCTCCCCACCTGACCCCGAGCAAGCTAGCGAGCCTCTAGGAGGCTCTACAAAAACCTTGACCATCTGGCAAGTCCTGGGATTTTAGTGACGTTGTGAACCCTTTTCCTCCAATAGAAGACCTGGATTCAGATCAACTAAATTCCGTGACACTGATTGCGGGTTTAATAACCCTTCCTGAGTTGGCCAAGCTAATAAAAGTCGCCAGAGCTGGTTTTGATGGTGAATTCGAGTTTATGAGAGTTTTTATCTTTTATCTTTTTTTTTTTTTTTTTTTTTTTTTTTTGGCTTTTTTCGAGACAGGGTTTTTCTGTGTAGCCCTGGCTGTGCTGGAACTCACTCTGTAGACCAGGCTGGCCTTGAACTCAGAAATCCACCTGCCTCTGCCTCCCTTATCTTTTTTTTTTTTTTTAACGTATATTATTGTTGTGTGTGTGGGCATTAGGTTTTCTCCTTCCAACTTTAAGTGGGTTCTGGGGACCAAACTCCTGGCTTCAGTGGGTTCAGGGGGTCAAACTCCGGTTGCGAGGCTTGTTGGACGAGTACTTCCACCTCGTGAGGTGAGCCATTGCTCTAGCTCCCCAGAGAGATTTGTCTTTGCAAATCTTAGTATATCTTTGTGAACTTAGTCACATTAGTCATCAGTTTAACCCTGTGGTGTCCTCGGCGTTGAAGCAAAGAGGTTAACTGACTTGCCAGGAAGGAAGCTTGAACTTTTGAAAGACAGAATGTCTGTCTTCCATGAGGCACAAATCTTCCTCAGCCCGAAGCAAGTAATTGTCTACACATCGAAGGTGCTTCTAAAGAACACTAGCTTCCTGTGTATTTACACTTCTTACACGGAGGGGCACAACCTGACCCTGTGACTGCAAACCTGATGGCCTTAACCACTAGCAAGAAAATAATTTGAAATTGGAGCTAATGTGAGTTATAAAAAGCACGGGTTTTATAACTTGGGATGCCCTACCCATACAGAATTTGAACATATACCGGAGGGGCTGAGAGATGGTCCCGCAGTTAAAAGAACCTGCTGCTCCTACAGAGGACAAGGACTCGGTTCCTAGCACCCGGACAAGGCAGCTCACAACTCCTTGAATCTCCAGTTTTAGGGGATCTGACGCCCTCCCTCTTTTGACCTCCACCAGCAGAAGCAGGCAGATCTCTGTGAGTTTGATGCCAGTTTGGTCTACAAAGGGAGTACAGGACAGCCAGGGCTCTGTTACACAGAGAAAACCTGTCTCCAAAAACCAAAACAAACGAACAACAACAAAAAGATGTAGCGATGGCTCCGCGGTTAAGAGCACTTGCTGCTGCTCTTCCAGAGGTCCTGAGTTCAAATCCCAGCAACCACATGGTGGCTCACAACCATCCGAAGTGGGATCTGACGCCCTCTTCTGGTGTGTCTGAAGATATCAACTGTGTACTCACATACAATAAATAAATCTTAATATATATATGTGTGTGTGTATGCATATATATATTAAAAAAGATACTTAGACAAACTCATATAAAATTGTTTTAAAACCTTATACGGACAACAGTGTTGTATGATTTTATAACTGATTTATCTTCTGCTACTGCTTAATGACAAATTAAAATAAATGGAAGTGGAGGGTAGCAAAAGCCTGTAATCTCAGAACACGGGAGCCTGGGGCAGGAGAGTAGCCTTGAGTTCAAGACTACTCTGTCTGTAGTGTATATATATATATATATATATATACATATATATATATATATATTCAAGACTATTCTGTTTTTAATATATAATAGCATATGTATATATTTTTTAAATAAACAACTATTTTAAAATATGGCAAGCTAGATCAGCAAGTGAAGGCGCATTTGCCATCAACAACCTGCATTTCGTCCCTGGTACACATAAAGCAGAAGCAAAGACGCCCTTGTTAAAAGTTGCCCTCTGACCTCCATACGCATACCATGAGACACACGCACAAGAACAAATAAATGTCAACCTTTTCACAGACTACAAGAAAGAGATGAGGGCTGGAGAGATGGCTCAGCGGTTAAGAGTTCTGACATGTCTTCCAGAGGTCCTGAGTTCAAATCCCAGCAGCCACATGATGGCTCACAACCATCTGTAATGAGATCTGGCGCCCTCTTCTGGTGTGTCTGAAGACAGCAACAGTGTGCTCACATACATAAAATAAATCTTTAAAAAAAATTCTTTTTAAGATGAATAAGCTGCTACCACACTGATTGTTTTAAAGAGATTTTTCTCCCTATTGCCTGGGGCTTGAGTGAATGAATCCATGGCCCCTACATCAGAGAACGATCTTTGCAGCACACAAGGCTTTCCCCGGGAGCAGATACTGCATCTGTTCCTCTTTTTTTTTTTTTTTAACAGATCTTGCCTCAAGTTTATTTGTAAAAACAGCATAGGACACTGGCCATCTGCAAATAGTGTGTGGGTGGGTGTGTCCCAGCAGTCTGTCTGTCTGCACACTGACAGGAGCCTTTTCTATGGGCCCTTCACAGGGGCCTGGGCACCTTTGGGAGCCTGCGCTGGAGCTGACACCTGGGCCTTAGCTGAAGCTGTGGCCTCTGCCTCGGTTTGGACCATTGGCTTTGGCTGGCAGAGCCTACGCCCCTTGGCCATGTAGTTTCAAACCCACTTCCCAAACTTGGGGTGAGCGATGAAAGCCAGGCGGCTGAGTTTGAGGTTAGGGCCCTTTGACATCTTGGGCTTGATGGCCTGAGGCTTCACCAGGGCCTTGATGGCCTCTGAGCAGCACTCTGCCTTTGCATTGTTGGCCTGCATCTTCTTTAGGCCTTTCTTGTTGTGCTTCTTGACAAAGCGCATGTTCCTCAGGAACTTGGGGGTCAACCCCCTTATCTTTGTGACCAGGGGTTTTTGATGCCGTTTCTGTGCCATTTGTGGGACTGGTTGTGTGTGATGTAGTTCTTGGACTTGGCCATGTCTGCACGGTAACCTGCAGTTCCCCGCAACTCTTCCTCTTTTCTCAGTAGACTTTTTCCCCGGTTTCTCTTCGTTTGCCTCCACTAGGGACCGTCCTGTGTCCCCCGGAAACTGTGACAGAAGTTTGAAGGGACCTGAGGGAGATGAAGAAAGACGCCAAGAAAACGACTGATTATTTTTGTTTGTTTATTTTTTGGTTTTTCTGAGACAGGGTTTCTCTGTGTAGCCCTGGCTGTCCTGGAACTCACTCTGTAGACCAGGCTGGCCTCAAACTCAGAAATCTGCCTGCCTCTGCCTCCCAAGTGCTGGGATTAAAGGCGCGCGCCCACCACCGCCCGCCCGGCTAACATCAGTATTTTTTAAAGGAATCAAACTTCAAAGCCATTTCCTACTGTTACCGTTACTGGAGGAGGCAAAACAGGCAAACTGGAACTGGAGAACTAACTCAAGTTATTTGTATGTGTTAGAGGGGCTGACCTAGTAAGCAGGATTCTTCTGATGTCTCTGCTTCAGTCTCTGCCTCCGGGTTCCGGCTTTGAGCTCCTGCCCTGGGTTTTCTTCGTGACTGACTATACTATATTTGTGAAATAAACCCCTTTCCTTCCAGGTTGCTTTTAATACGTGTTTTGGTTTCTTTAAAATAAAACACTGAAATATAAGGTTTTCATTTTCAATCCCAGGTGTGGGATACGGAGCTGCTTCAGATTGTCCGCAGCAGCTGACTATGATTTGCCTTGTGTTCCAGGAGAGCCATGGCATATGATTTGCCAGCAGTAGATAGTTTCGGTGAGTATGTGACATGTGGAATTCTGGGAACTTTCCAAAAGGTACGTAAAGTCTAGGTCCCCCCCCCAAAAGGTGGGGTGGGTCGCTGTTGGTCCCTTGGGAGGCTTGGCTGTTGGTTGGTTGTGGTTGGTTGTTGTTGATTGCTCTTGGTCATGGTCTGTTAAGTAGTTGTGTGGGGGAAAAAAAAAACCAACAAGAAGAAATTAGAAATCCTAACAGCAAAGATCAACGTGCCCCCAAGAAACTCAATACCCCTAATCAGTAGAAAGTAGTCTAATGGTAATGCTGTCCCTTCCCCCTGTATATTTTTCTCTCTCCTATCTACTGTTAGGGGGTTGAAAGGGTAGAAGAAAAGGGGTGGAGAAGGGCGGAAGAAAGAAGAGCCTACGAAGCAGCAAAAAGACAGGCTACACCCCGGAACTGGAGGTACAGACAATTGTGAGCTGCTAGCCCCCATTGATACACACATATTCATATTCGTATACGTATACACATATATCAAGTGCAGATTCACACTGTAGTGGTTTGAATAGGTTTGCCCCCCCCCATAGACTCATGTGTTTGAATGCTTGGCCTATGGTCTTCAAGAGTGACACCATTAGGAGTTGTGGCCTTGTTGGAGGAAGTGTGCCGCTGTGGGGGCGGGCTTTGAGGTCCTATGCTCAAGCTCCGCCCAGTGTGGAAGAGACAGTCTCCTCTGGCTGCTGCTCTCAGATCAAGATGTACAACTCTCAGCTCCTTCTCCAGCACCAAGTCTGCCTGGATGCCGCCATGCTTCCCGCCATGATGATAATGAACTGACCCTCTGAACCTGTAAGCCAGCCCCCAATTAAATGCTGTCCTTTATAAGAGTTGCCTTGGTCACGGTGTCTCTTCACAGCAATGGAAACCCTAAGACACTCACGGGAGGAATGAATTGGTATGGTGAAAGTTATGACTGTATTTGGAATTATTCTTTCTAATATCTGGCAGTGAGCATTGATTGTTGTTGAAGAAGAATTTCTTGAAGAATTTCTCCTTGGCCAAGTCCAAAGGGAAACACAAAGCAGCATTGCTCAACACAGCTTGCCAACTTCACTGTTTAATTTTGCTGCTTAAAAACCGATCATAGCCGGGCGTGGTGGCACACGCCTGTAATTCCAGCACTTGGGAGGCAGAGGCAGGCGGATTTCTGAGTTCGAGGCCTGAGTTTCAGCCTGGTCTACAGAGTGAGTTCCAGGACAGCCAGGACTACACAGAGAAACCCTGTCTCGAAAAACCAAAAAAACAAAAACAAAAATAAATAAATAAATAAATAAATAAATAAAAACCGATCATATGCTCAGAGCATCATACAATCCTCATTTTCTGTTCAGTTGCTATATGTGAGGATAATTTTTATTTCTCGATCTAAAAAGTTGGAATAATGATACCAAGGGGGAGGGGCTTGTGCTTTTAAAAAGCCATCAAATCTTACACAGACTTCAGGAAATGCAAGACAGGTCTCTTTTTTGGAGAACAGGGCCTGACACATGCTAAGACCAGAGGAGGCCACCACGAAGTCCAGAGATCTGCCAGGAAAGGGCTCACAACCTCCCCTCTCTGAACTGCAGAACCCCAAGAATCCTGGGGTGACAGACCAACAGCTCCCTCTCGCCCCTCCCAAGCATAGCAGCACGTGGGGCCTTCCAAAGCCAGAGGGATATGACATCATCTCTCAACACAACACAGCTGTGCCAGCCACTCTCTGGCTTGGCCAGGGAAGCTCCTCTCTGCAGCAGGCAGCAGGCAGCAGGCTCAGGACAGGACAAAGTGACTGCGAAAGTCGCCAGCTCTAAATGGGGCATGCGTGTCAAACATGCACACATGCGCACGTGTGCACACATGCACACTCAGCCAAGGCTCAGGAAACATTGAGGGAAAGGAAAGAATACAAGAGCCAGAGAATGGGAAATCTCACAGAGAGTGTGCTGTGACATAACATCTTCTGCACAAAGCTGTCGCCATCATGGACAGCAACCGTAGCAAGTGATAGTTAGCACTAACTGCTCTCAGGGGGGCCAGAGAGAGGAGAGAGAGAACGTTAAAGATGGCGGGAGTTGAGCGTAGAGGAAAGAGATGTTGAGAGAGGCAGATATGATCAGGATACATTGCATATATATATATATACATATATATATATGTATATATATATGTATATATATGTATATATATATATATGAACATGAATATATATGGATGAAGTTGTCAAGGAATATACTCTTAAAGTTTATATACCTCTTTAGTTGGCTTTCATTTTTGTTTTTTGTTCGCTTGCTGTCTGTTTTTGTTTGTTTATTTACTCACTTTACATCCCAATTGCTGCCCCTCCCTGTCTCCCGGCACTCGGTCCCTCCCCCCCCATACTCCCTCCTCTTCTCTGGGAGGATGCAGTGCCTTCTCCCAAGTATCCCCTCCCCCACCCTGGCACATCCTCTCCCACTGAGGCCAGGAGGGGCAGCCCAGTTTGGGGAGTACATGCCACAGACAGGCTTTAGGGACAGCCCCTGCTCCAGTTGTTGGGGGACCCACATGAAGACCAAGCTGCACATCTGCAGGGGACCTAGGCCTAACCTGTGTACGCTCTTTGGTTGGTGAGAGCCCCCAAGTCTCTGAGAGCCCCCAAGCGTCCAGGTTAGTTGACTCTGTTGGTCTTCCTGTGGAGTTCTTATCCCCTTTGGGGTCCTCAATTCTTCCCCGAACTCCTCCATAAGCGTTCCCAAGATCGATCCAATGTTTGGCTGTGGGTCTCTGCATCTGTTTCAGTCAGCTGCCGGGTGGAACCGCTCAGGGGACAGTTCTGCTAGGCTCCTGTCGGCAAGCATAACAGAGTATCAATAGTGCCGTGGATTGGTGCTTGCCCATGGGATGGGTGTCAATTTGGGCCAGTCACTGGTTGGACATTCCCTTAGTCTCTGCTCTATCCCCTGTCCCTACATTTCCTGTAGACGGAATAAATTTGGGGTGGAAAGTTCTGTGGATGGGTTGGTGTCCCTCTTGCTTCAATGGTGTTCCTGCCTGGATACAGAAGGTGGCCTCTTCAGGTTCCATATCCCACTGCTGTGAGTCTCAGCTAAAGTCACCCCCATTGTTTCCTGAGAAGCCTCTATCCCAGGTATGTCTTTGAGTTCCCCCCTACACCCCAATCCCACCAGCTGCAGAATTTCATTCATTCTCCTGAACCTCTGGCCCTCTCTCCTTTCTCTCCCCACACATGATCCTGAACCCACTATTCCCCTCCCCATCCCCCCTCCCACTCAGTCCCTCCCCATTTGCTTCCTATGACTATTTTATTCCCCCTTCTAAGTGAGATCCAAGCATCCTCTCTTGGACCATCCATCTTGTTTAGCTTCTTTGGGTCTGTGGAGTGTGGGTGTCCTGTATTTTATGGCTAACATCCACTTATCAGTGAGTGCATGCTATGCATGTCCTTTAGGGGCTGGGTTACCTCACTCAGGATGGTATTCTCAAGTTCTATCCATTTACCTGCAAAATTCATGATGTCTTTGTCTTTAATGGTTGAATAGTATTTCATTGTGTATATGTACCAACTTTCCTTCAGTTGAGAGACATCTAGGTTGTTTCCGGTTTCCAGCTATTGCAAATAAAGCTGCTATGAATGTAGCTGAACGCGTGTTCTTTGGTATGGTGGGGCATCTTTTAGGTATATGCCCAGGAGTGGTGTAGCTAGGTCATGAGGTAGAACTGTTCTCGGTTTTCTGAGAAACCATCAAATTGATTTCCAAAGCGGTTGTACAAATTTGCACTCCCACCAACAATGGAGGCGTGTTCCCTTTGCTCCACACCCTCTCCAGCATGGGCTGTTCTTTGGGTTTTTTAATCTTAGCCATTCAGACAGATGGAATCTCAGAGCTGTTTTGATTTGCATTTCTCTGATGACTAAAGACATTGAACATTTCAAGTGCTTCTTGGCCATTCAAGATTCCTTTGCTGATAATTCTCTGTTTAGCTCTATACCCCATTTTTTTTTTATTTTTTTTGTTTTTTTGTTTTTTTGTTTTTGTTTTTCGAGACAGGGTTTCTCTATATAGCCCCTGGCTGTCCTGGAACTCACTCTGTAGACCAGGCTGGCCTCGAACTCAGAAATCCGCCTGCCTCTGCCTCCCAGAGTGCTGGGATTACAGGCGTGCGCCACCACCGCCCGGCTTATACCCCATTTTTTAATTGAAATTATTTGGCTTGTTGGAGTGTAATTTCCTCAGTTCTTTATATATTTTGGATACTAACCCTCTGTCAGATGTCAAGATCCTTTCCCAATCGGTAGGCTGTCATTTTGTCCTATTGACAGTGTCCTTTGCCTTACAGAAGCTTTTCAATTTCATGAGGTCCCATTTTTTAGTTGTTGATCTGAAAGCCTAAGCTGTTGGTGTCCTGTTCAGGATGTTGTCTCCTGTACCAATGAGTTCAGGGCTATTCCCCACTTTATGTCCTATTAGATTCAATGTATCTGGTTTTATGTTGAGGTCTTTGATTCAATTGGACTTGAATTTTGGGCAGGTGATAAATATGGATCTATTTGCATTTTTCTACATGCTGACATCCAATCAGCCAACACCATTTGAAAGACCAATTCTCAACTTCATATGGAACCATTTCCAACACCATTTGTTGAAGATGCTTTTTTTTTTTTTCATTATATGGTTTTGGCTTCATTGTAAAAAAATCAAGTGTCTGTAGGTGGGCGGGTTTATTTCAGGGTCTTCAACTCCATTGATCAACCTGTCTGTCCCTACACCCATACCATGCAGTTTTTATTACTATTGCTCTGTAGTACAGCTTGAGGTCAGAAATGGTGATCCTCCAGAAGTTCTTTTATCAATCAAGATTGTCTTGGCTATCCTGAGATTTTTTGTTTTTTGTTTGTTTTTCCATATGAAGTTGAGAATTGGTCTTTCAAGGTCTGTAAAGAATTGTGTTGACATTTTCGTTGCATTGAATCTTTAGATTGCTTTTGGAAAGATGGCCTATTTTACTATCAATCCTACTGCTCCATGAGCATGGGAGACCTTTCCATCTTCTGAGGTCTTCTTCAATTTTTTTCCTTCAGTGATTTGAAGTTCTTGTCATCATATAGGTCTTTCCCTTCCTTGGTTAGAGTTACACCAAGATATTTTATATTATTCATGGTTATTGTAAAGGGTGTTGTTCCCCTAATTTCTCAGCCCATTTATCATTTATATAAAGGAAGGCTAGTGATTTTTTTTTTTTTTTTAGTTAATTTTGTACCCAGCCACTTTGCAGAAGGTGTTTGTCAGCAGTATGAGTTCTCAGGTAAAAATGTATGAGGTAGCTTATATATGCCATCATGTCATCCACCAATAGCAATACTTTGACTTCTTCCTTTCCAGTTGGCATCCCCCTGATCTCCTCTAGTTGTCTAATTGCTCTAGCTAAAACTTAAGTACTATATTGAATAGATATGTAGAGAGTGGGCAGCCTTGTCCTGTCCCTGATTTTAGTGAGATTGCTTTAAGTTGCTCTCCATTCAAATTGATGTTGGCAATTGGTTTACTATATATTTATTGCCTTTATTGTGTTTCAAGTTTGCACCTTGTATCCCCAATCTCTCCAAGACTTTTAAAATAAAAAGATGTTGGATTTTGTCAAAGGCCTTTTCAGCATCTAATGCAGTGATCATGTGTTATTTTTTCTTTCACTTTGTTTATATTGTGAATTACATTGGTGGATTTTTGTCTATTGAACCATCCCTGCGTCCCTGAGATGAAGCCTAGTTTATCACGGTGGTTGATGTCTTTTATGTGTTCCTGGATTTCCACTTGTGAGTATTAAGTATTTTTGCATCAATGTTCACAAGAGAAATTGGTCTGAAATTCTCTTTCTTTGTTAAGTTTTTGTATGGTTTAGGTAGCAGGGTGACTGTGGCCTCACAGAATTAGGCTGGCAGTGTCTCTTCTGTTTCTATTTTGTGGCAAAGTTTGAGGAGTACTGGTGGTGGCAATTCTTTGAAAGTCTGGGTAGAATTCTGCACTAAGACCATCTGGCCCTGTACTTTTTTTGGTTGGGAGACTAGTAATGACTGCTTCTATTTCCTTAGGGGTTATAGGACTATTTAAATAGTTTACCTGATCTTGGTTTAACTTTGGTAAGTGGTATCTGTCTAGAAAAATCATCCATTTAATTAAGATTTTTCAATTTGGTGGCGTGCAGGCTTTGAAGTAAGATCTATTGACTCTGTATTTCCTCATTGTGTTATGTCTCCATTTTCATTTCTAATTTTATTTCATACTGTCTCTCTGTCTTTTAGTTAGTTTGGCCAGGGGGTTCTCTATCTTGTTGATTTTCTCAAAGAAGTAGCTCTTGGTTTTGTTGCATTGTTTTCTTTGTTTCTAATTGATTGATTTCAGCCCTGATTTTGGTTGTTTCCTGCCTTCTCACCTTTGATGTGTTTGCTTCTTCTTCTTCTTCTTCTTCTTCTTCTTCTTCTTCTTCTTCTTCTTCTTCTTCTTCTTCTTCTTCTTCTTCTTCTTCTTCTTCTTCTTCTTCTTTTTTCCTAGAGCTTTCAGGTGTGCTGTTAAGTTGCTGGTATGAGAACTTTTTAATTTCTTTGCAAAGGCACTTAGTGCTATGAACTTCCCTCCTAGCACTGCTCTCACTGAGTCCCATGAATTTGGGTATGTTGTACCTTCATTTTCATCGGATTCTAGAAAGTCTTTTTTTTTTTTTTTTTTTTTTTTTTTTTTTTTTTTTTGGTTTTTTGAGACAGGGTTTTTCTCTGTATAGCCCTGGCTGTCCTGGATCTCACTCTGTAGACCAGGCCGGCCTTGAACTCAGAAATCCGCCCACCTCTGCCTCCCAAGTGCTGGGATTACAGGTGTGCGCCACCACACCCGGTTTAGAAAGTCTTTGATTTGTTTCTTTATTTCTTCCCCAAGCCAGAGATCATTGAGTAGAGAATTGTTCGGTTTCCATGCGTGTGTAGGCTTGCTGGTGTTTCTGTTGCTGGTGTAAACTCCAGCTTTAGCCCATGCTGGTCTTATAGGATACAAGATGTTATTTCAATTTTCTTCTATCTGTTGAGGCTTGCTTTGTGACTGACTATATGGTCAATTTTGGAGATGGATCCATGATGTGCTGAGAAGATAATCTTCTTTTGGGTTTGGGTGAAATTCTGTCATTGTCTGTTGGTTCCATTTGATTCATGATGTCTGTTACTTTCATTATTTCTCTGTTTAGCTTTTGTCTGGATGACCTATCAGTTGGTGGGAGTGGGGTGTTGAAGTCTCGCACTATTAATGTGTGGGGTTCTCTGTGCAATTTAAGCTTTAGCAATGTTTCTATTACAAATGTGGATGCCTTTGTGTTTGGGGCATAGATGATCAGAATTGAGATATTATCTTGGTAGATTTTTCCTTTGATGAGTATGAAGTGTCCTTCCCCGTCTCTTTTAATTAACTCTGGTTGAAAATCTATTTTATTAGATATTAGGATGGCTACTGTACTGGCTGGCTCTGTGTGTCAACTCGAAACAGTTGGAGTTTTCACAGAGAAAGGAGCCTCCCTTAAGGAAATGCCTCCATGAGATACAACTGTGGGGCATTTTCTCAATTAGTGATCAAGGGGAGAGGGCCCATTGTGGGTGGTGCCATTCCTGGGCTGGTAGTCTTAGATTCTGTAAGAGAGCAAGCTGAGCAAGCCCAGGGGAAGCAAGCCAGTAAGAAACATCCCTCCATGGCCTCTGCATCAGCTCCTGCTTCCTGACCTGCTTGAGTTCCAGGCCTGACTTCCTTTGGTGATCAGCAGCAACAAGGAAGTGTAAGCTGAATAAGCCCTTTCCTCCCCAACTTGCTTCTTGGTAATGATATTTGTGCAGGAATAGAAACCTTGACTAAGACAACTTGTTTGTTTGTTTCTTCTTTAAAGGCTTCTACCTGTCTGATGCTTTTGTTGACTGAATTCTTTCAAGAACCTTCTGTCATCTGGACGGTCCTGCTTCTCTACAGTTTACCGTCTGCGGCGGCTGTCTCGGTCATCAGCTACATCTGGAATGAACGGAAACCCAAAAAGTGACTGAGGACAGCTCTGAGGAATTATTGATTAATTAAATCATTTGACGTGGCAAGATGCACTTCTCATCTGGGTCTCTGACACACCTTATCCAGATCTTTAGCGGTAGGTTTTATAATCTGGACCTTGTTTTCTGCTGAAAGCCTATATAAAGGACATGGAAGAAGGAAACCTGGGTCTTTGCCTGCGTGCTCCCACCTCTATTTCTTCGGAATCCCAAATGCACAGTAAAAGCCGGCTGAGACGGCCAGCTTGGTATAATAAAGCTACTAATGTATTTATTCACTTTACATCTTCCCCCCCCCCCAAGACAGGGTTTCTCTGTGTAGCCCTGGCTGTCCTGGAACTCACTTTGTAGACCAGGCTGGCCTCGAACTCAGAAATCCGCCTGCCTCTGCCTCCCAAGTGCTGGGATTACAGGCGTGTGCCACCACGCCCGGCTTCACTTTACATCCTGATTAAAGCTCCCCTCCTCATAGCTGTCTCCCTCAAAGCTTCTCCTCTGAGAAGGGGGAACCCTGCCCCCAGGTACCAATTCACCTTGGCACATCAAGTCACTACAGGGCCAGGGACATCCTTTCTCATTGAGGCCAGACATGGCAGCCCAGTTAAGAGAGCAGGATCCACAGACGGGTAACAGAGTCAGGGACAGCCCCAGTTCCAGTTGTTGGGGACCTGCTTGAAGACCAAGCTTCACATCTGTGCCAGGGGGCCTGGGTCCAGCCCGTGTGTGCTCTTTGGTTGGTGGTTCAGTCTCTGATAACCTCCAAGAGTCCAGGTTAGTTGATTCTGTTGGTCTTTTCTGTGGAGTTCCTATCCCGTTCGGATTCCTTAATCCTTCTCCCAACTCCTTCACAAGACTCCTGAGCTCTGTCCAATGTCTGTCTGAGGGTCTCCACATCTGTTCCAGCCAGCTGCTCAGGGGGGCCTCTCAGAGGACAGTTACACTAGGTTCCGGTCTGCAAACATAACAGAGTATCATTAATAGTGTCAGGGATTGGTACTTGCCCATTGACGGGTCTAAAGTTGGGCCAGTGACTGGTTGTGTATTCCCTCAGGCTCGGCTCCATCTTTGGACCAGCATTTCCTTTTCTTGTAGGCAGGACAAAGGTTAGATCAAAGGTTTTCTTGCATCTTCCTCGAATAGACAGCCATTGTTGGACTAGCTGGACTACAGCCTATATATAAGTCATTCTAATATATCATATATATATACACATATACATACACAACATATACATATATACACACACATATACATATACACATATATACATACACACATATATACATACACGCACATATATACATACACACATATACACACACACATATATACATATACACACATATATACACACACATATATGCACACACATATATACATACACATATATACATACACACACATATACACACACATATACATACATATATACATATACACACATATATACATACACACATATATATACATACACACATATATATGCATATACACACATATATGCATACACACACATATATACATACATACACACACATATACACATATATATACATACACACACATATATACATATATACATACACACATATATATACACACACACATATATATACACACACACATATATATACACACACACATATATACATACATACACACACATATACACACATATATATACATATACACACATATATACATACACACATATATACATACACACACATATATGCATACACATACATATATACACACACACATATATATACATACACATATATATGCATACACACACATATATATGCATGCACACACATATATATACATACACACACATATACAGAAGGTTCAGTCACTTGGTGCCTTGGGGCCTAGCGTCTCTCAGAGCTCTGTATATAGCACTTGCACTCCCCTCTTCCACCTACCGCACTCCTATCTCACTCTGTAGCCAGGGCTTGACTGGCCCAGAACTCCCCAGATTGTAGCCCTGGTGGCAAGCAGGACGGAGTGAAGAGTCTGGATTTACTGTACTCACCCGCACATACCCACACTCAGGGCTGGAGACCACAGCAGCAGCAGGGAAAGGCCCTGCCAAAGCCTGCTCCCCACAGCCTCTCTCTACAGCATTTGCACAAATCCCTTTTTTGTTTATTTTCTGAAACAGTTTGACTACATGATCCAGGCTTGCTTGGAACTTTCTGTGTAGACCAGGCTAAACTCAGATTTGCTGCGTGTATGTATACACACCACGTATGTGCCTGGTGCTTGTCCAGGCCCTAAGAGGGCATTGGAGCCCGTTGAAGAGGCGTTATAGAAGGTGTGAGCGTCTGTGGGTGCTGGGAATCTGATCCAGGTCCTGCAGAAGAACAGTGCTTAACCCTCACACCGCCTCTCCAGGTCATGACAGAGACCCTGTCACTCCAGCGTCAGGTTTACAATTATAAAACAATAATTTATAATTCATGCTAGAGATTCAAATCAGACGTAAGCGGAACTGATCTGTAATAAACGTTGCAAGTGTTTTTCAGGAATCCTTCCTACAGGTATTGTCAACATGGTGTGTACAAAAGCTTGCATTTTGATATTCTGTCAGATGTGCATCCCATTATTAAAAAGCCTACAGAATGCTCTCAGTCAGCTCCAGGAGCAGGCCCATCAAAGGCAGAGCCTTCTCAAAGTTCAGAAAGTGTCTGCACTTTCCAGGAGCAGCTGGCGTTGCTCTCTGTTGCATCAAGAACTGAAGATGAACTTGCAGAAAGATGTGGTGGCCTGTGGAAAAATGAATGTGCAGAGAAATCTTATAGTCAATCGAGTACCATATTTATAAAATCTCATTATGAATTCCATTATATAAAATTATAACACCCAAAATGGTTTGTTGCGGGGTCTCCAGATGACATGATTAATCACATACCACTATAACACCTATTGCTTTATAAATACGTATTTTCTAAAAAAATATATGAGGATAGGTGTGTGCACAAGAGTGCAGGCGCCCAGGCAAGCCAGAGGCATTGGGTCCCCTGGAGCTGTAGCTACCAGTTATCGTAGCCACACTATGTGGTGCTAGGAACCAAACTCCAGTCCGCTGTTAAAAAGCAGTAACAGCTCTTAAATGCTAAGGCATGTCTCCAACCTTGTTACATTGTTATTGTGAGCAATATGATAGTTTCAGGGCTGGAGAGATGGCTCTCCAGCAGTTAAGACGCAGGGCCCATTCTGCAAAATATCAGTAGGAAAATGCCAACTGTGCTAAGATATAAATCTAGTCCAGGGCTCAGGAGGTTGAGGCAGGACTGCAGTGTAAAGTCAGCCTGAAATCCTAGTGCAAAAACAAAAATAAACCTCATAAAACCTTTTACATTTTACTTTATGTTTAAGGATTCGTTTCTATATTATCTTATGTATATGAGTGCTCTCTCTGCATTTTCCTACTGATATTTTGCAGAACAGGCCCCACGTTTTGCTTCACGTTGGCCTATAGATTACGAAGCTAGCTTTGCCCGGCACCAGGCACTTTTCTGCTCTATCCAGCCCTCACTCAGAGCTGACAGCACTTCCTGGCATTCAGTACGTGGCTACAGCTGTATTCTTAGGTGTGGAATATTTTGAGGTCGTGATTTATTTATTTTTTAATTGTTTGGTTTTTTCGAGACAGGGTTTCCCTGTATAGCCCTGGCTGTCCTGGATCTCACTCAGTAGATCTGCCTGCCTCTGACTCTGGAATGCTGGGATTAAAGGCGTGCACCACCACAGACTATGATTTAAAGTTTCTGGGCTGGAGAGATGGCTCAGCGGTTTAGAGCACTGACTGCTTTCCCGAAGGTCCTGAGTTCAAATCCCGGCAACCACATGGTGGCTCACAACCCTCTGTAATGAGATCTGATGCCCTCTTCTGGGGTGTGTCTGAAGACAGCTGCAGTGTACTTACGTAATAATAAATAAATCTTCTGGGCGGATCGGTCAGGGACTGAGCGAGCAAGGTTAACCAGAGCAAGCAGGCTGACTGGAGTGAACGGGGTTGATCAGAGCGAGCAGAGGTCCTAAATTCAAGTCCAGCAACCACATGAAGGCTCACAACCATCTGTACAGCTACAGTATACTCATAGACATAAAATAAATAAATGAATGTCTTTTAAAAAATATAAAGTTTCTACCAGGCAGCGTGAGCCTCCACTGTCAGGAATTCAAGATGCAGCCATGTGGGTTTAATCTGAAGGCAGATCCTGGGATAGTTTGGGACTTCTAACAACTTTGGCGATGTGTTCATCCCTATTCTTATAAGGTCCACTTCCCACCTCCTGGAGCATACAACACCTTCACGCTAGTCTTTCTTGTTCAGCATGAATGACCAGCATAACGTCATCAGGATAATTGGTAGATAAATGTTCCGTAGGACGCGCGCACGAACGCCCACGTCTGGTCGGACTGTATTTCGGACTGTATTGCGACACGCAGTGGCAGGCACGCTGTTACACAGGGATCATTTGCATCACCACGAAACCAAACTCTAAATATCGTTTGCTGTGAAATCCTCACAAACAGAAACTGTTTTGGAATCCCTTTCATGACTGAGTTAGATAAGAATCGACTTGCCTAATCAACACCCTCGTAATTAGCCGAGGATGTCTTGATCGCCCCTAGCAGAGATAACCCCATGCAACATCGGCTCCTGCAGTCACCAGTTGACTGCGATCACGAGAGATGATAAACATATCCTTTCTCCTGGGCCCGGCCTGCCTCCTTGACCACGGATGTGCTGGGGCATGCAACAGCTTGTCTGTTTCGTTTATACCCAAAGAAATCGCTTTTGATCCTTTATTTTCCCCTGATATTTTTCCTATTCCTAGCTTCATTCATTTCTGTTATTAACCTTTTAAAATGAGCTATTTTATTATGGGTATTTATCTGAATACATCTCTGTGCGGGTATGCACACACGTGCACGGGTACCTGAAGAAGCCAAGAGGCCATGCCAGAATCCCTGGAACTGGAATCAGAGGCAGTTTGTGAGCAGCCCTCTGCAAGAACAATAATGTACTTAACCACCGGGCCTTCATCTCTCCAGCCCGAAATCTAGCTTTTGAGCAAACTCGATTTAAAGAAACACTTTACGTTTTTGAATCCGTTATCACTTAAAGTATATATGGGTAATCTGGCCGAACCTCACAGAGAGATGGTGTGGTGGGGAGGTTGCCAGAAAAGGAACAAATTTCCCAGGAATCACATCTGTGCAGCACTAGGCCTTTCGAGTAGTTTTCGGCACGGCTAATTCTACAGTCGAAGATAACTCTGACGTGGAGCGACAGTCAAACCCGCATGCGCGAAGTGGCATTGCTAAAGTAGAGGGCGGGGCATTGCGGGGGCGGGGGGGGGGGACTTGCATTAGAGGGATCTGCTGGTTTTCTTGGAGTTCCTCTTGCTACTTTCCTCCCTTTGTCTTTCAACGCTTTTTTGACTATGATGCATCTATTTATGGGTCCTTACTTAATTAGTTAATTTACCAGCCTGGCTTAAAACTAGCTTAGTAGCTGAAAACCACCTTACACTTCTGGGGCTCCTGCCTCCACCGCCTAGGTGCTGGGATTACAGCTGGATTGCATGTGTTGCCCCCAGGCTCGATTTATACAGTCCTCGGAATCGAACATGGAGCTCCCGCCATGCTGAGTAAGCACCCTCCTCATCGAACTACATCCTTCCGGCCATCTGAGGGTTTGCCTGAATGCTTTTCTTCCTTCTGCACGGCAACAACCCATACCATAATGTTGTGGTAAATCTCCGACCCAAATTACCCGGTTAAAGAAATCACAGCTCAACTAATACGAATACAAGTTACATGCCTGGATTGGCCAGATCTCCCACTACACTACTCTATTCCCATCCATAGATCCCACATAACTTGTAGTTTCTCCAAGCCACGTGCTTCTCTCCGTTCTCCTTCCATCCTCCGTCAATCCTCTCTCTTCCTCCGTTCTCTCTTCCCCCCTCTATCTCCTCCCCAAAACCTCTCAGCTCCTCCCACTTCCTCCTGCCCAATCATTGGCTCTAGCCTTTATTTGAAAAGTTAAGGTGGAGAAGGTTCACAAGGCAGCTGTACACTCTAGGTATACATACTATATATAATTAATTCCTCATCTGCAGCCCCTCCTAGGAGTGGAATTAGCATCAAAATACAAGCCCTGGGCTCTCCACAACACTGTAATACTGAGTAGTATAGTAAGTAATTCATGCAGCCTAGAAAGCTAGCATTTATGTAGCCTTTTACAGTGAAGTAGGTGGTTAGCTTTAAGTTTTTTGTTTTGGTTTCTTTTCTTTCTTTTTTAAAAAGATTTATTTATTGTTATATCTAAGTACACTGTAGCTGTCTTCAGACCACCAGAAGAGGGTGTCAGATCTCACTACAGGCGGTTGTGAGCCACCATGTGGTTGCTGGGATTTGAACTCAGGACCTCTGGAAGAGCGGTCAGTGCTCTTAACTGCTGAGCCATCTCTCCAGCTCTAGCTGTAGGTTTCTTTGTGAGACTCTTTATGCCTTGGCCCAGGTTAGCCTCAAATGTGTATTCTCTCCCCCAGGGTCCCAAGAGCTGTAATTACAGGTATTTGCCATCATGACTGGAGGAAAACTGTCTCTGGTTTTTCTGCATGAGTTTGAGTTTCTTGGATGTTATTTTCTCCAAATTTAGACATTTTGAAGTTATTATTTCTTTTAAAAAAATTCTTCTTTCCCTAACTCCAGTTCTGTGAGTGGTGGACTAAGTTGTTGTGTCTCATAGGTCACAGAGATCCTCTCCATTTTTATTGTATATTATATTAATTGTACAATATTGTATATTATTATAAAATATCTGCTTTATTTGAGATGTAAAATAAGAAAAAATAACATTTAAAAGATATCGTGCCCAGATGTCTGACAGATGGCTCAGCGGTTAAGAGCACATGTTACTCTTCCAGAGGGCCCAGGTCAACTCGTAGCAACCCACGCGGTGCCTCACAACCATCTGTAATTCCAGTCCCAAGGGTCAGATTCTCTATTTGACTTTCCAAGGAACTAGACAAGCATAGCACACACACATGCATGCCGACAAACACTCATACACATAAATCTTTAAGAAAAAAAAATCACAAAGGTGTAAGTCCAACACATAACCAAGTGGCAAATGACCGGACATTATTTTGTTCTGCACAAAACAGTGCTCACTTCATATATCATGCATTGACCTCACAGGAATCCCTAACAGCAATTTAACCTTTTAGCTAACTTAAAATATTTATTTGAGGCTTTATTCAACAAAGGACCTGTTGCCTTTGATCGTACACTTCTAACAGCTTCCAAGAAGGCTTTCAAAAACTCACCTAGAGGGGGACTGGCCAAGATGGCTCGGCATGCCAAGGCACCTGCAGTCAAGCCTGAGGGCGTGAGTTAGATCCTCTGGACTCAATCCACAGAAGGAAAGAACTGACCTCCACACCGGTGCCGCGGAGTGGACGCGAGCGCGCAAACACACCCAAAGTAAAACGTACATTAAAGTAGGGATAAAACTCGAAACGTTGACCAAGAGCTCCTAGCGTGAAGTTAAGACGTTCCTAGAGTGTGTGAAATCACATGCCAGCCGAGAAAAGTAGAATAACAACAGCTGAGCCAAATGAGGACCTCATCTCGAACCCTGAAAAGTCAAAGGACGCAGGCAGAGTTGTCCATTAACCCCAGGGCTGGCCGGGACTTTAACCAGCAGCTGATCTTCCGTACACAGCACGTGCGTGGCTTCTCTCGGGAGGGAAGACGAGCGGACTGCCTCCTGGCTTCATCTCCGGTCCGCTGTCGCGCTTCCCTCCGGCATTAGGAGCGAGCCAAACTTGCGGCGCGGCCAGGCTCCGCGCGGTCCTAGCTCTGTCCAGCCGCCCAGCGCCCGGGCTCCCCAGGCCCCGCCCCCGGCCTGGGGTCACGTGACGGCGCGCCCCGCCCCCTGCCCCCGGCTCACGTGATCTCGCCTAGGGAGAGAAAGCCCGACCCGGTCTCCTGCGCCCACCCGCGTCTCTTCGCAGTTCTCTGTTCCCCCGCGGAGCGTGGCGGCCATGCGGCTCCCGTCGGCAGGCGGGCCCCGGTCGGGCCGTCCCCGCCGCCTGCCCGCGCTGCTGCTGCTGCTGCTGCTGCCGCTGCTGGGCGGCTGCCTGGGGCTCGTGGGGGCGGCTCGCAGGCCCAACGTGCTGCTGCTGCTCACCGACGACCAGGACGCGGAGCTCGGCGGCATGGTAACTCCTGTCCACGCCCTCCCTGTCCCCCTTTGCTGGGCCGCTGGGCCGTGTGAGGGTGGGTGGGTGTGCGCGCTCACTCCGGCTCCTCCGTGAGCTTGGACGGGTCACAGGACTCGGCTTCCTCTCCCGAGCACACCCGTGCTCACGGTGCCTGGACCTTACTGCTGCAGTGTGCACGCTCGCCCCTCAGGGCAAACCTGTGGAGGCTAGTGATTGATTAGGGAAGATCCGAGGCCACGTCTGCCCTCTTCACGGAGGACCTGGGACGTGGGCATCTGTGCTTCTGTGATGGCTATAAAAGTGGGTTGTAGGCTGTCGAGCTGTTATTGAGAGTGTCAGCATTCCTTTAGAAGCATCAAAAACCAAATCAATTGGCCTAATCGAACGCCTTGGCTGAGGCATTACTGTCAGGACTCCACTTTAGGTCTAATGGGTGCTGTCATGAAGACATTCCCTTCCCACAATCACTTCTGCTCTTTCGAGGTTCCGGAATTTGACCTTTGGGGACATGCAGGCCAACCTCCTTACAGTGGTGCTCGAGGGATTTACCCAAAGCACTGAAGCAGGAGGAGGCAGGACCCTCCAATGCTGTTCCGTCCTGGGTTAGCATTGAAAGAAAAAAGCCTCTACTCTCTCTTTCGGTTCTCCTTCTGCCTTAAGCTGATTGCTGTAGCTGTCAAACCTCTAAGCAGGAGGGTCCTGCCTCTTCCTGTGTGGTAATTAACCCCAGCTCAAGGTCCTTCATGTTGCTGGACCCAGCTGGTTGGTGAGTTGTGAAATCAGTCTAGTGAGTAGCTGCCAACATTTTTGGTTTTCCGCGTGTCACGTGCTTTGCCTTCCTTGAACTTTCTAGATGGAGTTTAGGTGTTGCATTACCAATCCCCTCCACCCTTCTTTGTACCCACACAGGCCCCACTGCCTTGTTGCTGATGTGATATCCCCTGAGCCCTGAGGATGCAGAACCTCTCCCTCCTCCCATCCCCACCCCTGCAGCGCTGGAGGACATGCCAAGGCCTCACGCCTGCCCTGTGAGCCAGCTCTCTCTCTTAGAGCTAGCTCCCCCCTGTTCCAAAAGTCCTGACTTAATTTCTCTCTTAGATTTTACTATCATTCCAACTGTTCCCATAGCTCCCCCCCCCCCTCTGTTTTTTCAAGACACAGTTTCTCTGTGTAGTCCTGGCTGCCCTGGAACTCACTCTGTAGACCAGGCTGGCCTCGAACTCAGAAATCCACCTGCCTCAAACTCAGAAATCTGCCTGCCTCTGCCTCCCAAGTGCTGGGATTAAAGGCCTGTGCCACCACGGCCAGGCCTTTCTTCTCTTTTTCTTTTTGTTTGATTTCGTTTGTTTGGTTGTGTTTTGTTTTGTTTTTTGTTTTGAGACAGGGTCTCACTGTATACCTGTGGCTAGCCTTGAACTCACAGAGATCCATCTTCTATCTCACAAGTGCTGGGATTTCAAAAGTTTACCAAAAAAAAAGTGTTTTGTTCAGGAAAAAAAACTGCTGTCTCCCAGTGACTAACGTCCTCAACAGGTCAGCCTTAATACCGGTGTTGGAAACAAAATTCACTGCTTACATATAAGGTGTCCCGGCTCAGAGACTGTCACTGAGCAC
Source organism: Apodemus agrarius (assembly GCA_964023405.1). Taxonomy (NCBI): domain Eukaryota; kingdom Metazoa; phylum Chordata; class Mammalia; order Rodentia; family Muridae; genus Apodemus; species Apodemus agrarius. Next base: position 9,487,435 of record OZ030026.1, on the reverse strand, counting down.
AGATGTTGGCTGTGTGCAGTCGAGCTCTGACTGTGTTAATGGGATTTGCCCCTAGAACCTTTTTTTTCCTATTTGCTTCTTTATACCAGAAGGGTGTGTGTTTAGGGGGAGTGTGTGCGCACCCACCACAGCGGCCTGTCTGTGGAGCTTAGAAGACAGCGGTTCTCATTCTCCGTGAGGGTCCTGGGAACTGAACTCCACAGGCTTGGCATTGGTTTGCTTGTACCCTGTGAGTCATCTCGATGGCCCTGGGTTCTTTCTTCTTTTCTTCTTCTTCTTCTTCTTCTTCTTCTTCTTCTTCTTCTTCTTCTTTTCTTTTTTTTTTAGTAGTAGTAGCCAGAGAAACTAGAACAAACGAAGCTTGTAGCTTCCCACACATGTTCTGTCAACAACCTGGGTTCGTTTCCTGGATCCAAGTCCCGTGGACACTAAATAAATAAGGAGATGGCGTTCCCTTGTTTGAAAGCTGCAGTTCCTGGCACTTGAGGGGATTCTGACTTTTCTTGTGGCCCCTTTTAGAGTCACAACACTGTCCAATAGAATAAAAGTGAAGAGCGGAGACAGGGGTGATGCCTGAGAACTTCCTTGGTGCCTGGCAGAGTGTGAGGTCTCTTCAGTTTGTATTTTCTAACTTCGCAGACGCCTTCTGCTGCAGACAGCGCCGAGGAGAGCGCTAACACTCAAAGTTCGAGTCAAGTGAATTGACCATGGCCCGTATAGCGGAGGGGCAACAGGTTTATTTGCTTTTCGAAAACACCGTGGTAACCCCGTCTCGCCACATGTTGTCTGGAACAGTCAAGGTCACCTGGTCACTGTGCACTGAGTCTTTAGTGGCATTCTGAAATGCTGTCAGCTCACCCACAGTACTTAATTTATGAATAAAGCCGTATGCATAGTGTCTCTTTCAGAGAGGAATTGTGTTTCAGATTGACACAGTAGTAGGCAAGGTAAGGAATGGGGACCCCATACGCACGCACCCACTCACACTGGCCCAGATCAAAAGTTGATATCTCATGATTCTGTTGCTGTGAATTCAAGCAGGGCAGGAACCTGAAGGCAGGAGCTGATGCAGAGACCACGGAGGGGTGCTGCTTATTGGCTTGCTCCGCCCACAATGGGCGGGGCCCTCCTCCAACAATCACAGATTAATAAAATGCTCTGCGTGCAGGCTTGCTTACAGCCCAGGCTTGTGGAGCTGTTTTCTCAGTTGAAGTTCCCTCCCCTCAGATGAGCCGAGCTTGTGTCTAGTTGACATGAAACTACCCAGCACAGTCCAGGGTGAGTCAGGTTATCCATGTAGCTGAGGATGTACTTGAATTCCTGTTCCTTCTGCTTCTGCCTCACAAGAGCTGCGACTGCAGGCATGCGCCACATTTTTTTTTTTTAAAGATTTATTTATTTAATGTATATGAGTACTATTGCTGTTTTCAGACACACCAGAAAAGGGCATCAGATCCCATTACAGATGGTTGTGAGCCACCATGTGGTTGCTGGGAATTGAACTCAGGACCTCTGGAAGAGCAGTCAGTGCTCTTAACCACTGAGCCATCTCTCCAGCCCCCATGCGCCACATTTTTAAAAACATGTATACGGGAGTTTTGCCTCCGTGTATGAGCGTGCGGCTCTGTGTACTGCCTGCTGCCCGCGAAGGCCACAGGAGGTACCAGATGGGTTGGAACAAGAGTTACAGATGGTTGTGAGCGGCCGTGTGGGTGCCGGAGTCAGCCCTGGGTCCTGTGGAAGAGCAGCGGTGTGCTTTTGTTCAGAGCCCTCTCCCCAGCCCCTGTCAGTTGTCGTTATTCTGTTCTGAGAGCAGCCACCTCGTTCACGTTCAACATCCCACTGTCCTGTCCCGGGTGTCACCTGAGACACTCTGCTTTGATTCGTTTTTTACAGGGTACGGCCTTTCCCTCTGAATGATGGTGTGATAGACTACTGCCCACAGAAGCACAGGTTGTTGTTTAAGTCATTTATTTACTCTAGGAAAAGGGGGCGTTTGGTCAGGGGCCATGAGAGAATGACTATGACATCGCCTTGCCTAGAGCAAGATGGCTTCCATTGTCTAGAGGAAAGTCAGACCCTGAGTTTCGGGAATCGTGGAAACCTTTGGAGTGCCAGGACGTGGCATCAGGAAAGCCAGCGAATCCTTTGGTTTTCATAAAAGGGAATTCGCTTAGGGAAAGTAAAGTTACACATCTGCCCATGTGAGAGTGGAGAACGGCCGTTTCTTAATACTGTCACATGGTTTTCACCTGACCAGCCACTGTCACCTCAGATTAGCATGCATTTCTGTTTTCAGTATATGCAGTCTCTTGCCTGGGACTTGTTCAACCACGCGTAGATTATCAAGGTGAACTTGTAAACCGAAATGCCAACGCAGCCTTGTCTCGAAGCTTCCCTTTCTGCCTCTTGGGCTATGGCTCCTTCCTGTTCGCTCTGTTGGGCTGTTTGCCGGCCTCAGCCGGGGAGCGCCTCTCCTGGGCCCTCGTGACCTAGGCCCTGGCTCGGGGGGCTCCAGCAAGGCTCCCCGCTTCAAGAGCCTTCCTGGATGCTCCTCTGAAGTAGGTCCTGCCTTCTCCCCACCAGGCGTGTCACATGGCCTCTGTACCCTCTCTCACCTGCACTCCCTGAGGTCACTGGTCACCGGAGGTCACTGGTTACCTTGTTCAGGTCCTGAAGCAGTGGTGAGGTCAAGACCGAGTTTCCTACCCGCCTGCTCCTAGCTCAGTGTTTGCTGAGATTAGCACATGATACACCGCATAGTCTCCCTGTAACCTAACACGGTCAGTAGTTTTGCGTGCTTATCCATTTGTGACTAAATCCCTCTCGGTTCTCCATCTTCCTCGTGTTGCCGCGACCTTTAATACCTCATGTCGTGGTGAACCCCAACTGCAAAGTTATTTTCCTTGCTACTTCTTTTTTGTTGTTGTTGTTTTGGTTTTTTGGATTTTTTTTTTTCGAGACAGGGTTTCTCTCTATAGCCCTGGCTGTCCTGGAACTCACTCTGTAGACCAGGCTGGCCTCGAACTCAGAAATCCACCTGCCCTTGCGTCTAGAGTGCTGGGATTACAGGCGTGCGCCACCACCGCCCAGCTTATTGCTATTTCTTAACCGTGATTTTGCTACCCTTATGAATCACAATGTAAATATCTGCTCTGCAGGATATCCGATGTGTGACTCCCCAAAGGGCCGTGACCCACAGGTTGAGAACTGCTGCTCTAGCTGTATGTCATGTGCATAGTCCCCGTCCGTTGCCCTCATGACAACTTGGGTCCCTGGCCAAGCCAGGGTCACACTCAGCCACTGTGAGTTCCTGAGTTTGGCACCAGTGATACGCTAAGGATGGCTAGTGCCACTGCCTCAGAAGCACAGTCCTGCCGTGGCTTCTCTAGAGGGTCTATGTTGTCCTCTGGAGCCTACGAGCAACGTGGGCTTCTAATCAGTGGAAAAGCTGCTCGCATATTGTCGAAAGTGAGACTTCAGTCCACCGCGGCAGATAGCTGTAGGCGTGATCTTATGATTTATTCTCTTATTATATGTAAGTACACTGTAGCTGTCTTCAGACACCCCAGAAGAGGGCATACGATCTCATTACAGATGGTGAGCCACCATGTGGTTTCTGGGATTTGAACTCAGGACCTTCGGAAGAGCAGTCAGTGCTCTTATCCGCTGAGCCATCTCTCCAGCCCTGGAGGTGTGATCTTTAAGGAATTACTGGGCCAGGTGGACGTAAGACTCTATACAGTCTGTTCTTGGGTCTGAAAGGTATTTCAGAATCATCACAGACCGCCTCGTGAGTCTCGTCCGTGGTCGTTTTTGCTGCCCAGGAAGTGAAGACAGAGCAGTGTGCCTTTGATGGATGGCTACATAACTGCCCTCGCCCCTCTGCCTTCTGGGGTGAAATTAACTTTTCCCTTTACATGTCCAAATCTTAGGGGATGCACAAAAGACAGAAAAGTGCAGATAAGACACACTAATAGCTCAGTGGGAGGGTGCTTGCCTGGGTACTCAAGGCCCCAGGTTCAATCCCCAGCCCTGCGCTAATTCTGTTTGACAGGGTGTGTGCACACCTCCGAACACACGCTATCATCTGGTTCAGGTGCCACTGCAGGAGGATAGCCAGTAGAGCCCGTACGGTGTCGGGCTTCCATCATTGACTGTGTGAGGCGGGAAGCGGGCTGCGATGTGACCCTCTCGCCCTGTCTGGCTTTCGGAATCTAACTAAGTGTTGCCTTACTGATGGGAAGTTTCCATGCTGATGAGTCCACGCCTTGGGGTTATTGGCAGAGAAGAGAGCACCGAGATTTCACTACCTGCAGTCCCCACGGACAGAACAATGCTATCAGCTGAGAACTTTCTTCCTGCTTGCCCCGGGGTTTACCAGACTGTAGCCAAACCTGTTCGGTTCATCTTCACAATCATTACTTTCAGCCGTGTGTCAGAGCTGACCATTTGGAAATGAATGATTAAGGTGAAACGAATGGTGCTGGAGAGATGGCTGAAAGGTTGAGAGTACTCATTCTTGCAGAAAACAGATTTCCGGGCGGTGGTGGCGCACGCCTGTAATCCCAGCCCTTGGGAGGCAGAGGCAGGCGGGATTTCTGAGTTCGAGACCAGCCTGGACTACAGAGTGAGTCCAGGACAGCCAGGACTACACAGAGAAACCCTGTCTCGAAAAACCAAAAAAAAAAAAAGAAAGAAAAGAAAACAGATTTCCCAGCACCCTCACAGCCACAGTCTACATCCCTCTATCCAGTTCCAGAGGGTCTAGTGCCCTCTTCAGGCCCCTGCTGGCACTGCACGCATGTGCACGGTGCAGAGACTTGCACGTGCAGGCAAATCGTCCATGCACATAAAACAAAATATAAATTTAAGTTGTAACAAAACACAAAATTTTGATCTCTTTAGTTTATCAGACATTGCTTAACAAAGATTTGTTTACTTTGCAGACGCCCCTGAAGAAAACCAGGGCCCTCATCGGAGAGAAGGGGGTGACTTTCTCCAGCGCTGTAAGTTTAGATCCGATGGCATGTCTTTAGATAGCATGTCATATCCCAAGAAGAAACCTCATGTGTGCGTTCTAGTGTGGTATGTGTGAGTGGAGTTTTGCTTTTTTTTGTTGCTGTTGTTGTTGTTGTTGTTAAATTAAATACCCGTTCTGAAGAGATTTATTTTTTAATTGAAATGATAAATTGCTGGGGGTTTTGTTGTTGTTGTTGTTGTTGTTGTTTTGGAGTGGTGCATGTTTGTTTGTTTTGAGCCAGGGTCTCACTGTATAGGTCAGGCTGCTCTGGAACTCACTCTGTAGACCAGGCTAGTCTTGAGCTCACAGAGATCCACCTGCCTCTGCCAAAGGCTGGGCTAAGGCCCGTGCAATCCACCTGACTAGTCGCCGGGATTGTCTGAGCTAGACTGCTACGTCACTAGGGGATTTGAGTGAAATCCTTACCATTTGAGGGTTGACACTCGTTTGTACAAATCAAGAACATTTGTGGTACATAAGCGGCTAACGAGAAGTTTCGTGAGCTCCGCTAACTACCCTGACCAAAGTCATGGTCCTGAAAGCAGGCATGCAGCCACACAGAATCAGAGACCCAAAGCAAATCTGACTGCTCGTATTCGAGGACCTTACACTGAACTTGTGAGTGCCGCTGTGGTGGCTTCACGCGGGGAAACCCACTGGACTGGTGGTAGCACAGTGCTGTGCAGATTTAAGCACAGACCCCACAGCCAGACTGCCCAGTGTTGAATACACCTTTATTTCTTTATTTTCCTGTCCCCAGCTCTGTGTTGGATTTTGGTTTCCCCACTTTAAATGAAGTGGGTCCTGTCCACCTCAGAGTCACTGTGGGTCCATGAATCAACCCGTGATGAATGAGCCAGTGTAAGATCACAGCAAGTTCTACCCGGTAGTAGACGTTGTCCACAGGAGGAGTGATCGAAGGGAGGAAGAGTTCATTTTAACCTGGAAAACTCAGTCCGTGTATCAGCTTAAAACTGACCCCAGGGTGGTGGCACATGCCTCTAATTCCAGCACTCGGGAGGCCGAGACTGTGAGCCTGTCTGTGGGTTCAAGTTCCAGGCCAGCCCAGGGTTATAGAGCGAGACTTAAAGAGAGAGAGAGGGGGGGGGGGAAGGAAAGGAAAGGAAAGGAAAGGAAAGGGAAAAGGAAAAGGAAAAGGAAAAGGAAAAGGAAAGGAGAAGAAAAAAAGGAAGGAAGGGGGAGAGGAGAGGAAAGAAAAGAGATCAAAAAACACAAACAAGGGGCTGGAGAGATGGCTCAGCAGTTAAGATTGCTCTTCCAGAGGTTCTGAGTTCAATTCCCAGCAACCACATGTAATGGGATCTGATGCCCTCTTCTGGTGTGTCTGAAGACAGCTACAATGTACTCATAATTCATATATATATATATATATATATATATATATATATACACACACACACACACACACACACACATACATACATACATATATATAATAAATACATAAAATCTTTTTAAAAAGAAAAACACAGCTGGGTGGTGGTGGCGCACGCCTGTAATCCCAGCACTTGGGAGGCAGAGGCAGGCAGATTTCTGAGTTCAAGGCCAGCCTGGTCTACAGAGTGAGTTCCAGGACAGCCAGGGCTACACAGAGAAACCCTGTCTCGAAAAACCAAAAAAAAAAAAAAAAAAAAAAGAAAGTTGCACTTAGCAGCAGAAAGTTCACTCCAGGACTAACAGGCCAGGCACGGCGATGCTGGCCTTCAGCCCTAACACTCAGGAGGCGGGGCAGGCAGAGCTTTGTGAGTTTGAGGCCAGCCTGAGCTACACAGTTCCAGGACAGCCAGAGCTATGTAGTGAGATCCTATCCAAAGAAAAAAGAAAGAATTTATACAAGCATTGATATGTTGATAGGTTCATCATTTCTGTGTAAAGGCACTATTATAACATATGCTTCTAATTAAAGTTTAAGACTTTTTTTCAAGATCTAACTAAATGATTCTAAATGCTGTCTGGGCGAGAATAGACAAGACAGTGTTTCTTGTTTGGTGTTGGGGATTGATAGGAGGGAGTCAGGCGATTAACCAGGCCCATGGTTAGTCGGGTTTTATCAGCACCAGAGATCAAACCCGTAAGGTGATGTTTTAGCTAGGTACTAGGATGAAATATGAAACTTCAGTAATAGTGTGATACTGACCATAAAAGGTCAAAAAGCAAAGAGGGAAATGTCCTAGTTTCCTTTCTGTTGTGGTAAAATGCTCTGACCAAAGGCAGCGTGGGGCAGAAAGTTTTTCTTTGGCCTACAAACAGTCACAGTTCATAGCCATGGACGTCAAGGCTGGAATTCAAGCAGAAACCACGGAGGAAGACTGTGAGCCCGTGCTTAAGGCCTTGAAGACTGTTGGTATTTGTTTGTTTTGTTTTTCAGGACAGGGTTTCTCTGTGTAGCCTGGCTGCACTGGATCTTGCTCTGTAGACCAGGCTGGTCCCAAACTCAGAGATGCACCTGCCTCTGCCTCCCGAGTGCTGGGACGAGCGGTGTCTGTCACCACGATGGCTTACCTGACTTTCTTATCCCACCCAGTATAACTGCTCAGGGAATGCTGTGACACACAGTGGGCTGGACCCTCCCGCATCAGTCAACGATCAACTGCACAGGGCAGGCTGCCGGGGCCCTTCGCCCAGCATTTGCAGGGTCCTGATTTTTAAGTCCTGGCACCACAGGGAGAGAAAGGGTTAAATCCAACTTGAAAAGCAGAAGAACAGCAGCAAAACCAAATTGAGTGCCCAAGGGACAGTGACGCCAGCGCGGATCTCCGACAGTCGATCAGTTTCTATGCAGGCGTCCAGAAGCGATGGGTTTAATTATGTTATTTACACCCAGCTCCACCTCCCCCCGGTCCCCTTTTCTCAAGTAACAGTTAGTTCACTGGCTGTATTCTGTAGTCTGCTGGGTTGCCTCTGCCAAGCGACTTTTAAGCAGCTGTATGTAGAGTGTGTCATGTGTAAGGAACAATCTCTGCTCAGTGAGAGACTGAAATGAAAATGGAGCATTGAGTACTTCCTCTTCCCTCTGGTGACTCTCCCCTTGATTCCCCTCCTCTAGTACGTGCCCAGTGCTCTTTGCTGCCCCAGCAGAGCCAGCATCCTGACGGGAAAGTACCCCCACAACCACCACGTCGTCAACAACACCTTGGAGGGGAACTGCAGCAGCCAGTCCTGGCAGAAGATCCAGGAGCCGTTCACCTTCCCCGCGATCCTCAGGTCGGCGTGCGGCTATCAAACCTTTTTCGCCGGGAAGTACTTGAACGAGGTATGTTGAATGATCTCCTTTCTGATGACAGCATTTAAAACGGGGATTAATTTATCTCCTGATCAACAGTTCGGTTCTGTGCGGCTTTTGCAGATCTGCCCATTCGTTAGACAAGCACATTGTGTGCCTGGCTGTGTGTGTGGTCACTGTTTCCACACAGCCTCCACGGCATCTATTTACAAACTGTCCTGCATGTTAGGACGTCTGCCCCCTGCCCCGTTTTCTCCCAAGAGTCCTCAGTCATGCGGCTGTCACAGTGTCTGTGTTCCGGTTCCCCTTTTTCAGTATCATGGGGGAGGGGCCGGGCGCTTCGCTCAGGTTTCTTAGAATCACCCCTGAATTAGAACAGTTCGACGGGAGGCTCACTTTTTTTTTTTTCGAGACAGGGTTTCTCTGTGTAGTCCTGGCTGTCCTGGAACTCACTCTGTAGACCAGTCTGGCTTCGAACTCAGAAATCCGCCTGCCTCTGCCTCCCAAGTGCTGGGATTAAAGGCGTGCACCACCACGCCTGGGAGGCTCACTTTTTGATTTGCAGAGTGAGGACAGACTAAAATCCATCCCAGCCTGTGGAGGGTCTGTGACGGGAGGACAGCGCCCCGTGGCTATGAGACTGTGGAAGCACAAGGCCGGGTGGCTGACGCTGGCCTCGTGGGCCTGCGTGGGGTGTGGCGCCCACTGTGGCCCACCACTCAGAGCTTCATAACGCCAACCACCTTGTCTCAGTTTTCTTAGAATGTATGCTTAAAGGACGTGATGTATTGGGGGTGCTTGGGGCTCTCTCTAGTGATAGTTAAACCGGGGTGCTGGGGAAAAGGTGTGCGCTGCCTGACTCTCTTCCTGTGGTAGCTGCAGGTCTGCATGTCACATGACTTTTCTGTGCCCCTCCCTCCCTCTCATTGAGAGGGTCTGCGAGTGGTAGGCTTGAGGGAAGATGAGTTAGTTTGAAAGAATCGTGAGAAGCAGGAAGCCGCTCTGTGGTGGGGTTGGGGCGACTCGGTGGTCATAACGGAACTTGGTCGACTTTGCACATTGAAGGTCATTTGAGGGGAACCGTGTAGTGCCAGGCGGTCTTCAGAGATTCCATTCTGCCTTAAATGGGCACTACTAAACTGTGTTTAGACAGGGAGAGTGTACCATGGTCCCTTCTAATCGTTTTACCAAATAAATTGAGCCCCAAACGTAGATTTTATCAGGACAGCGAAGTCCTAGGCGAGCGTCTGATTCTCTTGGCTGTAAACAGCCGAGTGTCGTTTAGATTATTCAGCCGTAGCTCAGCGCTCACCCGCGAACAGGTTCCAGGTACTGTCCGGATGGCAACTCTTGGGCTGACAGGCCGCGCCTCTCCCAGAGCCCCGCACAGTGCTGCCACCGCGGAGACGCAGCTGCGGGCACTCCGTGGGTGAGTTTGCCTGACTGCGTGCAAACAATGCCATCTGCGCTGACGTGCGAGGTTGGCGTAGCTCGCGTTTCACAAGACAGCCTTCCCTCGACAGCTTTGTACGCGTCAGTGATGGGATGACAGCACAGTGACGCGGTGACGGACTGCTGGAGAGGAGGCTCGCGCGGCAGAGATTTTTGTTAGCTTGTGTGTCAGGGAGCTGTGCCCCTGCTGTCTCGGGCACTGGCCGAAAGGCGCTCTCAGCTGCCACTTTCTCTCTGGGCTCTCTGAGGAGCTCTGACACGGTGCTCTTCTGTCCTTCCAGTACGGAGCCCCCGACGCAGGCGGACTGGAGCACATCCCTCTGGGCTGGAGCTATTGGTACGCCTTGGTAAGTGATTATTGAAATGAATGACTAGACACAGCCCAGAGACAAAGAACGTGTATCATGTGACTCAGGCCACACCAGCACACACATTCCGGCACACGATCTGTCTGTTGGCCGGTGAGTCAGTCACCTCGTGCCTGGTGTTTTCCTGCCATTACTGCCTGAGCTCTTTCATTCCCTGGTCTTCCTGACCCCGTCTGGCTTTTAAGACAGCATGGATTAACGAAGGCCTGCTCAGTGTTGGCGAGGGCAGCTGCCCCTTTCCGTCTGACCACCTTTGAGCGCACTGTCGCCCGCAGGAGGCCGCACTTTGTCTCTGTGTAGTGACCTCCTCACAGATTCTACTTCCTGTTTCATATAGGAAAAGAATTCTAAATACTATAACTACACTCTCTCTATCAACGGGAAGGCGCGGAAGCACGGGGAGAACTACAGCGTGGACTACCTGACGGATGTTCTGGTAAGTTCTGAGGCCCAGTGGCCCTGCCCCGCACGACTGCTTTGTCTCGACAGCAGCCGAGGCTGGTTTGAACCGGCAAACAGACTTGATCTGTCTGCCAAAGAATATTTCTAGCTTATTAAAGACCTCTAGGCTGTTTTTCTCTACATATAAGCCAAGACTCAAGTCGCATATGCTCATAATCTAAAGGTGGACACCTCAGTCTGCGACTGTGGTGGCCACACGGAGCCTCCTCAGTTGGTCTTAAAGGCCTCTGTGGGCGAGGCCGTGCGTAGGTAAAGCACTAGAGTCAGTGGACTCTTCCTGTCCTGACGTGTTTCTAAGGGAAACCTTCCGCTGAGTGTTTATTCACCAGGCAGTCTAGCACAGACACAGCAGATGTTCCCAGGGCACGTCCTGGGAAGGCAGCCTATTGCAGGCCAGAAACCTCAGCGTGCCGTGGGGGCGTGGCTAGTGCTTGGAGGCGTGGCATGGGGCGTGGTTATGGGCGCGGCGGGCATGGCTACGTACAAGTAGGTCGATAGTTGCTGATCCCTTTGCTAGGTGCTGATGGGTGTGATAAGGCGGAAGGGGTAACGGGTGATAGGTGGCTTTTGAGCAGAAACCTGAAGAGGAGGCAGTGGTGTCGGGAGGAGGAGGAGGAGGAGGCAGCATGACGGAGGGAGCGGGGCTGAGCCGGAGGGAGCGGGGCTGAGCCAGAGGGAGCCGGGCTGAGCCGGGGAGAAACCGCCGGTCTTGGCGGTGGGAAAAGGTGAAGACAGTGGGGTGGATCCCTCCTCCCGCCACGCTGGGCCATGAAGGGGACACAGCTCATGGGGTTGGTGGGAAGCACCTCTACCTGCCCGACCCTCCCCCTGGCCCTCTCACCACCCTTGACTGCGTCGTTACTGTAGAGTAATACTAAATGGACAGTTTAGTATTCTGTACTGTCTGGGGAACACAATCTCTAGGTCTTACAAAGCTAAGGTCTCAGTTACTCCCCTTGGTAGACTTCTCAAGGTCCAGACCTTGCCCTGGTGCAGACCAGATGTGTTATACCAGCCACGTGCTGCACATGACCATGAAATGAACTCGGTCTGAGATTAGTATCCACACTGGCCCTGCCTGCGCTCTCTGTCTGCCGAGAGAAGCTTCCTATTGGGTGCACAGTTGCTAGGCAGGGTAGGAAGGAGATGACGACTCTCTGTGTGTCAGGCCAATCTCTCCCTGGACTTCCTGGACTACAAGTCCAACTCTGAGCCATTCTTCATGATGATCTCCACCCCAGCGCCCCACTCACCGTGGACAGCTGCGCCTCAGTACCAGAAGGCCTTCCAGAATGTCACCGCACCAAGAAGCAAGAACTTCAACGTCCACGGGACGGTAGGTCCTCTGACCCTTGAAGTCAGCCATTCTCGCCGGAACTGGCTGGTCAGGAAGATGCAGGCCCTGGAAGGGGTTCCTTTGAGCTCTCCTGGAGGGACTGTTGTACCTGTCTCTAGTGCATCAGATTACAGAAATGTTCTTTTTTTTTTTTTTTTTTTTTTTTTTGGTTTTTCGAGACAGGGTTTCTCTGTGTAGTCCTGGCTGTCCTGGAGCTCACTCTGAAGACCAGGCTGGCCTCGAACTCAGAAATCCGCCTGCCTCTGCCTCCCAAGTGCTGGGATTAAAGGCGTGCGCCACCAACGCCCGGCTTACAGAAATGTTCTTAAAGATACAGATAAAGCGACTACCACACGTCCTGTGGGCAGCTGGAAGAGGTTCCTAGGAGCGGTGAAGGCACCACCCCTCATGGTTGGCTGCAAGCGTGTCTCCTGCCTTCTGTGTCCCGGAAGTAGCTAAGCCAGGTTTCCAGGGACATGTGCCCTTGCAGCAGCCTTGGGTGGAGAAAGGAGGCACATGCAGTTTGGAGGTGGCAGGGTGCACGATTAAATGCCACAGCCCAAGCAGGGACCTCATCCGGGAACACCGCTTGTCCCTTAAACATACCTAATAAGCCATTCCCTTCCCCATTCCCTACCCAAGGTGCCCCAGATTCTGGGGAGAAATCCTGTCAACATTTTCCTGAAACTTCAAGTCCCCATGTGAAGGTTCTTTGTCCCTCAAACAGAAGTCATGTCTTCAGCAACAGAAGCATTCCCATACACCTTTCTCTCCTGGTCTCTCAAACTGTGCTCCTCAGTTTGTTTCGTGAGACTGTCTCTGTGTAGACCAGGCTGGCCTCAAACTCACAGTGACCTTCATGCCTTTGCCCCCTAATTGCTGTGTCCTCAAAGTAATCCAGTCAGTAAGTTATGCTTCCCTTGACTGAGGGTGTAAGCAGGTCGCCACCGCCCGAGGCTCAGCCTAGAAGTCACGGTGCTCATACCGATGTAGAAGAACAAACCTAGAGTCAGACTGAGAAGCCTGAGTTTCTGTCTGTGAGGTGAGCCAGATGCTTGCCCTTCTGTTGCACCCCCCCCCCAGGTGGCAGGTGTCAAGCCCTTGATTACAATAACAATTAAAATACAGAGAAACATCGGGTGTCCTCTGTGCCCGGACTCAGGCATGTGCTTGATAAATTAGGTTGGGAACCTGATTTTTTAAACTAGCAGACTAGTCTGTCTGTGTTCCAAAAGGAGTTATAGAGGCATTTTAATATTTCAATATTACTAAGCTCAGTAATATTGAAACCCTTGTGTTAGTTAAGTGACGGCAACAGAAAAATCCAGTCACATGCAAGCTGATGTGGGCCTCCAACAGGAGGACTTAAGATCAAATTTCTAAAGCCTGTTAGCCAAGTTGGAGGAGATTGGAGAACAGTTGGAGATATGTTGTTTTATTGTGCATGCATGAGGAGCTGATAGCATCGGAGGGTCCTTTTGTTACTAAAGTGTGGCTTTTGTATAAATAAAAAGACCTTCCTGGGCAGTGGTGGTGCACGCCTTTAATCCCAGCACTTGGGAGGAAGAGGCAGGCGGATTTCTGAGTTCGAGGCCAGCCTGGTCTACATACAGAGTGAGTTCCAGGACAGCCAGGGCTATACAGAGAAACCCTGTCTCCGATAGTCCCCCCCCCCCCAAAAAAAAAAACCGCCTTCCAGAACTTGCCTTGAAGGTGTTTTTCTTATTTATTTTTTTTTTTTAAGATTTCATTTTATTTTTAAGCGTTCATGTTTGTGTCTGCCTTTGGTGTGGGTTTGTTTATGTGGGTGCAGTCCCCAAGGAGGCCAGAAGAGGGCGCAGTTGCCCTAGAACTGGCGTTCCAGGCAGTTGTGAGCTGTCCTGTGTGGGTGCTGGGAGCTGCCGGGCTCTGCTGTTCCAGTATCTGCAGAACTTGAAGGTTTAAATCCAAGTGCAGGATTTTCCCCAGGGAGATCAGTCCCTTGAGTTGGCAGATGAGCAGAAAGCAGGGGCTTACAGGCAGAAGGGCAAGACTAAGTGAGCACTGTTTGTAACCGGAGTCGACACGGGATCAGTTACCAACTGAACCTCACTTCAGCTTGGGGGCACTCACCAGAGTCTCTGACCGCTGCTGACAACAAGCGTGTCCCTGTGCTTCCCAGCGCGGGGCTGGTGGAGCCGAGGAGTTCCTCTGAGGCCGCTGGGCTGCTGAAGGAGCACAGGAGGGAGAGGCGACCCGACAGAGTCTAGCGCGGCCTCAGCAGCCACTCGGTGTTAAGGGCTGTCTCTTCTGACTCTTAGAACAAGCACTGGCTGATCAGGCAAGCCAAGACTCCCATGACGAACTCGTCCATACGGTTCTTAGACGACGCCTTCAGGAGGAGGTAAGCACCGCAGCCCCTACTCCGTTCTCAGGGTGGGGCTGAGAGCAGGGGTGGAGCCGTCCGCTGCCCCGAGCTAACAGGAAGGCAGGCCAGCAGGAGAGAGGCACTGCCACCTCACAGGCACGCAGACTTGCCTGTATGTTCATGTGCATGAGGTACCCTTTGGACCCCAAGACTGACTAAACCATCCATGTTAAGACCTGGTAAAGAAGATAACAAACAAACTAGAACTATTTGCTTGAAATTTTTCCCCACGATTAAAGAAAAGGTTAAGTGTACTGCTTTTCCAGAAGTCTTGAGTTCAAATCCCAGCAACCACATGGTGGCTCACAACCATCTATAATGAGTTCTGACACCCTCTTCTGGTGTGTCTGAAGACAGCTACAGTGTACTTACATATAATAATAAATAGATCCTTAAAAAAAATCATCCCAAATATTGAGCAAAGTATTTAAACTTGATGTTTGTACTGTGCAAGATGTGCTATGTCAACTTATAAAAGTGCACTACTTTCTTTTAGAGCATGTTGAATTTGGACCAGAGGTCAGTAAACATTTTTTTGTAGCATCAGATAATAATAAAGTTAATGTTCTAAGACTGCAGGCTATGTGCCCAAAACAGTGTCAGCCTTAGGCAAGATGAAAATATTGTTCTGTGCCAATAAAACTTTATAAAAAAACAAACAAAACAAACAAACAAAAAAAAAACAGGCAATAGACAAGACAAGCTTTGGTCTTTTGCCTGTAGGCCAGTGTCTAGTATTTGGATTATTAAACAATATTGCAGCACAGACTTATTTGAACCAATCTGTAGTAATCTATACTGAATTACCATCTTTCTGATTAGCTTTGTTCTCATACAACAAGCTGTGAGAAGTAAAATTAGCTCATTATTAAAAGCCTGGATCATTTCTTTGGAAGCAGACTTGATGAAGTCCTTACCGTGCTCTGGAATTTGCAGTGATGGAGTCTGGGGGCCCGAGCTGAGCATTAGCTGTTTTCGTCGATGGGATGAGCGTCTCTGTGCGGTCGTCGCCCCTGACGTGGTTTCCACCCTGTGTCTTCCAGGTGGCAAACCCTGCTCTCAGTTGATGACCTTGTGGAGAAACTGGTGAAGAGACTGGACTCCACCGGCGAGCTGGACAACACGTTCATCTTCTATACCTCAGACAACGGCTACCATACAGGTGGGCGGTGGCGGGCAGGCGGGCATGGTCATCACCCCACACTGTAGGATCTAGCCCTTGGCAGCTGCACCCCGCCAGGCAGAGGCTCCTCAGGTAGAAAGCATTCCCACACACGAAGCCAGGCTGCCTTCACTGTTTGAGATGTTAAGCTAGCTGGCCTCAGGCAGGAGCCGAGTTAGAGGCGGCTGTGGGGAAAGTGAGAAGGTCTGCATTGGCTGGAGAAGGGGAACTTAGGAACATGTGGCTGGAGACGGGAAACGGTTTTCCTGCAAGCCGTTTTATCATCATTCCCGTGATTTGGGAGAGCTTCTGGCGTTTGAGAACTGCAGTGTGAGTGAACTCCAGGCCTTTGCCCTTCTAACTTGGACCCCTATAGCCAAGGACGTGCTTTCTGTGTATACACATCTCCACTTGAGTGAGCACTAGGCCTGCTTCCATGTGGGCAGACTGACACAGCATCTGTTAGATTACTGTGTGGGTATTTAAAGGGCAGCTCGGAAACTGGTGTGTGTACGGGTGTGATGGTGTGTGCTCATGTATTACTTACTGACAAGGCTAAGGAAGAAGGATCGCGTGAGCCCAGGATTTTGAGGCCTGTCTGGTCAGCACAGATCCTGCCTCTCTGTGGTAGGGAAAACTAATAACACCTTCCCGTCTTCCCGCTCAAGTTTTCAGCTGCGGTGTCCTTCCTCCTTCCGGTGTTTTTCTGTGTGCGTGGTAGGGTGGGGCGGGTGCCATCTGCAGCGCTGACATGGACTGGGGCCCTTGTGCACATAGGCAAGTGCTCTCCAGCTGGCTCCATCCCCAGCCCGCGGGGGTTGGGCCAGGGTCATCAGCCTTAACCTCTTGGTCCTGCTGTCTTGGCCTCTAGGGCCTTGGGAGTGTGGAGTTCTGTGGGCCCGGCTGGCTCTCTAAAGGCTTTGACACACTTAGGAGTCCACACATGGTCCCAGGCCCATCCAGTTTATCAAGCAGACAAGGCCTTGAATTTTAAGTGTCTCTGGGTCTCGGGTGCTACTGATCCTGAGTGAAGTGCTTTTCTTCAGAGCACTTCATACTCCGGCCGGCCGCTTGTCTTGTGAGGCCGTGCTCGCTCACTTCCACCCAGTATTCCCTGCGGCCTGGGTGAGAGCTGAGAGCGAAACGGGCGTGCTTCGGGCCAGGAGGCCGCCTCTGTGACTGACAGACGCAGGGCCATAGCAGCCTCTCAGGTCGTGAGGCTGGCTCACGGGGTCTAACCTGGCCCCTTCCTGTGAACCTGTCATGGTGATTCCCTTTGCAGGCTATTGCTAAAACTCTTCCTCAGCCTGAACTTGCCAACCGTTGACACCTCGCTGTCCCTATTATGGTCTGTGGACGTCCTCAGGAGGGTCTTCCCTCACTTCGTGGCCTTGCACTGCAGCGCTCAGGGGACAGGCAGCATGTGCGGTGACAACGCTCAGCCGTGTCGGGCACTGGCTTTCATTCCTTCCCAGACATTTTGACCTCAAATTGTCCTGTTTAGAACAGGTTCTATTTAGTTAGTTATCTAGAGAAGGTAAACTCATTTTTCCCTGTCCTGTGTTGAGAAGAAATCTAGGCAAGTGTAAGCTCTCTGTTAGGAAACTAGAATTGAGGGGCTAGCGATGGCTCATGGTTAAGGAGATTGCTTCCAGAGCTCTGGCCTGAGGTCGGTTCCCAGTGCCCATGTCAGGAGCCTCAAGGCTGCCCGTCACTCCAGCTCACATGCGCCATATGTTAACACACACACATACACACACACACACACACACACACACACACACACAGAGAGAGAGAGAGAGAGAGAGAGAGAGAACGCATGAATAAAAATAAATCTTAAAATTCAGTTAAGATGCCGGGCGGTGGTGGCGCACACCTTTAATCCCAGCACTTGGGAGGCAGAGGCAGGCAGATCTTTGAGTTCGAGGCCAGCCTGGTCTACAGAGTGAGTTCCAGGACAGCCAGGGCTACACAGAGAAACCCTGTCTCGAAAAATCAAAAAAAAAAAAAAATTTAGTTAAGACAACATCTTAGTGTTTCAACAGCTCAGTGGTATGTGTGTGCTGCAGGCTGTCCGCCCAGGCTCTGTGCTGACTGACTCTGTGTGTGCGCTGCAGGCTGTCCGCCTTGGCTCTGTACTGACTGACTGTGTGAGTGTGTGTGCGCTGCAGGCCGTCCGCCCTGGCTCTGTACTGACTGACTGTGTGAGTGTGTGTGCGCTGCAGGCCGTCCGCCTTGGCTCTGTGCTGACTGACTGTGTCTCCTTGCAGGGCAGTTCTCTTTGCCAATAGACAAGCGGCAGCTGTACGAGTTTGATATCAAAGTCCCACTGTTGGTTCGAGGGCCTGGAATCAAACCAAACCAGACAAGCAAGGTAGGTGCCGACCGACCGACCGACCGACCGACCGACCGCGGCTGATCCTGCGTGTGTAGACGTGGTCTGAGGGTGCGGCTGTCCCTCCTGGAGGGGAAGGCTGGCCATACACTCTTCTGCCTGTGGGAACCTGGGGAAGAGTGGCCTGTTTGTCCGGCAGCTGGCCACCACCCTCGGAACTTCCACTGCCTCTCGAACTTCCACTGCCTCATCGTTCATTTCAAGACTTACTTCCAGCGCCAGTGACTCTCATCAGAACCACTGTCTGAAATTGTCTGGGTTTTCTGATCAGTTTCCGTGTGTGTGTGTGTGTGTGTGTGTGTGTGTGTGTGTGTGTTCGTTCGTTCGTTCTGGGTATGGATGTAGGCGGTCACATGCATATGTGTATACATGCACATGTACAGGAATACATGGGAAAGGCCCAAGAGCACATGGACATGTGTATACATGCATATGTGTGCACATGCACATGTGTGCTCGTGCACATGTGTATGCATGTACTGGAACACGTACAGAGGCCCAAGGCTAAGGCAGCACTCATCCTTCATCCACACTGCCTCGCAGTGGGTGTTGATAGATGAGAGCGCTCGCTGGGGCTGGGGCCCTCCAGGAGACCGCCGCTCTACCCGAGAGACTCCGTCTCCCTCCTGCTCTTGCTTGTTCGCATAAACCTCAGGGGCTAGTTTGTGAATCCTATCTTTTCCTGAACGTCCAGAGTCTTATCTCCCAGGTCTCCACGTCAGGAGCATATACATCTCGGAATTCCCTTCCTTACAGAGCTGTCCTGCTCTGGCCCTCCCGGCCCGCCCCCGCTGACTCAGTCTTTCCCAGCCTGTCTCGGAACGTCTGTTCATAGAGGTGCTGGCCACCTTGATCCTACACACCTTCCCCAGTGCTCAGGGCGTGACAGTAGGCAGTCCAGCTGTGTCTTCTCCCTTCCTGACTCCACATCATCACCTAAGTTCTGCGACCCGAGAAACCGGCAGGCTGGCCCAGCCCTCTGGGTAGTGGGTGCTCCGGGCTGGGTGTTTGGTGGAGGGCGCAGACACTCCTGACTCCCTACTTTCTCCTACTTCCTGGCACAGCACTCCTGGGGCTCCACTGTTGCCCTGTCCCCACAAAGGTAGAATGGCCTTCCTACCTGTCGATGACAAGTCTTAGCACTTCCTGAACAGGCCCATCTCTTAGGCAGGCCGGCTGTGAGGTCAGTGATCTTAAGTGTGCCTTACTGAGGTTGACTTTTGCTCTGAGTGCAAAGTCCTTATAGCAGGCGGAGCATTTCATAAGGCATGGAGCCTGGGACTGCATGTTCTGACAGGAAGAAACTGAAAGGGCGCTGTGTCCACCAGCTGTGGGAGGAACAACCCGTTCCTCCTCCTCAGCAGCTTGCCAGGGCCCAGGAAACGGGAAGTTGGAGGCCTCCCCTCTTCTCTCCAAGCTGCTGAGACGTTCATCAGAGCTCGTCCATAGTGACGGTGATGGCCCAAGTGTCGTGAATAACTCACCCACTCTCCAGAGCCCACGAGACGTGTCCCACGGTCCCCATGCTATCCAGGAAGAGTCTGCGGGATCAAGAGAATTGGTCTGTCTAAACTCCCACAACTAAAAAGCAGAGACCTGCTTTGGAGGTCAGACACTCCAGCTGAGCCCACCTCCCAGCCAGCGGGTGCCCACCCCGCGCCTTACATTGGCATCGCACACCTGGAGTCCCCGGCCTGGCACAGAGCAGCGGGGAAGTTAATTCACGGTCCTTGTGTCAGAGAAGCAGGGGAGCTTGGCCACAGCAGGGAAGGGCTCTGGGCTGTGGAGCACAGACGGTGCCTGAGAAGGACAGACGGAGTCACCAGGGCTGGGCCGAGCACTCGCAGAGCAATGAGAAGGAAGTTAGAACCAGCGAGCAAGGGGCAGGAGGCGGTGTCTGCACCGGCACTCTCCCCTCCTCACAGCCCCAATATGACCAGCCGCTTCTGACTGAAATGCTCTGCCTGCTTGTCCATAACCCGAGGGTGTGTCCACACTCTCCCACGTGTGATCCATCCTTCCCCGCTCTCAGCTGCCTCCACGTCCTGTTGGGTTCACTTGTTACCTGCAGTACCCTGAAAAGGGGACGCTCTAAGCAGGTGCAGCCTCCCCCTCCCCCTCCCCCTCCCCCAGTAAAACGGACTGAGTAGTAGTCGGGACAGAGGAGAGCTGTGTCTGCTCGGCCACACGTCCTGGGCTCACGTGTGTTGCAGACAGGTGTACGTTAGAGCCAGTCCCCAACAGCAGAGATCCTACGTGTCAGAGATGTACATTACGATTCGTAACATCCACATAATTGCAGTTATGGAGTAGCAACAAAATACTTTTATGGTTAGGGGTCAGCACAACCTGACAAACCGTATTAAAGGGTCAGAGCGTCGGGAAGGTTAGAGCCACTGCCCTAGAAGTATACTTAGAAGTGCCCGTGAGCCACTCAGTACCAGTGCTGGGAACCGAGCTCAGGGTCAGTGCACAAGCAGCCAGCGCTCTTAGCCACTGAGCCGTCCCTCCAGCCCCTCCGCTCTGAGTGTAACTGCGGGATGCCCCGCTCTTCCTAGGCGGAAGCCCAGATCCACCCCCAGCAGCTCCGCCTCTGCTGGTGCTAGGCCCTCTCCAGGGCTCAGAGCGCTTTGGCGGATGGACCCTTTGGAGCCGTCTGGGGTGTTATGTGACTTGCTGTGGTAGCCCTGCTTGGGATCGGGGGTGCCATGCCTCAGGCAGCCCTCCCTGACTGTTCCTTGTTGTCTGGAAGCCCCGTGTATTCCGAGGACTCACCATGTTTGCACAGCTAACCAAGCCTGTGTGAGACCAAGGGTAGACAATGTGCACTTGAATTTTCTGCTCATAATCCGAAACCACATGGGGTCTCCAGTCTCCTTCATAGGC